>CAMTDV010000011.1:39042039-40339623 GCA_947069175.1 Scalesia atractyloides
ATTGTAACTTTAATCAGAAAACTTGTTTCTCAAATTGCACCTTGCGATTGGTTATTGCATCCATTAGACGGGGTTGGACGATTGAGTCCAGTCTGTCCTCCAACACTTCAAGCTGCTTTCTAATATTGGCAAATTCAGCAACCTGAAAGGAAACAAAAAAGAAAATAAACCATTTTTAAAGATATTGGGACCTTTTAATAAAATGATATACGTGCAGTGATTTAATTTTTACCTCCCCCACAGCATTCAAGCAACGCCTCATGTTGGCCAAGGTTTCTGCTGCACGAGGAAGATCATTACTGGCAAAAACATCCTCCACAGTGGAGCTTAATTGAGTTAGCCCTGCGGCATCCTACAAATAAAAAAACAAGTTGTTGTAAATATATAGTGACATAATAAAACAAATCACAAAACTATGAAAAATGAAGATGATAAACTCAAATGATTGAAGTATAATTCAACCTGCAGTGTTTCATAGGCGGCTTCCATTCTCTGCTTCACTATATCAACTTTAGCAAGGGTAGCTATTGATTCTGCTGATGAACCCTCGGCCTATAGATACATAAAAAGAAAAAGAATTACACATTATGTTTAACATCATAGACATTATTTCACTTCATAGTATTAGTATCAACTTGCTGTTTTACCTATCCTAGCCATCTTGCCTATGAACAAAAGGATCTCGTTATCAGAGATGATATATGCTGATACATCTAATAATGAACTTACACATTGCTTAACTTGAACTATCACTTCGTCATTTTGTTAAGATAATTTCAACAAGCTATAATCATGTTCTCTGATACTTACACACGAAAGATGTTCTAGTGCGAAAGTTGTCGTTTCGCGTAGTTGTAGATTGTCGTCTGTTTTTGGTTTCTTTGTTTAAAAACAGTTCTTGTACAATTATTTCATTTATCAACAAAAGAATCCCCCACTTCTCTCATTTTACAAATCTATAGAATTAGTATCCACTTGCTGTTTTACCTATTACAGCCATCTTGCCTATGAACAAGAGGATCTCATCATCAGAGATGAAGTATGTTGATACATCTAACATTGAAATTACACATTGCTAAACTTTCACTTTCTCATTTAGTTAAATGCTTCAATTGGTTACAGTGATGATCATACCAAATGTCTATAACAGACCTCAAATTAGAATGTACAAACGATGCTTACTGAATCACATTTTGATTCTAAAACCACAATACTGACTGGACAGTTATTAATACACACAAAAAGTATATAAACATGAATACTATCCAAAGGCACAGTTCTATAAACTAAACCCTAATTTAACAACATAACTGAAACAGCATTGCACAATTAGAATCAATCTACAAAATCACTATCTAAAACAACCAAATCTACACCTAACAACAAAATTAAACAATCACGACTACAGATCAAACCCTAATTTAACACCAGAAATGAAACCGCATTGCACAATTAGCATATATCTATTAACTTATTGTATGAAACAACCCAAACTACAACAAATCTACATACTCCAATACATTCTCAAACCTAACAACAATACCAAACAACTACAACTACACATCTTACAATCAATACAGAGATCTAACATTCTAACCTTTTTGAGCTTGAGGAGGATGGAAGCAACAGACTGACGGAGAGAGAGTGCGTCATCTCGTAAACGGATGACATCACGCGTGGCGCGAGGAACACGGAGGATCACGGCGGAGCTCTGTTCCTCGAGTGAAGCGGCGATCTCTTCTGACATCATCTGTAGCTTCATCTCGAGATCTACAAGGTGTTTGTCTAGAGGATCCTGTGGGTGACGTGACTGGCACGCATTGTTTATCCATTTCTTAGCGTCGAATTTCTCGTCGGAGAAGGAGCCTAGATCTATCATCATCTTCTTCTTCTCCGGCGACTTCAGTTGAGATGACTGATGATGAAATAACTATATTTGGTGGTGTTTTCACTACGGTCCCTTAAGTTTTAGTGGTATCAAGATATCGCATGAGATAAATAGACAACGTTACATATCCGTTTTATGTATCATTGTTCAAACAAAAATTTGCAAGTGAATGTATGATTTACACAGTTTTGCGCCTAAATTGATTATGTACTAAACATTTACATTATATAACACTTGTATGACTGTAATATCTAGATTCATGACGATTGAATTGAGATCAAAGTTTGAATAGTATCTTTCATGCTTTCTATGAGATTATTATAATTCTCAAGTTTTCTCCTCAAATTACGAAAAGTTACAATTTTGATAAATCCATGTGTTTATCATGATACTCAATTAAATAGTTAGAGGCTATGATCAAACAATGGAACTTCACATCCTCATATTCCGATGTATAAACATGAAGGGCTCACCACTAATCCATATGCAACAAATTCAGGGTGATGTTCCACAAAAATCTAACGATGACCTTGTCAATAATTTTTCGGTGATCACTTCGTGAATTTTTACAGTGGAATCTTTACCTACGTAGCTTTTCTCTACCGACTAGCTTCATCGAAAAATCCTAACTTAATTCACCAAGCGGGCCACTTACAATTATGTTCGTCATTGAATGCCCTTTGATATACATCCAAAATATGTTTGTGTTAGGATCTTAGTTTGATACTTGTGAAATAATGCAAGTTAAACAGGCAATCTTGATTGCAATCAAATAATAATTTCACAAGTAGGAAGATATTATCAACATCTGTTTTTCATATATAGTCAAAAGATAACAAAATGTTTTACAGGATGATTCTACAATCCCCCCCTCAGCCTGATCACTCACAAATCTAAAGGTACAAAAGAGAATGTGTAAAGTGATAAAATAGATCTCTAACAAGTGAGATCTATTTATACTAAGTATTGAAGCTTTGTTTGTGATTGGCTAACATCACCCAGACAGTAGCATCTAACATTCCTAACTAAAAAGATTCCACAGATGTTGCAAACATCTGTGTAAATCAGACAACTGATCTAACCTTGCTAAACATCTGTTAAAAAGCAAATACTGATGCACTGGGAAACAACTGTTAAGCTAGCATCTGTTGCTTTGTTCCAAACATCTATTTGGCTAGACAGATGTTTGCTTCAAACAGATGTTTACTGGTCTTCAACAGATGCTCTAATTTAGGTGTTAAAGACTCACTATCTTTGGGAGGAAATTGCTTCTTCAACTGTTTATTTCTTCATCTCTTGTTCGTGTTTTGGCTTTTGAATATCATCTGTACTTTTGTAGGTCCAATAATCTCCCCTAGAACATATGATGCCAAAAGAAATGTTTATTTGATTAATTTATATTTCTCATCAACTGTTCTCTGGTGTCCTTTGAATTATAATTCAAAGTTCAGAGACTCAGTGTCTTCTGGATCCCTTTCCAGTGGAAGACTTATTAGGTCTCACAGATCTTCAATTTTTAGTCCTGAGACATTTTTCATTGAGATTTTTTCACCTTCCCATTGGCCCTGAGCAATGTCAATTTATGAGTATTTTTGTTTGACTTCCAAATTAGAATTTTGAGACCATGAGGATTTGCTAGGACCAGAGTTAGTGTTGATGAGTTTGGGGACAAAGGTCTTCCCATGATGATGTCTGCTAGATCTTCTCTTCTTACTTCATCCTTCTTTTCAAAATTTATTTTGAGAAAGTTCCTTGCAGCTAATTTAATATATCTTACTAATGGAAACTCGGAAGGTTCAACCAAGATTTTTATAGGGACGTCTAGTTGATCATATTCTGGCTTTTTGGGTAATAAGAAATCATTATAGCATACCCTTGTAAGGCATCTACTCTTCTGTATTCTTCTGCCAAAAGTTGTTGAAGTTGTTTGTCATCCTTCCCTTGGTTTCTTTCCAAAACCATCATCCTGGTTTGTCTTCTTTTAAGTTCCAAATATTCATTAACACTGGTTGGCCTTGGAGGGTTTGTACATGGAAGGGATGATGATGTAGTTGATGATGATGCTGGAAGTGATGAAGCTGTGGTTTTGATGGGTGGTGATTAGTGGGTGAGGTTATTGTTTTTCTTTTTCTGGTCTGTGGGATTGGTGGAGGTAATGTGGTAAGTGTTGTTATCGTAACATCTATTAGCACTTTGGAGATGCTAACAAATGTTTGGAGCGGTTGATCAGTGGTTTGGGGTGGTTGATCAGAGGTTTGGGATATTTTGGCCATTTTGGCTGTAGGTGTAGGATTTGGTGGTGGAAGCTTTCTGAGACCATCATTACTTTCCCCCTTTTTGGCATCATCTGTAGGATGCCTGGGTGTTAGAGTAGTGCCAGTAGCTTGAAAAAGATGATCTTTTATTGCTTTAATTTTTGCTTAGTATCATTGAATCTTGCTTCAATCATATTTTTGATCATTTCCATATGTATGTTGTGGGTGACATCTGCAGATTGCTTTTGGAGTTGAAAGTAGGATTGGGCATGAAACCAAACCTTTTCAGCAAGCTCTGCATTTGTTGGAGGAGGCTTAGAGTTTTGCACCAAGATCTTCATCATGTCTTTTATCTCAGCCACCGAAGACTCTAACTTGGACACTCTATCCCTCAATTCTTTGTATCTTAATTCATCAACTAAATTAATAGGATCATCTGAATTCCCACCAGAGGTAGTTGTACCTGATTTTGAACTAGGTGCCCTTTTTTTCTTGTCACTGGGACTTTCAACTGTTAAAGAGTGTACAATTGTAGACTCAACAATTGTTGCCTTCAAGGAGGTCTTAGGTATATAACTATTGTCCATCTGTGAAACTGTTGTTTCTGTAGTTGTAGTAGCTGCCTCACTTAAAAAATATTCAAGTATCCTTTGAGACACAAGAGATGTCACCTCCTCTACTTGTGGGCTAGCAATGATTCCTGAACTTGCCCTACTCACTTGATGGGGTAAACTCTCTGTGCTTTGTTGTTGAGAGGAACTAGGTTTCTGCAAGACAGTTTTATCAATTGCATCAAGCAATGGTTGTATGGTAGATAGTACAAGTGTGGTGGGTGGTGGAGGTGTGAGAAGAGAAACAACCCTGGGAGAGGGGCTTGAGAAGAAATGCTCAATTGAGTCATCTCCCTCCTGATGTGGGTCCCCTATGCTTGCAACACAATCCTTTTGTGAGGATATGTGAGCAGCTTGGATAGGTTGAGATGTTTGCATCTGTTGTGAGGAAGTAACAACAGATGTTTGCTGCTTCGTGTTACAGCAGGTTCCTCTGGCACCTCACCTTACAGAGTTACCATTTTTGTTGTTTTTCGTTTGGACTTGGGCTTGCGGATAGAAGTAGTCTTTGTGGGAATGTCTGATGTGTGAAATTCAAATAAATCATTTAAAACATGAAGTGCCCCACTTATATATTTAAAATTAAAAACTTACCCTTCACCTACCCATATCTTTCTCTAGTTACTTTTTAATCCGGCCACGATCATCAAGGTTTTTCCGGCCACTACACCTTGCTGGAAACCAGACACCACCACACCCTTCCACCTAGCCGGAGACCTCCTATCCATATTAAGCCGTAAGAATCTTATGATATTGAACACGAACCACCCAATCACGATTTTCACAATTTACTCTAGCACACCTGTGCATTCCGGTGACATTCCGTCGCCACGAAACCACCAACTACCAACACTAATCTTCATCTCCATTCTTTGACACCCCACCCCGACCTCTGATAGCCCTGTAACCAACTGTTGTCACCGTCAACCCGTTTTCCTGAAACCAACCTCCAACAATAACGTCGCAGGGAACCCGTTTCCCTGAAAACATCATCCGACAACAACATCAACTCTGAAACCAACCTCCAACAGTCGTCAACTCATTTTCCTTTCACCTGATTCAACAACGTCGTAGGGAACAAATCATAATCTGGTTCAATCTAGGTGATGGAGAGGATGAGATTGAAAATGTTTACAGCTGTGGTGTGCCGGCTGCCGGATCTTGTTAGTGATGGTGGTTGGCGCAAGGAGGTAGATGGTGGCAATTGGCGATGGTGAGAGTGAGGTTGAAAGTCTTTAAACAGATGATTGTTAAGTGATCTTGATGGGCTATGGTAGGAATGATATTGTTATTGTGATGGTGGTTGAAAAGTATGGTGACCTACGGTTGCAGGTGGTGGTTAAAATTTGGTGGTGAGTTGTGACATACTGTTGCAGGATTGAAGAAGTGGGGATGGTGGGGTGGGCCTACAAGGCTCTTTTAAATAATTTCTTTTTATTATATAGGTGGGGCCCACTTGAGTTTAATGAAATTTCTTTTTTATTGTTTCAATTTCTAATTTTTAGTAAGGGCATTTTTGTCACTTTACACACATTTAACTGAATAACTTAACTCCCATCTAGTTTAGGGACTATCAGAGTAACAAGTGAGCAAACCACAGGGAGCAAACATGCTATTATGAAAAGTTAGGAACTAGAGATGAAAAGATGACAAACCACAAGAACCATCAGGGCAATTAACTCTTTTTTTATTTGTCAATATAGAAGTAAACATTACAAAACTTATGAAGTATGTTTTCTCAAGCGAGCTTCACCCAACCTTTTTTTATTGAGAACTAGAGTATACAAAACCGGGTATATACTTGACACGTGGTCGAAAACCGGTCTTCTTTTATGTTTAAGTTGATGTTTTACATGACTTTTAGTTTCGAATAGCCTACTTTTGATTGGAGTTGTGTTTTGCAGGTCTAACAGAGTTTATGGAGCTATTCAGGAGCTTTACGGAGCGCCGAGACGAAAACTGGTCAACCGGGATCGAGGAATGGAAAAAACAGAAAATGAACAAAGCATGCATCGTCACCGATGCCCTCCTGGGCCATCAGTGACGCCACTCAGATATCCCGTCGGTCGGAATTGTCCATAGACAGTAGGATTAAGCGTCGAGAGAAACCAAGAAATCCAAGGGCCGTCGCCGACGCCTTGGTGGGCCGTCTCCGACGCCTTGGTGGGCCGTCGCCGACGCCTTGGTGGGCCGTCGGCGACACCCTCTTCTGCACTGAAATGTGGATTTTGGTTGTTTGGGGACGGGTTATATCATTAGTTTTTGATCATTTTTGAGAAGTTACGTGATTTTGGAGTTTTAAAACCTCTCTTGGAGCTAAGAACACCACCAACCTCAATTCCAATCCATCCGAATCATCCATCATCAACCGAATTCATCATCTATCCTTACCTCCCTAATCCTAATCATCATCTTTTCCATCCATCGATCCATTGTTCATCATCATCCATCATAAACCCTAACCATCATCTCTATCACATTCGAAGCTTCAAGATGTTCAAAGTCAAGAATTCACAAATCGTTGATCGTGTTTCGTTCATTATGAGCGGCTAATTCTCGTGGGTTTCACCCCGATGTAGACTTTTGTAAGGATTTCTAGGGTTTGTAACTTGTTTATGATTTGGTTTGTGACAATTTGAATTGCATTTGAATCATTAGATAATTGTCTTACGTTTGTATTGAATTTACGAATTGTCGAGTGAGTTATTAAATATGACTTCGTGAAATGAATATGCGTATTTATGCCTTGTCTTTTGATAGGATTTACTTGTCCGAGGTAACGAAGTGCATTGCGGTCCGTCTTGAACGTTGATAGCAATTGGCACCTAAGCCTTGTGATTCCAAAACCGTTAATGAACTAATTCAATTAAACCAATTTAAAACGTTTAGTAACTCTAGGCCTTGCAATTGTTGAACCGGGTGTGAACCTTATTTCTCCATCATTGTTTAAAACATTTTAAGCAAGTTTTCGTATAATTCCAATCATTCAAGTTTTAGTAGTAAAGTAATTTAAATAAAAATCTTCGGTACATTCCAACACTCTTTTCTCAAACAAACAAATTAACAATTTAGCAAGCTTCATAAAAGTGACATTCTTTCAAATCAATCTTGTCCACACGGAAACCACAAACTCTTCATGGATTGACCCCGTGCTACCACTAACACATTGTTAAGGATAATTTGGGACTATAAATATTATCTTTGACCGGGCACGACACTCTGATCAAATTTTGGCATCATTGCCGGGGAGTTCGTGCGCTTTGCGTTTGGATATAAATTGATTTCGTGATTATCTATGTAAGTGTTTGTTTTCTTATATCGTTTCTACTTTTGTATTACGCGGGTGTGTTACTTGTGCAGGTTACAGGTAGTGCATGCACACACGGAACTCCCGGAGGACTTCACCATTAGTGTTCGAACCGGAGATCGAGCAGGTCGTTAGAAGAAACTTAACCAAACGGTTAGAGGCAACCCTTGTCTCTAATCCTGTAACGCCTCGCTTTTCGCAGCTTTCCTTATTTAGGAAGTGTCTTGTATTTCTATTTTTGGGAACTTGTAACACTTGGAATCGTCTTTCGTTGTACCATTGTAAAATCCAAGACTTCGATCATTATTTCTTACAACTTATACTTCACATATTCGTACATGCTTATTGATACTTTATTCGAGATTCTTATATTTATAATGCTTAATGACATGTTTAGATAGCATCATATTACACTTAACTCTTTAAAACGTAACAAATATAAACTTCAGGGACTAAAAACTACAAAAAAATCAAATAAGTTTCATGACTGGAGGCTATCGCGCCCCGCGACCGTCCCCCTCCTTTTCTGTCGCGGCCCACCAGCCACCCCAATCCGCAGAAAACAAGGACCAGCTCGTGGATTGGGTAGAATTGTGTTAGTTTGGTTGTGTTTCTTGCATTTAATCACCACCTAACCCACTCTAAACTCAACTATAAAACCCACCTCATTTTCCACTCACTTTGCACCTCACAAACACTAATCTCTCTCACAAATCTCCCTAAACTCAGCTCCAATTCAGTAAACACATCAGAAAGTTCAAGACTTTCCAAGTGAGTTCTAGCTCACTTTACTTCACTTTCCTCCTCTTTTCTTTCTTCTTAACACTTGGAACACCTCTAGGAGTGTTTCCATAGGTTTTCCATGGAAAACGAATATGGAGTATCACCATAATTGGGGGCAAAAGTGTAAGAAACTTTCTATTTTGTAAGGGTTTTTAACCCACAAGTGTTGTATCCTTCCAAGTTTGTTCTGGTAACAAGACTTGTGTTAGTTGTGTGTGATCACTTGGAAGCTTGGGCTATCCTACCTTCAATCCAGCACCTCACTTGATGATTTGTCCCTTGAATATTATGCACCTTTCATTTCCATTTTAACTTATTCATGACCATCCTTGTTGTCCTTGTGACAACTTGTGCATTGGTGAACATACGAAAGAGGTTAAAGGAAGGTTATCCTCCTACCTCCATGCATGACTTCATGAACTTCCATGATAAACATGATGGACTTATTAGCTATACTATAATATAAAATATATATTAACCAAACCCTTGATGATAATCAAATGATTATTCGTCATGATACTAAGCTACATCATCTAGGTACTTAACTTCTCGTTACGATGCTAATGGGTATTTTAACCCATGAAAACACATCGGCCCAAATGGGATTTATAGTGTAAAAAATGAGTAGTAAGTCTAGATGATTATTTTTTCGTATCATACTTTGGTATATTTAAATTCCTAATCCTCCGTTATCATCCGAATACTCACACACATATGTTCCTCGTGTAGGAGAACTCTGTGTTCCATTTCCAAGCAACCAACTCCTCACGGAATTGCCAAGTGGGAAGCTTGCAAAACCGTGAGTAGACTTGACCCATTTTTCCCTTTCTCTACATAATTTAGGTTGTAACATGTTAACTTACAACATACACAAATACACACAACATACTTTATACACTCAATCCGTTATACATGCTTATTGTTATGCTTAGGCTCATGCTAGATACATGCATTCTTCTTGTCATTAACTTAGCTAGCCTAAACTTAACATATGCGCTAGGAGCGTCGAGGTGTTGTTTTTGCTTATTTTTATTCATAAATAGTCTCGTTACTTTTTTGGCGAGGGACACTTATAATTCTTGTGGACACTTGGGTTTGACATTTAGTATTGCATGCTAGTTTACTTCGTATACAATTGCCATGTGGGATTTGAGCAAACTCTTTTATACTTATGCTATGTAATTTAAAACTTGTGTACTCGCCATTGCTTTTGCATTGAACCATATTTTTAACATGTTACAGGTTGATGATAATGTTTAAGACAAATCTAGTAGGGACGACATAGAAATGCACAAGAAATACTAGATTTAGATATTTTGTTTTGTTAAACTAATTGTACTTGTCTATTAGTTGTTGAAATTTGAATTTCCTTGTAATGTGCTTGACAATTTGTGAGATGCAATGGAATCGGCTTTGAGTTAATTATTGTCGCAAATAGTGTTATGTGTGATGAGCAATCTATTTCATCTCACTCCGATGATTCCGCCATCGGTTAGGGTGTGACAAATCCACCCAACACCAAATCACCACCTACACCATCTTTTGGGCCCAGATCCCCAAAATGCTAACCAACCCAACAATCAACATCAATATCAACACCCAAATTACCCTCCCCAAGACCAAAACATCAAAAATAACCAACCGGGGGGTGGTAATAGATCGGGACCACCAACACCACGTTTCCAAACTCATGATCAAAATCCAAACAACACCAACGTACACCCACACCTCCACCTCAAAACCAAAACCGACAAAACCCATTGCCACCCAACCTCAACAACCGAAATGTTCACGCCAACCGTGGAGTTAACCAAAATCGTAGCATTCCCAGAATGAAGCTCAGTTTTTCAATCTCGATGAGTTGAGAAACGCATTCCCGATGATGCACCGTATAGCGTTCTCGGTTATCAATCACTAGAACATGTGAGTGTTTATTTGGAATACTCCGACGACGACGAGAATTACAACGAGCACGTTGAAGATGATGAATGGGGTGATAACAATGTGGGGAATTTCTACAATGCTAGGGGGTGTAGGTCCCCTAATCTGTATGGATCGTCACAGAATCGTCTATCCGAACTAGAGTGCGTAATCCTCTAGATCAGATTTCATGAAAAACAGAACAGGAACACGAACACGAACACGAACAAATACTTTCAAACTGTCTTCTATTGATTATCCAACACAATGGTTACAATCAATTCAAGACTCTCTCTTTCAACTCACTCTGAAGTAATTCTCTGATCAACTAAATGAGCAACTAAACCAGCAACCTTAACCCTAATGACAACCTCCCTTTATATAGAGACAGGTTATGCAACTGGGCTAGGGTTTCACCATATGGACTGCTAATGGATTTAAAGCCCAATTCGCCTACCATATGCTGTATGGTGTCTAGATTAGCCCAATTACTTCTAATTAACTATTACAAAACTAAACCCGCTAACCATTTATCATTTTACTAATTACAAGATATCCAAAGACCAAATCTAAGCGTTGTCACAAATATGCACTAACAAACTCCCCTGGACAATAGCTTCATAAAATAACTTTGTCTTCAGTCTTCTTGCAATCTTTAACCTCTTTGAAAAACGTTGGTCTTTGGATAGCTTCAGCTTTAAAAGCTTCTGTCCGCAACAGACTCCCCCTAAGCGGATGTATCCGATCACCAAATCTTCTAAATCGTTAGCGTTTGAGTAAACTCCAGTTTAGTCCTTGCATAGCAATCTTCAAACTCTTCAACTTTTCTGCAATGTAGAAAGGAGGTTCTACCATGCATCCAAGTAAACTCCTCTTCACTAAACGCCTCAGCAACACACTGCTACACTCTGTATACTATAAAACAAACATCTCGAGAAACCATAAGAATTTTTCAACACAAGTTAAACAAATTATTATTATTCAAAAGATAGTAAAACTGTATCACAGATTAAGCACTTCTCAACTCACATCACACACTTAAAATTTTTAGGCACACAGAACCTACAAGATCGAAAAATATTGAACTCAGCTTCTAACATCGTCTCCCTCTATCGTTAAGAACTCCTCTATAAACAACCATATTCCGTACATTAAGAATAAACAAGAAAATGAAATATTTTTGGATTTTTATATTTTCTGAAAGCAAATAAATAACGAACTAATAAACACTCTGTTTTTTTGAGAATCACCGGTAAGAAGATCATATCAGCAACACCAAACTGTTTTCACACTATTTTATAATTCTATATGCAATACTCATGAACAACAGTTCAAGACGATTACTAGTAGTGTTTATCCACTTAAACAAACTACATGAACATTTCAAGTACCATTACCTAGTGATAAATTTAGATAATTTATACTGATATACTAGTGTGTCCCTCTTCAAGACATACCCCCGCGATCAAGGTATGCACAAAAAATCCTCGTAGTAGGTGAGTATACCGAAATTTATCCTTTATGATTTACAACGTTAGATAATTGGTGATCAGGTCAGTACTTTCGTACAGCAAAAAGACCAATATCCAACGAGGGTTAGGGCAAATACCAAATTTTGGTACGAATAATGCAATTTTCACATTTGAATGACTCTCTAGGAGAGCTTCTTCAATTTTTGGGATTTGGCATTTTAGCTCTTTTAAGATATCCTGGTTGTGCCTAGGTCAGCATATATTTGGATGCAGCAGAAGGACAACCTTGATTCCCCGGATGAAATAACAATATAAAGACCTAAAACCTTAGATTTTGGCAATCTATCAACGCAAGATTTAAGGTTATAAAACCATACGCCACTGATTTGTTACCCACTCATACACAGTTTATTATATTTGTATCACAAAGGTAAGTTCATTATTTCATGCTTTTTGCCTACTGGTACATCATATGATGAAGCTGCTCTCACACTTAAGCAATTTAGTTTTAATTTTAGTGTGACAATCGAACTTGCTGATGTACTATCATTTCTTCTTTTTCACACAGTGAAAACTTATTTTTGATTTTCTTATTTTTTGTTTTTGATTTTTGAAAAGTATTAAATTATTTACAAAAATTTTATGAAAACTGGTTATTCAGGATTCCTCATCCCGTTGAGTTCGACTAAATGTTCAAAGCGAGCCCTGTCAAATGCTTTTGTGTAAAGATCTTCCAGGTTATCTAGTGTGTCGACTCGATGCAGTTCAATTAATTTCTTTTCAGCACAATCCCGTATAAAATGATGACGAATGTCAATATGTTTTGTGCGACTGTGTTTTACAGAATTGTTGGTGATTGATATAGTGGCATTATTGTCTATCATAATAGGAGTACGAGTGAAATTCAAACCGTAATCGCGCATCTGTTGTTGGATCTAGAGAACCTGAGAGCAACAACTACCCGTATCAATATATTCAGCTTCACACGTCGAGGTAGACACGCAAGACTGCTTCTTGCATTGCCATGACACGAGCCTCCCTCCTAAGAACTGACAACCACCTGTGGTAGACTTCCTTGTTGATTTGCATCCTCCAAAGTCCGAATCAGTGAAAGCAACAAACTTCAAATCACTAGTAGCTGGATACCATAACCCAAGTTTAGGTTTCCCCTTCAAGTAACGAAGAATCCGCTTCACCGCTTTCATGTGTGACTCTTTTAGATTCGCTTGATATCTGGCACAAAGATACACTGTGAAAATTATGTCTGGTCTTGAAGCAGTCAAGTACATCAGAGAACCAATCATTGCCCTGTATTGAGTTGGATCAACATCCTTCACACTCTCATGATCTGAACCAAGATTGTGATTCTCACAAATAGGTGTATTGAAAGTAGCGCAATCTTCCATTTTGAAACGAGACAAAATGTCATACACATACTTCGTCTGATGTATAAACATCCAATCCTTCTTCTGTTCAACTTGTAAACCCAGAAAGCAGGACAGTTCACCCATCGCACTAATCTCAAACTTGCTCTTCATTACCTCCTCGAAATCATGACACTTGTTCTCATCAGATGACCCAAAAATGATGTCATCTACGTATACCTGTACCAGCAGAAAATCTTTCTTCTTTCTTTTAATGAGAAGTGTACTGTCAATCTGACCTCTTTCAAAATCATTCTTTAACAAATGTGCTGACAGTGTCTCATACCACGCCCTAGGTGCCTGATGCAATCCATACAATGCCTTATCAAGTCGATAGACTCGATCTGGATAGTCTGGCTCAGTAAACCCATTAGTTCTGAGACATACACCACTTCTCGGACTTTCCCGTAAAGAAACACACTACGTCAAGTTGGTAAACTTTGAAGCCCTTGAATGAAGCAAAAGCTAGGAACAAACGAATTGCTTCCAACCTTGCTACTGGTGCAAACACTTCATTGTAATCAATCCCTTCTTGCTGATTGAACCCTTTCACCACCAACCGAGCCTTATTCCTTATCACGATCCCTCAGTCGTCTTTCTTGCACTTAAACACCCACTTAGTGCCTATTTCCTTCTCTCCTTTAGACAAGTCAACTAGCTCCCAAACCTTCAACTTCTTAAACTGAGCTAGTTCCTCTTGTGTAGCTTCAACCCAACAATTGTCTTTTAGAGCCATATGAACATTTTTCGGCTCCTCTTGGGCAATAAAGCAGCTATACAAACACTCATGAATCAAACCAGTCTTCTGAATCGTAGTAAACAAAACAGGAACCTTCGATCACACCTCTTCTTGTCTGAACACCTGTAGCAGCATCGCCTATGATGTTTTCAACTGGATGATCTCTGTGTACACGTGTGGTAGCAATGGTGTCAACAGCTAGATTATCTCCCAGATTAGATCCAACCTCCCCTGAATGTTAGAATTAGCAAACGGATTAGTGAAGTCCTCCCCTGAATAGGTTCAAACTCACTATCACTGGAGTCTTGTGGAGCTGTATTGGAAGAAGTTTCTGGAGCATCTATCATCAATATACTCGATCTAGGCATGAAGTCACACTCTCCATCTTCACTGATCACAGTTTGGATCACTTGAGGCTCATCTGCATTTGAAAAATCAGGAATATTAAATGATTTAAAAACACTGTCATAATCATATAATATAGGAGGACCACTCGTTGATTGTTGAGGTGTATAACTAGTGATTTCCATGTTAAACACCACCTCAATTTTACCTAACTTTAGATTAAAAACCCTTTTATTCGGTGTTCCAGGCATATAGCCTTGAAAGTAACCCTCATCAGCTACCTTACCGAATTTTTGCTTATCTTTGTTTCGCACAATGGTGCAGGGTAATCCAAATGGTTCAAAGCCTTTTAAGTTCGGTTTTCGGTTAAACAATAGTTCGTGACATGTTTTGTTAAACTGTTTAACCGTCAAAACTTTGTTCAGGACATAACAAGCTGTGTTCACAGCTTCTCCCGAGAAAAGAACTGGAAGCTTTGAATCTGATAGCATAGTCCTTGCGGCTTCAATCAACGTCCTGTTTTTCCTCTCAGCGACTCCATTCTGTTGAGGTGTATAAGGAGCAGAATATTGATGTTCAATTCCTTTGCGAAGATAATAGAGATCTAGAATCTGATTCTTGAACTCCGTGCCATTATCACTCCTTATCCTCTTGATCCCTGCATTATGGACATTTTCCAATTTTGTAAAAAGATCTATCAGCATCTCCGCTGTCTCATCTTTTGTACCTAAAAAGAAAACTCATGAATATCGTGAGTAATCATCCGTGAGAGCTAAACAATAGTACTTTCCACCTATGCTCCTTACGTTCACCGGAGCGAATAGATCCATATGAAGTAATTCATAAGAGGCATCTATGGTATTTACTGTTTTAGACTTGTGAGGTTTCTTATGTTGTTTTCCCTTTTGACATGGAAGACATTTATCCTCCACGTGAAACCTCTGCACTGGCACCCTTCCACTAAACCATTTTTAAAAATATAGTTCATATAGTGGATGTGGGCCATGCATCTGTGCCACAACAATGACTCAGCCTCAGATGCTTTTGACAGTGAACACGCCACCACATTGGAAGAATCCTTAGCACTCATGTCCATGACATAAGTGTCGTTTCTTCTTGGCGCTCTCATCACTATCCAATCATCCGGTATCACCAAACCAGGTTTCAACACCAAGCTTCAGACTTAGTAAAGTGGACCGAGTGACCCTTGTCGCAGACTTGAGACACGCTCATCAGATTGTGCTTCAACTGCTCAACATAGTTCACTTTGTCCAGTGTGATCTTTTTTTTGCCCTAAAAATCACACGAGTCTAACCGTGCAGTCGGTTTGTTAAAATTGTTTACGGATCAACTTCTATATCCGAAAACGTTTAACTCCGGTTACGTCAGCTGATTAACTTTCCACCTTTTTGTATAGAACTTGGAACAGTACCAAATCCGGAATAGTAACTCGGATAGTCAATCCGAGATGGAAACTCGGAACAGTAATCCGAATTGCTAATCCGAGATGGTGAGTCGGAATAGTGATCCGAGATGGAATCCGGAATGTACTGTTCTGACCCGAGATGAAATCCGGAATGTACTGTTCTGATCCGAGATGCAATCTGAGATGGACTGCTGGAATCCGAAATGCAATCCGAAATGAACTGCTAGAGTCTAAAATGCAAACCGAGATGGACTATTCTGATCCGAAATGCAACTCTGAGGATCCGAAATACACTTCTAAGATCCGAAATGCACTTTTCTGATCCGAAATTAGAGCTTTGATAATCCAAATTGCAAGTCTGATGATCCGAAATGCAGGTTTCTGATCCGAAATTCAAGTCTTCAATCCGAAATGCTTTGCTGTTAATCCGAAATCGCTGCAAAACCCTAGAACAGCAGCCGAAACCCTAAAACAACCGTCAAAACCTCAAACGAGCCTCCAAAAATGTCCAAAAACCCAACTTTTTCTGCTGTTACGATTCTGAACCGAGCAAAAACAAGAGCCGAATGCTCTGATACCAATTATAGGTCCCCTAATCCGTATGGATCGTCACAGAATCGTCTATCCAATCTAGAGTGCGGAATCCCTTAGATTAGATTTCACAGAAAACCGAACAAGAACACGAACACGAACAAATACTTTCAAACTGTCTTCTATTGATTATCCAACACAATGGTTTACAATCAATCCAAGCTCCCTCTTTCAACTCTCTCTGACGTAATTCTTTGATCAACTGAATGAGCAACTAAACCAGCAACCTTAACCCTAATGACAACCTCCCTTTATATAGAGACAGGTTATGCAACTGGGCTAGGGTTTTACCATATGGACTGCTAATGGGTTTAAAGCCCAATGCGCTTACCATTTGCTGTATGGTGTCTAGATTAGCCCAATTACTTCTAATTAACTATTACAAAACTAAACCCGCTAACCGTTTATCATTTTACTAATTAAAAGATATCCAAAGACCAAATCTAAGCTGTTGTCACAAATATGCACCAACAGGGGGTTTGAGTATGAAGATATTGGCTATCAAAATGCCAATTTTGTGGGGAACGACGAAGGATACGGGTATGATTATGGCCGAAACGACGGCTGCGGAAACAACCATCAACCACGAAACAACAATGAACGGAACTGGGATGACGATGATTATAACAACAACAATGTCAACCGTAACCGGATTCCGCAATTTGTGGGTGGTAGTAACCAGGGGGTGATAGAGGTGGTCATCGAAGGGGCAATAATCAGCCGGTGAATCAGGAGGTTAACGGCCCATGACGTCAACCAAATCAACAAGCTCCACGAGGTGTAAATGGTCGATTTAGACCGGTGGTCACCGAAAATGACTCACCCATTGTTCCTACGCCTCGAGGGAGAAGGGTCTGTGATTGTAAACCCAACTACATCAACATCCTACCCCACTTCAATGGTAGGACTAACGATGAGCCGTACACTCATTTGGCGAAAGTCTCCGCTACATGTCGCATGATTGGGGGTCATGATTTCGCGCTAGACGAGGTGAAGCTACGATTATTCCAATTTTCGTTGAAGGACAAGGTAAAAAAGTGGTTTATCACCCTTCTGGCAAATAGTATTCACACTTGGGCAAAAATGCAACAAGTGTTCCTTGATGAATACTATTCGATTGCAAAGCCGATGATGCACGAGATGAGATTCGGTCATTTCGACAATTATTGGGGGAGTTGTTACACGAGGCACTTACTCGCTTCAAGGAGTTGGTTCGAAAATGCCCCCACCATCAAATTCCTAGATGGGAATTTTTGAAGTGTTTCGTTCGGGGGTTAGACACCGAGCATCACAAGTACTTGCAATCGGTAAGTAATGGTACTCTGTTAAACAATCATGAGGAAGACAATTGGGAGTTTATCAAAAGAATGAGCAAGAACTCCAAAGCGGTTGCTATGGCGGACCGAGCCAAAAAGCATCCTGTTTCCCGATCTTGATTCAAGTGCTACGGATCGAATCACCACTTTAGAACGAAAGTTGGCCCGTGTGAAGAAAAAGGATGTGGGGGCGGTTTAATTTGCGGTGTGTGAAGAATGTGGAGACATTGGTCATTGGACCGAGGAGTGCCAAGTTGACATGGCACAAGTTAATGAAAAGGTGAACCAAGTGTATGGAGAACGAAAGCGATATGACATGAATTCCAATACTTATCACCCGGGTTTGAGGAACCATCCTAATCTTAGGTATGGTAATGCCTCGAACCAAATGAACCCAAATTTCCAACCGGGCAATTAAAGTGGAAATCAAGGTGGATCATCGTACCAAAACCGCCAAGGTGGTAAGCAAGGGGGTTACCAAAGGAATTATAACCAAGGAAGTGGCCAAGGGTATCAAAACCTTGAAAGCAATTACCAGCAAGGCTACAACCAAGGTGGTAATGGGGGTGGTATTTCAAACTCTCAAATGGGTGGTAGTGATGACTTGTTAAACTCCAAGCTTGATGCAATCATGAATGCGATTAGAGATTCAAATCAAGAGATCAAGAAGGATATGAAGAAAGAGTTTGAGGTACGAGATAAATCGCATAAGGCATTGGAAAAGCCAGTGGGTCAACATGCGGAAAAGATGGCTCATATGAGAGGAAATGGCGAAAGATTGCCAAGTGACACCACCGTGAACCCTAAGCATCAAGGGTCAACTCGAAGAACACACATGAGGTACCATTTTATAAAATTTCTTTATGTAGTGGTCGAGTCATACATAATGGTGTTGAGTCACCACCACCACAGTTTGTTGAAGGGGTGGTAGAAGATGTTAGTGATGAGGAGGTTGGTGATGGTCAAACGGGTCAAAACGAAAATGTTTCTAAAAATGTTAAAACTACTCCTGTTGTGAATGTCCCCGTCCCAAAAGCTAAGGAAAAGGGTGTGGAGGTTAATACCACCCCTTATCACGAAGCTTTATTGGGACCATCTAAGAAAGTGGTAGCGAAACGTGGCACACAACAAGAGGAAATGTGGGAAGTTTTTAAACAAGTAAAAATCAATTTACCACTCTTAGATGCAATCAAACAAGTACCCTCATATGCTAAGTACTTGAAGGAATTGTGTACCCAAAAGCGAACTCACAAGTTTCCTAAGAAACTTGATTTGACTGAAATGTGAGTTCAATTATTTCGGGTGCACTTCCACCAAAGTTGTAAGATCCGGGGGTGCCCATTATTTCTATACAAGTGGGTGAATTCAAAATGACTCGGGCACTTTTGGTTCTTGGGGCGAGTGTGGGTATCTTGCCGTGTTGTTTGTATAACCGATACGAATTTGGTCCACTTCAACCGGCAAACACCACCGTGGTGTTAGCCGACTTGACTCCCAAACTACCCCGTGGGATAGTCACGAATGTAATAGTCAAGGTTGAGGACTTTTACTATCCGGTGGACTTTCTTGTGCTCGATTATGTTTCCTTGGACCGAACTAAGCAACCAACGTTTATCCTCGGTTGACCATTTTTTGCAACATTGAATGCCCAAATTAATTGTAAAACGGGTATGGTCGACATGAATTTTGGTAACCGTCGGTTGCGGGGTTAAATGCCTTTTCGGGATTCACGGATCCTCTAGTTAGCGACAAATGCTATACGACGGACGTTGTTGACGAGTGTATATCTCTATGCGACATGAGTGTCAAGGAGGAAAACACAATAGAGGAATGTTTCATGTTTGACAGGTTGCAAGTGGAGACGAATTGGAGTGAGGTGAAAAAGATGGTGGTAATGGCGGCGAAGGAAAGAAGACCCACTTGGACACATCAAGTGGAAAGTTGACGTGTGCGTATATATACATGTTTTTACAATGAATTTTACACACGAACTCGGTTTTAATATTTATAAAAATGATTTATACCTTAAATTAAAACATACACAAAAAGACAAGTGTACCCTATCGTATATGTAGTAAAGTATGGGTAAGAACCAGATGTCGATCCATGGACGCGGGCAGGCGCTTATGTACTAAACCGTCATCATTTATTTACCGGTAAAAAGGTATGTGAAAGAGTTTTTTCTAAAATTTTATAAAAATATATTTTAAAACATAAAAGACTCTAAATACAAAAATATAATTTCTTTTTCTTTTGTTTTGTTTTATAAACAATCTAAGCATGTTATCAAAAATGTCACAAAGGCACTTGATCAGTTTTCCAATTATAAAGACAACTAGTATCCCTTTCGAGAATCCTAACATGATAATTCTTCAGAAAGTTAACGTGATAAACACACTTTAACCACCTAAAATTATTCTTTAACGAGCTATTGATATATTTTCATGTGAATCTTTAAAAATAAGTTATTCATCCGTTAAGAGTTTTCTAACCTCACTTTATCAAGGAAAGCAATACCGATTAACAGAATATAACCACCAAGACAAGCATAACGTAGATCATATCACAAACTTATCCATTTTGCAAGTCTTAAACATAAATCTACCAAGTTGGTCATTTTGGCCAAAAATACTCAACAAAGATTATGACCCATGTTAAGAACCCGCAATAACACCATCTAACCCGGTAGAGCCCTTACGTGTAAGAAAGCATTCTTGATCAAAATCAGATTTATCTTTTATTAAACCAATACCCATTTCTAGTTTCATGGTGTAAATATATTTAATCAAGTTAACAGTTTACTAATAAATGATTAATTATGGGGTTTTTTCAACTTATCTTAACTAACCATTTACTAATCATCCAAGATAAACAATCATAATCAAGAATCCAACATCAATGAACCAAGTTTGCCATATGATCATCAAGATTCAAACATGAACAAGTTGCCTGAGCTTCATTTTAATATGATAATAAACTAAATATTGATCATAAAACAAGTGTTTTCATAACATTCATAACAATATTACATAAACATCAGCTCAATGCTTGTAAATGTGCTTAAAATGTATATTAAGAACAAGAAATCAAACCATAAACAAGCAAAGATTTGATGGATTGGATGAATGATAAGCTTCTTGCAACCTTGAGGCTTGAAACCGTCCTAACCAGAAAGCTCTCGGACCTAAAAAATCGCCCAGAAACTTGGAAAATTACCCAATGTTTCGATCAGTAGCATATGCGTTGTTTTATAGACAAATTCATATCCGCACGGCCGTGCACATCAGCATGACGTCACTTCAGGGCATTGGTAGACAAGTGGATGTTTGGGCGGCAAAGTCTTCAGATGTGCACGGTCGTGCACTTGGGTCGCACGACCGTGCAAGGTCTTCAGATTACATGTTGATCAGCATCAAGTCACGCACGGTCGTGCCAATGGGTCGCACGACCGTGCGTGCCGAGAAATGAGCTGCACTGCCTCGCGCACGGTCAGTGCTTCCGAGATCGCAAGTCGCGCACGGTCGTGCCAATGGGTTGCACGACCGTGCGTTAGCTGTAACTTCAACAAAAACTGCAGAATTCATCGGAACGTTCGTTAATCCCGCTTTTTCTCCAACTTCGTCTGTGTTACGCCGTTTTGGACCTGAAAATATTAAATTGACCGATTAAGTACCTATACGACGATGTTTTAGCCAAAAATTCACAAAATAAGGGCAAAATAGGGAACTAAATTATGTATATTTTAACGTATATCAAAAGTCTTCTGGAAAAGATTGATACAAAATTGAAGCCGTCGTTGGTAGAGCCTCCGGAAGTAGAGTTGAAGGTGTTGCCCAAGCATCTCAAGTATGTTTATGTGGTGAAGGCAATACACTCCCGGTCATTATTGCATCAAACTTGACCGAGGAGCAAGAGGAAAAGTTGATGGCAGTTTTGGTCACCAATAGAGCGGCTATTGGGTGGACCATTGCGGATTTGAGGGAATTAGTCCCTCGGTGGTGATGCACAAGATCATCATGGAAGATGGTGTTACTCCTTTTCGTGACGCACAACGAAGGTTGAATCCAAATGTGCGTGAAGTGGTCAAGAAGGAGGTATTGAAGTGGCTAGATGCGGGTATCATATACCCCATTTTGGATGCCAATGGGTGAGCCCCACACAAACCGTTCCCAAAAAGGCGAGCATTCAAGTCGTCATAAATGACGCAGGTGAAGAGGTCGCCACTCGACCGGTAACCTGGTGGCGTATTTGTATTGATTATAGGAAGTTGAATTCGGCGACTTCCAAAGACCATTTCCCTTTATCTTTCATTAACCAAATTGTTGAGAAATTAGCGAGTCAAAAATTTTATTGCTTCTTGGATGGGTATTCGGGTTACAACGATGGTTGCTATATATCCGGAAGACTAAGCAAAGACTACGTTTACATGTCCATATGGCACCTTCGCGTTTAGGTGAATGCCATTTGGACTATGTAACGCCCCTTCCACCTTTCAAAGGTGTATGATAAGTATCTTTTCGGATATGGTGGGGGAGTCTTTGGAAATCTTCATGGATGATTTCTCAATATTTGGGTCTTCACTTGATGCTTTCTTAGACCAATTAGAAAAAAGTGTTAAAAAGATGTGTTGAAACTAAGTTGGTCTTGAGTTGGGAAAAGAGCCATTTCATGGTTCAAGAGGGAATTGTGTTAGGACATGTGGTGTCGAGTTGTGGGATAGAGGTTGACCATGCAAAGGTACAAGTCATCTCTACTTTGCCTTATCCCACGAGTGTTAAGGGTGTTAGGTCATTCTTAGGTCATGCGGGTTTTTTATAGAAGATTTATAAAAGGGTTTAGTAACATAACAAAATGTTTGTGTAACTTGTTGCTAAAAGACCAACCGTTTGATTTTAACAAGGATTGCCAAAATGCCTTTAATGTTTTAAAAGAGAAATTGGTTGTGGCCCTAATCTTGCAATCACCGAATTGGTCTTTACCATTCAAAATTATGTGTGATGCAAGTAACTACGTAGTTGAGGCTATGTTGGGTCAAAGGGTAGAAAAGAAACTGGTTGCTTATACTACACGAGTAAGACTCTTTCGGATGCATAATTAAATTATACAACTACCGAGAAAGAGCTACTCGTGGTGGTATATGCATTGGATAAATTCCGTGCTTACATATAGGGTAACAAAGTGGTTGTTTATTCTGAACACACTGATGTCAGGTACCTCATGGAAAAGAAGGATCGCGGTTAATCTGATGGGTGCTTTTGTTACAAGAGTTTGACCTATAGATACGGGACAAGAAGGGTAGTGAGAATGTGGTTGTGGACCACTTGTCCCGGTTGTTGGTAGAGGAGGGTTCTTCCCATGTAGAGATTAATGAGACTTTCCTAGGTGAGCACATTTTGAAAGTTTCGGTATTACCTTGGTTTGCTAATATTGTTAATTATTTGGTGACAGGTGACTTAATTGCTCATTAGGATAGGAGGAGGAGATTGCATATCCTCTCTCAGATCAAGTACTACACGTTAGAGGAGCCGGATCTATTCAAGATATGCCCGGATCAAGTCACGAGGAGATGTGTACCAGACGACGAGATGTTGAGTGTCTTGACGCACTTGTATTCATTTGCTTGTGGGGGCCATTTTAGTGGTCACAAAATGGGGCACAAAGTGCTCAATAGCAGTCTTTAATGGCCGACTAATTTAAGGATGCTTTCAATTTTGCTAAGAATTGTGTCGAATGTCAAAAGTTAGGGGGTATATCTAAGCGGGACGAGATGCCAATGAAACCGATTCTCATTGTCGATATTTTTGATGTGTGGGGGATCGATTTCATGGGCCCATTCCCGAATTCGTATGGAAACTTGTACATTTTGGTGGCGGTCGACTATGTGTCTAAATGGGTCGAAGCAATTGCCACCAAAACGAACGACCATACCGTTGTTTGCAATTTTGTTCAAACGAATATAATTTCTCGAGATGGGGTTCCTCGGGTTATCATTAGTGATGGGGGATCTCATTTTAAGATTTTAGTTTTGGCAAACTACTGAAACGATATGGTGTTGAATAGGCAACTTAAAGATATTTTGCAAAAGACCGTTCGGCCGGACCGTAAGAATTGGTCAGCGAAGTTGAACGATATCTTATGGGCCTATCGAACGGCGCATAAAACACCTACTGGCACTACACCTTACCACTTAGTTTATGGTAAAAATTGTCACTTACCGGTTGAGCTTGTTCATCGTGCATTTTGGGCTATCAAAGAGGTTAATGTCAGATATAATGATGCAGGTAAGTAACAAAAGAGTTGGAAGAGCTTTCGGAGGATGCATATGAGTGTGCTTCGAAATACAAAGATGGCATGAAGCGAGTGCACGATGCCAAGTTGAAGACAAAAGAATTTGTTGTGGGCCAAAAAGTTTGGCTCTACAATTTGAGACTCAAGTTCTTTCCCGGTAAGCTCAAGAACAAGTGGATGGGCCCGTTTGTTGTTATAAGGGTCGGAAAGTTGGGTGATGTTACCATCGAGGATCCGATGGGTCAAAGGAAACAGTCAATGACAGTCGCCTAAAACTGTTTCTTGATGGTAACGAGGAGAAGAATGATGCGAACATGGAGTTGGTAAGCTTCTTGGCAAACATTCCAACTTATGAGGTCAACTAAGGACCGGTACCTCTTGTGTAGAGTTTTGTATTTTTGTATTGTTTGTTCGTATTGTTTTCATTTCGTATTAATCTCTTTGATGTGTGAAGTTTTGGACGCCACAAATGGGTCATGAAGATGTAAGGTATGTCTTAGACTTATTGTGTGTATTGAGGACAATACACGACTTTTCGGGGAGTGGTAGGAATCATTAAACGATTAATTTTTTTAGGTTTAAAACTTATAAAAAACTCACAAAAAGATTTTTAAGAATTTTTAGGAATTTCTCTAGCCTAGGTCTCTTTGATAAAGTCGCTCGTTTTTTCCCATATTTAAAAAAAAAAGGAAAACGACATGGCTTCGGCGACGGGGCATCTGGCCATCGCCGATGGCCCGGGAATATGTGCGTCGGGTGGTAATGTAGCGTAGATAGTGTATTAAGCCGTCGTGGCTTTTGGGAGTAACAAGGGGTCGTCGGCGACGCTAGACTAGGCCATCGCCGACGGTGTGTCTAGTGTCAGCCGACACTGGTTCGTTAAAAACCCATTTGATGTGAACCAAATCATCCAAAACCCATTGAAACGCCCCTAACTTAATTCTAACCACATCTTTGACCCGAAAATTATATAACCTGATCCTAAAAGTCTAGTAACCACAAAAACTCTGCATTCTAACATCCCAAATTCACCTACCACTTAATCTTCTTCTCCAACCTCCCTAGAACCCTAAAACCTTCAAGCATTCATAACTTCCTCAATCTTTCACCAAATCGAATGATTCTTGAGCCTAACTTGTGTAGTTTTTTGAGGGGAACAAAACCTTATCATAGTTTTCATCAATTCTTACTAAATTGCAAGATTTTTGAGCTGCAATATTCGGGTTTTTGCAAGGGTGTTCAAGTTATTGATTTTCATCTTTTCTTAGTTTCTATTCATTTACAACATCAAAGGTATGAACTTTACTAGAATTTGAGCATGATTATCATACGGTTTGTTAATTTCTTCCGAAATTTTAAACTTGTTGTTTAAGAGTAGGTTGTTTGTGACAATGTATGGCTTTAGCTTTTGTGGGTAAACACTTGATTTGGGTGGAAATTGAACATGGAACAAGTGTGGGGATGTGATTACATCCACTTGTCCACATCAATGAACATGAACACAATGTTGAAGTCTTATGAACATAGGATAAAACATGAAAAATCTAATTGTTATTGGTAAAGTTTGCTACGTTTGAAGTTGAAAATTGGCTAGTTTACATCTAAAGATTAGTTAAGGTTCAACATTATATGTTCATGTTTAAAGTTTGAGTTGTTTGAGTTTTGAGGTTATATTGATTGTTCTCTTTATGGTGTTGTTGTAGTCATGGCAAGCCGAAAGAGAAGTAAGACTTTGGGTGAAGGCTCTGCTTTGGGAGCTGGTTTGTCTTCCAGGCTCTTTCAAAGAAAATGGGAACAACTGAGCAATGTAGAAGAGAATGATGGAAGGTTATACCATCAAGATTGGGTTTGGATGAAGTTCAAAGAAAGTAGTGTTGGTGACACATGGGAAGAAAACAAAAAGAGACCACTTTCAAGGTTTAATGACAAGTGCATTGAAATTAAATTTGGGAGTGGAAGATGGCCAACGCCAAAAATACTATTCCGGAGAGGGTTGTACCGGAACGAACAGTGAATGTAGAAGAGTTTTGGACAATCGGGATTGTTTAGATGTTTGAGAGACTTGGTTGGGAACAGGTTTTAGATTGGTGTGAGGATATCACACCACAGGTTTATTTGACGACTGTGTGTGAGTGGTTGGCATCACTGAGGTTCAACAACAAAGATAGCCCGGCTCGCACTTGGCAGTTGGTCAGTGACATGGGAAGAGGTCAAATGGTGATGTCCTTCGAGACGATACAGTATCGCACGGTTTGACTCGTTGGGGGTTGATGAGTATTTCTGCTACACCATGGACCAATTCTTAGACAACAAAATGAATACCGCAGACCCGGAAGGGATGATTGGGTCGGTGTTACCTTTTTCTGATGGCTGGACTGCTTTGAGGATTGATTTGTCGGTTGAAGGGAAAATCCTTCAACATATTTCTTTGGAGAATATCATGGTCCAATTTGGAGATCATGGGAAGGTGAAAGGGCCAGATTGTCGGGTACTTCATTCATTGTTGTTCGGGTCGCTGAAGTTATCATGGCGACATATTGTTATCATTAACATTTGGGATACCCGTGAATCGTGTGCTAGAAAGATGATATCTATGTCCGTTTGATTAGTGGCATGATCATGCAGCAAAACAGGTTACTGGCAGAATCATTATGGGTTTCAAAACCCATGGATCAGGTTTGTTTTGCCTCAATGAAACAACATTGGAAAATACAGGTTCAAGTTTACGGTCATCAGTACACCGTATCTGATGACCAAGGACGTCGATTCCAATACACTGATCTGAGTGCCGCACAAGAAGCTGCACAAGAAGAAGAAATGATTGACGAGGAAAATGAGGATGAGCCTCAAGGTCCGAGGGCCGCGTCGGAGGTACGCCTGACCACATCAGGAAATATCAGCGGGTGTGGCTACTTTTGTGACCAATCGTCATAGACCGGGGCATTGTAACTATAACTGAGGCCAACAGGATGTATATGATAATGTCTCCGCAAGTATTGGGAGAATCAGGAATATGAACAACGGAGAAGGGAATGGGAGCAAGATTTTCAATCTCAGCAACAAGCTCGTTGGGCTGAAGAAGTTGCCCACCGAGCTAGGCAACAAGAGCATTGGGAAGAACAACATGCAAAGTGGGCTATGCAGCAGTCTCAGTGGGAACAACAAGAGATGTATTGGGTACAAGAGTTGGCCCGGAGACGAGCTTGGGAGGACGAGCAAGACTGCCTTCAAATTGAACATAACATGATGGAGGATCGTCGATGGAGTGCGACGACTATATCTCAACAAATTGCAACAAAAAAATGCCAAATACCTCCACACCAAGAAAGGCACCATCGAGATTTTATGCTAAGTCTTCCGTACCAAGAACACACACCTTGGAGACATTATGAGGACCTTCCGGTGCATGTAGGGCCTTCAGACCCATCTCCTCGTTGGCCCGAAGGAGTTAGCTCCAGTTGTGTCCCGCCACAGTTTCAACAATCGGCCGAAGGGGAAAGGGGTCCCATCGATGATTACCGCGAGTTGATGGAGTCTCTTACCGGTTTCTCATTCCAACCATACCCGTCGGTCGATTCAAACGAGCACTACCAAAGATAGTGCGTGATAGTTTCGAATAATCTACTTTTGATTGGAGTTGTGTTTTGAAGGTCTAACAGAGTTTAAGGAGTTATTCGAGAGCTTTACGAAGAGCCAGGATGCAAAACAAAAATAAAAAAAACCATTTAAATCCTTCAACTTTTGAGCATTGACAAGATTAGTTCCAACAATCACCCCCTAATCCAATCAATTTCCTCCTAGGTCTTGAATACCAAGTAAGATCCGAAGTTCTTCCACCTTAATACTCGGTCTCTTGTGTTCTCTTTGCATCAACACCTTTGCTGCAACCGACACAACACCGCACTCCTTGTTTTCTAACTCCTTTGGGATCGCACCCAAAAGTTGTCCAAACACTTGACCGAGTACTAAATCTGAACATTCAGACATTTGTAATTTGTAATAGTATTTTATACTCTAACACAACGCTGTGTTAATTGTGAACATCTATATCAATTTGTCACAAATAAACCCCAAGTCCTGGCCCACCAGGAAATCAGGGTATGACAGGTTGTTATCAGAGTTTGAAGTTTGAGAGAATTAAACACTAGCCTTTTGTGTTTAATCTCAAATATCACAATAAAATGATCCTTAGACTTTCTCGAGTCTAGGCATTGACCTAGGATAACTCATATCCATATTAAGTTATTGCTATTGTTTTTGATATTTAACAGGTAATATGCCGCCAAGAATTCGAGGACGAGGAAAAGGTTCAATGTATGGAGGACCATCTAGACAAATGCCATCACATTCCCATAGTTTGGACCACCCATAATACTCGAACGAGTCTCATTCGTCGCAGCCTGCGAGACATTCTATTTCACACCATTCCTCCCATCCAAGCATTCACACTATTCATGTCACTCTCACCACTCACACCATTCTCATCACTCCCCATCACATTCTCATCATGACTCTTTTGATCCTAACCAGTTTATAAACACACCACTTGTTAGCCAAAACCAACTAAATCAGCAAAACCAATTGGATGATGATTCAGACCCGAAAATGCCGCCATTAGGATCCCATATACATCCAATTGAACTGTCAAGTGACACGGCATCCTATGCAGGATCTCCATACCAGGGTCCCGATGAATGAGACCAATATTTTTTTTTATCAATTTTCCTTTGTTAACACACCTCTTTATCCACCTCCACAAACGCTGCCACCTCCACAAGAGGACGAGCCAATGGAGCCCGCAAAGAAACTGCAACTACCACCACAACCGAGGAAGCCTCATGGTGCCCGTATATCGGTATGTGCGGGGGAATGGTTAGGTTCGCTTCCACCTTTGCCTCCAACTTATCCTACTATCCCAGTGGAACCACAAATGGGTGGACCCTCTAATACTGAACTAGTTGTTGAACCATCTCAACAACCACCTTTGGGTTTTGATAACCCTATTCCTACATATCCAGATATGACTGGATATGATACTTCATATTCGGTAGCATCTATGGATTATAATTATCCTGCTCCATCATACGACCCCTATCTTCAGGCAGTTGTTCATAATGCACTTTATCCATCACCATTTCCTCCCACTTATCCAAATATTGGATATCTCAATTATCGGTACCAGTATCCTGTTACTCCTCAACCATAACCACGCAGCAACTCGAGACTATTAATTAAGCCTTGGAGCGAGTGAAGCAAATTCAACGTCAGGATAAAAAGAACGAAAGGAAAACAAGCAAGATCTTCAAGATGCTTTCCAAGATAATCAAAGGAAAGAAGGTTGAGTGAAGATTTGTTATTTATCTTTTATTGTTTTTCACTTTAAAATTTCAAAAGTTCATGTCGAACATTTTATTGTATTCATTTTCAACAGTCCATATGTGGACTAAGCTTGAAATTTCCTTTCGAAAGTCCCTATGTGGACAAGTATTATAATTTCTTAAAAGTCACTATGAGGACTCGTATCATAATTTCCTATCTCAAATGATAATCATGAAATAATATTATATGTATTCATTTCATTTTTTAGCAATCGTCTCGATTCTAATTCAAACTTTATCGATCTGCTTAAAGTTTCAACAAGATCTTCTAATGGTTTGATCAACCCATATGGCAAGCCTACATAATTGGCAATGATAAAATGGCAGTATAACAATGAGGAATCACACTGACCAAAGAGGTGGATGGCTTATGCCCAAACTATATTCCCATGGTCTAATGAGAATACGGATAATGATATATATATATATATATATATATATATATATATATATATATATTATTAAACTATAAAGACATTTCATTCTGTATTAACATTCATAGTAATGTTAGTATTTCTGGCAATGTGGCAATGACGAATCACATTGACCAAAAAGGTGAAAGACATATGTCCAAGCCTTATCGCCTATATGATCGAATGAGATCTTGGCTAATGATATCATCAAATTAGATGATCATTATATTTTAACATTCAATGTAATGTTAAATGATTTGCCTATGAGCTATATTTTATTGTCCATTAAGACCATGACGGTTGTGACCATATGAGCACACTGTCCAAAAGGTGGAGGATACATATATCAAAACCTTATAGCCATTATGATTCATTGAAATCTCGGCTTATATCATTATCAAATCATCATATTCGGTGACTATTTGTATTCAAATATATCATTAATCTATTTAATTATTGGTATCATCCGAAATTTCTATAGATGGCCAACCAGAATTCTGGAGGAGCCATAGACAGGCGTGGAAACACTGGACACGCTACACGTGAGGGCGAAGGAAATGACCTTCAAGCTCTGATTGCCGTTGAGGTAGGCAAAGCCATGGAAAATTTCATGGCCAATTTTAAAAGATCGGGTTCGACCCATCTGAAGTCCCAGTCGATCCCACATCTTTCTACACAAAAATTGAAAGCTCACATTACTCCTCAAATGAGAGGAGTGAGCTTAAGCAAGATGCCAAGTAGAAAACCCGATCTATTAAAGACGGGTGCACATATAAATATTTTGTATCTTGTAAACCTCGAGATTTCACAAGGGAGAAGGGAACCATCGATGCCATGAAGTGGCTCGATGATATGGAGACAGTTGTTGATATCAACAGATGTGCTGATAAGGACATTGTGAAATATGTATCTCAGTCATTTAAGGGTGATGCCCGTTGGATTGTCGGAAATATGTGTCCGACTACAACTCATTGTCCAGATTGGTTCCATATTTGATTACCCCGGAATCCAAGCGCATTGCACATTTAGCACCAGAGATCAAGGGTATGGTCAAAGCATCCAAGCCTACAACCTGTAGATCCGCTATGGATCTATCTCTTTCACTCACTCAGATTGAAGTGAGGTTGAAGTCAGTCAAGATTGAGATTGATGGGAAGAGAAAGCGTGATGATGATCACTTCCAGAAATCAAAGAAAGGAAGGGTTCAATAAGAACCAACAGAGGTCTGATGAGAGACCAGTATGCAAAACTAGTGGGAAACGACACTTTGGACAGTGTCAGACAAACCAGCAGTCAAAGCAGTGTGGTATATGCAAAAAGAATGGTCACCAGTCCCATGAATGTAGGGAGTTCAAGAATGTTGTTTGCTTTAGATGTGGTGGAAAAGGCCACATAAAGACCAATTTCCCTAAGCGAGCTGCTGAGAGTAATGCAAAACCTGGGGAGGCAAAGAAGACTAATGCTAGAGCTTTCCAGCTAACTGCAAGAGAAGTAGTTAATGATGCGAACGTCATTACGGGCACGTTTCTCGTGAATGATGTATTTGCTAGAATTCTGTTTGATTCTGGACCTGATAAGAGCTTTGTTGATCATAAGTTTATTAAACTACTAAACCTACCCCTAAGAGCGATATAACTTATGAAGTTGAAATGGCTGATGGTAGTATAGAAATAGCCTCCACGATTCTTGATGGATGTGTTATATCCATTAAGAACATTCCTATTCCTATCAATCTTCTGCCAATGAATTTAGCAGGGTTTGATATAGTCTTAGGCATGGAATGGTTAGCTCATCACCAAGCCTGTATTGCCTGCGATAAGAAACTTATCGAAATTAGATCCCCATCAGGTGAAGTACTCACATTCATGGAGATCAACACTATGGATTGCCTGAGAAAGTGTCTCCACTTAAGGCATCTAAGTGTTTGAAAAGAGGATGTGTCATCTACATGGCACAAGTGACTATTGATGAGTCAAAGCCAAAGATCGAAGATATACCAGTCATTTCGGAGTATCGAGATGTATTTCTTGAAGATTTACCCGGTCTACCCCCAGAGTGACAAGTAGAGTTTAGGATTGACATCTTGCTAGGATCTGCTCCTATAGCTAGAGCCCCTTGCCGCTTAGCACCCACGGAGATGAAGGAGCTGAAGGCACAATTGGATGAGCTATTGGAAAAAGGCTTTATTCAGCCGAGTTCCTTGCCTTGGGGAGCTCTTATTCTGTTCATCAAGAAGAAAGACGGTTCAATACAAAGTGCATTGATTACCGTAAATTGAACAAGATAACGATCAAGAATCGTTATCCATTACCTAGGATCAATGATCTGTTCAACCAACTACAATGAGCTAGCTATTTCTTGAAGATAGATTTGAGATCTAGTTATCATCAACTGAAAGTTAGGAACAAGGATGTTCCAAAGACGACTTTCAGAACTAGATACGACCACTATGAATTCTTAGTGATGCCTTTTGGGCTCACTAAGGCACCTGCAGCATTCACGGGTCTCATGAATAGAGTCTGCAAGCCGTATTTAGATAAGTTTGTCATTGTCCTTATAGATGACATACTTATCTATTCTCGTAATCAGAATGATCATAAGAAACATCTCAGATGCATTCTTGAGTTGCTAAGGCAGGAGAAGCTCTATGCAAAGTTCTCTAAGTGTGGTTTTTGGCTTAGAGAGGTCCAGTTTCTTGGATGCTCGAAATTGGCGCACGTATGACGTTTTTCCGCAATTTTAAAGCGCGATACATCAACTAACACCAAAATTGGTTATTATTTGCTAAGAATATTGGTATTTGAAAGGAAAAATTATTTGGATAATAATTAGATCGGGAAACTACTTAAAACACACCTAATTTTTATAAAAGTTGCTTGAATTTCTATAAAAAGTGAGATTTTTATAAAAATAAAGGGGAACCCTTCCGCACTCAATAATTTCGGCCCAACCATGTGGGACCCACTAAAAATTGGAATTCTAATTTCAAATTTGATGGTTGCATGTATTGGGAAGTGATATGGGCACCAAGTCTCTTTAACCATGTGTTGTATGATGCATGATGACCAAGTGTCCTCCACTTTCTATGTAGACCAACCATACACCACCCTACACTCTCTTACTCTTTCTCTTCTCTCTCTTACGGCCGTGAGCCACCACTACCATCTTCCATTCTTTTCTTTGATCAATTCTTGAATATTAAAGTCCATTCCGGGTGTTTCCAAGTGTGTTTAGTGACTTGAAGGCCAATCCATGGAGTTTTTAAGAAGGTGCAAGCTTTTTATCATAAAAACCATCATAAAGAACCCATTTATATTCTTGAAAGGTATAAAATTACTTTTAAAATATATGTTCTTATTTCTTGATGATGATGATGATGGAAAGTTTCTCAAAAACTTGGAATTATACACAAACTTGGAAATGTAAACAAGAAAATGGATTTAATCAAACAAAAATGGAAGTAAATATATATGTGTGGGTTCGTGAGTGTGTTAGAGTTTGTGTTTTGTGAATATGTCAAGTTTTGAAAGAAAGGATACTTGAAAGGTTCATGCGTGTATGATTGAGAGTGATTTACATGAAAATGATTTGTGATTAAATTGGATTGATGAAAAGTTCATGTTTGGATATACGTATATAGCCGTGTATATACATGCATGTATGGTACATATGGATTTTTGTTTGTTAGTTCCTAAATGTGCAAGAACATGTTACATGCAATAATGTATGAATGATTGGTGATGATTAGATGAAGATGATGTTTTGGATTATATGAAAATGAAATAAATGTATGTTTGAATGTATTTAAGTTCTTGAATGATGATGATGATATGATAAACATGCATTAGATGCTTGTACATAAGCATGCATGATGATTACATGTACATAAGTTGTTAAAATTGTTATGATATAATAAAGGTGTTTAAAGATCAGAATATACACATGTTTAAATGATGCATTATGATGACACAAAATTATGTCACAAGTGTGATAGCTTTGTATGTTGTACATGTAGCTTAAAAAGTAGTAAAATGGGCGAAATCATATCAAATCTGCGCTAACATGAGTATAAGTACCATTTTATTCATTAACTAACATGTGTTATGTTAAAATATCAAGTCGTGATGATTTAGGATGATTATTGTAAAGTTCGGTACAAGACTATGCGTTAAAAAAAGGTAAAAATCGGCTTTTAAAGTGATTTTTATAAAACTGTTTTAGATCAGAATATAAACTGATATTTTTGATATGAATATAAGTATTTTAACTTATATTAAGTATTCTTGGTGTTTGGCTAGTCATACGTGACTTCCGACGCCCAAAAATGTTACCGAACATGCTAAAATACACATATTTCAATGTACACGAAAATGGATTATTCAAGAGTGAACTTTGTGTGATATGATATGATATGTGAATATGAGTATGTGTTATGTGTTATGTTAAGTGTTGACATGATAGTAGGATTTAAGACTATGCATGTACACTTGTACGGTTAAAACGGTAATATCGATAAATGTCACGTTAAGTATATATAACTTATTTATCGAGCATGAAAATAATACATAGGTTAACTTGATGAGTTATTTCATGTGTAAATGCTTTAAAAATGATAAAGTGTATAAGTTGACGAGATACGTGTATTACGATATTTGATAATATATTCATGTTTATGTATATATATTACGAAGTGCAAATCGGTAGATATATTGCTTATAAATGGGTGTGATAACGTATATATATATATATATATATATATATATATGCCAACATAATAAAAACTAAAGACTTTTCGAGTAAATCTCAAAGTTATATGAAAATTCGAAGTATTGGAGAAACTTAAGAATTTTGTGGAATTTGATTGTTAAATCGTTTCTATGCAAATTAGAAGGTATAGATCAATTTGTGGGATTGCGCTAATATAAATACGCACCCGAAGGTGAGTGTCACTAACCCCTCTTTTTACTGTTTTACATATGTTTTGGGGGAAGAACACGCATTAAAAGGATAATTATACGTTTTTGTATAAAATATGCCTTAAAATAATTTATTAATATATTTTCGTGGAAAATATATGGTTTTGGATTGAATATAAATATACGTTTCAGGGAGAAACGAGTTTTGATTGGCTATATATATGTTTCGGGGAGAAACGAGTTTTGAGAATATAATACGTTTCGGGGAGAAACGAGTTTTGATTGGTTATATATATGTTTCAGGGAGAAACGGGGATATTTGCGATGTTTGGGATAAAACGACCGTGTAAATTTAAAAATGCTTAAATCTAAGTTGTGACGAATTCGCTCGATCTCAAGAGAGTAACTGTCGGTATTGGCTTACGTTTCGGTGGGGACTTCGGAATATTCGTACAACACAAAATATTAAATGTATCAAATTTTAGTAGGATATACATATTTTACATGAGGTAGGCATTATAAGTGGTCCATTGTGGGCACTTGCTCAAATTTTGCCGTTTAATCATTAATACTGTATGCATGGAATTGTTGATAGATCTATCGGGTTGACCACCCGTCGTGATCGGTAGCTCCGTGTCAAATCAAGCGACAAATTTATATTATGTTATTGTCTAGCTTTGATTATACCCTTATTGTTAATATATAGCTCGTATCTCTTGCAAACTTACGAATCTGAACATTTGATTCTAGAAATTTAATATATATAAATCTTGGGAAGATGTATTAGTATCGAAGGTTTTCGGAAAAGCTTGCGATGACTGACCCTCGGATTCTTGTAAAGAAAATAAAATTTATTTTCTTAAATTATATGGATGTTTTATTATTAAACACATAATAAGAAAGTTTTTCCTTGAATCAAATCTCCTTTGTGTTGACACTTGATTTTAACGTGTTCTTTAGGTACATAAGTTCGGCTTCGGGATTTTGGCGTATCTTGTGGTTGTTGATGCATGTTGTGTTAAATAATATTTTGGACACTTTTAAAACTATTTTGGGACCAAGTTTGTACTAAGATCCATAAGGATCAAAATAGCTTAACTATGCTATGGTTGTGGTTGTGTTTAAACTCTAAACTTTAAATTTGTTTTAATTAAGTTGAATGTCTAAAATTAAATATTGCACCGTCCACATAGATACTTATGGTTGCGGTTGTGTTCAAACTCTAAACTTTAAATTATGTTTTAGTTAAGTTGAATGTCCAAAATTAAATGTTGCATCGTCCACATAGATACTTATGGGCACCAACTTCCGTCACCACTATGTTTGTATTTTCGCTGCAATGTTTTTGGGGTGTGACAAACAAGAGATGTATACCCTTGATTGCTTTGATTTCGGTTCATCCATGGTTTTTGCACCACCTTTGTTTTGGGCATATAAGACTAAAACCGACTGATGTATACCTGTGTTGGCAATCTGTTCAGCCAATAACAATTCATGATTGATTAGTTTCTCCTGTAATTCATCAAAGCTGATTAGAATGTTACGCACATGAATGGCATTCAGAATGGGTTTGTAGAAGGATTAATCAAGCCCATTTTAAAACAAAATCTACAACGTCTTCTTTATCCATTTCTTGCCAAGAATTGTGAGTTCATCAACCACAGTTTTGATGCTTTGCATGCAGTTGATACTTGTTTGGGTGGGTGTTTGGGTTAGTTGTTTGAATCGGTGTTGCAATTGTTTTATATACCCACATGAAGGGGATGTGTATATGGCTGCAAGGATCTACCATGCTTCCATGAGGATGAAGCATTGGTCACTAGCGAATGATTTGAGGAGATAAACTACCTATAACGGTACTGGAGAAGAGCCTACCTTGCTGGAACCATTGAGCATAATAAGGAACATTTGTGCCATCAACAACGACAATAAGGTTTGGAGTCGGATGTGTACCATCTGCAAATTTGTAGAGATCAAGGTCATAGAGTAGTGACTCGATTTGAGTCTTCCAACCTAAGTAGTTGTTGGATGTTAGTTTTAGGGTTGCCGGGAACGTTATCGCCTTAAGATCTTTCACTAAAGTGTTGATAGAGAGGGGGTGAGTTTTCTAGATTGACGTCAGTTACGGTGATGCTTGAGGTTGAAGAAGGACAAGCAGGAGGGGGAGAATTAATGAGACTGACAACGTTTACTCTAGGCTTAAATACCATATGAAAAATTAGATGAGAGATTGAAACGAAACTTTCAAAAGAACGATACATAAGTACATAAAAAAACTACTAACTAACTATAAAGTAGGAAAGTACAACAAAAATTTGACTAGGCTAATTAAAATGTGATATACAATTTAAATACATATTTATTCTAATAAAGTCGAATCTAAACTAATTATTAGGTGCCACATGGACCTATTTTTAGGTCTATTTTTTTGGGAAAATGATTCAAGGTAATTAGACTTGGTAAATGTTGTTAAAAAGTTGACATAGTAAACTTCTTGGAAGAAAATGATTAAAGGTAATTAGACTTGATAAATGTTGTTAAAAAGTTGACTTAGTAAACTTCAATTATATTTTGGATTCATAGCTTTATTTATATTCTTGTGACATAAAGTTTATATATATTTTTTATTTATAAATAAACACTCATACTTGTATGTTTATTTAATAGTGATTCAAAAGATCTGAATCTTATAAGTTTGCCACTAGTAAAAATTTTTTTAAAGATTGTAATGCTTTGAGACTTGAATTGTAACTCTAAATATTATTCACGTCAATTATTAACTCTAAATCTTAAATACTTATATAATGTAGTTATTTCAATCTATTAAATATGTATAAGTGTTTTAACAATTAATATAGAATTTTGAAATTCGGTTCTTAGATTTGTTAAATTTTTTTTATAAACATACGTATTATGGTTTTAACATACCTATACTATAAAATATTTTAAAAAAATTATTTAACGCATGTATTATACGAGTTTCTAACCTAGTAAGAGATAAAAAAAAAATAGACAAAAAGCCTATTCCATACCACCTGGAACCGATTTTATAAAAAAATTGCAATTTGTGCACCTCTACTATCGAGCAAGTAATTGTATACATACACTAGAGCCAATATCTAAGTTAATTCTGTAAATAAGCTTGTGCTTTCATATATAAAATAACGGTATAGATATTATAAAATTTTATTTTATAATAAATTACATTTTAGATACATCATACATAACTCTGTTAAAAATTAATAAATAATAAATAAAAGATATCAGGGGTGAGCAAACCTCAACTGTTAACTGATAACTAGACCTACACTTAACCGAATTTGCTAACCTAGATTAATGGATGGTTATGGTTAAGGTATTTGATTAACCGATTAATCAGTTATGCTTATGGTTAAGGGTGTCTCATAACCCAACCGAACGAAACCAAATTAAGATATGGTTGTCTAGATGAATATATGTATATGTGACTATATGTGAATTAGGTTTATGTGTTGATGTTATATGGAGAAACCTTGCGAATTCATAATACGTTTGGACCAAGTAGCTTCAAATTTGTTTGGGCGTTAAAGGGTTCCATGAATCAGGTTGTGCTAGAAATGATTCCATGAAATGGGTTGCGTTAGAAATGATTTCATGTATATTTAGTCCAAAACCACTAATTATAGCCGAAGTTAACCAAAACTAGGAATGATTCCATAAAATGTCTTGGTTAATCAGCCGAAATTAACCAAAACTAAACCATAATCTAGCTTCAAAACCATTAATTATAACTGAAGTTTGGTTATGTTTATGGTTAAGGATAGCCATAACCAAATAACCAAAGCTAGTGGTTATGATTATGGTTAAAATTAAGGATAAAAACTTAATCAGACCGTGATTTGCACACCTCAAATAAATATTATGTATATAGATATATGAATTTATAGTTACATATGTATACAAATAAAAAAACTAAACAATTAAAAAATACAGAAAGACCAAGTTTGAGCTTGTAAAATTACATATGAGCCGAACTCGAGTTTTATATAAAGAGTTTGTTTTCTGAGATTAAGCTCGGATCAACTTGTTCACGCTCCTACAATCAGAAGTATAAAACATGACAAATAAAAGTTACCTTTTGGTGGTGCTACTCCTCTTAGAAAAATATATACTATGATACCTTAGTTCCGTATTCATAACTAATGAACCCGAGCCGATTAGTAAAGAAAATTACCAGTCCAACTTATATATCTAGTTTTATTTAAGCCATGTTTGTCATATATGAGGGTGTGAGCATGTATTGCTTAAATGTAAATTATATACCATGTCGTCTGTCTATATTCTAGAATATGTTGTTGCAGGCTCCTTCCATATTGTTATAATAATGTTCTTGTGATATAAATACTTTTTTGAACAACCCGATTACGTACAAAAAGTCATACCAAGAAAATAATAAAATACATAATATATAGAACAACAACAAACTATGTAAGTTCCTCTCCAAGGCTCAGGTGGAGATCTTGTTACTTTTGGCTGCATGCGTCTCTACCGAGAGGTCCAGAGTAATACTCCTCATTGACGGCCTAGATTGAGGGCTCTTGTGCACGCATGAGAATGCAACCTCGACAAGTAATACGAGTTGCTCAGCAACTTGATCCTCGGGCAGAGGAAGGCGTTGGTCCAGAAGTTCAGTGTGAGATACGCCTTTTGTCTCTTGTAACAATGTGAGGAGATCTCCTGGATGCTTACCCATTATAACTTCTAGTGTTAGCACCCCAAAGCTGTAAACATCACACTTCTCATTCACTTCCATAGTGAATGCAAGTTCTACAAAACAAAATACAAGTTAACATCTTGTGAATACATTTAGTTGCAAGATTGATCCATACCTGGAGCAATGTAACCAAGTGTCCCGGCAAAAGAAGTCCAGTTGGATGAGTCTGGCTTTAATAGCCTGGCAGTGCCGAAATCAGACACATGAGCAACCCAATCGGAATCAAATAAAACATTGCTGCTTGATAAGTCCCTATGAATGATTGGTTGTGAACAATCATGGTGCATATAAGATAAGGCACTCGCAATACTTTTAACAGCCATCACCCTTTTCTCCCAATCGAATTCAACAGCCTGTTTCATGTGATTCAATATGTTCCTTAAGCTCCCACCTGACAAGAACTCATATACCAAAAACGAGTGGTGTGAATGTGAACAAAATCCGTAGAGTTTGACAACGTTTTGATGGCGTATTTCTGTCAATGCTCGTATCTCATTTTTAAAACTCTTGAGATTTTGCATCTCGCCATGTTCTGGTGCGTGAATTCTTTTCACCGCAAAAATTTCAGATGACAACTCTGCTTTATAAACAGTTCCGTATCCACCAACCCCAATAATATGCTTCGAGTCAAAGCCCTCTAAGGCTTCAATGATTCTCTCATACACCATTTTACCATCATAGCTCCAAATAGCAAAAGGGTTTGCTGTTGTCTCTTGTGGCCTAAAGGTTACATTTGGGTTTCTTTTACGGAGATAACAAAATATGACAACAAAAAATATCACGAGAAACATGAATCCCAACGTAGGAAGTATGATTAGAATCACAATCGAAACCTTCTTTTTGTTACCTTGGTGACCTAGTTGAGTGGGACACTCTAACCCTGTGTTATTTCCACATAACCCCTTGTTATGTCCAAGTGCCTCCTTTGGAGCATCTTCAAATGCTCGCATCTTTGGAAGTGGGCCCTCTAGTTGATTAAAAGATACATCTACTGTAGTTAAACTTACCATTGCAGTGAAACTTGAAGGAATAGATCCCGAGAGATTATTGTGAGAGAGGTTCAACGTTTGTACAACCGTCAAACCTCCAAGCAATGGCGGTATCCTCCCAGTCAAATTATTTTCACTAAGATCAAGGGATTCTAACTTGTCCAACTTGGAAATATGAATAGGAATAGCTCCCTCAAGTTAGTACTGCTTAAGTTCAACATCCTTAACTTTAAGCATTCTCCTAATTTTTCATTGATTAGGCCGGTAAGAGAATTTTTTGCTAAGTTAAGGTCTTCTAAATTGTACAGATTTCCGAGTACCGAAGGAATTGTACCTACTAACATATTGCCATCCAAGTGCAAGTTCATGAGCGAGCTTAATCTTTCAAAGCTCGTGTTGGGATTTCACCGACTAAGTGATTTGATGAAAGATCAAGCTGGACTAATCTTGTTGCTCCTCCTAACTTTGAAGATATTTTTCCAGACAAATTGTTGTTGGATATCTTTAAGCTAGTTAAATTAGGACATGACCCCCAGTTGCTCGACACCTCACCATAAAACTTATTGTAACTCAAATCCATATAATCCAACTTCGGATATATCCCAAAATCTTGAGATATGTTACCGGTCAGTTGGTTATTTTCAAGCCTAACTCTGAATAAGCTGCTACAGTTTTTCAAGCTCTTTGGTACATGGCCTGAGAATAGATTGTTGCTCACTGTGAAATGTGAAAGAGAACCGGAGACACAAATTTCGTTTGGTAAAGGACCAGAGAGCATGTTCTCATACACTGCGAACATTTCTATCTTACTTAGATTCATATTTGGAGGAATGGAGCCTACAAAATTATTCATGAACAAGTACAATTCCGAAAGTGGTGTTCTTTTTCCTAATTCAGGTGGTATGAAGCCACTGAACTTGTTATTACCTAAGTGCAACACTCTAAACTCAGAGTAATTAACTAAATAATCTGGAATCGTCCCAGATATGAAGTTATCATTAAGTAACATCGTTCCCAGCCTACTAAAATTTTGGAAGGTAGTTGGAATGGAACCTGTGATATTGTTAGTGCCAATCTGAAGATCTATGAGATCCCGAGCCATAGCAAGTTCGGATGGAATGGACCCAGAAAGTTGATTATGATACAGATAAAGGAAATAGAGATAAGTTAAATTTCCTATTGAAGAAGGAATGACTCCAGTAAGAAGATTATTAGAAAAGTCAATGTTTTGGATGAAACTTAATGTCCCAATTTCTGGAGGAATGGCTCCATTAAGATCATTGTCATGTAAGTCAAGCCAAACTATCCTTCTGAGGTTACCTATGCTAGTTGGGATATGACCATTCAGATTATTATTGAACAAATATAGTTCAGTTAAGTTTGTGAGGTTACCTATGCTATATGGGATATGACCCGTAAGAAGGTTACCGGTCAAAGAAAGCAGACCCAAAGATCTTAGCATTCCTATCTCTGACGGAATTTTCCCTGAGTAGTTATTACCATTCAACGATAAATATCTAAGATTAGACATGTTCCCAATGCTGGAAAGAATGGAGCCATAGAGCGTTATTTGAAAGATCAAAAGTTTCAAGATTCCGTAATGACCATGTATCAAGATCTGCAAATGTACCTGTTAAGTTTACATTTTGAATTTTGATGCTTGTTACAACACTGTCTACGCCTGCAATAGCGTTACTACAACCAACTCCGGTCCAATTGTTATGGCATGGGTTGCTTCCAACCCATGATGAGAGCACTGATTGGCTTTGTTTATCAAGGCTGGCTTTCCATTTCAAAGAGCAGATGCTACAGTTGCCGGTGTAACAGATGCTACAGTTGCCGGTGTAGCAGTTGCAAGTGAAGGAACACAAAGAAGATTGTAACAAGAGAAGAATAACAGTAACGCAACGTAGAGGGACATGAAAGATCTTATAATTAGAAGGTTACGAAATGGTATACTTCTCATTTTAAGGAAGTAAAAGATTCAAGTGTATGATTTATGAACGACAGAAACAAACAGTTGAGATATGTAAGAAGTAAAAGATTAAAGTGTAAGATTTATGAACCACAGAATCAAACAGTTGAGATTTGTAAAACTCAAAGACTTGCTTTACTAAGCGAGAATACATGTTACTTATAGAATAGATAATTACACATTGACCCCCTAATGACCTGTCACTTCATCAAGATAACCCTTAACATTATGTAATTGTCAATTGCACGCTAAAGTTCTACATGTGGAAGGCTTATAAACACACAATCTATATAGAAGATGAATATTAAGAATGTCTGCAAGTTTTTAGTTTGGGACACATTAACAGGCTTCATCAGTTGTTCTCATGCGTGCATAGCTCCGTAGTTCTTCTAGCCAATATGAAACTAGCCATTAACTATATAAAAAGAAATATTACAGAGAGTTAATGACATGTTCCTGCTGTAAATGCAAGTTACAAATTGGTTCTTGATTTGGTCATAACCATCTGTCACCTAAACCAGATTTTCTAAACATGTAAAAAATGATAATAAAATTAATAATAATAGCAATAAGAACATCTTGAAGTTGTAATAATGATATAAGAATTAACTTTTTTTATATATTAGAAAAGTGTTGGCTAGTTAATGTACAAAGGGAAATCAATGTGCGAAGTGTACATAATTATGCCTAAAAGTATCATGATTACGCATCAAATAAATATAATTACAAAACCTTTATTGATCTTTCGTAAGCTTCGCATGTTAAGAGCTCTTATTTTAACCTTTATCTGTATATATACACACACAAGAATTAGTTATCTAATAGTAAACTGAAATTATAGAAATAAATAGGATAAGTAATAAGTTATAAACATCTTATTTTGTTTCATGTTAATGTTGATGCTAATGTCTAACTAATATTTTAAAGATAAATAAAAAAATAAGAACATAAATTTTAAAACAAAATAAAAATGATTTTCATCAATAAAATGAAATTTATAAATTTGATGATCATTATTTTGGAGTTTAAGTTAGTGATATATTTGAACCAAAAAAATAGATAGATAGTGATGTTATTAGGATCAGAACTACGATTCAATGTACAAGGCATACTTTTGAACCAACTTCCCATCGATAGTTTGTTAGTTGTGCTAAACAAATGGTTTTGAATGAATCTGACCAATTCAACACCAAATATGATGTTATACGTTCAAAGACTACATAGAGTGAGGCATGGAGAGGGTGAGGAGGGAGACCCTCCACGCCCAACACCGCCCCACCATCCATTGAAGAGGCCCCTATTCGCGGTAAAGACCGTCACAGGCGTTGTCCCTTTACCAACCTTTAACCCACTTGATTTATTGTTTATTTTCAAAACACATAGCCATAGTACGGCTAGTACGTTTAAAAAATTTTCTTAAATTACTTTCTTATATAAATTTATATCTCCATACAAACAACATCAAATTTTATATCATCTGACGAGGGAGCCGATCTAATAACATTTTGGGCTCAAAGAGTCGTAAAAAGTATTGCTGAAGATCAGGAGTTCATAATCCAAAAGGAGAAAATTTATAGTACGTGATCAGGTCCCACACATAAACTATTGGCATGTGCAACTTCCTATGTGATCATAATAGTTATAGACGGCTTTTTCGTATAGAACAGTAACTGATTTTAAACAAAAATATAAATATTGTCACCAAACTATGAAGCCCATGGTGATATATGTTTTAGCCAATTGCAAAAAGTTACATTCGTTAATACAATTACTTATGGCACTACTTCTGACGTTATGGATGAATACTTATAAATGTTGAAATGAGTGTTGAGGGAAAGTATTCATTATTACTTTTGTGAGTGTGTTATTGAACTCTACGCAAAAAGATATTTAAGAAAAATCTACGTTTAGTGGCATACAACAAATTCTGTAGTTTCATGATGATAAACATGATTTCCCCAAGATGGTCACTAGTATCAATTGTGTGGAATGAGAGTGAAAACTTTATCCAATTGTATGGTGTGGCCAACACAGAAGTGGACATCCTAAAAAAATCGGCTGTTATGCTTGAAGCGGTTGTATCATAAAATCTTTGGTTTTTCGCATGTACTCTTTGGTGTGATCACTTCAAATAACGATATAAATATTGTTAATCAATCACCCATTCTTTTGATCGGTTACAAGAACGGGGTTGGACCAAGTGCAGTTTTTTCTTTTGTAAACAACGTGAAGTATAAATACGGGTATTATCTAGTGGATGGAGACAAGATACAAGGTTTAACAAAGTTTAACAAAGCCTAAATGGCATCAAGAAAAAACATTGAACGAGGTTTTAGTGTTTTAAAGAAACAATAGCACATTATGCACACCACTCAAGGGGCAACACTTTATTGTACTCATTGGTACTAATAGGCTAGAAGCCCTTCCTTAAGCAAAACGCAAATATTATAAATGTCTTGATAAAATTAAGATTTCAAAATGGACAGATGTACATGACTTATTGGTATCCTTACTAAGACTTAAAATTCTTAATTTCTAATTCAACAAACGCATTTTTCTTTAATGATATGACTATGATAACCAAATAATTGAGTTGCATGGAGCTCGTGAGGGTCCTATACATTGAAAGAGCATTTAATCTATTGACTCCTTATTTCAAGTCTTCGCATCTTAGATAAGAGTCCGACTTATTTTGACTGGGATTGATGACTAATAAAATTTATCTTTATTTAGTAACCTACATTTTTAGTTCATGTAGTTTGTTAAAATAATACTTTTAGTCTAGTAGTTTATTTTTTGCACTTTTAACCTAACTAGGTTTTTCCCCGGCGCCGTTTTCACATGCGTTTGTTGATGTTTTGTGTACCTAACTACACTCTTCGTTGATGATTAGGTGTTGAGGGAGCAGTTCCTGCCAATATATGATTAGGTTTCATGGGTCATTGACTTGGGGTACGACGAAGGGTATAAACATTAAAATATAACTCACATATTGAACCAAAACAGTATTGATAAGATGCTATACTTTGAAATTGAAAGTCTGAAACTATATTTAAGGTATATCTTGCAAGGCTTAATCGAAAAAAGTAACACAGAAAATGTAAGAATTACATCAAGAAAAGTTACCCAAAATAACCCATCATACCTATATAATTTGTGGATACATTGAAGCAAGCACATTAAACTTGGGTTGTAAGTTCTTGGAAAATGGATCCCATGAAGCATAGAACAGTATGGTTGGATATGAGTTTGACTTGAAGGATCTCAGAAGCTTGTCAAGAGACTCTTCGTCCAACTATAGCAGGCGCATGATTAGAAACATAATCGACTCAAATAAACAAAATGCAAATACAAAGTTGTTAAGAAAATACTGGGAGTGCCTTTGCAAATCTTACTATATAATAAACTTATGGTTGACACGTGTCAGATTACTATGCATTCTTATAATTATTTTCTCGCCCATTTTTTCTCTAATTTAGTAATATCTTTTAGATATAAATATTATTATAGATTTCTAAGTGATAAGTGATAAGCCATAATTACAGATAAGTTTTACTTTTTATTTTCTTTAGGTTTAAGTATTATTTATATATTTCCTAACTAATAAATGATAAACCATAGTTATAGATGAGTTTTTTTACGCATTCTTTAGGTTCAAATATTATTTATATATTTTCTAACTGAATTTATTTGATCACTTTACAGATTTAATAACATTATTTAAATTTGAGTAACTGTCAATTTACGTCCCAGTGGTTTACATCAAAACGCAGTACCAACCATCATTTGAAAAAACACAATACTACAGTCCCTAGGGTTGTCGATTGCGTTCAATCAAGTCCCTGAGAGTATTTGCTATTAATCAAATGTAAAGATACTCTCTTTACATAATTTTGGGAAATTGTAGTACCCATACCATGTACAAATCCTTACAAAATTAAATATGAAATACAATATATTTAAATAAATCGATTCAAATCGTTGTCTTCAACAAGTGCCTTAACCGCGTCTTCTTGTATGGTCCGTTGTAGTCTTCAACGAACTGCTTGTATGATTCTTTGTGTGGGCTTCAACGAGATCTTGAACCATATCTTCTTATACAATAATTTCCTACAAAATGAACAAACAAGTGTTGACAGTTGTGGCTGAGACACGTGTTCAACACGCTTCCCTTAAAACAGATTTCGCGCCTCTACTAAAGACGACGCGCCTGTTTCCCACGATACAACGGCCGAAGCATTATATACTGCCGGAGATGGCTCACGCTCCGGAGGTTACACCGATAAAATTATAGTGTTAGAACTTGTGAAAAATTATTATACGAATGTGATGAAATCGTATAGAGAAAAAATATTTCTCTAAGTACACAACACATGGGTCTTCAAGTATTTCTTCTTTCTAAGAACTCTCCATACATTCATGTATTTTTGTTGTATCCCTTCTTTTGTTTTTTCTAGCATTTCTTTTTATCTTAAAATGAGGCACATAGCCTACTATATTTACAAGAGTTAAGAATAAGTGAAAAGTCTCACTTAATTAGTTATTTTATTAGAGAAATAAACTCTAATAATAACAAATAAATTGACATAAAAACTCTACTCAAGAGTTTAATATATAATTCACCATATGAAGAGTTTAATTAGTAATTATAATTTTACTAAATTTCAACTTCACTAAATTAATATTCATTTACACTACATAATTTCCAACAGAGAATCCATAATTTCTTTAATGCAATTTCAATTTGTAATCAATTATAAACCCATAAATTCAACAATTATGTACGAGTGGTACCAAGAAGATTGCATTTGTATACCTAATTATACAACTCATATCTAATAGTAAACTGAAATTATAGAAATAAATGGGATAAGTAATAAGTTATAAACATCTTATTTTGTTTCATGTTAATGTTGATGCTAATGTCTAACTAATATTTTAAAGACAAATAAAAAATAAATTTTAAAACAAAATAAAAATTATTTTCATCAATAAAATGAAATTTATAAATTTGATGATCAATAGTTTGGAGTTTAAGTTAGTGATATATTTGAACCAAAAAATATATACAAAGTGATGTTATTAGGATCAGAAATACGATTCAATGTACAAGGCATACTTTTGAACCAACTTCCCGTCGATAGTTTGTTAGTTGTGGAAAACAAATGGTTTTGAATGAAATTGACCAATTCAACACCAAATATGATGTTATACGTTCTAAGACTACACGCAGTGAGGCATGGAGAGAGTGAGGAAGGAGCCCCTCCACGCCCCAACACCGCCCCACCATCCAATGAAGAGGCCCCTATTCGCGGTAAAGACCGTCACAGGCATTGTCCCTCTACCAACCTTTAACCCACTTGATTTATTGTTTATGTTCAAAACATATAGCCATCATACGGCTGGTACGTTTAAAATTTTTTCTTAAATTACTTTCTTATATAAATTTATAATTCCATACAAACAACATCAAATTTTATATCATCTGGCGAGGGAGTCGATCTAATAATATTATGGGTTCAAAGATTTGTAAAGAGTATTGTTGAAGATGTCAGGAGTTCACAATTCAACAGGAGAAAATTTATAGTACGCGATCGGGTCGCACACATGAACTATTGGCACGTGTAACTTCCTATGTGATCATAATAGTTATAGACGGCTTTTTCTTAAAGAATGGTAAATGATTTTAAACAAAAATATAAATATTGTCCCGAAAACCATGAAGCCCATGGTGATATTGGTTTTAGCCCATTGAAAAAAGTTACATCCGCTAATACAATTAGCTTATGGCACTACTTCTGACATTGTGGATGAATACTTATAAATGTTGAAACGAGTGTTGAGGTAAAGTACTCATTATTACTTTTGTGAGTGTTATTGAACTCTACGCAAAAAGATATTGAGAAAAATCTACGTTTAGCGGCATACAACAAATTTAGCAGTTTCATGATGATAATCATGATTTCCTCAAGATGGTCACTAGTCTCAATTGTATGGAATGAGAGTGAGAACTTTGTCCAATTGTATGGTGCGGCCAACACAGAAGTGGACATCCTAAAAAAATCGGCTGTTATGCTTGAAGCGGTTGTATCATAAAATCTTTGGTTTTTCGCATGTATTCTCTGGTGTGATCACTTCAAATAACGATATAAATATTGTTAATCATTCACCCATTTTTTTCATCAACTACAAAAACGGGGTTGGACCATGTGCAGTTTTTTCTTTTGTAAACAACGTGTAGTACAAATACGGGTATTTTCTAGTGGATGGAAGCGTTTACACAAGATACAACGTTTAACAAAGTTTAACGAAGCCTAAATGACAGCAAGAAAAAATATAGAACGAGCTTTTAGTGTTTTAAAGAAACAATAGCACATTATGCACACCACTCAAGGGGCAACACCTTATGTTACTCAATGGTACTAATAAGCTAGAATGCCTTTCTTATGCAAAACGCAAATATTATAAATGTCTTAAGAAAATTAAGATTTCAAAATGGGCAGACGTACATGACTTATTGGTATCCTGACTTACTAAGACTTAAAATTCTTAATTTCTAATTCAAGAAACGCATTTTTCTTTAATGATATGACTATGATAAACAAATATTTGAGGTGTATGAAAAGCACAAATATTTGAGGTGTATGAAAAGTATAAGGGCTCGTGAGGGTCCTACACATTGAAAGAGCATTTATTGACTCCTTATTTCAAGTCTTCGCATTTAGAACCTCAACTGCTCATATTGATGAGTCCGACAAATTTTGATTGGGATTGATGACTAATAAAATTTACCTTTATTTAGTAAACTACACTTTTAGTTCATTTAGTTGGTTAAAATAACACTTTTAGTCTAGTAGTTTATTTTTTTGCATTTTTAACCTAACTAGGTTTTTCCCAGCACAGTTTTCACATGCGTTTGTTGATGTTTTGTGTACCTAACTATACTCTTCGTTGATGATTAGGGGTTGAGGGAACAGTTCCTGCCAATATATGATTAGGTTTCGTGGGTTATTGACTTGGGGTATGGCGAAGGGTATAAAAATTAAAATATAACTCACATATTGAACCATAAGATGCTATACTTTGAAATTGAAAGTCTGAAACTATATTTAAGGTATATCTTGCAAGGCTTAATCCAAAAAAGTAACACAGAAAATGTAAGAATTACATCAAGAAAATTTACCCAAAATAACCCATCATACCTATATAATTTGTGGATACATTGAAGAAAGCACATTAAACTTGGGTTGTAAGTTCTTGGAAAATGGATCCCATGAAGCATAGAACAGTATGGTTGGATATGCGTTTGACTTGAAGGATCTCAGAAACTTATCAAGAGATTAGAATCACGAGAAACATGAATCCCAACGTAGGAAGTATGATTAGAATCACAATCGAAACCTTCTTTTTGTTACCTTGGTGACCTGGTTGAGTGGGACACTCTAACCCTGTGTTATTTCCACATAACCCCTTGTTATGTCCAAGTGTCTCCTTTGGAGCATCTTCAAATGCTCGCATCTTTGGAAGTGGGCCCTCTAGTTGATTAAAAGATACATCAACTGTAGTTAAACTTACCATTGCAGTGAAACTTGAAGGAATAGATCCCGAGAGATTATTGTGAGAGAGGTTCAACGTTTGTACAACCGTCAAACCCCAAGCAATGGCGGTATCCTCCCAGTCAAATTATTTTCACTAAGATCAAGGGATTCTAACTTGTCCAACTTGGAAATATGAATAGGAATAGCTCCCTCAAGTTTATTACTGCTTAAGTTCAACATCCTTAACTTTAAGCATTCTCCTAATTTTTCATTGATTAGGCCGGTAAGAGAATTTTTTGCTAAGTTAAGGTCTTCTAAATTGTACAGATTTCCGAGTACCGAATGACTTGTACCTACTAACATATTGCCATCCAAGTGCAAGTTCACGAGCGAGCTTAATCTTTCAAAGCTCGTTGGGATTTCACCGACTAAGTGATTTGATGAAAGATCAAGTTGGACTAATCTTGTTGCTCCTCCTAACTCTGAAGATATTTTTCCAGACAAATTGTTGTTGGATATCTTTAAGCTAGTTAAATTAGGACATGACCCCCAGTTGCTCGACACCTCACCATAAAACTTATTGTAACTCAAATCCATATAATCCAACTTCGGATATATCCCAAAATCTTGAGATATGTTACCGGTCAGTTGGTTATTTTCAAGCCGAACTCTGAATGCTGCTACAGTTTTTCAAGCTCTTTGGTACATGGCCTGAGAATAGATTGTTGCTCACTGTGAAATGTGAAAGAGAACCGGAGACACAAATTTCGTTTGGTAAAGGACCAGAGAGCATGTTCTCATACACTGCGAACATTTCTATCTTACTTAGATTCATATTTGGAGGAATGGAGCCTACAAAATTATTCATGAACAAGTACAATTCCGAAAGTGGTGTTCTTTTTCCTAATTCAGGTGGTATGAAGCCACTGAACTTGTTATTACCTAAGTGCAACACTCTAAACTCAGAGTAATTAACTAAATAATCTGGAATCGTCCCAGATATGAAGTTATCATTAAGTAACATCGTTCCCAGCCTACTAAAATTTTGGAAGGTAGTTGGAATGGAACCTGTGATATTGTTGGTGCCAATCTGAAGATCTATGAGATCCCGAGCCATAGCAAGTTCGGATGGAATGGACCCAGAAAGTTGATTATGATACAGATAAAGGAAATAGAGATAAGTTAAATTTCCTATTGAAGAAGGAATGACTCCAGCAAGAAGATTATTAGAAAAGTCAATGTTTTGGATGAAACTTAATGTCCCAATTTCTGGAGGAATGGCTCCATTAAGATCATTGTCATGTAAGTCAAGCCAAACTATCCTTCTGAGGTTACCTATGCTAGTTGGGATATGACCATTCAAATTATTATTGAACAAATATAGTTCAGTTAAGTTTGTGAGGTTACCTATGCTATATGGGATATGACCCGTAAGAAGGTTACCGGTCAAAGAAAGCAGACCCAAAGATCTTAGCATTCCTATCTCTGACGGAATTTTCCCTGAGAAATATTACCATTCAACGATAAATATCTAAGATTAGACATGTTCCCAATGCTGGAAAGAATGGAGCCATAGAGCGTTATTTGAAAGATCAAAAGTTTCAAGATTCCGTAATGACCATGTATCAAGATCAGCAAATGTACCTGTTAAGTTTACATTTTGAATTTTGATGCTTGTTACAACACTGTCTACGCCTGCAATAGCGTTACTACAACCAACTCCGGTCCAATTGTTATGGCATGGGTTGCTTCCAACCCATGATGAGAGCACTGATTGGCTTTGTTTATCAAGGCTGGCTTTCCATTTCAGAAGAGCAGATGCTACAACAATTGGTGTAGTAGCAGTTGCAAGTGAAGGGGCATACAAAAGATTATAACAAGAAAATAGTAAGACTGCTACAACGGAGCCGGACATGAAGGAACTAAGATAAAATTTTACCGGGGTGCCGTCCCTTTAACCAGAAAAAAATAAGTAAAAATATATGAAGTAAAGAAACAAAGAGCTGAGGAAGAAGGTCTAGTATTGAAGTCTGTAAAACTCTTGACTGCTTAGCTACTAACCCAATATAAATGTTACTTATAGAAAATTAAATTACACATTAACCCCCCCTAATGAGTTACTAATTACATATTTAACTTCTTCTACAGACGAAATTTCCATAGGATTTCTGATAAGTCAATAAGCATGTGAATGCTAGATGCAAGTTATTTTCCGATCCCTTTGTTAATAATATATGTCATTAGAATATTAACATTTTAAAATGACTGGAGGCGTACCGGCATTTTTTTTTCTATATTGGCATGACTTCTATAACAATGAAGACCTTTTCAATTTTGAAATTGTAACACATTTTTCTTTGATGATATCACTATGAGGACTACATGTCTTTTACACAGTTGACAAAACTGTAGTAGTAATGAAATTTGTTATTATTTACTTGATGTTTAATTCGAAAAGAATAATTACTAAATAATAACAAAGTTCTTATCTATTTCATATAGGTCACTTAATTTTAACCATTTACAATAATTTCACAACAACAAAACAAAATACAACAGTAAAAAAACTTGTTACTATTATATATAACTCAACAAACTGGAATTTTACAACTATTAAATTACTTTTCCAATGATGTAATTTATCTCAGAGAGTTTTTTTCACTTATGATATAAGTTTATTTTTTATTTAAATGGTATATTATAAGTGATATCTTTTTAATTAGACAGATATTTGAAATATGTTGGATGTTTTATATAAAATTTAAGACTTTCTACACGAACTGGAGGCGATCTTAAATCCTCTTCAAGCCAAGCACGAGCATGCGTCATGAAGGCTTGCCGTGCTCAAGCTTAGCCTAGAGAAGTCGAGCTAAACTCGAGCCCTAATGAGCTGTATTTTTCCTTGACTCAATTGCAGCCTGAAGTGTAATGCATAATTGAAGTTAAATTATAGATAATGTCAACTGCATAAATTGAAGTTTAATTATAGATGATGTCAAAATATAAAACATAGTAAAAAGGTATAATTTAGCATTTGATCTGGTTTGGATTATGAAGAATGTCATATAGTCATTAATATTATCATTACCTAATTAAGACAACAGTGTAGTAACAAAATACATCATCTACATGCGATCTTTTTTTGGAACGGGTGACGTTTTTACAAAAGCACCCAATATGAGAGTTTTTGAGAATTCATGACATTTTTACAGAAGCATCCAACATGAGAGTTTTTGAGAATTCATGTACCCTATTTGAGTTAGAAAAAAAATGTGCCCTTATGACTTAAAGATAAACAATGCAATTGCTATTTAAACCATTTTTTGTGGGCTCACTAAACCTTATGTCAATGGGTTAACTTCTAAACCATAAAAAATGATTTGTAAATGGGCCTATTGGAATAGGTATGGGTACACTATTTAAAAAAATTAACATACATATATATCGGATTTTAAACATGTGCCCCTCGAAACCACGGCCCTGTGCGGTGATCCTCCCTGCACACCATAAAGGCCGCCCATGCCACCCAACTAGCAAGATACTAGCCGGGACAAACACAATTGCGTACGTTAGACTGATTACTATAAACACTATTACACCTCCTTATGCTTGTTGTGACTTCTGTAACACCATTGGTAATCTGCTATAATCACCAAGCTTTTTGGAGATATATTAGTGGGTGGGCCACAAACGGTTGCCAGAGCATGACAACAATAATAGAAAACTCCCGGTTGAAATAATACCATAGCAACCGATGAAAGAAGGGTCAAAATGTTGAAAGTTTGTAATGGTAGACGTGACTTGAGGTTTTGAAGTTTGAAACACACAAGCAAGAACAATTGATATTGGCATAAAGTAAATTCAAATTTCAACAGAAATGAAAAAAATAACAAATAGATAAGTACATGTATACCCGGTTTTGTATGCTTCTCAATAAAAAAAAATATTGGGTTAAGCACACATAGAAATACAGACTTTATAAGTTTTTCAATGTTTAGTCTACATAGTGACAAAAAAAAGAACTAATGTTAGCTTAGCAAGAACAAGCAAATAGTTGAAACGATTTATTAATCCTAAAACAAACCAGAACACATAATTAAAACAAACCCTACAACAAATCAAGACTCTTAATACTCGTTGGACAATTACAAGGTGTGGAACTCTCCAAATTTTTAGAATTATTTTCATGATTACTAGAAAATTCATTTATATGATGATGATGATGATGATGATGATACGTTGCCTATTAACCGGCAGGCGATGTTTTATGAAGATGGAAGATATGAACCGTTGCAGATTTGCTACTAACCCAAATCTTCGGTGAAGAAACCATGTTCCAGTTCTTGTGGTGTCTGTGAGACATCTCTTGTCTTTTACAAACACAAACCTCCTTGACTGTCTTGATTGAAATGGTGGAACTCATAGTTGTTAGTATGAGTTATTAGGCTTTGAATATCAGACAAACAATAGTGGAGCATTCACTTCTTGTTCTCTGGTAAGTCTTCACATAAGATTGGCAAGACTTGATGATTCGGTTTCAAAGTCGGTAGAAATAACAACTAAGATGATTGCTGAAGCAAACAAAGAGATCATATGCATGCATGGTTGAAGTACTACAGAGATCTAGCATGAGCACCATTTTGAAACTAAGAGTGAAGTTCATCTCAAGGCCGGTCTGTAGATTTCGGAGTCCATTCACGACTAGTAAAAATGGTCCCTAAATATAGAAACTTATATGTGTAAATAAAATTCATTAGCATGCCGAGTATTGTTTTAGATAGGTCATGAGCCAAACCAGGTCGGGCCATCGCTAGCTTGGGTTCAGCTTGACTTGAATTTTAAACCAAGTTGAAATCTTGTGATACGTGCCATGTTCGATCCCGTATTCACGTCACCATGCAGCCCATGATTAACCATTTTCCCATGTTCACCTTAGTGCATTTACGTTGTTTCTTTGTTTTTATGCTTAGTGGTTAGAATAGTGGATTAGTGCTAGTGCATGTTTCTACCATTTTTTGTTTGTTGAATTCTCATGTTGGAAGCCTATATATTGGCAAGTATTTAATGTTTAAGTATGAATGAAAAAATGAAAGTTAGTCTGGTCTCTCTCTAATTTCTTTTGGTTTCTCATCTTGTTCTTGTTAGAAATAACTTGTAATGTGGCCTGTGAATTATTTAAATTAACTTTATTAATGTAAGATAGCTTGTCCCTAACAATTACTTAGATGAAAGTAATTGTGAATATCTATTAATTGAGGGTCTATTTTGATTTCCCTTATATGCTTTTAATATAGAGAATACAAAGAGTTTTATTTTATGTAACTAATAAAATTTTATTAGGGTAATTGATGATCACCATATTCATCCATAGTGAAACCACCTTAAAACTCCTAAAAACACCAACGAAATAATTCTCTCATAGTCTCCATCACTCAAAGGCATCGTAACATCATCATCATTTGTGAAGATAACCATTCCCATAAGTAAGTGCCTATATTTTTTTATGTTCATACATATATGTTGACTTGATAAACCTGATTAGGTTTTTCATGTTTTTGACCCATGTATAAGGATATAATCAGCGCTATCTTTGAGGTAGGGCGGGGTAGGCGACGACCCAAGGCCTAGTCTCCCTGAGGGCCCGAATACATTTTTTTTATAAAAGTTATATTATATATATACATATGTATATATATGGGAGAATTTAAATGAAAACACTCATCTTTTGTGAGAATCATGAGAACAAATCTCAGCTACTCATTAATTTCTCTTGTGTTTTAATTAAAAGGGTAAAGTGGTAATTGGTCATAGCTGAACCATTCACAACATTTCCCCTGTTCTTATATCAATACGTGATCTTTAATCGATTTTGTTCCATATAACCTTCAACCATTATTCAGTCGATCCTAGATCCATATGATTTCCTGCATATTCAGGTATGTTCTTGCTAATTTTTTTTCATATCAATCTCAATCTTATTTAACCTATTCTAGATCCATACGACCTTTAACCTTAACGATTTTGGATCCATATGATTTATTTAGATTCAGTTATGTTCAAGATAATCTTTTGTTTTCAAATCAATCTTAGTCTTGATTCGAAGTACTCTGTCATGTTTTCATTATAGATCTCAGTTAATTTACACTTAAAATCATTGATTTGCGTTACTGTTCTTCCTCTCCCCATTTGTTGTTTCAAATTGTTTTCAAATATGAATTGGATAATTAGTAGAGATTTTGCAATATTCTTTTCAATTGATTATGCGTATGGTTGTTTATTGGAATTAGGGTTTTGTATTTAACTTCATATCTCTCTTTATTATGTATAGTTTCTATTTCAGTATTCTATTTCATAGATGATGGCTCTCTAACTTCATATTAAGTGATGATGTGTATAAGGTGTACCTATTATGTGTTTTTCTTCATAAAGTTAAGCTTTTAAAGAGCACTATAGGTTTATGACTTGGAAGTGAATCGGTAAATTGCATTTTATAGTGAAGTTTAATCTTTGTAAACTTTTTTTGTTGGATTAAGACTTAGTTTAGTGAATGTAATTTAGAGTAAGATGACTAAAGATTGGATTTTTCTTTAATTGTAAGTAAAACAAAGCATAGAAATGAAGTTTTGGGTTCATTATGTTCACAAGTACTTTTAGATTGATTTGTCTATACCATATGATTATAAGCAATTGATTAGTTTGGATGATTAAATACAATATTAGTGTTTAAATATCTTTATTTTATCTTTTTTTTTTAAATTTTGCATTCATACATTGTGAAATCTATTCATGTAACTGATCCACTAGATATATTGGTGTTTATAGATTCATCCAATATGTTGTGTTTATTCGATTCATTTGTTTTACACATATGTAACGTTCGATTAATGTTCAGGATTGGTTGGTGCGGGCACTAGCTAGGGACGTATAATATGAGTAGGCAACACGTGTTTATGACTCTATGGCGAGCGACTAAGAGGGTAAAAAATCAGGACCAACTTTGAGATACCATTGGTGTTCCCATTGTCTACATCTGCGACAAAGAAAGGAGACAAAAGAAATCCAGCGGAGCGGCTGTAGTATTAACACTAGCAATAAGGGACATGTGGTGACTTCAGTGGGCCAACTCTTTTGTATTACTCTTCAGATGGCGATAAGAATGAAGGTGAAGCCTATCAATACAACTAATCAAGCAACTGGACGTAACTATGTACACGTATTAATTTGATGTAACTAATACTTACGCATTATGTTTATTATGTTGGTGGATTTTACATCTTTTTATATTATTGTCATGTCGTTGTTCCAATATTGTGGAGTAGAAAAAGGATGGTTTAGATTTCATACATATGTTCAGGTTTGAGGGATGAATCTACTTGCATGTGCATTTATCTTTTTATGGAGTAGTCTAATTGGTCATTTGTGCAACTGAATTACACATGTGCAAACTATTTTCCATCACGTATGTGTTTATTTTACATATGTGCGTTTGAATTACACATGTGTAAACTGGTAACTGTCACATATGTGTGTATATTTTACATATGTGCTGGGGAATTACACATGTGTAAATGTTCATTGTCACATATGTAATCTAGTTTTACAGATTTTCAGCTTTATTACACATGTGTAAATTGTTCTCTGTCACTTATTTGGTTCTGTTTTACACATTTTCAGCTCAATTACACATGTGTAAATTATTCTGTGATCACTATGTTTTACACATTTTCAGATCAATTACACATGTGTAAATAGTTTCGTGGTCACTTAATTGCCTTATGTTTATGCATTTTCAACTCACTTACACATGTGTGAACTCTTCCCTATCAATTAATTGTTTCTATTTCACACATTTATAGCTCATTTACACATGTGTAAACTATGAATTAAACAAGATAGCATATTATTTAAAAGGGGATGGCAGCCCGGTAAATTTTTACAACTTACGGGCATTGGGCTTCCCGAGATATACCCCAAGGAAGACACCAACTCCAAACCGTTAGCTATGGTCTAACAATTAGAACCTAACAAGGCTTCGACCATAAGCCAAACTAGAAATAAAAGAACAACCTATTCTATACTTAAAGCCACAATCGGCCCAATTTCAACATAAAAATAAATCTGTATAATCAAGTTTCAAATAACCTAAATCTTCCAAAAAAACAATCAAACATGACTAAGACATTAAAATAACATCCAAGAGTCCATCTTGAGCTTCCCAAAAACCTTGAACTCAAAAAGGCAGCAACATCATCTTCATTTCTCAACCTGACCAAACTCCAAACAACTATACATCAAAATACATCATTAGCAAACACCAAAACCAACCTAATTTCACATCCCAAACCAATATGTAAGTCATTTGTTTTACATATCATTATAAATAAATAAACATTTTGATTTACACATGTGTAAGGTTTTCGTTTTATACATGTGTATATTCTTAGTTAAACATGTGTAAATTTGTATTACGAATTTTCTATTTTACACATGTGTAAGTGTTTTTTTACACGTGTAACTTCTTAGTTAAATGTAATTAAACACATTTCTAATATGTGTAAGTAGCAATTTATGTAATTTCTTTCTGACACATGCGAAAATAACGTACTTACACATGTACAAACATCTTATTTACACATGTGTAAATTGCTTAATTACACGAATTCAGTACTAACTAAGATGATATACACATGTTCATATAGCTTTCTTACACATGTGTAAACAACTTATTTACACGTGTAAATTGCTTAATTACACAAATGCAATAGGAACTAAGATGATTTACACATGTGTAAATTGCTTTATTACACAAACACAATATTAACAATGATAATTTACCTATGTTTAAAGATTTTTTTAAGCTTAAGCATGATAATGTACATCTTTGTAAACCTACATATATAGATGAAACAACTTGAGAAAGTAGTTTATGTCCTTGAATAAGTCCAAATATCACGAAACAACAAGCAATGTGATTCCAATAGTTTTGTCAAATCCATATTCAAACATGGTCCTTTTGATAGGTCTCACCACTTTTACTAATATACTGTCAATAATCTCGATAAATTATAATATACACTAACAAGATATATCTGGATAAATTCTAACATACACATAGACATTTCATTAAACACCTCATCTACAACTACTTAAACAAAAATGATTCAACAAAATCAACCCAATAAACACTTAGACCTTATTCAAACACCTCATATGAAACTATCAAACATAAGTAATTCAACAAAATCAATGCGATAGACACTTAGGCCTTTACTTAAACACCTCATATGCAACTACTCAAACAAAGATAACCCAACAAAATCAAGACAACACACACTTAAACATTTCATCAAACACCTTATGTGCAACTACTCAAAACCAAATACCCCTCTTACATTCTCACATAACTCTCAACTCACAACAAGATCCAAACCAACATGCATCAAATAAAACAAAAGAACACCAAATACCTCCAATCAACAACAATCAAATACCTTGCAGATTGAAAGATGAATGAATGGAAAATCAATAGCTGCAAACACAAAGAACATTCAGAGAATCAGAGTTCAATTGCAGATACAGACCTTACGTATGGTATCGACGTCGACTTTTGGTTTAGTTATCTTCAGCGCCAACCTTGTCTCTGGTGTCAGATATCAGTTGCAGAGAATTGGGTGTTAGATTCCATGAGGATGAAAGTAATTTTGGGGCTGACGGTTTGTGCAAAGGTATTGGGTTTTTTTTAAAATATATTTTTACAATAATGCCCTTTTGAGTCTTTTATTTGATGGTTAAACCCCCTCTAATCTTAGCCTTTGATTGAGGATGGTCTATGGATTAAAATGGTTCCTAATATTCTCACAAAATTCCATGTTCTCAAGATAACCCTTCCCTATATATATATATATATATATATTGACTAAACTAATAAGAATACCATAAACTACTGCAACCTAGCTGGTAGATTCCTTACGTTTCAAATCTTAAGCCCGACGTTCGATTCCAGCCGTTTCTTTTTATCTCAATATTTTTTCAATGAGTAACATGATATAAATAAAACAAGCCTTCTTAGATGACTCCAGCCCAAATCCAATATAGTTGTGGGCCCCAACCACATTAACCATCATATCATTTGATTCATGACAAAAAACAATTCTACCATATGCATTAAATCTATTATAAATTACAAATTTTTTTCTTAACTTTATATGATTTAAATTATAACTTATTATTTTTTTCGCTACTTCTTAAGATTTGATTTGATGTTTTCTGAAAAAGCTAGCTGAACTTATATAAGAGACATTTTCATAACTATATATAATATTTTGTTTTATCTTTGGATTTATAGCAATTATTGTCGCATTATAGACTTTGTATATATGAGGGGCCCCTGGGTCTAAAAATTTTCGAGGATTCTAGAGATAGCTCGTATATAATCAACATATGGCATCAATAGCATTATGTTCACGAACATAAATGAACGAACACAAGGTGTGTTCATGTTCATTCATTTAATTAAACGGATAATTTTTTTGTTCATGTTCATACGTTTATTAAATAAATGAATATAAATGAACTTCCCGTCGAACAAGTTCATGAACGTTTGGTTCGTTTACAAGCCTATTTATGCATTATAAGCAATACCAAAGTACTAAAGGTTAAGCCTTTTAGAAGAAATTGAACATCTTGTCTTTTTGTTATTTATCACATAGTGCATACAAAAAAGTTATGCTCTCTTGTGATGCTATCCTAAGGCCACTTCATTTACCAATGATTCCACGACCATATGTTGAAGATATGAGATCAACAAGCAATGGTAACTGCAATGTCACGAATGAAGCAATTGGAAGACATGTTATTGTGATAATTATGATAAGTATCCACGAATTCTCTTGCCCAAACATAATATATAACGTTGTACTAAAGGCTATCAACATGGTTGTCACCAACATGAATAACATCACAAGGCCGAGTATCAATCTCTTAGGTAACGTGTAGAGAAAATCCTCTTCAGCATAGTGTGCCGTGAGAATGGATAGAAACAATAGCAAGGCAGTGGTGGATGTGAACAATGAGATTCCATTAGTGACAACAAATATGTTAGTGACAAAGGCAAAATTCCGATAATTCTATACAACCTGAACAACTAATACACCATCTATTTACCACACAACATGACTTAAATTATAGCTTTAAGTCTTAAAAGTCTAGGATTTCAACAAAATCATAGCTTGGTATGATAATAAATTCGTCACAATCACGAACATATAAAACCATATCCTAGACGGATGACAAAGACGCGAACACGCAATAAATATCAGAACTGGTTACAGTAGAGTCTGATATGACATAAACAAGACACAAGATATGTCTGCACTGTTATACCATAAAAGTTTAATTTAAAACACCAAATTGTCCAAGTCTGCAGCAAAATACAGCATTTTGCAGCAAAATACAGCATTCCGCAGCACAAAACAGCAAATGTCCGAAAACCCAAAAATAAATATTCTTAGTTAAGAATAATAACGGGTGTTAGAAATAATATAAAACCCATGTATAAATCCTACTGTTTAAACCTATACAGCTTGTTCAGTAAAAACCGTAAAAACCTGACAACAAAGCCGGTACCCGGAACTGAACTCAAAATGCCAGTCTGAAGAGCTAGATTAATTATCTGGACAATAAAAATTGTACAAGAACTATTATGAAAATAAAATTTTATAGGTAACACAATATATCAGGTAGAAGTACAAGACACGAACCAATTTTATCAACGGAGCAACGAAACAATAAGACTAGTAAGTTATTTTGGCATATTATAACATCACTTTAAAGTGTTGGGGCATTAAGTTTTATAAAAACTTATATATAAAGATAATAAAGTTTATGAAGTTTATAAAAATTACAAAGTTTTTTATAAAAAAATAATAATAACCAAACCCCCCCACCTCACGGCTACATGGGGTCTTTCCCAATGCCACTAATCACTTGAATTATGTGTTGTCTAATTGGGAGTTTGGTTTAGTGGCTTATGTGTTATAAGAATTTGATCATAACACAAAACTATCACCCACTTCCATTCTTTCATTTCTTATTACACCAAAACTCCACATTTCTTCTTCCTTTTTACTCCTAAAAATCGTCCAAAGCACCATCAACCATACCTTCAAACTTTTTGAATCCAAACTCAAGAAATTCAAGCTTGCATGAAGATCCAATGATGATCTAAGGAGTTTGTTAAGACTAGGAGGCACACTTGGAAGCTTTGAAACTCTTGATCAACACTTTTTTTCTTCATCTTTTTACCATCATTTTGATCATCCCTAGCCAAGTGCCAGGAGTAAGCTCCATAACTTAATCATATACTTTAAATTCATAAAAATGCACAAGATCATCTTAAAAGATATTTAAAAATCCACTTGAAAAACACTAATAAAATTATAATCACTAACATAATTATGTGGTTTTCTTGATGATTATGGATGATCTTGAAATTGTCATAAACTAATAAACTTGAATCTTGCATTTTTATGTATAAAAAGATAATCTAAACACATACATGTTTAGATTAGCAAGATTCATTAACAAAAATAGTCATGAACATGATTATATATTTTAAGATGATCATACAAACTATATATTATTAAATAAAAGTTACGATTTAGAAATTTTATTAAAAAGTGATAATAAAGTTTCCATTTTAAGAAAGTTTTAAACTATAACAAGTTCATGACATTTTTGTTAATACATTAGCATAATACTTGTGATTTGATGATGATTTGAGTTAGAAAAATGATTTCAAAAATGTTTATATAAACATGAGAAAGCTTATATTTTAAAGGAAACTATGGCAAAATTTTTATAAAAATTAATCTTGATTAAGATGTGATTAAACTAAAGGTTTTGTGATTAAAAGTGATTAGAAATTTAATCTTGTTTAAACAAAAGATTGGGTAAAAAGGTTTAAAGATATAATTACTTAAGTTTTCTTAAACTTGAAAGGAGATAAAAATATATATTTTGAAATCACCAAATATGTATACATATATTTTTGTATAAATACTATATATTTAGATCATGTAGGATTAAATACAAAAATATAAATTTTCAACTTTTGACAAAATAACATATCGGACAATTCGGACAATTTGGACAATTCGGACAAAATAAGTATATGGTATAAATGAAACAAACGACAAAGTCGAAACGAATAAAATGGTCGACGCGAACATAACGGTCAAAACGAAAAAATCAACCGTCACACTTTATATTTACTAGGATTTGTAAATTTTAACTTATAACTAGTAGTTTTTACAAATAAATTTTTGTAAGTTATAACAACTACTAGTAAATATTTTAAAATTTTGGATTAAGCCCAACTAAACTAATTGTTTGGACTAAGCCCATTTTTATAAAATAATATTGGGCCAAAACCATTTTTATAAAAAAAATATGGACTAGCCGATTTATATAAAATAATTTGGGCTAGGCCCACTTTTATAAAATTTACATGGACTAGGCCCACTTATATAAAAATTAACTTTGGGCTAAGCCCACTTTTATAAAAACGAATTGGGCTAATTCATTTCTATAAAAATTAACTTTGGGCTAAGCCCACTTTTATAAAACTAAATTGGGCTAATCCATTTATATAAACTATTTTTGAGCTAGGCCCACTATTTTATTTTTAATTGGGCTAGGCCCACTTTTACAAACCAATTGGGCTTAGCCCACTTTATATAAAATTAGGTTGGGCTAGGCCCCCATACATGAAATGAATTGTGCTAGGCCCACTCATATAAAACGAATTGGGCTAGGCCCACACATAGCAAGCAAATTGGGCTAGGCCCATATCTAATGAAATTTTAGATTGAATTTTTACAATTAAATTATGGGCTAGGCCCATTTATATGTAATCAATCTAGAATATATATTTGGAGGATATATACCAACTAAGAAAAACCAACAAATACAAGTATGAAATTCAAGATAAATACTTGTACGCAAAACGAACGGAAGCCTAAGTGTCTAACAGATTAGAACACTTGTAGGTCGAGAAACGAACGAAGTATCAAGAATCCAATAGAGTTTTGCACGGAACGCAAATCTGTGAGTTTGTGTTTCCCCTTTTATTTAAAAGTTTTTGTGGTTTTTAAACGTGCGGGGATGTGTACATGTTATATTTAATATAGCTTGGTAATGAAAATATTTAGATCACATGTGGATAAGGCTCAAGTATTGGAACCATTAATAAATAACAAGTACCGAGGAACAAGGGGATAGATCTATTGGGTTGCGCGAGCTCCACTCTAATACGGCAACAATAACAGTTCGTATTAGAGTGCTTTTGTGTCTAAAACGAGTGTCTCAGACATAATAAATCGTCAAGGTTTGGTTGCCACCTTATTCGGCATACAGATTAGTATCCTTGCAACACACTAATGATCTTACAAGTTTCATTAAGCTATATCAAATGAATTTATTATTTCAAATGTTTTTGATGATTCATTTGATACGGAAATTTATAACATGAATTCACCAGCTTTTGTTGACGTCATTTTCAAAACTAACATGTATTACAGGAAACTAGTGGACGACCTTGGGAAAAACATGTTCATATGTTGTGAAGTCAAGATGTTATGTTTCATCTAGTCTTTTGTTATTATGTTTGTAAACTCGTGTTAAATTTTAAATAATGCTGTTAAACTTGCGGTTTGTTTCAAAACAAAAGTTTGTATGTAAATTATGTATTAAATAAAAAGTATGGATGAACATTTTGTAACGTATTACAATTGCCGTTTACTTGGTTGAATGCAACGATTGCCGCTCTGGCCACACCTCGCGCACGCTTCAGATAAAAAATCGGGGTGTGACAAACCTGGTATCAGAGCTTCAACTGTAGTGAACTAAAATTCTTTCGAGTCTAGTCTACAATTTCAAAATGGTCTTTTTCATAAATTGTTTGCGAAATTATAACAAGAGTTTTTCCCCACGGCCTGTATACGAAGGTCCACTAGTACTAAATGATAAATAAAAAAAATAATGCAAGGACATTATACGAGATAACCTTTGAGGATTAGACACAATAACAGTAAGATGAATCAGAATGATACATGACATGACTTACAATGAAACTGAAATACATTGCCCAAATTTATTATAAGTTGTTCACAAATATGAGTTGTACGGATTATTTTGCCAGGACCATGTCTTCCGATTCCGACACCTATTCTACGGGATACGCCTCGAACACCGATTACATACCACTAGATGACCCTGCCCCACCTGTTATCATCATCATCTCCGATGACAAGCTCTCAGACGATGAGTGAATGAATATCGACTTCCAGCCTTCTGCCCTACCTGAGTCTGATCATGCTGACATTCCTTTAGAGGGTGATGTACTGGCTGTACCCCAGTTTCACGAGATGGTCATTTTCGGTCACCCTGAGGGTGAACATGTTGTTGCTTATGTCGCCATACCACTTAATGTGGTAGATCCATTAAACGATGTTATTGATGAGGACGGTCACCCCATACCTCCTGTTATCGATGTTGAGGACGATGTCATTCCAGTCCTACATGTCGAGAATGTTGATGACGACCTCGGTATTGGTGAGGAGTTTGACATTGTTATGTTAGAGGTAGCCCAGCCAGAGGCCACAATAGTTGACATCACATCGTCTGCACCTTCCACACCACTGACACTATCACCCGTGCTTTCACCTGACACTATTTTACCACCATCTTCAGATACCTTACCTACGTTTGTTGATCCTATTTTACCAAGCAAACTTCTCCCTGACCATTCATCTGAGTTTCTGCCACCATTACCTTCATCAGGAGATATCACCCATCCTTTTGATTATCCTATGCCTCACATCTCCACTAGACCTGCACACTATACCCTAGGGAGTACTTCTCAGTTTGTCCACCATGTACCCTCTCATCCTTTCTATGGTTCATATTCTACCACTACTACACCGACATTAGACACATATCATGACCCATTTGTTGCCGGGCCATCACACATTCCCTACAGTCATCCTGTGATGGGAACTTTTCTCATGTTCCACCTCCTATTGCTGGAGATCCATTTCATCCTACCCCGATCATGCATAGTACCGTTACTTACCCTTCACCTTATTTCACTGATTCTTATGTTCAGCCGCCACCGGGCATGAGCCCGTCAGATCCATATCATCCGAGTCATATGCCACTCACTACTGCTGAGTACAGACTCACCTCCACTGAGATACAACTTGGTATCTTGTTTGACCGTATCCATGAGCTTAGTGCTCAGATGTCTACTCTTTGAGCATCCCCGAGTGTTCCCCAGTCATCCTCCTCTCAGCCACCTTTACCCACATCATCCCCTCCATCACTACCACCCTTACCGACATCTCCACCACCGCCATCCCCATTTATACCATCACTTACATCATCCCATGCCACCTCTTCATCACTTGAGAGGCGCATTAGTGCCATTAAAGAGGAGATGGCGTACTTCTGCGATGTGATCTGCGCATCTGCACCCCCACCCCTACTGTCTGACTAGTATGGTATGTGATTGAGTTTTGGAGGTAGTACCCATACCAGGTTAGTAGAAGATTGAAGGATTTTGAAGATATATATAAGTCAACTTGAAGACTCTGAAGATGCGATGCAAAGAAAATATTCACTTTTGTCTATGTATTGTATATAACTTGTATGTCGGAGCGATGAAACTCCAAATTATATTTTTGTACTTCACAAAAATGATGTAACAAGTTGACAATATATATATTTGAAAGTAGTTGATTATCTTTCTTTTATCATGCATTGTTGATTATTCATTATGTTTGTATCATGACGATATTTATATGGATATCTCACGTGAGAGATGATTCGATTTATTTGACCTGCATATATATATATATATATATATATTACGATATATTTTATTCTATTTGGTCCATGAATGACAATATTTATCTGAAATATTTGTCTAATTTCTTCTATATGATTTTACATATGAAGATCATGACACCAAGAAGAAGGAGCATACATCAACTCCAAACTCCCCTACCCACTTCTCAAGCTGAACTTGATGCTTTGTTGAATCAATGCATTGTTGTTGAATCACTGCATTGTGGATGCGATTGCTCAACATGAAGCAAATCGCACAAATTTGAGAAATGAAGATAGGGCTCAAGCCCCACCAATAACAACAAATCCTACGAACGGTTGGTTACTCATAACCTTACAAGAAATTTTCATTAATATTTTATTTGCAAAATAAATATTTCTAACAATTTCGAGAACCAACATTTCAGGATGCACATATAAGCAATTTTTAGATTGCAAACCATTGAACTTTGACGGCAAAGGCGGAGCGGTAGCATTTGTTCGATGGACCGAAAAGACGAATTCTGTAATCCGCATGAGTAACTGTTCCCCTAACCAGACTGTATTGTATGTTTCGGGATTGTTCATTGAGGAAGCTTTGTCATGGTGGAATCTACAAATGCAAACATTAGGAGATGCAGCAGCATACGATATCACTTGGAAAAGACTGAAGGAAATGATGCGAGAGAAGTATTGTTCAAGGGCCGAACTACAAAAGTTGGAAACAGAGTTCTGGAATCTAGCGATGGTTGGATTGGACATCTATAGCTATACTCAGCGTTTTCACGATCTCTCACGGGTCGTTCCATATTTGGTGATCCCCGAATTCAAACGTATTGAACGATACATTTGGGGATTAGCGCCAGAAATCCGAAGTATAGTCACATCGTCGCATTCAGCAACCATCACTGAGGCAATCACGATTGCGGTAAGCTTTACCGAAGAAGCGGTAATAAGTTTACGAGAAAGAGTGCGGAAATGGCCAAGGAAACACATGTAGAATCAACCTCACATGGGAATAAGAGAAATTTTACTCATTTCAAGAAGGGTTCCCGACCGAGTAACAAGAAGAAGGAAACTCCCACAGCAAAAAGGAATAAAGCATTCGTGGTGACAACAGAGACAGAACCGAGAAGTTATACAGGAAATGCACCTAAGTGCAACAAGTGTAATTATCATGATTATGGTGGATGCCGAACCACCAAATGTGATAAGTGCGGAAAGTTGGGACACGGCACCGAAAATTGCTGGAGTAACAACAAGGGAAACAGGGATGAAGGCAAGAAAGAAGGAGGTTATGGAAATGGAAACGAGCGAGGAAGTAACCAAAGTTGCTATGGTTGCGGTGAACTGGGCCACTTTAGAAAGAGTTGCCCAAAGGAGAACAAAGGCCATGGGCGAGCCTTTGTAATAGGAGCTCATGAGGCACGTCAGGATCCAAATGTGATCACCGGTACGTTCCCTGTCAATAATCATTTCGCATATATTTTATTTGATACTGGCGCAGATTTTAGTTTTATATCTTTAGAGTTTAAGGATATACTTGAACTAAATTCAAATAAATTAGATATTCCATTCACTATCGAACTAGCGAATGGAAAGATAATTGAATCTGATGAGATTATTAAAGGATGTTCGTTAGAGTTAGATGGACACGAATTCAACATCGATTTATTATCCAATAACCATGCCGAAGTCGTGTTTTGCGACAAAATTATTCGCATTCCTCTTCCTAATAATGAAACACTTCTTATACATGGTGAGAAGAGCGAAATGCCATTACGAATTATTTCTTGTATGAAAGCCCAAAAGTTCTTGCAAAAAGGATGTATAGCATTCTTAGCACACATTGTTGACAATAAACCCAAGGAGCCAAAACTTGAGGAGATCCCTGTTCCCTGAAGTCTTCCCAGAGGATTTGCAAGGAATACCACCACAACGACAAGTCGAATTCCGCATAGACTTGATTCCAGGAGTTGCACCTGTAGCGAAATCCCCTTACCGATTAGCTCCTTCAAATATGCAAGAGTTGTCCACACAACTTCAAGAGTTGTTGGACAAAAGATTTATTAGACCAAGCTTCTCACCTTGGGAGCTCCAGTTCTATTCGTAAAGATGAAAGATGGAAGCTTTAGAATGTGTGTAGATTATCGAGAATTGAACAAACTCACGATCAAGAATCGGTATCCGTCACCGAGAATCGATGATCTGTTCGATCGACTTCAAGGATCAAGTTTTTACTCAAAGATTAACTTAAGGTCAGGTTACCATCAAGAATTAATTCCAAAGACAGCATTCCGAACCTGTTACGGTCACTACGAGTTCCTTGTTATGCCATTTGGTCTAACAAATGCACCGGCGGTGTTCATGGACTTAATGAATCGTGTGTACAAGCCTTACCTTGATAAATTCGTGATAGTATTTATTGATGACATATTGATATATTCACGAAATAAGAAGGATCATGAACATCATCTTAGGACCATTCTTGAGTTATTAAAGAAGGAGAAACTGTATGCAAAATTCTCTAAGTGCAAATTTTGGCTTCGTGAAATCTAATTTCTCGGACATGCCGTCAACGAGAAAGGCATACATGTTGATCCATCAAAAATAGAAGCCATTAAGAATTGGAATGCACCTAAGACACCCACCAAAGTACGCCAATTTTTGGGATTGGCGGGTTATTATTGAAGATTCATTGAAAATTTCTCGAAGATCACTCAACCACTAACCTCCCTAACTCAGAAAGATAAGAAGTTTGATTGGGGAGAAAAGCAAGAAAAAGCTTTTCAATTACTTAAGAATAAACTTTGTGATGCGCTGATTTTATCACTTCCAGACGGCATACATAACTCTGTAGTTTATTGTGACGCTTCACATCAAGGTTAGGATGCGTATTAATGCAACGAGAGAAAGTTATTGCATACACATCACGTCAATTAAAAGTTCACGAAAAGAACTATACCACACATGACCGAGAGCTAGGTGCAGTGGTATTTGCGTTAAAAATTTGGAGTCATTATCTATACGGCACCAAGTGCACAATCTTTACCGATCACAAAAGTCTTCAACGTATATTTAATCAGAAAGAGTTAAATATGCACCAAAGACGTTGGCTTGAATTGCTGAATGACTATGATTGTGAAATTAAATACCATCTGGCAAGGCGAATGTTGTCACGGATGCCCTAAGTCGAAAGGAACGAGTGAAGCCCCTTCGTGTACGATCATTAAGACTCACCATTCACAATAACCTTACCTCTCGAATTCACAACACTCAACAAGAAGCCCTGAAGAGCGGATATTTTAAAGCAGAGATGCTTAGAGGTATGGAAAAACATTTAGAACCAAATGAGAATGGAGCTTTGTATTTTGCAAACAGAATTTGGGTTCCTCTTTTTGGTAATCTACGAAACCTAATTCTAGATGAAGCCCATAAGTCCATGTAACATTTGTCGAAAAACGGGTTTTCCAAACCCGCTTCGTTTATTAATCGAATAATCAGTTTTAATTTTTGTTTCTCATTTAATGCTTATTTTAATTTTAAACAATACATAACTAATAAACATTTTAGGTTATGGAAATTAAAATTGTAAAAAAATAAAATTAAAACAATTAAAAATAAAAAGGGGCTGCCGGGTTTCGAACCCGGGTCAGCCGGAGAACCTTAACACCAAACACATAACCACTCCGCCACTTGATGCCTTTGTGAAATGTAGGAAACAAATAAAACATATGTTCACCTGAGAAACCACCTGTTTGCGCCAAAACTGAAACCGATATCGGCTTTCAACATTCCAGTCGATTGAGTGATTGTAATTCTCGATTATAACCGATAAACCGACATTCTTAATCAATTCAGCCTTGAATGAACTTGAATTCATGTGATGTTCGGTTTTAATAACCGAAAACATTCACTTCCTGAATTACTCCAACAATATCATCATCTCGCGACTCAATAACATTCACAGAACCTCTAATTTCACTTTTACTCTAATTTCTGATTGTCGGAATCGCTTTTTGAACTCGCCGGACTTTCGCCTGAAAACCGTGTCTTTCATCAAAACGGTAAGTTTCTCAATTCTTTCATTTTCTATCAGTTGTTAGGCTTTTGCTAACTCAAACTTTTCAATCAGAATCAATCCCAGGCGACGATATCAGATAATCAACACTCGCCGGAAGTTTTCTGAAAATTTCTAGATTCCGCTGTGAAACGGTATAATCATTCAAACCTTCTGATAACTCTTGTTTAGTCATTCAATTTCACAATTTGGTTAATCAAAACTACTAATTGGCCCGTTCAGACGGAGTTCATAAAACAGAGCCGACGACTTCGCCGGAGTTCTGAGAAAGATCATTTTTCCGGTATGTTCATTCCCAAAACTTTCCCTGTCCATTTCATTTTAATCAATTATATGTTTGTCAATCGAATTAAACAAGATCAGTTGAATAATCGTTGACTGTGTTTTTGAACGAAGAAGATGAAGTCGAACTAATGTATAAGTATAATTAAACAAGATATATAACCGGGTTAGACACACAGTCCAGCGGTGGACTGTGTGCAAACAACTATCACACGTCTCGAGTTCGATCCCTGACCCAACCTCACTCTCTGAAATAAAAATGCTTTTTTTAAAACCGAACCGGGTTAACTCACTGAAAGATGTTAAGTATAATAAAAACCAGAATATTAACCAGGTTAGACACACAGTCCAGCGGTGGACTGTGTGCAACGTTAATCCACAGGTCCCGGGTTCGAGACCTGATACGCGCGCCGGTTCGATAGAATTTAAATCCTTTTTAAGAAATGAATTTTGGAATAAATTAAAACGTATATAAATATAATTAAAAACAGAAATATTTCGGATTAGACACGTAGCTCAGTTGGTAGAGCTGCGTACACGCGTACGGGAGGTCACGAGTTCGAACCTCACTCAGTGCAAACAATATAAACGACCGAACCGGTCAACAAGTCAAAGTCAAATGGTCAACGGTCAAACCAAAAAAAGTCAACATTTTTTATAGTTTTATTTATTTATTTAATTTAAAAATCAATTAAAAATACTTAAAAATAATGTTTTTAAAGTTAGAAAATAGCCTTAAACTCACAAAAATATATCTAAAAATCTTATTAAAATTATTAATAAAATCCACTTATTTACCGTACCTTTTCGTTATCATTTAGGTTAGTTAATCCTCGTCGATCAACCCTCTAAACTCGTGCGCATTCATCATCTTCAACCGAACGCACCCAATGTGAGTGAATCTCTACAAATTCCCCGTTTTAATCATGTTTTTGGGGTGTATCATGTGTCTTATTATTTATTACATTTAAACAATTGTGCATCCATCATATCCATGATCAAATGTGTATACAATATGTAACAACTGTTTGTGTGGTTATTGTTTGGATTAAATTTATCATTTTCAGTACATACATTATCATAGGCCGCCGCTCCCCATTACCTATGAGCGTTGAGCTGTTCCCCATTACCTATGAGCGTGAACGAGGCGTTGCCTACATACGATCGGCTCCGTTTGATTGAGCCTTGATCGCACATACATTTATCATAGGCCGTCCGTTCCCCATTACCTATGAGCGTGAACGTGATGTTGCCAACATATACAGTATCATTCATGTTATATATTCATGCAAGTTGGTTTGTTATTGTATGTTATTGTTTGTTATTGTTATTGTATGTTTATTTACGTTTGCTCACATATGATTATTGCACAATTTTCCATAATAAATATAACAAGAAATCAATAATAAATGTTTTCTAACAAGGTTCACTCGCCAACTTATGTTGACCCAAAAACCCCCATTTTTACACATGATACAGGTGATCCAGCTGCAGCAAGAAACATATAGGATGGCTTAGAAGAATAAACCGGTTTAGACTTTGGATTGTTTAGTTGGTTTTCTTTCTTTGTAATTGTATGAACTTGTTTGGAATATTGAGGATGAAATTTTGAATTTAATAAAGATGAAACATATTAGTAAACATCATGAGCTTTGGTGATAACCCAATTATGCCCCGACTCTTATTACGCTGCGTGTCGGGGTGTGACAGATTGGTATCAGAGCCATGACTATAGGGATATAGGATAGGTTATTAGACCCTTAGAGCCTATACTATAGTTTATTAGAATTTTTAAAAAGTTTTTGTGTGTTACATGCAAAATTCATGATGTTTATATATTTTATGTTTATTGTTACATTCAATGTTATGCAAGCATGTTCATAAGTACATATTATTATACAATGCCTATCATGAATCATATTCTCATAACATATCATAACCATGAGAGCACACACCACACAATTTCCATGACTTTTACAACGATTTTTGTATTTTCAAATCACATCAAAGTGAGTTCTCATGACGGGCATGTAGTAACTGGAAGGGTACAACTACCGGTAGTCGGAACGTCCTGTCTAGGCTTGGCATTCGTATAAATCCAAGATAGAGGACCAGTTTGCCTACCTGGGGACTAACGATGAGAGTACGGAGGACCTATTAGGCCAAAGCATACTATACCAAACGTCGTGTGAGCTAACCCCACTTTGAGTTGTCATTGTGTCTACACTTGGACACCCTCCGACCATACATCTCGCAAACATATTTCATGGTTTTCATTCGGGTGATGCAAGTGTTAAACCGCCAATACTAATGTGAATCCTACTAAGCCAATAGTCATGGGGGCCCACATAACTATACAGGTGAAAGTATAGGGGACATTTGAGGCCCAACATGAGCAAACCCAAGACATCCTATGGATGTAGTTGCATTATTGATGTTTATGTTATTTTTATTTTTTTTAAGACACATGACACCTAAAAAGACTCCATAAACTCACAATCTTCTTATGTATATTCCTGTAGATGTCGGCTAGGCAACAACGAGGGGGTAGAAGATCAGGAAGGTCAAACGAACGCCTGGCCACCCAAATCGCAAAACAAATGGCCGCGGTGCTTCCTGACATTGTAGTTCAAGTCCAACAAGCTCTCGCCGCAAATCCCATCAATCCTCCCCAGCAAGAAGACCAGAACATCGGCAACCCTCCTTCCAAAAAGTGCTCATATAAACATTTCAAGTCTTGTGATCCTCCGAAATTTGAAGGGACCGAAGGTGTCACTGCTCTCCTCCACTGGTATGAGGAAATGGAAAACACCTTCCTCAACTGCGATTGTCCTGAGGATCGCAAGGTACGTTACGCAACTGGGAGGCTTTTTGGGGTAGCTCTTACCTGGTGGAATACTGAAAAGGGTAAGAGAGGAATCGAAGATGCAATGGCCTTAACATGGGAGGAGTTAAGGAAATCATGACGAGACGCTTCTGTCCTAGAAGCGAGATCAAAAAGTTAGAGGATGAATTTCATTCGTTGAAGCAAAAGGAGGGAGATTATACTTCCTACAACAAGAGGTTTTTAGAGTTGAACCAAATGGTCCCTAACTTGTTCACCCCAGTTTACCGCTTAGTCGAACACTATATTCGAGGCCTTCCCTCGAAAATTCAAGACTCAGTTCTCAGCACTTCGCCTGCAACACTAGAAGCTGCTATGGAACTAGCTACCGAGCTTACCGAGAATCGTATTCGCAACGGTAAATTTAAAGACGAGAAAAAGAAAGCCCCAGTTGAGGGCCAAACTTCAAACCATTCCACCTCCTCCTCAAAGTTTGCTAACAAGAGGAAACGAAACACCAGAAACTTTGCGGTCACACAAACAAATTTCCCTATACCTGCTGCACCCATTACCCAAGTTGCCCCCTCACCTGTACCATATAAAAGGCCATACTCCGGCCCATACCCAAAATGCAACCGTTGCCAATACCATCACTTTCCTGATCATCCCTGCCAACATTGTACCGGCTGTGGTCGCGCAGGTCACACCATTCAAACCTGTCGCATACCTCAACGAACGAACCGCCACCAGCCCTCAACCCAAACCCACCATCAGATAGTGGGTCAAGCCCAACAACCTCTACTACTACCACCTACCCAACATGTAGCCCAATCCTACTACCAACCCAACTATCCCATGGTGCAACCTATGCGGGCTTGTTACAATTGTGGAGACCCAAACCACTTTAGAAACACTTGTCCACGCTTGGTGAACATTATACATGCTCAAGCTCAAGCAAATCCGGTGAATCAAGCTAACCAAGCTCCTCCACCTACTAGAGGAAGAGCTTTCAACATCAACGCCAATCAAGCTAGGGCTGACAACAATGTGGGTAACAGTACGTTTCTCATCAATGGTAGTTATGCATCCATGTTATTTGATACTGGCGCGGATAAAAGTTTTGTGTCCTTAGAATTTGAACCCATCCTCAACCAAACTCGTGATAAACTCATGGAATCCATAACGGTAGAAGTTGCTGACGGAAAACCGGTCTCATTAAACTCTATTATACGCAATTGTACTCTCACCTTAAACGATCACGATTTTCCAGTTGACCTCATTCCTATGAAGTTGGGAAGTTTTAACATTATAATTGGTATGGACTGGCTCAGCCAACAACATGCTGAAGTTGTATGTCGTGAAAAGTTTATACGCATTCCTCTTACAAACGGTCAGACTCTACGAATCTTTGGAGAAACCCCATCGAAAGGGCTCAAATTAATGTCCTGTCTTCAAGCCCGAAAATATCTCCGCAAGAATTATGTCGCATTTCTAACTCATGTTGTCAAAAAGGGAACCAAGGAGAAGAAACTTGAAGACATCCCAGTAGTAAAAGATTTTCCGCAAGTTTTTCCTGACGACATTTCAGGACTTCCTCCCATGAGAGAAGTCGAATTCCGCATTGATCTTATACCTGGAGCTACACCAGTTGCAAAATCTCCTTATAGGTTAGCCCCATCCGAAATGCAAGAGCTAGCCAGTCAATTGCAAGAGTTGACTGACAAAGGATTTATACATCCTAGCTCCTCGCCTTGGGGTGCACCTGTCCTTTTTGTGAAGAAGAAAGATGGAACGTTTCGCATGTGCATCGACTACAGAGAACTCAACAAGTTAACGGTCAAGAACCGCTACCCATTACCTCGCATCGATGATCTTCTTGACCAACTTCAAGGCGCCAGCTGTTTTTCAAAAATCGACCTTCGTTCTGGTTATCATCAACTCAGAGTACATGAAGAAGACGTCCCAAAGACCGCCTTCCGAACTCGTTATGGTCATTATGAATTCATGGTCATGCCATTTGGTCTAACCAACGCTCCAGCTGTCTTCATGGATCTAATGAACAGAATCTGTAAACCCTATCTCGATCGCTTTGTTATAGTCTTCATCGACGACATTCTCATTTACTCAAAGACTAAGTCTGATCATGAACGACACCTTCGACTCATCCTTACACTCTTAGGGAACGAAAAGCTCTACGCCAAATTCTCCAAATGCGAATTCTGGTTAAAAGAGGTACAATTCCTTGGACATGTCATCAATGACAAGGGAATACATGTCGACCCCTCAAAGATCAAAGCAGTACAAGAATGGCAAGCGCCACGTACACCAACCGAAGTAAGATCATTCCTTGGTTTGGCTGGTTATTATCGCCGTTTCATTGAAAATTTCTCCCGCATCGCTGTACCACTCACGGCTTTAACACATAAAGGAAAACCCTTCATATGGGGACCCAAACAAGAAGAAGCCTTCCAAACCCTTAAACAAAAACTCTATGATGCACCTATCCTCACTCTACCTGAAGGTTGTGATGACTTCGTGGTTTATTGCGACGCGTCAGGGCAAGGACTAGGCTGTGTTCTAATGCAAAGAAGAAAGGTGATAGCTTATGCTTCTAGACAACTCAAAACTCATGAGAAGAACTACACCACCCACGACCTAGAACTTGGAGCCGTTGTGTTCGCTCTTAAGATATGAAGACATTACCTCTACGGTACCAAGTGTGAAATATACACTGACCACAAGAGCCTCCAACATATCTTCAACCAAAAGGAGTTAAACATGAGGCAACGGAGATGGGTCGAACTTCTTAATGACTACGACTGTGAAATTTGGTATCATCCTGGCAAGGCAAATGTGGTGGCCGATGCACTCAGTCGAAAGGGTTATGCGAACTCCATTTGTCTTCTATGTTCGCAAATCATAACCGACATCAAAGATCAAATTCGAGAAGCCCAACATGTTTCAGTAACGGAAGACGACGTACGAAAGGAGCTGTCCTGTGGAGCTGAACTTAAAATTGAAACTAAATCCGACGGTATTCTGTACTATCTAGATCGCATATGGATTCCTGATCACAACAACCTCCGTGAATTCCTTATGAATGAGGCACACAAAACACGATACACTATACACCCAGGAGCCGACAAGATGTATCAAGACCTTCGATACACCTACTGGTGGCCTGGAATGAAAAAGGATATTGCTGTTTTTGTTTCCAAGTGCCTTACATGTTCCAAAGTAAAAGCTGAACATCAAAGACCCTCAGGACTTCTGGTCCAACCTGAAATACCTGTATAGAAGTGGGAAAACATAACCATGGACTTCATTACCGGGCTACCTCGCACTTCTGGTGGGTATGACACTATATGGGTAATCATTGATCGTCTTACAAAATCAGCTCACTTCATTCCGATCCGCGAAGATTTCAAGAACGAGAAGTTAGCTCGTATCTACATCAGCGAAATCGTAAGCCGTCATGGTGTACCGTTAAGCATTATTTCAGATCGTGATGGTCGTTGTAACATCCGTCCAAAAACGGATTTACCAAACCCGCTCCGTTTATCAACCGAACAGTCAATCAAATTTTTCGTTGCGAATTAAATGCCCAAAATAATTTTAAACGATCCGTAATCATTTATTATGCGGGGATATATATTTAGTTTTTGAAAATCTGTCAAAAATATCAAAATAAAAATGTTTTACTTTTGCCGGGTTTCGAACTCGGGTCTCTACCGGTTCAACCAAACACTTAACTCACACACCGTAAACCACTCCGCCACTTTGATTTTCTGTTAAGTAAATGGATTTATTAAATCAAATAATTATGTGCGGAATTCAAACTCGGTCAACTTGCGCCCAAACAGCAGTCGTCGGAAATCCCGACGACTTCGCCCATAAAACACGCTTTCGCTCAATTTAATCAATCAATTAACTCTCGACAGCTATAGCCAACGTCTGAAAACGCGTCATTAGCCATAATCGCCGGAGAACAGTTGACTTCGAATATAGACCGAATTCAGACCCCATTCATCTCGTTGCTACCCTATAAATACACCCACAACTCGCCAGAAGTCTTTCACACTCAAATCGCACCCTCTGTCAGCGAAAAATCACTCGCCGGAAATACTTGATACTTCGCCGGAAAACCGTATCAGTAATCTCTGAGCTTACTGAACCCCCTAAACCTTCACCGAAGTCACCCACCACCTTTGTAACCTTTCGGAAGACTCTCTGCTGCAAGAAGTTTGTCGCCGGAAAAAGGTTTCTGTCGCCGGAGTTCTGCCGGAAAACAGAGTATAACCAGTCGGTATATCTCACGCTTAAATTCATTCCCTTTTACTTTTATCTCATTTGTAATTGATCATTAAACGCTAAAGAAACATGAATCAACATTTTGAACCAGTCCGTCGTCACTTCCGGTTAAAACCGGTGAAGAAGACGAAGTTCAGTAATGGTTAAGTATAATTAAAATCAAGATAATTACCGGGTTAGACACACAGTCCAGCGGTGGACTGTGTGCACTTTTAAAGCTATGGTCACGAGTTCGAGTATTGTCCCTCACACGCTGCCTTAATAAAAATCCCTTTTTCCACAAACTGAACCGGGTTGTTTTAAGTATATGTTAAGTATATTGATCACCGAGTTTATAACCAAGTGCGACACACAGTCCAGCGGTGGAGTGTGTGTCCGCTAACCCACAGGTCCCGGGTTCGAGACCTGTGGAGCACACCGGTTCTGAGATTTAGTTCGTTTTTAATAATAAAGGATTTCTGTTAATTCTAATTAATATATATATGTAATTAAAATCGGATATATAACGGGTTAGACACGTAGCTCAGTTGGTAGAGCTGCGTGCACGCGTACGGGAGGTCTCGGGTTCGAGCCTCACCCGGCGCACAACAATATGCCTGAACCGGTCAACGATAGTCAAAGTCAACGATAGTCAAAAGTCAACTGTAGCAAAAATAAAATATTTTTTTTTATTATTTTTATTTAATTGTTTTAATTAAAAATACTTAAAAATAACGTTTTTAAGGTTAGAAAATAGCCTCAAATTCACAAATATACACCCAACAATCCTACTAAAATAGATTAATAAAACCCGTTTACTTACCGAACCATTATGCGATTTATCTAGGTTTAATCCCACTTGTGGTTAAAACCACTTCGCGTGCAATCAACGTCATCAACCGAACGCACCCAATGTGAGTGAATCTTACAATTCCCCTTTTTAAATTACACGTTTTGGGGTGTGTCATGTGTTATGAATTAATTAATTTATTTATTTAAACTTGTGCCATACCACATCATGACTTAATCTTAGATTGATTTATTGTTGTGATTTATTTATATTCCGTTTGTCAAATTACATGAAACTCATACATTAAGCCCATCAGTTCCTCGTGGGAAACGAGTAGAACATCGCGTGCTTCAATTCAAATTCATTATTGTTCATGTGTGTTTTCATTGAGTTTATATTGTTTGTAGTTGTGTTATTCATAATATCATGTTTATGCAATTCATTCATCAGGCCCCTCAGTTCCTCGTGAGAGACGAGTTGAGCATCGCGTGCCTTTAATTGTTTCCATTATTATTCATGAGTGTTTCATTTAACATCTTATGATTGTTGATCAAGTTACATCTAATTTTATTCATGTTTGGTTGTGCACATATTTCATAATCAATTTAAATAAATTGTTCAAATGTTTTTCCATAGGATTCACTCGCCAACATTATGTTGATCCAAAAACCTTTTTACACATGATACAGGTGAACAGGTTGAAGCAAGGATAACATAGGATATGCCTTAGAAGAGAACAAAGGAGTTAGATTGTTAGTTAGATCATGTTGTATCACTATTGTAAACTTTCATTTAATTTGTATTAATGAATATGAAACATTTAATAAATGTCATGAGCTTTGATGATAACCCAATCATGCCCCGATCACCTTATCCGCTGCGGGTCGGGGTGTGACAGTCGTTTCACTTCACGAACATGGCAAGCCGTACAAGCCGCTTTGGGTACACGATTAGACCTCAGTACCGCTTATCATCCTCAAACTGATGGACAATCTGAACGCACCATCCAAACTCTTGAAGATATGCTTCGAGCATGTGTCATAGACTTCAAGGGAAATTGGGACGCTCATCTACCATTAGTTGAATTTTCGTACAACAACAGCTATCATTCAAGTATCGGCATGGCACCTTTCGAAGCTTTATATGGTCGTAAGTGCCGATCTCCAGTATGTTGGCACGAAATTGGGGAAGCTCAAATCACCGGTCCAGAATTGATTCAAGAAACCACAGACAAGATCCATCAAATTCGAAACAATCTTCTAGCGGCTCAAAGTCGTCAAAAGAGTTATGCAGATAAACGACGAAAGCCTTTGGAGTTTAACATTGGTGATCATGTACTTTTAAAAGTATCACCGTGGAAGGGAGTAGTTCGTTTTGGCCAGAAGGGCAAGCTAGCACCACACTATGTAGGACCTTTCAAGATACTCGAAAGAGTAGGACCTGTAGCATACAAGCTTGATCTACCAGAAGAACTCAACAGAATTCACCCCACATTCCACGTATCAAACTTGAAGAAGTGCCTCGCCGATGAAAACCTCCATATTCCCCTGGAAGATATTCAGATCGATGAATCTATGCATTTCATTGAAAGACCAGTAGAGATCATGGACTTCGGAGAAAAACGTTTAAGACGGAGTCGTATTCCAATTGTTAGGGTACGCTGGGAGTCGAAACGGGGACCTGAGTTTACTTGGGAACGTGAAGACTCAATGCGCGAAAAATACCCGCATCTTTTTCCTGTTACCACTACTACTTAAATTTCGGGACGAAATTTCTAAAAGTAGGGGATACTGTAACATTTGTCGAAAAACGGGTTTTCCAAACCCGCTTCGTTTATTAATCGAATAATCAGTTTTAATTTTTGTTGCTCATTTAATGTTTATTTTAATTTTAAACAATACATAACTAATAAACATTTTAGGTTATGGAAATTAAAATTGTAAAAAAATAAAATTAAAACAATTAAAAATAAAAAGGGGCTGCCGGGTTTCGAACCCGGGTCAGCCGGAGAACCTTAACACCAAACACATAACCACTCCGCCACTTGATGCCTTTGTGAAATGTAGGAAACAAATAAAACATATGTTCACCTGAGAAACCACCTGTTTGCGCCAAAACTGAAACCGATATCGGCTTTCAACATTCCAGTCGATTGAGTGATTGTAATTCTCGATTATAACCGATAAACCGACATTCTTAATCAATTCAGCCTTGAATGAACTTGAATTCATGTGATGTTCGGTTTTAATAACCGAAAACATTCACTTCCTGAATTACTCCAACAATATCATCATCTCGCGACTCAATAACATTCACAGAACCTCTAATTTCACTTTTACTCTAATTTCTGATTGTCGGAATCGCTTTTTGAACTCGCCGGACTTTCGCCGGAAAACCGTGTCTTTCATCAGAACGGTAAGTTTCTCAATTCTTTCATTTTCTATCAGTTGTTAGGCTTTTGCTAACTCAAACCTTTCAATCAGAATCAATCCCAGGCGACGATATCAGATAATCAACACTCGCCGGAAGTTTTCTGAAAATTTCTAGATTCCGCTGTGAAACGGTATAATCATTCAAACCTTCTGATAACTCTTGTTTAGTCATTCAATTTCACAATTTGGTTAATCAAAACTACTAATTGGCCCGTTCAGACGGAGTTCATAAAACAGAGCCGGCGACTTCGCCGGAGTTCTGAGAAAGATCATTTTTCCGGTAATTTCATTCCCAAAACTTTCCCTGTCCATTTCATTTTAATCAATTATATGTTTGTCAATCGAATTAAACAAGATCAGTTGAATAATCGTTGACTTGTGTTTTGAACGAAGAAGATGAAGTTGAACTAATGTATAAGTATAATTAAACAAGATATATAACCGGGTTAGACACACAGTCCAGCGGTGGACTGTGTGCAAACAACTATCACACGTCACGAGTTCGATCCCTGACCCAACCTCACTCTCTGAAATAAAAATGCTTTTTTAAAACCGAACCGGGTTAACTCACTGAAAGATGTTAAGTATAATAAAAACCAGAATATTAACCAGGTTAGACACACAGTCCAGCGGTGGACTGTGTGCAACGTTAATCCACAGGTCCCGGGTTCGAGACCTGATACGCGCGCCGGTTCGATAGAATTTAAATCCTTTTTAAGAAATGAATTTTTGAATAAATTAAAACGTATATAAATATAATTAAAAACAGAAATATTTCGGGTTAGACACGTAGCTCAGTTGGTAGAGATGCGTGCACGCGTACGGGAGGTCACGAGTTCGAACCTCACTCAGTGCAAACAATATAAACGACCGAACCGGTCAACAAGTCAAAGTCAAATGGTCAACGGTCAAACCAAAAAAAAAGTCAACATTTTTTATAGTTTTATTTATTTATTTAATTTAAAAATCAATTAAAAATACTTAAAAATAAATGTTTTTAAAGTTTGAAAATAGCCTTAAACTCACAAAAATATATCTAAAAATCTTATTAAAATTATTAATAAAATCCACTTATTTACCGTACCTTTTCGTTATCATTTAGGTTAGTTAATCCTCGTCGATCAACCCTCTAAACTCGTGCGCATTCATCATCTTCAACCGAACGCACCCAATGTGAGTGAATCTCTACAAATTCCCCGTTTTAATCATGTTTTTGGGGTGTATCATGTGTCTTATTATTTACTACATTTAAACAATTGTGCATCCATCATATCCATGATCAAATGTGTATACAATATGTAACAACTGTTTGTGTGGTTATTGTTTGGATTAAATTTATCATTTTCAGTACATACATTATCATAGGCCGCCGCTCCCCATTACCTATGAGCGTTGAGCTGTTCCCCATTACCTATGAGCGTGATCGAGGCGATGCCAACATACGATCGGCTCCGTTTGATTGAGCCTTGATCGCACATACATTTATCATAGGCCGTCCCTTCCCCATTACCTATGAGCGTGAATGTGATGTTGCCAACATATACAGTATCATTCATGTTATATATTCATGCAAGTTGGTTTGTTATTGTATGTTATTGCTTGTTATTGTTATTGTTATTGTATGTTTATTTACGTTTGCTCACATATGATTATTGCACAATTTTCCATAATAAATATAACAAGAAATCAATAATAAGTGTTTTCTAACAAGGTTCACTCGCCAACTTATGTTGACCCAAAAACCCCCATTTTTACACATGATACAGGTGATCCATCTGCAGCAAGAAACATATAGGATGGCTTAGAAGAATAAACCGGTTTAGACTTTGGATTGTTTAGTTGGTTTTCTTTCTTTGTAATTGTATGTACTTGTTTGGAATATTGAGGATGAAATTTTGAATTTAATAAATATGAAACATATTAGTAAACATCATGAGCTTTGGTGATAACCCAATTATGCCCCGACTCTTATTCTGCTGCGGGTCGGGGTGTGACAGTCCAAATATTCGATACATCCTGGAGCGGATAAAATGTATCGCGATCTTTAAGAATTCAATTGGTGCCCTAATCTTAAGAGAGATATTACAACTTATGTTGGAAAATGTCTAACATGTGCGAAAATTAAAGCCGAATACCAAAAACCTTCAGGATTGTTACAACAACTTGAAATTCCCACTTGGAAAGGGGAACAAATTTCCATGGATTTCATAACAAAATTACTCATGACCTCACGTGGTCACGATATGAATTGGGTAATTGTCGACCGACTAATCAAATCAGCTCACTTTTTGCCGGTACGTGACAAAGATAAAACCGAGAAGTTAGCCGAACTTTATCTTAAAGAGATTGTGGCAAGACATGGAGTGCCTGTTTCCGTAATCTCTGATCGAGATGGTCGTTTCATATCAAGAATTTGGCAATCATTTCAAAGGCTTTTGGATCTCGCTTAGATCTAAGTAAATCCTTTCATCCCGAAACAGATGGCCAAAGTGAACGCACCATTCAAACCTTAGAAGATATGCTTCGTGCTTGTGTGATTGACTTAGGCGGATATTGGGATACTCACTTGCCTTTAGTGGAGTTCTCATATAACAACAGTTATCACACGAGTATTCAAGCCGCTCCATTTGAAGCGTTATACGGACGTAAGTGTCGATCTCCGCTATGTTGGGTGGAAATAGGTGACAAAAAATGATAGGTCCAGAATTAATTCAAGAAACTATGGATAAAATATTTAAAATCCGGGACCGTATTAAAGCAGCTCAGGATAGACAGAAAAGTTATGCGGATAAACGCCGTAAACCATTATCCTTTGAGATTGGAGACAAAGTGCTATTAAAGGTCTCGCCTTGGAGAGGCGTAGTTAGATCGGGAAGCAAGGAAAACTTAGCCCGAGGTACAAAGAACCATATGAAATCTCGGAAAAGATTGGAACTGTCGCATATAAGTTGAAATTGCCTGAAACACTTAGTAACGTTCACGACACTTTTCATGTGTCAAATATTAAAAAGTGTCTTTCAGAAAAATCACTTATTATTCTCACGGACGAAATTCATATAGACAACAAACTCCATTTCATCAAACAACTCGACAAAGTTTTAGATTCGAATGTCCAGAAAACAAGGAGGAGTCGTATCAAACTATCAAAGTCCATTGGAACTCAAAGCGCGGACCAGAGTTCACTTGGGAACGGGAAGACGAAATCAAAAGAAAGTACCCCCACCTGTTCGAGAAATCCTACGCAAAGGATGACACGACTTAAATTTCGGGACGAAATTTTCTTGAACTAGGGGAGAATGTGACAATCGGCAAAATTCCAGTAATTCTGTACAACCTGAACAACTAATACACTATCTATTTACCGCACAACATGACTAAATTATGGTTTTAAGTCTTAAAAGTCTAGGAATTCAACAAAATCATAGCTTGGTATGATAATGAATTCGTCACAATCACGAACATATAAAACCATATCCTAGACGGATGACAAAGACGCGAACTCGCAATAAATATCAGTACTGGTTACGGTACAGTCTGATAAGACAATAATAAGACATAAGATATGTCTACACTGTTATACCATAAAGTTTTATTTAAAACACCAAATTGTCCAAGTCTGCAGCCAAATACAGCATTTTGTAGCAACATACAGCATTCCGCAGCACAAAACAGCAAATGTCCGAAAACCCAAAAATAAATATTCTTAGTTAAGAATAATAACGGGTGTTAGAAATAATATAAAACCCGTGTATAAATCCTGTTGTTTAAACCTATACAGCTTGTTCAGTAAAAACCTGATAACAAAGCCGGTACCGGAACTGAACTCAAAATGCCAAATTTGTTAGTCTAAAGAGCTAGATTAATTATCTGGACAATAAAAATTGTACAAGAACTATTATGAAAATAAAATTTTATAAGTAACATAATATATCAGTATTTTACCTGGTACAAGACACTAACCAACTTTATCAACCGAACAATGAAACACTAAGACTAGTAATTTATTTTGGCATATTATAACATCACTTTAAAGTGTTGGGGCATTAAGTTTTATAAAAACTTATATATAAAAATAATAAAGTTTATAAAAATTACAAAGTTTTTTATAAAAAAAATAATAATAACCAAACCACCCCCCAACACACGGCTACATGGGGTCTTTCCCCATGCCACTAATCACTTGAATTATGTATTGTCTAATTGTGAGCTTGGTTTAGTGGCTTATGTGTTATAAGAATTTGATCATAACACAAAACTATCACCCACTTCCATTCTTTCATTTCTCATTACACCAAAACTCCACATTTCTTCTTCCTTTTTACTCCTAAAAATCGTCCAAAGCACCATCACCATACCTTCAAACTTTTTAAATCCAAACTCAAGAAATTCAAGCTTGCATGAAGATCCAATGATGATCTAAGGAGTTTGTTAAGACTAGGAGCACACTTGGAAGCTTTGAAACTCTTGATCAACACCCTTTTTCTTCATCTTTTTACCATCATTTTGATCATCCCTAGCCAAGTGCCAGTAGTAAGCTCCATAACTTAATCATATACTTTAAATTCATAAAAATGTACAAGATCATCTTAAAAGATATTTAAAAATCCACTTGAAAAACACTAATAAAATTATAATCACTAACATAATTATGTGGTTTTCTTGATGATTATGGATGAACTTGAAATTGTCATAAACTAATAAACTTGAATCTTGCATTTTTATGTATAAAAATATAATCTAAACACATGCATGTTTAGATTAGCAAGATTCATTAACAAAAATAGTCATGAACATGATTATATATTTTAAGATGATCATACAAACTATATATTATTAAATAAAAGTTACGATTTAGAAATTTTATTAAAAAGTGATAATAAAGTATCCATTTTAAGAAAGTTTTAAACTATAACAAGTTCATGACATTTTTGTTAATACATTAGCATAATACTTGTGATTTGATGATGATTTGAGTTAGAAAAATGATTTAAAAAATGTCTATATAAACATGAGAAAGCTTATATTTTAAAGGAAACTATGGCAAAAATTTTATAAAAATTAATCTTGATTAAGATGTGATTAAACAAAGGTTTTGTGATTAAAAGTGATTAGGAACTTTAATCTTGTTTAAACAAAAGATTGGGTAAAAAGGTTTAAAGATATAATTACTTAAGTTTTCTTAAACTTGAAAGGAGATAAATTTATATTTTTGATAAAAAAATATATTTTGAAATCACCAAATATGTATACATATATTTTTGTATAAATACTATATATTTAGATCATGTAGGATTAAATACAAAAATATAAATTTTCAACTTTTGACAAAATAACATATCGGACAATTCGGACAATTTGGACAATTCGGACAAAATAAGTATATGGTATAAACGAAACAAACGACAAAGTCGAAACGAATAAAATGGTCGATGCGAACATAACGGTCAAAACGAAAAAATCAACCGTCACACTTTATATTTACTAGGATTTGTAAATTTTAACTTATAACTAGTAGTTTTTACAAATAAATTTTTGTAAGTTATAACAACTACTAGTAAATATTTTAAAATTTTGGATTAAGCCCAACTAAACTAATTGTTTGGACTAAGCCCATTTTTATAAAATAATATTGGGCCAAAACCATTTTTATAAAAAAAAATATGGACTAGCCGATTTATATAAAATAATTTGGGCTAGGCCCACTTTTATAAAATTTACATGGACTAGGCCCACTTATATAAAAATTAACTTTGGGCTAAGCGACTTTTATAAAAACAAATTGGGCTAATTCATTTCTATAAAAATTAACTTTGGGCTAAGCCCACTTTTATAAAACTAAATTGGGCTAATCCATTTATATAAACTATTTTTGGGCTAGGCCCACTATTATTATTTTTAATTTGGACTAGGCCCACTTCTACAAACCAATTGGGCTTAGCCCACTTTATATAAAATTAGGTTGGGCTAGGCCCACATACATGAAATGAATTGTGCTAGGCCCACTCATATAAAACGAACTGGGCTAGGCACACACATAGCAAGCAAATTGGGCTAGGCCCATACTTACAAAAACTATTGGGCTAGGCCCATATCTAATGAAATTTTAGATTGAATTTTTATAATTAAAGTATGGGCTAGGCCCATTTATATGTAATCAATCTAGAATATATATTTGGAGGAAATATATATATATATATATATATATATATATATATATATATATATATATATATACCAACTAAGAAAAACCAACAAATACAAGTATGAAATTCAAGATAAATATTTGTACGAAAAACGAACGAAAGCCTAAGTGTCTAATAGATTAGAACACTTGTAGGTCGAGAAACGAACGAAGTATCAAGAATCGAATAGAGATTTGCACGAAACACAAATCTGTGAGTTTATGTTTCCCTTTTTATTTAAGCGTTTTTTATGGTTTTTAAACGTGCGAGGATGTATTGTCACACCCCGGATTTCCAACCTGAAATCCATACACCGGTGGGCCCGTGTGGGGAGTATCGTGACGTTAGTTGATGATCATCATAGTCAATTAAACACGGCACAGCGGAAATCTTGGAGTAAAATTACTATTACAAACCGAATGTTCGAAAAATACAAAATAATATACAGGCTCGTAATAGAAGATCCACAGGCGGATCATAAATTGTACATGGAAAGAGTACAAAACAGACTTTGGGCAGATTTAGGATTTGCAAGATCCTCTATCACTACCGAGCACTTCCGGCCTATTTTCGTATTGTACCTGCAGTTTAGCCTTTGGACAATACGTCAGCTTACGCTGGTAAATACACCCAACTAACTCATTTTGAAAACTTTAAAATGGTTTTAAGTGCAAAACGGCACAAAATCTTTTATTAACTTGGGAAAGTTGACCTTGCAACCTTGTATCAGATTCACATGTTTGTCAATACATACAGGGCCCAGTACAGAAACCGAGACATGATTAAATACACACCACTCAGGACTCACGAAGGAGTCATCCCCAACGTCTTGGGAACATTGCATATGAGCATCAAAAGGTGTATGCCTACACCCCATGCTAAGGTCGTGGCCAATAACTAATGTATTGAGCCCAGGATATCTAGGACACGGTAATTTAACCCTCGATGTTTAAGTTATCAAACAAAACTGATTAAAACGAAATATGCGGGTTTACTAGCCACAAGTGGACATTCGATTGACCTCATTTTCGACCAAGCGGTAATAATTTACCGTATCCCAAGCCCGTATAGGGAAAATAAGTCAAGAGTATTTTCCTGAGCTAGTCTTCTTCTTTTATTTTTAAATAAATCAGCCGTATACAAAAGTACCAAGTGCAGATAGCATTTACCGGCAAGGCTCTAGTTTGGATTATGGCATAAGCTAGCCAATTAATTACTAACGGTCTTATAAACCGAATAGTGTACATGATCATTACGTATAACGCTCGATTAAACAATGATTGGATAGAATGTAGTTTAATCCTGACAAGTACTTGACTTGTATACTATGGGTAAACTCTATACATTCTGGATTTTGAAACTTATATGACAAGGTTAAACCCGTTCCGGTTACATCTACGTAACTGTGCGCATATTAGCGATATCGGGTAACCGGATAAGGCGTGGACAAGTTCTATATGCCATTATACTTTAAAGAAGTTAAGATATCAGTAGGATATCAACTTGTACGCCCGTTAAGGTTTTAAAACGAAACTATGCCTCATAAGGGCATTTCGGTAATTATATACTGTATAAAAGGAACTTGAATGTATTTAAGTTTATAAATATAAGTATTCTGGAAAAATATTTTATTTATGATATAATATCAGTAGGATATCATTTATATGTGTAATTTATCTTTTATGACCAAACTATGCACCGAATGGGCATTTTGGTCATTTTACACATGGTTTATAAATTATTTGGGATTCTGAATTTATAACATGTACCTACTGTAAATATGTTTAAAATAAATTCTAAATTTCGGAAGGTAAGAAGTCTTGGTCCATTAATATGGTTTAAAACCATACTATGCGCCGAGACGGCGCTTATGTCGTAAAATGACGTTTTATGCGATGTTTAATGAAAACTGACATTAGGGTCGGATTAAAATGTTTAAAATATATTATTTAATATCACATATTAGTAAGTAAATGATTTTTCTTGAAAAGATTCGATTAAAACTATTTTATGAACCACAAGGGCTAAAACCGTCATTTGTCGACATAGTTTAAGGACTTGTTTGAAAACTCAGTTTATAACTTGGTTTAACATCCTAAATAATCCTACTTATAATACTACATCAGTAGGAAACTCATTTTCAAGTTTATTATTATTAAAACCTTGATTTATGTAAAAAGGGCATTTTGGTCAAAGATGGCATAATTATGGAACTTGCGCATAAACTTGGATTCTGATTATGATCATGTAATATAACCTCAGAGGGTTATGCTACACTATATTACGATCATAATGCAACTTTAGATCAGTAGGTAACTTATCTAAATCGGGTCAGAATCGAAAGTCAACCCAGAAGTCAAATTTCACGACTTTCTGTTGCGAACCGACCCTAGAACTGAAATTGACGAGCCGAACATGTTCTTACATGTTTTAATAATTATTACCAACTTGTTTAAGTGTCAAAACAGGTTTCATAACATATATAAGATCAAATTATGATTTTTCCGAAAAATGGCATGTTTGACTTTTTATTTTCAATACTTTGACCCGTCAATTGGTATAGCAAACGTGATATTCAGGAGGTGCCCTTTATAGGGACTAACACCTACCTTATTACGATCACTTAGCCATGTTCATTTCAAACAATGGCTGGACCATAATAGTCTTAACCGAAAGTCAAAGCGTTTTACGAAAACGCTTGACTTTTGGCTATAAAAGCCTATAAACGAAAATGCAAGAGCAAGGAACACTTACAAGAGGTTCCTACAATGCAAGAGAACTAAGTTGGATGCTCCTTTCATCTAGGAACTTCCAAAGGAGGGAGAAGAGTGATTTAATGAGAAAGGTGCAAGTTGGAATGAGAACTTATGCACCTATTTATAGTTGGAGAACTCAAAGGAGGTGAAGCCAGGTGTTTAGGGGTGTAAGAAGAAGCTTACAAGTGTCCCAAAACGTGGCATAGCAGTTTAGAAAAGCCATGGTTTCGAATTAATGGTTTGGAGTTTTGCTTGGAGATCAAAAAAAACTTTCTGCAGCAGATACTCTCTGGTGGGCCGCGAGAGGCACAAGCCCCTTTAGCCCCTTAACTTATAAAAGTTTATAAAAACCTTTTTAAACACCTTTTTGGCACTTTTAACCCTCCATAGCCAATACTTGGCATACCCGGATTATGCCCGGACATTATCGAGCTCTTGGTTCGTTAAAAGGTCACTCAGAGGTATAAATTAACATGTTGACACTTTTAATCCCTCCATTATCCAACTTTCATATATTTACAAAATTGAACCCTCTCGTCCAACAAATGGCACGTATGAGAGTTAGGACTTCAAAAAGGATCACTCAGAGGCTTATTACAAGCATGTTGATTCCGATGTCACTCAGAGGCTGAGCATGTTGACATATCAGTCACTCAGAGGCCGAATTTCAAGCATGTTGACATATCAGTCACTCAGAGGCTAATGATTTAAGCATGTTGACATATTAGTCACTCAGAGGCTATTATTTATGCATGTTGACATCGGATCGTCACTTAGAGGCTCAGATTGAGCATGTTGACGCCTTTAGTCCTTATTGGTCTTTAACAGACTATATTTAAAAAAATACAACACGTGTCACTATACTATTGGACACGATTTTTACAGGGTGTTACATGTATACATGTTATATTTAATATAGCTTGGTAATGAAAATATTTAGATCACATGTGGATAAGGCTCAAGTATTGGAACCATTAATGAACAACAAGTACCGAGAAACAAGGGGATAGATCTATTGGATTTGGGCGAGCCCCACTCTAACACGGCAATAATAACAGATCGTATTAGAGTGCTTTATGTCTAAAACGAGTGTCTCAGACATAATAAATCGTTAAGGTTTGGTTGCCACCTTATTCGTCACACAGATTAGTGTCCTTGCAACACACTAATGATCTTACAAGTTTCATTAAGCTATATTAAATGAATTTATTATTTCAAATGTTTTTGAAGATTCATTTGATACAAAAATTTATAACATGAATTCACCAACTTTTGTTGATGTCATTTTCAAAACTAACATGTATTACAGGAAACTAGTGGACGACCTTGGGGGGAAACGTGTTCGTATGTTGTGAACTCAAGATGTTATATTTCATCCAGTCTTTTGTTATTATGTTTGAAACTCGTGTTAAATTTTAAATAATGTTGTTAAACTTATGGTGTGTTTCAAAACAAAAGTTTGTATGTAAATCATGTATTAAATAAAAAGTATGGATGAACATTTTGTAACGTATTACAATTGTCGTTTACTTGGTTGAATGCAACGATTGCCGCTCTGGCCACACCTCGCGCACGCTTTCGCTACATCGAAAATCAGGGTGTGACATATGTTGACGCCTGGCTTGGTTGCAAAAGTTGGATACCCGTTATCCTCTTTATTTCCACCCAGTACGGTAATAGCCGCTGCAAAAACGATTGTGATAATTAGTGCAGCCGTGATTGTGTATGAAATCTGCAGTCTATTTCAACCACACTTCTCCTTCTTTTCTCAAATCCTTGTGTTCTCTTCTGAACATTAGTGGTGTTTATTTGTTTTTGTTCATAGCCTCCCTTTCCTTCGGTCGCACTAATTTGCCTACGTCCTATAAGTTTATATTGTTACAACAAATACGTTCAAGCAGTTTTTTTATACTAAAATTTCTATATTTACCTGAAACCACTACAACTCCATTTGCATTTGTAGCGCTGCACCAGTAACCATATTGAGTTTGTGTGTAGGCGCCAGTTGTCCAGCCAAGTGCAAAAGGTTATTTTCATCTTTGTTATGAATCACCTCGTGCACAAAAAAGTTGTAAACATTCTCACAACTGTTTGTTATTGAAACTTGGGGAAGTGGATAACCATCAATGGTTTTGTATCAAATTGAGTGTGGAAAAGTTGTCGCGATCTGTTTTATTACCTCTGTGGCAGTGACGGATCTAGAAATTTTTGGTCAGGGTGGGCACAAATGGGTCATGTTATATTGAGTCAAGTTATAACCTCCGATTTAAAAGTTTTGATCATTATGGTTCAGATAGTGATAAATGTATTAAACCGTATCAAAATTCGAATACCCTTTATCAACACACTTTTCTACTTAAATACATATATTAAATAATAAAAAAATAATTGTTTAAGTAACTTTAGTTTGCTTTTTCAATATAATAAAAGAGTATAAATTAGTGGTTAAGAATAATGCTTTCTCTTTCTCTTATACATAACATATTATACTTCTAACTAATATTAGAGCACCATCTTGCTCATTCTCTATATACTTTCACCTACAATAATTTTGGAGCCCCATTTCACTTTTCAACCGATATGGGAATGACGGTGGGCCGAGGCCCACCCTAGGTCCTTAATGTATCCGCCACTGCTTTGGGGTATCATTTTCAGTGCCATTATGAATGCTTCATAACAATGTTCAAAATGATTACAATTTGATGTACATACTTCCTGGGTTATAAACTTCAGTATCATAAGTGTTGCATTATGTTCCACTTTGTCTTTTTTGAGGACTTGATATGTTGCACTGCTGACAACTGATAGCATCCAAACATTCAATCGTGAGTTACCTAAATCAATATCATATAATACTTGGGATTAATTTATCGTTAAAACCTTCATCCAAAATATATCAAAAGGATTCAAAGAAAAGAAATCAAAGACTTTATAATTTTTAACGACATAAGAAGGCTTACTTTTGGCATAGATTTAGAGAATGTTTGCCTGTTTGGTAGCCTTTTAATGGCTACTCTGAATTGGTCAGCCTGACTCATTCATGGGCTACTTTTTAACTGGTCAGGCATGTTAATGACTCAACACAAGATTGCCAAACAACCCCTTATTCTTGTATTTTTGGAATCGATTGCAATGATGGGAAAATTAATGGATGTAGAAAAAAGGAAGCAATTAAAAGAAAATAACCAATACAAACTTATTACCATGTGGTAAAACACATGGTTCATTAAACTTGACTTGCCAATGTGGGTTTCAAGTTCAAACCTGGGCGCAAGGGGAGTATTTTGTATTATTTGGTGTAGAGTAAAGTAACATTTGTTGTTCAAAAAAAATAACTAGACTCTTTTGAGTCACAAACCAGAGTGGGCGTAGCTCTTCGCGCATTTGGTGACCGGATTAGCCCTCTGTGTCTCTTGGTTCTCAACATCCTCATTCTTATTTGTATGGTCCAAGCCTTTCTCTGTTGGCATATCTTCAAAACGAAAATAAACATTAAGTAGATGATGAGCTTTTTATTTACATCAGAAAGGAACATGAGATAAGCCCTGATTAAGATTTGGATGGCAACAACTTTAAATGATAATAATTTGGGTGCTGCTTCATTAAAAAAAAGCTTTGGGTATAAAAGGTTTGGGAAATTATTTGTTCATGAACAAAGATTGCATCAAGAAAAGCCAATCAACATTGGATCTTGAACAAGTGACTAAGTGAGAACTGAGTATGTTTGTTTATTAGTTTGTTAGAGCATGTGAAAAACCATACAAGAATAAACAAATCTTTGGTAAAAATTATATTGTCTGGCACTCGGATATGCATTCCCGTATGTTTGCAATACACCATAATGGAACCTTCAGATTAGCAACCATTGTTCTAGCCAGTTCAGGGTAGTCCTGGAGCAAGTTATATGCATCATCTGCAAGTAGGATTTATAATACAAAATGAATTTAGCATTATTACATCAGCAGAGGCAGTTGTAATGGAAAAGTTTGGTTAGGTTTAAGAGAAAGATAATAAAGCTCACCCAGAAACCCTGCCAAGATTGTATCGTTTAGAAGCCTAACACCTTTCTCCCCCTTAAAGGGGCTGTGACATCCTTCCTTTTTGCTGAGCTGAATATAATGTTTACACACTTCAAGCAAATAGCGAAAAGTGGTTTTGTGAGATTGATATATAGCTTTCTGGATAGGCAAGAAGTTATTTTTGCAGACCATGAATAACAAATCTGGGTTTTTCGCGACCAACATCTTTGCAGCTACGTAGTTGTCAAGACCTGCAACATAGTGCATAACGTTTTGCTTTCTATTATTCACTAGTGTTGGAAGTAACTCTGGGGTTATCTTCTGCAGGAGTTTCTATTATTAAATTGGTTTTTACAATTTATAACTAGTTCAACGTCCATACATAAATACAAATATTAAAAAAGCACAAACATTTACAAATATGTTGTGAAACAACGGCCTACTAGCAACTAGTATATGAAGATAAGAACATATATTAAAGGAACAAATAGAGAAAGATAGAATCGATAATTATAATTCATTGAGATGTAATGATGCAATACAAAGAACCTCTATATATAGTGTTCTTACATTAATACAAAGGACATGAAAAGACGGGAGTTAGAATGTTACATTAATACAAAAGAGACGGGAGTTAGAATGTGGATAGTCACCAAAATATTGTTTATTTATAACACTCCCCCTTGACTATCCACATGATGAAATATTATAGTATTCTTGTAATACGCTTGGTGATGCTACCTCATTATAAACCTTACTAGGAAAACCCAGTGGGACAAAACCTAAGCTAAGGGAAAAAGAGTGCAGCGTATATTTTCTCCCCCTGATAATTTTGGATCAGGTATATTGCCTCATTAAAAACTTTGCTAAGAAAACTCATTGGGATAAAACTTGGTTAAGGGAAAAAGGGTGCAACTTGTGTAATGTTCCCCCTCATTTTTACATGTATCGTATAAGTGGCTCGTGTCGGGCTCTTTGAAAGTTGCTCAAAACTTTGTAATCCATTGATGTGCAGCTTTACATGTCGCTTGATCCATTAATGGGAAATCCTTCAATGAACATTGATGTATGATCTTCGTGTGAAACTTTAATTACTTCCTGTTGTAAGTAGATAGCATAAGATCCATGAATGTGTTTTGCTACATTCTCTGCATTTACAAAACTAACCAAACTTGTTGATAGGTTAGGAAAATATGAATCCATATCTTTTGTACCTTAAGGGTATAAAAATAAATGTTTTACCCATTACATTACATTACATTATCTCCTTATCGTACACGAGTTATATTTTGTCAATGAATTTCCTGACATATGCCCGTGTATATATACTAGCAAGATATAGTAATACAATTCGAATTTAACTATGGTACTTCTAGACAAAGGATATATGCTTCTTTGATTAGAGATGTTAAGAGTCATTTTCTATATCAACTATTTTGACATCATTAAATGTACTTATACCATAAGTTTTGTGCATATGAAAACGTCAACCATCTTCTAGATCTATTATGATTGATGGATAATAATACAAATGCATATTCTACATATTGAGCCATAAATTTGCCACCATCTTTAATTTGCAAATTCTTAGTTTAACTATTTGAGCCCATTTTGATATGTCATCTTTAATGACATTATCAACATATACAATAATACTTGTAAACATCCTATTGTTCTTTTAATGAGAACAAATGGACCAACTACACCATATGTATTTCTCATTTTTTAAGCTTAGCAGCAAGTCGATTATACCACATTCGACTCTACTATATTAGTCAATTTAAATCTTTTCTTCACTTTATAAAGATACATTGCCAACGTTTTGAGCTTTAGGCATTTATAATCATTTACATACTTCTTTCTACTTTGAATAATATGTATGTGCATATACTCTTTAAGAGTTCCATCACATAAACTTTCTCATTGATTTTATATCATATGCAAAGATGTCTTGAACACTTGCTTATTGATAAAATCCATATTATACCATGCTTATACGTTGTACATTGAAATATTAATCACCGGGCACAAGTTTTCTATGTATGTCTATTGGTGCACAAGAATTACATCCTTAAGATGTTTTAATATTACCTTTTAAGTACTCGACTGCTTTAGTAAATTCATCAAGAGTTGTAATTATATTTAGCCTATATATAATACCCATAATGTATGCAGATCTGAATCATAGTCTTCTCGAGGACTTACTTTACATGAGTTTGATAATTTAAATCCTTTAGGGACTTTTATGTAAACTTTTAGTATCACGTGATACATAAAATTCATAAGACGCGTATCAATTCTTTCTTTATATTACTAGACGAATACGATATTGGAAAGTCATTGCCTCCACCACTAGAAAGTGTGCATCTTTATAATCAATCATGGGTCTTTGTGAAAATCTTTGTACCACAAGTTTTGCCTTATTTCACTTAATTTGATTTCACATGAATCGCATAAAAGAACCATTTATATCCAACATATTTTTCAACTTCAATTATATGGACTGTTGGTTCAGAAACTTTCCATTTCATTAGAGAATTCAGTTATGCCTTATTTGCGTCTTTCCATTTTCTTTTGGCCAATCATTTATATGTTTTCATTCGTAGGTAGATCTTAAATCATGATCCTCGTCATTTCATCATTTAAAGCGCTATATATATAAAAGTATAACGACGTCGATTTTGTTTCAATTCCATACACTTTTAGACATGATATAATTTACTAAGAGCTCTTTATTTTTAGGTACCTGAGATTCTTCCAGAACCATCATGTCTAATGTCTCTTCAATAGACCTTTTTTTTTACTATAACCTCGACTTGACCATCTTCTTCATTACTTGCTCCAATTTTTCGAGGAATTTTTATTTTCTTGGAATCGACTAGTCTACCACGCTTCAGGCGTGCAATAGACTCATTAATAAATGTTTGTCATTCTAGGACACTTATCTTAATTGGAACATTAGCAGTTGACCATGTGACTTACTTAGTCACTGTTTTTAGTTCATTGAACATGTCTGGTAATTAATTCTTTAATCTAGGTAAATGAATTATCTTTTGAACTTCTTGTTCACCTAATTTAGTTTAAGGGTCAATGATAATTGATGCATACTCATTCTTTTTTCAACTGCCATTAATCTCCCCCTAATATTAGGAATGTTAATTTACTTAAAATAAGATCTAACGAGCCATAAATAAATCTCTTTTTAATTGCTCTAAGAATGTAATCATAAATAGTATTTTTCACCCAACATATATTCCCAACATTATTTAAGTTTCAATCTTTATGCCTTGTGGTGGATCTATTTCAATGTATGCCGCACAATAAAAAGTTTGATGGGAAATATTTGGTTCCTGACCAAAACCAACTATAATGGGGAGAAACTATTACAACATGTTGGCTTGATGTGAAATAATGTTACCACATGTAAAATCACATATGCTCAAATATGAACTTTAGCTCTCTTGATTATTGGCTTTGCAATCAATTTATAGACGTTTGTTCATCGTCTTCAACAAAAGTAATTTGTGTCTTAAGCATTTAGAAAGTTCAATACTTATTCCAATAATCATTAATAACAAGGAAATTAAATTCAATTTTATAACCACCATATATATGATAATCTGGAATAATATGCTTGCTATCTCATTAGCTAAGCTACACACAACTTCAAGTTGTAAATTTGATGACCATTTAGACGATGCATCGATTTAAAAACACTAAATGGTATCATGTTTGGATATATACATACGTCGTTCATTTCATAATATTTTAGGGATTCACACCCTACTTTAGTTGGTAAATAATTAACTTTTGTTGAGAGCAACTATGACATGTTTAATTATCATGAAGAATCTTCTGGTTATTCATTAAGTTTCACATCATTATTGGCTCGGTGTGGTCTAACTGGTCACGCCAACATATAATTAAGATCCATAAACTTATGGTTTATGATATTGTATATGTATTACTTGCACGTATGTAATACAAAACATAAGATATGAAAGAATGTATTATAACTTCAAAGTTCAAACCATTGTGTTATGTAATCCCTAGTTTACCACTTTTGGTGGTCGATCTCATCATGACTATCATTATAATACTGATATTCGATCTTATTTATTAGCTTGGCTAGCTTATAATTTCTGATAGTTTGATCTCTAATTAACATGATGATTGTTGCACTTCTAATGGTTAATCTCATTATTAATATCATCATCATTACAATTTTCTCAATGATGCCCATGATTACAATGATCAATATATATTCACTTCATGAATCAGAGTAAAACCATACAATTTTTACGGTTTTACATTATTTTTTCGAACATATAGATATACAATTGTTTCAAACCGTTCATACCTTTTAAATGATATTGCTACTTCAGGTTTATATTTGAGGTTTGACAAACAAAATTTGTTTTATCCGATTTCCCTTATAAATAACATCTCTTCTTATAACATCAATTGAGAAGTAATTATATGTCCGAGTCATATAATATTTCTTTTATACTTGATAATGAGATACAAGTAATATGACACTTTGGATGTCAAATCCAAGCATATTTCTACTTTTTCATGAGAATGACAATAAACCACAACTTTGGTTTAGTCGTTCTATTTCGGTATTATTGATGCAAAGAAGTGGTAGCATATAGAATACAAGGTATAGATAGCAACAAATCATATAATACATGACCTTATAGCATGTCATCATATAAAAACAATTTATAATGGTCCTTTAAAAATAAGAAACTTTTTTATCACTAACAAGCAAACGCATATAATTTATGTAATAACTTATCATGGTATAACCAAACATAAAAATATCTTATATATTTTGAACACTTACTTTAAAACTTACACATATATCTCTTTCAAGTTCTCAGATAATTTATTACTTGTATTTGAAAATCATATAATACATGACCTTATAGCATGTCATCATATAAAAACAACATATAATATTTCTTTTATACTTGATAATGAGATACAAGTAATATGACACTTTGGGTGTCAAATCCAAGCATATTTCTACTTTTTCATGAGAATGACAATAAACCACAACTTTGGTTTAGTCGTTCTATTTCGGTATTATTGATGCAAAGAAGTGGTAGCATATAGAATACAAGGTATAGATAGCAACAAATCATATAATACATGACCTTATAGCATGTCATCATATAAAAACAACTTATAATGGTCCTTTAAAAATAAGAAACTTTTTTATCACTAACAAGCAAACGCATATAATTTATGTAATAACTTATCATGGTATAACCAAACATAAAAATATCTTATATATTTTGAACACTTACTTTAAAACTTACACATATATCTCTTTCAAGTTCTCAGATAATTTATTACTTGTATTTGAAAATTTTATTTAAAAATTGTAATACTGATAAATTACATAACATACTCTTTTTTTTCTTCTCAAATATTGATATTTAAACAACTGATGACATCATATAAGCAATCTATACATTGTACATATGAAGCAATAGCAATAGTCACTATTTTATACTAGCAATAGTAATAGTTAATATGCAAAAAAAATTGTTAAACATTATGACATGACATAATGAATGCATAAGAGATACCGACATCGCTAGAAAGGGTTTCTCTAAAAACAGCTAATGGTATCTAGCAATATTAATCTATTATATGAATTTCTTATATGCAAAATTTGTTATAGCATTAACCTTAGTATGAATACCTAACCATATTTGTATAATCATGTTATAACAATAATAATAATAATAATAATAATAATAATAATAATAATAATAATAATAATAATAATAATAATATATTGCATTATAAATTGTATAGTTTATTTACAACTAAATCAATTGACGTTTATAAACAGAGGATTTGTACCCAATGAGCACTACTCACATAACTCTTTTGTATCTAATTGTGTAAAAGTCTTTTTGGCATACTATGTATTAACAATGACTAATGAAAACAATTAATTACAGAATTCATATCCATTTAAATTATAAACTATATAAAATGAAAATCTAGTACATACATCATGTATATATTACCACCAATACAGGCATATATACCTAATACAATTGCACTTTTAGTCCATAAATATTGAGTTCCATACTTTGTAATATTGAATATTGAATTTAATTGTTTTTCATGAATTCTAAAAGCACATATAATATTCTCTAGATTGCAAATTAACTTCCTCAAATCAAAATAATTCAACAATTTTATTTACAACTTAACAAGGTTAATATAGAAGCATAAATATATGATTACGGTGGCTCAAGGAATATGCAGATGAGCATCACTAGATTGTAAGAGCTCTAAACAACATATATTATAATTAAATTAACTAATTAAATGATAATCCAGCCAATTCAGAATAATAGAAGGGGTCATTTGTAAAAGAGAAAAATAAAATAAATATACGTAATATCGTCATCGTCAAACGAAAACTAAAGTTATTAAATTAATAATGAGTATTAGAAAAAGATGAATTAGTCAATTGTAACGTCATAATTTATGATGTACCATCTAAATCCTGATGAATGCCAACATGCTAATATATATAATAACTTCTAAAAGCAAATGAAAAAAGTATATATATAAGAGTTCAATCATGAGACTACATCCTAGAATTTATAGTAATGATCAGTTTTAAGTTTATATATGTATATTAATAAGTGCCACCAGTAAGATTGATGTATCATCATTATCAAATATAATATGAAATAATCATACGAAGAATCATACCTTTATTAGTAGAGATTGCAGATCCGAAGATCCAACGTTTTGTCAGCAGTGGCTACGCATCTACGGTTTCCAATTTTCCATCGCATAAGAAACCCATCTTTAATCATTTTGGATAATTATTGGGTTGCTTTCTCAACGTGCGAGATTAAGTTAGGCTGGAAAATAATGCACATCAAAGGCAAGGAAAAAGGGATACCAAAGGTGGCAAAACACATAGAGCACGCCCGTGCTGATAACGTGTTGTGAAACAACGGCCTACTAGCAACTAGTATATGAACATAAGAACAAGTATCAAAGGAACACATAGAAAAAGATAGAATCGAGAATTATAATTCATTGAGATGCAATGATGCAATACAAAGAACCTCTATATATAGTGTTCTTACATTAATACAAAGGACATGAAGAGACGGGAGTTAGAATGTTACATTAATACAAATATACGAAAAGACGGGAGTTAAATGTGGATAGTCACCATCATATAGTTTATTAATAACAAAATACACGTATTAAAAAAGCACAAACATGGACAAACATTTATAAATACACATATTAAAAAAGCACAAACATTTTTGTATTGGATGATTAATTTTTAAAAGGACTAGAATATTTTATAGATGTTTTAATTTTAATTATGTTTTTAATATTTTTATACAATAGAGATGTTTATCTAAAAATTTTAAGTAAGAAAAGAAAGACTTTATAAAATTTTATCAAGGTTTCTGTCCTTTTAACGAAACACTTTTTTATAAGTTGTTGCTAGATTAATGTTAGATTATTAAAAATTATTTGTTAACGTATACTTTAGGTAATATGAATATCATGGAAGAATTTCATAGAACTTGTCGCTAGATTAATTATTATATTATTGAATTAAAATATCATGGAACAATTTCATAGAACTTGTAGCGAGATTAATTATTATATTATTGAATTAACATTAGTTTTGGCCGGCGTAACAAGTTTTAACCGACCCGAAATTATTTTTAATATTTGGTGATAGACAAGTGACACCCAAGATCCCGCTCCCATGAAAAAAGTCATGAAGTCGCCACTGAAAAAACGCTCGTAATATTGAAAGTTTGTAATGGTAGACTTGACTGGAGGTTCTGAAGTTCGAATCACCCAAGCAAGAAAAATTGATATTGGCTTAAAAGATTATTCAATTTTCCACGCAAATGAAAACCAAAAAAAATGAAAAAAGTAACAAAACACACATGAGTATCGATCGGAGTGTCGCGCCCCGGTCAAATATAATATTTATAGTCCTAAATTACCCTTAACAATGTGTTAGTGGTAGTACGAGGTCGATCCACGAAGAATTGTGGTTTTCGTGCGGACAAGATTGATTTGAAAGAATGCCACTTTTATAAAGCTTGCTAAATTGTTAATTTGTTTCTTTGAGAAAAGAGTGTTGGAATGTACCGTCGATTTTTTATTTTAAATTACTTTACTACTAAAACTCGAATGATTGCAATTATATGAAAACTTGCTTAAAAGGGTTAAACAATGATGAAGAAACAAGGTTCATACCCGGTTCAACAATTACAAGGCCTATGGTTACTACACGTTTTAACTAGGTTTAATTGAATTAGTTCATTAACGGTTTTAGAATCACAAGGCTTAGGTGCCAATTGCTATCAACGTTCAAGACGAACCGCAATGCACTTCGTTACCTCGGACAATTAAATACTATCAAAAGAAAAGGCATAAATACGCATATTCATTTCATGAAGTCAAATTTAATAACTCACTCGACAATTAGTAAATTCAATACAAACGTAAGACAATTATCTAATGATTTAAATGCAATTCAAATCGTCACAAACCAAATCATAAACAAGTAGCAAATCCTAGAAATCCTTACAAAAGTCTACATCGGGGTGAAACCCGCGAGAATTAGCCGCTCATGATGAACGGAACACGATCAACGATTTGTGAACTCTTGACTTTGAACATCTTGAAGCTTCGAATGTAATAGAGATGATGTTTAGAGTTTAGGATGGATGATAAGAACAATGGATTGGTGGAATGATGGAAAGGATGATGATTAGTGTTAGTGAGGTAAGGATGGATGATGAATTCGGTTGATGATGGATGATTCGGATGGATTGGAATTGAGGTTGGTGGTGTTCTTGGCTACAAGAGAGGTTTTAAAACTCAAAAACCACGTAACTTCCCGAAAATGGTTAAAAACTAATGATATACCCGTCTCCATACAACAAACAACCAAAATCCATGTTTCAGTGCAGAAGAGGGCGTCGGCGATGGTCCTTGGATTTCTTGGTTTCTCCCGACGCTTAATCCTACTATTTACCAATTCTTGCCGATGGGATATCTGAGTGGCGTCGCCGACGGCACAGGAGGGCATCGGCGACGATGCATACTTTGTTCATTTTCTGTTTTTTCCATTCCTCGATCCCGGTTGACCCATTTTATTCTAGTAGGAAGATTTAAGATTTATAGCAATTTATTTTATTTGGTTCCCTTATAGAAGTAGGTTACTAGTTCTCCAAGAGATTGTTTAGTATATATATAAGAGTTGTAGTTTAGGGTTTATGTACCTTTAATTTCTATCAAAGAGTTTTTCCTGTTAAATTAATTGTTTGATTATGTTGAAGAAGAACTGATTTCCATAAATTAGAACCAGTTTCATATCATATCATATCATATGAAACCAATGAATTCCAAGCGGCTAGAGTCTGATATGAAACCGCCTATAAAGAAACCAATTTTTAATGCCCGGTTTCAAGGTTTTTTTGGATGAGGTTTCATAGTTTTGTTTTCAGTTTTCACCTCTACTCGATGTTACACAATATGGTAATACCGTCTTTCATTTGAGATCCAGAGCTAAGCACTCAACCATTCACTATGATGCGTATAAAAGCCCAACACTTTGTTGTTGCTTTCAAAGCCCAATAGCGTCTTGTTGCAAACTTTCATAGTTTCACTTTCAAGTTTAAAGGAAACTTCAACTTTCCTTTGCTTTCATTGGTACAAATCTTAAATTAAAAAGAAAATCACACTTTTGATCATAAATCCCTTCAAAAACATAAATATGTATAATTTCGTAATATTATAGTTTTAAAATAATCAATTGCTTGTTTTAAAACTCCTTTAGAAGTTGATGGTGGTGGTTGTGTGTGTGTTTATTTAGTGGCTAAACTTATATAATATGGGAACTGAACTCATAATCTCCTATAATCCTATACCTTATTTAACTCACCAACACCATTGGGCTGTTCTTAATAGATGATGGTTGTTAATAGTGGTGATTGTTGATGGTGGTGGTGGTACTTATTCGGTTTCTCTCTCAAAACATTAAATACATTATACATAACTATTTACTTATTTATATTAGGTGAATTTATTAAATGTTAATTACATACATCACTTTATATTGCAAGAAATTATGACTTTAGGATGGTTAGCTTTAAATTTGTATTCCATATAAATAAATTTTGACTTTCGGTTTACAATATATACAGATTCTTAGCAAAAACAACATTCTATCAACAACGACATCAACAAGCTCTACACAAGCAAGTCAATTGAAGGAGAGTTTTCTTAAACAAATTGAAGAGGCAGTATTATGCTAATGACTTGAAAAGATGTTTTTATGGTTTGCAATTCGGTTTGCTAACACAAGAGCAAGTTTCAAGGCTAAATACAAGTAATGCCTTCAACTGCAGTTCGTGATTTGAAGTTGATGATGAACGTCGAATTAGGAGACAGAGATATGGAATTTATGACATAATTATATCAACAAGTTCAGAGATGGAAACTCAATTTTTTTAATTTGGTTGAGTAGTGTTGTCTTTTTAATTATCATTGCTTTTCATGTATTAGTCCATTGTTATTCTCAAACGATTAATGAAAATTATTTGTTTTGTTTATGTTAATGAACAACTATGTATTTCATATGTGAGTGCTAGATAGTTTGTATTTTGCAACATATAAATTGAAATTAAAATTCGTAATATATATGTTCATGAATTAAAAAAAATGTTGTATTTAGTTTTGTTTTAAAAACGAATATTGAATATTTTCTTAAATTCGTAATACATTTGTTTTATCGATTTTATATTGAATTTTGAGAAAAATGTCTGAATAGTCCCTATGGTTTGCTATTTTTTCACCTTAAGTCTCTAGCTTTGAATATTTTCTCAAATTCGTAATATATTAGTTTTATAGGTTTTATATTGAATTTTGAGAAAAATGCCCGGATAGTCCCTATCGTTTCCCATTTTTCACCTTTAGTCCATAACTTTTTAAAATTACAGTTATAGTTCTCAATTTTTCAATTTCGTTCCTGAATAGTCCCTGACGCAGATGGGGGTTAGCTTTTGGTGTTAGGTAAATATGAAATGACTAAAATACCCTTACTAATAAAAAATAAAAATTAAAACACTAAAAGATAATTTGAATTAAACATTTAAAATATAGTGGGTCCCACCATTAAATAAAACAATATCATTAAAAAAAACCTTATGGCCCCTCCCCACCCTCATCTAGGGTTGTCCAAAAAGCTCGCAGCTCGGAGCTTTATCGGATTTAGCTCAGAAAAAGCTCACTTGATGTGGTTCGATTTGAAAGTGAGCCGAGCCGGCTCGGCTCGATTAGAAAGTGAGTCTAGCTCGGATCGGCTCGGCTCGTAACGAGCCGGATTGGCTCGGTTTGGCTCGCATACTAGCTCGGCTCGGCTTAGCTCGGATTATTTTACGTTTAATATATTTTATTTTAATATATATTATTATATATCACAAAAGCTGATTACTATTTACATGTGATTATGAGTGTAATTTGATATATCTATACCACATTTAAAGGTTGATTACCATGCTAATGAACTTATATTGTATTTCATTAAAATTCAGAACGTATTTTGTGTTTTTAGACTTGATTATGGCTTGTAATGTATTAGTTGAGCTTATTTTGAATATGTTTTTTTTTAATTATTGAATAATATTTTAGATTACTGAATTTTGTGAGCAATGATTAACTTTTCTTTTCAAAATCGAGCCGAGCCAGCTCAGTTTAAAACCAAACCAAGCCCGAGCTTATATTTTCAGCTCGGTTTCAACTCTGAGCCGAGCCAACTCGGTTTATAATCGAGCCGAGCCCGAGTTTTGCCCTAGCTCGGCTTGGTTCGACTCGTGAACAACCCTACCCTCGCCTCTTCTTCCACCACCTGCAACCACCATATCAACACTCACATCCACCGTAACCACCGCCTGCAACCATCTTCACTAAACCCCATCGTCAAAATTATTAATTTATTACAATCTCCAACACCACATCACAAAACCGGTGAGTGGCTTCAGTGGCGGATCTAGAAAACCTTTATAGGGCAACGTCTCACATAAAAAGGGTAACGAAATCTAAAAGACGTATTTTTTTCAAAAGTTTACACTACCGTCAAAGCGTTAAGGGGTGACTGGGGCTACCCTTAGTAACACGTTAGGTCCGCCCCTGAGTGGCTTCGCGTATTGTGAGAGGCTTTTGATAGCATTTGCATCGCGTAAATCGATTACAGAGCCACTTAAATCAATTGTAATGACTTCGAGTTTGCATTCTTGTAGAAGTGCCATTTGTTTGTACCAACACCAGGCTCCAAAACCACCTCCATGAACAAGGACAATATGGCTGGTCTCCGGTTCATCATGATTTACTTCCAGTTAAATAACAATATTACAGGGACTATCCGAGCATTTTTCTCTTGAATTTAATTTATTTGTCGTTATAAATATATTATTTATTAGTGACTATCCACATTACCAACTCCCATATTACATTTATGTTTGTATCAATGTCATAATGCCTATATGTTGGCATTTCTATATAATGTTAATATCAATGAGAAGGATTCTCATTCCCTTATTTTTCATGTTCTTGTTCTCTTCATGATCTATATAGTCTTGTTTTCTCATGTTTATTGTAGTTGTATATTGGTTGCTAATAGACCGTTGTTTTACAACACGTTATCAGCACGACCCGCTAACTCACAAACACGACCCGTTAAGCACTTCTAGCAGTAAGTATTGTCATGGATCCAAAACTTATGATTGAGATGGACTTCCCTGAATTTCCATTGGTAAGTATCATCTTCCTTTATTTTATTTTGTTTATTTGATGATTAAATAGATTGGATAACATATAAAGTAAAATATATAACGGAAGATATGTAATCAATGGAATATGTAAAAATTACTAAAGTAGTCTTTTGCCTGGATTTTTATTACATCTTTCTTAAATAATTTATTTGATTACCAAGTAAGGTTTTAATGGGGATTTAGTTGTTTATCGATAAGAAAGGATAAGAAGATAAATCGGTAAGTTGTAATTGGATCAGGTCACGTTACGGCTAAAGATGAAGCAAACGACACGGCAAAATTGTTGGAGAAAACTGATTAATAGACTATTGAGGTTTAAATTTTATAAATTACGACCTAATTAATTACTTTTATGAATATATTTTTTTCCAAATCATATTATAGCTAAATATTTATAATTTAAATGGTTATGGATATAATTTTATTACTACGTGTTTCTATAATTTTTGTTTTGTTTTGTTATATTTGAGTTTTGTATTTCGTATGTGAATGATAGAATCTAGATTATGCTAGAATCCAGATTTGCCATATATTATTTTTTTCTAAATACCCATTTGAATGACCTTTTATGTAATTGTGAGAAATGCCCTATGATACAATAAATATTTCACTTAGAGAATCAATTTCACATTTATGTTTTATATTAAATAACTAATTAAATATATAGTTTAAGTTAGTATTTTCTTTCATCCCCAAATATGTAGTATAAGGGAAATATGTCTTTATAAATAATCTTATTACATATTGGTCCAAACTTTGAAAAAAATTTTATAGTTCAAATGTAAGACAAAGGTTCATTAAATCTGTAGGGGATCTTTAATCGTATATGTGACGCATCTATATTAAAGTAACCATGTTGATTATTATTGATTAGATATTATACAACCAGAGAAAATGTCACTTGGACAATATATACATTTATATTATATTTACAAATTCAAAAAAAAAAACTTTTGGAATCTATTGACACACATAACAGATTTAAATTCCACTCATCGGAATTGGCAGTTTTCTGGTTCATGCCTTAAAAACAAACTTTACGTATTATTACATTCCATGAACACATGAAACATGATAAATTGATAACTTTTAGTGCATACAAAACATATTGAAAATGATGTGAAATGTTTTTTTATTACAAGATTATCATTATTTCAATTTTATTAAAAGCAATTATTAGCATGTCTTATATGATGGTATGCTATATTGATAATTGTATAATAGTTTCTATGGATATTTGTGAATGTTATCATATTCTTGCTAACATTGTATATATTTGAAATGCTTAGGGTTAAAAGGCATATATATGTATATAAGATATACATGTGATATGTTATATCGTGATATGATAATACATAAATTATGTATTTCTTTTAAGTGATAAACACATCTTACTTCATTACTTTGTATCAAAACATGTTTTACTTGGTGATATGTTATAAAGTCATGTTTTTTATATTCTAGCTTTATGTATAAATCGTGTCCCAAATATGTTGTTACTTTTGAAAAAGAACATCAAAATGACCAAAGTTGCGGTATATGATATCACGTTATAAACGTAACTAAATTGTAATCAAGATTTATTTATAATATAGCATTGGAAGAACTACCTAAATCTTATTATGATTTTATGAAAGCTTGTAAGTATTTAGACCGGTAAATCTTAATGATTCGGTCATATAATTGATGTTATGTGATATGTGATGAAACTATTATTTATACAGGTTGAAAAAAACCATTTTCATTGTCTAACCTCAAATATCCTCTTGAAGTATCAAGATTGTTAAAGTCTATATGATGTTTGAAACGACAACCATGAAAGTTGTGTGGTTTTAATTCACCCCCTAAAGTTAATGTGATGATATAACGACTAGTGTAAATGTCACACTCATGACTAAGGATATTGTAATGATGCTACCATGAAAGTTTAGTAGTCATAATCCATCCCCTGAAGTGAATGTGATGATATAATGATCGATTTAAAGTTTATGATCATAGAAATTGAGAAAATCATCATAATGCTCATGTTAACAATGAGTTCAACCATGTTAATAATGTGATGATTATACAATGATCCTTGTAAAGGTTGTGATCATGGTAAATGAGGAAATTGAAATGATCCTCATGTTAATAATGAGTCGACCATGTAATAATGAATCTGGCCACAAGAAGTGGTGCATTAATGGAGTGAATATACGATAATAAAATATGAGAAATATGTTATAAGATGAAATTTAGAAATAACAATACATTATTCTCTCGTATTTACTATCATGTATTAGACAAACAAGAGTGCACATATATAGTCATAAACCAAAAGTTTATGGATCATAATTATTTAATTAGTTGGCACGGCCGGTTAGACCATACCGAGCATTGATGATGTGAATATATTAAAGAACCATATCTTCTTGATAGTTAAACATGTCATGTCAGTGGAAATTAATTATTTATCAGCTAAAGTAGGGTATAAATCCCTAAATATTCTGGAAATGTTAAAGGATTTGTATTTATCCTAACATGAAATCATTTAGTATTTTGAAATCGATGCGTCGCCTAAATGGTTATCAAGTTCGCAACTTGAAGTACTTATCGTTTATGGCTTATCTAATAAGATAGCAAGCATATTATTCCAGATTGGCACATTTATTTGTATATAAAGATGAATTTGATTCCCATGTTATTAATTATCATTGGCATAAGTGTTATTGTTGAGACGATCACCTAAACGTCTACAAGTGATTGAAAACCAATTGATCATGAAGCAAAAGGTTCATTGTTATATTTAATTTTACATGTATTCACATCAAGCCAACAAGTTATCATATTTCTTCCTCGTTATAGTTGGTTTTGGTCTGGAACCTAATTTGTCCCTTCAAAGGTTTTTTGTTATATGGCATGAATATTTAAATTCATCCACCACACCACACAAAGATGGGAACTCTAAAAAGGTTGAGAATATATTGGGCATAATTAGTTGTCTATGATTAAATATTTAAAGCCATTAGTAAGAGATTTATTTACAGCTCATTGTTATTCACTTTACTAAATGAATGTTCCGAACATTCGAGGGAGACATAAAGCAGTTGCAAAGTGAAAAGTGGAATGAATTATCATATTATCTTGATCCTCAGACTATAAATTATGAACCAGAAGTTCAAAAGATAATTCATTTACCAATATAAAAGAATAAATTATCGGACGAGTTCACTGACCTAAATATAGTGACAAAGTAAGTCACATAAGCAACTGCTTATGCTCTAGTTATATTTTTGTCCCAGAAAAACAACAACACATTTGTAATGAGTCTATTACACGCCTGAAGCATGGTATGTAACATTTGTCGAAAAACGGGTTTTCGAAACCCGCTTCGTTTAATGACCGAACAATCAGTTTTAAATTTTTGTTGTTCATTTGCGGCTTATTTTAATTTTAAACGATTCATAACTGATCAATAAATCAAAAGATATAAATTAAAAGTTTAAAAATATAAAAATGAGTTAATTAAAAAGGAAAACCGGCTGCCGGGAGTCGAACCCGGGTCAGCCGGATATTTCCTCAAGGTCTTAACCCTCACTCAATAAACCACTCCGCCACTTTGATTTTCTGTGAAGATAATAGATTTATTAAATCAAATAATGATGTTCGGAATTCAAACTCAATCAACTCGCGCTCAAACAGCTGTCGTCGGAAATTCCGACGACTTCGCCCATAAATTACGCAATCACTCAATTTAGCCAATTAGTTGACTCCAGCGACAGCTAGCCAACGACTGGAAACCGCGTCATCATCCCTAATCGCCGGAGAATGGTTGACTTCGAATTAAGACCGAATTCAGACCCCATTCATCTCGATGCTACCCTATAAATTCACCCACAATTCACCAGAAAACCATTCACTCTCAAATCGCACCTTTTCTCGACGAAATTTAACTCGCCGGAAAACATCTGCAAGTCGCCGGAAAACCGAGACTTCCACCTGCACGGTAAAAACTTCGATTTTTCTGGCTCATTCCTTTATTAGACAAATTCTAATATAAATCCCTCACCCAGAATCCTTTGCAGTCGACGTTGCCGGATTATCTGATTCGCCGGAGAAATTCTGAACTTTCAGGGGAACTACTGATTATCGGTATGATTCTTCTGTTTCACTGATTAGTCATTACCCAGTAGTCCTACTTCACATCTAATCCTTCCAAATTGTTGGTAGAATCTATCAGCCGCAACTCACCAAGACGGAGCCGACGACCTTGCCGGACGTCTGAAGAAAAGCGAGCAGTCGGTACAATCAACTCTCCGATCTCTTTCCATTCATTTTATTTTCGATGTCCCATAACCTTCATTTAACTAACTAAGCAAATAACAGTCCTTTGATCGATGATGATGTTTTGAATGAAGAAGACGAAGTGTGGTATAATATAAGAATAATTAAAATCGGTTTAATAACCGGGTTAGACACACAGTCCAGCGGTGGACTGTGTGCAACAAACATACACGAGACGCGAGTTCGAATCCTGTCCCAGCTTTACCCGTTTGAAATAAAAATCCGCCTTTTTAACTGAACCGGGTCGACGCACAGTATATGTTAAGTTTAATAAAAACCGAGTTAATAACCAAGTGACACACACAGTCCAGCGGTGGACTGTGTGTACGCTAACCCACAGGTCCCGGGTTCGAGACCTGTGGTCAGCACCGGTTCGATGAGTTTAAAAGCTTTTTAAAAAAAATAAATAATTTTCGGTTTAAAGTAAATAGTGTATAAGTATAATTAAAAACAGAATTATTTCGGGTTAGACACGTAGCTCAGTTGGTAGAGCTGCGTGCACGCGTACGGGAGGTCTCGAGTTCGAGCCTCACTCAGCGCACAATTTCACACAATTAAACCGGTCAACAGTAACGGTCAACGGTCAACGCTCTCGGTCAACGGTCAAAGTCAACTTTTTTTTATTATTTATTTTATTTATTTTAATCAATTATTTAAATTAAAAATCAATTAAAAATACTTAAAAATAACGTTTTCAACGTTAGAAAGTAGCCTTAAACTCGCAAATTTATACCCGAAAATCTTATTAAAATAGTTAATAAAATCCACACACTTACTCTACCTTTCGTTATTTTTTTTGGTTAGTTACCTCTCGTCGATCCATCCCTTAAACTCGTGCGCATTCAGCCATCCTCAAGCAAACGCACCCAACGTGAGTGAATCTCTACAAATTCCCCGTTTTAATCACATTTTGGGGTGTATCATGTGTCGTACTTATTTATCATAATTAATCATTGTGCATCCATCATGTTTATGATCAATGTGTATTCAAGGTGAATCAATTGACTGTGTGGTTAAAGTTTAGATTAATGTTGTCATTTCAGTACATGCATTTCATAGGCCGCCGCTCCCCATTACCTATGAGCGTGAGCTGTTCCCCATTACCTATGAGCGTGAACCAGGCGTTGCCAACATAAGATCGGCTCCGTTTGATTGAGCCTTGATCTCACATACATTAGCATAGGCCGTCCGTTCCCCATTACCTATGAGCGTGAACGGGACGTTGCCAACACATACATTGTCACTTCTATATCATGTTTAAGCAAGGTGGTTTGTGATTGTTATGTTTACATACATTTGTTCATATATGATTATTGCACAGTTTTTCCTAAATTAAATTACAATAATTAATCAAAAACAAATGTTTTAAACAAGGTTCACTCGCCAACTTTTGTTGACCCAAAATTTCCCATTTTTACACATGATACAGGTGATCAAGTTGAAGCAAGAAACATTTAGGGCGGCCTAGAAGAATAAACCAGTTTAGATTATGAATTTGTTTAGTTAATCTTTCTTTTCCTTGTATTGTATGAATTTGGCTTGAACTTTGAAATGTAATTTGGATTTAATAAATGTGAAACATATTAGTAAACATCATGAGCTTTGGTGATAACCCAATTATGCCCCTACTCTTATTTCCGCTGCGGGTCGGGGTGTGACAGATTGGTATCAGAGCCATGACTATAGGGATATAGGATAGGTTATTAGACCCTTAGAGCCTATACTATAGTTGCTTAGAAAATTTAAATTCTTGTGTTACATGCAAAATTCATGATGTTTGTATGCTTGATGTTTATTGTTACATTCAATGTTATGCAAGCATATTCATAAGTATATACTATCATATATTGCTTATCATGAACCATACTCTTATAACATATCACATCCATGAAAGCACACACCACATCATTTTCATGATTGTTTTACAATGATTTATGTATTTTCAAATCTCATCAAAGTGAGTTTCCATGACGGGCATGTAGTAACTGGAAGGGTACCAGTACCGGTAGTCGGAACGTCCTGTCTAGGCTTGGCATTCGTATAAATCCAAATTAAAGGACCAGTTTGCCTACCTGGGGACTAACGATGAGAGTACGAAGTACCTATTAGGCCAAAGCATGCTATACCAAACGTCGCGGGAACTAACCCCACTTTGAGTTGTCATTGTGTCTACACCTGGACACATTCCGACCATACATCTTGTAAACATATTTTGTGGTTTTCATTCGGGTCATGTGAGTGTAAATCGCCAATACTAATGTGAATCCTACCAAGCCAATGGTCATGGGGGCCCACATGACTATACAGGTGAAGGTATGGGGGACATTTGAGGCCCAACATGAGCTAACCCAAGACATCCAATGGATGTGATTGCATTATTGATATTTATGTTAATTTCATTTTTTTTTTTTGACACATGACCCCTAAACATTCCATAAACTCACCATCTTCCTATGTATATTCCTATAGATGTCGGGTAGGCAGCTACGTGGAGGACGGAAGTCAGGAAGGTCAAACGAACGCTTGGCCGCTCAGATAGCAAAACAAATGGCCACAGTACTTCCTGATATTGTAGTTCAAGTTCAGCAAGCTCTCACTGCAAATTCAGTCAATCCACCAAACCAAGAGGATCAAAACATCGACAACCCCTCCTCCAAGAAGTGCTCCTACAAGCACTTCAAGTCTTGCGATCCCCCGAAGTTCGAAGGGACCGAAGGTGTCACCGCCCTTCTCCACTGGTTTGAGGAGATGGAAAACACTTTCCTAAATTGCGATTGTCCCGAGGATCGCAAGGTACGTTACGCGACGGGGAGATTATTCGGGGTAGCCCTGACCTGGTGGAACACCGAGAAGGGTAAGAGAGGAGTGGAAGACGCGATGGCCTTAACTTGGGAAGAGTTAAGGGAAGTAATGACAAAACGCTTCTGCCCAAGAAGCGAACTCAAGAAGTTAGAGGACGAATTCCACTCACTGAAGCAGAAGGAAGGGGATCACACTTCCTACAACAAAAGATTTCTTGAGCTGAACCAGATGGTTCCAAACTTGTTCACCCCCGTGTACCGATTGGTGGAACACTATATTCGAGGCCTTCCCACGAAGATTCAGGACTCAGTCCTCAGCGCTTCGCCTGCAACTCTCGAAGCCGCCATGGAGTTAGCCACCGAACTTACCGAGAACCGCATCAGAAACGGTAAGTTCAAAGAGGAAAAAAAGAAAGCCCCCGTTGAGGGCCCAACTTCCAACCACCCCACCTCATCCTCAAAATTTTCAAACAAGAGAAAGCGAAATACCAAAAATTTTGCCGTTACTCAAACAAATTTCCCCACCCCTGTTGCTCCCATCACACAAGTTACTCCTTCACCCGCACCACACAAAAGGCAATACTCTGGCCCTTACCCAAAGTGCACCCGTTGCCAATACCATCACTTCCCCGATTACCCCTGTCAATACTGCACCGGCTGTGGCCGTGCAGGGCACACCATTCAAGCCTGCCGCACACTGCAACGAAGGAACCACAACCAACCCACAACTCAAACCCACCATCAAATGATGGGTCAAACCCAACAACCTTTTCAACCACCGCCTACACAACATACAACCCAAACCTACTATCAACCCAACTACCCCATGATGCAACCCATGCGGGCTTGCTATAATTGTGGTGACCCAAACCATTTTAGAAACACGTGTCCACGCTTGGTAAACATCATACATGCTCAAGCTCAAGCGAATCCAGTGAACCAAGCTAACCAAGCTCCTCCACCTGCTAGAGGGAGAGCATTTAATATCAACGCCAACCAAGCTAGGGCCGACAACAACGTGATTAACGGTACGTTTCTCGTTAATGGTAGTTATGCATCTGTGTTTATTTGATACTGGCGCGGATAAGAGTTTTGTGTCCTTAGAATTCGAACCCCTCCTCAATCAAACTCGTGTCGAGCTTATGAAATCCATAACGGTAGAAGTTGCTGACGGAAAGCCGGTCTCATTAAACTCAATTATCCGGAACTGCACTTTTACTCTAAACGATCATGATTTCTCTGTTGACCTCATTCCTATGAAGTTGGGAAGTTTCGACATTATAATCGCATGGACTGGCTCAGCCAACATCAGGCTGAAGTAGTATGCCGTGAGAAGTTCATTCGCATTCCCCTTGCAGACGGTCAAACTCTACGAATCTTTGGAGAAACCCCTTCGAAAGGACTCAAGCTGATGTCCTGCCTTCAAGCCCGAAGGTATCTCCGCAAAAATTATGTAGCATTTCTAACCCACGTTGTCAAGAAAGGAGGCAAAGAGAAGAGACTCGAAGATATACCCGTAGTGAAGGAATTCCCGCAAGTTTTTCCCGACGATATCGCCGGACTTCCTCCCAAAGAGAAGTCGAATTCCGTATCGACCTTATACCTGGCGCTACACCTGTCGCGAAATCCCCTTATAGGTTAGCCCCATCCGAGATGCAAGAGCTGGCCAGTCAATTGCAAGAACTGACCGACAAGGGATTCATACGTCCTAGCTCATCGCCTTGGGGTGCACCTGTTCTGTTCGTAAAGAAGAAAGATGGGACTTTTCGCATGTGTATTGATTACAGGGAACTCAACAAATTAACGGTCAAAAATCGCTATCCGCTACCTCGTATCGATGATCTTCTAGACCAACTCCAGGGTGCTTCTTGTTTTTCAAAGATCGACCTTCGTTCCGGCTATCACCAACTCAGAGTACATGAAGAAGACGTTCCAAAGACCGCCTTCCGAACGCGATATGGTCACTATGAATTTATGGTTATGCCATTTGGTCTCACCAACGCTCCTGCCGTCTTCATGGACTTAATGAACAGAGTTTGTAAACCCTATCTTGATCGCTTTGTTATAGTCTTCATAGACGATATTCTCATTTACTCAAAGTCTAAGACTGATCATGAACGACACCTTCGGCTCATCCTCTCACTTTTGAAGGCCGAAAAGCTTTATGCTAAATTCTCCAAGTGCGAATTTTGGTTAGAAGAAGTACAGTTCCTTGGTCATGTCGTAAATGACAAAGGAATTCATGTCGACCCCGCAAAGATCAAGGCAGTACAAGAATGGCAAGCGCCACGTACCCCAACCGAGGTACGATCTTTCCTTGGGTTGGCTGGTTACTACCGTCGGTTCATATCGAATTTCTCTCGTATCGCTGTACCACTCACGGCTTTGACACATAAAGGAAAACCCTTCGCATGGGGACCTAGACAAGAAGAAGCCTTCCAAACTCTTAAGCAAAAGCTTTGTGACGCTCCTATCCTCACACTCCCCGAAGGTTGCGAAGACTTTGTAGTATATTGCGACGCATCAGGACAGGGATTAGGCTGTGTCTTAATGCAAAGGGGAAAAGTGATAGCCTATGCTTCTAGGCAGCTCAAAACCCATGAGAAGAACTACACTACTCACGACCTAGAACTTGGCGCCGTTGTATTCGCTCTTAAGATATGGAGACATTACCTCTATGGTACCAAGTGTGAGATTTACACTGACCACAAGAGCCTCCAACATATCTTTAACCAAAAGGAGTTGAATATGAGGCAACGAAGATGGGTCGAACTTCTTAATGATTATGACTGCGAAATTCGGTATCATCCTGGCAAGGCAAATGTGGTGGCTGATGCACTCAGTCGAAAAGGTTATGCGAACTCCATTCGTCTTCTATGTTCGCAAATCATGACCAACATCAAAGACCAGATCCGAGAAGCTCAACATGTTTCCATAACAGAATACGACATACGCAATGAGTTATCTTGTGGAGCAGAACTTAAACTCGAAACAAAATCTGACGGCATTCTGTATTATCTCGATCGCCTATGGATTCCTGATCACAACAATCTTCGCGATACCCTTATGAAAGAGGCTCACAGGACACGATACTCTGTACATCCAGGAGCCGACAAGATGTATCAAGACCTTCGATACACCTACTGGTGGCCTGGCATGAAGAAGGATATTGCTGTTTTTGTTTCCAAGTGCCTTACCTGTTCAAAAGTGAAAGCTGAACACCAAAGACCCTCAGGACTTCTGGTCCAACCTGAAATACCCGTATGGAAGTGGGAAAATATAACCATGGACTTCATCACCGGGTTACCTCGCACTCCTGGTGGGTACGACACAATATGGGTAATCATTGATCGCCTTACAAAATCAGCTCACTTCATTCCAATTCGCGAGGACTTCAAAAATGAGAAGCTAGCCCGCATTTACATCAGTGAAATCGTAAGCCGTCATGGTGTACCTTTAAGCATTATATCAGATCGCGATGGTCGTTTCACTTCACGAACCTGGCAAGCTGTACAAGCCGCTTTGGGTACGCGATTGGATCTCAGCACTGCCTATCACCCCCAAACTGATGGTCAATCTGAACGCACCATTCAAACTCTTGAAGACATGCTCCGGGCATGTGTCATAGACTTCAAGGGGAATTGGGACTCTCACTTACCATTAGTCGAATTTTCGTACAACAACAGCTTTCATTCTAGTATCGGCATGGCACCGTTCGAAGCTTTATATGGTCGTAAGTGCCGATCACCAATATGTTGGCACGAAATTGGAGAAGCTCAAATCACCGGTCCAGAATTAATACAAGAGACAACTGACAAGATTCATCAAATCCGAAACAACCTATTAGCGGCACAAAGTCGTCAAAAGAGCTATGCTGACAAGCGACGAAAGCCCTTGGAGTTTAACGTTGGCGATCAAGTACTTTTAAAGGTATCGCCGTGGAAGGGAGTAGTTCGTTTCGGCCAGAAAGGCAAGCTAGCACCACGCTACGTAGGTCCTTTCAAAATACTCGAGAGGGTAGGACCTGTAGCCTACAAGCTTGACTTACCGGAGGAACTCAATAGAATTCATCCCACATTCCACGTATCGAACTTGAAGAAGTGCCTCGCCGATGAAAATCTCCATATTCCTCTAGAAGACATTCAAGTTGATGAATCTATGCATTTTACTGAAAAACCAGTAGAAATTATGGACTTCGGAGAAAAACGTTTAAGAAGAAGCCGCATCCCAATTGTCAGGGTACGCTGGGAGTCGAAACGAGGACCTGAGTTTACTTGGGAACGAGAAGACTCAATGCGCGAAAAATACCCACACCTTTTCCCTGTATCTACTACTACTTAAATTTCGGGACGAAATTCCTAAAAGTAGGGGATACTGTAACATTTGTCGAAAAACGGGTTTTCGAAACCCGCTTCGTTTAATGACCGAACAATCAGTTTTAAATTTTTGTTGTTCATTTGCGGCTTATTTTAATTTTAAACGATTCATAACTGATCAATAAATCAAAAGATATAAATTAAAAGTTTAAAAATATAAAAATGAGTTAATTAAAAAGGAAAACCGGCTGCCGGGAGTCGAACCCGGGTCAGCCGGATATTTCCTCAAGGTCTTAACCCTCACTCAATAAACCACTCCGCCACTTTGATTTTCTGTGAAGATAATAGATTTATTAAATCAAATAATGATGTTCGGAATTCAAACTCAATCAACTCGCGCTCAAACAGCTGTCGTCGGAAATTCCGACGACTTCGCCCATAAATTACGCAATCACTCAATTTAGCCAATTAGTTGACTCCAGCGACAGCTAGCCAACGACTGGAAACCGCGTCATCATCCCTAATCGCCGGAGAATGGTTGACTTCGAATTAAGACCGAATTCAGACCCCATTCATCTCGATGCTACCCTATAAATTCACCCACAATTCACCAGAAAACCATTCACTCTCAAATCGCACCTTTTCTCGACGAAATTTAACTCGCCGGAAAACATCTGCAAGTCGCCGGAAAACCGAGACTTCCACCTGCACGGTAAAAACTTCGATTTTTCTGGCTCATTCCTTTATTAGACAAATTCTAATATAAATCCCTCACCCAGAATCCTTTGCAGTCGACGTTGCCGGATTATCTGATTCGCCGGAGAAATTCTGAACTTTCAGGGGAACTACTGATTATCGGTATGATTCTTCTGTTTCACTGATTAGTCATTACCCAGTAGTCCTACTTCACATCTAATCCTTCCAAATTGTTGGTAGAATCTATCAGCCGCAACTCACCAAGACGGAGCCGACGACCTTGCCGGACGTCTGAAGAAAAGCGAGCAGTCGGTACAATCAACTCTCCGATCTCTTTCCATTCATTTTATTTTCGATGTCCCATAACCTTCATTTAACTAACTAAGCAAATAACAGTCCTTTGATCGATGATGATGTTTTGAATGAAGAAGACGAAGTGTGGTATAATATAAGAATAATTAAAATCGGTTTAATAACCGGGTTAGACACACAGTCCAGCGGTGGACTGTGTGCAACAAACATACACGAGACGCGAGTTCGAATCCTGTCCCAGCTTTACCCGTTTGAAATAAAAATCCGCCTTTTTAACTGAACCGGGTCGACGCACAGTATATGTTAAGTTTAATAAAAACCGAGTTAATAACCAAGTGACACACACAGTCCAGCGGTGGACTGTGTGTACGCTAACCCACAGGTCCCGGGTTCGAGACCTGTGGTCAGCACCGGTTCGATGAGTTTAAAAGCTTTTTAAAAAAATAAATAATTTTCGGTTTAAAGTAAATAGTGTATAAGTATAATTAAAAACAGAATTATTTCGGGTTAGACACGTAGCTCAGTTGGTAGAGCTGCGTGCACGCGTACGGGAGGTCTCGAGTTCGAGCCTCACTCAGCGCACAATTTCACACAATTAAACCGGTCAACAGTAACGGTCAACGGTCAACGCTCTCGGTCAACGGTCAAAGTCAACTTTTTTTTTATTATTTATTTTATTTATTTTAATCAATTATTTAAATTAAAAATCAATTAAAAATACTTAAAAATAACGTTTTCAACGTTAGAAAGTAGCCTTAAACTCGCAAATTTATACCCGAAAATCTTATTAAAATAGTTAATAAAATCCACACACTTACTCTACCTTTCGTTATTTTTTTTGGTTAGTTACCTCTCGTCGATCCATCCCTTAAACTCGTGCGCATTCAGCCATCCTCAAGCAAACGCACCCAACGTGAGTGAATCTCTACAAATTCCCCGTTTTAATCACATTTTGGGGTGTATCATGTGTCGTACTTATTTATCATAATTAATCATTGTGCATCCATCATGTTTATGATCAATGTGTATTCAAGGTGAATCAATTGACTGTGTGGTTAAAGTTTAGATTAATGTTGTCATTTCAGTACATGCATTTCATAGGCCGCCGCTCCCCATTACCTATGAGCGTGAGCTGTTCCCCATTACCTATGAGCGTGAACCAGGCGTTGCCAACATAAGATCGGCTCCGTTTGATTGAGCCTTGATCTCACATACATTAGCATAGGCCGTCCGTTCCCCATTACCTATGAGCGTGAACGGGACGTTGCCAACACATACATTGTCACTTCTATATCATGTTTAAGCAAGGTGGTTTGTGATTGTTATGTTTACATACATTTGTTCATATATGATTATTGCACAGTTTTTCCTAAATTAAATTACAATAATTAATCAAAAACAAATGTTTTAAACAAGGTTCACTCGCCAACTTTTGTTGACCCAAAATTTCCCATTTTTACACATGATACAGGTGATCAAGTTGAAGCAAGAAACATTTAGGGCGGCCTAGAAGAATAAACCAGTTTAGATTATGAATTTGTTTAGTTAATCTTTCTTTTCCTTGTATTGTATGAATTTGGCTTGAACTTTGAAATGTAATTTGGATTTAATAAATGTGAAACATATTAGTAAACATCATGAGCTTTGGTGATAACCCAATTATGCCCCTACTCTTATTTCCGCTGCGGGTCGGGGTGTGACATGGTAGACTAGTCGATTCCAATAATAAAGTTCCTCGAAAATTAGAGCAAGTAATTAAGATGGTCAAGTCGAGGTTATAGTAATAATATCTCCTGAAGAGATATTAGACATGATGGTTCTAAAAGAACCTTAGGTACCTGATAATAAAGAGCTCTTAGTAAATTATATCATGTTTAGAAATGTATAGAATCAAAACAAAAATTGACGTCGTTATACATTTGTATATAATATAGCGCTTGAAATGATGAAATAATGAGGATCAAGATTTAAAATCTGCCTATGAATAAATACAAAGAATTGATTGGCCAAAATGGAAATATGCAAATAAGGTAGAGTTGAATTCTCTATTGAAATGGAAAGCTTTCGGACTAGCAGTCCATACAACAGAAGTTGCAAAATATATCAGATATAGTTAGGCCTTTTATGCGAATCAAGAATTTATAGCATAAGGGTTCCGCAAAGACCTATGATTATTAATGATGAGATATATTTATCCTGTTGTGGATGCAATAGCTTTCTAGTATTTAATTATTCTAGTAATATAAAAAGAGAATTGATATGCATCTCATGAATGTTATGCATCACTTGAAACTGAAAGCTACATGAAAGTGCTAAAGGATTTAAATTATGTAATTCATGTAAAGTAAGTTCTCGAGAACAATGTGATCACTGTATTTAGATTTGAATACTTTATGATTATTTTACATGTTGGATATAAATGGAACTTCTAAAGAGTTTCCTAAGGTAATTGAGTGCTTAAAGTTAATTAAAACATCTTAATGATGTATTTCTTGTGCACCAATAGACATACATAGAAGAAATTGTACTTGGTGATTTTGATATCTCAATGAAAAAAGAGAAGGTACAATTTGGATTTTAAATATATGATATAGAAATCAATATTTAAACAAGAAAGTTATAGGACAACTCCTAAAGTGTGTACACATACATCTATATAGTCAAAGATGGAAAGAAGCTTGTGATGGATAATAAATATCTAAGCATAGATATAAAAACCTCAAGAAATGTTCTACAAAGTTTACAAGATATGTATGGACTAAAATAGTCAAGTCGATTGTGATATAAGACTCACTGGTGAGCTCAGAGATGAGAAAAACATATGGTGTAGTTGGTCCATTTGTTTTCATTAAAAAGAACAATATGAGGTTTATAAGTATCACTATATATGTTGGTGATGTCATTGACTCTCCCGACGAGATCAAAATGAGCTCAAATATTAAAGTAATAATTTCCATACTATAAATGGTATTGCAAATCGTATATTATCCATCAAACATAATACATGTAGAAGATGGTGGGCATTTTCATACGGACAAAATTTACGGTGTAAATACAGTAAATGATGTCCATATAGTTGATATAGAAAATACCTTTTATCATCTCGTACAAAGAAGCAAAGATCATTGTCCAGAAGTACCATTGTTAAATACAAACTATATTAATATATCTTGCTAGTTATTCGCGAACATATATTATGAATTTATTGACATGATATAACTGGTGTACAATGAGGAGATAATGTAATGGGTAAAACTTATGTTTTCTATACTCTTAAGGAACAAACAATATGGGTTCATATTTTACTAACCCCTCAACAAGTTTGGTTAGTTTTGTAAATGCAGGAAATGTAACAAAACACATTCATGGATCTTATGGTATCTACTTACAACAGGAGGCAACTAGAGAAGATTATAAATCAATGTTCATTAAATGATTGCACATCAAGGGATCAAGCGACAAATCACATACTACAAAAGTTTTCAGCAACCTTCATAGAAGATTTGCATCTATTACTTAAATGATACATATTATAATGAGGGGGACCTTTACATAAGTTGCACTCTTTTCCCTTCACTAAGTTTTATCCCATTGGATTTTCTTAGTAAGGTTTTAACGAGGCAATGTACCTGATCCAGAAGTATCAGGGGGAGACAATACGCACTGCACTCTTTTTCCCTTAGCTGGGGTTTTGTCCTACTGGGTTTTCTGGCAAGGTTTTTAACGAGGCAGCATCTCCAAACGTACTGAAAAAATAATGTACCCTTTTTTTTATCACGTGTGGATAGTCAAGGGGAAGTTATAAATATATTATTTATTAGTGACTATCCACTTTACCAACTCTCATATTACATTTATGTTTGTATCAATGTCATAATGCCTATATATTGGCATTTTTTTATAATGTTAATATCAATGAGAATGATTCCCATTCCTTTATTTTTCATGTTCTTGTTCTCTACATGATTTATATAGTCTTGTTTTCTCATGTTTATTGTAGTTGTATTTTGGTTGCTAATAGACCATTGTTTTACAACATTTGTTAAATTATTTGTAACTGTTTTTTGTTCACCTTTTTTTCAAAGTTAATGAACAATTTTAGGAACTAATCAATAAATCTTCAAGATTAATATTTTTCTTTCTACATTATCTGCTAGTCAAATTTATTAAAACCAAATCTTTTGAAGAATTTTTTTTAAGTATTTATTTTTTTTAACCAACGATGTATAACCCAACCGAATTAGAGCATTGTTTTCGTTGTTTTGAGCATCATTTTGAGGTAAATTTTACATCAGTCGACTCGTATTCTCCTTTTGATCAAAAGCTTTAAAACATCAGTTTATGATTTGGAAAAAAAGAAAAACTCAATTATGCTAAGTTTGCTTAACTGAGGACTGTTGAAGGCATAATGGTTAAAATATGGGACTGCCACTGAGAATATTTAAAGGTTGGACTGCGAGTGACCAACCACCTCTAAGTGGAATCATTAAAATCCAATTTCCTTTTTATATAAAGAGATATCTATTAGTTATATAACGTTCAACATTGATATAACGTTTGTTTTTCTTTGAATGCAATCAAATTTCATATCCAAATACGGAAATACATAACCTGAATCTTTACCTAACAAATAAGTAATTAGTTGCGCAACGTATCATAATTCTGTAAAACAATAATTATTTTCTCTGTTTCTCTTAATTTATCTTTTCTTGTTCTTTTTTCTTAATTTGAAAAAATTAACTAAAATATAATTTCAAAGATATCTTGTTTTAAAAATTGTTTTATAATATCCAAATCTTTATTACTAACTATTTAATGTAATTTTTTTATTAAAAATATGTAGCATAGAGGTTTCTAGCCTAGTTTATATATTATATTAAAATATTTTTCATACACAAATCATCAACATATATAAATAATATACAAATCATGTTTCATATATATACACAATACACATATCGACAATGCAAAGATAAGATTATTCTCTACTCTCTACAGTCTACATGTTACATGTTGAGAGTTGGGTTTTTATTAATTATCGAAATATATGAGACTAGATACTATTTTCTTGGCATCAAAAACTATTTAATGCAATACGTACAAGCACGGATGCAAAATATGATGTGACCAGAAGTAACGTGAGAAGACGTTGGCCCAAAACTAGAGCATGAGACCAAGCAAGGTATGGATAGGATGTGTGAAATCTAAATCTATTGATGAATAAAACGAAGAAAGGGAAACTTCGTGGGCATCTTCACTAGGGTCCACTCAATCGTTCATTGTTAACACCTAATCAATTTCAATTTATTACTTTGTAATACGTATATGTATACATTGTAATTAATAAGCCAAATATTAGAGCATTCGCACTGAATCCTTGAGAATTCGTATACCCTTATATTTATGTGAATCTCTTATATTTATGTGAGTGAGTTACTTATATTTATAAGTAGGGTCGACACTGAGAATTCGTGTACCTTATTGAAGCTCGAAAAAACGTGCCCTTATACCTTAACGAAATTGAGTATCGGGCTCATTAAAGGTCTAAACCTAATACCAATGGGCTAATAACTAATCTAAACCATAAAAATAGTTTTGTAAGGGCCTATATTGGTGTTTGTATGAGTATACTTTATTACTTTTTTTTACATATACATATCGGAATTTTTTTAAAATAACGTGCTCTTCGAAATATCAGGCACTGGCCGGTGGTCCTCCTCACCGACCCTCAGGGCCGCCCATGTTTATAAGAAATTATTGTGAGTGGAGGGTATAGAAAATATATGAAAATGTTACTGTTCATATGTAAATATATGGAAAATACCGTTCACCTCTTATAATTTATTTAATATTTTAAAGGTGGTTGTGAGTAGAGAAGAGAAAAGAAAATGATAAAGGTATAAAAATGTTATTTAATTAAAAATAAGAAAGAAAAAAAGTAGATTTTTAGCATAGTTATATGGATATGGATAAAGAATTCAATGTGAATGCTCTTACTAATTTGCAAAAATAAGATAATAAAATTTCCGCTAGAGTTGGGGCGTTTCAGTTCTGCATCAACAACAATGAAAGTCTGTTTGGTTTCAGACAATGAACGAGGAAATAGTGGCACTATCATATGCATATTTTGTGAGTTTGAACCTTTGGTTCTTTAAAAAAAAATTATGTATTTGATCTTCATTGTTTGTCAATCTATGACACGTTTTATGATTTTCACTTATGAAGTTATAATAACTAAAAATATGTTAAATCTATGTATATGACAATATTGCTAGTTTATTTACATAACTAACATAAGAAATAATAAATAAACTAAGCATACCATCACACCCTAGTTATAAATAAAATATTCCCAGTTTACATATTGGGATATTTGCCATGCTACACACACTTTTCTAGAGGATAGGATATCCATTAGGTAGACTTTAACGACAACTTCCTTCATGATGATTTGACAAAGATTGTATATATATGGCCTAACAAACGTGCCTTTGTTAACTTTCTTGGTTAGATCACGACTACTTACTTCAAAAGGCATTGTACGGCCTTAAGAAGCTCTAGATATTGATTTTTTTTTTCAATTCGATATCTCTTAGTACGACCTTAAGGAGCCCTAGAGATTAATATGTCACAAAGATGATAAAATATATCCATCATATTTCATTAATCTTAGCTAATGTAGGTGCAAGTGCTTAACTATTCATGTGTCAACGGGAAGAAATTATCATGATATTTAGGAGTTTCGTTGGAGAATCCTTTTCTTTATCAAATAGCCGTTGGAGGTTTGCGAAAATGGTCATGACGCATCTAGATATAGCACATGATACCAATGTGGTTTTGTAGTTTCATAGAAGCGTCAAGCGTATACTCTTGTTTCATTGGTTTATCCACCAGATGATCTACAAGCATTGTGACTCGTTCTTATATTGGATGCTTCCCCTACTGATCATCGTCCTATGACTCAATACAGTGTGCTTCTTCTTATTTGTTATAGCTCTGAGAAACAAGGTACCGTTGCCCAATATTGTACCAAGGCTTATAGAGGTTTTGTTAAATCAATTATCGAGATACACTATATTATCTCTTGCTAGATGATCTATATAGTTCATTGTCACTTCCATACACTTTATGGTGCGGTAATCTTTGTGGCACACACTTGGCACTTAGTCTAGTGTTCCACAAGAGAAAGAACGTCCTAAGATTCACTTGCACTTGTGGTAAATTATTTTGCCTCAAACATAAGAGTTTGTTATGTTCCCACATGTGAACAAGTTAAGAGCTTGGTTTCTCGGTTTACTTAGCTCTTGTCCGAGCTTCAAGTCATTACATTCGTTTTGAGGAAGCATGTTAACATACATAGATGTGTAACAACTCATGTATACACCGATGCTTACATAATTATTAACCATCTCATTTAAACAATCACTTTTATTTTTTCATAAAAAGAATAAAAACACAAACTAAACATATAATATTATATGTTTAAGGTGATCAGGAATTCACCGGTAAACATCATAGTATATTTAACACGATCTAAATATTTTGTTTTAGATAATTTTATTTTCTAAAGGATATTTAGCCCAAATCCATAATGGGTATATAAAGGGTTATCTTATTTTTCACATCATTTTTCACCTTATCTTTTTTCATATATATATCAATATATGTATAACGAAAGATAGAGGGGAGAAGTGTGTGAATACTAACACCTTATATAAATATAAATATAAATATAAATGTTTCATCCGTTAGGTTGAGGGTCTTTGTTTCCCCGTGGACCATAGAGCACAATTAAAGGCAAATTAGATATGTGTGTGAATTGTAATATAAAATATAGACTTTTATTTTATTTATAAGTTAATATATTTGTTTTTGAAACCGTAAACTTCATGTATAAGGTTATTACACTTTTCAAATCGAAGAGTTTTATTTTGTCTAACTCTGGCCAGATCAAGTTGTTTTAACCGGGCTAACGTTGCCTTCAGAGTTTCGCTTTTTTTGGGCGTTTCCTCGGGAAACCATACCATCGGTTGCCACTTGACAATTGTCGTACCACCACAAAAGCAGAACTCTCTGACGTAACACAACATGGAACAAAAGCCCAGTTAGGCTCAAGAATCAAACTAACAACCAACCTCACACAAGACCTAATTTAATTTCTTCATTGCCTATAGGCACTTCAAAAGATACAAGTCAAAGTTAAACTTAAGTATTGTTAAAAAAAACCTAAATTTGTATCACCTAGTGGGGGATTCTATATATTAATTAGCGCATTTCACTGATTTGACTTGATATTAAATGCTGTTCTTTAACTGGACCTGCCTTTATGAATAATTCATTTTTTCTGTTGCATACGTATGTCGAACTATTAGAAGAAAAGTACAAATTGATTTATAAATATAAAATAGTTAAGAATCGTCGATATTAGTATATATTTAAATAATAATATCTTTTATAATAAAATTGTTATAATATAATGTGGAGACAAATAATCGGGTTGGACAGGTGAAATGACCGGGACGTTGCGGATAACCAAGTAACCGCTCATACGTGTAGCTTTTATACGATGCCTGTGGGACCCACCTGGGGTTTTACACGTCGGCAGCAATGCAGCATGCCATGTCCGAGTGTCCGATCCGGTTATTATATTTCCCAAGAACCCCTTTTGGTTAACGGTATATTACATTCATGCCACTGTCACTTCACTAGAATGAACTACATAAAAAAAAAAAAAGAAATTTGTGGTTTTTAAATTAGTGCTGCTAAACGGAACCTTCCCTCAAATGGAGAGAGGTATCATTAAAAAATATTTTCCCTCTTAGACTCGAGTATGAGAGTTTGGAAAGAGAGTAAAACGTTACATGATAGTTATATCAGTAAAAAGACGTGGTAAAAAAAATACAAGGATGAAAGGGGTGTGAAATTGACGTTTTTTATGAGTGCATGCTAGTATCGTAGTGGTACCCAGACGAACCAAACCGGTTCCTACCAAACAATTGTTTTCAATCGATGTAGATCACATGTTGATACTCTTTGGCCATATCACGATTTTATGTTATTTTTTATTTTTTCTTTTCCGGTTGCTATAACGAGCGTCGGTACTGTAACATAACGAGATGAAGCGATACCAATCAAAATCCTATCGCGTAGCATGGGGAATATTTAAATTCTTTACTCACAAAATTTTCAAGAATAATTCATTGGACATTCAAGGTCGGTTTAATAGACTTTGTAGATCGTGTACAGTCTCTAAAAATGTTAGACCGGCCCTGTGAACAATAACTCATCTTTACAGTTTATATATCATCACCATCTTTTTATTTATTTTTTCATGAGAAAAGTATTTATTATAATAACAAAAAGTTTATAGAATTGTATAAATTCTTAAAATATATTAAGTCTCTTAAAAAGATTCTTAAGTTATTCATAAGTTGTAGACGCCAATGACAAGTTATTCGGTCACTGCTACATCCATGGGTGCCCTGAAATCTTTCGATCCTGATCTGATCATCCAACTCAAGAAGTTAAATAACTTTTTAACGGCTTAAATCACATCGAATCCATCATTAGCGGGGCTTGAACCTTTGACTTCAAGATGAGCAACACCTTAACTTCATTGGCTTTACCAATTGAACCCAACACCACCCTAAACATGCATATAACTAAGTTGATCTTATCCTAAACATTAATGGTACTAGTTATTCGCTTTGTTTTTATGTACGTTAGCTTTTTATATATTCGATAATTTTAATAAGGTATACACCTTTTATCAATTTCTTTCTTTATACAGTTGATTTATTTTTATAAACTATGAACCTTGTAAATATAAATTCAAAACAGTGATAGTATTGATTATTGAATCCTTTTAAGTTTTAAATCAATGGTGTAGTTCAACCATATCAATATAATATCATCCACGTTATGCGGCGTTTATTTGGCCTAAACCAGGCGAAACTATTAACAACACGAAACCTGCCCTTAATTAACTATTTGATTAGCAGTACTTTGTGGCATGTACATGCGTGTATGGAAAGTATGCTTGCCGAATATCTACACCATTCGGATTTCGGATCGATTTATGATTTACCTAAAAATGTTTAAATGGGTTGATTTTAGTTATTTAAACATAAAATTTCGTTGTTCAAAAAAAAGTTATTTAAACATGAGGATAGATATTTGCTAGATATGTATGATCTAGTTGTCTAATGGTATGTTGCTTACCTCTAATAAAGTTGCATTGATTCAAATAGTTGTATATTATATATTATTAATGTGTAAAACATATTTGCTAATTGATTGTCCAATTAAACATTTTGTTAGAGCATTCACATATCATTTTGTATTTTTATTTGAGTGAGTTCTGGATATTATAAAAAGTGATTGTAAGTGGAGGAAAAAGAAAATGTTACTGTTCATTTGTATATTTGGGAAGACACTATTCAACCCTATCAATTTTTTAATAGTTTTTGAAAGTGGTTGTGAGTGGAGAATAGAGAAAATGTAATGATAAAGGTATAAAAATCATCATCATACTCAGTAAATCCCACCAATAGTAAAACTAAGGTGAGTCTGAGGAGGTAAGATGCAAACAGCCTTACCTCTACCCTGTAGGAATAGAGAGGCTGCTTTCAGTGATACCCCCGGCTCGATGGTAGTTTTGCATCAAGCCTTGGACATAAGACACATAATACTCGGCAATTAAGACAAAGGTCAATTAGTGCATGTACTCCCTTGTGTTTCGGCTATCAACTCCATTACATGATGCATGATTAACCATCCCCTCTTTTAACATTATTTTCACTAAATTAGTAAAATAACGTTAAAATTAGTGCACTTTCATTTTTGCCACCTGAGCGCCCACACATATACATTATATGCGCATACCGCAAGCGGGGCGTTGATAAAGATATAAAAAGTATTATTTAATTGATAAAAAGAGAAAAAATGTAGTGAGTTTTAATGTAATTGTAGAAATGGAAATATCGGAATGAATCTAAATGCTCTTATACCCAAACTTAAATTACTTGAATTATGGGTTTATTTAAGTGTTATATACCTGCAATTCTTAACCTTTCGAATGCTTGTGTTGATTCATATTGTGACACTTCGTTATAATTGTTGCTACTTGGTAACGTTTCAAAACTCTTTGAACCGTTACCTGAATAAGCGTGGCCAATTTGAACCACTGCATCCCTTGAATCGTGTCAACAACAATCTTCATGAGCTTTTGTTACCCTAGTTGAATGAGTGTGAATCATGACCCAACAACGGAATAATTGCCAACCATACACCGTATTAAAGACTAAGGTTGTTGGTGGTTCATTAGTAAAGACAAAGCTTTTAAGAATATACAGATCGAGAAAATATTATTAAAGAAGTTTTTAATAATTGTTGGTGGCACAAAAGAAAAACATGTAATGCATGAAAGTGGTGGATTGAACCAAGTCTGACTATTCTATTAAAAAATAAAAATGTAAAATTTTTTAGTAATTGTTCTAAATGCCACTTAGGGCTACAAATGAACCAAATGTTTGGTGAACAGTTCGTAAATTGTTTGGCATGAAGTTTGTTTGTGTTCGTTCGTCTATTAAACAAACAAACACGAACAAGAATTTTCGTTCATTTAGTTATATGAACAAACATGAACAAAGGCTGTGTTCGTTCATTTATGTTCGTGAATGTTCGGTAACATGTTCGATAGTTCATTAGTGTTTTTAGTTTTTATATTTTATTTAAATACTATAGAATTCTGACAAATAAAGTATTTAATAAGAGTCGGTGTATTATATATTCTGTTCATGAACGCTTGTTTGTGTTCGTTAGTTTCCATTTGTGTTTATGAACATTAGTTTGTGTTTATTTGTGTTATTATTTATTTATTAACAAACACCCTACTTTTTAGTTATTATTTATTTATTTATTTATTGTTAAAGAAATAGTTGTAATTTATCAAAGTACAGCCGGGTGACAACCGGTGTATCAATCACATAACCAAAAAATTGAAGGTTAAAATTGAGTGCGCATGTATTGATGTATTAGATCTAGATTAGGAGTCGTTAGTTATAAAGGTAAGCAAAGGGTAGTAACGTAATCTTGTTCCGTAAGGAACTGGGCTATTATAAATAAGATCTCATGCGTGTACCCAAACAAGACCAGAGTAAACAGGCAGGCAGCAGGCACAAGAACAACAATTCCTATCCACCAACTCGTACATGCAAATCTCCAATCAAAACTAATATTCAGGTACAACTTTATCCATCATACTTTCTTCTTCAATCATCATGACATGGATTGGACCCTCTGTTTCATGTTATTCGCATTCACACTATATCTTCTCTTCATATGATTGTTTATAGCTAAGCCTCGAATTGTTGTTCATCGTCCCCGTCTTATTAGTTTTGCGGTCTGATTGATTTCCACATATTGTTTCAATCTGCGGCTCAAACGAAAACAAAACCGTAAGTTCCAGGATGGACAATCCATCTAGGCAAACCGATATTCTACTTGGGTTGTTACATGTTTTGTTCAGTTGATATCCACGGCTTAAAAAGTAATATTCATAGTTTGTTACGTATTTCAATTTGTGATGGATTGAAATCCTATGATATTGGTTTGATTTCAAACTTAGAAGTAGCATTGATAACTGATAAGATCTGGTTGGTGGGATTTGGTTTCACCTTTTATAGTTTTTTTTTGTCTTTTTTAGCTAATGAACTAGATTTATGTACTCATGCTTTCACAAAGGCAATCTTCATAATTTGATCTCAAATTTTCTTGTGTTTCAGCTTGCTGTTCTGGTTACACGAGTCAATTTCTTAGATAAATTCATCGATGGGTTCGATATCAGACCCGGAAAACAACCAAAACAAAACCAACACCATCACCAAACCACCCGGAATTCGATTATTAGAATGTGTCAAGAAATCAAGTCTCTCATTCAAAACACACCAAGCTATAGTCCTGATCATCACATTCTTAGCATACGCGAGCTACCACGCTACGCGAAAAACCACCAGCATCATAAAAAGCTCACTTGATCCTCCATCACCAAACAACTCGTTTCTACAAAGTTCCAAAACGCTTTCGTGGTTACTAGGAACCGGGTGGGCCCCGTTTAACGAAGCAAACGGGACTGGGTTACTCGGAGATCTAGACTTGGCTTTCTTATTCGTATACTCGATTGGTATGTTCTTCTCGGGCCATATTGGAGACCGAATGAACCTAAGGATATTCTTGACAATTGGGATGATTGGAACCGGTTTGTTCACTTCATTATTTGGAGTTGGATATTGGGCCAACATTCATATCTTTTACTATTATTTGATAGTGCAAATGCTAGCCGGGTTGTTTCAATCCACCGGTTGGCCTTCTGTGGTTGCTGTAATCGGGAACTGGTTTGAGAAAGGCAATCGTGGGCTCATAATGGGCGTTTGGAACGCGCACACGTCGGTTGGGAACATTTCTGGCTCTTTGATTGCCTCTTATTTCTTGAAGTATGGTTGGGGTTGGTCTATGGTTGTTCCGGGTTTGATGATTACTTTGGTCGGATTGTTGCTTTTCATGTTTTTACCCGTTGATCCTAAATCGGTAGGAGTTAATAAAGACGACGATAAAGCAGCTTCATCTGAAAAGATTGGGGCTGAATTTACAAAACCGCTTTTGTCCTTGAAGATTAATCAAGAGAAAGAATCACCCGTTGGGTTCATAGAAGCATGGAAAATACCCGGGGTTGCACCCTACGCGTTTTGCCTCTTTTTCGCAAAGTTGGTTGCTTATACGTTTTTGTATTGGCTCCCGTTTTACATTAGTCAGTCAGGTAAACTTGTTCTCTTCATCTAGTTATTTTTTTGACGAAACAAATGATTCGGGTCAGGTTAGGATGGGTACCACGATCAAACCACTAACTGGGGTCTTGGTTTGGCAGTTTAACAGTTCGGTTTGGACGTTTTTTAAAAATCATTTCTTTGTTTATATTTGGCGAAAATAGCCCTTCTACTTTTTGGTTTTGTTAGTTTGAAAATGCATAAGAAGTTTGTTTACTGAAACTTATGATGGGTGTATGTGAATTTTTGCAGCCATAGATGGTGAATACTTATCTGACGTGGAAGCCGGTAATCTATCTACACTGTTCGATGTAGGCGGTGTAGTGGGCGGAATCCTAGCGGGACACATTTCCGACCGGCTAAATGCTAGAGCCATTACCGCCGCAAGCTTCATGTATTGTGCTATTCCAGCCCTATACTTTTACCGAAACTATGGACACGTATCCATGACCATAAACATCATACTCATGTTGGTCACCGGCATGTTTGTCAACGGGCCCTACGCGCTCATAACCACCGCTGTTTCAGCTGACCTTGGGACCCACCGGTCGTTAAAAGGCAACTCCCGGGCCCTTGCAACCGTCACTTCAATCATTGATGGAACCGGATCCATTGGTGCTGCAATCGGGCCATTGCTTACTGGTTACATTTCAACCCAGAGCTGGAGTGCGGTTTTCACAATACTTATGGTCGCGGCTTTTGTGGCGGGGTTGTTTCTTACTAGACTTGTGGTGGCAGAAGCAGCTACAAAATGGCAAGACTCACGGCGAGGTTTGCCTACTAGCGCACGCAGGTCTACTGCTGTTGATGTGTGATCATCCTCATGTTACATTTTTGTACATACATAATGTATCATACACGTGATCAAATTGATTTTGTATGTAAAGTTTTGGATGAATGCATTCAACTTCTTAAAAATTTATTCACTTGTCAACATTAGTGTATCAATTTAGTTTAAATTATGTCAGCATTACTAAAACTGGTTATAGGATTATTCTATATACATATTGACAACTTAACCTTTTCAACTAAGATTCTTCACAGTCTGGTTTTGAAAAAGGAAATCAAGGCCAAACCACGGACTACAGTTTCAGAATACGGCAAACCAAACTGGCCATGCTAGGTGGATCGGTGGGACCGATTAGTTTTACTGGTTTGACGGTTTTAACGGTTCGGTGGTTTAAACATATATTTTTTAACCTTTTTTAGAAAATCGTAGTTTGAGTTAACATTCTATAAAGAGTAAAATGCCAAAATCGTTCCTGAGGTTTGAGCATGTTTGCCTGTTCCATCCAAAATGGCTTTTTTGTCCATTTCAATCCTTCACCTTTAGGTTTTTTGCATTTTCATCCTTAAGGTTGGCAATTTATTACGACTTTCATCTCTCAAAATATGGCCCCCATGGATGAAAGACAAGATTTCAAATTTTTGGATGAAATAGCACCTCAGGAGCGAAAGTCGCAAAAGTGGCCAAACATCAGGGACAAAAATGACATTTTACTCTTCTATAAATGATAAACATGGTTGATAATTCTAACATATATATATATATATTGGGTTAGAGTAATATGAAAACTCATACAAGTTGTGAGAACTTAGGAAATTCGGGCTTACAAAAGGTTTTTTTTTAATTACCAAAAATCCTTAAAAATCAACTTTTAAAAAAACGTTATTTTTAATTTACAGCAGGCGTAAATTCCGTAAAAATGTGATGTCATGCCTATGTTATCAGCTTTTTACAGCTGCTGTAAGGGGCCAAAAAAACACACTTCGAATTTTTTTTACAGCCGACTTTGGAACATCTTAAACTAGAGGTGTAAAAAAATGGGGTCGAAACTCGCATGGGAATGCCAAGTTCTCTGGGTTCTCACAACTAATAGGGTTTTTTCCTTGATCCTAATCCTATATATATACACACACATAATTACATATTCCAAAATGACGGGTTCAAAGTTTTAAACCGGACTAAAGCATAAAATAACCAAACCACAAAACCGAACCATTGGATCTCAATCCGGTTGGCTTGCTTTTGTTTGTATTGTTCCTTGCATCCTTTTAGAGGACAAATTTTACCCAAATTGACTCATAAATGGTTTAAAACTGCCATCTCAAGAAAGAAACATTCGTGGAATAATATGATAATATGGTCATCTAGTTTTAAGTTGTTTTTAGCCCACATATTATACTTCAAACTTGGCAGATTGTCAACTTTAGACTATTTCTTTTATGTGGTTCTGGTGAAACCAACATAACCATCCATGACGTAACAGATATATATCAAACTCTAGGGAAATGACAGGCTAGCTGGTGGACCGGCTCGCCTGGAGATCGACTGAGACTGACTGTCCCGACCCAAGATCCCTTTAGTTTAAGCTTTTAAAAAGATGCAATCAGCAGCAGCTTCACAATTTGTGCTGTGAGAATCAGAAGACAAACGAATAAACACTGGACTTCTATTTCAAGGATGGATTACATTCCAACATAAAAATTGCTTTGGTGACGTTTTATTTAAACGATTATCGACCACCACAAAAATCCGAATGCATATTGCGTGGGTCACAGAAATTACGCATAAAAACAAAGGCTTATTACCCAACTTGTTCCTTGAACTCAATACATAAAGTCCAAATTACACATCACCAAGAAACCCACACCAGGTCCCAATCTAGTGTTTTGTTCTATTAACCCCATTGAAGGCCACTTCTCCAACGCAAGCTGCATTTTACCTGATCCCATTGGTGAATCGGATATTGGTGGGTCCCGTGAGGTTTCCTGTAACAACTTCTAATAGTTGTCATAAAAAAAAGGAGTCCGTACCAAAAAACAAACAAAGAATCAATACCAAAGACACGAACGACTTTGAACATCTTATCAAAGCGTTCGCCATGAAAATAGTGAAAAGCATGTGATGACTCCAAGCTAACCTAGAGGATAATGTGCAGTTTGTTTTTTTTTCTAGGAAGAATTCTAGCAAGATTCGTAGTTGAAGTCAGTCCCCTAAATGGATGATCAAAACTAGGAATTGTATGTCTTGAACATTGCTAAGATCACATAAACTAGTATTTACTATATCCATTTACTACAAAAGTACAAAACTACAAACGCATAATGATCATGCTAATGAAAGCTTAAAACATTTTTGGCTTATCGTGTGTTCTTTATGTAACAAAGATGGCATGTCATAGTGTATACACAATTGATACATAGGGATGGGTTCATGGTGGCCACTAGATATTTCGGAGCCCTTTTTCCTCATGGTGACCATGAGACCAGCTAGGAAACACGGGCCCTACAAATACTCTTCTAACCAGTAGGACAAGGTAAAGCGCAAGTTGCCTTCAAGGGGTTAAGGCACGAAACAATTCGAAGCTGGATATGAACATGAGACCTCTGCTAGAGGGAAATCAGGCACTTACCATTGCACCACCCCTTGAAGATTATTTAGGAACCATTTTATTCATCGGTGAAATTTTTTCCAGATGTTTAGAAGTATGTGCGTGTGTGCATGATTTAAAAGTATTAAAATGTTTGTAAGATTTCTCGGTGGAAACATGAACATTGAAGATAAGGAATAAATACCTTTGAATGGCTATGATTCCCTCTTCTTTTCTATCGTCACCAAATGCCACATGGCTGGCTCAAGTTGTGTATTACGTGGTTTCATTGGTTAGCAGAGTATCAGTGAGGCCACGATGTCTTTTAGATTCTTATACTTTTTAAGAAAAGTGCATAAATATTAGGATTTAAAACCAATTTTCAGGACTTCAAATTCTACATAACAAAGGAGCCCATAATGTTGCAGCTTCATTTTCATTTATATCTAAACGACTCACTATTCATGTTTAAGATACTAATCTGCAATTATGTAGCATATGTATCAAAACCAATGTTTTAAAATCCGGTTTTGTATACCGTATCGGATTTGGCTCAAAAAACGGTTTAACCGGATGTATTGGGCGGTTCAACCGAGTATATCGGGCGGTTTAACTGGTTTTACCGTACGGTTCAACCGGTTTAAACCGGTTCTTACACATTGATCAAAACACACAACTCACTCTACTGGAAACTAATACCCAAATTGAATAACTTTTACATAAACAAAAAGGTACGTATTCATCTTGCTAACCCTGTAATAAATCTAGGGTTTCTAGTTTCTACTCTATCCTTGTAATTCAATCGCTAAACAAACAGAATTATTGAAGATTGAAAATGATTGGAAGACCTGCGAATTCTAGAAGTCGTCATCAGGCTTCTTAGGCTGAAGATACTTTTGTTTCATCTGCTTCGCCATTAAGATAGCGTGATCTGCAAGTTTGTGGATATTAGGAATGTTGTATTCCTGAGCAATGAATACGCCACAGACTGCCCCTATCAAGAATGGAAAACTGCTTTTTATGATCCCCATACTCCCGCCTAGGGTTTCAGTAAACGGTTATGGTGATTGAGATCTAACGTTTTCGGTTCTATGGTTTCTGCTAGGGTTTGCCGGAGAAGATGGTTATCGAGGCTAACCAACGCCTGCCGTAGCGACGCCGTGAATTGTATCTGGTTACCGAATAATTATATTATATTTTGAGTAAATTGTTTTTTTCAAGTTAGATATAAGGGAAATATAGACCTTTTACATCTTAAAGGTTGTTTATATAAGTTATAAAGTTTTTTTAACATTTGTATTTGTGTAATTACTCAATATTTTTTCGTTATTACATATTTATTATTTAATAAAATACATTTTAAAAATAGTAGAACCAATTCACGGCGTTATTTCATGATTATTATTTAACAAAATACATTTTAAAATCAATCCACGACGTCGCTAAGAACATAAGTTAAACCATGACATAGAGATTGTAATGAATCTGGTGAAAAACTTACATTCACTGGACACGAGTGAAAACGGTGTCCTAGATTTCCTTGGATCCAAGAAATTATGAGTATTGCTTGCCTCCCACACAAACAGTAAGAAGATGACATTGAAGATGATTTTGAAGAAGACATTAAATTCAAGGGTTTTCAATGTTACTGTGGAAGGAGATAAAGAATGTTTGGTAGGGTTGTAAATTGAGGTTGATGAAGAGGAAAATGGGTCTCTGCATTTTTTATATGGGTTTTATAACAACATAAACCGAATTTACTCTCACATGTTATGCATGTAAGGGAATTTAACTGAGCAAATTAACGTGGTTAGCTTAAAGGATTGAAGTCGTAACAAAAATAAACTTAAAGGAAGGTTTTAGTAAGTTGTAAACATAAATGGTGAAACCTGTAGATTTAAGGAAACATAAAAGACGTTTTATGCAACACTCACAAACAAACCAATTTGTTTATTACCCGTGTCTGTACACATCTCAATAAAGTTTGTTACAAAACTAATAGAGTAGAAAACAAACAAGAAGAAAAAGTCTTAAACAATTGAGATCATCTAAGCAATGGAAACCCTTAAAAACATAAAGAAGAAGACCAAGAAACTAAAGAAAATGCGTCTCAGATATGACAAAACAACACACTTCGCCTCTTACTCTGCAGCTTGTAGGTTAGATAATAAGGTTTCTTACTCCACTTTTGTAGTTTGTAAGCCAAATAGGGGTAACTTTGTACAATAGTAATCAAGTTTTAAAAGTGTTCCAATTAGGTCACTTAAGTTTCAAAAGTGTTCCATTCAGATCACTCAACATTCATTTTTCATTAAAATTAAGGGATTTTTCATCAATTTCATTGGTAAACGTGGTGATGTGGATATTTGTTTCTTTTTTCCCTTTTATTTGATGCTAATATCGAGTGATGACGTGGATTTTAACTTTTTTTTTTAATTTTTAATGTAATTAAAGTGTTTTTATTTTGAATAACTATAATTTAATATATTAAAATAATTGGACCCTAACATCTTATGTTCTATTTTTTCTTGACACGTGGAAAAAAGAACATGGCTCGATTTAAATGTTAAGTTATCTAATTGGGACAAAAACGATATGAGTGACCTAATTAGAATACTTTTAAAACTTGGTTACTAGTCTATGACATTTTCCCAGCCAAATAAATATGATTCTTACCATCTACTGCATTTTATAAAAAAATAATTAGGGTTCTTACCCCACAAGAAAAAAAATAGTATCAAACTTTGTGTAAGAAAACAAATCAACCAATAATTTGAAACTATAACAATGCGAATAATTTATAGGAATCTGTTGCGATTGAATGCGAAAACCTGTTGCAGTCAAATGATGATTTTTGGAAGCTATGATTTTGGAATTTGTTGCGATAGAATTACATAAATAAAAATCAATGAATCATAAAAGAAACCTGGTTAAGACTAAACGATGATTTTGAAATACAAGATCTAAAGAGTTCGCAAGTTCCTAGGGTTTTGCATATAGACAAAGATACGAAAACACGTCTGATACCTAGGGTTTTTAGAAAAATAAACGATTTGTGCTTAGGAATACTTTTATATGATCCGAACAAAGCAATCGGGTCGAACACAAAAAATAGATTTGTATACAAAAACCATTCACAATTGAGATGTAACACCTCAACCGATGGCGGAAAAAGCGAGGCATTACTTTGGATGGTTTGAAAGCACATAGAACTATTTAAAATAAAAATATTTATTAATCAACTTAAAACATCGAGTACATCAAGGATAAACAAATAGTTCAAAACAAATCCATATTAATTACCTAAGTCCAATAAGCATCCTATGTGAGTAGCAAATCTTGTATAGCATCATCACACTTATTACCTGAAACATGTGCAAAATAAAGGTCAACTACGAAAAGTTGGTGACTAACATAGGGTATTAGTACATATAAGTATAATTGGAAAAATTTGTACAATTCAATGGCATAGCATAATATCTAAAGCAATTTGAAATCAAAAACATGAAACTAAGGGTACACTCAAACCTTGTGCCGACTTGTAAGTGAGGAACCCAAAGGGTTAATCTCTTGCTAGAATAAATGGTTTCTATCATTCCCAAAAGGAACTCCCCCTAAAAAGGCCAAGGAGTAGGAATTGGGTGCCAATCCTATAGTGCTATAATATACTACCACGCAGCTTGATCGTAGTTGATGAATGTACAAGTAGTAATCATGTAAGTTCAAATAAACACATAGATAGCATGCAACCATATAATCGAATTGTAAGTTGAGTATAACACGTGATAGTTTGTGTATTTGATATTGGTACATGAATCACCCCAAAAGTGTAAAAATAGTAAAAAGAGGAACCATCTACTCACCTTAGCAAACAATGGAACACACAAGCTAATTGTATTGAATAAGTTTAGAAAATCCCAAATCATTACCCTATCATGTTCAAATGAATTTGCTAAGGATTTAATATACAAGGCATATTAGGATTATAGAAAGTGAGAGGAGGAACCTTAGCAGCTCTTTTCTTCTTCAATCTTGCTCTTTCAAGCAAGCAGGTTCACAGGTACTTCTTCAAATGTACTATCACTGTCAAATGATGACTGGCATCTGGTTCTTCTGACTCAGGTACACTTTGCTGTTGTGATGCTTCATGCTTTGTCGGCAACTAACAGCATCTCAATGTTCAACAATCCTTGTTTTTTGATCTAAAACAAAATCTGCACAATTCTAAAAAATTTATAAGCAAACATTCTTATGCAACAGGGAGAGTACCACATGAACACCTGGTACATCTAAGTACTTGTACTCAGATCAAAATTCAAATCTTTTAATGATTAGTCAAATCTTCAAGAACGGTTAGTAATTTTTTAATAAAACAAATAAAGCACTCTATTTTTTTTGGATTTTGAATTTTCTATTTTTAAAATTTTAATATAAGAATATAAACAGAAACACAAATAAACAAAGAAACTAACTCAATAGTTACAACTATACAATTACAATGGGATCAAAATCGTTTTCAGGCGGACCAAGGAACACTTTTCAGTACGAACTTATTTAGACTGGTCTATGCGATTGCCAATATGTTTGTCCACTTAAACTTTGACACTCAACATTCATTTTTCAACTTCGTGATATGCTTAAGATAGTATTATACTATAATATCTGTGCGTCCCATACCATGACATACCCCCGCGATCAAGGTAAGCACAATGATTCATCGTAGCAGGTGAGTATACTGTGATCATCCTTTATCTTTTACAATGTCAGACTATTGGTGAACAGGTCAGTACTTCCGTACAGCAGAGAGACCAATAGTTTCTGACGAGGGTTAGGTATATACCTTATGTGGTATGTTTGACTTTTCAAGTACATGGAATTTTCTCGTGATGAGATTTCCTTTCTTTTAAGGTTTTGGCTTTTTTATTTTGGCTCTTTTTAAGAATATCCTGACTGTGCCTAGGTCTGCATATAATCTGGATGCAATAGAATGGCAGCTAAGATATCCCCGGATGACTCAACAGCATAAAGACCCGAAACCTCAGATGTTGGCTATCTATCAAAGTAGGATTTAAGACCATGAAATCATACGCCGATGGTATGTTACCCACAAGATACATAGTTCGTTATGTTTATATCACTTAGTATCTTTTAATCACTTTGAGCATAAGCCAACCGACATATCACATTAGATCCTAGTCTTTTCAGCTACAACACTTTACATGTGTCACTCACGCCCTTTATCACGAATATTCATTTCATTTCCCATGACTTTTTATTTTTGTATTTTTCTGTTTTTCAAATAATGTTTTTGTATTTTTCTAATTTTCTCCCCTCAAACAATACATATATACATATATCGCCCTCTTCCCCCCTAAATTTTTGCATCATACTTTATGCACAAATTTACCTAATAAAGAAAACATATGCACAAAGTTTTAGAACGAAATGAAAAAGAAAATATTTTTGTTGTTTTTGCTTAACCGTTCCGTCATTAGATTGAAAACTAATCAATCTCAAAATTAAAGATCGAAATTCAAATTTGTACCTTTTCGCTGATCTTTTCTTACCTCATCTCCTCCAACGGAAACATCATAATCGTAAAAATTTGAACCTTTTTGCAACAGTGAGATGTTATCCTTCATGTCCCTGGAACAACCGCTATCAACATTTCAGAGATTGTCAACAGCTCCTCCTTGGTTGTTCCTGAAAAATAAGGAGATTAGTAAGACAGTGGGACCCAGGCCATCGTGGTCCTAGGTTTCCCAAAAGCATCAAAATAAGACACTTCTTTAAGACACAAGTCCCCTTTTGTTGCGAGGATTGGTGATATTGCTGCTGATTTGGATTTGGGTTTCCAAATCTGTTTTATTTTAACAAACGCGGTAGTCGCCTTTGATTGAGCAACTTTGCCTGTGTCAGGTTCAGTCGTTTTAGAAACAGATTTTTGTTTCTGAACAGCCTTGCGTTTGTTTTTGGCAACATTCCAATCCCCATCAGATGGTTTAACCTTGGAATTCATATTCTTCATTGCCTTAGGTGATGATACCTTCATCGGCTTGGAATGATTGTTATTCTTTGGTGTAACCTTCTGATTTTTAGCATGACACGGAACATGGGGACCACGTGTACAGTTTCGAGCGATGTGACCAGGAATGCCGCAATTGAAGCACGTTTGTCTCTTCACATGTAAAGCATTCTAATCAGCTTAATTTGCTCGAGCAGGCCTTGAAGGATGAACTGATCCCTTCTGTGCTTGATATCCTTACACGTTTCTTGCAGACGAAGATGAATTTGGATGTCTGTACTTGTCGTTTGCAAGGGCCTTCTTCGGTTGTGGAGATTTCTTCGGATTCTTCTTCTTTCGTTTAGACTGCAAGTCTTGTTCAGAAATCTCCCAACCTTTCCAAAAGATTTGCTAGCACGGTCAAAAGCATATTTTTCACATTTGCCATTAAAGGCCGGCTTAACAAAAGAATTTTTCACAACACCAGCCTTGTGAGGGCTATTGCTGCCCGCTGATGATTTCGGAGAGCGTGTCTGCCCTTGACATTTGGACCTTTGCTTTCTTCCGATTAACTCGTTTCTGCTCTTGTTGCTTGCTTTGAACCTTTTCATCTGAAGCAGAAAGTTCATATTGTTCAGTTTGCGCATTTGAAGCCTTGTTCACGTCAGCTCTCTCTTCATTAGCTGAATCTTTAGAAGAGTCAACAGAACCAGATGGTTCCCGTGTGTCTGACGTATAATAACTGGGTTTGTCGTACACCATATGCTGTGCTTTCTCAATATCTTCGTCGCTTTCAGGCATTGTTGTGTAGTTGCGATTACACGGTGGGGCAACCTGATTGAATCCCAAACCCTTCCTCTTGTTCGCCTTATTTGCCAGCTGCACATTGCACGCGTCTTAAACAAGCTTGCTGGATGTATCAAACTTCTTTATATTAACTTCGTTTTGTTGATATTTTCCAATAAGAAGTCCCAACTCAACTCTTACCAAGTCGCATTCCATGGTTTTTTATTCTAATCTGGTTTTGTAATCATGGACCCAACAATTCTGTTGATATACGTCTAGGTGGAGCTGAGCTATGTCTTTCTTTTGAGCTTCAACCTTTTCCTTGAGTAACTTGTTACTTTCTCGAAGGCTGATGCACTGAGCCATTGCATTGTTGTATTCATCGGTCATTTTGGAATTAAGAGCCCTGAGTTGAGCAACTTTATTCCTGCAAGGTTCAGTGCACAAAAGATAGTTGATTGTGTCAATGGACGAGCTTGATTTGTTCGCGTTAGTTTGAGCTTGAGGTCGAGTTTGGGGTTCTGGGCTGGTGATTGCTGCTTGCTGGGTTGTTGATTTCTGTTCGGACACTTCTTCAGGATGAGACGATGTTGATTTAGCGTATAGATCTTGGAGATCTTGGTTTGATTGTAAAAGATCCCATAACCAAGATACAAAGGAGTCTTTGTCATCTCCTAGAATGCTATCCAACTCATCTCTTACTTCCTCTTTTCGCCTCCCATGTTCAAGCAATCGCATAACATAGTTAGCAACCGGATCAACATTGTAGTCTCCGATAAACTCATTCAGCTTTTTCTTCACTTTATCCCGCAAGCTCGGGTTTTAATTTTGTGCTGGACTGAGAGCTATGTTCAAGTGCTAAGCTTGGGCTGCAAACAACTTCGGATAATCGAGACCGGACCGGTAAACACGATAAAAAATGTCCGAAATCTGTTTTTACCAAAATGTACCGTTAGACTCGTCTCGACGATACGATTCCAATGATATACAATGTCCAATGTTGATTTTAGGAATTTTCATGTCTTTTTTTGCCCTAAAAATCACACGAGTCTAACCTTGCAACCAGTTTGTTAAAATTGTCTAAGGATCAAATTCTGTGTATGAAAACGTTTAACTCTGGCTACGTCAGCTGGTTAACTTTCCACCTTTTTGGGTACAACTCGGAACAGTACCAAATTCGAAACAGTAACTCGGATTAACAATCTAAGATGGAATCTCAAACAGTGATCCGAGATGCTAATCCGAGATGGTGATTCGGAACAGTATCCGAGATGGAATCCGAGATGCACTGTTTCATTCCGGAACAGTAATCCGGAACAGTAATCCGGAATGCTATCAGATACACAAAAACAGTGAGAATTTGGAACAGTAATCCGGAATGCTATCAGATAGACAGCAACAGTGAGAATCCGGAATAGTAATCCGGAATTGAAGTCTATCCGAATTCGGAACAGTTACGAATCCGGAATCTTTGAAGATTATCCGAAATCTTTGAAGAAAATCTGAAATCCTTGAAGAAAATCCGAAATCCTTGAAGACTTATCCGAAATCAATCCAAAATGCAACCAGATTAATCCGAAATCCTTGAATGTTGATCCGAAATGTGTAACATCCGTCAAAAACCGGATTTACCAAACCCGCTCCGTTTAATAACCGAAAAATCAGTTAAAAATTTTGTGGCGTATTTAATGCCCAAAATAATTTTAAACGATACATAATTAATAAGTATATTGGTATGTATAATTTATATTTGAAAAAGTATTGAAAATAAGGAAATAAAAATAAATGGCCGCTGCCGGGTTTCGAACCCGGGTCAGCCAGCGAGTCAGCAAAGCCTTAACACTCAACCCTCCAACCACTGCGCCCCTTATGTTTCTTGTTCAATATTGAAGACAATTAATTCATAACATGAATATCGAATTCAAAACCGACGCGCCTATTTGCAGTCGTCGGAAATCCCGACTAACTCTCCAAGATTGAACGGTTTCTTCAGTCTTAACGAAAACATTAAACCTACATCGGTTATAACCGACGCCTGAACCCGCGACGCAAGTCATAACCGCCGGAAAACGTAATGACTTTGAATCAAGTCTGAAATCCGACTCTATACATCTCGATTCCTCCCTATAAATTCACCCACAATCCACTGGTAGCCTTTTCGCTCAAAACCGCACCCTTTCTCGACGAAAATTCACTCGCCGGAAAATACCTGCAAACCGCCGGAAAACCGAGTTTTTCACCTTTGAGCCTTATTGAACACCCAGAACTTATACCGAAGCCACCTACACTCACCTCAAGCTCGCTGAAGACCCTCTGCCGCAAGACACACGTCGCCGGAATAGTTGGCTGTCACCGGAGTTTCGCCGGAGAAACAGAGGAGTCGAGTTCGGTATACCTTACGCTTAATCTTTCATTCTTTTTATTTATCTCACCTGTAATTGATCATAACACACTAAAGAAACTTGATAAAATCATCGAACCAGTCGGACCTCCGTTTCTGGTTGAGTCCAACGAAGAAGATGAAGTTTTAGTATCGTATAAGTATAATTAAAATCAAGATATATCTCGGGTTAGACACACAGTCCAGCGGTGGACTGTGTGCACATAAACACGCAGACGTCTCGAGTTCGATACTTGTCCCACGCATGCTTGCCTTAATAAAAATGTCCTTTTTTTAACCGAACCGGAGTCACCGCTTATACATGTTAAGTTTAATAAAAACCAGAATAATAACCAAGATAGACACACAGTCCAGTGGTAGACCGTGTGAACGTTTAATCGCACGTCACGAGTTCGAGTCCGGACTACCACACCGGTCCGAACAATTATCAAACTTTTTATATAAGACAGAAATGAAATAATGTAGTTTGTATATAAGTATAATAAAAATCAGTTTGTTTAACAAGTTAGACACACAGTCCAGCGGTGGACTGTGTGTTAACCTAAACCACAGGTCCCGGGTTCGAGACCTGTGGCGAGCACCGAGTTATGCAATTAAATCGTTTTTAAATAAATGATTTTCGGATTAATCTAATTAGTATATAAATATAATTAAAAACAGAAATATATCGGGTTAGACACGTAGCTCAGTTGGTAGAGCTGCGTGCACGCGTACGGGAGGTCTCGGGTTCGAGCCTCACCCAGCGCCTACATACACACAATACGAACCGGTCAACAGTCAAAGTCAATGGTCAATGGTCAACGGTCAAAAAGTCAACATTTTTTTTATTTTTTATTTATTTATTTTAATTAAAAATCAATTAAAAATACTTAAAAATAACATTTTTAAGGTTAGAAAATAGCCTTAAACTCACAAAAATACACCCAACAATCCTACTAAAATGGATTAATAAAATCCGTTTACTTACCGAACCATTATGCCATTATCTAGGTTAGTTCACTCGTGGTTAAATCCAACTTCGTGCGTATTCAACATCATCAACCGAACGCACCCAATGTGAGTGAATCTTACAACTCCCCTTTTTAATTACACGTTTTGGGGTGTGTCATGTGTCACAAAATTAACTCGTTTATTTAAACTTGTGCCATACCATATTGTGATCTAAACTTAAATTGTATATAAATTGCTTGTAGTTATGTATTTCATTTTGTCAATTTATATGCAATTCATTCATTTGGCCCATCAGTTCCTCGTGAGAGACGAGTTGAGCAACGCGTGCCTCAAAACAAATCCATTGTTGTTCGTGTGTGTATTATTTAGTTTATATTGTTTGTAGTTATGTATTTCATATTGTCAAGTTTATGCAAACCATTCATTAGGCCCATCAGTTCCTCGTGGGAGACGAGTTGAGCAACGCTTGCCTCAAAACGATCCATTATTTTCCATGTGTGCATTATTTAATATTAAATGATTGGTGTATAAGTTTACATCTATTTTTACTCATGTGTGGTTGTGCACTTTATTTTATAATCAATTGAATAAACTTGTTCAAATGTTTTCCATAGGATTCACTCGCCAACTTTTTGTTGATCCAAAAACCATTTTTACACATGATACAGGTGAACAGGATGAAGCAAGGAAAACATAGGAAATGCCTTAGAAGAAAACAAAGAAGCCTAGATTGATGTTTAGGACATGATGTAATTATGATTGTATAAAATGTATTAATGAATATGAAATGTTATAATAAATGTCATGAGCTTTGATGATAACCCAATCATGCCTCGATCACCTTTTCCGCTGCGGGTCGGGGTGTGACAAAATGCTTGAATCTTCTTCGTGTTCTTCAGCACAAACCGAACAGAATCAGTGTGATATCAGATCTGAGCATAGAAAACAGGTTCAAACAGGCTCTAATACCACTTGTAAGTCCCGTTAATCCGGATCTAACACTGATATCACACAATCACCAAGGATGGGCGGAATCCAAACTTGGTAATCTTCAAGAAAACCGAAATAACGAAGAAGGATACGAATTCTCTTTAACACCTTGCACACGATTCTATTAATTGAACAAGCAAAACCGTCTGGTACAAGATGGAAGTTCTCCAGAGAAAACTCAAAAGTTTACCTAAAATCTTAACCCTAGAAATGACATAATATCCTATTATACCTAGGGTTTGCCCATGCCCTTCATGGGCTTCCCTTGGGCTTGCCTGGCTCACATGGCCTATGGCATGCCCAAGTGACCTATTTAAGGTCCAAACCCAATACAAGCTAACCTAATTAATCTCAGTTAACTACCATAGACTGTTGCGTATATTTGATGCGTCAGTCTCACAGTTCTAGAACCTAACAACCATTCATAAACAAACCAAGTACATTTGTAGATCAGATATACATTTGTTTTCTAAGAAAACAATATAATTTTTAGCAACTAGAATGTATAATTTATAAATAATTAGATGTTTTGTTCATAAAAATCTATTTCTCAAAGTAAATTCTATAAAATTAGTTTTATTAAACTTGCTTAAAATTAAATCTCAGTTGATATATATTATTTATATTAATTTGTTAAAATGTTATAAGCTAATTTTAGAGAACAAATAATGCTAAGGATATAAAAAAATTGTAAGACTTTTATTATTTATAGGTTTAACTAATAGATTTGGAATAAATTGGCTTATAATAAAATTGTCTTATGAGAATCATGGGTTAATTCCAAAAGTTCTGAATGTTTATAAAAGCTTTTTAAACTCAGTTTAGTTAAACCTATTTTCCCCAAATAATAGTTGCGAGCCCTAGTTCTTGCACATCAAAATTGATTATGTATAAACTGTTGTCACGATTAATTGTATTATGGCTTTAGATCTGTGGAAAGTAATGAATCGAAAACACGTATAAAACCTACCCGATGAGCTCGGAGGGACTTGGATAAAGAGTTGGTCGGAGTTACGATTCCGGCGAGATGTGTAGAAAACCCAGAAAGAAAATCGGAGTGATATTGTAATGGTGGCAAGTTGGAATGGGTTCAGAGGTGACGTATTTATACAAATTTGAGTCGGTTATCGTTAAGAATAGTAATAGGATTTTGCGGGGAGATATGAGTTACGGATAACATTAGAACAAGCTGCTCACGGGATAATCTTTGGTGGTTAGTCGGGATAGAGGTGGAGATAAGAGATGACGCAAGAAAAATGAATTAAAACGAAGTGATTTGCAAACTTCCGTTTTGGCCGGAATTCGACAAACTTGCCGGAGACGATAACTGATAAAGCGGGATGTGTGTTTTTGAAAGTTTGATAATTTGGCAATGGTTTATCTATAATTTAAAACAAGTTGTTAGGGTACTCGGTATAGAAGAAGGGTAGTTCTTAGAAGATGACTCTTTCACCTCAGCATCACGTCATAGTACTTGGAAGATGCCTCTCCAGAATAAAGCAAGGAAATGGATGATGGCCCTACCTAGAAGTGTACAAAAAAAAAACGGTTTTAGAATCGAAACTGGAAAAATAACATAAACCAGTTTTTTAACCGATTTTTCTATAACCGATTTTAGAACTGAACCGAACCGGCGATTATAGACCGGTTAGTGATGTTTATCTTCGTAACCGGTTATAAATAACCGGTTTTTGAAAAAAAAATTACACTTCTAGCCCTACCCCACCTAGTTTATTTATTTATTTTTTTAATTTTATATATATATATATATATATATATATATATACACATAAGTGAGATTATTGTAAGAAAATATGATATTTAATCTAATGGTTGAGATATTGATAGCAATCTTGTAAATAGTGTTGACTATTAAACTAACTAATTTTCTAGATTAATGGTATAAAGGTAAATTTAACATTTTTAAATTAAGAAACTAACATTCATGCACATGCAAGTTTCTACCCTTCTTTTTTAAACAATAACTTTTTATACGTAACTCTTTTTTTTTTTAAATTACACCATAATAACGAGTGTTTTTTTATCTTTAATATGAGTACCATATTGATATACTTATGTAGAAAAAAATTACGTCTCGCTTGGATGTTTTAGTCCATGACAATGGTGTTTTAATTGTAGGGTGTTATTTCTGTTATATTTATGTTCTTCGTAAGATGTATGCCTTCAATATATATATTGTGGTGTTTTTATGAGTTAGGGTGTTATTCCTGTTATATTTAATGTGAGGACAAAGGTCCTTGATTTATTAGGGTGTTATTTCTGTTATATTCAATGGGGTGTTTTTTATAAGATGTGTGCCTTCAATATACATGTTATGGTGTTTTTATGAGTTAAGGTGTTGTTTCTGTTCTTTATAAGATGTATGTCTTTAATATACATGTTGTGGTGTTTTTATGAGTTAGGATGTTATTCCTTTATAAGATGTATGCCTTCAAATTCGAAAATCTTTACAATCACTGCCAAAAATCGGTTACATATATTCATTCTATAATTAGATTTTATTAGTTAAATTACACTTATATCATTAAACTACCAAAATAAAAAGGGACACGTGTCACCTCCAAAATCTTTCTTATCTTTCTCTCACTTTTATATTTTCTTACATGAACCTCTACATATATATATATATATATATATATATATATATATATATATATATATAACTAAAATTAATTTAAACTCTAAAATAACCAACCTAATCTTACAAAAATTTAAACTCTAAAATAATATTAGTTCCAACATTACATTAAAAAACCAACCTAATTTAAAAAAATTAAACTCTAAAGTAATATTAATTCCAACATTACATTAAAAAAACCAAGCTAATCTTAAAAAAGAAAATTATAACACTACTAGTCTTCATCAGGCATATCGTCATTGGGTTTGTTTTGTGCGTTGTTCCAAATGTACTCCACCAAATCCGCTTGTAGTTTTGATGTGTGTACTCGTTATCCGTTTAAATCTTGTTGTTCTACACTCACTTGAACAGAATTCCCGTTAGGCTCGTTTTCGTCACAGTCACAAATCACTTTACCTTCGTCTTCGATGATCATGTTATGCAGCAAGATGCAAGCATATATAATGTATCGCAACCTCTTTGGTGTAAAAGAATGTGCTGGATGTTCAATGATATGCCATTTTTTGTTAGAACCCCAAAATACCGTTCAATATTTTTTTCTCGCCCCCTCTTGAAGCTTGGCAAATGTCTTTCTTTTATCGTCTGTCGGGTGCGGAATAATTTTAACGATTGTAGAGTACGTTGGGTATATTCATCCGCAAGGTAGTAACCACGCATGTACTCCACCCCCGAAACCGTAAACTGGTGTCTGGACCTGTTCCGAGTATTACATCGTCAAATATCCATGATTGGTAGATGATGTTAAGATCGTTAAGTGAACCAGGCAGACCAAAAAAAACATGCCAAATCCAGATATCCTTTGATGCAACTGCCTCTAGTATTATAGTTGGATGACCATAATCGCCCCGAGTATATCGATCTTGCCAAGCAGTAGGGCAGTTCTGCCATGGCCAGTGCATGCAATCAATGCTTTCGAGCATTCCTAGAAAACCATGCCTTTCTTCGAATGCTTGATATAATTCTTGGACGTCGTTTGCTTTTGGTTTCCGCAGATATTTCTTATTTATAACTTCACGATCCATTTGCAAAACTTGTGCAAACATTCACATGAACTTCTTTCAGACATCCTTAAATTTCTGTAAAGTGGTAAATCCCCTACGGCCCCTAGCGTCATATCGAATGGTGAAAAACATATTAGACTGCGCCAAATCATCTGCTATACGTAAGAACAGTCAACGACTCATTCGGAACCGACGTCTAAATATCGCGTCCGTATACACAGATTCGTCGGCAAAATAATCGGCCACTAAACTATAATGCCCAGCTAAATATTAACAAAGAAAAATAGATTAAATTCATTATTAACACTAAAAAAATTAAATACACTATTAAAATTAAATAAAGATACAGTAGAAAAAAATTAAATACCTTCTAGGTCTCGGTTTAAGGCGGCTGCCATAGTTTGCGATTGTGACAACGTTTCTTGCTCTACCTCCTCCTCCATGATCATCTGTGCTACGTGCATAACGAAGTTCGCAAAAAATAATTCGCCCTGACGAACACCACGATGAAGAAGAAGAAGAAGAAGAAGAAAAAGTAGAAGACATGCTTATAATTTTATAAAAATTATGGTGGTGTATAAAAAATGATAGAGATTGCAAAGATTTGGGTTAAAAGTGAGGGAATAAAGGGTATATATTTTTTTCCTTTTTCGCTCCATCCTCATCGTCTACCATTTGTTGTTCAAGACGACGCCACCCTTCCGGAAATGGTGTTTCGGTGCGTCGCCGGACTAGGCCGGGCCTAGACAACCCCACACTAAGTGGCCTTAAGGTTTGATTTTTTTATAGCTATACCGATAGATATGTATACACCAATTAATATCTTTTACTCAAGTTCCTGTAAACCAAATTATATGTATGTACGACACATAAGCAAATTTCCATATTGTTGTGAAACAACAGCCTACTAGCAACTAATATATGAACATAAGAACAAGTATCAAAGGAACACATAGAGAAAGATAGAATAGATAATTATAATTCATTGAGATGTAAATATGCAATACAAAGAACCTCTATATATAGTGTTCTTACATTAATACAAAAGACACGAAGAGACGAAAGTTAGAATGTGGATAGTCACCATAATAGTTTATTTAAAACACTCCCCTTCCCCTTGACTATCCACATGATAAAAGAAAATATTATATTATACGCTTGGTGGTGCTGCCTCGTTGGAGAACCTTGCTAGAAAAACCCAGTGGGACAAAACCTAAGCTAAGGGAAAAAGAGTGCAGTGCGTATTTTCTCCCCCTGATAATTTTGGATCAGGTATGTTGTCTGAAAAACCTTACTAAGAAAATCCAATTGGATAAAACTTAGTGAAGGGTAAAGAGTGCAACTTATGTAAAACTCCCCTCAATATAATATGTATTATTTCAAGTAACAAGTATCAATCTTCTATGAAAGTTGTTGAAAAACTTTTGTAGTGAGTGATTTGTCGCTTGATGTGCAATCTATTAATGAACTTAGTGTATGATCTTCATGAAAACTTTAATTGTCTCATCTTTGTTATCTGATACCATAAGATCCATGAATGTGTTTTGTTAAATTCTCTGCATTTACAAAACTAACCAAACTTGATGATGAGTTAGTATAATATGAACTCATACTTTTCGTACCATAAGGTATAGAAAATATATGTTGTACCCATTACATTATCTTCTCACTATACACAAGTTATATTCTGTTAATGAATTTCATGATATATGTTCGTGTATAACTAGCAAGATATATATTTGTAAAGATGGTACTTCTGGACCAAGGATTTTTGTTTTCCTTTTTTATTTTCATTGAAGATAATAGAGCTATTTTGTATATCAACTACTTGGACATCATTAAATGTACTTAGACTATAAGCTTTGCCCGTATGAAAATGTCCATAATCTTCTAAATGTATTATAATATTGATGGATAATTATACAAATGTCTTTTCTACATGTCGAGCCATAAATTTGCAATACCACTTTAATCTACAAAATCTTGTTTTAATATTTGAGTTCGTTTTGATCTCTTCAGGAGAGATTCATTGACATTATCAACATATATTTTACTACTTGAAAACCTCATATTGGTCTTTAATGAAAACAAATTGACCAACTACACAATATATATTTCTATTTTCTGAGCTCATTAGTAAGTCGATTATACCATATTTGACTCGATTAATATCATCCATACAAATCTTGTAAACTTTGTCTGAGGTTTATATAACAATGCTTCGGCATTTACAATCCACCACAAATTTCTTTCCATCTTTACATATATATGTATATGTGTGCACTCTTTAGGAGTTTTGTCACATTAACTTTCTCATTTAACATATTGATTTCTATATCATATGTTCAAAATTCATATTGTCACAATTAGCACGTACACGTTTTCCATGTATGTTTATTAATGCATAAAAAAATTTTGCACTGTCAAGATGTTTCAATTCACCTTTAGGGCACTCAATTGCCTTACGAAACTCACCAGGAGTTCTAATTGTATTCAAATATGAATCTGTATACAACGATCATATTGTTCTTAAGAACTCACTTTACATGAATTACATAATTTAAATTCTTTAGAACTTTTATGTAGCTTTCAGTCTCAAGTGATAAAAACATTCATGAGATACATATCAATCTCTCTTTATATTACCAGACTAATTAAATACTGGAAAGCTATTGCATCCACCACTGGAGAATATGTGTAACATCCGTAAAAAACCGGGTTAACCAAACCCGCTTCGTTTATTAACCGAACAACCAGTTAAAAATTTCGTTGCGTATTTAATGCTCAAATTAATTTTATACGATACACAATTAATCAATATATTATAATTTAAAAACTATAATTAATAATCAATAATAAATAAGGAGATAAAAATTAAATAGAGACGCCGGGTTTCGAACCCGGGTCTCCCGCTCAAACAAACACACAATGCACCACTAGGCTACCTGCACTCTTTGGGAAATAATTGAAATCAATAAATATAAATATTCGTGCCATGCGAGTCAATTGCGAGATTTCAGTAAGTAACCGCTCTGCTTCAAACGTATACGTTTTAAAGAACGATTATGACAATCAATCCTTAACCGAAATCGCAATCAAACACTTTAACTCGCAAACCGTTATCACTGTTACAAAATTTCCGTTCGATTTTAAGCAAGTCGTAGTTTTGGAAGTCTATGAGTACTTTCAGTCAGAGAACCAACTCGCTACTCACTCGAATCAACCCTTAATACACTCGTAAACCCCTCTACAAGTCCCTATTCAGCAAGAACAACTCGCCGGAAACTTTCTGCAACTTGCCGGAAAACCGAACCCCTTCACCTCTGTGCCTTACTCTAAAAACAGAACATCTAGAGCTCATACCGAAGTCACCCACACTCACCTCAAACTTCTTGAAGAACCTCTGCCGCAAGAGACACGTCGCCGGAATAACCTGCTGTCATCGGAAACTCGCCGGCGAAACAGGGGATCTCTGTTCGGTATATCTTACACCTAATCTCTCTCGTTTCTATTAATCTCATATGTAGCTAATTACAATTTACTAAAGAAATTGATGAATGTATCGAAACAGTCGGGTTTGGGTTCTGGGTTAAGTTTAACGAAGAAGATGAAGTTTTCGGTTATAATATATATAATTTAAATCGAGTTATATCTCGGGTTAGACACACAGTCCAGCGGTGGACTGTGTGCGATTTTAAAGCATACGTCCCGGGTTCGAATTCTGTTGTGTTCCGATTCGCTGAAATATAATGCCTTTTTATAAACGCCAAATCCTGAAACATGTAAGCAGTGTATAAGTATAATTAAACCAAGTTATATAAACGGGTTAGACACACAGTCCAGCGGTGGACTGTGTGCAAACAATAGCATACGTCCCGAGTTCGATCCTTGACACACACACATTCGCTGTAATAAAAAGTCTTTTTTTTAAACTGAACCGGATCCACAACAGTAAGATGTTAAGTATATTAAAAACCAGAATATTTACCAAGTTAGACACACAGTCCAGCGGTGGACTGTGTGCCAAACTAAACCACAGGTCCCGGGTTCGAGACCTGTGGAGAGCACCGAGTCGATACATTAAAACCTTTTTAAAATAAATGATTTTCGGATTAACTTAATTAATGTATAAATATAATCAAAATAAGAAATATTTCGGGTTAGACACGTAACTCAGTTGGTAGAGCTGCGTGCACGCGTACGGGAGGTCTCGGGTTCAAGTCCTGCCCGGCGCATACATACACACAATAGAACCGGTCAACAAGTCAACGGTCAATGGTCAAAAATCAACATCTTTTTTTATTATTTTTATTTATTTATTTAAATAAAAAAATCAATTATAAATACTTAAAAATAACATTTTTAAAGTTAGAAAATAGCCTTAAACTCACAAAAATATATCCAAAAATCCTACTAAAATTGATTAATAAAATCCGCTTATTTACCGAATCGTTATGTTATTATCTAGGTTAGTTTTCTCTCGTGGTTAAATCCAATTTCGTGCGCATTCATCATCAATCCAAGAAACACAACCACTGTGAGTGAATCTTACAACTCCCCCTTTTAATTACACGTTTTGGGGTGTATCATGTGTCGGTTAAACTAATTCGTTTATTCAAACTCGTGCCATACCATATTATGATTTAAACTTAGAATGTAAATATTGTTTGTAGTTATGTATTACTTATTGTCAAGTTGTATGCAAATTATTTGTTAGGCCCATCAGTTCCTCGTGGGAGACGAGTTGAACAACGCGTGCCTTAAAACTCATTCATTAGGCCCATCAGTTCGTAGAACAACGCGTGCCTCAAAACTCATTCATTAGGCCCATCAGTTCCTCGTGGGAGACGAGTTGAACAACGCGTGCCTCAAAACGATCAATTGTTGTATGTGTGTGCAATATCTATATTAAGTGTTTTGTGAATATATTTACATTTACATTTACTCATATGTGGTTATGCACTTTATTTAATAATCAATTCAATAAACTTGTTTAAATGTTTTTCATAGGATTCACTCGCCAACTTTTTTGTTGACCCAAAAACCATTTTTACACATGATACAGGTGAACAGGATGAAGCAAGGAAAACATAGGAAATGTGTCACACCCCGACCCGCAGTGGAAAAGGTGATCGGGGCATGATTGGGTTATCATCAAAGCTCATGACATTTATTAAGCGTTTCATATTCATTAATACAAATTAAATGGAAATTTACAATAAAGGTTACAACTGTTCTAACTAACAATCTAAACTTCTTTGTTCTCTTCTAAGGCATATCCTATGTTTTCCTTGCTTCAACCTGTTCACCTGTATCATGTGTAAAAAGGTTTTTTTGGATCAACATAATGTTGGCGAGTGAACCCTATGGAAAACATTTGAACGAATATATTTAAATTGATTATGAAATATGTGCACAACCAAACATGAGTATAAAAATAGATGTAACTTAATCAACAATCATAAGATATTGGATGGAACACTCATGAATAATAATGGAACAATTAGAGGCACGCGATGCTCAACTCGTCTCTCACGAGGAACTGAGGGGCCTAATGAATGAATTGCATAACCATGATAATATGAATGACACAACTACAAACAATACAAACTCAATGATATACACACAAACAATAATGAATTTGTTTTGTAGCACGCGTTGTTCAACTCGTCTTCCACGAGGAACTAATGGGCTTAATGTATGAGTTTCATATAATATGACAAAAGGAAATAAGTAAATCACAACAATAAAAACAATCTAAGTTTAGGTCATGATGTGGTATGGCACAAGTTTAAATAAATAAATTAATTATTTTTATAACACATGACACACCCCAAAACGTGTAATTTAAAAGGGGAAGTTGTAAGATTCACTCACAGTGGGTGCGTCCGGTTGATGACGTTGAATGCACGCGAAGTGGTTTTAACCACGAGTAAGTTTAACCTAGAATAATCGCATTATGGTTTGGTAAGTAAATGGATTTTATTAATCTATTTTAGTAGGATTGTTGGGTGTATTTTTGTGAGTTTGAGGCTATTTTCTAACCTTAAAAATGTTATCTTTAAGTATTTTTAATTGATTTTTAATTAAAATAATTAAATAAAAAATAATAAAAAAAATTGATTTTTTTTTCTGACCGTTGACAATTTGACCTGACCGTTGACCGGTTCAATTCGGAATACAAGTGCGCTGAGTGAGGCTCGAACCCGAGACCTCCCGTACGCGTGCACGCAGCTTTACCAACTGAGCTACGTGTCTAACCCGTTATAAATCTGATTTTAATTATATATATATATTAATTAGTTTAAACCGAAAATCATTTTATTTTAAAAACAGTTTTAAGCGAATCGGACATACACTCCACAGGTCTCGAACCCGGGACCTGTGGTTTAATCTAACACACAGTCCACCGCTGGACTGTGTGTTTAACATGTTATATATTTCCACTTTTATTATACTTAAATACAAATTATCTGCTTTCATTTCTGACTCTATTTAAAAAGTTAATAATTGTCCGGGTCGATGTAGGAGACCGGACTCGAACTTGTGACGTGCGATTAAACATACACACAGTCCACCGCTGGACTATGTGTTTAACTTGGTTATTATTCCGATTATTAATATACTTAACATATATCTAAGGCGACTCCGGTTCAGTAAACAAAAAAAATGGTTTTTATTAAGGCAGCGTGTGTGAAACCGGAATCGAACTCGAGACGTTAGCGATTTATGTGCACACAGTCCACCGCTGGAATGTGTGTCTAACCCGAGTAATTTCTTGTTTTTAATTATACTTAAACGTTCCATGACTTCGTCTTCTTCGTTGAGATATAACCAGAAATCGGTGACAGACTGGTTCGAAATTCTTATCAGTTTATTAGTGTGATTCAGTTCATTACGGTGAGATAAGGGTGAGAAGATAAAGAAAATAAGCGAAAGAGGTATACCGACTGGACCCTCTGTTTTCCGGCAGAACTCCGGCGACAGCAATCAACTCCGGCGTCAGGTGTCTTGCAGCAGCAAGTCTCCGGAAAGCTTGGAAAAAGTAAGGGTGACTTCGGTATAAACTTAGAAGGTTCAGTAAGGCTCGGCAATGGGGAAATCGGTTTTCCGGCGACGAACAGATAAGTTCCGGCGAGTGGAATTACGCCGAGGAAAAGTGTGGTTTTGAGCGAAAAAGTTTGCAGTGGGTTGAGGGTGAATTTATAGGGGAAAAACGAGATGTATTTGGTCTGATTTCGGGCTGTGTTCGTTTATTTAAATTTTCCGGCGGTTATGATTTTGGTCGCGGACTTCAAACATCGGTTATAACCGATGTCTGGTTAATAGTTTACGTTATAACGTAAATTGTAGTTAAGACTCGCGATATTTCCGGGATTCCGACGACTGAACTGTTTGGGCGCCGGTTTTGAATTCGTAACGTCATTATATCAATTAAATGATTTCAATATATAACAAACAAAATCCGTGGCGCAGTGGTTTGTGTGTGTGAGTTAAGTTTGTTTCCGGAATCGGTACAGACCCGGGTTCGAAACCCGGCAGAAGCAAATCATTTTTATTTTGCGATTTTTGACAGTTTTTCAAAAACTAAATATATATTCCCGTATAATAATTGATTACGGATCGTTTAAAAATATTTTGGGCATTTAATTCGCAAGGAAATTTTTGACTGACTGTTCGGTTGATAAACGGAGCGGGTTTGGTAAATCCGTTTTTGATGGATGTTACAGTATCCCCTGCTTTTTAGAAATTTCGTCCCGAAATTTAAATTGTGATATATTTGACTAAAAGAATGATGATGTTTTGTTTGACAGTTGTATGCTTAGAAAAATAAAGGTTTAAGTTTTTGTTCGAGGCGGTAACGTTCCTTGTAAGGGTTAAGTACCCTATTCAGGAATCGCTTGTTGTTGCCTACTGTATAAGTATTGATAAGCAGAAATGATTTGCTAAAAATGATATCATGCATAAGAATTTAGATACGTTTGGAAAAGTATGGTTATATCCTAAGGCAAAACTTCTAACACTACAACCTATATGGAACATAAATAAAAACACAACAACTGATATTTGAACATAAGTAAACACAACAGCTAATATTCGAACATGAATAAACACATCAGCAAATATTTGAACATGAATAAACACATCAGCAAATATTTGAACATGAATAATCACAACAGCAAATATTTGAATCCACATTCTGATAGCATATATGTTTGAATGATGGAAGTTCCTCTCTCGTTTGTTATGATGGAGAGGTTAGTTTATGTAGAAATGGATCACAATCCAATCTCTTTAAATAACATGATGATGTAAATGTACACAAATTCCAACCAAGGCAATACTAAATCCTACATGGAACTTCTCATAACCGCCTGATAATGCCTCTGATCCTTTGGCAAGAATACTTATATATAGGAAGTACCAGCGGCGTATCCACCATATTCTTGCCAAATTTTCATTAATTTTATCCACAAGTTATGATTGGTTACCAAGAACTAATAAATCCTACATAGAACTTCTCATAACCGTCCGATAATGCCTCTGATCCTTTGACAAGAATACTTATATATAGGAAGTACCAGCGGCGTATCCACCATATTCTTGTCAAATTTTCATTGGTTTTATCAGTGAATTATGATTAGTCCTATAACTCTACAATCAATACAACAAACATAAATTACTGAAATGAAATATATCTGTGCGATCAAGGCTCAATCGAACGGAGCCGATCGTATTGCATGTACTGAAAATGAAATGGATGTGCGCTCAAGGCTCAATCAAACGGAGCCGAACGTATTGAATGTACTGAAATTGAAATTGTGTGCTCAAGGCTCAATCGGGTGGAGCCGAGCGTATTGCATGTACTGAAAATGAATAACTTAACCACACAAACAGCCTATGCATGGAACCTCTCATAACCGCCTGATAATGCCTCCAATCATTTGACAAGAATACTTATATATAGGAAGTACCAGCGGCGTATCCACCATATCCTTGTCAAATTTTCATTGACTTTATCCGCAAGTTATGGTTAGTTCGATGCGACTCTATTACAAACACCACAACCACAAGATACTGATAATGAAATTGTCTGTGCGCTCAAGGCTCAATCAAACGGAGCCGAACGTATTGAATGAAATTGTATGTGCGCTCAAGGCTCAATCAAACGGAGCCGAACGTATTGAATGTACTGAAATTGAACAACTTAATCTAAACAACCATCACACAATCAGCCTATGCATGGAACCTCTCATAACCGCCTGATAATGCCTCCGATCATTTGACAAGAATACTTATATATAGGAAGTACCATCGGCGTATCCACCATATCCTTGTCAAATTTTCATTGACTTTATCCGCAAATTATGGTTGGTTCGATGCGACTCTACTACAAACACCACAACCACAAGATACTGATAATGAAATTGTATGGGCGCTCAAGGCTCAATCAAACGGAGCCGAACGTATTGCATGAACTGGAAATGTAAATTGAAATGTGCGCTCAAGGCTCAATCAAACGGAGCCGAATGTATTGCATGTATTGAGATATAAAATGAAATAACCGATCAAGGCTCAAACAAACGGAGCCGATCGTGCGGGCACGCCCTGATCAACCGCATAATAAAATGGGGATCAAACTCAACCTCGATGGATGGGGAGCTGCGGCCTCGGCAAAAGCATATACTGAAAACAATATATAATATATAATATACCATAATTACTCTAACAGTCTACACATGTGATAAAGAAAAACATAAAACTACACGATAGGAGTTGAATCTGGATCTTCGGCGAAAAGGACTAGCTGAGTATCCTCGTTTGGGCCGTCATTATCTTCGACAGGATTGGCGTTGATATTGAAGACTCTTCCTCTTGCTGATGGCATAGTGTTTGGGTTTTCTTGGTTTACTTGGTTAACTGGGTTTGATTGGGCTTGAGTGTTGATAACGTTAACCAATTGAGGGCATGTGTTTCTAAAGTGGGTAGGGTCGCCACAATTGAAACAAGCTCGAGTATATGGGAACACGGGGTATTGGGGTTGATAATAAGTTTGGGTCATGTTTTGAGTAGGGGAAAAGGTTTGGTTTTGAAAGGTGCTACAAACATTGCTCAAATGACCATAGCGTCCACAAGTTGCACATAGACGACAAGGTAGGGTATGGGGATGGTGATAAAAACAGTTGTTGCATCGAGGGTGAGGTCCAAGATATAGTTTCTTATCTGGGTAAGCTGAGTTGGGTGCCACTTGGGTGATTGGGATAGCTCGGATGGGTATAGCGTGTAAAACTGGTTGATTTCGTTGAGTAGCAGCGAAAAGTCGCCCGACTCTTCTTCTCTTAGGATTGGGTTGAGAAGGGGATTCGGTTTGAGTGGAGTCGGAGGTTTCAGTCGATTCTTTATCCTTCTTCTTCTCCTCCTTGAAGTCTTTGTTTCGGATTCGGTTCTCAGTGAGCTCTGTTGCTAGCTCCATTGCTGCTTCCAAAGTTGCAGGCTTGGTACTTATTACAGGGTCTTGAATCTTTGACGGAAGACCACGAATGTAGTGCTCGATCAAACGGTAGAGGGGAGTGAACATGTTGGGAACCATTTGATGTAACTCGAGGAATCTTTTGTTGTAGGTGATGTGGTCTCCTTCCATTTGCTTCAATGAGTAAAATTCATCTTCTAACTTCTTGATTTCGCTCCTTGGGCAAAATCGTCTGGTCATGATTTCCTTCAATTCGTTCCAAGTTAAGGTCATAGCATCTTCCACACCTCGTTTGGCCTTCTCTGTGTTCCACCAAGTAAGTGCTATCCCATATAATCGACCGGTAGCATATCGTACTTTGCGATCGTCAGGGCAATCGCAATTTAGAAAAGTGTTCTCCATTTCTTCAAACCAATGGAGAAGAGCAGTGACGCCTTCAGTCCCTTTGTATTTCGGAGGGTCGCATGATTTGAAATGCTTGTAGGTGCATTTAGTGGTATTTGGGGGAGAGTTGAAAATGTTTTGGTTTGCTTGATTGACAGGATTATTGGTAAGTGCTTGTTGAACTTGGATTACAATATTGGGTATTACGGCAGCCATTTGTTGAGCGATTAAGGCAGCCATGCGCTCGCGGGCTTTTCTTGTTCTCGTCTTCCTACGGGCGAGGTTAGAAGACATCTACAAGAAATACATGACAAGAGTATGAGTTGGATGCTTTTGGGTTCATGGGTCGCATTAGGAATGAACATTCATAAAATAATTATAGATAAATAAATTACTACATCCATTGGATGTCTTGGGCTTTGCTCGCTGTTAGGCCCTTCATGCCGCCATACTTTACCTGTGTAATCATGTGGGCCCCCATGAATACCGGTTTTTCATATGGTTCGCACGGTTTCTGCCTGGTTGCGTACACAAAACCCGGAGAAAATCGAGAAATATGTATACAACGTGTGATATTCGGAATGTGTCCACGTGTAGACACGGTGACACCTCAAAGTAGGTTTAGTTCGAACGACGTTTGGTGTGGCATGCTTTGGCCTAATAGGTCCTTCGTACTCTCATCGTTGGTCCCCAGGTAGGCAAACTGGTCCGTTATATTGGATTTATACGAATGCCAGCCTAGACAGGACGTTCCGACTACCGGTACTTGTACCCTTCCAGTTACTACATGCCCGTCGCAGAACTTACTTTGATGAGATTTGAAAATTGCACAAAATCTTTGGATAATGAGAGTATGAAAATAAATGGAACACATGAACATCGATATATGTATAATGAATATGTATATAAGCATGTATGTTTGACTGTGAATGTAAACAAATATGAAACAAATAAATATCACAAGTTTGTATGTAACCACCTAATCAATTAAAATTTAGGCAGACTATAGTATAGGCTCTAAGGGTCTAATAACCTATCCTATATCCCTATAGTCATGGCTCTGATACCAATCTGTCACACCCCGACCCGCAGCGGAAAAGGTGATCGGGGCATGATTGGGTTATCATCAAAGCTCATGACATTTATTAAGCGTTTCATATTCATTAATACAAATTAAATGGAAATTTACAATAAAGGTTACAACTGTTCTAACTAACAATCTAAACTTCTTTGTTCTCTTCTAAGGCATATCCTATGTTTTCCTTGCTTCAACCTGTTCACCTGTATCATGTGTAAAAAGGTTTTTTTGGATCAACATAATGTTGGCGAGTGAACCCTATGGAAAACATTTGAACGAATATATTTAAATTGATTATGAAATATGTGCACAACCAAACATGAGTATAAAAATAGATGTAACTTAATCAACAATCATAAGATATTGGATGGAACACTCATGAATAATAATGGAACAATTAGAGGCACGCGATGCTCAACTCGTCTCTCACGAGGAACTGAGGGGCCTAATGAATGAATTGCATAACCATGATAATATGAATGACACAACTACAAACAATACAAACTCAATGATATACACACAAACAATTATGAATTTGTTTTGTAGCACGCGTTGTTCAACTCGTCTTCCACGAGGAACTAATGGGCTTAATGTATGAGTTTCATATAATATGACAAAAGGAAATAAGTAAATCACAACAATAAAAACAATCTAAGTTTAGGTCATGATGTGGTATGGCACAAGTTTAAATAAATAAATTAATTATTTTTATAACACATGACACACCCCAAAACGTGTAATTTAAAAGGGGAAGTTGTAAGATTCACTCACAGTGGGTGCGTCCGGTTGATGACGTTGCATGCACGCGAAGTGGTTTTAACCACGAGTAAGTTTAACCTAGAATAATCGCATTATGGTTTGGTAAGTAAATGGATTTTATTAATCTATTTTAGTAGGATTGTTGGGTGTATTTTTGTGAGTTTGAGGCTATTTTCTAACCTAAAAAATGTTATCTTTAAGTATTTTTAATTGATTTTTAATTAAAATAATTAAATAAAAAATAATAAAAAAAATTGATTTTTTTTTCTGACCGTTGACCATTTGACCTGACCGTTGACCTGACCGTTGACCGGTTCAATTCGGAATACAAGTGTGCAGAATGAGGCTCGAACCCGAGACCTCCCGTACGCGTGCACGCAGCTCTACCAACTGAGCTACGTGTCTAACCCGTTATAAATCTGATTTTAATTATATATATATATTAATTAGTTTAAACCGAAAATCATTTTATTTTAAAAACAATTTTAAGCGAATCGGACATACACTCCACAGGTCTCGAACCCGGGACCTGTGGTTTAATCTAACACACAGTCCACCGCTGGACTGTGTGTTTAACATGTTATATATTTCCACTTTTATTATACTTAAATACAAATTATCTGCTTTCATTTCTGACTCTATTTAAAAAGTTAATAATTGTCCGGGTCGATGTAGGAGACCGGACTCGAACTTGTGACGTGCGATTAAACATACACACAGTCCACCGCTGGACTGTGTGTTTAACTTGGTTATTATTCCGATTATTAATATACTTAACATATATCTAAGGCGACTCCGGTTCAGTAAACAAAAAAAAAATGGTTTTTATTAAGGCAGCGTGTGTGAAACCGGAATCGAACTCGAGACGTTAGCGATTTATGTGCACACAGTCCACCGCTGGACTGTGTGTCTAACCCGAGTAATTTCTTGTTTTTAATTATACTTAAACGTTCCATGATTTCGTCTTCTTCGTTGAGATATAACCAGAAATCGGTGACAGACTGGTTCGAAATTCTTATCAGTTTATTAGTGTGATTCAGTTCATTACAGTGAGATAAGGGTGAGAAGATAAAGAAAATAAGCGAAAGAGGTATACCGACTGGACCCTCTGTTTTCCGGCAGAACTCCGGCGACAGCAATCAACTCCGGCGTCAGGTGTCTTGCAGCAGCAAGTCTCCGGAAAGCTTGGAAAAAGTAAGGGTGACTTCGGTATAAACTTAGAAGGTTCAGTAAGGCTCGGCAATGGGGAAACCGGTTTTCCGGCGACGAACAGATAAGTTCCGGCGAGTGGAATTACGCCGAGGAAAAGTGTGGTTTTGAGCGAAAAAGTTTGCAGTGGGTTGAGGGTGAATTTATAGGGGAAAAACGAGATGTATTTGGTCTGATTTCGGACTGTGTTCGTTTATTTAAATTTTCCGGCGGTTATGATTTTGGTCGCGGACTTCAAACATCGGTTATAACCGATGTCTGGTTAATAGTTTACGTTATAACGTAAATTGTAGTTAAGACTCGCGATATTTCCGGGATTCCGACGACTGAACTGTTTGGGCGCCGGTTTTGAATTCGTAACGTCATTATATCAATTAAATGATTTCAATATATAACAAACAAAATCCGTGGCGCAGTGGTTTGTGTGTGTGAGTTAAGTTTGTTTCCGGAATCGGTACAGACCCGGGTTCGAAACCCGGCAGAAGCAAATCATTTTTATTTTGCGATTTTTGACAGTTTTTCAAAAACTAAATATATATTCCCGTATAATAATTGATTACGGATCGTTTAAAAATATTTTGGGCATTTAATTCGCAAGGAAATTTTTGACTGACTGTTCGGTTGATAAACGGAGCGGGTTTGGTAAATCCGTTTTTGATGGATGTTACAAAATGCCTTAGAAGAAAATAATGAAGTCTAGAATGATGTGTAGAACATGTTGTAATTACGATTGTATGTTTCCCTTTAAATTGTAATAATAAATATGAAACGTTATAATAAATGTCATGAGCTTTGATGAAAACCCAATCATGCCCCGATCACCTTTTCCGCTGCGGGTCGGGGTGTGACAGAATGTTTCCTCATAATTAATCATAAGTCTTTGTGAAATCCTTGTGCCATCAATTGTTAATCCACATAAAAGCCCTAATTATATTAAATATACTTTACAACTTCTTTTGTATGGATTGTTGGTCCAGAAACTTTCCATGTCATTAGAGAATTCAACTCTGCCTTATTTGCGTCATCATATTTTGGCCAATTATTTCTATCTTTACATTCATAGGCAGATCTCATATCTTGATCCTCATCATTTAATCATTTTAAGCGCTATATTATATACAAAAGTATAACGACGTCGATTTTATTTTCGATTCCATACATATCTTAGACATGATACAACTTATTGAGATCTCCTTATTTTTAGGTACCTGAGGTTCTTCTTGAACCATCATGTCTAATGTCTCTTCAGAGGATCTTATTACTATAATATCTACTTGACCATCTTAATTACTTGCTCCAATTTTCGACGAATTTTATTATTGGAATCAACTAGTCTACCACGCTTCAGGCCTGCATTAGACTCGTTACAAAATATGTGGTTGTCCTCTTTGGACACAAATATAACTGGAGCATAAGCAGTTGATTATGTGACTTACTTAGTCACTCTATTTAGGTCATTGAACTTGTCTGGTAATTTTATTATTAATAATGGTAGATGAATTATCCTTTGAACTTCTGATTCATCGTTTATAGTCTGAGGATCAAGATAACATGATAATTCATTCCATGTTTCACTTTCCAACTGCTTGTTATCTCCCCCAAATGTTGGGAACATTCATTCACTAAAGTGAAAACCAACGAGCCGTAAGCAAATCTCTCACCATTGGCTTTAAGTATTTAATCATAGGCAGTGCAGCTCATTTCTCGGCGCGCACAACCGTGCGACCCATGTGACGACCGTGCACTAGCTGGTCATCAATCAACAGTGTATCTTGAGACCCTGCACGGCTGTGCGACCAAACACGACCGTGCACATCTGAAGATTTTGCCGCCCAAACGTCCACTTGTTGACCCATGCCCTGCAGCTGACATCATGCTGATGCGCACAGGCGTGCACATAAAGTGCACGGCCGTGCGGATATGAAAATCTCTATAAAACAGAGCATTCGCTACTAATCAAAATGTTGGGTAATTTTCCAAGTTTCCGGGCGATTTCTGAGGTCCGAGAGCTGCTGATTATGGTCTATTTCAAGCCTCAAAGTTGCAAGAAGCTCATCTTTCATCCAATCAATCAAATCCTTGCTTGTTTATAGTTTGAATTCTTGTTCTTAACATATATTTTAAGCACATTTGCAAGCATTCAGTTGACGTTTATGTATTATTATTTTGAATGCTGGTAAAATACTTGTTTTATGAACAATATTTAGTTTGTAATTACGTTGGAATGATGCTTAGGCAACTTGTTCATGTTTGAATCTTGATGATCATATAGCAAACTTGGTTCATTGACGTTGGATTTTTTATTGAGGTTGTTTATCTTGGATGATTAGTAAATGGTTAGTTAGGATAAGTTGATAAAACCCCATAATTAATCAGTTACTAGTAAACTATTAACTTGTTAATATGTTTACACCATTAAACTATAAATAGTTTTTGGTTTAATAAAAGATAAATCTGATTTTGATCAAAAATGCTTTCTTACACGTAAGGGCTCTAACGGGTTAGATGGTGTTATTGTAAGTTCTTAACATGTTTCATAATCTTTGTTGAGTATTTTTGGCCAAAATGGCCAACTTGGTAGATTTATGTTTAAGACTTACAAAATGGATAAGTTTGTGATATGATCTACGTTATTCTTGTCTTGGTGGTTATATTGTGTTAATCGGTATTGCTTTGCTTGATAAAGTGAGGTTAGAAAACTCTTAACGGATGACTAACTTATTTTTAAAAGATTCACATGAAAATATATCAATAGCTCGTTAATGAATAATTTTAGGTGGTTAAAGTGTGTTTATCGCGTTAACTTTCCGAAGAATTATCATGTTAGGATTCCCGAAAGGGATACTAATTGTCTTTATAGTTGGAAAATTGATCAAGTGTCTTTGCGACATTTCTGACTTAGTTAACATGTTTAGGTTGTTTATAAAACAAGACAAAAGAAAAAGAAATTATATTTTTGTATTTGGAGTCTTATATGTTTTAAAATATATTTTTAGAAAATTTTAGTAAACACCCTTTCACATACCTTTTTACCGGTAGATAAATGACGACGGTTTAGTACATAAGCATCTGCCCGCGTCCATGGATCGACATCTGGTTCTTACCCATACTTTACTACATATACGATAGGCTACACTTGCCCTTTTGTGTGTGTTTTAATTTAAGGTATAAATAATTTTAATAAATATTAAAACCGAGTTCGTGTGTAAAATTCATTGTAAAAACATGTATATATACGCACACGTCATATGTGTATTAGGACAACGCATTATTATTGCAAACTATCATGTTATATAACTTTTATCCTTTTCACATTTTTTCTCATATAACCACTCCCTTAATTTGTTATTTCTAGTAGCCAATCTCATTATTAACATCACTACAATTATCATGGTCGATCTAAAATCACATTCAATATAAAATCACATTCACTTCTAAAATGTAAGTGAACCGAAACAAGCTTTATAGCTTTTATTTATTACTCGGTTACACCATATGTAAAATCATTTCAAACTTTTCATACTCACTAATGATATTGCTACTTACGGAGCATATCTCACTTGTGATAAATGGAAAATTTATATCCACTTTTTCAACATACATAATTTTCTTTTCACATCACATCAATTGAGAAGTAACTTTATATATGAGTCATTTAATTTTACTAGTGTAAAATCTTATAAACTTCTATAAACTGATAGTGAGATTTAGGGAGTATAACACTTCAAGGGTCATATCTAAACATATTTTCTCTTTTATGATAATAGTGATAAACCAGAATTTGGTTTTGGTGTTATATTCAATGATATATTTAATGATATCGATCATATAAACAAGGCATAATGTAAAATCAAATTATACAATATATGACATTATAACATTGTTATGATATTATAAAAACAAGTTATAATAAAATTTTATGCATTAACATATTTTACCACTTATAAACAAATATATATAAATCTATCACAACATAACCCGATGAGATGCGTATCACTCTACCTTGAACACCGATAGATACAAACAAAACAAATACTTCAATCAAGTTCCCAACATATAATTATTATTATTTCCAAACAATTATTTCTTTATAATCTTTATAATAAATTAATCATTAATATGTTCTACTTAAAAACATATCGAGAAGTATCTACTTAACTTGCAAAAATATCTTTTCCCACAAAAACATATCACACATACAAGTCTTATACAGGTGTTACGATGCATAAATTTTTAAGGATGTTAAAATACAAAGATAACATCCTGAAATATCATGTAATAGATAAAAAGGGATGATAAAATCAATTAATAGCAATAGAGTGACTTGAATTCATATTTTTTAAAACCCAAACAATTAACAGAGAATGATATGATTTCCACTAATTTAATCAAGAAATCTAACATAGAAAAACATAACCTTATTCTTTTGATAAGAAGAGAAAATCAAGAATAGTGAAACAAAAGTAATTGAAAATATGTCTTCATTTATCTTCTTAAATCATCTTATCTTATTAAGAATATATATATATATATATATATATATATATATATATATATAATGTATCAAATCAGAACCACATTGTATATATTACTCTAGTAGTAATTTTATTCATCATTTAAATTATAATAAACCGCTAAAAAAGATCATGATATATTATATTAAATTAATTTTGATAATCAATTTGTAAAACCATCAATTACACAAAAACAAAAAAAAAATTATAGAACAAGTTTTAACTGACATTTTGTTCAAGTATATGGCAACAACATATTCATGATAATAACTTACAAGGAGAGAGTGATGCATGTTGTAACCAGTTATCATATCATATTATACACATTATTAAAACAATATATATTAACTATATACGTGAAGGAAAAATCAGCAATACTAATATATGTTACTTATTTAATCCAAATCCAAAAATAAGTTAGATGATTCAAAATAAACTAAGAATTAAAATATTCAAAAGAAATACATATATTTTTTAAGTTAGACCATCAAAGCTAACCCTATTTTTCAATCATGGTCCATTGGCCCCTTTTAGTATTCTTAACTCTCGCATAAGCCATTTTAGCGAGTAGAATTTACGAGATCAAGAACCATTATAGGGAAGCTTATACATGCACTTTGTAAACCAGGCAGGGAGTATTAATGATAAATTACTAGCCCGGAACCAAAACAGATGTCCCAAGTCCCAATATAATGTTTTAAATATTTAGAAAATAATTGAATGGGCATTTGTTACCTCTCTACGTCTCCAACTTTCTATCGCTGAAGTGCAACCCATCTTCTCTTTTGATTTATCGGTTTCTTTCTCATAGTTGTGAAAAATTAATTCCGGCTGGAAATTAATCCACATCAAAGTGAAGGCGGCCAAAAACATAAGCACTCTCGTGCTGATAACGTGTTGTAAAACAACGGCCTACTAGCGACTAGTATGTGAACATAAGAACAAGTATCAAAGGAACACATAAAGAAAGATAGAATAGATAGTTATAATTAATTGAGATGTGAATATGCAATATAAAGAACCTCTATATATAGTGTTCTTACATTAATACAAAAGACACGAAGAGACGGGAATTAGAATGTGGATAGTCACCATAATATAGTTTATTATCATACATATGTAATTGAGGAGGTATGGTCCCAAATGACCATACCCTCGACTACACTTTACAAGGATAACCTGGCATGCAACATGCAATAGTGCGTGTCCTTCAACACCAATAGGTCGTACAATGAGCCTTGCGCACTCAGCGCAACGGTAAATTAGACTAACAACATCAGGTCATACAATGAGCATTGCGCACCCAGCGCAACGGTGAATTAGACCAACACCATCAGGTCGTACAATGAGCCTTACACACTGAGCGCAACGGTAAATTAGACTAACAACATTAGGTCATACAATGAACCTTGCGCACTCAGCACAACGGTGAATTAGACAAATGCAATTAAGTCACACAACGAGTCTTACGCACTCAGTGCAACGGCAAGTTAGACTTACGCGCGCAGGCTACTAGACCCTGCGCAAAACAACATCCCTTTGAGCTGTGAATCCTAAAACCTTGCAAGGACAAGACACATGTCACACCCCGGATTTCCAACCCCGAAATCCAAACACCGGTGGGCCCAGGTGGAGAGTATCGTCACAACAATTGATAACATCATAGTCAATTAAACACGACACAGCGGAAGTCTTGGAGTAAAATTACTATTACAAACCGAAATGTTCTGTGACATCCCGGGTTTTTCGGATAACTTAAACGTAATACTTGTCGAGTGAATCATATGCTATGTATTAAACGTGTACGAGTTAGTGAATACGTGATGTGCGATTATGTGATTGTGTTAGTTATAAAATAATCATGGCAAATATGTACACGAACCGAACCGCGACACGAACCAACCTTAAACTCCTTGTGACTCTAGGAGTGCACCGAGTTCTAACCCAAACCCTAAACTCCTTGTGACTCTAGGAGTGAACCGAGTTCTAACCCAAACCTTAAACTATTCGGCCGCAAGATCAAACCCAAACCGAACCAACCCAAGTCCTCGGCCACGAGATCAAGCCCAAAACCGCAAACCCATTGCGAGTCACCTTGTTGCGCTATATATACACACACTCATGCATGCTCTTTCACAACTCCAAAACCCTAAAAGCAAAACAGCCGTCGGTAGCCAATCTGTCATCTCTCCGATCGCAAAACAGTCCATCCCTTCCACTTGATCACCTCTTCGATCGCAAACAACCTCGTCCTTCATCATCTTTATCTGATCAGCCATACATCACTTTCTCGGTCGCTAACAGCTTGTTCCTTTCATCCTCTCGGTCGCAACTATCCTGGATCATCGGTTCCTCGTCTACTCACGGTTCATTAAGCTTGATAGTAAAGGTTAGGATTTATCTTTTGATTACAGGATCATGTTCGGATATATGTGCTTGAATTAAGTGATTGGTTTGTTTTCGGATTATATGTGTTTGAATCGGCTGATTTATCATTGTTACATGTATGATTGTTTTCGGAACTTATAAGTTTGCCAAGTATGTTTGTTTATAAAAACTAGAGATGTTGATTAGGGTTTGCATGGATGTGATATTGGTATTGATCTATGATTAGGAAACCGGTTCTTGATCGCCTAGGTTAATTATATTGACGGTTTAGGCAAGTTAATGGTAACAATATGCTGAAACAGGTTTCTGAGTAATAGTTACAGCTGACTTCATCTGGCTGTAACTCGGTCATTAGTTGTCAAAAAACGGATTTTCTGATGTCTAGAACGTAGAGATTTGAATAATGAATCTAATGGCGCTAGATTCATATTTTTCTGAAGTCGTTTGATATTTTTAAATGGCCAAATAAGTTCAGTAACTAAAGCTGTGAAAATCCTGAAATTTTGTTAGTTGTTTATCGAGTTGGATTTTATAATCAGTAGGGAGTCGAGTCATGAATTTTGTACAGCAACTAGGTATGGAAATTTCCGGGCAACTCCAACTGGAATTTTGTTAATTGGACGATCAGTGATTTTTAAATAAATTCTTCCGTGGACTGCAGTCAGAAAGCGACGAATCTGACTGCAGCCTAGTATATTAATATTTGTGGTTAATTGGTAAAGATTTAGGACTTGGAAAATTTATATAAATTTCTATATTATAAATTTCACCTGCTGTAAAATAATTGGAATTTTTGGAAGGTTGGAACTATTTTATAAAAATCCTAGAAAACAGCTGAATTATGAGTATTAAGCTGAAATTTGATAACTTGTGATTGTGTGCACCAAAGTGTTGCATGGATTGGATTATGTTCATGATAAATTGTTTTGATTAGTATGATCACATGAGGATACTTGCATGCATGTTTGAGTGTTAGGTATGTTGTTTGTGTGTATCATTTTGTGCGTAAATTAAGTGTAGAATCTGTATTGGTGTGTTCACACACTGACTTGAAAATTGGTTTGTTAGGACGCAATTAGCGGTCCCATCCTTTACAACTTCTTTGCTACACTAACCGAGCAAATAAAGGTGAGTTCACGGCCCCTAACTTTATCGGGTTTTTTAAACAACAGGGGGAGAAACATGTATACACTCTTCAAACTCAATCTCTTTACGTTATACGAAATTAACGCCACATAACTATCCGGTAACTAAGTTGATGTTAATGTAATGTTATGGTCACTAAGTAGCTATATCACTTAAGTCCTCGTCAATCTCTCGGATCGTTAGTATTGGGTTTTAATAGCGGGGGAATTATAAGTAGTACTACTGGGCCCGACAAGCCCCATCCGAGCTAGTCGCGCTAGCCGACTGGGTATGGTCAACGGGTGAATAATTTGGCCTAACCTCGCCATGGTCAGTGATAGGCCTGGCAAAACGGAGGCACAACAGTCAGCTTCGATCGCGAACTCTTATGTGACATAACTTTAGGCTAGCTACCTATATATGTTAACATTGAACTTAATTACGAATCAACTATATTATCTCGGGTTGAGGGTAATGGAAACAACAACTTATTATTCCGGGTTTGGAATAATGGAAACAACAACTTATTATTCCGGGTTTGGAATAATGGAACCAACATCATTATTATTCCGGGATGGGAATAATGGAACTAAATCGTTATCCCGGGTTAGGGATAACGGGGGAAAACAAACTATAACCGAACAAACGAATTTATGAAAACCTGTGAACTCACTCATCTTTAATGTTGACACTTGTTTCTTTACATGTTTCTCAGGACGCTAGGAGCTCTAGGTGCACTCACATGCATTGAACAAGACATCTTTTATCGAGTCTCAATTACAAACGTTGTTTTGGGTTTTTCATTTGTTTTGGCGTTTGTGTTGGCGCCCATTTCTCTACTTATTTAATGCTTCCGCTAAACTTTGGTAACTAACTAAGACAATCTAAAATCTACGATAATTGGTTAATCAAATGATTTTTGGAAAACGTATTATCAAATCATATAGAGTCGTTCGACGTACTAGTGTTTCAGATTCTGGTTTGTTCACACGCCTCGCGGTAAAACTCCGCAAGTGGGAATTGAGGGTGTGACAGATTGGTATCAGAGCCACTAGCTATAGAGAACCAGGTTTGCATTAGAAGTAGACCTAAACTATAGCTGAATACATGACACTAGACGTAGTCTGGCACCGAACTGTTATATCTTGTTATGCAATGTACCACAACTGTGTTATGTAGATTATGACTTCATAATAAGAAATGAAAACAACTCGTAACTAACTACACAACCTAACAGGCAATGTCATCATCATCATCGTCATCATCATCCGACAAACTTACGCCACCAAGAGCGCAAGGAAAGGCACCTATGGTGGAACCCTTACCATCTTATGGCGTGGAAACGCGCTCAGCTGCGAGGAAAAGGCTCGCTCTGGGGGAGGAGTCGTCATCACGCCCAACCATTGCTGTGCCGGTTGAACCGGTTAACTCTGTAGAAGTAGGAATTGACCTACTTAGAATCAGGATACAGAAACAACAAGAACAGATAAAAAGAATGCAGGAAACCATTCTGTCACACCCTCAATTTCCACTTGCGGAGTTTTACCGCGAGGCGTGTGAACAAACCAGAATCTGAAACACTAGTACGTCGAACGACTCTATATGATTTGATAATACGTTTTTCAAAATCATTTGTTGTAGATTTTATATTGTCTAAATTAGTTACCAATATTTAGCAGAAGCATCAGTTTTAAAGTTTGAGCGGAAGCATAAATAAGTAGTGAAGCGGGCGCCAACACAAACGCCAAAACAATGAAAAATCCCAAAACAATATTAATAAATAAGACTCGATAAAAGATGTCTTGTTCAATGCATGTGCGTGCACCTAGAGCTCCTAGCGTCCTGAGAAACATGTAAAGAAACAAGTGTCAACATTAAAGATGAGTGAGTTCACAGGTTTCATAATTCCGTTTGTTCGGTTATAGTTTGTTTTCTCCGTTATCCCTAACCCGGGATAACGAATTGGTTCCATTATTCCAACCCGGAATAATAAGTTGTTGCTTCCAATATTCCAAACCCGGAATATTAAGTTGTTGTTTCCAATATTCCAAACCCGGAATATTAAGTTGTTGTTTCCAATATTCCAAACCCGGAATATTAAGTTGTTTCGTAATTAAGTTCAATGTTAATATATATAGGTAGCTAGCCTAAAGTCATGTCACGTAAGAGTTCGCGATCGAAGCTGACTGTTGTGCCTCCGTTTTGCCAGGCCTATCACTGACCATGGCGAAGTTAGGCCAAATTATTCACCCGTTGACCATACCCGGTCGGCTAGCGCGACTAGCTCGGATGGGGCTTGTCGGGCCCAGTAGTACTACTTATAATTCCCCCGCTATTAAACCCAATACTAACGATCCGAGAGATTGACGAGGACTTAAGTGATAAAGCTGCTTAGTGACCATAACACTACATTAACATTAACTTAGTTACCGAATAGTTATGTGACGTTAAATTCGTATAACGTAAAGAGATTGAGTTTGAGAGTGTATACATGTTTCTCCCTCTGTTGTTTAAAAACCGAATAAAGTTAGGGGCCGTGAACTCACCTTTATTTGCTCGGTTAGTGTAGCAAAGAAGTTATAAGAGATGGGACCGCTAGTTGCGTCCTAACAAACCAATTAATTTCAAGTCAGTGTGTGAACACACCAATACAAATTCTACACGAAATTTACGCACAAAGTGATACACACAAACAACATATCTAACACTCAAACATGCATGCAAGTATTCTCATGTGAACCTAGTGATCAAGACAACTTATCATAAACATAAACCAATTCATGCCACAATTTGGTGCACACAATCACAAGTTATCAAATTTCAGCTTAGCACTCATAATTCAGCTGTTTTCTAGGATTTTTATAAGATAGTTCTAACATTCCAAAAATTCCAATATTTTTACAGTAGGTGACATTTATACTATAGAAATTTATATAAATTTTCCAAGTCCTAAATCTTTACCAATTAACCATAAATATTAATATACTAGGCTGCAGTCAGATTTATCACTTTCTGACTGCAGTCCATGGTAGAATTTATTTAAAAATCACCGATTGTCCAATTAACGAAATTCCAGTTGGAGATGCCCGGAAATTTCCATACCTAGTTGCTGTACAAAATTCATGACTCAACTCCCTACTGATTTTAAAATCCAACTCGATAAACGACTAACAAAATTTCAGGATTTTCACAGCTTTAGTCACTGAACTTATTTGGCCCTTTAAAAATATCAAATGACTTCAGAAAATTATGAATCCAGCGCCATTAGATTCCTTATTCAAATCTCTACGTTCTAGACATCAGAAAATCCGTTTTTCGACAACTAACGACCGAGTTACAGCCAGATGAAGTCGGCTGTAACTATTACTCAGCAAATGTTTTCAGCATATTATCATTACAACTTGCATAAACCGTTCCTATTGATCAATCTAAGCGAGCAAAAACCGATTTCCAATCATAGATCACTACTAATAACTTATCCATGCAAACCCTAGTTCTTACTTCTAGTTTTTACCAACAACCATATTCGCAAACTCACAAGTTCCGCAAACAATTATACATGCAAACTATGGATAGTTCAGCCGATTACTTACAACACACATAATCCGAAAACAAGCTAATCAATTCGTTCAAGCATATATATCCGAAACAAACTAATCAATTCATTCAAGCATATATATCCGAAACAAACTAATCAATTCATTTAAGCATATATATCCGAACATGAATACGTAATCAAAGATAATTCTAACCTTGAATAACTAGGCAAACAAGCCGAGATTTGGACAAGAACGACCCGGCTGTTCCAACTAGATCGCGACCGAGAGGATGATGATAAAGTGGGCTGTTTTGTTGATTGAATAGAGGTGAACAAGGACTGAACTCGCGACTGAATGGAGGTGAAGATGGCGATGGCGGCTGCTGCTGCGACCGAGAGGAAAGAAAAGAACAAGGAAGGAGGCTGTTTGCGATCACAAGGGGCGAGATCAAGCTGCCGACGGCAGTTTTCTTCTAGGGTTTCGTGTATGTGAATGAAGGCATGCATGAGTTTGTATTTATAGGCGCAAGAGGGGATAAGGGTTACGGTTTGATCCTGAATTCGCGGCCGAGGGACTAGGGTGGGTTGGTTTGGGTTTGATCTTGGCCGAATAGCTTTAGGTTTGCTCTCGGTTTGGATTTGATCCTTGTTCTCGGCCGAAGACTTGAGTTAAAGTTTAAAACTTTGTTAACTCCTAGAGTCACAATGAATCCAAGCTGGTTCGTGTCGCGGTTCGGTTCAGTTCGTGTACATATCTACTGTAATTATTCTATAACTAAAACAATCACACAACACACATCACGTATTCATTTAACTCGTACACGTTCATACACATAGCACGTAATTAGTTTGACAAGTATTACGTTTAAGTTATCCGAAAAACCCGGGATGTCACATTATCCCCATGTTGAAAGAATTTTCGTCCCGAAAATTGAGTAGACGCGGTTTAGCATGTAGCGTACATGTTTAGAGTGCCACGCACAAAGAGTTAGTTCGTTTACAAGAAGTTCCCAAGTGCCATACACAAAGATTTCCAAGTGCCATGCACAAGAATTTAGTCAACAATAGTACACGAAAGTATGAGAAATTTCCAGGTTGTCACATCATCCCCATGTTGAAAGAATTTTCGTCCCGAAAATTTAGTTACTGGTATCATTAGTTTGCTGCTCAGTTGCGAAGAGGTGTGGGTATTTGCTTTTCATTTGATCCTCTCTTTCCCACGTGAACTCCGCTCCACGCTTAGAGTCCCAACGAACCTTAACGATCGGAATTTTGCTGTGCCTTCGAGTCTTGATCTCACGATCCATGATCTCGATAGGCTGTTCCACAAAGTGCAGTTGTTCATCCACTTGGATCTCATCCAATGGAATAACTAGAGTTTCATCTGATGGACACTTCTTCAGATTTGACACGTGAAATACGTTGTGAACTCCACTGAGTTCGGCAGGAAGGTCTAATTGATAAGCTACGGGTCCAATACGTTTCAAGATTACAAACGGGCCTACGTACCGCGGGTTAAGTTTGCCACGTTTTCCAAAGCGGATTACACCCTTCCAGGGTGACACCTTTAGTAGGACGCGGTCGCCTACTTGAAATTCGAGTGGTTTGCGTCGTTGATCAGCGTAGCTTTTCTGTCGATCTCGTGCCGCCGCCATGCGGTTTCTGATTTGTACAATCTTTTCGGTAGCCTCAAGTATTAACTCAGGGCCTGTGAGTTGACTGTCACCGACTTCTGCCCAGCAGACCGGTGATCTACATTTACGACCGTATAATGCCTCAAACGGTGCTGCTGAAATACTCGTATGATAGCTGTTGTTATATGAGAATTCTACTAGAGGCAGGTGGATTTCCCAACTATTTCCGAAGTCTACGACGCATGCTCTAAGCATGTCTTCCAAGGTCTGTATGGTCCTTTCGCTTTGACCATCAGTCTGAGGGTGATAGGCTGTGCTCATATCTAAGCGTGTTCCCAACGCTTTTTGGAGTGACTACCAGAAGTTAGACGTGAAGCGAGCATCTCTGTCTGAGATGATAGACGTTGGCACTCCGTGCCGAGAAACTACTTCCTTGATGTAGATGCGAGTCAACTTCTCCATCTTATCTGTTTCTTTAATAGCTAGGAAGTGTGCGGACTTAGTTAAACGATCCACGATCACCCAGATGGTATCGCAACCACCCAAGGTTCGCGGGAGTTTAGTGATGAAATCCATGGAGATCTGATCCCATTTCCACACTGGGATCTCAGGTTGTTGGAGTAGCCCCGATGGCTTTTGATACTCCACCTTGACTTTTGCACAAGTCAAACATTTACTCACGTAGGTGGCTATATCGGCTTTCATGTTGGGCCACCAATACGCAGCTTTAAGGTCTTGATACATCTTATCCGAACCCGGATGGACAGAGTATCGGGATTTGTGAGCTTCATCCATGACTAGCTCTCTGAGATTTCCGTAGAGAGGTACCCATATGCGATTCATAAAATACCGGGCTCCATTGGGCTTTACTTCCCAATCGCGTTCCATTTTTCCCACTGATTCGGCTTTGATGTTTTCCTCCTTAACTGCTTCTAACTGGGCGTCGCGTATTTGTTCGGGTAGCCCCGAATGAATAGTGAGTTGTAGTGCTCGTACGCGACGAGGTTTCAAGTGTTCCTTCCTACTGAGGGCATCAGCTACCACGTTAGCTTTACCCGGGTGGTACCGAATGGCACACTCATAATCGTTCAAGAGTTCGACCCAGCGACGCTGCCACATGTTCAACTCCTTCTGATCAAAGATGTGTTGGAGGCTCTTGTGGTCCGTAAAGATTGTGCACTTCGTTCCATAGAGGTAGTGTCTCCAAATCTTAAGTGCAAACACTACTGCTCCTAATTCCATGTCATGCGTCGTGTAGTTTTTCTCGTGAACCTTCAGTTGTCGCGACGCATACGCGATGACCTTATCGCGTTGCATGAGTACGCATCCCAATCCCTGAATGGAAGCATCACAATACACTACAAAGTCATCTGTCCCTTCTGGCAAGGACAGAATGGGTGCACTGCAAAGTTTCTGCTTCAGCAATTGAAATGCTGCTTCTTGCTTGTCACCCCAAGCATACTTGATGCCTTTCTGGGTGAGGGTAGTGAGCGGTTGTGCGATCTTTGAAAACCCTTCGATGAAACGTCTGTAGTAACCAGCCAATCCCAAAAATTGGCGGATCTCCGTCGGTGTCTTAGGTGCTTCCCAGTTTTTGATGGCTTCAATCTTGGCAGGGTCTACGTGGATACCCCTTTCATTCACGATATGCCCGAGAAACTGAACTTCCCGAATCCAGAAATCACACTTCGAAAGCTTGGCATATAGTTTTTCCTGTTGAAGTAATCCCAGCAGTAATCGTAGATGTTCAGCATGCTCTTCTTCACTTTTGGAGTAGATGAGTATGTCATCGATGAACACAATGACAAATTTGTCGAGGTATGGTTTACACACGCGTTCATGAGATCCATGAACACCGCAGGTGCGTTGGTGAGACTGAAGGGCATGACCAAGAACTCGTAATGGCCATACCGAGTGCGAAATGCCGTCTTGGCGATATCCTCCTCCCTGACGCGTAGCTGATGGTAACCGGACCGTAAATCAATCAGTAGTAACTTGACCCTTGAAGTTGGTCGAAGAGATCGTCGATGCGAGGTAACGGGTATCGGTTCTTGACAGTAACCTTGTTGTTCCCTGTAGTCGATGCACATGCGGAAAGTCCCGTCCTTCTTCTTGACAAAAAGGACTGGAGCTCCCCATGGCGAAACGCTTGGTCGGATAAACCCTTTCTCTAAAAGTTCCTGAAGTTGGGTAGACAGCTCCTGCAGCTCGGCTGGAGCTAGGCGGTAAGGAGCCTTGGCGATAGGAGTTGCATTGCTTGCCAATTCGATCTCAAACTCCAATTGTCGATGGGGTGGAAGAACAGATAGTTCTTCTGGGAATACATCGTAAAAATCACGGACGACAGGGATGTCTTCTATACGTTTCTCGTCCTTAGGCTGTTCGGTAATCAGTGCGAGTAAAGCGAAGGAGTTCTTTCTCCGAAGATATTCTGCGCTTGCATGTAAGAGATGATGTTGGTGACGGCGCTTGCCTTATCGCCTTGTACCGTCAGGATTTCGTCGTTAAAGAGCGGAATACGGATAGATTTTTCAAAGCAGAGAACTTCAGCCCGGACGTCGGATAGCCAGTCCATTCCGACTACCACGTCAAAACTACCCAGGGTAGTTGTCATCAGATCAATGGTAAAAGTGTGGCCCGCGAGTTTGAGTTGATAGCCGGATACGATTTGGGTCACATCTACAGATTTACCATCGGCTAATTCTATAACATAAGGGGTCTCTAATGGTTTAAGCGTGAGATTTAGGTTCTTCCTAAAAGACTCAGATATAAAACTCCTATCCGCACCCGTATCAAAAAGCACAGAAGCAAAATGTTCATTAAGGGGAAACTTACCGGTGACCACGTTCGAGTCGTTTCTGGCCTCTCCGCGGCCCAATGTAAATGAGCGACCTTTAGCACCTCCTGTGCCACCGTTCCCATTGTTGTTGTTATTATTGTTGTTGTGGTTATTGTGGTTATGGTTGTTTCCACCATTATTGTTGTTGTTACGCAACTGTGGGCAGTCTCTTCTGAAATGAGCAATGCTACCACACTGATAGCATCCCAGGTTTATACCCTGCTGCTGACCCTGGGGCTGATTTTGATTTTGTCGGGACATGATTTCTCCACGACAATCCTTTGCCGCATGTCCCACCTTGCCACATCGTTGGCAGCGGTTCCCGGCACAAGGGCCGTTATGGTGGAGATTACAGCGGTTGCACTGCGGCTTTCGGCCTACATAGCCGCTTGCGTTCTGGTTGTTGTTGTTGTTGTTGGCGGGTTGATTTTGGTGACCCCGGTGGCTGTTGTAGTGATTGAACCGTTTCTGGTTCCCTTGCTGCGGATGAGATGACGAAGACTGTCGAATAGTTGAGTCTTCAAACTTTCTTTTGTTATCCGGGGCAACTTCAGTTGTACCCCGTGCTGGCAGCTTCTTCTGTTCCACCGCCTTATCGGTGAGTTTGTGAGCCAATCGGATTGCTTGATGTTCAGTTACAGGGTTACTAGCCATTACCATACCCTGAATTTCCGGAACCAGACCCCCGAGATAGAACTCGAGTCTTTTCTCCACCGTGTTGGCCAATTCGGGACACAGAAATACTAAGTCATGGTGTTTTGCGGTGTAAGCTTCAATTTCCGATCCTACCATCTTGTGGTTCCATAAAGCTTGCTCCAATTGTTGCACTCTGTCTCGTGGACAGTACTCCTCTTTAATTAGGGCCTTGAACTCGGCCCATGCCATTGCATTCGTAGCTATAAGTCCACGTATTTGGACTTGGGCATTCCACCATGTCAGTGCCCCATCTTCCAGTGTTCAGGCTGCGTATTTGACCTTGTTGGCCTCTAGGCAGTTGCACATTTCAAAAACGGATTCAGACTTTTCGATCCAGCGGACCAGTCCAATGGGTCCTTCCACCCCGAGAATTTGCTTGGCTTTGCGTCAAGGAACATCTTGTAGGGGTTAAAGCCCCCTCCTGCTGACAGAGAACAGGAAGTCAGCAAGGAATTTTTACTAGCCTCACTATTAGATTTTCACGCGAAAATTTAATAATGGTTACCTGCCGGTTGGTTCTGAACACCCGCTAAAGCTGCGTTCACGTGCTCTTGAATCATGGCAGCTAGCTCTTCGGGAGTCAAGTTAAGGTTTCCACGTCTTCCAGTTGCCATTTAGCTCTTCGAAACACAACACAAACACACCCCGATAAGTCTATATATCCAATATAGTTATCCTACTTCGTACTTTAATAATTATTAAGTTACGTCAACTAAATATATTAAATAGTCAAAAGAAATACTTGATTAACTGAAATTTCAACGTCTTACAAAAGTGTAAATCAAACATACGAATTCACTATAAAGTCTCAAGTTTAAGCACAAGTGGGAAAATAAATAAACTGAAGGAAAATAAACAAAATAAACGAAACGTGTCAGTCGTCTACGTCTCCATCCCCCAAGTCACTGTCGTTGCCGTCATCCTGCGCGGCATTTCCAGCTTCTACAGCTGGGTCTTCCTCCGGATCCTCCTCTGGATCCTCCTCAGGGTCCTCCTCTGGATCCTCTTCTGGATCCTCCTCTACCGGCTCTGGAGGGGCCGGTGCTGGTGCAAGTGCTTGATTTTGCAGTTCCTGAATGTTCCAACTATTTTCCAGGACTCTGTCCTCAAGCCAGTCGGCTCTTATCTGCTCAGCACGCAGATCCCTGGCTATGGTGTTACGAGCTATCTTGCTCGTACGATGCTCTTCCTCGAGCGAGTCGGTCTTACCTGTAAGTTGTCGAATCATCCACCCTTGTGCTAGGATGGTTTCCTGCATTCTTTCTAACTGTTTTTGTTGTGTATGCACCAGGATTCTAAGTATGTCAATTCCTATTTCTACAGGGTTAACCGGTTCAACCGGTACAGCAATGGTTGGGCGTAATGACGACTCCTCCCCCAGAGCGAGCCTTTTCCTCGCAGCTGAGCGTGTCTCCACGCCATAAGATGATATGGGTTCCACCATTGGTGCCTTTCTTGGTGCCCTTGGTGGCGTAGCTCTGTCGGATGATGATGACGATGAGGATGATGACATTGCCTGTTAGGTCGTGTAGTTAGTTACGAGTTGTTTTCATTTCTTATTATGAAGGCATAATCTACCAAACACAGTTGTGGTATATTGCATAACAAGATATAATAATTCGGTGCCAAACTAAGTCTAGTGTCGTGAAATCAGCTATAGTTTAGATCTACTTCTAATGCAAACCTGGTTCTCTATAGCTAGTGGCTCTGATACCAATCTGTCACACCCTCAATTTCCACTTGCGGAGTTTTACCGCGAGGCGTGTGAACAAACCAGAATCTAAAACACTAGTACGACGAACGACTCTATATGATTTGATAATACGTTTTCCAAAATCATTTGTTGTAGATTTTATATTGTCTAAATTAGTTACCAATATTTAGCAGAAGCATCAGTTTTAAAGTTTGAGCGGAAGCATAAATAAGTAGTGAAGCGGGCGCCAACACAAACGCCAAAACAATGAAAAATCCCAAAACAATATTAATAAATAAGACTCGATAAAAGATGTCTTGTTCAATGCATGTGCGTGCACCTAGAGCTCCTAGCGTCCTGAGAAACATGTAAAGAAACAAGTGTCAACATTAAAGATGAGTGAGTTCGCAGGTTTTCATAATTCCGTTTGTTCGGTTATAGTTTGTTTTCTCCGTTATCCCTAACCCGGGATAACGAATTGGTTCCATTATTCCAACCCGGAATAATAAGTTGTTGCTTCCAATATTCCAAACCCGGAATATTAAGTTGTTGTTTCCAATATTCCAAACCCGGAATATTAAGTTGTTGTTTCCAATATTCCAAACCCGGAATATTAAGTTGTTGTTTCCAATATTCCAAACCCGGAATATTAAGTTGTTTCGTAATTAAGTTCAATGTTAATATATATAGGTAGCTAGCCTAAAGTCATGTCACGTAAGAGTTCGCGATCGAAGCTGACTGTTGTGCCTCCGTTTTGCCAGGCCTATCACTGACCATGGCGAAGTTAGGCCAAATTATTCACCCGTTGACCATACCCGGTCGGCTAGCGCGACTAGCTCGGATGGGGCTTGTCGGGCCCAGTAGTACTACTTATAATTCCCCCGCTATTAAACCCAATACTAACGATCCGAGAGATTGACGAGGACTTAAGTGATAAAGCTGCTTAGTGACCATAACACTACATTAACATTAACTTAGTTACCGAATAGTTATGTGACGTTAAATTCGTATAACGTAAAGAGATTGAGTTTGAGAGTGTATACATGTTTCTCCCTCTGTTGTTTAAAAACCGAATAAAGTTAGGGGCCGTGAACTCACCTTTATTTGCTCGGTTAGTGTAGCAAAGAAGTTATAAGAGATGGGACCGCTAGTTGCGTCCTAACAAACCAATTAATTTCAAGTCAGTGTGTGAACACACCAATACAAATTCTACACGAAATTTACGCACAAAGTGATACACACAAACAACATATCTAACACTCAAACATGCATGCAAGTATTCTCATGTGAACCTAGTGATCAAGACAACTTATCATAAACATAAACCAATTCATGCCACAATTTGGTGCACACAATCACAAGTTATCAAATTTCAGCTTAGCACTCATAATTCAGCTGTTTTCTAGGATTTTTATAAGATAGTTCTAACATTCCAAAAATTCCAATATTTTTACAGTAGGTGACATTTATAATATAGAAATTTATATAAATTTTCCAAGTCCTAAATCTTTACCAATTAACCATAAATATTAATATACTAGGCTGCAGTCAGATTTATCACTTTCTGACTGCAGTCCATGGTAGAATTTATTTAAAAATCACCGATTGTCCAATTAATGAAATTCCAGTTGGAGATGCCCGGAAATTTCAATACCTAGTTTCTGTACAAAATTCATGACTCAACTCCCTACTGATTTTAAAATCCAACTCGATAAACGACTAACAAAATTTCAGGATTTTCACAGCTTTAGTCACTGAACTTATTTGGCCCTTTAAAAATATCAAATGACTTCAGAAAATTATGAATCCAGCGCCATTAGATTCCTTATTCAAATCTCTACGTTCTAGACATCAGAAAATCCGTTTTTCGACAACTAACGACCGAGTTACAGCCAGATGAAGTCGGCTGTAACTATTACTCAGCAAATGTTTTCAGCATATTATCATTACAACTTGCATAAACCGTTCCTATTGATCAATCTAAGCGAGCAAAAACCGATTTCCAATCATAGATCACTACTAATAACTTATCCATGCAAACCCTAGTTCTTACTTCTAGTTTTTACCAACAACCATATTCGCAAACTCACAAGTTCCGCAAACAATTATACATGCAAACTATGGATAGTTCAGCCGATTACTTACAACACACATAATCCGAAAACAAGCTAATCAATTCGTTCAAGCATATATATCCGAAACAAACTAATCAATTCATTCAAGCATATATATCCGAAACAAACTAATCAATTCATTTAAGCATATATATCCGAACATGATCTCGTAATCAAAGATAATCCTAACCTTGAATAACTAGGCAAACAAGCCGAGATTTGGACAAGAACGACCCGGCTGTTCCAACTAGATCGCGACCGAGAGGATGATGATAAAGTGGGCTGTTTTGTTGATTGAATAGAGGTGAACAAGGACTGAACTCGCGACTGAATGGAGGTGAAGATGGCGATGGCGGCTGCTGCTGCGACCGAGAGGAAAGAAAAGAACAAGGAAGGAGGCTGTTTGCGATCACAAGGGGCGAGATCAAGCTGCCGACGGCAGTTTTCTTCTAGGGTTTCGTGTATGTGAATGAAGGCATGCATGAGTTTGTATTTATAGGCGCAAGAGGGGATAAGGGTTACGGTTTGATCCTGAATTCGCGGCCGAGGGACTAGGGTGGGTTGGTTTGGATTTGATCTTGGCCGAATAGTTTTAGGTTTGCTCTCGGTTTGGGTTTGATCCTTGTTCTCGGCCGAAGACTTGAGTTAAAGTTTAAAACTTTGTTAACTCCTAGAGTCACAATGAATCCAAGCTGGTTCGTGTCACGGTTCGGTTCAGTTCGTGTACATATCTACTGTAATTATTCTATAACTAAAACGATCACACAACACACATCACGTATTCATTTAACTCGTACACGTTCATACACATAGCACGTAATTAGTTTGACAAGTATTACGTTTAAGTTATCCGAAAAACCCGGGATGTCACACATTCTAGCACAAGGATGGATGATCCGACAACTGACAGGTAAAACCGACTCGCTCGAGGAAGAGCATCATACGAGTAAGATAGCTCGTAACACCTTAGCCAGAGATCTGCGTGCTGAGCAGATAAGAGCCGACTGGCTCGAGGACAGAGTCCTGGAAAATAGTTGGAACATTCAGGAGCTACAGCAAAATCAAGCACCTGCACCAGCACCGGCCCCTCCAGTGCCGGTAGAGGAGGATCCGGAAGAGGATCCAGAGGAGGACCCTGAAGAGGATCCAGAAGAGGATCCACGGGAGGACCCAGAGGAGGATCCAGAGGAGGATCCGGAGGAGGACCCAACTGTAGAAGCTGGAAATGCCGCGCAGGACGACGGCAACGACAGTGACTTGGGGGATGGAGACGTAGACGACTGACACGTCTCGTTTATTTTATTTACTTTCCTTCAGTCTATTTAATTTCCCACTTGTGTTTAAACTTGAGACTTTATAGTGAATTCATATGTTTGATTTGCACTTTTGTAAGACGTTGAAATTTCAGTTAATCAAGTATTTCTTTTGACTATTTAATATATTGAGTTGACATAACTTGATAATTATTAAAGTACGAAGTAGGATAACTATATTGGATATATAGACTTATCGGGGTGTGTTTTGTGTTGTGTTTCGAAGATCTAAATGGCAACTGGACGACGTGGAAACCTTAACTTGACGCCCGAAGAGCTAGCTGCCATGATTCAAGAGCACGTGAACGCAGCTTTAGCGGGTGTTCAGAACCAACCGGCAGGTAACCATTATTAAATTTTCGTGTGAAAATCTAATAGTGAGGCTAGTAAAATTCCTTGCTGACTACCTGTTCTCTGTCAGCAGGAGGGGGCTTTAACCCCTACAAGATGTTCCTCGACGCGAAACCAAGCAAATTCTCGGGGGCGGAAGGACCCATTGGACTGGTCCGCTGGATCGAAAAATCTGAATCCGTATTTGAAATGTGCAACTGTCTAGAGGCCAACAAGGTCAAATATGCAGCCTCAACGCTGGAAGATGGGGCACTAACTTGGTGGAATGCACAGGTCCAAACGCGTGGACTCATTGCTGCCAATGCAATGGCCTGGGCCGAGTTCAAGGCCCTAATCAAAGAGGAGTACTGTCCACGAGACAGAGTGCAACAGTTGGAGCAAACTTTATGGAACCATAAGATGGTGGGATCTGAGATAGAGGCATACATAGCAAAACATCATGACTTGGTATTTCTATGTCCCGATCTGGCCAACACTGTGGAGAAAAGACTCGAGTTCTATCTTGGGGGTCTGGTTCCGGAGATTCAGGGTATGGTAATGGCTAGTAACCCTGTAACTGAACATCAAGCAATCCGATTGGCCCACAAACTCACCGATAAGGCGGTGGAGTAAAGGAAGTTGCCAGCACGGGGTACAACTGAAGTTGCCCCTGATAACAAAAGAAAGTTTGAAGACTCGTCTGCTCGACAGTCTTCGTCATCTCAGCCGCAACAGGGGAACCAGAAACGGTTCAATCATTACAACAGCCACCGGGGTCACCAAAATCAGCCCGCCAACAACAACAACAACAACAACAATAACAACCAGAACGCAAGCGGCTATGCAGGTCGAAAGCCGTAGTGCAACCGCTGCAATCTTCATCATAACGGCCCTTGTGCCGGAAATCGCTGCCACCGATGTGGCAAGATGGGACATGCGGCAAAGGATTGTCGTGGGGAAATCATGTCCCGACAAAATCAAAATCAACCCCAGGGTCAGCAGCAGGGTGTTAACCGGGGATGCTATCAGTGTGGTAGCACCGCCCACTTCAAAAGAGACTGCCCACAGTTGCGTAACAACAACAATAATGGTGGAAACAACCATAACCACAATAACCACAACAACAATAATAACAACAACAATGGGAACGGTGGCACAGGAGGTGCTAAAGGTCGCGCATTTACATTGGGCCGCGGAGAGGCCAGAAACGACTCGAACGTGGTCACCGGTAAGTTTCCCCTTAATGAACATTTTGCTTCTGTGCTTTTTGATACGGGTGCGGATAGGAGTTTTATATCTGAGTCTTTTAGGAAGAGCCTAAATCTCACGCCTAAATCATTAGAGACCCCTTATGTTATAGAATTAGCCGATGGTAATTCTGTAGATGTGACTCATATAGTATCCGGCTGTCAACTCAAACTCGCGGGTCACACTTTTACCATTGATCTGATGAAAACTACCTTGGGTAGTTTTGACGTGGTAGTCGGAATGGACTGGCTATCCGACGTCCGGGCTGAAGTTCTCTGCTTCGAAAAATCTATCCGTATTCCGCTCTCGAACGACGAAATCTTGACGGTACAAGGCGATAAGGCAAGCGCCGTCACCAACATCATCTCTTACATGCAAGCGCAGAAGTATCTTCGGAGGAAGAACTCCTTCGCTTTACTCGCACTGATTACTGAACAGCCTAAGGACGAGAAACGTATAGAAGACATCCCTGTCGTCCGTGATTTTTCCGATGTATTCCCAGAAGAACTACCTGGTCTTCCACCCCATCGACAATTGGAGTTTGAAATCGAATTGGCGAACAATGAAACTCCTATCGCCAAGGCTCCATACCGCCTAGCCCCAGCCGAGCTGCAGGAGATGTCTACCCAACTTCAGGAGCTATTAGAAAAAGGATTTATCCGACCAAGCGTTTCGCCATGGGGAGCTCCAGTCCTTTTTGTCAAGAAGAAGGACGGGACTTTCCGCATGTGCATCGACTACAGGGAACTCAACAAGGTTACCGTCAAGAACCGATACCCGTTACCTCGCATCGACGATCTCTTCGACCAGCTTCAAGGGTCAAGCTACTACTCCAAGATTGATTTACGGTCTGGTTACCATCAGCTACGCGTCAGGGAGGAGGATATCGCTAAGACGGCGTTTCGTACTCGGTATGGCCATTATGAGTTCTTGGTCATGCCCTTCGGTCTCACCAACGCACCTGCGGTGTTCATGGACCTCATGAACCGCGTGTGTAAACCATACCTCGACAAGTTTGTCATTGTGTTCATCGATGACATACTCATCTACTCCAAAAGTGAAGAAGAACATGCTGAACATCTACGATTACTGCTAGGATTACTTCAACAGGAAAAGCTATATGCCAAGCTTTCGAAGTGTGATTTCTGGATTCGGGAAGTTCAGTTTCTCGGGCATATCGTGAATGAAAAGGGTATCCACGTAGACCCTGCCAAGATTGAAGCCATCAAAAACTGGGAAGCACCCAAGACACCGACGGAGATCCGCCAATTTTTGGGTTTGGCTGGTTACTACAGACGTTTCATCGAGGGATTTTCAAAGATCGCACAACCGCTTACTACCCTCATCCAGAAAGGCATCAAGTATGCTTGGGGTGACAAGCAAGAAGCAGCATTTCAATTGCTGAAACAGAAACTTTGCAGTGCACCTATTCTGTCTTTGCCGGAAGGGACAGAAGACTTTGTAGTATATTGTGATGCTTCCATTCAGGGATTGGGATGCGTACTCATGCAACGCGATAAGGTCATCGCGTATGCGTCACGACAACTGAAGGTTCACGAGAAAAACTACACGACACATGACCTGGAATTGGGAGCAGTAGTGTTTGCACTTAAGATTTGGAGACACTACCTCTATGGAACGAAGTGCACAATCTTTACAGACCACAAGCGCCTCCAACACATCTTTGATCAGAAAGAGTTGAACATGCGACAGCGTCGCTGGGTCGAACTCTTGAACGATTATGAGTGTGCCATTCGGTATCACCCGGGTAAAGCTAACGTGGTAGCTGATGCCCTCAGTAGGAAGGAACACTTGAAACCTTGTCGTGTACGAGCATTACAACTCACTATTCATTCGGGGCTACCCGAACAAATACGCGACGCCCACTTAGAAGCAGTTAAGGAGGAAAACATCAAGGCCGAATCGGTGGGAAAAATGGAACGCGATTGGGAAGTAAAACCCAATGGAGCCCGGTATTTTATGAATCGCATATGGGTACCTTTCTGCGGAAACCTCAGAGAGCTAGTCATGGATGAAGCTCACAAATCCCGATACTCTGTCCATCCGGGTTTGGATAAGAAGTATCAAGACCTTAAAGCTGCGTATTGGTGGCCCAACATGAAAGCCGATATAGCCACCTACGTGAGCAAGTGTTTGACTTGTGCAAAAGTCAAGGTAGAGTATCAAAAGCCATCGGGGCTACTCCAGCAACCTGAGATCCCAGTGTGGAAATGGGATCAGATCTCGATGGACTTCATCACTAAACTCCCGCGAACTTTGGGTGGTTGCGATACCATCTGGGTAATTGTGGATCGTTTAACTAAGTCTGCACACTTCCTAGCTATTAAAGAAACAGATAAGATGGAGAAGTTGACTCGCATCTACATTAAGGAAGTAGTTTCTCGGCACGGAGTGCCAACATCCATCATCTCAGATAGAGATGCTCGCTTCACGTCCAACTTCTGGCGGTCACTCCAGAAAGCGTTGGGAACACGCTTAGATATGAGCACAGCCTATCACCCTCAGACTGACGGTCAAAGTGAAAGGACCATCCAAACCTTGGAAGACATGCTTAGGGCATGCGTAGTAGACTTCGGAAATAGTTGGGAAATCCACCTGCCTCTAGTAGAATTCTCATATAACAACAGTTATCATACGAGTATTCGGCAGCACCGTTTGAGGCATTATACGGTCGTAAGTGTAGATCACCGGTCTGTTGGGCAGAAGTCGGTGACAGTCAACTCACAGGCCCTGAGTTAATATTTGAGGCTACTGAAAAGATTGTACAAATCAGAAACCGCATGGCGGCGGCACGAGATCGACAGAAAAGCTACGCTGATCAACGACGCAAACCGCTCGAATTTCAAGTAGGCGACCGCGTCCTACTAAAGGTGTCACCCTGGAAGGGTGTAATCCGCTTTGGAAAACGGGGCAAACTAAACCCAAGGTACGTAGGTCCATTTGTGATCTTGAAACGTATCGGACCCGTAGCTTATCAATTAGACCTTCCTGCCGAACTCAGTGGAGTTCACAACGTATTTCACGTGTCAAATCTGAAGAAGTGTCTATCAGATGAAACTCTAGTCATTCCATTGGATGAGATCCAAGTGGATGAACAACTACACTTTGTGGAACAGCCTATCGAGATCATGGATCGTGAGATCAAAACTCGAAGGCACAGCAAAATTCCGATCGTTAAGGTTCGTTGGGACTCTAAGCGTGGATCGGAGTTCACGTGGGAAAGAGAGGATCAAATGAAAAGCAAATACCCACACCTCTTCGCAACTGAGCAGCAAACTAACAATACCAACAACTAAATTTTCGGGACGAAAATTCTTTCAACATGGGGATGATGTGACAACCTGGAAATTTCTCATACTTTTGCGTACCATTGTTAACTAAATTCTTGTGCATGGCACTTGGAAATCTTTGTGCATAGCACTTGGGAACTTCTTGTAACTTCGCGTACCATCATTAACGAACTAACTCTTTGTGCGTGGCACTCTAAACATGTACGCTGCATGCTAAACCGCGTTTACTCAATTTTCGGGACGAAAATTCTTTCAACATGGGGATAATGTGACATACTGGGTTTTTCGGATAACTTAAACGTAATACTTGTCGAGTGAATTATATGCTATGTATTAAACGTGTACGAGTTAGTGAATACGTGATGTGCGATTATGTGATTGTGTTAGTTATAAAATAATCATGGCAAATATGTACACAAACCGAACCGCGACACGAACCAACCTTAAACTCCTTGTGACTCTAGGAGTGAACCGAGTTCTAACCCAAACCCTAAACTCCTTGTGACTCTAGGAGTGAACCGAGTTCTAACCCAAACCTTAAACTATTCGGCCGCAAGATCAAACCCAAACCGAACCAACCCAAGTCCTCGGCCACGAGATCAAGCCCAAAACCGCAAACCCATTGCGAGTCACCTTGTTGCGCTATATATACACACACTCATGCATGCTCTTTCACAACTCTAAAACCCTAAAAGCAAAACAGCCGTCGGTAGCCAATCTGTCATCTCTCCGATCGCAAAACAGTCCATCCCTTCCACTTGATCACCTCTTCGATCGCAAACAACCTCGTCCTTCATCATCTTGATCTGATCAGCCATACATCACTTTCTCGGTCGCTAACAGCTTGTTCCTTTCATCCTCTCGGTCGCAACTATCCTGGATCATCGGTTCCTCGTCTACTCACGGTTCATTAAGCTTGATAGTAAAGGTTAGGATTTATCTTTTGATTACAAGATCATGTTCGGATATATGTGCATGAATGAAGTGATTGGTTTGTTTTCGGATTATATGTGTTTGAATCGGCTGATTTATCATTGTTACATGTATGATTGTTTTCGGAACTTATAAGTTTGCCAAGTATGTTTGTTTATAAAAACTAGAGATGTTGATTAGGGTTTGCATGGATGTGATATTGGTATTGATCTATGATTAGGAAACCGGTTCTTGATCGCCTAGGTTAATTATATTGACGGTTTAGGCAAGTTAATGGTAACAATATGCTGAAACAGGTTGCTGAGTAATAGTTACAGCTGACTTCATCTTGCTGTAACTCGGTCATTAGTTGTCGAAAAACGGATTTTCTGATGTCTAGAACGTAGAGATTTGAATAACGAATCTAATGGCGCTGGATTCATATTTTTCTGAAGTCGTTTGATATTTTTAAATGGCCAAATAAGTTCAGTAACTAAAGCTGTGAAAATCCTGAAATTTTGTTAGTTGTTTATCGAGTTGGATTTTATAATCAGTAGGGAGTCGAGTCATGAATTTTGTACAGAAACTAGGTATGGAAATTTCCGGGCAACTCCAACTGGAATTTTGTTAATTGGACGATCAGTGATTTTTAAATAAATTCTTCCGTGGACTGCAGTCAGAAAGCGACGAATCTGACTGCAGCCTAGTATATTAATATTTGTGGTTAATTGGTAAAGATTTAGGACTTGGAAAATTTATATAAATTTCTACATTATAAATGTCACCTGCTGTAAAATAATTGGAATTTTTGGAAGGTTGGAACTATTTTATAAAAATCCTAGAAAACAGCTGAATTATGAGTATTAAGCTGAAATTTGATAACTTGTGATTGTGTGCACCAAAGTGTTGCATGGATTGGATTATGTTCATGATAAATTGTTTTGATTACTATGATCACATGAGGATACTTGCATGCATGTTTGAGTGTTAGGTATGTTGTTTGTGTGTATCATTTTGTGCGTAAATTAAGTGTAGAATCTGTATTGGTGTGTTCACACACTGACTTGAAATCAATTGGTTTGTTAGGACGCAATTAGCGGTTCCATCCTTTACAACTTCTTTGCTACACTAACCGAGCAAATAAAGGTGAGTTCACGGCCCCTAACTTTATCCGGTTTTTTTAAACAACAGGGGGAGAAACATGTATACACTCTTCAAACTCAATCTCTTTACGTTATACGAAATTAACGCCACATAACTATCCGGTAACTAAGTTGATGTTAATGTAATGTTATGGTCACTAAGTAGCTATATCACTTAAGTCCTCGTCAATCTCTCGGATCGTTAGTATTGGGTTTTAATAGCGGGGGAATTATAAGTAGTACTACTGGGCCCGACAAGCCCCATCCGAGCTAGTCGCGCTAGCCGACCGGGTATGGTCAACGGGTGAATAATTTGGCCTAACCTCGCCATGGTCAGTGATAGGCCTGGCAAAACGGAGGCACAACAGTCAGCTTCGATCGCGAACTCTTATGTGACATAACTTTAGGCTAGCTACCTATATATGTTAACATTGAACTTAATTACGAATCAACTATATTATCCCGGGTTGAGGATAATGGAAACAACAACTTATTATTCCGGGTTTGGAATAATGGAAACAACAACTTACTATTCCGGGTTTGGAATAATGGAAACAACAACTTATTATTCCGGGTTTGGAATAATGGAACCAACATCATTATTATTCCGGGATGGGAATAATGGAACTAAATCGTTATCCCGGGTTAGGGATAACGGGGGAAAACAAACTATAACCGAACAAACGAATTTATGAAAACCTGTGAACTCACTCATCTTTAATGTTGACACTTGTTTCTTTACATGTTTCTCAGGACGCTAGGAGCTCTAGGTGCACTCACATGCATTGAACAAGACATCTTTTATCGAGTCTCAATTACAAACGTTGTTTTGGGTTTTTCATTTGTTTTGGCGTTTGTGTTGGCGCCCATTTCTCTACTTATTTAATGCTTCCGCTAAACTTTGGTAACTAACTAAGACAATCTAAAATCTACGATAATTGGTTAATCAAATGATTTTTGGAAAACGTATTATCAAATCATATAGAGTCGTTCGACGTACTAGTGTTTTAGATTCTGGTTTGTTCACACGCCTCGCGGTAAAACTCCGCAAGTGGGAATTGAGGGTGTGACATGTTCGAAATCTAAAATAATATACAGGCTCGTAATAGAAGATCCACAGGCGGATCGTAAATTGTACAAGAAAGAATACAAAATAGACTTTAGGCAGACCTAAGGATTTGCAAGATCCTCTTATTCTCTACCGAGCAGCTTCCGGCCTATTTCGTATTATACCTGCAGATTAGCCTTTGGAAGATACGTCAGCTTACGCTGGTAAATACACCCAACTGACTCATTTTGGAAACATTAAAAATGGTTCTAAGTGCAAACGGCACCAAAATCTTTTATTAACTTGGGAAAGTTGACCTTACAATGGACCAAACGATAATAATTTACCGTATCCCAAGCCCGTACAGGGAAAATAAGTCGAGAGTATTTACCTGAGTTAGTCTTCTTCTTTTATTTTTAAATAACTCAGCCGTATACAAAATTACCAACTGCAGATAATATTTACCGAGAAGGCTCTAGTCTGGATTATGACATAAGCTAGCCAATTAAATACTAACGGTCTTATAAACCGAATAGTGTACATGATCATTATGTATAACGCTTGATTAAACGATGATCGGATAGAATATAGTTTAAACCCTACAAGTACCTTGACTTGTATAATATGGGTAAACTATAAACATTCTGGATTTTGAAACATAAATGACAAGGTTAAACCCGTTACGGTTAAATTCCGTAAAATAGTTACATATACGTAACTGTGCGCATAATAGCGATATCGGGTAACCGGATAAGTCATGGACAAGTTCTATATGCCATTATACTTTAAATAAGTTAAGATATCAATAGGATATCAACTTGTATGCCCGTTATGGTTTTAAAACGAAACTATGCCTCATAAGGGCATTTTGGTAATTTTATACCATATAAAAAAACTTGAATATAATTTAATGTTATAATTATAAGTATTCTGGAAAAATACTTTATTTATGACATAATATCAGTAGGATGTCAATTATATGTGTAATTTATCTTTTATGACTAAACTATGCACCGAATGGGCATTTTGGTCATTTTACACATAGTTTATAAATTATTTGGGATTATGAGTTTATAACATATACCTACTTAAATTATGTTTAAAAGAAGTTTTGAAATCAGTAGGTATCAAGTATTTGTCAATAATATGGTTTATAACCATACTATGTGTCAAAATGGCGCTTATGTCGTAAGATGACGTTGTTAAGCGATGTTTAATGAAATCTGGCCTTAGGGTCAGACTTAAAATGTTTAAAATATGTTATTTAATATAACATATCAGTAGATAAATGATTTACTTTGAAAAGATTGATTAAAATCATTTTATGAGTCACAAGGACTAAAACCGTCATTTATCGACATAGTTTAAGGACCTGCTTGGAAACTCAGTTTACAACTTGGTTTAACATCCCAAATAATCCTACTTATAATATTACATCAGTAGGAAACTCATGTTCAAGTTATTATCATTAAAACCTTGTTTTGTTCAAAAAGGACATTTTGGTAAAAAAATGGCATAATTATGGAACTTGTGCATAAACTTAGATTCTGATTATGATCATGTAATATAACCTCAGAGGGTTATGCTACATTATATTATGATAATAATACAAGTTTAGATCAGTAGGTAACTAATCTAAATCGGGTCAGAATCAAAAGTCAAAGCAGAAGTCAAACTTTGCAACTTTCGGTTGCGAACCGACCCTAGAACTGAAATTGACGAGCCGAACATTTTTATACATGTTCTAATAATTATTGCCAACTTGTTTAAGTGTCAAAACAGGTTTCATAACATATATAAGATCAATTTATGATTTTTCCGAAAAATGGCTTGTTTGACTTTTTAATAATATAACTTTGACCCGTCAATTGGTCTAGCAAACGTGATCTTCAGGAGGTGCCCTTTGTAGGGACTAACACCTACCTTATTATGATCACTTAGCCATGTTCAATTTGAACAATGGCTGGACCATAATGGTCTTAACCGAAAGTCAAAGCGTTTGCCGTAAAACGCTTGAGTTTTTGCTATAGAAGCCAAAAAAACGAAAATGCAAGAGCAAGGAACACTTAAAAGAGGTTCCTATAATGCAAGAGAACTAAGTTGGATGCTCCTTTCAGCTAGGAACTTCCAGAGGAGGGAGAAGAGTTATGTTTAAGAAAGGTGCAAGTTGGAATGAACACTTGAACACCTATTTATAGTTGGAGAGCTCAAAGGAGGTGAAGCCAGGTGTTTAGGGGTGTAAGAAGAAGCTTACAAGTGTCCTAAAACATGGCATAGCAGTTTAGAGAAGCCATGGTTTCGTTTAAATGGTTTTGGAGCTTTTCTTGGTCTCCAAACAAAACTTTCTGCGTCAGACCTGTTCTCGCGGGGCGCGAGAGACTCAGGCCAGGTCTCTCGCGGCCCGCGACCGCCCCATGGTCAGTTTCAAATTTTGACAATTTAGCCCCTAAACTTTAAGAAGCTTCTAAAAAACCATTTTAAACACCTTTTTGGCACTTTTAGCCCTCCGTAGTCAATACTTGGAACATCCGGAATTATACCCGGACATTGTCGAGCTCTCGGCTCATTAAAAGGTCACTCAGAGGTAAGAATTAACATGTTGACACTTTTAATCCCTCCATTATCAAATTTTCACATATTTACAAAATTGAACTCTCTCGTCCAACAAACGGCACGTATGAGAGTTAGGACTTCACAAAGGATCACTCAGAGGCTTATTACAAGCATGTTGATTCGATGTCACTCAGAGGCTAGGCATGTTGACATATCAGTCACTCAGAGGCTGTTATTTATTCATGTTGACATCGGTTCGTCACTCAGAGGCTCAGTTTGAGCATGTTGACACCTTTAGTCCTTATTGGTCTTTAACACACTATATTCAAAATACAACACGTGTCACTATATTATTGGACACGATTTTTATAGGGTGTTACATCCTTGTAACATCCGTCAAAAACGTGTTTTCCAAACCCGCTTCGTTTATTAACCGAATAGTCAGTCATAAATTTCCGTCGCATATATATTGGTTATTTTAATTTTAAACGATACATAATTAATAAACATTGTTAGAATTTTAAACCATAATTAATAAATAATAAAAACAAGAGAATAAAAAAATAATTAAGGCTGACGAGTTTCGAACCCGGGTCAGCCGGTTCCAACAATCAAACACTTCACCGCTCCGCCACTTGCTTCCTTTGTGAATATTACAAAACAAATAAAACTTAAGATGAGATCCGGATTCAAACCAGAAACAGCCGCGCTAAATCACCGGCTATCATCAAGAAAACCGGATTTTTCTCGTCAATCCTCGAATGTAACCGATAGACTCAATCAAGGAGTCAACAATCCCCAATCGGTTATGCAATCAGTTAGTCAATTTCATCTTGACCGAGATTTTTAAATCGAAATCATGTGTGATATTGGGCACTATAAATATCGACCCTTTTCGCTCATAGGAAACCGCTCACTTCCTTCACAAATTACCTCTATTTTATCTGCTCAACCTTCTGCTCGACGGAAAGTCCATCTGCAACTCGCCGGAGTTCGCTGCAAGACGCCGGAATTCGGGTGTAATCATCAGAGGCGTCACCGGAGAATCTGCAGCCACCATTCGGTATATAATCACCTCCTCATCCTTGTGTTTAATGTTGTATCAGGAGCGAATCGAATTAACAAGATTCAAATGATCGATCCTGAAACAGTGGACTTCAAATGTAGAAGATGAAGTCTGATCAGTCTATGAATATAATTAAAATCGGTGTTTTAAACGAGTTAGACACACAGTCCAGCGGTGGACTGTGTGCATTTCATGCTATTGATACCGAGTTCGAGTCGTACACTTAAACGGTTTCCTGTGATAAATCTCATTTTTTAAAAGACCCCAGAACACCTTCCAGTTAGTATTTAAGTTTAATAAAAACCAGTATTCTAACCAGGTTAGACACACAGTCTAGCGGTGGACTGTGTGCAAAGTTAAACCACAGGTCCCGAGTTAAAATCCTGCTTCTGTAAACCGGTGCTGGAAATTATCAAGTTTTTAAATAAAGACAGAAATGAATTAATCTAATTAGTATATAAGTATAATTAAAAACAGAAATATTTTGGGTTAGACACGTAGCTCAGTTGGTAGAGCTGCGTGCACGCGTACGGGAGGTCACGAGTTCGAACCTCACTCAGCGCACATAATAAACACAATCAGATCGGTCAACAGTCAAAGTCAAAGGTCAACGCTCGGTCAACGGTCAAAAAGTCAAAAAAAAAATTTCTTTTATTTATTTATTTTATTTAAAAATCAATTAGAAATACTTAAAAATAATATTTTTAAAGTTAGAAAATGACCTTAAACTCACAAAAATAAATCTAAAAATCCTATTAAAGTTGTTAATAAAATCCACTTATTTACCGAACCATTATGTTATTATTTAGGTTAGTTTCTCTCGTGGTTAAATCCAAATTCGTGCGCATTCATCATCAATCCAAGAAACGAAACCACTGTGAGTGAATTCTTACAAATTCCCCTTTTTATTCATGTTTTGGGGTGTATCATGTGTCGCTTAAATTAATTCGCTTATTCAAACTCGTGCTATACCATTATATGATCTAAACTTAGAATGTAAATATTGTTTGTTGTGATGTATTACATATTGTCAAGTTGTATGCAAATTATTTATTAGGCCCATCGGTTCCTCGTGGGAGACGAGTTGAACAACGCGTGCCTCAAAAACATTCATTAGGCCCATCAGTTCGTTGAACAACGCGTGCCTCAAAACTCATTCATTAGGCCCATCAGTTCCTCGTGGGAGACGAGTTGAACAACGCGTGCCTCAAAACAATCATTTGTTGTATGTGTGTGCAATATTTAATATTATGTGTTTTGTGAATAAATTTACATCTACATTTACTCATATGTGGTTATGCACTTTATTTTATAATCAATACAATAAACACGTTTAAATGTTTTCATAGGATTCACTCGCCAACTTTTTGTTGACCAAAAAACCATTTTTACACATGATACAGGTGGACAGGATGAAGCAAGGAACACATAGGAAATTGCCTTAGAAGAAAAATAATGAAGTCTAGAAAGATGTATAGAACATGTTGTACTTGTATGATTTGATTGTATGATCTCCTTTAAATTGTAATAATAAATATGAAACATTATAATAAATGTCTTGAGCTTTGATGAAAACCCAATCATGCCCCGATCACCTTTTTCCGCTGCGGGTCGGGGTGTGACAATCCTCACCCCCTTAAAAGAAACTCGACCTCGAGATTTTATTCAAAAAGATGGGGGTACTTTTGTCGCATAGTGGACTCAACCTCCCATGTATACTCAGGACCTCTTAAAGCGTCCCACTTAAGCTTTATTATAGGTATCATCTTTCTTCGGAGCTTCTTAACCTGTCGATCCTTTATCGAAATTGCTTTCTCAACGAACCTCAGGTTTTCAACAATTTGCACATCCTCGTGCGACATTGCTAGCGACTCATCGGCTAGACATTTCTTAAGATTAGATATGTGGAATACATCATGAATTCCACTAAGCTTCTCTGGCAACCTGAGCTTATAAGCTACAGTGCCGACACATTCGATTATCTCGAAGGGTCCTATATATCTTGGGCTTAACTTGCCCTTCTTTCCAAAATGCATCACTCCTTTCCAGGGTAATACCTTTAGCATAACTTTGTCCCCTATTTGGAACTGAAGAGGTTTACGCCTCTTGTCTGCATAGCTTTTCTGCCTATCCCTGGCAGCTTTGAGACGATCACAGATTTGCACAATCTTTGCCGTGGTCTCCAGGACAATCTCAGGTCCTGATAGTTGGGCTTCCCCAACTTCTACCTAGCACACGGGCGTTCTACATTTTCTCCCATACAAGGCCTCAAAAGGAGCAGCCTTGATGCTTGTATGATAATTGTTATTGTAGGAGAATTCTATTAGGGGTAAGTGGTCATCCCAACTTCCACCTAAATCAATCACACATGCCCTAAGCATGTCTTCCAGTATCTGAATAGTACGCTCACTTTGACCATCAGTCTGTGGATGGTAAGCCGTACTAAAATTTAATCGTGTGCCTAACGATTGTAGGAAACTTTTCCAAAAGTGGGATGTGTATCTATATCTCTATCGGATACAATAGATACTGGCACACCGTGTAGGGACACTATTTTGTCCACATACAACTTAGCCAATTTATCTGAATTATACGTCTCTTTAATTGTCAAGAAGTAAGCTGACTTAGTCAGCCTATCCACTATGACCCAAATAGTGTCATTACCACTTTTGGTCTTGGTAACTTGGTAATCAAATCCATAGTTACCATTTCCCATTTCCAAGTGGGAATCTCAAGTTGTTGTAGTAGTCCTGACGGTTTCTGATGTTTGGCCTTAACTTGCGAACACGTCAGACACTTTGCTACATAAGTGGCTATGGGTTTCTTTAAACCCATCCACCAATAATTCTTCTTCAAATGTTGATACATCTTATCACCACCCGAGTGAACAGAGTATCTTGAATTATGCACTTCCTGGAAGATTAGATTCCTAAGTCCTCCAAAGATCGAAACCCAAATTCTATCATTAAGTCTCAGTATTCCATCTTTTCCAGGCGCTAACTGATCAACAGTAGCTTTTGCGCATCTAGTAGTTTTGCGCATCTAGTAGCTTCTCACTCAAGTTATTTCTGAGCTCAATGCTCTTAGCGTTAATCCTTATAGGTTTAACCTTTTCCTTGCGGCTTAAGGCATCGGCAACTACATTTGCCTTTCCTGGATGGTAGAGAATTTCACAATTCTAATCATTAAGAGTTTCCATCCAACGACGTTGTCGCATGTTCAATTCTTTCTGATTAAATAGATGCTGGAGACTTTTATGGTCTGTGTATATAACACACTTTGTGCCATACAAGTAATGTCTCCACAGTTTTAGTGCAATACAACGGCACCCAATTCCAAATCATGGGTGGTGTAATTCCTTTCATGCACCTTTAGTTGTCGTGATGCATAGGCAATTACCTTGCCATTTTGCATTAGCACACAACCCATACCATCACAATAAACAACAAAATTCTCAATACCCTCAGGTAGAGATAACTTAGGAGCGTTGCTCAGCTTGTGTTTAAGAATCTCAAAAGATTCTTGTTGCTTTGGACCCCAATTAAACTTAATGAACCTCCTATAGTAACCAGCCAGTCCTAAGAAACTACGAACTTCTGTTGGGGTCTTGGGTACTTCCCAATTTATTATGGCATCAATTTTGGCGGGATCCACTTGGATACCACGCTCACTTACCATGTGTCCAAAAATTGGACTTCTCTAAGCCAAAATTCGCATTTAGAGAACTTTGCATAAAGTTTCTCCTACCTTAATAATTCTAGTACGCACCGAAGATGTTTCTCGTGATCATCTTGATTACGAGAATAGATAAGTATGTCGTCTATGAAGACAATGACCAACATATCCAAATATGGCTTGCAGACTCTATTCATGAGATCCATGAATGCTGCTGGTGCATTTGTGAGCCCAAAAGGCATCACTAAGAATTCAAAATGATCATAGCGAGTCCTAAGGCTGTCTTAGGAATATCTTCACTTCTAACCTTCAGTTGATGATATCCCGATCTTAAATCTATTTTAGAAAAGTAATTAGCCCCTTGAAGTTTCAAATAAATCATCGATCCTAGGGAGAGGATATATATTTTAATTGTTCGCTTGTTCAGCTCCCGGTAATCGATGTACATTCGCATCGAACCGTCTTTCTTCTTTACAAACAGAATAGGAGCTCCCCAAGGTGAGGAACTAGGTTGAATAAAGCCTTTCTCCAAGAGTTCATCCAATTGAACCCTTAACTCATTCATTTCGGTTGGAGCTAGCCTATATGGAGCTCTAGCTACGGGTGCTGCTCCTGGTATGATATCTATTCTGAACTCCACTTGCCTATCTGGGGGTAGGCCTGGTAATTCTTCAGGGAAACATCGGGATACTCCGAGATAACTGGTAAGTCTTCAATGCTTGGTTTAGGCTCATTGATGGTTACTTTTGCCATGTAGATGACATAGCCTCTTCTCAAACACTTGGATGCCTTAAATAACGACACTTTGTCTGGCAGTCCATAGTGTGAGTCTCCAAAGATGGTGATCATTTCACCAGATGGGGTCTTAATCTCGATGAGCTTTTTATCGCAGGCAATACGGGCTTGGTTATGAGATAACCAATCCATGCCTAAGACAACATCAAACGCCGCCAATTTCATTGGCAAAAGAGAGATAGGAATGGAATGATTCTTAATGGATATGGAACATCCATCAAGAATAGAAGAAGAAGTTTCTAAGGTTCCATCGACAAGTTCTATCTCATAAGTCTTATCTAGAGTTCTTACGGGCAGATGTAATAGTTTGCTAAACTTATGATCAACAAATGATTTATCTGCACCCGAATCAAATAACACTCTAGCAAAAATATCATTAATGGGGAAAGTACCTGTTATGACGTTATTGTCATTAGCAGTTTCCTTAACAGTTAGCCGAAAGGCGCGCACATTCCCCTTCTTAGCCTCTCCAGGCTTCGGATTATTATTCCTTGAATTCTTAGGGCAGCTAGTTGCAATGTGCCTTTTTTCATTGCAAATATAACATACAGCATCCTTAAGATCTTTACAATCCAGGGTCTTATTCCCCCTTCTTTTACATATACCACAAGGTCTAGCTTGTGGGTTAGGATTACACTGTCCGCAGTGTCTTCGGTTGTAAGTCTTACAGAATGGTATCACAGCTAACTTGCCTTGGTTCCCTTTGAACCCGAACCTCCCTTTATTATTCTTATTAAATATATGGGAGTTGTCATCCTCTCTCTTTCTTTTCCAGTCAGTTTCAGGCTTGACTGACTTCTGCCTCACTATATCAAGGATGAGGGAGAGAGATAGGTCAACAGCAGACCTATAGGTACTACGCTGTGTCACACCCCGACCCGCAGCGGAATAAGAGTCGGGGCATAATTGGGTTATCACCAAAGCTCATGATATTTACTAATATGTTTCATATTTATTAAAGTCAAAGTTACATTTCCAAATATCCAAACATGTCCATACAATACAAAGAAAATAAACCAAACATAACAAACCCCAATTCTAAATCATTTTATTCTTCTAGTCCAATCCTATGTGTTTCTGGCTGCTGCTGGTTCACCTGTATCATGTGTAAAAATGGGGGTTTTGGGTCAACATAAGTTGGCGAGTGAACCTTGTTAGATAAACATTTGTTATTGATTTTCTTGTTAGTTTATCAATGAAAAATTGTGCATAATCATAAATGAGCAATTGTAAATAACCAAGCAGTAGCAATAGCAATCACAACTATAACATACAATAACACATGATAGCATACATTAACATACCAACATCATACGGTAAATAACATGAATGAAACTGTGCGATCAAGGCTCAATCAAACGAAGCCGATCGTATTGCATGTACTGAAAAAGAAAATGTCTGTGCGATCAAGGCTCAATCAAACGGAGCCGATCGTATGTGGGCACGCCAGGTTCACGCTCATAATGTAATGGGGAACATGCTCAACGCTCATAATGTAATGGGGAGCGGCGGCCTATGAAATTGCATGTACTGAAAATAATAAATTGCATCTAACGATAACCACACAACAATTGAAACAAACTGAATACACAGGTTCATGATATGATGTATGCACAATGATTTAAATATAATATTTAGCAAGACACATGATACACCCCAAAACGTGATTAAAACGGGGAATTTGTAAGATTCACTCACATTGGGTGCGTTGGATTGGAGATGGTGAGATGCGCACGAATTGGATGAGCGGAACAACGAACGGAAAAATATAGTAAATGAGTGGATTTTATTAAGGATTTTAATGAAATTTTTAGATATATTTTTGTGAGTTTAATGCTATTTTCTATCTTTAAAAATGTTATTTTTAAGTATTTTTAATTGATTTTTAAATTAAATTAAATAAATAAAAATATAAAAAAAATTGTTTATTTTGCGTTGACCGTTGACCGTTGACTTGTTGACTTGTTGACCGGTTCGATCAGTGAATTTGTTTGCGCCAGGTGAGGCTCGAACCCGAGACCTCCCGTTCGCGTGCACGCAGCTCTACCAACTGAGCTACGTGTCTAACCCGAAATAATCTTGTTTTTAATTATATTTATATACTAATTCTATTTAACCAAAATTCTATTAATTTCAAAAACATTTTAATTCGTTCAACCGGTGCCAGTAACAGGTTTCGAACACGTGACGTGTGACTTAGGGTTGCACACAGTCCACCGCTGGACTGTGTGTCTAACCTGGTTATTATCTCGGTTTTTATTATACTTAACAACTAACGGAGTTAACCCGGTTCAGTTTTAAACAAAAAGGCATTTTATTACATAGGGAGTGCGTGTATCAGGGATCCAACTCGTGACGTGCGTGTATATTTTGCACACAGTCCACCGCTGGACTGTGTGTCTAACCCGTTCATATTACTGATTTTAAATAAACTTATAACTTAACTAACTTCGTCTTCTTCATTCAAATTACAGTCGACTGAATCAGTAATCCGTTTCTTGTTTTTACGATTAACAAACATTCTTAAGGCTAAAATGAAATGGCAGAGACGATGTTAGAAGTAACATACCGTAGGAATGATTTATCACAGAGTTTTCCGGCAATGCGTCGGCTCTGTTTTTGTGCACCTCAACTGAACCAAACAATTAACCATTTTGATTAGTCAATCGTGGAATTGAAGTGATAAACAAACGTTAATAGTGCGATTGAAGGTCCTTACCGTTTCACAGACGGAATTAAAGATTTCCAGAAATTCCCCGGCGAACTGGAATTATCTGATAACGGTGCCTGAATTCGATCTCAAGTGGAAGATTTGAGTTAGAAACAGCTTAACAACTGATAGACTACGATGATATTGAAAAACTTACCGATTTGAGGACAAATACGGTTTTCCGGCGAACCTTACAGAATTTCCGGCGAGTTGATTTAAGCGTTCTGATGGACTAAAAGTGTGATGAAAGTGAAATGAAATGTTTGTCTGATGTCTCTGAGTCGTGAGAAGGGTTCTGATTGAAGTAATCTGAACTTTGATTATTTTCGGTTATAAAAACCGATGATGATAAAAATTGATGTTCAATCAATTCCGAATTGATTAAAAATCGTCGGTGCATCGGTTATAAACCTGAATGTGCAATTAATCAAACGATTAGACGATTGATTTGCCGATTTCCGTTTCTCAGTTGGCGCAACCGGTTTAACCGAGTTTGTGTATAAATGTTATTTGTTTCCTAGAGATAACAGAAAACAACATGTGGCGGAGTGGTGATGTGGGTGTGTGTTAAGACTTTAAAGTTATAAACCAGCTGACCCGGGTTCGAGTCCCGGCAGCAACATTTTATTTTTATTTATTCTGTTTTCACTTTTTATCAAAAATAATTTTTATAGTTTAGTTTGTTTATTAATTATGTATCATTAAGAATCAAGATAACCATAAATACACAACGTGACATTCATAACTTGACATTCTATTACAAAACGGAGCGGGTTTTGGAAACCCGTTTTTTGACAAATGTTACACGCTGAGCAACCTTTACCATGCCCTTAATCTCGGGCGCTAATCCATTTATAAAACGCGCAATGCGTTTGGATTCAGGGGTGATAAGATAGGAAACTAACCTAGATAAGGAATTAAAATCGGAAACGTACTTCCGACAGTCTAGGTTTTTCATGGAAAGAGACAAGAAGTCTGTCTCTATTTCTCCACCTCATGGGTTGGGTAATAAGTTTCCTTTATCAAATCAACAAACTTGGACCATCCCAAGTTGTACAGGTGTACCTTACCTGTTGATTGAATCATGGCCTTCCACCATGTTAGGGCATCGCCCTTGAAGGATTGTGATACATACTTGATCACATCCTTTTCAGCACAACTGCTGATGTCAACGATAGTCTCCATTTCGTCTAGCCACTTTAGAGCTTCTACGGCTCCTTTTTCCCCATTAAAGTCTCGAGGCTTATAGGAGACAAAATATTTGTAGGTACATCCGTTCTTGGAAGAACGGGACCTATCAGCATAGTCTATCCTCTTAGGTTCACTCTTCGCATTTGATGAGTGAACAGAGCTCTCCTTATGAGCTGAGGATGGTGGAATTGATAATGGCTTAGAGCGAGTAGCACTCGAGTCTCTTAATTTCTCTATGGCCTTACCCATGGCCTTTTCTATAGCCGCATCAATGCGAGCTTGGAAATCATTATTATCTATGGCTATATTTTTGGCGTCTTTGACGTTCTGATGGCTACTTTGTGCTTCATTAGAATTAGCCATCTTTAAGTCTGGGTTTCTATACACCAATTAAAATTTTGATTAGCCATGGTATATCAACCATATTGGCTTTTAACATTGGATCTAACAATCCATTGCCTATACTTAGTGTGAATAACATCACAACTCTTAGGCTTATTATATCTATATTTGGCCTAGGTTTTAATAGGACCATCATAGGCAAATTACAATTTGGACGTAGTCTATTTATTATTAGACAGGGAATCGCAATGTCACAACTGTCATTGTCATATTTGACGATTATATATAGCACATAGACTTGTCACAAAGGACATCAAATATGGCACAAAGGGCATGTCACTAATGGACATAGGATATGGCACTTAGGCCTGTCACTAATGGATATATAATAGGGCACATAGGCACAACATTGCTAATGGATGTTTAATTATCATCGCACTGATGATAGTAGCCAGGATCAAATAGATCACATGGGCTTTATAGAATAGATCATAACCCGAAAGGGTAATACATCGCTAAGGGATGTTTAATCACCACACTGGTGATATTACCGGGATCAAAACAAATCACAAGGGCTATATAATCGGGATCAAATAGATCACAAGGGTTATCTAAAATACATCTCTAAAGGATGTTAAATCACCGCACTGGTGATATTAGACGGGATCACACAGATCACAAGGGCTTATTTAGCCGGGATCAAACAGATCACAAAGGCTATATAACCGGGATTAAATAGATCACAGGGTTATATAAAATACATCTCTAATGGATGTTTAATCACCGCACTGGTGATATTAGCCGGGATCAAACAGATCACAATGGCTTATTTAGCAAGGATCAAATACATCACAAAGGCTATATAACCGGGATCAAATAGATCATAAGGGTTATATAAAATACATCTCTAATGGATGTTTAATCACCGCACTAGTGATATTAGTCGGGATCAAACAGATCACATGGGCTTATTTAGTCGGGATCAAACAGATCACAAAGGCTACATAACCGGGATCAAATAGATCACAATGGTTATATAAAATACATCTCTAATGGATGTTTAATCACCACACTGGTGATATTAGCCGGGATCACACAGATCACAAGGGCTTATTTAGCCGGGATCAAACAGATCACAAGGGTTATATAAAATACATCTCTAATGGATGTTTAATCACTGCACTGGTGATATTAGCCGGGATCACATAGATCACAAGGGCTTATTTAGCCGGGATCAAACAGATCACAAAGGCTATATAACCGGGATCAAATAGATCACAAGGGTTATATAAAATACATCTCTAATGGATGTTTAATCACCACACTGGTGATATTAGCTAGGATCAAACAGATCACAAGGGCTTATTTAGCCGGGATCAAACAGATCACAAAGTCTATATAACCGGGATCAAATAGATCACAAGGGTTATATAAAATACATCTCTAATGGATGTTTAATCACCACACTGGTGATATTAGCCGGGATCAAATAGATCACAAAGGCTATATAACCAGGATCAAATAGATCATAAGGGTTATATAAAATACATCTCTAATGGATGTTTAATCACAACACAGGTGATATTAGCTGGGATCACACAGATCACAAGGGCTATATAAGGTTAGGACATAGTCCATTACCTTGAAGGCTAGCGTGATTCCTCAAGTCACACTACCAAGAGTATGCATATTACTTGAATGTTAACATAAGAGGATCTTAATGGTTGATTAATAGTCCCGGTCACATTGACCTTAAATGACTTGGAGGCTTGAACTTAGTCCACCACCCCTAGATAGAAGGATAACTTCCCTTAACTATCTTGATAGAAGACCCTTCCGTTGTTAACTATCATATATATATATATATATATATATATATGGCCAAATATATGGTCTGTGCCACTTGGCAAATCAAAACCATTAAGATCTTTTTGGAATTATATCGCAGAGCATAAATTCGAGTAAAATCGAGACGCTCGTTTTCAAGAGGATGCATACATATATATATATATATATATATATATATATATAATTCCAAAGTACTTCATTAAATTTGCATAAGAAATTACAATACTTGAAACAAATAAATGAAACTGATTGTCCATGCAAGGACTAAAAGAAACAATGTGTCCACGCAGGGACTAAAGAAATAACAATGTCCACGCAGGGACTACATATAATAGAAAAGACTTCACTCATCTTTCTTTCCCTTGACCAATTTGGAGAGTTTCTTGAAGAACTTGTTCGTCTTCTTTTCTGTTTTCTCTGCCTGCTGCTACATCTCTTTCATCCTTTCTAAGGCCTCATTAATGGTCTCTAGTGATGGCGGAGGTTGTGGTTGAGGTTGTGGCATAAACGGATACTGGTACCCATAAGTTGGATATCCAGTTGGTGGATAGGTAGGTGGGAAAGGAGACGGGTAAAGTGCTTGTGCATAACCGCCTGCATGTATGGGTCTTGCAACCACGCTTGATAGTCTATCGGTGTAGACGGGTTAAATGGATCATATCCATACGTGTCTGGGTACGTGGAAATTGGGTTATTATAACCCGTTGGTGGTGGTTGAACAGCAGGTGTTGGTGTTGGTTCCACTATAGGTGGAACATTAGAGGGTCCACCCATTTGTGGGTCCTCTTGAATGGTGGGGTAAGAATTGGGCAAAGGTGGCAGCGATCCCGACCTTTGTCCGGCACGTACTGACATTCGTGCTCCTCGCTTCCTTCTTGGTGGTTCAGGTGGTGGTTGAGGTTGGTCCACCGGTTCCATGTGGATATCTTCTTGAACCGGGGGTGGTTGAGAATGGTGAGAAGGAGTGTGGGCAAAAGTAAATTGATTCCTATATTGGTCCCACTCGTTAGGACCTTGGTAGGGCGATCCAGCATATGAGTTTGAATCGCTCGAAATTTCAATGGGATGCACATTTGATCCTGACGGTAGCATCTCCGGATCGGAGTCCTCGTCCATAGGATGTGGCTGGTCCAACTGATTTTGATTAGCTGGAGGCGTGTTTAAGTAATGGTTGGGGTTAAACTCTTCATGGTAGGAGTGATGAGAATGGGAATGGTGAGAATGGTAGGAGTGGTCTGACTGGTAAGAATTTTGGGAATGTGAGGGCGAGTGTCTATTAGATATGGAACGTCTCGCTTGTTGCCATGGAGACGAATCTCCTGATTCTTGATATGTATCTGAATTATGAGGTTGAGTAATACGCCCCGATGGTCCTCCCCTCATTGGACCTTTTCCTCGTACACGTGGCGGCATTTTCTTGTTAGAAATCAATTAAAAAATATACTATAACTTAATAATGAAATGAGTAATCCTAGGTCAATGCCTAGACTCGGAAGTCTAAGGAATGTGCTCGTGTAAGTTTAAGACTAAACACAAAAGGCTAGTGTTTAATTCTCTCAAACGTTGGCTCTGATACCAACCCTGTCACACCCCGGATTTCCAACCCCGAAATCCAAACACAGGTGGGCCCGGGTGGGGACTATCGTGACAACAGTTGATAACATCATAGTCAATTAAACACAACACAGCGGAAGTCTTGGAGTAAAATTACTATTACAAACCGAAATATTCGAAATCTAAAATAATATACAGGCTCGTAATAAAAGATCCATAGGCGGATCATAAATTGTACAAGAAAGAATACAAAACAGACTTTAGGCAGATCTAAGGATTTGCAAGATCCTCTTATTCTCTACGGAGCAGCTTCTGGCCTATTTCGTATTATACCTGTAGATTAGCCTTTGGAAGATACGTCAGCTTACGCTGGTAAATACACCCAACTGACTCATTTTGGAAACATTAAAAATGGTTCTAAGTGCAAGCGGCACCAAAATCTTTTATTAACTTGGGAAAGTTGATCTTGCAATGGACCAAACGATAATATTTACCGTATCCCAATCCCGTATAGGGAAATAAGTCGAGAGTATTTACCTGAGTTAGTCTTCTTCTTTTATTTTTAAATAACTCAGCCGTATACAAAAGTACCAAGTGCAGATAGCATTTACCGAGAAGGCTCTAGTCTGGATTATGGCATAAGCTAGCGAATTAAATACTAACAGTCTTATAAACCGAATAGTGTACATGATCATTATGTATAACGCTTGATTAAACGATGATCGGATAGAATGTAGTTTAAACCGGACAAGTACCATGACTTGTATAATATGGGTAAACTATAAACATTCTGGATTTTGAAACATAAATGACAAGGTTAAACCCGTTACGGTTAAATTTTGTAAAATAGTTACATATACGTAACTGTGCACATAATAGCGATATCGGGTAACCGGATAAGTCATGGACAAGTTCTATATGCCTTTATACTTTAAATAAGTTAAGATATCAGTAGGATATCAACTTGTATGCCCGTTATGGTTTTAAAACGAAACTATGCCTCATAAGGGCATTTTGGTAATTTTATACCATATAAAAAACTTGAACATAGTTTAATGCTATAATTATAAGTATTCTGAAAAAATACTTTATTTATGACATAATATCGGTAGGATGTCAATTATATGTGTAATTTATCTTTTATGACTAAACTGTGCACCGAATTGGCATTTTGGTCATTTTGCACATAGTTTACAAATTATTTGGGATTATGAGTTTATAACATGTACCTAATGTAATTATGTTTAAAATAAGTTTTGAAATCAGTAGATATCAAGTTTTGTTCAATTATATGGTTTAAAACCATACTATGGGCCGAAATGGCGCTTATGTCGTAAGATGACGTTGTTAAGCGATGTTAATGAAAACTGGCGTTAGGGTCAGACTTAAAATGTTTAAAATATGTTATTTAATATTACATATCAGTAGGTAAATTATTTACCTTGAAAAGATTGATTAAAATCATTTTATGAGTCATAAGGACTAAAACCGTCATTTATCGACATAGTTTAAGGACCTGCTTGGAAACTCAGTTTACAACTTGGTTTAACATTCCAAATAATCCTACTTATAATATTACACCAGTAGGAAACTCATTTTCAAGTTTATTATCATTAAAACCTTGTTTTGTTCAAAAAGGGCATTTTGGTAAAAAATGGCATAATTATGGAACTTGTGCATAAACTTAGATTCTGATTATGATCATGTAATATAACCTCAGAGGGTTATGCTACATTATATTATGATAATAATACAACTTTAGATCAGTAGGTAACTAATCTAAATCGGGTCAGAATCAAAAGTCAAAGCAGAAGTCAAACTTTGCAACTTTCGGTTGCGAACCGACCCTAGAACTGAAATTGACGAGCTGAACATGTTTATACATGTTCTAATAATTATTGCCAACTTGGTTAAGTGTCAAAACAGGTTTCATAACATATATAAGATCAATCTATGATTTTTCCAAAAAATGGCTTGTTTGACTTTTTAATAATATAACTTTGACCCGTCAATTGGTCTAGCAAACGTGATCTTTAGGAGGTGCCCTTTGTAGGGACTAACACCTACCTTATTACGATCACTTAGCCATGTTCATTTTGAACAATGGCTGGACCATAATGGTCTTAACCGAAAGTCAAAGCGTTGCCGTAAAACGCTTGAGTTTTTGCTATAGAAGCCTAAAAAACGAAAATGCAAGAGCAAGGAACACTTAAAAGAGGTTCCTATAATGCAAGAGAACTAAGTTGGATGCTCCTTTCAGCTAGGAACTTCCAGAGGAGGGAGAAGAGTTATGTTTAAGAAAGGTGCAAGTTGGAATGAACACTTGAACACCTATTTATAGTTGGAGAGCTCAAAGGAGGTGAAGCCAGGTGTTTAGGGTTGTAAGAAGAAGCTTACAAGTGTCCCAAAACATGGCATAACAGTTTAGAGAAGCCATGGTTTCGTTTAAATGGTTTTGGAGCTTTGCTTGGTCTCCAAACAAAACTTTCTGCGTCAGACCTGTTCTCGCGGGGCGCAAGAGACTCAGGCCAGGTCTCTCGCGGCCCGCGACCGCACCATGGTCAGTTTCAAATTTTGACACTTTAGCCCCTAAACTTTAAGAAGCTTCTAAAAACCATTTTAAACACCTTTTTGGCACTTTTAGCCATCCGTAGTCAATACTTGGCACATCCGGAATTATGCCCGGACATTGTCGAGCTCTCGGCTCGTTAAAAGGTCACTCAGAGGTAAGAATTAACATGTTGACACTTTTAATCCCTCCATTATCAAATTTTCACATATTTACAAAATTGAACTCTCTCGTCCAACAAACGGCACGTATGAGAGTTAGGACTTCACAAAGGATCACTCAGAGGCTTATTACAAGCATGTTGATTCCGATGTCACTCAGAGGCTAGGCATGTTGACATATCAGTCACTCAGAGGCTGTTATTTATTCATGTTGACATCGGTTCGTCACTCAAGGCTCAGTTTGAGCATGTTGACACCTTTAGTCCTTATTGGTCTTTAACACACTATATTCAAAATACAACACGTGTCACTATATTATTGGACACGATTTTTATAGGGTGTTACAACACACATGAGAAACACCTCATAGTCTTGGGACAAAAGGATATACCCCTGATACCCTACGCTGGTGGAAAAAACACTGGCAGCCTCGCAGAAGGGGTACGCACTAAGAGGTGTTGACCATACTCAAGGGTACAAAGTGGTAGAACTGTGACCAAGGGTTGCTCGGCAGGTTACGTGTGACAGTGTCGCATGAGCAGTAACGGAGACGTCAGACTGCACACCAACCATATCTCTGCCAGTGACTGTTCCACCTTCTCCATTTTCGGCAGGCAAAAGGCCTGACACCAAAGACGGTTGCCTTTACACGTGGCACCACTCAACATCCGACAAGACACGCCTCCTGACAGTGGACATTAATTCTCCTGTAGGGAACATTTAATGTCTGACACAGAGGACAAAACGGATGTCTCTGGCTGTATGGGCCGGGCCCAAGGCCCATCGGCCCATCTCCTGAACATACATTTTGGCTATAAATAAGTATCGGATCTCCAGGTAAAAAAACACCCTTTAACACTTACTTTAACGCATACATACTTGCAACCTACTTGCTACCTTACTTACCATCCTCAAATACTTATTCTCACGCCGGAGTGTTGTCACGGAGAAAACCACCCTTTTCCCCGTGATGAGACTAACGGTGTTGCTAGTTTTGCAGATCAACTTGAGTGAGCTCATCCCGGAGAGTGAAGTGAAAGGATAACCCTTTATGCAAAAACACCCTGGTTGTGACTCATATATCCCCGGATATCCCTAGGTTCAACCGGTGCTTCTTCATTGGCGCCATCCGCTACTTAATCACGTATTCCAAATAGTTCCTTTCGTTTTCACTTCTTCAAGCCTCGCTTTCATATGGCTGATTTCCCATCAAACACCCCACGAGGTCCTCGAGTCGAAGGCAAGAACCCAGTTCACGCCTCTCGAATCGACGGACAAGTGGGAGAAGACTCTTCCGGAGATGCCGGAATTCAACAAAGCTCTGGCCATATAAACATCCTGGTCACTCCCGGAGCTCCATTGGAGGCTCCCTTTGTACCGATTACATCGGTCTTACCCCCAGGTGAGACCCCAATGTCTTGGGACATAAAATCCCATATAGCCCTCAATGTCGTCTACACGCAACTCTGCACCCAGACAAACACTCCTGCTGCCCCAATGCAGCCCGCCGTTCAGATGCATGCTTCGCCTGCACCAAGGAAATTGAGTTATGACTCGCCAGCCGGGCGAGCGTACCATATAGTCCCCATCCCCAAGAGATGGAGTACACACAACATCCGCCTAAACCGGAGTCTCGATCTCTTAGGCGAGCATTTGTCCACTCACGGTTGGGCCCGCGTCCTCAAGGGGAGCGGTACACCCAGCATGAGGAAGACAAAACCTACGGTGAAGGTGATAGCGCTAGAGTTTTTCACCGGATACCCAAGAATCATGCAGCGTACAGATCCGCTCCACGCGGTGGTTACAACCCGGGGGCTGAGCATGATTATAACTTGATCTATCGGCCGGCTTACGCGACCGAACACTCCAAGTTTATCAAGGACATAGCTCTCGCACCACTTGAGCGTGCAAAACTGCCCTCCAGTGTCAGGAAATACAACGGGTTGACAGACCCAGATGACCACCTGCGTCATGTCACCAGCGCAGGACTAATAGGAAGATGGACACTATCGATGTGGTGTCACCTGTTCGTTCAAACCCTCACAAGTGCTGCGCGCCTGCGGTTTGATAATCTGCCCACGGGCGAACTCGCATCCTGGAACGACTTGAAAGATAAGTTCCTGGCGCATTTCAGTCAACAAAGGCGTTACGTTAGAGATTCCTCTGACGTAATGATATCTGGCAGCGCGATGATGAAAGCCTCGACGATTTCATCACTCGCCACTACAAAGAGGTGCTAGAGATAGTGGATGTGCACGAAGATTTGATTCGTGCACAATTCAAGTACGCCTTACGCTGTGACGAGATGATCAAAGTCTTGTCAGGAACGACAGGCCTCCCCAAGAGCTGGGAGAATTATGGCAGCGGCAAAGGTCTACGCGCAGACGGAGCGCAACCTTAATAATAGTAGACCTCCCCTACCTCACCACCGTCCCCAAGACTTGAGCAGGAGTTTTGGGAAAAAGAATAAAGGATGGAGGGAACACAGCCAGAACCCTCCCCACACAACGGTCGACGCTTGCATGACCATTAATAAGCTCGCCAGCCAGCGAGCAATAAAACAAGATAATTGCGATCGTCAGTGGACCCCACTGACGAAGACACCGGTGGAGGTCCTCAGTTCAGAAGACCATCAGTTCAAACAACCATCGCTGATGCGCAATACGAAAGGTCAAGACCCCAACCTTTTCTACGATTATCATAAAGACACGTGGAACACAACCGATAATTGCATCTCCTTATGCATGGAGATCGAGAAAGTGCTTAAGAATGGGAAGCTTACCCACTTACTGCAAAACGTGCGCAAGGAGGTGCGCCAAATCACTCGAGGCGGCGAGGTCTCGTGTAACAAAAAATGAAGTCTGTTCATATGATTCACGGTGGCCCTTTGCGCAAGCGTAGCCACCAGAAGAGTTGAACGTCTTACTGGCGTGAACAACAGGTCATCTTCCCCGTGGTTCCTGGGGATCCACAAGAAGACCGACTGGTGTGATAACCGGTATTTTCGGTCACTACCCCACCGACTACATGTTCATAGACCCTGGGAGCTCTATATACATTATCTATGAATAGTGCTTCCAACAAATCGACCCATAGGACAAAGCACGCCTGGAGCCGGTGGATTTCCCACTCACTGGTTTCTGCAACGAGGCTGTTTTTCCGTTGGGACGAATCTCTTTCTCGGTGACTCTTTCTGATGAGCGCCACACTCGCACCGTTCAAGTCAATTTCATGGTCATGCCCACAACCTCGCGCCATGACGTGCTATTAGGACGACACATTTAATGGGATTTCAGCATGGTTACTTCCATCCCCCACGTCGCTTTCGGTTTTCCAACGAAAACCGGAGTGGCCATCATGTACGCAAGAAAGGAAGTCATGGCTGTTGATGAGGAACTGCCAATAAAGCAACCAAAACCATCATCCAACGGTGAGCCAGAAAAGTGGGTACTCAACAACAAGTACCCGGAACAAGCCATGCTCTTGGGACCCGCCATGACTCCCATAGTCAAGGCGTGGTTGAAATAACTGTTGTTCCGTAATTCTGATATTTTTGCATGGTCACCGGCGGATATGACTGGGGTGCCAAGGGAAATCGTTGAGCATGCATTGCACACATTCCCTTCAGTCCAACCTATAGTTCAGAAAAAGCGTAGCTTCGGGCCCGAAAAGACCCGCGCTCTGAACGAGCAAGTCACAGAACTTCTCCAAGTAGGAATCATCCGAGAGGTACGTTATCAGACATGGGTAGCCAACCCAGTCATGGTCCAAAAGTCTAACGGCAGTTGGCGCATGTGCGTCGATTTCAAGGATCTCAACAAGGCATGTCCTAAGGATTGTTACGCCTAACCGGAAATCGACAAAAAGGTTGACTCTCTTGCTTCATTTAGGTGGAAATGCTTCCTTGACTGCTACAAGGGCTACCCCCATATCCAAATGAAGAAAGAAGACGAAGACAAGACCGCGTTCTGAACAGACAACCGCATTTTCTGTTACACAAAGATGCCATCGGATTGCGCAACGCATGAGCCACCTATCAAGTTTTGATGGACCATGTCTTCGGGGATGACATTGGTGAAACCGTGGAAGTATACATTGATGACCTAGTCATCATGATCTCGGATGAGGAAAACATGCTGGCAAACATCCCAAACACATTTGCCTCCTTGCGCAAGGCAAACTTGAAGCTGAACCCCAAGCTCTTTTGGAATGGAAGAAGGCAAATTTTTGGGATTCATCGTTACATGCGACGGCTTCAAAGTTAACCCAGATAAAGTGGAGACAATTCAGCGTATGCCATCACCCTCAACTATCATAGAAATGCACCAGTTAACGGGGCGGCTGGCTGGGCTGAACAGGTTCCTGGCCAACCACGCGATGAAATCCTTCCCATTCATTAGCACCATGCGGAATTGTGTGGGAAGAACAAGTTTCAGTGGACTCCGGATGCGGAGAAAGCCTTCACCCAAATGAAGGAATGCTTATCCAGCTACCAACGCTCACCGCACCGAAGAAGAACAAGCCACTGATACTCTACCTTTCCACATCAGATATCGCTCTTGGAGCGCGCAGGAGTCCAAACTCCGATCTACTACGCCAGCAAGATGCTTACTGACCCAGAGACTCGATATCCCATGATGGAAAAGCTTGCTCTAGCTTTGGTCCATGCATCCTGGCGGTTGCGCCGATATTTTTCAGGGCACGAAATAACAGTTCTCTCGAACTACCATTTAGGCCAAATTTTTTCGAAACCAGACATATCTAGCTGCCTAGCAAAATGGGCGATCGAGCTTGGTGGACACAATATCGTGTATAAACCACACCCAGCAATAAAGGGCCAGATATTAGCTGATTTCATTGCAGAAGTCCCGCAGAATAAAGCACAAGAATGTGAAGCTGTACAGAATCCAACACCGGTTACGGATGACAGCGCTTGGATACTTCACACCGATGGCACGTCCAACGATGATGGTGCAGGGGCAGGTCTTCGTCTAATAAGCCCTGATAATCAAGAATTCACCTATGCCATCAGATTGGATTTTAAAAGTACAAAAGCATTCATGGCAGGTCTTCGGTGAGCAATCAAAATAGGTGCGCAGAATTTGGAGGCCCATGTCGACACGCTTTTAGTCGCCGAACAGGTCAACGGCCTGTACAACGCAAAAGGCAAAGTAATGGCCTTATATCTAGAACAGGCGCAAGCCTTAATTACCAAATTCCAACACTTCAAGATAACCCATGTCAACCAAAGCGAGAACAAACATGCCGACACTCTCAGCAAGTTAGCCGCTACAAGCTTCAAGCACCTTGTGCGCGAGGTGCGCATTGAGGTACTCAAAAACCCTTTTGTCCCTTTGCGACAAGTCAACATCATCGAAGTGGGAAATCCGTCTTGGATGTCCCCCTCATCATGCTCTTGCAACATGGGAGCCTCCCCCAAAACAAAGCGGAAGCAAGGAAGGTCCAGAACAAGGCACTCAACTATGAAATGGCGGACAATATCTTATACCGAAAGTCATACCTTGGGTCGCTCCTCCATTGCGTTGATCTGCAAGACGCGCAGTACTTGATCCGCAAAATACACGAAGGGTTATGCGAAATTCACGCCGGCCCGCTCATGGTCGTGGTAAAGATCATGAACGTCAGATACTATTGGCCTGGCATGCACTTTGATGCAGTTGAAACATTACATAAATGCACATCGTGCCAGCGCCATGCTCCAAGAACACTGCGTCCCAAAAACCCTCTGATCTCGGTAACAACAGCGTGGCCTTTTCAACAATGGGCAATCGATATGGTGGGACCATTCCCAGACGCTCCAGGAGTGGTGAAATTCATAATCGTCGCAGTCGATTATTTTACCAAATGGGTAGAAGCCAATCCCCTTGCATCCACCACAGCAACTGTAGTGCGAAAGTTTATATGGGAACACATTATATGCCGCTTCGGGTTACCCCTGCGCATAGTCACTAATAACGGTCCCAATTTCGCAGCCGAAGAACTACAACAATGGATGAAAGAGATGCATATCAAACACGTACTCACTTCGTCGCGCATCCCCAAGGGAACGACCAAGTGGAAAGAATTAACAAAAGCATAGTTGAAGGGATCAAGACAAGGTTGGGTACAGCGTGCAGAGGCTGGGTAGATGAGCTACCAAACATCCTATGGGCTCATCGAACCATGCCTAAAACCAGCACAGGCGAAACTCCTTTTAGCCTTGTGTATTGGACGGAGGCAGTGATTCCTGTAGAGATAGGCCTCCCATCACCACGCATGCAAGTTGCGCAAAAACAAAACAACGAGGACGAGCGCAGACTTGACTTGGATTTACTAGAAGAGAGGCGTGAAAACGCGGCCATCAAGGAGGCAAAATACAAGTCCAAGCTTGAAAAGTATTACAATGCGTGAGTCCGCCCACATATGTACCTTTTTACCTGGTGACTTTGTTCTACGTGACAATGAGGCGTCTAACGCCGAACGTCCTGGAAAACTGGCACCCAAATGGGAAGGTCCTTATGTTGTCCATGAAGTCCTGGGAAAAGGCGCATACACACTTAAGTGCCTAGATGGAACAAATATCCCTAGGACATGGAATGCGCAGCAGCTAAGACGGTGCTACATGTAAACTTGCAAGTTCATTATCTCTTATCTAATCTAAAATACGGCTCTTACGCCCAACTATGTGATAAAGGCAAGAGTTGCTTGATTCATTTGTATCTTAATGTTTCGTTACAAATGCGCGAAACCACTTTGGGTATACGCAAAAACACCCCGGTTCACACGAGTTTATTACCAGTTTCATTCGCTATCCCTACACAAAGCTGGCCCACTTCATGCAAATATTGTAACAAGGAAGAAACATTTCATTATAAGATAAAGATATTTACAAAGCCGCGCAACGCGCAGCACAATTAAAGATCCTACAAAGATATTACATTAAGGATCCTACACTAGTCTTCTTCTCTAGTAGCGGCCTCGGCTTCTTCAGGAAAGATATCCTTCAAGTGGTCGACGAAGTCATCATGGGTGAGCGCCCCGCTCACCAATTCCAATGCTGGGATATCAAGACGGTTATACCCTTGTTGCGCTCTCTCGAAAACAGCTCTAGTATTAACTCCATGAGTGGAGGCATGGCTGGAATCCCATGGAATGTCCAAGGCATGAGTGACTTGTTGCGCACACTCGGCATAGCCTTGCGCATGCCCATCATGGCGCACAACAACCACTAGCTTGGCTACTGCACCATCTAACTCCACGGAGTTCACAATGGAATTGGCAATCTGCAAATTCAAAGAAAAATTCAAAGCCATCACATAAAGATCAAAAAGCACATGCGATAAGTTCTTACATTGGCAATTCCATGCTGCTGCAGCCACAACATGTTGTTGGTCAGCGACTCCACCAACGACTCGGAGATGGCGCGGGAGTTTTCGTAATCCTCCAATTTTTTCTCGCCCGCCTCCACCTTCGTTTCCGACAACTGCAGCCTGCGTAGAAGCTCAGCCTTCTCCACCGAGGCTGCTTAGAGGTCTTTCTTGGCGCTATCTAGAGCAGTGCAAGCGTCAACCTGTTTGTTCACAACAAGATTAGTATCACAACTTAATAATATCAAAAAAGGAATGAACACAAAGACAAGGGGGTACCTCTCTCTGCTCACTATGTGCGCGTTGCACACTAGCCTGTGCACTGCGGCAACCGCCTCCTTCTCTCTCTTCTCTTGCGCCACGCCAGCGCGCAACTAGGCCAGTTCATCCATCAGGGATTTCTTCTCCCGGTTATCCCTTTCACAAGCCTCTTTCCACAACTTGCGCTCCTCAGCAAGTTTGGCATCTGAGGCTTCGTCCTGTCTCCTCCACCCCTCGCGGACCATTCTTCAACCTGCTGGTTATCGGTGAAGGCAATCTCTTTTGCGTCACCGCAGCTTCAAGCGCAGCCACTTGGGCTCGCTCATAAGCAAGAACCGCTTGGGCAGCCTCAAGATCTTTCTTCTGCTTCACCAGGCCCCACCATTCTCGAACAAACTTGTACGTCAAAGAGGCGGACCTGACAGTTGCCTAGAGGTACATATGAAACGTCGCTTCTTCTTCATGATTAGGAAGCAAGCATACCTTCGCTGGGGGAAAGCTCCCTTAAAAAACTCACGGCACTCCGACCAGTGAGAAAAGTCGTCTCATTTCTCTAATTTCCACACAGGAGTGTGGATCTCTTCAGCCTGAGCAGAGGAGAACGACCTATAATAATAAGCCCCCGGAGTTTCATCCGGGTGGATTGGAGATACATCAGGGGCAGAAGGCCCCGCACCTTCCCCAGGTGCCAGTTCCTCCGCATGCTCCCCTTGTGGAGCACCGGTCTGAGCGCTTTGGGCGTAAGCCGTTCCCACCGGCTCCGCCTCACCAACATTAACCGCGCCACCCAGATGCGTGCATTCTTCCACCACCACAACGGGTTCTTCCACAACGAACCTCGATTCTTCCACTTCCACCGCAGGCTCCCCAAGATCCACCGGTGATTCCTCAACAACAACCACAGGTTCTTCAATATCCAGCTATGGTTGCGTCAATGGAACCACCAGATATTCCACGACCGGAGAACTCACATTAGTACCCATACCGGAACCTTCCACCACCACGTGAGGCCCCTCTCTCACTGGGACCGGTTCTTCTGCCCCAGCAGCAGAACTTCCGCCTTGACCACTAGCCTAGGTCATGGGGGAATCAGTGTCCGCAGTGCATGTGTCGGATCCCACAAAGACCGGCTCATCCTACACTATATAACAATGAATGTTAGTCATGCATAACATGAAAACCGGAAGTAGTAAAGGTTACCGAAAATTACCGAGGGATATCTTAGCAGTTAATGATCCCAGATCTGCCCGCTTCCCCATATGTTTCCGCGTAACCTTCTTACGTGGTTGCGCGGAGAGGTCCTTCTTCGGACGCATCTTTCGCTTCAGAGGCACCTCTGGGATCTCGTCATCGTCCTCAGGACTAGCAGGCTTGGTGGTCGCTTTAACTACCTGCTTTGGTGCAGCCTTCTTCGCACCTACAGGTTCAAGACCCTCCCATGAGTCAGAAATGACTACATAAGCTTTCCGCTTGTCAGACACAACGCGCTTACCTTTGGGAGGGCCCACCCTGGGTTGAGTTGCCTCTCTCTCCATCATTGGGCTCGACCATGTGCGTCTCTTCTTCTTGTGATCTGGGCCAATGCCCAAATCTCCCAGAACGCCTGCATTACAACAAGAATAATCCATAAGTCACCTACAAAGGTGCACTACTAACCAATCAAGACATACGAGTGAAGGCGCGGGGGCCTCCAGGTCCACATCTTTGATCAGGGCAAAATTGCCCAGGACCTGCGCATACCACGTAGGCTCATCCGGAGCCAAGGGGAGCCTCTCAATTCGCCCTTCCTTCCTATGGAAGGCGGCCAAGAACAGCGGGGCCCTGTAAGAGAACACATGCATATTAGATTATAAACAACTCAAAAGTCAAGGAAACACAATATAATGGGAGCACTTCCGCAGCAGGCTCATCCCCGCCGCCACCAATACTCTCTCCGACAACTGGATCACTGGGATCTCCTTCAGATCACAATACCAGGGGTCCAACACTGGTATTGGTAGGGTCTCGCCGGAATTTCATCCGGCCCTCGGAAAGTCAAAGGCATAGGAATAACACCAGCGTTCACAAAAAGAATTTTGCCTTCCAATCATGGAAGGACTTGGGAGGAGAGAGCAAAATTTTCCGAGCCTGCGGATGATGCTGGAAAGAATAAAACCCCATTGGACAATGGAGTTGATAAAAAATGCGGAAACGGTCGATGGTGGGAACAGATCCCGTCGACTGGCACAAAAACTTGAAGTGCTTTATCCTCACCATTCCCATCGGATTCAACTGGGAAGGGTGGAAACCATAGTACTGCAGCACTTCAAGAAAAAACTTGGTGACAGGCAATCGGAAATTACCCTCATCGAAAAAATCATAAAACAGGGTGATATAGCCCGCAGGAGCATCGACGGCTGTCTCACCCTCAGCCGACAACCGGGCATCCCAGTTGGGAGGAAACAGGAAACCAGAAACAATCTCCTCAAGAGTCTGCCGGCTCAGCTTACACGCCGGCAAAGGAGGCGGAACCCCAACACCAGAGGCAGATTAAGGCCATCTGGACGCCATAGAAAACAACCAAAAGAAAAAATTTTCTTGAGGACAACTTTGAAGAACACAAGGACTCAAAGAATACAGAGAAGAAGATGAACGAAAGGTTGAATGAACTAGGAAAACCCTAAGCGGAGTGCCTCTATTTATAATGCTCGCATTTAATGCACTTGGAGAACGTGACACACGCGTGGTAATAGTAACCAACCAGAAACGGACGCGTGGCAAGCAAGTGGGTAATGACGGTGAACGTGCGCACGTGGCCGCCACGCTCCCTTCCAACTCATTAAAGAATGGCAGGCGAAACGGCTGAGTGCATGCTACAACTGTCAGACGTCTTTTCAACTCCCACTTTTCCTCACCAACTCACCTACAACGTCAGAAGGGCAGAGTTTCGAATTCCAAAAGCTTGATGACAAAGAGTTTCCCTCACACAAACGTTTTCTCTCAACCATTGTCAAAATTTTTCGCCACTACATTAACGGCGCATGAAACAATCGTTCTAGTCCAGCACTCCAACCACTTTACAACATGTGCGTAGGAGCAGCACTGGACTGGTGGGACTTGAGGAGGTATGGTCCCAAGTGACCATACCCTCGACTACATTACCAGGATAACATCGCATGCAACATGCAATGGTGCGTGTCCTTCAACACCAATAGGTCGTACATTGAGCCTTGCGCACTCAGCGCAACGGTAAATTAGACTAACAACATCAGGTCATACAATGAGCCTTGCAGCGCAACGGTGAATTAGACCAACACCATCAGGTCGTACAATGAGCCTTGTGCACTGAGCACAACGGTAAATTAGACTAACAACATGAGGTCATACAATGAACCTTGCGCACTCAGCATAACGGTGAATTAAACCAATGCAATTAAGTCACACAACGAGCCTTGCGCACTCAGCGCAATGACAAATTCAACTAAATTATATAAGTCACACAACGAGCCCTGTGTACTTGGCACAACGGCAGATTAGACTTACGCGCGCATGCTACTAGACTCTTCGCAAAACAACATCCCTCTGAGCTGCGAATCCTAAAAGCTTGCAAGGATAAGACACACATTAGAAACACCTCATAGTCTTGGGACAAAAGGATATACCCCTGGCACCCTGCTCTGGCGGGAAAAACACTGACAGCCTCGCAGAAGGGGTAAGCACTAAGAGGTGTTGACCATACTCAAGGGTACAAAGTGGCAGAACTGTGACCAAGGGTTGCTCGGCAGTTTGCGTGTGACAGTGTCGCATGAGCAGTAATGCAGACGTCACACTGCACACCAACCATGTCTCTGCCAGTGACTGTTCCACCTTCTCCATTTTCGGCTGGTAACAGGCCTGACACTAGAGACGGTTGCCTTTACACGTGGCACCACTCAACATCCGACAAGACACGCCTCCTGACAGTGGACATTAATTCTCCTGCAGGGAACATTTAATGTCTGACACAGAGGACAAAACGGATGTCTCTGGCTGTATGGGTCGGACCCAAAGCCCACCGGCCCATCTCCAGAACATACCTTTTCGGCTATAAATAAGTATCGGATCTTCAGGTAAAAACACGCTTTAACACTTACCTTAACGCATACATACTTGCAACTTACTTGCTACCTTACTTACCATCCTCAAATACTTATTCTCACGCCGGAGTATGGTCACGAAGAAAACTACCCTTTTCCCCGTGACGAGACTAACCGCGTTGCTAGTTTTGCAGATCAGCTTAAGTGAGCTCATCCCAGAGAGTGAAGGGAAAGGATAACACTTTATGCAGAAACACCCTGGTTATGACTCATATATCCTCGGATATCCCTAGGTTCAACCGGTGCTTCTTTTTCATAAGTTTTAAATGATTATTTATAATAGTCTTATTATTTATTTAATGATAATATATATTTTAACAAATAAATGCAAAAACAAAATCGAATCTTTTTATAAAACTATTGGATATCATAAATGTATATAAACCTGTAATAAGATGTATATTAGTTTCTAAATATTGAACTTAAATAGAATATATATATATATATATATATATATATATATTGATAAGTAATGGGTTACAAGTAACATGGAAAATGAACGAAATTGCTAAAATACAGAATGTTACATGTTACATGAAAGAGGCGCCAAAACAAAATATGGGATAGCCAAGTGTCCCTATTTATTTTTCTTTATTCTATATAATGGAAATGGATAATAGATTAAAAGAAAAGTTGTAGCTACAACGAATTTGTTATGTTTAGATTTTGGCCACATGTTTAACTATCTAACTAAAATTTAAAAAAAAACACTAGCGCCGAGAACATTTTGAGCATGTTACGATTATGTTTATTGGGTTTTCTATTTCGTTTGATGTAATGAGTGCACTATAACCATTTGAGTTTCCTCTCACTGTAACACATGTTTCAGTTAAACTAGTTATCTATCCAATGGAATTGGATGCACACTTATGTCTACTTATTTTAATTGATTAAGTTACCTATATTATTTCTAATAACATGGTTAAAACGAGAATTGGCCAGATTAACGAATTAACTAATGATTTTAACGTGTATATGATGAATTTCTTCTTTACAAACACATCAATAATATAAACCAATTAATTAATATCAGCAAATAGTAGTACACATTATCATAATCAGCAACAATAAAAACTATTTAAATCAAACGCATAAACTTTGTAAGAAGTCGAACCGAACAAAGTCAAAACATGCGAATTAGTTCATAAAACCTAGGCGGTTATAGAAGTTTAGCCTCTAAACATGTCTAAAAAACATAAACAATGATAAAAGGTCTAAAACATGTTAATCATAACAGATTATATGAAAGATAAATTGAATAATACGACTAACGTGTTGCGAGAACGCAAAAAGTCTTGATGTTGAATGCTCCTTCTTGATCGTCTCCTCTACATGCGTCTTACTGTTTGCCTCTCGTTCTTCTCAGTATCTTCTCAAAATTTGGTGTAAATTGGTTGGTTATTTTGTGAGATATATTCTATTTAAAATAACCCTAATCCTAATTTAATACGGATACAAGCTCCAAAAACAACAAATAAGTCAGTCAAACTTTTCTTTACTCGGTCAATGCGCGGAACAAATTTGCTGCTCACATTCACGAATTCCTTTTCTTTTTGTCCTTTTGTGACGAATTAATGTAGACTTTCAACATATGATAATTCTAGTCCCTTGACTTTCATGCATTATTTCTAAATAGCTTTCAGCTATTTGCACTCTGGTCCCTCGAATTTATTAACTTTACAATGCATCCGTGTATGATATAGTCCATATATTTGCAGATTTAGCCCCTATAGTTTTTATTCCACACTCCCGCTTCATCGTTTATTTATCCGTTTAAGCTCGTATTTAATTCTTTTCCGCACCGAGACCTCCAAATAAACTATCTAATCAAATATAAACTAAAAAACTAATAAAACGATTCTAAACTAACTAAAAATCATACAATTTACATAAGATAAATGTGTGTATTTTGCAACACATTAGTTGGTAATGCATATACGTCACCAACAGGAAGAATCTAATTATAAGGTTTGGAAACACACATAGGCAAGAGAGAAACACGTAAAATAAAAAGACAGATACAAAAAGCTACCCACTAATAAAAAAGGATGAAAGAGTAACGTACTAAAAACATGAACATGTGTAATATGATGCACAACTTAGAGACGGGCATAGTTACAAACACATGCAGAAAACCCCTAAAGTGTATTAACATTTTAGTTCCTAGACCACAACTAAGGCTCATCTTTACCTTCGCCTAAAATTTCTTAACCTTAATCCTACGCCTCCATGCTCTCCGATCCTGGACGCGTTCTCAAAGAGGTACAACTACAATGTGTAATCCGCTCATCCTAAATCAGTTTAGGTCTACCTCTACTCCTCATCCCCTCCACAGTGAGGGTTGCATTACTCTAACTGGCATTGTCATTTGTCTCCTTCTCATATACCTAAACCATCCTAATTTTCCTTCTTTATATTATCTGAAATATTAGTTGCTCTTAACATCTCCCTATAAACCTCATTTCTTATCTAATCTACCATTGTGTGACCACATATCCACCTCAACTTCCTTAGTTATGCTACCTCCATTTTACATGTTTGTGTGTTTGGCCACAAGTGCAAATATTGAAGCAATTGATACAAGTTTGTAATGTATGGTTTTGTAAATTACAATTTAACCTCTTAATAAACTTACACTTATTCTCCTCTACACTCACCATTTACACCCTTAAATTTCTATTATGTATATATTTTCTCTTCTGTGACCTAACAAATTTTGTCACATGTCCCACTCTTTTTCCTTATTATTTTTCACTTATAAGTTCTAAACTATTGTGTTTTATAAAACTCAAAATATACCATTACGACTTGCTTCTTTTTATCTACGTTTTGATATAAGTTTCGCTTAAAATAGAGTTATGCTAAATAATGTACAAGTTATTAAATCATAATAATTAAAGTCATTAAGGGGTCGTTTGGTTCGCAAGAATTCAATGGAATTTAAGGGAATTGGAATACGAATACCATCTCTTAAGATGTTTGGTTCACACAATTTTTTGGAATTGGAATCTCAATTCTAATCTTCATGTGTTTAGTTGACAAGGGAATTGAAATTGGCCTTGAATTCCTTCAAATTTATTTAGCTAAAGGAATTCAAAATATTTCCTACATGTGAAAGAATTAAAGTAAATTCATTGGAATCTTCGATCGTTTCGACCCGCACCATTTCAACCCGAATGGTTCAACCAGTACAGTTTCAACTCGAACCGTTTTTGACACGAACCGTTTCGACCCAAACTGTTTTAACCCGAACTGTTTGGAACTGATTCATTTTGACACGAGCCGTTTCGACGCGACCCGTTTTGATGCGAATCGTTTGGAGTCGAACACCGACACAAACTGCTTTGACGCGATTCGTTTCGCTGCGAACCGTTGGACTCGAACTGACACGAACTTCTTTGACACGAACCGTTTTGGCGTGAATCGTTTGGAACCGAACTACTTGGACGCGAGCCGTTTCGACTCGGACCATTTTGATGCGAACCGTTTGGAACCGAACAATTTTGACATGTACCGTCTCCACCCGAACCATTTCGACCAGTCCTGTTTCGACACGAACTGCTTCGAACCGTACCGTTTTGACGCGGCCTGTTTCGACGCGGATCGTTTTGACCCGTACAATTGCCACCCGAACAGGGATGGTGTATGCCGGGATGATGGATTCCATTTTATTTGACAACCAAACACATCAAAAATGGATTGAGATTCCAATTCCAACAATTTCCAATTTCAGTTGGAATTTTTAAATTCCAAATACAATTCATTGAAATTCTAATTTCAATACAAATTCTAATTTCTATACAAATTTTAATTCTAGAACATTTCGCAAACTAAACGCATCCTAAAGCTTAAATTATATATTTTTGTTATAATAAAAACGGTTTAGTGAGTAAGAGAGTGTATATAGAGAATTAAGCTAACCTTTAAAACAGGCTAGTATATATACATCTTTTTTTTTGTCAAAGTGATACCGTGATACTCATTGTTTGTGTATCCGCCTTTTGATGTTCGGGTCTGTTACCAAGTTCCCCGCACGTCTTCTGTGGGTATATTACTATTCATAATTAACAAAACTCAAATGAAACGAACATATATCGATACCATTATCAGATTCAGGTAACAATTTTCATTTTAATAGTTTGCATCATTATAAAACACCTCCCGGTATTTCTTTTAAGCGCATTACAACTTTATTTTTTTTGTTTTCTTTTTCAGTTACTATACGGGAACATTAATAGTGCAACATACCAAACCGATACAACCAAGTTTCCGCCACAAAATACGAATAAATCCTACTAGTTTCATTAAATCTAGGATATAAATCGATACGATGATATAAATATAAAGCTAAATAAGTTTATAACAACAAAATCATTTAAAAATACTATCCACAATTTCAATTTCACATACAAACATCATGAACCCCCCACCAGCTAATAATAAAATACAACTTTTATTGCATGTTTTCCAACTTTTCAAGGCATAAATACAATATTTTAGCTGTAAATAAATTACAAAAATTGCAAAGGAAAGGATGGTGGTGGAATGTTTTGCCTTGCACGTGGGTGGGACTTTGGGAATAGGAAATACGACCGTTAGAAGACGACAAAATTCTGGAGCAATACAGCGAAATGCTGGCTCCATTTCGGATGGCCTCAGTCTACTTTCCCGGATACCGGTTATGCCGGTAAACCAATCCAATTATCTTTTTTCATTTATCTTAGGATATTCTTAAAATTAAATCCAAAGTAAAAAAAATGCAGTAATATTTTCATAATTATTTGTTCGTAGAGTAATTATTAAAATTACTCTACAAATAATCTTGTAGGGTAATCTTGATTTTGTAGAATAATTATCAAAATTACTCTACAAGTGTATCAAAATTACTCTTGCAAATTTATCAAATAACATACAATTCAAAATTACTCTATAAAATCATTTGTAGAGTAATTATGGTACTTTATAAAATTACGTCACAAGATCAAAATTATCATACAAGATCATTTGTAGAGTAATTATGATACTTTACAAAATTACTCTACAAGATCAAAATTACGCTACAAAAACATTTTACAAAATTACTCTACTAGATCAAAATTACCCTACAAGATTATTTGTAGATTAATTTTGATAATTACTCTACGAGTAAATAATTACAAAAATGCCACCATATTTTTTTATATTTTCACCCTATTCATACATTTATATGATAAAGGTATTTATATTTGATATTTTACTATTTAATTTTTGGGTTGTTAGAAATAATAGTATTTTATTTTCCTTGCTAGTTACTATTTTAATAATTTGATTGTGCATTTGACATCTTATTTTGTGTTCTAAGGGTTAATTTCACTTTATTCGCCCCCTTTTTTTTTCAAGCCCCTTATATGTATATTGATAGCGGCTTCTAAACATTATTTGGGATCGGAATTATGTTCTTTTCTTCCTTTTAATAAATTATTACCATGCCAACATGCTACATGTGTTAATGTAAAACATTGCATCTTTTCATCAGACAACAAATAAGTTTAATAAATTATCATATGGTTTATCTTAAGTTATAAAGTTATAAAAGTAATACCTAAGGGTATTTGTTGTTGAATGGAACCCCAATGCTGTGTCGGGGCGCCAAGAGCTCTCCCGCCATTCCATTAACATGTGTTAGACAATTTGGAGATGGAGTCCATCTCTTTTAGCCAATCATGTCTTTTTTTATATTTATTGGGTGGAGTTATTAGGTAGTTAATCTATTACACCTAGTTGTTGAGTATTTAGAGCATCCCCAATACTATGTATTTGATGATGTTTTTTTATGTTTTTGTCACCTCATAAGTTTTTATTAGGGCACATGGTATGGGATCCATGAAAGGCTCGGTGAAGCCCAAGCTCGTCTGAGAACACCGGCCCCTCGGTTTCAATGTCTTTTTTTTGGCACCGAGCGACGAGGAATGTTGGGGATTGAGGGTTTTTTTCTTCTCATTTTCATGTGTGTGTATGCATTGTGTTTGTGTGTGTGAGGTCTTTTGTTTTTGTAGGTGAAGTAGATAAGAAGGAAGGATGAATAAAGTTGCAGGGTTTTTTTTGTATTTTTGTTAATGTTTATTTTTTATTTAGTTTATATTTAAAATATATTTTTATTTTAGTTTATAACTAAAATATATTGAAATTTGATCGATTTTTTGTTTATATATCTTTTATTTTAATTTATATTTAAAACATTTAAATATATAAATTTTATAAAGTTTAAATTAATTTAAATATAATTGGTTTTGAGAAATCTGGGACGATAGGGTGCAATTTGGGGAAAATTGAAAAACACCTAATGTGTTGCTGACTTGTCACACGAAAAAATCTGAGGAAAGCGAGATGACACCTTATGCCCTTATCATGATGAGTTTTTTCATGGGATGTTTTTACACAAAAACATCAAAGAAACAAGTTAGTGGTTGGCTCCTGTATACTTTTAATATATATAATACGAGATTAGAATCTCGTGTGCTACATGGATAGAATAAATGTAATGTTATATACTTGGTAATAAAAAGAAACCATGTCTTTAAAAAGACTTATGTATTGCACGGTTCTAATAAAACCATGTATTATACGAATTGAATAAAATATACGTCATTTGTTAATACTTACACTCGTCAAGATATGCCTTTAAAATGACCTTTAACGTGCCATTTACAAATTCTTTTAAGTTAATTTTTAAAACCCTTTTTATGTAAGCGATAGATATTAAATCAACTAAAGTGTACTTACTCCTTCAAATATCATTTTAACATAGTTTAGTCAACTTAAATTTCAATGATAAATAAATTGTAATATAAATGCATATAAAATATTAAGAACCCAAATTTGGATTTTTTTAAAAATCAGCTATTTTTATTTAACGTTTTTTATCATTCAAACTATTCAGTCACATTAAATATTTGGTAATATATAGAAATCACTCATAAAAAAGAGTTATTATCATCATTTTTCATTTTTATAATACTTTAACGGACATAAATTTGAATATAATAATACATGAAAACTTAAGTATAATTTTAAGTAAAAAATAAGTTTATTTAAAATATTTATAATTTAATTGAATATTATAATCACTCGTTCACAAATACAATAACTATCTAAGTAAAAAATAAGTTTAATTAAAAATAATTTTATTTAAAATATTTATAATTAATTTAATATTTTTCCTTTTTATAATACTTTAACGGACATAAATTTTAATTTAATAATATTTTTCCCTTTTATAATACTTTAAGGGACATAAATTTGAATTTAATAATATTTGTAAACTTACTTGTCTATTTTGTTTTCATAAAACTTGATTGACTATGTTATTAGGAATAGATGTTTTACAAATTTTAACGAATATAGCCCTAACTTTAATACTTTTGAATTTGAAACAAACAAAATTTAATTGACTATGCTTAAAATTTCTCTAGTTTAACTACTTAGGCATTTATTGTTTATATAACTAATATTCTAAATAAAATCTTGCAATACAATATAATCACATTTGAATAACAAAGATTCTTCAAATTCTTTATCCAGTCAAGCAAATTCAAATTAGTCGTTTACTCAACAATTTTATTTAAAGTCACTTATAAAACATGTAATTATAAAATTAGGTTATTCACCCCGTGTGTTACACGGGTTGAGTAAAGAAGAAAATATCAATAAAAATACATATGAACAAAAAGTCACAAAATGTGAAGGTATAACATGAATATAAGTTATAATACTTATGCAAAATACACATATTAACATACCTACGATCTCTTTTAAATGAAATTGAATATTTACCTTGGAATAGGTGGGCAAATGGTGTCATGGTTATTTAGAACAGACTTGCCTTATACGGTTACCTCTTAATTTATAATCTATAAATAACAGGGCTATAATTATTATATAAATGATTTAATGTGTTATTGGTAATGAAACTAAGATAACATTTTATAATATAAGAAACAATAAATAAATATCCCTGATTATTTAATTGAATATTAAAACATTTAATGACCAAAATTAACCAACAATAGTTAAGACTTGATTACTTGCATGTAACTTCAAAGTAATTTCTTTAGTTATATGTATACTGATGATTTTCAAAGACGTTATCGAATGATAATTACTAAACTCAAAAGGAATTATAATTTATTCAAATTTAACTGATCAAATCTAACTATTAATAAAGGATTCCTATTAATATTATATGTCATACTCTCTATTAATTTAGGAATAACAATGTTAATAGTATTGACTAATAATAATATATTAGTTTAATAATATCTAATATATTAGTTTATCACTTTAATATCTAATATCTAATATATTGTTAATATACCGAATTTTTTGTTTATGATTAATAATAATAATAATAATAATAATAATAATAATAATAATAATAATTATAATAATAATAATAATAATGAGAATGGATAAAGTGATAAACCAATATTTCATATTTGTTTAGATCATATTATTTCAATTGAGAATTTTCAAATTATTTAGAAATATATAAATTTTTCAAAATTCTAAAATTTAGGAGAAGAGAATGTTGCTATGTGACATTATTTATAATCTTTTATTATAAGTTAGATAATAACTATTGATAATTAAGTACGAGAGATGCAGGAAAACAAAAAAGTAGATGACTTAGAATGGTAACAAGTGTTTCCCAATATATTCTTTTATTATATAGTATATATAAATATAGAGAGAATGATGGTTAAAAATTAAAAAAAAAAGGTAGTTGTAACATTTGTATAAATCGGGTTTCGAAAGCCCGCCCCAAATTATCAATCAAAGTGTATTTATTCTTGTCGTTCAGTTATTTTTATTATTGTTTAAATATTTCATATATAAATAATAATAATTAATAATCTTAATGAAATAATATAATAAATAATCAATTAAATAATAAATATTTATTCTTAACAAATAATTAAAAAGCGTAATAATAAAAATAATAATAAAGAAAATAGGTGAACCGGGAATCGAACCCGGGTTCCCCGGGTGCACTCACACCGCAAAAACCGCTGAGGCACACACACAATTTGGTTAGAAGTCAAGATCAACTTACATATATAAGTGAAACCGAAGGTCTGTCTTCAAAACCCAATCAGTGAACCGCCGATCACGTCCCTGTGTTGGCATCCGAATAAGTCCAGCTAGCAAACCGCGTTTTATCTTTCCAATCAAGCACCAATCTATTGTAATTGTGCGAATCAATCAAATTGGTTTCTAAAAACCAAAATCAATCACCCTTTTTAAAACGAAAATCGATCACTTTATGAAATCTATATAAACCGGCGTTAACCTCACTCTCAAGCTCGCTCAACCTTTCTCCTCTAATCTCAAACTTCCTCTGTGCAAGCCCTTCCCCTCTGTTTCACCGGAAACCGCCGCTCCTCGCCGGAGAACCGAAGGAAACGCCATCGTTGGTAACAATCCTCCACCTAACTGTTTTGATTCATGTTTAGATTCATTATCGAATAAGAGTGAGAAATCACACTCCTGAATAAATGGTTATTCAGGCGGGTAAATGTTTTGGGTTTATTCAAATGAAGAAGATGAGTTGCAGAATGTGTATGTATATAATAAAATTCGAGTTATAAACTGGGTTAAACACACAGTCCAGCGGTGAACTGTGTGCACACTAAACGCACACGTTCCGAGTTCGATACTTGCAACTGGCACCGTTTTCTTTAAACTGTTCTTCTTTTAAACCAAATCATACTGAAATCCATTGAGTTGTTAAATATAATACAACTTCTATATCATACGGGTTAAGCACCCTGCCCAACTGGTTGGGCCGGGTGCAAACCAATCACAGAGTCGCTGGTTCGAGTCCCTGTTGTCACCCCGGTTGAAACATTTTTTCAAAAATTAAATAATTACCAAATTCTGAATGAAGCTAACAAGATTATAAGATTAATTAATAACCGGATCCTTTCGGGTTAGACACGTAGCTCGGTTGGAAGAGTTGCGTGCACGCAACCGAGAGGTCACGGGTTCGAGCCTCACCACACGCATGCTAACAGTGCCATCGGACCGCTGTCAGACTTGTCAGTCTGACAAGAAAATTTAAAAAAAAAATTATTTTATTTATACTTTTACTTTTCTAAATATTTATTCAAAGTCTATATATTAAATCAACTTAAAGGTTTAAAAATATCCATTTCAAGGATTTAAAATATCAACCCAATTCACAAAAATAATCTAAAAACCTAAACAAAGGATTATAACCTAAAATATTAATTTAATTAATTATCGAGTTATCGCATTATTTGTTTTAGGTTAATACTCCTGCATCGGTTAAATCCTCAACTCGTGCGCTCTCATCTTCAATCAAGAATACGCACACACTGTGAGTGAATCTCTACAAATTCCCCGTTTTAATCACGTTTTGGGGTGTATCATGTGTTGTAACATTTATTTATTTTATTTAAACACTTGTACTTATATCATTTCGTGATCAAATGTGTATTGCTTGTAGTGTGGTTTATATGTGGATTCATTTTATCATTTCAGTGCACTCATTTCATTAGGCCCATCAGTTCCTCGTGGGATACGGGTTGAGCATCAGGTGCCTCATTAGATCGGCTCCGTTTGATTTAGCCTTGATCTCTGTGTTTTATCAAGGTTCACTTGCCAACTTTTGTTGACCCAAAATCTCCTCTGTTTTACACATGATACAGGTGATCAAGTTGAGGAAAGAAACACTTAGGATGGCCTAGAAGAATAAACAAGTTATTGCGTCGGAACAAACATTTAGATTTTTATTGTATTTGTATGAAATTTTTGTTGGATATTTAAATTTTAATTTTAATTTAATAAATATGAAACTTCTTAGTAAATATCATGAGCTTTGGTGATAACCCAATCATGCCCTGACTTTTATTCCGCTGCAGGTCGGGTGTGACAGTAGTGATAATGCAACAATGGTTTTGGGTGTTTTTTAGGGTTCCTTATTAGATGATTTTGATGTTTTTGAAAAAAAGTATTTTTATAAGTGTTAGCTAACTAGACATGTTTTAGGTGTTTATAAAAGTTGTTATTATGGATGGTCTTGGTTATTACACAAATTCATACATAATGATAATGTGGCAATACTTTAGTTATTTCATAAGGAATACTCTATTTTACAATATAAAATATATTCTAGACACATATTTGATTACAGCTGATTAAACATAGTCAAACATTACTTCAAAATAGAGTAAATTGCACAAAACATCCTTTATGTTTCCTCAAACTTGCAGGTTCCAGCCTTAATGTTTAAAAGTTGCTAAAAACAACCTTTAAGTTTATTTTTGTTGCGGGTTCAATCCTTTACAGCTAACCACGTTATTTTCTTCAGTTAAGTTCCCTCACATGATCAACCAAAATGACGAATATACCCTCACATGTTATGCATGTGAGGGAACTTAACTGAAGAAAATAACATGGTTAGCTGTAAAGGATTGAACCCGCAACAAAAATAAACTTAAAGGTTGTTTTTAGCAACTTTTAAACATTAAGGCTGGAACCTGCAAGTTTGAGGAAACATAAAGAATGTTTTGTGCAATTTACTCCTTCAAAATATAATATGAAGATGCGTGCCGACAATCTATTTGAATTTGAACCGAATCACCTAAAACAACAATTTTACGATATAAAATATAAACAAACAATACTATTTGTTTATGAGAAGTAATAGGTGTTATTTAAAGCATTTTCACTTGTAAAAGACAGAATCCGAAATTTAACGACCTCAAAATTTAACAATTTAAGGAAAATTGATAGATCAACTAAAGAATATGTCATCTAATCATGTACGACAAATATATTATTAAAATATATTATAACGTAGGTGACTTACAAATATAATCATATCAACCATGTGGAATGTGATGTCATTTATTAATTCATATATATTTTATATAAAAATAAATTAATATTATTGTAATTTTCATGATATATTTTAATTAATTATATTTTTAGGTAACATCCTTATTTTATATTTAAAATTAAATTAAAATGAATTATAAATAGAATTAATTTTTATAAAATAATATGAGTTTAGTATTTGTGCCATGTGTATATTTACTAGAATTTGTTAAAACTAGCTGAGCTTAATTATAAGTTCAGCAATATTTATTTAAAAGTCTTAAGATATAAAAAGGAATCACATATATAGTGAGTTTTTGCTTAAAAAGTGTGAGAAATATTTTGCACTTTTAATCAAAATAATCTGGTGGTTAAGATTGATTTAAAAGTTATTAATGGCTGGAAGGTTAAAATAAGGAAGTTGCCATTGTGTTGATTTTTTTTCTTTAAATAGTAACTAGACTTTGTTTTTTAAACTCAACATACTTAAAATAAATCTAAATATAGAGTTTGTTTTTAAACTCAACATAATTACTTAAAATAAATCTAAATATAGAGTTTGATTTTTAAACTCAACATACTTAATAAATCTAAATAAATTTCATTCCATAAAAACATGAATTTTGTTTATGTTGTTTCAAAAATGATATTTTTTTAGAAAGTTTGATGCAGTATGCAAAAATTGTGCACCTCTACGATTTGGGCATGCTGTTTTTACCACACAGCTATGCTGTTCGTAATGTAACTTTTGTTTACAATTACAAATATGCACCGTGCAACTTTACCATTCTAAAAAAACTATATGGTATAACATAATACTTATATTATATAGACTAATGCATATTGTGTACATGAATAAACGTAAATACTCTCGCCTAAACTATATGGTATAACATTATACTTATATTATATAGACTAATGCATATTGTGTACATGAATAAACGTAAATACTCTCGCCTAAACTATATGGTATAACATTATACTTATATTATATAGACTAATGCATATTGTGTACATGAATAAACGTAAATACTCTCGCCTATATAACCAATAATGTACCTAGTTCATACGTTTTTTAGCCAAAAGCCACTTTCTACTGAAACCACCCAAACATATAGATAAACACCCATTTGTAATTTAACAAAAATAGTCAACAACCAAAAGTATAAAATATTATTATACAAACATGTGGTTTCTATTTTACTACAAATACAAAATGCATTTGATGTATATATTTTTTAAGTATGTCATGAGTTTTATTTAAATATATACTTTGTGAGGCACGTGTATTCATAAGGTGATTTAAAAAGATGAAATACAAACATTTAAATTTAAATTTAAATTATATATATAACAAAATTGAAAAAGTAACAATGATTTTTTAGAACTTTTATTTTCTCTTATATGCAGTATATATAATATATGTCTTTAATTCATTTGACATTTCACTAATTTGGTGTATATCTGATAACATATGCAGTTGTGATGAATTTTTTCCCTTGGTATTTCGGTATAAATTGTGAGATTGTGTCCAAAATAGAGTATTTTTTTGTGTTGTTGGGTGTATTGAGGTTGTTGGTATTTTTTATATGGTTTTCGATCGATATAAAATACAATTTTTTTGTTACATTAAATAACTTTATGTAATGAAAGAATTGTAAATCCTTTTTTGTATCATAAATTATACCAAGTACCAGTACCATAAGAAACCGAGTTGTGTCCAGAGTAATGTTTTTATTGAGTCGTAAACTATACCATTTCCAACACCATCCCGGTGACGAAACGAACCAAATCAATAGTGCCCGAACAACGTTGATACCGAATTCCGTATTAACATCTATACGTCTGTCGGCATTCGTTTTTATGGTTTTCGATTGATATTACATGTTTTGTTTATTTTCAAGTATATTGTTTTTCCAATGTAATTCACTTATTTCAATCTACCTTTCTATGCAAATTTTCTTCAAAACTGAACCATCACAACGCACATGTATACCTCACTCGTTAATGAACAACATACGTGTGCAAAAATAATAAAAGAATTTAAAAAGTAACATCTAAAATAAAAAAGTATATGTTATATAATAAATTGATATAAACAACAATATTAAATTGATATAAACATCTAGTATATTAAATAATAATTATTCAAAAGTCATTAAACAAAAAAACCGTTAACCGGCTTAGCCGGGACCAATTCAAAACGCATATATGATGCCATTTAAACGAGTATGGAACCAGGTCTCATAGGCCAAGACAAACACACTCAATCATTTGCCGCTCTCCCAACAAAACACACACACAAACACCCACAAAAATTTCAACTTTTGATTTCAAATCAGAATATTTTTCTCCGATGATGTGAAGAACCCTCAAAACCCACTGAAGATCGACTACAAATCACCTCAAAGATGGCGTTATTTGGGCTAAATTTCTACTGTTTTGTCGGAATTTGTTTGATGCTTTGTGGGTTTTGTTCTGCTGGTGACCCGTTTGCACATTTCAATCTAGAGTTTTCTTATGTGACTGCTTCTCCACTTGGTGTTCCTCAACAGGTCGATTTCATATCTACTCATGTGCTGAATGAATTTGTTTGTTATATAGTGTGTGTTGCAAGTGTTCGATGAAACGCCTGAGTGAAATTGTTTGTTTCTTATGGTTGTTTTGTGTTGGTATGTTATTAGTTATATTTAGGGAGTTGTATTAGAAGACATTTTAGACTGTTAGTGCTCCCCAAATATGGTAGAATTAGAAATCTCTACTAGTGTTTTGCTTGGATATAATGGTTGTATTTTGTTCCTGATTTTCCCTTAATTAATATTGTCTAAGAAGTTCTAGGGTTTATGGGCATTTTTGAAGATGATTGTGAGAATATTTATCTTAGCTTTAGTTACATTACATCTTCAAGATTTTAATCTTACTTTACACTAGAATTCTTTTAAACCTGAAATAGGGTAGAAATCTTTACTAGGGTTTTGTTTGGAAATTAGGGTTGTATTATGTTCCTATTTAATGTCTATTGCCCCCCCCCCCCCCCCCCCATTATTACTGTTTTAAATTTATATGTTCTATGGTTTATGGGCATTTTGGAAGATGATTTTGAAAAAATCTATCACAACTTCAGTTACATAACATCTTAGTAGATGGTTATGACTTTTCAAGGTGTTATTGAACAGATCCAAAACAGTTGATTTACACACAAAAGTCACAAAATGCTACAAAAACACCCACTACAAATGTATTCCATTAGACAAAGATCTTGTCAGTTGAATTTAGTACTATCATGAACTGAAGTATCTGCTCAAAACTTTTTCTTTTTGCATATTTAACACTTGTGGTCTTGTTTCTTCTACTCAAACTACAGGTCATTGCAGTAAACCGAAATTTTCCAGGTCCAACACTAAATGTCACAACCAATTACAATGTGGTCGTCAATGTCAAGAACAACTTGGATGAAAGCCTCCTTATCACATGGTACTGTTTAAGTTGATTACATTTAATATGTGTTATTAGTAAGTTATTCTACATTTTTAAATTTAATAATTATTTTTTCAGGCCTGGAATAGAGATGAGGCGAGGTTCGTGGCAAGATGGAGTGCTCGGCACCAATTGTCCTATTCCCGCACATTGGAATTGGACTTACCAGTTTCAAGTCAAAGATCAAATCGGTAGCTATTATTACGTCCCGTCTATTAATTTCCAACGGGCTGCTGGTGGTTTTGGTGGGTTTATAATCACAAACCGTAAAGTTATTCCGCTTCCATTTAGTACCCCTGATGGAGATATTGTCATTACCATTGGCGATTGGTATACTCGAGACCATAAGGTTTCTGTTCTGTCTATATCCGATTTCAAACTGTATTAGGAATGAGAACAACTTTTTAATTTTAATTTTTTGTCTAATGTATGTGTTCGTAATTTTTGTATCAAGGATCTGAGAGCTTTGCTTGATGCTGGGAAGGAAGTTGGTATGCCAGATGGCGTTCTCATTAATGGCAGGGGGCCATTTAAATATAATTCATCTGTGCCAGATGGCATCGAGCATGAGACAATTGATGTTGATCCAGGTAGATTTTGTTATTCGGGTTATTGATTTGATATGATAATGCCTAGGGCGGCAAACGAACCGAACGAACACGAATAAGACCTTGTTCGTGGCCGTTTGTTAAGGAAATATATGTGTTCATGAACACAAGATTTTCTATTCGTGTTCATTCATTAAGTAAGGAAGCGAACGTTCACGAACACAAACTAATGTTCATGAACACAAATTTACACAAACAAGCGTTCATGAACAAAGTATATCATACATTGATACTTATTAAAATATTTTATTTGTTTAAATTTTGAAGTATTCTAATAAATTTTAAAAATTAAAAACATGAATGAACTATCGAACATAAATGAACGAAAGAACACAAACGAACTTCCCGCCGAACGGTTCACGTATTGTTCGCTGAACGTTTGGTTCATTTGTAGCCTGGACTCATATAGCATCATTTTTTTTAAAATGTTATCAAACATGAATGCCCTTACGTTTAGCAATTAACATTTTCTATTTTAACTTCCAGGCGTTTATATAGTTTCAAGTTTTTATGTTTTTTCAACTTGCTGCTGAAAAATTGATAAACCGCATTATATAAAAATAAAAAAATTAATAAGAACTTGTAACCATATAACAATTTTTCATTTTTTTGGATTCAAGTAGTATTTTGTGCACTTCAAAGGTAGTTTGATTATAGAGTTCTCTTTCTGATTAAAGGTAGTTTGATTATAGAATTCTCTTTCTGATTACTTTAGATTAAAATCTTGTTTATCTCTAATATCCAAATGATAATTGCAGGGAAAACTTATCGAATTCGTGTGATCAATGTTGGAGTATCGACTTGCTTAAACTTTAGGATTCAGAGTCACAATCTACTTCTAGCGGAAGCCGAGGGACATTACACATCCCAACAAAACTATACTAGTTTGGATATTCATGTTGGGCAATCATATTCCTTTTTGGTAACGATGGATCAAAACGCAAGTAGTGATTACTACATTGTTGCAAGTGCTAGATTTGTGAACCAATCAGAATGGCAACGAGTTACTGGGGTCGCTATTTTGCACTATTCGAATTCCAAAGGACGGGCTTCCGGTCCTCTTCCTGATCCTCCAAATGACGGGAATGACAATTCATTTGCAGTTAATCAAGCTATGTCCATTAGGTATGTTTCTCACATAATTATATTTAGAGTAAAATGCCATTTTCGTCCTTGAGGTTTGGCCACTTTTGCGACTTTCGTCTATAGGATTGTTTTTCCGCATCTGGATCCAAAAGGTTTGAAATCTTGCCATTTTCATCCGGCTCGTTAACTCCATCCATTTTTCTCCGTTAAGTTAGGGTTATTTCTGTCTTTTGTTTGAACTCAAGGGCAATATAGCATAATGCACAAGTATTCAAAAGACTAAATTGCAATTTAGCATAATGCACAAGTAGTCAAACGACTAAATTGCCCATTTAAGTTAACAAAAAAGACAAAAATACACCTAACTTAACGGAGAAAAATGGATGGAGTTAACGAGCTGAGTGAAAATGGCAAAATTTTAAACCTTTTGGGTCCAGATGCGAAAAAAATAAACCTTTGGATGGAAGTTGCAAAACTGGCCAAACCTTGGAGATGAAAATAGCATTTTACCTTTATTTTTATGATGCCATATATATACGTAGAACTTTAGAAGATAGTTGCAATTAACATCTGTTATCTATCAGGATGAACAACACTGCAAGTGGAGCCCGCCCAAACCCACAAGGATCTTTTCGTTACGGTTCAATTAACGTGACAGATGTGTACGTGTTAAGAAATGTTCCACCAATCACAATTGATGGGAAACTTCGGGCTACATATAATGGCATCTCGTTTGTGAATCCTAATACACCCGTGGGACTTGCGGACAATTATAAACTTAAAGGATCTTACAAACTTGATTTCCCAAATACACCCATAAACAACAGACCTCCTACCATGGACAGATCTCTTATCAATGCTACTTACAAAGGGTTTGTAGAGATCGTGTTGGAGAACAACGATACTGTAGTTCAAAGCTTTCATATGGATGGCTATTCGTTTTTTGTCGTCGGGTATATATGTTGTTTATATGTATCATCCTGCACTTATATTTGTTGTTCCAAATGATGCAAATGTTTAATGGTGCAATGATATTTAGGATGGCCTATGGTGAATGGACGGAAAATAGCAGGGGTTCTTATAACCGTTGGGATGCAATAGCCCGCTCAACTACACAGGTTCGTTTTTTTTAACGTGGCATGTAGATGTAGTCTAATGAGTCAAGCAGGGTCGGGTTGGGTTGACCGCTTGACTTTTAACACTTTGGTTCAACCTTTCATTTTTATATATGCATATTAGTGTGTGCTAAATGCCTAAATATGAGTAGCTAAGCTATAGTTTTACTTTTATTATTAAATTATTGAGTAAAGTACACAGATTTTTGGATTTGATCCCTAGATTTTCAAAGTTACACAGATGGTCCCTGTGGCTTGCACTTTGTAACGCATTTAGTCCCTAACTTTTGCCAAAAAGTATATGGATGGTCCTTGTGGTTTGCATTTTGTAACGCATATAGTCCCTAACCTGGACCTGCTGAAACTTTTAGATTTGTTAGCTGAGTACTAAGTGCATTACACAGTGCAAACCACAGGGACCATCTGTGTACTTTTGAAAAGCTGGGACCAAATCCAAAATTTTGGTTAACCATAGGGACCGTCCATGTGCTTTACTCTAAATTATTTATTGAATTACATCGGCTTGATAAATTTCTACGATATCCTTTAAAAATACACTATTTGGCTTTCAACCCATTTCATTTATATGTTACACCCAAATCGGATCCGTTCACAGGCAAAATGTGCACCTCCAACTAATGTGTTGACTTTGATAGGTTTTTCCTGGAGGATGGACCGCAATACTTGTTTATCTCGATAATGTTGGAGTATGGAATCTTCGGACAGTAAATCTTGACAGATGGTATTTAGGTCAAGAAACTTATATGAAAATCATTGATCCTGAAGATGATGACCAGAAAACCGAAGATGCGCCACCTGATAATGTCTTGTTTTGCGGCGCTCTTGCCCACTTTCAGAAGTATAATATCTCTCAAACACTTGCTTATCTTTGATTAAATAGTATCTACTAGAGATTAACATATGCTTGCATTTCAGGCCACAAAGATTCTCGTCAGCTGCTTTGAGCATCGAAGAATCATTGAAGCTGAATTTTATGATGTTGACGGCGTTTGCAGTTATCTACATGATGAATTGAATATCTCAGGATGGGATTTATCTAAATTGTTGAAAGGAGGTTGCTTTTTGGGTAATTAGTGTTTGTTTAGTTGGAGAATTAAGTTGTTGTGAGAACACATTTCATTCATTGTTCTTGTTAGTGAAAGGTATAGGGACGGTTGGTTAATCCTCTTTGTATGCTAAAAGCATTTCAAGGCATGAAGTTGAAACCGTATTTTGGCGTTAAGTAACCTATCTAATGCGGTAATGCCAACTTTTCGGCCTGAATTTTTTTTCAAAATCGGCCAAACTGGAACCTGAATACTCCTACCATTAATCCACTTACCCACCTATATGAGACAACATGTCTCTAGTTTATTTATAAATACGAGAGAGGATCTGCTAATTAAAACTGTTACATAGCCGTCTTGTCTTATGTAAATGGTTTACATGGCAAAGATCGAACTCCGGTTTTTATAGATTAGATGATAACACATTAACATGAAAATATGTTTTGTGCCACTAGCTGTAAAGTTAAACATAACAGATTAATATGAAAAATATGTTTTGTGCCGATAGGAACACTTTCTGACTTTGTAGTGCCTTCTTGTCCTTTTGCCCTTTGTCTACTCATGTCCTTATTAAGGAGGCCGTGGCACCTTGCAGGTAGCCTTCAGCGGGTTGCAACCTGGGCCAGCACACTGCCGTCAGCCCACGGGTAAGCTTGGCGGGTTGGCTTGGCTAGCTATTGAATCCGCTTGCAATTTTAAAAACAATTTTTTGACCGTTGTGCAAGGGTCATTTGTTTAAGAAAAGAATCATTTTTTAATTAATTAATATATATATATATATATATATATATATATATATATATATATATATATATATATATATATATATATATATATATATATATATGATTATATGATTAGGATTATTTGTGAACAATTTTTTGAAAATGAACTGAGTGAACTAATCTTGATCCTTGATTCTTTTCTAAATTAAAAGGGTAAGATTGACATTAGCTCTCTCTCTCTTTTAATTAAATTCTCTTAATTTTCTCATTTATTAATTCTCTCTCTCTCACACATTTTTAATTACTTCTCTATTATTTAAATTCGTGTACAATCAGTTGCTAATAACATATATGAAACTCCTAACGGAACTAGGTACTCGACACCAATTGTCCCTCCCGGATTCAAACCGTATATAAAACTCTTAACGGAACTAGGTCGTGGACTACAAAATACACAGATGTATCAAAAATCTGTACACATCTGTATAAACTAACAACTGTGTATATTGTATAAACTGATAGTTAGCGAGACTGTACACATGTGTATAAACTAACAACGTTGTATCTTTTATAAATTGATAGTCAACGAGACTGTATACATGTGTATAAACTAACATCTGTGTATCTTGTATAAACTGATACTATCGAGACAGTACACATGTGTATACACTAACAACTGTATATCTTGTATATACGGAAACTAGCAAGATTTTAGGAATTTTGATTATATTGTTTAATAAATGTAATTTAAAAAAGACGCAAATACCCTTATGTCAATTAATTTAAAGGGAAGTTACAACATTATAATTACAATCTTGCCATTGTTTGAAAATCTCTAGATGATATAATCCAATGACTTAGATTAGTTCACACAGTTCACTCTCAACCTAGTGTTCACTCTAGATACCTACCCTAGGATTATATATATATGGAGAGAGAGAGAGATAGAGAGAGAGAGAAAGAGAAAGTGTACTGTACAATTGATCTTAACGTACGAGCGTACACGATGTGAATTTCGCACACCCCATAATGAAAACCCGCATGTTGTTGAAACACAAAACCCGTACGTTGTAAAAAAGGATCCGCATGTTAAAAAACAAATCCACATGTTTGTAAACCACGCTGCATGAACAATCCACATGTTATGAACCAAAATTCGCATGTTGTAACTTCATTTCGTACGCATCGTACGTTAAGGCAAATTGTACGTTAACTAACCTCTAAATCCCTTCGTTACCATAACCCTCAAAAGTCTCTACAATGGATTCACATAAAAAATCTAGAGGTGCCGGTTCGAGTAAACGCGGTGCCGGATCTAGCCCAGCTCGATTAAACCCGGTGTCGGTTCAAGCCGTGGTGCTCCTTTTCGTGGTGATGGGTATATGCCACAACCTCCTCTTACTCAACCCATCCACCGACCTATATGTTTGGGCAACAACCAAACTATTTTTTTACAACCTATGATTCCATCAGTTCGGCTCGATTTTCAGCAGAAGCGATGCAAAATTTCGAACCGTTTGGGACGTATAGAAACCCAAGTCATTTTGTAGAGGAAAATAAAGAACGCGAGATACCGCTACGTCAAGACGTTGATGAAGATGACGAATACGTCCAAGAAACGCAATTTGAGCCTAATTTGGAAGAAATGCAAGTTGGAAGTGAAGACCATGCAGAGGAGATTCCGGTGGAGAGCACTAAAGGCAAGAAAAAGGAAAATTTGCTAACCGGGCTAACCGAACATAATGGAGTCCCAGAGAGGAAGAAAAATTGGCTAAAGTATACCTCCATGTATCGGTTGACCGGCAAAATGGAAACTGTCGAAGAAAAAATGGTTTAAGGAAAGAGGTGCAAAAACACTTCATTGGGCTAGGAGGTTGTGCTGACCGAACGCACGATCAACTAAACTCAAAATGGAGTTTAGTGTTGACCAAAATAAATTGGTACAACGGCCTCCATATTCAAGCGGTAAAAATATAATTTACTTTACTTTAATTTAACTTTTTATAGGTTTCTAACTTCATTGTTTTTTAAACATTTAGAATCGCATTCATAAAAGCGGTTGCAATAGTTTACAAATTTTGAAAAAGGCGCAAGAAGATTTTATAGGAAAGAGTTAAATGTTATTTTAGTTTCTGTGGTTTGGGCCATTTTGCCGTTGTCGAAAGGTTTCATTTTTCGCTTGTGGGTCCAAAAATGTTTCACGGTTTCCATTTTAGTCCACTGGGTTAACTTCATCCATTTTTTTTGTTAACGAGAAGGTCAATTTGGGCATTTTATATGTATATCTGTTAACTAGAAGGGCAATTCGGCCATATAAAAACACCGAATTGCCCTTCTCATTAACAAAAAAAATGAATGAAGTTAACCCAGTGGACGAAAATGGCAATGTGAAACCTTTTTGGACCCACATGCGAAAAATGAAACATTTGGACTCAACTGGCAAAATAGCCCAAACCACAGAGCCTAAATGGCATTTAACTCTATAGGAAAATATAAACAAGCGTTCAAGCACGGTCTTGCATAGAACGTTCTTAAAGAAGCAGCTAAATGGGGTCAAATCAACTTGTTGAACGAAGATTCCGATGGAAGTTCTAGCAAGAGAAAATCCTCGGATTCGGCTAATTTCAGGGCATCCGAAGTTGGTGCCGGACTTGAATGAGGAAGTTAGCCCAACACAACCCAAGAGGAGGGCACAAGTTAGAATTCTGGGTTCGTCAAGCCAAACTAAAAACCAACATGGAATGGTAAGTGAGGAAATAAGATCTTACGCCCAAAAGAAGGAATGATGATGCAAAAGTTGGTCGAGGCAAGATAACAAAATATCCAAGCCTTTACAGCCTTGATTAATGAACAACGCGAAAGTGTCGCTCAAGCGGAAAGAGATAGAGATTTTCAAACATATATTATCCCTCCCGAAAATCTCCCCTTCGAAGTGTAACAAGTCTTTGTAACACGCAAACGGGAGCTAGCGGAAAAATGGGTTGTCCGACAAGCCATTTACCGGATTTCTAGGAAGTTTGTGGCTAAGGTAAACGGCCGTCACCAATTACTAGTTAATGAGTATGTTGGACATTTTTTGAATTGGTGAGAGGTAATTAGACACTAGGGTAAGTACATTAGAGTGCACTTTTCTCCTTTTAATTGATCTAATATAAGTATATAATATAAGTATATATTTTGGACCATTTGGAGACGGCCTTGAGTTTATTAAAAGTTATTGATAATTAGATATGAGTACATGATCCCAATACAAACCATCCACTGTTCACAAATTTATTTAAAGTAAAATGACTATTTTATCTAAAATTTATAGAAAATAAGTTTTATTATAATATTTTATTTATTTTTAAAAACATAATCGATTCATATAGTTTCAAGACACTAAAAGACTCTTGAGGACACAAATTTCTGATCAATCTAATGTAACCTAAAATGGAGACTCAAGTTGAACTTAAAAAATAAATCAAAAAAAAAAAAGCTGAAACCCTTTTTCAGATTGCTTACTTCCAACTTTTCGATCTATCAGACACAAAAATACAAGTAAAATCTTTAGGCAAAAAGTTAAATATAGTTTTAGAACCTATAATCAAACCGAAAATTTTATATATTTTTGGTCCTTTGGACATTCAAGCAAGAAGCTAATTTTTTTTAATAAAGTATATGTTGATTTAAAATAAAGATTGAAACTATCCTAATTCGTATAATCAGTTTAATTATTATTATTAGAATAATAAAAGTATTTATGAAGTTAATAGATATATTTTTTTATTTGATGTGATGTGATATTTAAATAGCGAGTTTATCAAGTTTTAAATTATGTAATCCGGGTATGTTGATTAGATATATATTAATTGTTATACTAATAAATAAAAATATTTTTTTATACGTGTAATCTAAAATTGATTTTCGTTTTAACTATAAAGTTTTAATATTTGGCAATTTAAGTATAAAGTTTTAATTTTTGGTATTTAAACCTCTTTAATTAATTTTATTTTTCACTTCTAATTCAAAAGTTTTCATCTTTTGACATTTAACTTCTTTAATTTTTTTTACTTTCAATCTAGAGCTTTTCATCTTTTATAATTTAATCTCAACACTTTTTTTTACTTTCAACTTTGGTCCCTTATATTTTCATCTTTCACAAGTTCTCCATAACGTGTCGTTCTAAATATTCCGAGTTAACACGACGCAACGTGTGTGTGGGGTTCAACGTTTTTCATCTATTTTTTCTCGTTTGGCAGGTCCATCGCGACGCATCTATTTTTCCCCGTTTGATAGGTATGTCGCAACGCGCGAGTCAGAGATCGACTTAGTTAATTTTTCTCGGTTTTACACACAGGCTCGTGGTCATGTGAGAAACATTTGTCTTTCATCTAACATGATATATAACTAATGAATCCCCCGCCACATTAACTTAAATTATCCAATATATTTAAATATAATTGTTATATTTATATTTATTCCGGGTATAGGAGGTTCCTATAAAAAATACATTATTTCGTAAGAAGGATGAGAAAACATAGTAACTGACATGTAGGCATCATGTTTTGAACTTATGGATGATGTTTTGGGTTGTCTAGCAAGAAAAATATCAAACATAACAATTTAAGACACAATGCAATGAATTTTAGGCTTAAAACTTAAAACATCATGCCAAGAACGTTAAATAGTGTGTTTTAAGTGTTAAGTAGAGTGTTTTACTTGTGTTTTAACTTTGTCTCAATTCTCTTTTCCCGCCTAAATAAATATTCATTATGGAAAGTCAATTATCGATAATATTTAATTTAAAATATAAAATTTGTAGAAGAGATTTTGATGATAAAGAATAAGGATAAATGACAAACATATATTAATTATTAAAATTTAAAATCTAAATTAACATTTATATTGTTTATAAAAAAATATATATTTAAATATAATTTTTATATTTATATGTAATCCGGGTATGTTTATTAGATATATATTAAACTTACATTATCTAAGATATTTAAATATAATTGTTATATTTAATTTACTGAAATGATTTATTAAAATAATATAATTTAGGTATAAAATATACTGAGAAGAGATCTCGTACAAGAGAAGAAATGCGTATAAAGCATAGGAGACAAATTTCCCCGTTGATCTACATTGATCAATTGCTCAAAATTAGGCGCTCGCATTTTAGTAAATCTCATGTTCAAACAATTGAAGAAATAAATAGAGAAATGGTATTCTAGTCTTTTCTCACTTGAATTCATTCTCCCGTTTGATTTTCAAACGGCATAACTTTTTCGTACGTTAATATGTTTATAAAAATTATACCGTATTAACGAGCTTTTCATTCTCTTCAATTCAAGCAACCTATTGCATAGTATTCTTTAACAAAATTTATAGGGTTTTGTTAACCAAATCAACCTATAATAACCACATAATGTTGTATATTAGAGATTTAATCACGTAAAAAAACATAAACAATCAAGTTCTTATTATTGAATGGGTGATCACATAATAAGCATAATTGTAATAACATTAGTTATACCGAATCGTATGGAATATGTAATGACATATTGGATTTATATTGAATCTATAATCACGTAATGATTTATGTTGAATCTGTAATCACGTAATAGATATTGGTGTCGCTGTACTAGTATTGATGTTGTCCGGCTAGTTTCGATTCAAGTCAATATGCTACCAGTAAAATATTGACACCGATACTACAAAAACTGTTATGACTGTTGTAGCCCTGCAGCTATAAGGGGCTGCTCCAGCTTCCTAGAAAACGTCTCTCTTAACCATCGACACTAAGCTCTGATACCATTTAAAGGCCCAAATCTGTCGAAACAGAAACACCAAAACATAAGATTGAACTAGCGAGCTCATCATTTTTTTGTAAACCAAAACACATGAATTACAATTACTTTAACCTTCTATTTATATCAACCAACCATCCTGGAAAAAAAATCTAAACTACTCAAATAAAAAACTATATAAAGACTCAGCTCCTTAAATAATTCAATCAACTTAATTGACACTTATACCGCTAACCCATTCGGTTATGTGAACAAAACAATTAAGTTCAACATGTTCTGATAACACCGATTTCAATACAAATGGTGTTCACTCGATGGTGCGGTACATTACTGCTTCTATACGGGTGGTGATGAAATATCAAAATGTTTGAAATTCATTCGTATTAAACTAGAAAACACAAAAAAGAGAAAAATTTGTCAAAACGCTGATAAAAATTAAGTGCGTTGACTCGGAAAATCTTATAATGTATAAAACATTATATTTTAAAGGTTGAGAAAAAAAAAAACAAAAAATCTATAAAATAGAAACCTTGAAGCAACTTTGGCCTCTTGCGAGTTCGATGCTTCATTAACTTGTACATTATCACGAAAATTCATTTATGAACGCTCTTTTCACCGAAACATAAATAAAAATACATGCGTCACAAATGAAAATTTAGAATTTTATAAAACATATCATATTTTTAAGAGTAAAAAATTGTGATATATATATATATATATATATATATATACACACACATAAAAAAGAAAAAAAAAACATGTAACAAATTTTTTTTGAGACGACCTAACATGTCATAATCTGGTTGGTACGTAAAAAATAGAAATAAATAAACAAAAGCAAAAGTTTAGGGTGTTAAGTGTACATTTAGATGGGGCCATATTATAACATGAAAAAAGTTTGAGAACACCATCTTGAGGATCTAAAGCTTGAAGCTACCCCTACGCTCATTAATGCATGTATAGTAATACTAGTAGAACACACATAGTGGAAAGACATGCACACACAGTATATGTGTTCTACTAATATTAATATATATATATTTATTTATCAGCCTAGTTTTTTAAGCTATCGTGCTCAAAGCATTGGGTGTTTATGTATATAATAGAGTTTTTTTTGAAAATCGGTATTGGTATCGGTATTTATTTTTATGGTTATTTTATTGATACGAGTCGGTTTCAGTATTTCTTCACAACTGACACCAGACTGTAACATAATTTTGTAATTTGTAACTTTATATCTGTAACTTTATTTGATGTTTTGTATGTATGTTGAAGTCGTCATTCATTATGTAAAGGAAATTTATTTTACATAAAATACATAATTAAAGATCTCTATCAGAGCTTTATATTTGGTTATCATCTCTAACTATTTATATAGTTTAATTTGTAACATGTTTAGGCTTAATGGTGTTGTACTTTTAGCTTTATGTGTATGATGTTGTAGATTATGTTGATTTGGTTATACTATTGTTGTTAGGCACGCGGCCCTCCACCAATTTGGTTTTGAGGTTTTATAACCCTAAACGTTCACTTTCATTTGTCTGTCTCTCCGTCTTTTCTTTCCCTCTTCCAGCGATCGAAGGTAGCTGATTATTTGTGGTTGTTTGATTGTGTATTTTTAGGGGCGGCGATCGGAGGTAGGTGTTTGTTTGCTGTTGTTGTTTTGCTTGATTTGGTATTTTTATGGCTGCTTTTGGTTGTTTTCTGGCTTTGTAGTCGTCTTTTTTTGGTGTTTAAAACACCGATGAACATCGGATGATTTGATCGGCCATTTAATTTAATTGGTTTTCCGGTGAACATTCGTTGGTGTTTGATTTTTGGAACGATGGTTGGGGCAACCTTTATGTTGTTCTTTTTTCCGTACCGAAGAGTTATTGATTATCGTTGTACATGTGCTTTTGATTATCGTTTGGGCTAAGGTTTGCATTTGGTTTAAAACCGATGACGATGAAGAAAAGTTATCCGAGATGTTATTGTATTCTGGTTGTGGGCATGTGATGCCGTGCCTGTGATTTTTTTGCGTTGATACGTGCTCGATGAGGATGACTTCAGGTTCATCGTGGAGTTTTGGTGTTTCGTGTTGGTCCTTTTCCGAAACCCTATGTTCTGTCGTGATGTTGATTATCAATTTTGTTTTCCCTTTGTTAAACAACTGTTGAGATATGTTGGACCGTTTTCAAGAAAAAAAGGAATTTATGGGCTGTAATGCTTTCCTGAGCTATTTTGGGCGAACATGATTAACTCTTGGCGTGACAACTGTGATGCTTGAAACGGGCAAACACATAACGTGCAGCCAAAAGTTTGAGCCTACGCAAGTCAAATGAGAATCTTTATGTTTCGGATGTTTGTGTTTATACAATATTGGCTACTCGGTGTGGGTGACGGGCCTATCTCCAGGACGACCCGCCACGTCAGCAAACGCGTTAAAGACCTTGGATGGCGCTCCTCCAGGGATGGAAGCTTGGAAATGAGTGACGACCCGACCCCACCTAGTTTTTTTATTATTCTTTTTAATTTAAAAAAATCCAATAAATTGATCAAAGATCTAGGTTATACCCACCACAAAAAAATATTCACAAACTCCATTTTATCCTACAAGAACTTCTCCCCCTGACTGTGCTTCCAACTGGCCTAATCTCTGGTGAGTGGAATCTACACAGCGGTGGTGGTGGCAGCGGTGGTGGTAATCTCCCGTCCGTACTTTCTCGGTCTTCCCCTCTTTTTCTTGAACCCATCAGACCCAAAATTCACACCACCCACCGTTGTTTCAGCCGGCGGCAGCGGTGGTGGTGGTGACGCCGCCGTGTGCGGCGACGGAGCTGGTGGAAGAAGGTTACCGGAATCTTGAGCTGGTGTGCGGCAACGGCTAGTTTTTCAAACACATGCAGCCGTCTCCAACGTCCCCTACGAACGCCCGCGACGATGCCGGACCACCCGGCGCGGTGTTGGGGGGCGTCGCCGATCCAGGCCGGGCCTGGGACGGCCCCCACACCGAGTGGCCTTAATTTGTAACGTTCGCTATGCTTCATGATGTTGTACTCCTGGCCTTGTGTGTAATATGTGCTTGAGGTTGTTATACTTTGTATTGGTTTGGTATTTTATTTGTTGTAAGCCTTTGTCACGGCTTTGTAGCACGTGTGCCTCTTTTTTGGTTGGTTTGGTTTGGTGCTACAACCTTCAGATCAAGATGAAGGCGGTATCATGTCGGTGGCTATTGTATTTGTGTGAAGGTTTCTGCTTACGACATTGCGTATATGGCATAATAGGCAATTGTTTTCTTGGGTTATGACTTACACGTTGTAATAAGATTGGCTTTTGTTGGCAATGATGATATGTTGTTCTTGGCATGGCGACCGAGATGGCTAGAGATAAGCAGCCAGTGGCAATCATTATTTCGAGCCTCTAAGCGTTATACATGTTTAATATGCAAATTAATACTATATAAATATACAATGGCGATGATGAGTTACCATGTTCTAAGCTTCTTTATGTTATTTGTTTATATGCTTAAACTTATTTAAGAAATGTACTTAGGTATGTATGTTTCGTGTTTGTTAAAGAATGTCGTCTTCAAATGAAAAACAAATGTGTTCACACGGACTTAACAAATGTTGGAGGACATCCTCGCATTGGATCGTCGAGTAACGCAAAAAGTAAACAAACTAATTGAGAAAATTAGTAACATCCGCGAAACACAAGCGGACTTACAAGCAATCATTGACGTGTTGTATGCGCGTTGTGAAGCTCACAAGACGGTTAATAACTAGGATAGACTTGAGTATCTCATCCGTAAAAATAACTAATAGTAATCAAATATATTAGGGATAGTGACTAATTATAAATATTAAGTAAAATTAACTAATCACGTTGGTTTTTTTATAGTAAATTTTGTAATAGATTAATAGACAATCAAATATATTAGTGATAGTGACTAATTATAAATATCAAGTAAAATTAACTAATCACGTTGGTTTTTTGGTTCGTTTTGATACGTGACATAACCGTGAGGCAACGCCCACGAAAACATTACTAGTTACTAAAAAAATACCATGAATTTCATAGAGTTAAAGGAATGTTTGTTTTTCTTAAAAAAAAACTTAAATTATACAAAAAATACCATGAATTTCATAACCTAAGGATTGGATAAAAAGATTAAACCTTTCTCTCATTATCTTTTTGTTATGGAACAGAGAGTAAATAAAAAGACTAAAGATCGAAAATAATAAGAGCCACATATGGAAATTTATGACCAAATGATGGTAACTTTCTCCACAAGCAAACACATTCATAAGAATCTTATTATTCGGTTTCCATTATCTTCCCTTCAATATATCCAACATTCACTCCATGATTTTATAATAATTACGCTATTCGTATCTTTCTTTAGAAACAGTCGTATTTGTTTATTTGATGATGTATATCATTTAAGTGTCTTTAGTTTCTTTATTGTCTTATTAAGTTGTATTCATAGTAGGGGTTTTAAGATCATTTAAGTATTTTTAGTTCCTTTCTGTCTTATTAAGTTGTATACATATGGGTAGCTAGGTTATGCCAAAAATAACTTTCTTCTTAAAAAGTGTATGAATAAAAATTATAACATTGTGTTATACAAAATGCACACATTTTTTCATCCACTTTCTTTATCAAGATGGTGTCATCTGTCTTTCTAACTTTTATAAACACGTTATATCCCTTGTGAAATCAAATGGTCCCTGTGATTTGGATAGTTTTATCAATATAGTTTAAATGTTTCATTTATCTTATGTGAGTCCAAAAAGGTTTTATCATTGTCATTTTGGTCAAACTGACTTAACCCCATCCATTTTTTTCTGTTAACTAGAAGGGCAATTCGGTCATTTTATATGTTTTTTTGGATAGTACTCCTTATGTTAAATGTATAAAATGACTGAATTGCCTTTCTAGTTACTGGATAAAATAGATGAGGTTAAGTCAGTTAGACCAAAATGGCAATGATGAAATCTTTTTGAACCCACAGGAGATAAATGAAACCTTTGGACTATACTTGCAAAACTGTCCAAATCACATGAACCATTTTCACAATTTACTCTAAAATATGTATCCAAAATGAGACCAGCAAAATATGGAACAACACACCACATAAAAGACACACAACAAAACCCGCTAAGATATTACAAACCACACCAATAACGTAAGATTTTACAAACCACACCAATAACGTACAAAGGCTCACACACTATCCTTTAACAAGGTAATAAAGGATTTTGAGACGATCTATGCCGCTCCACCAACACCCGATTATCCTGGTTTAGGGGTGCTAAATGGGTTATGTTTACGGGTTAATGGGTTCAACCTAACCCGAACCCGAAAATTTTACACGAACTCGAACCCGACCCAAACTTGAAAATCGTATAATACATATGAACCCAAACACGACCCGAAGTTTCGTGGGTTAACCCGAACACGACCCGTTTAAGCGAATTTTTTAATTTTTTTTTCTGAAATTAATATATTAAAATTTACTTAAAAAACACAAATGTATATAATAATATCATATTTAAATTATAAAATCTATGTTAATTTCTCCTTTGAAGTTATAATCATGGCATAAAATATACACCCCATTTAATTTATGACATAAAATATAGCGTAAAAAAACATAATATAGTATAAATGTGGTAAACGGGTCAACCCTTCAACCCGACCAGGTTGACCCGAACCTGACCCGTTAACCTAAACAGGTTCGCGGGTTCAACTTGAAACTGACCTGAACCCGTTTAGACTAAATCTAAACCCGCGAATTTCGTGTTAGTTTCGTGTTGGGTTTTCAGGTCGTGTTAGAAATTCACACCCCATTCTTGGTTTACCACCCATAAGAATGCTTTAAACTTTAATATCCTCAATCATGGGCGAAGCTTTTAAGAGGCGGGAGGGGGCGGCCGATCCCCCAAAACTTTTCGCTAAATAGTGGAGAGTATGTAGTTTTCGTATATAAATTTTTGGGTATATACGTCTTCGACCCCCGGTTTTATAGAAATTTAGGTCCATTGACTTCCATCCCCGGTTAGAAATCTCAAACTTCATCACAGTCCTCAACAACCTTGTGAACAGGCTCATTCATCCTGAAAACACCCACCCGTTTCTAGTTTTTCAAAGGAACCGGAACGTAGTAAAAGCAATGTGGTGATTTTCCTTCCGATCTAATTGTTTCCGACCTTTAAAAAAAAAATAAAAAAGATAAAAAACGATTATCTTTGGTGACATCCCACAAAATATTACTATAGATAATGTCCATGTTTATAATATTTATAAGACCTAGCGGAAGGACCATGCTTCGCGGCCCAATAAGTACATGCTTAAAAGTGTCAAGGAACAAAGAAAATAAAAATAATTACGTTAAACACGTTACACAAAACTTGTTTAAAAATTATACTAAAATAAACTGAAGGATATGATTTCCTAAAAAATAAGTTTAACATCTATAAAATGTTCTAATTAAATAATACAAAAATTTTGGTTAAAACATCTAAATGAATAAAAAGTATTCATTAAACGAACAAAGGTAAAAAAAAAGAAAAAAAAAAGTGAGTGGTAGCGAAGGGATGTGGCGGGTTTCACATAATGAACAAGTTTTGAACCTAAGATGTTTGAGTTGATAGTAAAGAAACATAATTATAAAATAATAAATACTTTAAATTAATAAATAAAATTAAGCACCAAAACATTATATAAGAAAAATTAAAGCCCAACTTGTATTTTGCATAATGTTAAACCGCTGAAGTAAAATTAAGAAAAAATAAATGCGCCACGTTACCCAATAAGTACACGCTTAAAAGTGTGAAGGAAAAAAGATAAAAACTATATTACTACGTCAAACATGTTAGACAAAAAATTTAAAAATTATATTAAAATAAACTAAAGGAATTATTTGCTAAAATATTACGTTTAAGATTTATAAAATTATCTAATTAAATAATACAAGAATTTTTAGTTAAAACAACTAAGTGAATAAAAATAATATTTATAAAATGAACAAAGGAAAAAAATAATAAAAAATGGGAGTGTGTTGGCGGGATGGGGGGGGGGGGGTGTTCCGCACAATGGACATGTTTTGTTTTGAACATGAGATGTTTGAATTGAGAGTAAGGAAGCAAAATGATAAAACAATAAATAGTTTATAACCTCTTCCCCCTAACTATTTATACTATCATTAATTTGGCAAAACACTTTTTTCTTAGACATTTTAAAATTTATTATACAATAGCGAAATTTATCGAACATATATCCTACACATATCTAAATTTATCTTACATATATGAAAATTTATCTAACACTTTATCCTATATATATCGAAAATTGTCCTTCACCATAGGTTAGATTGTTTTGGTAAGAGTATATTTTAAAAACGAGTTACAAATTTAATTAGGTAGCTAATTTAGGGAATACAATAACTTAACTAAAATTATAAATTTACCTATATGCCTTTTCAATAACATTAAATACACATATTAATGAAGCGTTTCTATTGGTTTAAAACTTATTTTCTATATTTATATGATATTTTCTTCTCATTTGAACCTTCCACACACACACACACACACTCTCTCTCTCTCTCTCTCTCTCTCTATATATATATATATATATATATATTATTGATACTGGTATGTTATTCGATTTTATGGTTTTCAATAAATGTAAAACACGTGTGGATATTCTTTTGAGTAAATGACGCCATTATTTTTGGGGGTTTATCTTTAGGTTAAACACGGCCCCAAACATTATGGATAGACCACACCACTTTCCTCCATGGCACGCCTTGGTCCGTCTTAAATCTCCACCACCATTTAGCTAGCATAGCTAAATTGGCGTCTTGATTTAGCGCCCCAAAATGCTAATTTTGACTATTACGTTATTTTAATATTTAACTTGAAGTCATGTAACTAGGAAAAACTTAACCTAGTTATGAAATGTTGCCTAATAAAAATAAATATGAAAGGGATGTCCAAACAAGGTAACTAAATAAATTTAAGGGACTGAAATTGGACAACTTAGAAAGCAGTGATTGTAAAAAGATGGAAAAAAACACTAAGGTTATGTGTGTGTGGCGATTTTTAGAGAGAGAGAGAGATAACTCTCTCTAGTTCAATCGATCTAAATCCAGCAAAACCTTGATAAAATTGAGGTAACTAGTTTGCATGTTTAGAGATTCCAAGCAATAAACATTATCAAAACCTAAGGTATGTGATAGAATTCCATTTAATAGATTTTCTACTTCCAATGATAGTGGGTCTTAAATGATTAAAGCCTATAATGAAATTCTAGATTTTGTATGTAAATTGAAGTATTAATGGTGCTTAGAATCACTGTAATAACTAGTATTTATGGAGTATTTGATTAATTTAGAAGAAGTAGGTAAATGTTCATATATGTCATGAAGTGGGGTTTAACATAGAAAAGAAACCCCAAATTCTTGTATGATAATTTTGATGTATTAGCATCAAAAGTTGGAAATTGTGTTACTTGATGCAAATGAATGCATAAAATTTGTTGATTGGTAATGGCATGATGACTAATGGGTAAATCAAGCAATTATGCTAGCCTATGATAAAATGCCTATATGAGTTTGGTTGTTGTTAAACCTTGAAATCTTGATGAAAGACTCAAGAATGATTACTACTGATCCTTGAATAAAAAGGGCTATGAATGATTACGTGTTCTAATGGCCACTTAGGTTAACTTTAGGCAACTCAAGTGAGGCTTTGAAAGCCGAGCCGGGAAGGAAGCATGTCAAGGGTGATGTCTAAGGTACGTAACTACATTTGATTACTATTTAATAAGTTTTACTGATATGCCAAAGAATACTATCAAGAACTATAATGAAGACCCCTTTTGGGTCAAGTGGTAATGAGTTTAAGTAAAACCGCAAGAAAAGGGGCATGTAAACCCGAAATATAAATGACTCACGGGGTCATTGAAGCGGAGATGTTTCCCAACGAGAAGGGGGAGGGGGAGGCCGGCCAACGAGATGGTCAAAAACTAGTCCCCTGCGCCACGCTAGGACCTAACTTGCTCTTCCACGATGCACGGGGGCACCCAATATCAGCAAAAATGTTTTCTTTGTTATTTTTAATGCTTTTGTTTGATTAACTTAAATACTACTTGTTTGTATGAAATCTTATGGTAGGTAACATCTAAGTTTAATTACCGGATGGCGGATCCAACTATTTGAAGAACCGAACTTATCTGAATGTTTACAATTCTACGCTTTTGTTCATGTTTTTGGGTGTATCTTTTGTTCATTTTTATGTTGGAATTCAAATGATCACATTATACTATATAAATCCTCCTGTGTAAAGTTATAAGTTTGTTTAATTTCATCAATTATATATAAGTTTTAAATGTGTTTTGAGACGGGTCTTACGCCCGAAGAGAACCCACACCAATACCGCCTTGATCAACCGATCCCACAATGTTATTTAACCACCTAACTCATTTTTATCATTTTCATCGCTACCACCCCAAAAGAATATACATGTTAAACGTTCCAATGTTTTTAGAACTTGAAACGAAGCCTAATACATAGAGAAAAAGTATGTTGGAAGGCATTCAAAACCGAATCCAATAGGGTCATTCTACCACCAATGGAAAGTTGTCTAGCTTGCTAAATAGATAACATATTCCTAAACTTATCCACCACCGGAACCCAATTTCGAACGAGATTCATATTACCATCGATCGGTAACCTAAGGTGAGTAAAGGGAAAAGACCCTTTTCTACCCCAGAAAAAAGTGGCCATAAATACTACACTTTTGGAGATTTACTGTGATATAGGGTCACCTTGCCTAAGACCCCGGAAGCGTATGAACTCACAAGTAGGCAACCCGTTGACTAGAACCAAAGCTCGAGCCATAGATAATATCTCCGAGATCCAACGCCTCCGTTTTATAGGAAAACTCATTTGTTCCAACATTGAAATTAAGAAATCCCAACTTAACAAGTCATTAGCTTTTTCTATGTCAACTTTGAATAACATACCTCTTTATTTTAGCCTCCACTTCTAAGCTATTGTCTTGTTTATATTCAATGGCCCATCTAATATGCTTCAATTAGAAAGGAAGGCCATTTGTTCTTCCAAATTAAACCGCCTATTACAGCCTTTAGGCGGTTAGCGAGAACATTAGATATGTCCTTGTTAATGCATCCCACGAGACTAATTGGTCTGAAGTCTAAAACCCGTTGCTGATCCTTCACCTGTGGAATAAGGGAATAAATAAAGAGAATGCACCATCCACTATTTTTGCCCTAACAAAGAATTCATTAAACAAATTGACAAAATCCGGTTAAAGATATTGCCAAAAAACGCTTAACAAATTTGAAGTACAAATGAGAAAGAAGAAACAAGTTTGTCGCCATCTTCGTCAGAGAGTTTATTGAGAAACGTGCATGTAAGTTTAGGTGAGCGGTTCAGCGAGTTTCTCCTTAAAGAACTCCACAAACTTAATTTTTTTTTAAACTCCACTGGGTCAGTTACCCAATGATTTCCACACATTAGCCCCACTATACAGTTTGAAGAATGATTAAGATTAATAACCATACGAAAGTAGGGCGTATGCTCATCCCTATCCACGACCCACCTTACGTGAGTTTTTTGTTTAGCATCGATTAATTTCGGTCTTTCCTGTTCCAGAATAGCCATTTAAGCTTCAGTACACGATTGAATCTCATCATCGACAAAAATCATATTTTTTTTACAAAATATTTCATTTTGTAATTATTTTTAGTAAACATATTCACATGCATTTCAATACTTATAGTTTTACAAATAACATTCGAAGTCCTGAATTCATATACTTGGTTTAGAATTCATTATTTATGTCAAACATATACATATTTTCCTCTCACACACATATACATACATACACACACACACATATATATATATATATATATATATATATATTTATTTATGAACGTCACAAGACTATCATTCACCATTTTTGTCAATAATTTTCTAAGAAATTATATTAGTCACTTGATAGATTAGTTTCACCAAAATTATATATATTTTTTTTCACTTGAAACACAATAACACATAGTTTGGTGAAACATTACAACAATAGAGGTTAACAAGTAATAAAATTAACATATATGTGATAAACTGGAAAATACGATGTTTTTATATTCATATTGTGTTTTTATTTATTTTTCTCACCAAACACATCATAATACCACTAGTTAAAGTTCCATGTATACTATTACGATTTCGGCATTTTTATAGTGTATCGGATAATCACCAATGCTCGTTTTTAACACTTTTACCGTTACGCGATAAAGCTATATTTAATGGTTATCAATGCAATTCCATGCATTTACTCAGACATTGCTAGAATTTATGGGCCCATTCAACATATAAATTAAGTCTGATTCCATGTAATTAACAAATAAACAATGATTAGGATGTATGGATTAACTTGAAAAATTGTTGGTTGTCACAAGCAGTATTTGGAAACTTGATAGAAGGGTAAATAACCGTGTTTGAACATGTGTAACTATAAGGTTTTAAGTTTGTTATCATAAAACATAGTTACTTTGAGTGTGTTTTGATTTGTAGGTACCCAAAGCTTAACGGATGGCGTTTTAAGCTAAACAAGAGATTTTGGGAAGAATTATGAAGGTTGGAAACTTACACACAAGTTTGAAGTTGAAACATGCGTAAAAGGGAAAGAATCAGTTATTGGCGTAAAAAGAAACCACTCTAGCGCAACCTTGTGTCAGTTCTGGCGCACTACAGATGACATCATTTAGGGGTGCAACCTTGTGCCTAGGGGTGCAGCCTTGCACCTGACATCAGATAAGCATGTGAAAATTTAGGATTTCACCCTATTTAAGATATCTTTAACCCCAAACGAGAAAAGATTGAACCCTATTTGTTTTTAGCTTCCCAAGGACGAATTTCCAAGTTCTCAACCTCAATTTTCATCAATCTTTCATGCAATCAAACATCCAAAACAACCAAGAAGATCAAATCATGACTATGAGTGGCTAGATTCTTTTGTGACCACCTCCGGGTGGATGGTTCATGTATGTGAAACTCAAACCTTGTTTTTTAGTTCTTTGTATTGTTTTTCATAACTTAAAGAATACTTGTGGTTTTGTTTTGTCTAAAAGACTTGTTAGTGTTGCACTTATTCATCTTTTACCATTCGCATTCGGTTTTCTTGCATCATGAGTAGTTTGGTTATTGGGTGAGTTCTTGGCACTTATGATTTGGTAATTAAATTGCATAAGTTATTATTAAAAACTTGTCTTTGATTATCAATAAAATTAAACCTTACCAAGACCTTTTGGTATCTATCTAATTAAACAGATTGGGTGAATCATTGAACCGGAAATCCGGAGGGGGTTGCTTTTCTTTAAAATTGATAACTTTCTTAGTAATACTCGATCAAAAATCTCAAAACACAATCAAAGCAATATTTTTTCTTAGTTTTTAGTTAATCTCGGTTTCTACAATCAACACTAACCACATATTCCCTGTGGAGATGACCCTACTTACTCTTGCTAGTAAAGGTACTTAGGACCAAATTTTAAACTTATTTTTTTTTCGAACTTTCGACATCGATCAAAATGGCGCCGTTTCAGGGAATTAGTACGCTTAGTGTTTTAGGTAGTTTATTTGCTTTCTTAAAAAAGCCAAAAATATTTTCTTTTCCTTTTGTTTCGTTCAGTATTACGCGTGATTTTTCTGTTTGTTTTTGTGAAGGTGATTTCCAAATTGCATGCATCGTACTAGACGTTCAGGGAAGACTTCACCATTGATTTTTGACCAAGAAATCGAAAGAACAGCTCGTAAGAGTTGGAAAGACCATCAATCTCGAAATACTAAACCCATTGAAAGTGTCGCATCAGAGATGAGTCAACATAGTAATCATAGCCTTATCAGGAAAATCTGCAGAACCAACCTCCCGATCAACAAGGTGGGTTGCCAATTCCACCAATCCCACCCGTGGCACAACAACAACACTAACCACATATTCCCTATGGAGACGACCCTACTTACCCTTGCTAGTAAAGGTACTTAGGACCAAATTTTAAACTTGTTTTTGACCGACCTTTCGACATCAGCAAAATTAAGGACCTATTCAGCATAATCAGAATCCAGGTAGGAATAACCAAAGAAGGGTGAATCAATTTAATCAAGGTCCGAGAAGATTTAATAGACCACCTCCTCACAACATCAACAACCAATATATAGGTGCTAACATTCAATATGTAGATAGTGTGCCTAGGGTTAATTACAGCCCCCAGTTCAGGGAGTTGACGGTCATTGCCGACCAATCATAGCACCAAACTCGTCTACAATAGTGACATTGATTGCGCAAAATGGAAGGGCTTTTGAGGTAAGGCCTCTATACTTGGGACATCTTCCATGTTTATGGGAAGAACAACTGAAGAATCGTACCTCCATATTGCTGAATTTGCATCCATATGTAGTACCATTGGGGGTTCGGGTTTGAATTAGATGATGTGAAATTGATGTTGTTTCAATTCACACTAAAAGACAAGGCAAAGCAGTGGTTTATGACATTACCTGCAGACAGTATCACCACTTGGCAGGAAATGCAGCAAGTGTTTTTGGAAGAATACTATATAACGGGTAGGACTACCGATGCGTGAGAGGCCATTAGATCTTTTCAACAACATGGAACAGAGTCGTTTCATGAAGCCTTTACCAGATTCAAGAAGTTGCTCAGAAAATGCCCACATCATGCCATTCACATGTGGAAGCTAATTAATGCATTTTATGACGGGTTACTTCTAGAGGATGTTCAAAATCTTTTATCCACCATTAAAGGTACATTTCTGACTAATCATGAAGATGTGGATTGGGAGTATTTGGAATGAATGAGTGCTACTTCTAAACGACAAGCACAATCTCAAAGGAGGGCTAAATCTGGGTCAGTTTACACAATTGATTATGAAGCAGAAAGAAGGATTAAGAAGTTGGAGCAACAAATAGCACAATTGACAGTAGGAAGTGGCGGTGAAGCGAGAGTTGCTAATACAATTGTTGTATGCACAGATTGCGGTGAATTAGGGCATCAGGCGCTAGATTGTCCAACATAACTGTGGATGAGTGAAGAAGTTAATCAGGTTATGGTGAACGTAAATAGTTTGATATGAACTCGAACACGTATCACCCAGGTTTGCGTAATCATCCCATTTTAAATATGGTAATGATTCTAATAAGTTAAATCCCAATTTTCAGGTATCTAATAAAGGAGGACAACAATCCCAAAACCGACAAGGGAATTACTTTCAAGGAAGGTATCAGAATGGAGGCAAATATACTCAAGGGTCTCAATCTAACAACCAACAACAAAATCAAGGCAACTACCAAAACAATTGGCAAGGTCAGGGGTACCGATAAGAAAATTCGACCGGTTTGGATGATATTCGGTTAGATATCAAGGAACTGATGAGTTTGATCAAAGGAATAGTTTAGAAACAAGAACTTCAAGAAAAGGATCACCAGGCATTAGTAAAGAAAGTTGGGCAATTGGCCGATGAAGTAGCTGCTATAAGAAGAGAGATCCGGGTAAGTTACCAAGCACTACTACCGTTAATCCAGCACATCAATCATCAATTTTAAAGAATGGTAGAATGCGAACGTAAGCCAGGTTAGTATCCTTCATAGTGGTAAAGTTTTGATAACAAAGTTAGCGCTCCACCACAATTCGTAGAAGGTGTGGTGGAGGATATTGATGAGAATGATGAGAGTGACATTGAGTTAGAACCTGTCAGCCCTAAAAAGATTAAAAAAGTTAACTTTTCAAGAATCTAACAATAGCGTAATAGAGAATGACTTGTCCAAACCAAAGGAAAAGGGTATGGAGGGTAATACCATCCCGTTTCCTAGGACATTGGAAAATCTTGAAACAAAAACCGAAAAAACAGGAAAAAAGGGGCCCACAACTGGAAGAAGTTTGGGAAATTTTTAGACAAGTAAAAATCAATATCCCCTTATTAGAAGCCATTAAACAGGTTCCAGCTTATGCTAAGTATCTGAAGGATCTATGCACCCAAAAAACAACATAACAAATTTCCATAGAAAATTGATTTAACAGAAAATGTTAGTGCCGTTTTGTCGAGTGCTCTACCTCCAAAACTCCAAGATCCAGGTGCTCCTTTGATTCCCATTCAAGTGGGTGATTTTAAGATGAGTCGAGCATTACTGGATTTGGGAGCAAGTGTTAGTATCTTACTGGGTAGTTTATACGACCAATATGATTTCGGACCATTACAACAAGCCGACACCACCGTGGTGTTGGCCAATTTGACCTTAAAACTACCTCGGGGGATTGTGCATGACGTCATTGTCAAGGTTGAAGATTTTTACTATCCAGTTGATTTCTTGGTTTTAGACTATGTGTCAATTGATAAGACTAAACAACCTAATGTCATACTTGGTAGACCGTTTTTAGCAACTGCAAACGCTTTAATAGACTGTAGAAACGGGACAGTTGACATGACGTTCGGTAGTAGGAAGGTGTGTTTAAATGTTTTTTTTCAATACATCTCATTCTCTGGTCAATGATGAATGCTTTTGGCGGATATTATTGATGGGTGCCAACCTAGGAAAGCACCACAGAGACGTGTGCTATTTGTGACAGGGTTGATTTTGAGATGCATGAAGAGTTGGAGAAGCTGGAAAAAGAGTTGGAGGTAATGGCTATAAAGGAAGGAAAACCCACTTGGACCCACCAAGTAGAAAGTTTACCCGAACATATTGACACTCACCTGAAGCCATCATTGGAATCACCTCCCCAATTGGAACTGAAAGAGCTATCAAATCATTTAAAGTATGCATTCGTGGGAGACAATGACACCCTCCTGGTGATCATTGCGTCTAATTTGACGGAAGCTCAAGAAAAGGCGTTGATGTAAGTTCTCATTGAACATAGGGTGGCTATTGGATGGACCACTGTAGATTTGAAGGGAATTAGCCCATCCAATGTGATGAACACAATCATCACTAAAGAGGGTGTCAAGCCAGCTAGGGATGCTCAAAAAAGATTGAACCCGAACATGCGGGAAGTGGTGAATAAGGAAGTTTTAAAGTGGCTGGATGCGGGAATAATTTACCCCATCTTTGACAGTACTTAGGTAAGCCCGACTCAGACGGTACCAAAGAAGGCAGGGATTCAGATTATCAAAGGCGAATTAAGTGAAGAAATTACCACTCGACCGGTAACCGGGTGGCGTATTTGCATAATTTATAGGAAGTTGAACTCTGCAACTTCCAAAGATCACTTTCCATTACCTTTTGTTGATCAGATTGTAGAGAAACTCGTCAGAAGTTTTATTGTTTTCTAGACAGGTATTCAGTTTAAAATTAAATAGCTATACACCCAGATGATCAACAAAAGACTACTTTTACATGTCCATAAGGCGAATGGCATTTGGATTGTGTAATGCTCCGACCACCTTCCAAAGGTGCATAATGAGTATCTTCTTAAATATGGTCGGGGAGTCTTTGGAGATTTTTATTGATGATTTTTCCATATCTGGTACAACATTTGAGTCATGTTTAGATCAATTAACAAGAGTTTTGACAAGATGTGTTGAAACGAATTTGGTACTAAGTTGGGAAAAGAGCCATTTTATGGTTGAAGAGGGAGTCGTGTTGGGACACGTAATTCAAGTAAGGGGATTGAGGTAGATCACGCTAAAATTAAAGTAATTTCATCTCTACCTCCACCTACTAATGTTAAAGGCGTCCGTTCCTTTCTAGGACACGCTAGGTTTTATAGACGGTTCATTAAAGGATTTTCAGTTATCACCAAACTGCTATGTAACCTAAAAGATGTTCCATTTGTTTTTTATGAAAAATGTTTAAAATCGTTTAATACTTTAAAACAAAATTGATTGAAGCCCCAATTTTACAATCACTGGATTGGTCTCTCCCATTTGAAATCATGTGTGATGCGAGTGACTATGCGGTTGGGGCGGTTTGGGACAACGGGTTGACAAGAAACTCGTTGCTATTTATTATGCAAGCAAGACTCTTTCAGATGCTCAGTTTAATTACACCACTACCAAGAAAGAGTTGCAGGAAAAGAAGGATGCTATATCAAGGTTGATTAGATGGATTTATTATTGAAGGAGCTCGACCTTGAAATTCGTGACAAGAAGGGAAGCGAGAATGTCGTAGCGGACCACTTATCTCGAGTGATTCATGAAATTGATGAACCGGATGTTGACATTAAAGAAACGTTTCCAGATGAGCATTTGTTAGCTATTTCAACTGATCCTTGGTTTGCTAACTTTGCAAATTATGAAACTACAGGTAACGTTCCAGAACATTGGATACGGAAGAAAAAACAACAATTTTTGGCTAAAGCTAAGCATTACATTTGGGAAGAGCCAGATCTTTTCAAAGTTGGAGCAGATAAGATTATCCGAAGATGCATCCCGGATGAAGAAACCCCTTGTGTTTTGGAGATGTTACATGCCTCTGCCTGTGGTGGCCATTTTATTGGTCGAAAGACGGGTCACAAAGTTTTATCATGTGGACTTTATTGGCCCACTATATTTAAAGATGCTTGTGAATTTGCTAAGAATTGTGTAAAATGCCAAAGGATGGGTAGCATTTTGAAACGGATTGAGATGCCCATGCAACCAATTTTAGTAGTTGATGTGTTTGATGTATAGGGAATCGACTTCATGGGCTCATTCCCAAATTCTTTTGGCAATTTATACATCTTGGTGGCGGTAGATTATGTGTGTAAATGGATTGAAGCAATCGCCACCAGGACGAATGACCATAAGGTTGTATGAAAGTTTGTCTAAAGCAACATATTTTCACGATTTGGAATCCCTCATGTGATCATAAGTAATAGGGGGGGGATCACATTTTGAAAACTTTTCTTTTGGCAAACTTCTTAAACAATATGACGCAGACCACCGAATTGCAACATCGTATCACCCGCAAACGAGTGGGCAAGTTGAGGTATTTAATAAACAAATTAAAGAAATTTTACAGAAAACCGTACGAGCCGACCGTAAGGATTGGTCCACTAAACTGGATGATGCCTTGTGGGCGTATCGTACGACTTATAAAGCGCCTATTGGTACCACACCTTATAGGTTGGTCTATGGAAAGGGATGTCTTTTACCTGCTAAGCTTATTCATCGTGCTTTATGGGCTATTAAACAAGTGAACATGAATTATGAGAATGCATGTAAAATAAGGAAGTTGGTGTTAGGCGAATTGGAAGAGTTAAGGGATGAAGCATACGAGTGTGCGTCAGCTTATAAGGACAAGACAAAAAAGGTGCACGATGCTAAGTTGCAGCTGCAGAAGTTTGAGGTTGGTCAGAAAGTGTGGTTGTTTAGTTCTAGATTGAAGTTGTTTCCTGGAAAACTGAAAAGCAAGTGGTTGGGACTGTATCTCATTACATGGGTTGGTAATTCTGGAGACATCGAGATTGATGACTTTGATGACCACCTGAGGCAAGTTGTGAATGGACATCGGTTGAAGCCGTATATGGAAGCGAATGGCATTAATGGACCAGAAAAACAGTCAGAGAGCTTAATGTTAAGCACTCTGGTCCATGATGAGGAATGACCATGTCCAGGTATGAAGTTCGGCTGAAGACTCATAAACTTAGTGTTCTCGGGAGGCAGCCTGAGGATGTGGAGTAGTGTATTGCTTTGTTTTGAATGTGTGTTCTTGCAGGTTATCAAGTATTAATCTCCACGGATGCAGTTACCCAAGTGTGGGGATGTTGGCGAAATCATAGGTACATTTGAGGTGCGATTGAGGACAACACACGGTTAAGTGTGGGGATAAACGGTTACTATTATAAGCGAATAAGAAACACACAAACACACGCGTTTTGTTTTATATATTTCTAGTATTATAAAAATACTAAAACAAAAAAATTAATAATAAAAAAACCAAAAATATATTTTTGTTTTTAAGATCAGTAAAAAAATTTGCAAATTATCAAAGTGAGCGTTGGCTTACGTTGAGCAACAACGTTGGTTGAGTTTGAAAAGTGACAGCAGCTCTTAGCTCCGCAACATGGTGCTAGGCGCTACATGAGCCGCTGACTTGCGCTGGCCTAACTTCCCTCCTGTATTGCGTTGTAATACTACGCCAGGCTGCATTGGTTTCTGGCTCCAGCTTTTCATAACTCAATTACACCCTGCACCCACCAGCTCCATATAAAACTCATATGACTTGCTTTCAATACCCACTTACTCAAAACCCGATCCATTTTCCCACTTTGGCTGACCTGCTCGGCTGATCCATTTAATTAAACCCAGCTCCATCCACATGCCATTTAATTCGCTCACCACTTCATCCAATTAATAACCTGCCACTCCACTCAAATATCCAACCCGCCCCACCATACTAGAAATCCAGCTCCACATTGAAGTGGACAAGAAAATTTCATACGCGAATACAAATTTTTAAAACAAAAGTAGCATTTCTTTTTACAAACCACATCTTATATATAAAAAAATAATAATACTCTTCTCAATATTCACCCGACATTCACAATTTTGGTCCTTCATCCCCGACAAACTCGATTTATTTTAATTCAACAAACTCAATGTTTTGACTCAAGCAACCATACACATGCTTATCGCCTTACACGTTTCTATTTATACAGTCAATATTACATGACGATTATTTCACATATCACCATTGCACTTCGTATTTTTACACACTCGCAACTTAATGGTAACTTAGATATCCCATTTTGTTCCACCTATACGCTCGAAGCTACATGCTAATGTTATACGTATTTGTCTTCAATCATGCTCAAAATTTATACATTCGCCTACTTGGTAGTCATACTTGAAATCTATAAGTAGGCATAACCCGAGTGGTTTCACCTACGTTCGACACACTCGTGCATACATACAATCATGCTTACGTACTTAATTTTTATATGCTATCTTACACCTATTTGCTTGTAATACTAAAATGTAACCTGACCCGTACACTACTAGTACAAACTATGCGCATCATGCACAAACCAAAATAATCGTGGGTGCACACGGGATTATATTGGTAGGTGCATGAAAACCATAGTGGGTTCTACCGTGCATCACATCATGGAACGTAACATGACACCGAATAGCAAAACGACCGTAACATGGTGGATACGCCGCTGGTACTTCCTATATATAAGTGTCCATACCATGTTACCAAACTTTCGTAAAAACGTGCCATGAGAAATTCGGTGATCTCCCGGACCTTGTTAAATACATTTGATTCATAACAAACTTTGGTGACCCCACTTCGAAATGATTAGTACTCGATTATCCATGACAAAGCTTCATTCTCAAAATTGTTAGCTTTAACCGCTACAACTATCACTAGCATCTCTCAGCATTCCATGTTCGCATTTTATCCGATATTCATACCATTTTACCCCACGCATATACCTACCGAATCGTTCACTACCATACCATGATATTCCTAATTCTTCCCTTAACCTGTCATCCAAACTTTATTTACAGCAAATAAGCCTAAAGCGTTCAATCCATTTTTATAAAAGTCATCACCGGCTCAATCTTGTCAAAATGTTCCTTTTCTTTAAAAACTATCTTCCACTCTTATTTACGTGCGAACTGTAACTAGTCGGTCTATTATTGCCAAAATCTTTACAAACCGTAAACATTTACCATCCTAGCTCTCTCCAATAAACATTTTCTACAACCAGTGATTTTACTAATACGCTTTAGAACTAGCAAAACTTTTCTTACAACTTACGGTGCGGACCGCTCATATTAATCAAAATACATCCTTATGCATACTAAAACCTTCCCCTTAGGTCACACTCTTTTAAAATATTCCTTCCAATGAGTTGTCCAGACTCAGTTAAGCTTACTTGATTACACACACATGCACGTTTTTACTTATTCTTATACACATTTACGATTGGCGTCTCAAAACACTTTAGTCCAAAACAAAGTACTTTCATGAACCTGCCTTTTTTACCCTTTAAAATTTTGATATGTATTTGCACATTTATAAAATTTAAACTTCAAAAATCACGTTTTTGGCCAAACATTTTCACCAAAATGACGTCTTTTCCAAAGTTTTCCTCTTGAATAAATTTCGGGACGAAATTTCCCAAAGGAGGGGAGACTGTAAGCCTCGATTTTTCGTACTTTCCTTAATTAGAAAGTATAATCGTATTTCTATTTTGGAAACTTGCATTCATATTTCTTTTCCCAATCTTGTAATCTGAGACTTGAATCGTAATAAAAATTCATACTTGTTATATATACATGCTTTATATACATTCAATCATTTAAACTGATATTGTTATACGTGCAAAGACTCATACATTCACACTCGATAGACAAATCATACTTATATGCATTATATGCTTAAAACATGAAAAAATGACAAAGTTAAACTAAGTTCAAGGACTAAAAATGTCAACAGCAAAGAAGCTTCTGGAATAACCCTCCCCGCGACCGACCTAATGAAACTCTCTGGCGGCCCGCGACCAATTCTTCTTCACCCTCTCGCGGTCCGCGAGATGGGCATAATGTTTCTAGCCCATGGATTGGTCCAATTTGTGTTTTCTGCATTAAATGCACTCAACTAACAACCCCTAACCCATCTATAAATACCCACCTCCTCTCACTCTCATTTCACACCTCAAACACTTCTCTCTCTCTCTAAAGCTCTCTTTCCATCTGAAATTTCAAGACTTTCAAAGTGAGTTCTAACTCACCCTTACCTCCCTTTTTTGATCTTTCTTCCTTTCTTAACACTTGAATCCCCTCTAGGAATGTTTCCATAGGTTTTCCATGGAAAACCAACTTAGAACATCTCCATATTTGAGGTCTCAAGTTTAAGAGCTTTTCGTTTTAATAGGGTTTCAACCCACAAGTGTTGTATCCTTCCAAGCTTGTTGTTGAAACAAGACTTGAGTTGGTAGTATGTGATTACTTGGAAGCCTTGGCTATCCTACATTTAATTCACCACCTCACTTGATGATTTTGATTATTTTTCGTCTTTTACTTTTATGCTTAACTTATTCATGACCATCCTTGTCGTCCTTGTGAAGACTTGTGCATTGGTGAACTATACGAAAGAGGTTAAAGGAAGGTTATCATCCTACCTCCATGCATGACTTTTATGAACTTCCATAATGTTTATGATTTACTATTTACGTATACTATATAATATATATATACACATTAACCGAACCCTTGTTGATAATCGAATGGTTATCCATCATGGTGCTAGCTTACATCACATAAGTACTTAATTTCTTGTTATGATTCTAATGGGTATCTTAACCTATGAAAACACATCAACACCGAATGGGTATTATAGTGTCAAGAACGAGTATTAAGTCTAGATGATTATTTTCTCGTATACATACTTTATTGTATTTAAATTCCTAATCCTCCATTATCATTCGAATACTTACCAACCTACGTTTTCCTCATGTAGGATAACTCGATGCTCCATCCTCCAAACTCCCCAACACTTTACGGAAATACCAAGTGGAAGCTTGCAAAACTGTGAGTACACTCGAATACCCTTTTTACGCTTTACACCTTTGGGTGCAACATGTAGTCTATCAAAATACACGCAATCACACTTATACTTTTATGCAATCACACAAACAATCCATCATACATGCTATAGTTACGTGATACACGATTTCTATACTTGGAACATTCTTATGTGATGCTATTTGTCATTAACTATGTATGAGCCTCCCCCTTAACATGTATAGCGCTATAAGAGTAACGCACCACCTGTATTCTAGAGGTCATGTTAAGTTTATTCTATTTTGCGGTGACACGCGAGGGTTAACTTATAGATCGCATGCCATGTTTACATTAATCTAGTATGCTAGCTTAACATGTGGTTTCGTTTAAATATTTTCATACTTATGTTAAATCAAACTTGTGTACTCGCCAATACTTTTTGTATTGGACTATATTTTTAACATGTTGCAGGTTAAGGATGTTGATCACGATGAAACTTAGTAGGGACGACATAGATACACATTTAGAATGTTAGGATTTGTGTTGTTGAACTTATTATATTTGATTTTGTGTTGTAAATGACAATTATGTTATGAAATGAAATGAGTTTGATTTAAATATTGTCGCAAATAGTGTTATGATGCCTTAAGCAATCTATTTCGTCTCACTTTGATGTTTCCGCCATCGGTTGGGGTGTGACAAAACCAATTAATTTCACCACTTGATTCACCATTTTAAAACCCATGTGACTCACACCCAATAAAACCACCCATACTTAATAACCATTACAATATCCACCCAAATTAAACCCAGCCGTCCTATGTAATCCAGTAATTCCCGACCTGCATCCGATATCCATACCTGATCTAGATTTTAAGATCCAACTTCATTCTAAATTTTATTAAAACACACAGGATGATTTCCCTCTCACCCATTGCCACCTTCACAAAACCCACATAAACCCTAGAATTTCAAGACACCATAACTCCCTCAATTCTTAATGAAATCAAGCAATTCTTGGGTCCCAATTTTGTGTTTTTTCGAGACGAACAAAACTAACTGAATAGAATTTCGAAATTCCTCATGGGTTTTGAGATATCTAGACATTTTGAGTCCGAAATTTTGGGGGATTTGGTGGGTGTTTGCAAGCTTTCATCCTTGGTGTTTAGTTCTTGTTTAATCATCATTCAAGGTATGTTTTCACCCATTTTTGCTAGATTATTACAGTTTATATTGATTATCCAAGTGATTTTGAACTTTATTATGGTTTTTGATTTATAACGAGTTAATTAGCATTGATTTTAGGATAACTTACTAATTGGGTGTTGCATAGTGTTATGCCTTGGTGAAAGTGGGGTTGTTGTTAGAAAATCACCATTAGAATGCTTAGAATGAATTTTTTTCATGAATTTTAGTTGAATGGTGAAGATGATATAGGTTTATGTGATTGGTATTTTCTTGAAAAATTTAAACTCTTTTATAAAACCTTGATTCATAATGGTGATTTGGGAAAAGATTGTTATTGGAAACAAGTGTGAGGATGACATACTTGTGTGAATTTGATAGTAAAAAGGGTTGGGATTATGTTGAATTTAGCTTGTTGATGATGTTTTGCTGAAAGGTAGAAAGATGGAAGCGCCTAAAAAATGGTTTGAAAGCTATATTGTCTTGTTAAGTGAAAGTGGTATCTTGTTAAGATTTAAACTCCTTTTCAAACAATTACGATAAATATATAATATTCAAGTAGCCAAATTTTGCATAATGTTTTTTTGTTGATTATGGGAAGTTGATAGTTGGAAGTTTGTGTGTATTGTAGGTAAAATGGCACGTGTTCGAGTGAGTAAGAAAGGGAAGGCACAAGAGGAACCTTCTAAAAGGGCTTCAAAGAAGGCAAAGAATCAACTTCTTGTTGTAGAGGAGTCGGATGACTTGGATTCGGAATATGATGCTTTGGATGAGGAAGAAGAAATAGAAGAAGTAGAAAAGGAAGACGAGAATGATGATGAGGTGGAGTTGGTGTTTGATGAGGATGGGATACCGGAGTGGGATGCGTTGAAGAGATTATCTAGGTATCCTATTGAACATAGAGTGGATATGTATTGTAAGAAGCTGGAACAAAGTACACAGCCTAAGAAAGATTTGTTTTTGCGTGAGAAGTTTATAGTTTGAAGGACTTTCATGCATTTGGTATAGAAGGGCGCTTCAAGAAGTTTGGTTGGCTTGACTTTCTACAGTTTACCGGGGAAGATGAGATTATATGGAAATAAACCACCGGTTACTACTCGGTTGATTGGAAAGGTTAATGGGGTGGACGTGGTTTTGTCATTTGACGAGATGAAGAGGATAAGTATGATATTAAGGCTACTTTGAAGGGGCCGTATACATATCTTAAAGATGCGGAGTTGGCAGATGAGACAAAAACGGAAGAGTGACAAGCGAGAGTTCGAAGTTTATTTGATTTGCCACTGAGGGTTGATTTGACAAAGTGGTCCTTGAAGACAAATTTTTTGTCGTATGCCTTGGTTTCTTATGCGGTTTATAAATTACAATGTTATGCTGCGTACTAGTGATTTGTGTAAGGTACGATTTCCCGAGATGTTGGTTCTTGAAGCTTTAACGACAGGTGCCCTAAAGTTGTCGGCCAAACACCTTATCATGTACAATGATCCCCATGCTAGATTGTTATCTTTATTGTTAAAGAAGCAAGGGGCCATTCCTAAGGGGGTTCGGGGGTTTGTTAAGAAGCAAACAAAAATTAATATGCAAATGTTCACTAAGTCTTATAGGTGGAAGTATTCCAAGACGAGGACTAAACATCGATTAACTGTAGAAGGGACGTATGAGGTTCTAGATAAGTATGTAGAGGGGCAGATATCAGATGTGGAAGAGGATGAGGAGATGCCGGTCCAGGCTGATACGAGAGTTCAGGAGGGTGCTCCTTTGGAGATTGAGTTGGAACCAAGCAGAGTTGTAAGTGAAGGTGAAGGTGCCTCGCAGGCAGCAATGTTGGAGCCGTATTTGACCGGGTTCACTCTGGAAATGTTGGGGACACCTTATTATGTTCATATGTATGATATGGTGATACGAGCCAGGCCTGTAGTTTTTGGGACATGGGATGAATATAAGAGAATTCAGTTTGATAGGTAGTCTCAGGCGATAGAGGAGACTAGGATGTTTCAAAAGTTGATGATCTTACAGAATCATCAGCGGATGTATGAAGAATCGATTTCGTAGGAACTGCATGGCATAGATGTAGTGCTGAGAGGCTATTATGAGATGGTTCATATGCGACCAGATGCGCCTCTAGGTGTTTGATGGGTAGTGTGTGTTTTTTTAACACTCACTGATTAGGGTTGCATCCATAATTAGGTCCACTGTTTTTCTTTATCTTGTATTTGGCTTGTTATGATTGTTACTTTACAACTTTCTGGATGGTTGGGATGTTCTATGGGATGTTTGAATATTATGGTAACACGTTGGTTGGAATAGATGGTTATATGTTTTGAGATCTTAAGTTAGCAACTGGTACCCCGTCCTATTATTAATAAAATAGTTTTCTGAAAAACATACATTGGGGAAAATATATCCCAAGTATGGGGATGGGGGAACCGAGGAAAATGCTTGAAAGTTAAAACAAACATTGAGCAAATTTGAAAAAAAAATGAAAACTTTGAAAAATTGTTTCTAAGCGGGTTTAATTGCGCTTGAAAATGCATTTTCAGTGTAAATCATCAACTTTTCAAACACTAACTTATTGGTTTAGATCTTTTTATCATGGTCTAATTCTACAAAGAAGTAGTATGAACCATTTTCAGCAGGTGTGTTATAGAAAATGTTTAGATTTTCCTAACTAGGGGTGAGAAGTTTTTGGTAATAAATGCATGCACACATCGGCAACCATATTCCCTACTTTAGTGAGCTTTTGAGCCTACTAGAATGGTTAGTTGATTTGACATATATTCGTTTGTTGAGAGTAGGCCATATGTTGCTCTGTTTTAGAACTTGTCCGATTTGATACATGCCGAGATTGTGGACTTGATTTATGCACATAGATGATAAAGGTAAATTAGGAATCCCTTTTCCTTTACACTTTTGTTTAACAATTACCCATAGTAGCCAAATTTGAGCCTTATACCTATTCGTTTGTTAAACCCAAATCATTACCTAAACCGAATCGTTCAATTATCAACCGTTAATGACAATATATGTGTTTAGTTATGTATATAGTTGTTGCAATTAAAAAAAATAGAAAAATTCAGCCACGTAAATGGGTCAAACGACCAAAATAGGCGGCTGAGAAAAATATATGTTATCGGTGTTTAGTTATGGGTTGGAAATAACCCAAAGTTGTGTTGTTTGTTAGTAAGAATAGTATGAATAACGATTGTTATGGTTTGATATTTCTCGTTTCTTTTTAGCCACTTACAAGATAACAAAAAATTACCCACCTTTATCCTAAGCCCAAACCCGTAAGTCCTTTAGACATGTGTGCATTGTCTATGTGGTACAGTGGAGGTGATATTGTCATACAAGCTTATGAGTACAGAGTTTTATATTCGGTTGATGAGTGATTAATACTAGCGCATTATATGCTAGTTCATTATTAAACCGAGGGGAGTGACAAATTCTGAGGGGTGTGTTTCATGTGAATAAAAGCCGGGAGCATGTTAGGCTTAGTTAGGTAATTTCTGTTTTAAAAATGTGCATCATGTTGCATGTTGAATTAACACATCTAATACTGATCTGTGAATGGGGATGACTTTGGACCTTAACCGAGAATGGTAATGATTAGTGAAGTGTAACTACTAATGTTCGTGAGATAGTTGTGAGAAAGCTTTGCTTGGGGGGCAAGTAAAGGTGAAGTGTGGGGATGTGATAGAAGGGTAAATAACCGTGTTTTAACATGTGTAACTATAAGGTTTTTAGTGTTTATTATCATAAAACATTGTTACTTTGAGTGTGTTTTGATTTATAGGCACCCAAAGCTTAACGGATGGCTTTTGAAGCTAAACGAGAGATTTTCGGGAAGAATTATGAAGGTTGGAAGCTTACACACAAGTTTGAAGTTGAAACATGCGAAAAAGGGGAAAGATCAGTGATTGGCACAAGAAGAAACTAGTCTGGAGTAACATTGTGTCAGTTCTGGCGCAATACAGATGACATCAGTCAGGGGCAAAACCTTGTGCCTGGGGGCGCAACCTTGCGCCTGACATCAGATAAGCATGCGAAAATTTAGGATTCACCCTATTTAAAGATATCTTTAACCACAAACGAGAAAAGCTTGAACCCTAATCGTTTTTAGCTTCCCAAGGACGAATTTCCAAGTTCTCAACCTCAATTTTCATCAATCTTTCATGCAATCAAACATCCGAAACAACCAAGAAGATCAAATCATGACTATGAGTGGCTAGATTCTTTTGTGACCACCTCCGGGTGGATGGTTCATGTATGTGAAACTCAAACCTTGTTTATTTAGTTCTTTGGATTGTTTTTCATAACTTGAAGAATACTTGTGGTTTTGTTTTGTTTAAAACACTTGTTAGTGTTGCAATTATTCATCTTTTACCATTCGTATTCGGTTTTTTTTGCATCGTGAGTAGTTTGGTTATTGGGTGGGTTCTTGGCACTTATGATTTGGTAATTAAATTGCATAAGTTATTATTGAAAACTTGTATTTGATTATCCATAGAATTAAACCATTAACAAGACCTTTTAGTATCTATCTAATTAAACAGGTTTTGGTGAATCATTGAACCAGAAATCCGAAGGGGATTGCTTTTCTTTAAAATTGTTAACTTTCTTAATAATACTTGATCAAAAATCTCAAAACAATCTAAGCAATAGTTTTTCTTAGTTTTTAGTTAATCTAGGTTTCTACGATCAATACTAACCGCATATTCTCTGTAAATACGACTCTACTTACTCTTGCTAGTAAAAGAGCTTAAGACCAAATTTTAAACTTGTTTTTGACCAACCTTTCGACATCGATCAAAACTTATTGGACTAAACAGTACAATATCTATGTTTTCATCTTTAAATACACTGTAAACTAACTACAATAAACTATCATTAAATCAAAGTATAAATAATGCTATTACATGCTCTTCCCTCTTTAAATAATTTAAAAATTCTCAAATCCTTATGTATGTTAAAACGGGTCAATTTACACTGTTGAGTTAGTATTTTAAATCACTTAATAAAACAGTTCAATCAAAATAAACCATTTTCATCACATACATGATATGCAATCACATACATATCTCACACATTTAAATGAAGCTCAAAACCTTATACTTCCTTGTAGACCCATGGCATGTTAAGGGCTTCATTGTGAACCGATAACTGTCCAACGTATGGTTACACTCCGCCATAAAAGTGGACTTGAATCCAACAATACGTGACATCTTTTCGCGGAACCCTCCCTGCTAAGAATCATAGCCAACTGATGTAGGTCCAAGTGTGGAAGATTAAGCCATGGTATTCCTATAGTTCCATGATCGAAATACCAAGGGTGCTACACGAAAATGATCATAACTTTGGCTACGTGTCTCCGTTTTAGGCGTTCTACCAATCAATCCAAATCTTGAAATGAGGAGCACGTTATGACAAGGACCCAAAAGGGCTTTGCTCAAGTTTTAGCCCAAAAACACATTCTAGTGAAAGTTACAAGCACTTTATGTTCTTCTTCATGCTTTATGTATTTTGTTTTTGAGCTTGTATTTGGCCTATGACCTTTTTATGGGTTATATCCTTGTCATGTAGTATGGATGGTCATTCATCAATTTTGCAATAAGAACGTTCTTTCATTTCAGATTATCTGCCCTTTGGTATTAATTTGGGTGGTTTGAGGAAGATTGTCACGGATATTCTCATAATCAATTGTTCGTTACCGTTTCACACGCTACATCACCAACTCTAAAAAACTTTAACATGGAACACCAAACATTTTATTCTGTAAAGAATTCAACTAGTACACATTGACATTTTAAAAACCACAACTTTGCATGTATCTGTCCCAAAAGTTTAAAATAGGGCATACAAATATCACAAGAAATTATAGAAGTACCACCAAATCTGACTGCCGTTTGCGTGTTCATCACTACCGCTAAGCTAAATTGGCCGTCAACTACCGAGTATCACCGTTGATAAGCTGTCGTGGACTGTGATGAAATTATGGCATGTGGGGTACTTTAAGTAAACATTCCAATGGATTGGGGGATGACTATGGACAACCACATTTTTAATCAAACCGACAATAGCGAAAAAGTATGGAATTTGGGGATCTTATCTTCAGTGTTTGTGAGGGATCACTGCCAGACAATCCGTCACACATTTTTTAAAATTACCTAAAACATCTGAAAAGTCTGGAAAGAATCTTATATGAAATCTTGTTCTTCAAATATGTGGACGCATTAGCGATAGATATCCAGTCACAAATGACAATGATCTACCCCATCACTCGCCATTCGTTGATCGTCGATGAATTAATAATGGATAGTAGATTTGATTCATTTTTCGCCTATATATTCGTCTTTTATTATCAAGGAGTTATCAATATAGATTATTGTTGGTAAATCAGAGTTCAAACGCAGCACTCAACACACACGAGATTTGTGAGAACAACTCACGACTCTTTTAATATTAATCAAACGAAAAACCGAACCATGAATTACAATATCTCTACACCTATATTTATACTAAAACTATCCTTGCTAAACAAGTTATCCCAATTAAACTTAAACTCTAAAACCATTTATACTAAACCAATACTAACTCTAATACTTAATAAATCAATTAATAAAATAACTAGATAGCTATTTAAATTCAAACTAATAATTATCTTTAACTGTTTAAATAATCTTTCATATATCAAGAATAGTTGGTATCAGAGCCAATTACGAACCGAAGAAAGAAGCCGGAGATCGAAGAAAGCAAGAATGGGTGTGGTTAGGAAAGAAAAAAATAGAAGCAGTTAATTAAGGAGACAAGCTAGCATCTAGGAGTTGCTGTCGTTGATAAAGAATAAAAAGCAAGCAAAAAGGTATTGCTTTGGAATTGTTCGAGAGATAAAGGAAAAACAATCAATTATACTAAATCAATACTAACTCTAATATTTAACAAATCAATTAATAAAATAACTAAATAACTATTTAAATTCAAACTAATAATTATCTTTAACTATTTAAATAATCTTTCATATATCAAGATTAGTTCTTCAATTATAATATATATTTTTATAAAGGTTTGATCTTTTTGCCGGTGATCTCGTAGATGATTTCGATCTGTTGATGATTGTTCTCCGTTAAAACTCATTCTAGTATTGATCTGTGTAAGTATATTTAAACTACATATTTACTTTATCTTATTACCTTGACCCATATATAAATATATGTCACTTGACACTTGCTATGATTCCCTTTATTTTTTATATTTGTTTTGCTGATAATATTTACAATTATTGTCCATATACTTTACAATACTTTTATCCTAGGATACCTTCCTCTGGTCAAGCTGCATCTTTGTGCCTCCATGAGTGTCCATGAATTCACAAGACAACTTCAATGAGTACACATGTTGCTTGTTGAAATTTCAAAACACTTGGTTTTGACTCCCCCACCATGTTTTATGACTTCTTCAATTTGACTTTTGCACATTTCCACTTCTATATATCCAATCCAAACATTCAAATCCCACTCGATTTAGTTTTGACTTCTGTTCCACCTTCATTTCGTCACAAATCTTACCAATAGTCACTAATACTCTTTGCTGTTCTCTAATGAGCTCCAACTCTTCTTCTCCGCCTTCTTCGTGATGTTTGCAAGTCACTCAGTGTACGTACGTACTTCCTATTATATTGTGGATGATAATTTATTGTTAAGAATGTCCATCATCATACATAACACTTGTGTGCTTGATTCATAAAACTGCGAACTTATAAGATTAATACTCATCATAGACCTATACATGGTACATAAGTCAAAAGCTGCATGCTAAACTAGTGAAGTCAGTGAATGTTACAAATGACTGATTTTTTTCATGCATTCATGCTGGTGAATAATGTTAACTCGAAAACTGTTAGCAAATAGCGATGCCATTGCTAGTGTTGATATGAGTTTTACATGTAAGAATTCGGTACATATGCTTAGTTAGGGATGCTTGTTATCACTAATGGTGCGATTCATGTTGGACTTGCTGGAGTGTATTGAGTGCCAAGTAGCTAGTGACCATAGTTATTATTACTTTTATTTATGCAACATGTTTATATACCTAAACCTCCTATCAACTGGTATATAAAAGGATTTTAACACACACTACTTTTTTAACTATTTCCTTGGCAGCTAGCTTCTTTAAGCCCGAAGATATAAATTTCTGTTGGTAAAACTCCTTTTCTTTTCGAGTAGTGTAGTTAAAAACCCTAAACACTTTTAGTGACTGAACTATTTGTTGTCAGTAAACAACGCCTTTTTGGTAGTGCTTGCATGCATCACCATCACTACCAAAACTATTCAAAGTGACAGCAACCGTTGCCAAATGCCACCATGCCTTTTACGCATGCTCATCCGCTCATATACACTTTCTCATGGCGATATCCACTTATAGGTAAATCCCCTACTAGCATTTGTGACAGAATATTTGTCGCTATCTTAGTCGTGATAAACATCTTATTATAAGCTGTAGTGTGATTACAACAACTTAGTTAATTATACGTACATACAAAAATATATGAAATGGTGCATTTAACATTGCTAATTTTTGCCTGAAAAAAGTCCATTGTAACATGTCGACTTTTACGTTTGTAAGTGTAAGACAAATTTTATTACATTTCTTTTCTTAACGTGAATAATTTTTCTATAACTCAAAAGTGTAAAATTCCATATAACTCTGCACATATTTTTGCGCTGATTTGTAATGGTGTTATCACGTACTTTTTAACGTGTCTTTATTAAAACTTTTTTTTTGTTAATTTCTAACTATTTGTGTTGATGGTGGTGTTGCTATAGATTTTTGCTATCGATTTTATTAAGAAGCTTTAATTTTCTACATTTGCGATGGATCTTGTTTGCAATGGAATATCCTCCCTAAAAGTAATTTATTGCTAATTGGTAGTAAAATTTGCGACCAAATTTTTTCGTAGCTAACAAAAATCCATAGCAAATGCTTGTTTTCTAGTAGTAAATCTTGGGAATTCCGAACAATGAATCCAACTTGGTCTGAAAAGCTAGCTTTTCCTTTGATCACTAGATTATAACTAATATTGTATTTGAAACTCACATAAAAATATATATCCACATGTTTGGTGATTAATTGGATACAATGAAATTTGTATTAGTTTTTAAAAGAAATAAGACATTATACAATGATTAAAAAGTCAATTTCTTTTATAGAAATATATAACTCAAATAAGCAATGTTTCATTATTGTTTTAAATAGATTACTTTTTGGACAAGGCTATGTATGTCAGATTCGTTAAAAGAATATCTGATAATTTCGCTATCGCTTCAAAGGAAAGTTCTGTTGATTAATTGTTTGCATGATCATTAAGCATTCTCTCTCTCTCTCTCTCTCTCTCTCTCTCACACACACACACAAACACACATCAAACCCTTATCTATATACCTGTGTGTGGAGGCAATCTTTAGTAAGAAGAATACTGCATATCATTTTGCATAACCCATTATGGTCACATAGCTAAAGCTTTGTAAAACTATTGCACCAGAGGGTTTGATCTTTAACGTATTGTTCATTAGTGAAAAATTGACCTAATAAAAAAGTCTTAAAATGTTAACATATGTACAATAGTTGCAACCATTTGATGAGAGAGTATTATTGCATGCATGTATAGCGTTTTCCACACTCTAAGGGCTGTGTATTCTTGCATCCGCAGATTAGAATATTCATATCCAAGAAATGAAAAAAATTATTTTGATCATGATTGTTATAAAACGAATGGAGAATGTGGCGAAAACAGTCAAAAGAAGCTTCAGTTTATCGAGTCCATCTCGAAAGAAAATGAAAAAAAATACTTGAAAGATGTTTTTTTATTTGAAACAAAAACAAACCGCATCACACGTGAAAGATGTTTTTTTTAAAGATCAACGCAAATTATTAAAACACTACAGGTCAACCAATTGTTAACCCAGCAATATTACACAAGTCCACCAAATACAAAATAATGTATCACATTCCCATACAAGGCAACTCAAAATTACATCAATCGTCTCACATTAAGGCTAAACACATGCAATATGCACATGTAGGGATATATTTGGATATAGTTGCAGTATAATATTTATATATTTACTTTCATAATTATAATTATTTGGTTGTCAGCTGTTTATAAAGATTTTCTTAAGAGTTATTCAATATTATTTATCAATAAATACTCACACAAAACTGAACAAAACTCTCCTAAACCAAAATCAATTAAATAATTATCACATAAAGAAAAAAACGAAAAAACACATAAACAGCGCATGCAAACGGCTGTCTTATTCTAGACAAAATAATATATTTCATTCCACAAAACATATGATGCTGTGATCACAAGTAACTATAAGACACACAGCAACACTCCCATTCCTACAAGGCTACAATACTGTTAACTAAACAATCCCTTGATTGTTTTAGTTATAACATATATAATCCCCATTAATATTTAGCTTAACTGACAAACATATTAAGGGGTATACCGTATATATAGTCTAATTGACAAGGTATAAACTTTAATATATAAGGTTACATGTATATATAGCACTTACATTCTTTATTATGTACAATAACAATTGAAATTTTCTTCTGTACTTCCATTTAATGACTTCGAAAACGAGCATTCTTTTATTTCCACAGATCAATTGGACAATTGGAGGTAGAATTTGAGGCATCTTGATCTGGCAGTACCCTCGGCATTTCGAGTTCTTGCTTGTTCTGATGTTTAATGAGCTCAGAGTTTGATCTTTCATGATCATCATGCGACTGCAAGATGGGACTGTTATCATCCATATTTACAAAATGATTTTCTTTAGTCGAAATGACGTCACCCTGGCTAAGTAGCTGTGATGCAACAAACTTGTCAAGAACTCGCCAATCGGTCACTTGATTGTTGACATTTTGATCTTGATTTGGATGACTATTGTTGTTGTTTTGGTCATGTGTGAGTGAAGGTGGCTGATAGTTGATAACTCCAGCTTGGTTTGTGTTAATACCATAAATGGGCATGGAAGCATTGCAAGTAGGGAGCAGTTTCGGACTCTCCAAAAGAGGAAGTTGGAGGAAATGATCAGGGGTAATCTGGTAATTTTGCATCTGGTCTAGCTCTTTCTTGCAAGACCCATAAGGGTATTGGTAATTAGGGTTCACCAAGTGAGAGTGAGATAAAGAATTGTTTTGGTTTGGTGAATCAATATCTGGCATGAATGAGACTTGATGATCTTCATACCAAATTGGTGATTCATGTTCACTTGCTCTCCTCATTGTGGGTAATCTTTTCTTGAACACCCTACATACCACCCATCCCTCTTCCTGGTTCCAAATAAGATAGTTAAATTAGTCAATATGTATTAAGATAAAATGTAACAAACAAACATACTCAATAAAATCTCAATATATATAGCAGAGTTATGGGTAGAGTATGGGGGCAGAACTTTCCTCTATCCTAAAGGATAGAGAGGTTGCTCTCGTTAAGATCTCGACTCCATAGCAAAAAAAAATATAGGTTCAAATAATTACATCTACTCACCTGAGTTGTGGTTGCATTTTCATCCATTTCAAGGCGATACTCGTGCATTATCCAGTCCGATTTTTGTCCGTTGGGAGCCCGGCCCTTATAGAAAACTAATGTCTTTCTCATCCCAACCAAGTCGTGCTTCGAGTAAATCGCCTTGTCTCTTCCCGTAGCCTTCCAGAATCCTGCTGTTGTAGCTCTATTCGTTCGGGTTCCAGTTGGATATTTCTTATCTTTATGACTAAAGAAATACCATTCGTGTTGCTCTTCGGTACCCAGCCTGCATAGCTCTATTGAAACTTAACGATTAATAGCATGATCGTGTCATCAGCAACGACTAGTTTAGGATTACTCACAAGTGTATGCATTAAATTGATACATTTTCCCAAAATAATTGATGCACAAGAATAAACTATAAATCAGAAATATTGGTCGTTAATATATCTGCCTTTAAAGGTACCAATCGTGGGAAATCAAGTATGAGCAACAACTAACGGATCGCCAAAGGATAATTTAATCTTTCTAATTTTTATGCTACATAAAGTTTTACAATAACACATACCAAACAAACCATAAATATCTAGAAACCATATTTCCTAAATTACTGTAAAGCTTGGTTGTCATATAGTTGACATGTATCTCAAACCCTCAAAAACCTAAACGTGCTAGTGTGAGTTGTGGAAATATGATTTGGTTATAAAACATTAATGATCTAAGGTTGTACCTTGCAGATCCCATGGCTCAATTTTGTAAAGATCAATATCTCTGATGACATCTAGGTCAATCCTTCTTGAGTTGATCTTCTTCCTTAAGTAGTAATCTACAAGCTCTTCATCAGTGGGGTGGAACCGAAAGCCAGGAGGTACATGTGAAAATGTGTTCATATCTCTTTTTTTTTACGAAAACTTCAACCTGCCATCCAGTTTGGTTTGATTGATGGATTTAGTTTAGGAACCAGTATGATCACACTGTAAATTTTGAATTCATGCATCTAATGATTGATGTAGCGACTACATTATATATGTAAATAATAATTATCATTTATTGTTCTAATTCGATCTATCAAGTGTACATGAAGAGGGTAGAACTTGGGAAAGCAAGTGTATGAAACTTTCAGGTGCAATGGTAATGAACCTTTTGCAGGCTCAACTAATGTAACAATTCACTTTAGTACCTACTTAATTGGTTAAATGCACGGTTAGAATGTTTCAAACTCAAGTATAATATAAACCAGAAATAACAAAGTTTTTGTGGTTGGTGCAATGGGGTTGATCAAACTGACTCCACCTATGATTGATCAGTATAAATAGAGTATTTTGACCATACTGAAGTTTGAAATCATTTTGTTAGTTTATAATGAATGCAACATATCGATTCACAGATGATATGGAGTAATAGATTCTAAAACTGTCGATGTAGTTGGAGATAACAATATGCAATATTGATCAAATACTTGTGTTTGAGGGAATGAAAGGTTCAACACAATCATAACATATGAAATTAAGGCTAGTTCATCATAAACTCAAGAGTACATAATCTCATGAAAACCTAAACCAGACGCGAGCTAACATTGATCTCTTTGCCCAAGATTATCAATCTTAAGCACGAAGTAAAGCTATATGCAATATCCAGACACCAATAACCCCTTTCTCATATAATTAAAATGCTAACTCTACAACCCCATATATATATAAGCATGCTAGCAAGATACTAGCATCAAAATCAGGAGAGTATATATTCACAAAATCACAAGTTAAACATACACAACATGAAGGAAGAAAGACGGATACTGGTTTAAAAGTGAGAGCATAAGCATTAAATGTATGAATAAGTAAAAGACACTATTATTTGACATTTTTAAGTCATTCACAGTTTTATTAGATCATACTACTAAACATGAAGGAAGAAAGAGAATACTGGTTTAAAAGCGGAACTTGTATGCATTAAATGTATGAATTAGTAGTTTTATTAGATTATACAACTTGTGTATGGTGATAAATCTACATGCAACCTTTAATCTAAAGAAAACAAGGTTAAAATTTTAGCTCCTCAATGAAATTAGGAAGAAGAAAAGCTTTAGCTGTCACAGGTATCCCCAAAGAACTAAGTACAAAACAGAAGAGATCGAACTTTCAAAGTTTATGAAACTATTAGTATGAGTGAGATGCTACTGGGTACGTTTGTTTGTTTGTTAGCGGTGAGTTGTTCATGATAACATATTGCTTAGGTTCCATGAACAATAACATATGATTCAAATGGAACGGAATCTCGAACAAATAAGATGTATAGAACATACATGTGATAACACGGTTATGCTGATGTGTTCATGTGATAAAGGAATTAGATCTCTACCCACATAACAAGGTTATGTTGGTATGATCACAGAAACACTGCAAAGCTGATGATGATTCTTGATGATAAAAAGAAAGAAAATAAAGGAGGAAATAGAAGGAGCATGCGATGGATAATGGTAGCATATTATTGGATGTAATAATGAAGGAAAACTCATAATTCTAATAGACACACACACAAAGGTGACACTAATTTGTGTTTGTATGCCTTTTCTCACAGTAGCATTAATATCCACACAAGATTATATGTATATATAATCTTGTTGAAATACACAATGGGCATGCTATAAGATCAATGATTGTGTTATCAACATGAAGAAAGAAACCGTTAATTAATGAAGTGAGTTCATGTTCATACCAAATGTACTTTCTTCTTGAAAAGTAAATAATTAACCTCCTTTAATTCAAGAAGAAGTTAAAGGCTTCTAAAGATCTGATCTTGATGGAGATTATGGTTAGGTTTTGATCATGTTCATGAAGTGGGGTGGCTCCGGATATGCAGGAGGAATCTTGGGATGGATCAAAGACAAAAGACAAGAAGAAGATTAAGGTTGTCTGGTCTTGGGAATTGAAGCCGATGTGAAGCACTGAAGGAAGAAGCTAAAAAGAGAAGAAAGAAGAGGGTCCAATGGGAGAATGGCATGGAAATAGGGTTAAATAGGACAAAACAACAACAACCAGACCAACAATGAAGAGAGAGAAACAAAAACCCTAATGATGAAAGATGATGGCTTATGGGTAAGTGAAGGCTAGAGAGAGAATAAAGATAAAGACACAAAGAAACAACAATAAAGAATTTTTCACAATAATATTTTTCACCATTATGTGTATATATATATTATATATAAAATATATTTTTTTTCTTTTTTTAATCATTTTTAACCATCCATTTATAAATCTGTAAAATAACTTACATCAATTTAGTGTAATTAAACCCTACAATAAATATCATAATACATATTTTCATTACATATTATTAGCTTAAAAAATCTGAATATCTGAAACTAGCGTTGCATTTTTCTTTTTTGAAAAGGCAAGGCTAATACAAACTAACGAGATACTGGAAACTGACATAACCGAAAGTAGAAATACTTTTAAGATAATTTCCCAGTTTTGAAAAAAAGTGATACTTGAATTAGAAACATATTTTAAGAGTTTAATATATAATAATTAGGTTAAGAACTTTTTTTCATATAAAATAAAAAGTATATTAAAAAGATAGTGTGTGTGTGCGTGTGAGGGAGAGTGTTGTTTACTTGTTTGTTAGTATGATAAAGTGCAAGTTGTCTTTGTCTTAATTGTCGAAATAGGCTAAATTGGTGGGGAAGGTTTTTGGGGTTAAATGTATATGCCACCCACCCTCTTGATTAAGACCTTTACCGTGTCTTTTCTGCTTTTTTCACATATTCTATTTTCTTTTTGTTTTAATAAACATTTTAATTTACGTTTGATTAGTTTTAAATATTGTTTCATCTTTTATTTACCTTTGGTTAAAAAAAGTTATGACAACCCGCCTCGGCATGATTATAGGTCAAAATCTTCTATATAATGATGTTATACATGGACTACGGTTTTAATTTTATATAACCGATGAATTTTAGTTATCAACCACTGGTGTTGATGATCTAATGGCAAGGCAAAACATTTTAATACACTTAAGTGTGAGATTATGAGATCAGATCTCATAATGACAAAGAAATTTGTTATTAAAAATAAGTTATCAATAGTTTTATTGTCCACTTATGGAGAAGTCGTTTGTAATTTGATTGATCATTTGAAATGTGGCACAAACCAACCACCAAATCTCACTTACAAGAATTATCAGAATCATTGGTTTCTCAATTGGTTATATTATTCAGGATTAGTTTTTTTTATTATGATTCGGTTTCTCTATTTTTTCCGTTTATTAATTCAGTTATTCAATTTTTCTTATTTGCCATTGATACAACCATATAATTTATAAGGGAAAACTGCAAGAATGTTACAATTTTTATATAATTTTATTTAAAATACTTGAGGTTTTTTTACCAACTAAATATATTAATCTTTTGACCATTTGATGCGGCTCAAGGAGTTTACGTGATGCTAAACATAGCAGCCACGACATTATTTATTGATTGTGTCGTCATTAAAGGATTTTATTTTATTGTCTCTCAGATAATTAATTGATTATATAATTGGTTCCGTTAGTTCTTCTTTATCTGTTTATATATAGAGAGAATAACTAATGTTAATGTTAACCCTATGGAACAAAATTCAATAAACAACAATGACGACAAGAGTGACGGATCCATGAATTTTTTCTACCGGGTACCTTTTGGTAGATTCTCAATAATTCTCACTAATTTTTTCAAATCATATAAGGTTGCCATTAATTGTTTCCATTTTTTCTAAACTGAGAGGGTTCTCGGAAACCCCCAAATACCCTTGGATCCGCCCCTGGACGACAAACCCTTTTGAAGATTTCATCATACTAGATAGTTAATGGAACATGGATAACACGAAACTAGCTCATTGCCATTTTATCTGGGAAAAAATGGATGCTTATCTCAATAAGTGTTTCATGCGTTGATGTCATAATGGGTTAGTAGACAGGCCACACTAACGTTGAATGGTGGCAGGAAGTAAAGGACAATGAAGCTCAAAATGTAGATTGTGTATCTAGTATGTCCAGCAACAACATTAGTAACTTTACGATATTCAGCCTCAACACTAGAGCTAGAAACAATAACATAACACATAGAAATACATCATAACAAGTTTTCACCCAAGAAAACACAAGACCCAGTGGATCAATGAGTATTCAGATGACCTCCTAGATTAGTGGTCTGAATTGGTTATAAGAACATAAGTAGATAACACATATAGTTGAAGCTATCATGATCTAAGGTGACACTAATGTAACGATTATTATAAGAACATTGAAGTGCCATTCTCAAATCATGCCTATATAGACAAGCTTGTTGACCTACTTACAAGATGTATGACCGGGTGAACGTTAAGTATTGTAAACCAACTTCAGCATTAATGTCTACATGAGTAGAAGTTGGCTTACAATTAAGCATCTTTGCACATCTAAAATCTCTAGAGTGTACTAAGTTTGGGAGAAAAACATCGCATTTTTATACCAAATAACAACAATTCCTATAAATAGTGTATAGGCCCCAAATCGGTCATGGCAAACACATAACTCAAAGAAGTGATAATGCAATGTATCAAATTGTTAAAAGAGCGAGTAATAATAAAATTATCTCTACAAAGCAAGAGACAACTTGTATCATGGTCATATCGATATATAAATAACAAAAAGTCATAAAGACTTTTTTGGATGCAAGTGTTACCCATGTAAACCATTGTACTATACAAGAGTAAGTTGTGTGAGGTCATATAGAGATCTCTGAAGTCTACATGTATAATGTTGATGACCGTTGTCCACAAACCCTGAGATTGGTGCTACTATACTGTCTCATGAATTGAGCCACGAAGAAAAGCATTTTTCATATCTAACTGATGGGTAGGCTGAGCGAAGTATTGTCAAACTAAAAACAAAGCGAATGATGGTCGGTTTGACGATCGGGCTAAATGTTCACCACAATCAATACATGGATGATATGTCTTTTCATTAGCAGCCAATCAAGCTAAAGGCCTTTGAGCATTAAGCTTGTGTTTATATAACCACCTCGATCGTACCACATTGACACATGGGTCTAGCGAAATAAATCAAAATCTCTTTTTGAGCATATTATGCCCATCCTGCATGGTATAAGCGAGGGACCAAAGAGTAGAGGATGTGGTGACATAAATTTTAAGCTTGTCGATTGGTTTGGTAATTCCATGTTGGCGTTGAGTGATCATAGGATGAATACAGATGGTTATCATGGCTGGGAGTGGTGATGGAGATCTATTATGGAAGGATTTGAAACACAAAGTAAGATGGTGACTGATGAGTTGGATGTAGTACCATATAAGATTCAGTTGATTTATTCAAGAATGAACTCAAAATTGAACATCGGACTAGCTAGAAGTAAAACAATATATGTTTGACTAATTTGTGCACTTTGAAACTATTATCTATAACTTAAAAACAAAAGTCTGTGTGGTTTCCCACCGACAAACTAACCCTCAAGTTTAGAACTTGACATGAAGAGCTCCTAACAAAATAACAAAAAACAACCAATAAACTATAGAATTTTACAAAAACGCCCTCTAAATTTTTAAAATTAACATTTTCAGCCATTAAGTTGTAACTTTTCAAATTTACCCCCGTATTTTCATTCTTTAGCTTAAAAAAAAAACTATTTTCGCACGTAGTTATTTTTATATTACGTTTTCATGCTTATTTTTATTTACGTTTTCAGTTGTTCTACGTTTTGACAATTTAATATATGTGTCGGTAAAAATCAAAGTTTTAACGTAATCGATATAATTCACGTTTCGACATAATTTTTTTCGGAAACGAGTCTGGACAAATAAAATATGTTTTCATACTTATTTTTGCATCCGTTTTTGGTTGGTCTACGTTTTGACGTAAACAATGTTCGGAAATGAGTCGCATCAAATATAATATGTTTTCATTCGAAAGTTTAAATTTGAGTTATTGTATGTTTTGATACCGCTAAGTCTTGATGCAAAGGTAAGTGTGGTGTGGTTAGGTGAAACACTCACTAAACGAAAAAAAACTTGGTTTCGATTCCGTTTCTTTTATAACGACAATGCTTTAGATTGAATATGTCGAATCACACGCTTTCATATGATTAATGTTATATATAACGTGCCGCTAAGAAACCAATTATAAACAACCAAGATGTAATCGTCGCTGCAACACGCGACCTACAACTAACAACCTAGTAATTGCATAAAATGATATTGTGTTAATTCCTTTTAGGATCTAGGGCGTGGAAAATTTTTATGATTGGTGGCAAAAGTAATACAATTCCGAGTGTCTGCTTTATTTTAAATTATTTTTAATGTTTTACACGCACACGCGCATAGGTGTGTATATATACACAACATTTTACTGTTAATTTGCTTATAGTATTTAAAAGCTTTTTATATTATTATATAAAATGGGGCCAAACATGTGAGAAATATTATCCCTACAACAAGAAGAACCATTCCATGTTAATTACTACAGGTATAAAATCCAATTGGGGCCAGATTTAGTATCACATGTACAGCACGCCCATTAGTTGAAAGTTGACTTTTAACTACTTGTGAACCCCCACCACCATCTCCACCTTGCTCCCCCTATATTTCCATTACATCTGTGATTAAAATATCAAGCTGTTTTTATTTTAATCTATTTCCTTCCTTAAACGTTGATGGAGAATGGTTGATGGCTCATAGCATAACTCAAATAGGAAATAATAATCAAGTACCAATAAGATAACACGTCTAATTCATTAGGATTTAGGAATACATGTGAACAGAAGCCAAGAAGCTGCAAATGATCAACTCGTTAAAGATTACTTTGTTGATTGTAATCCAACATATAGATGTTTCAAAGAAGGTATTTGTTGGACAAATGGCTCTTTCTACAATTATTTTTTATGATATAAAGAGATTTTTTATCGATAAAACATGCTATGATGCTAGATATAAGAGGAGCTCATAGAGTTAAAAGTGCACGTCAGCTATACTGCAAATGGCACCGATAAGATAACTAAAAACATAGTATTTTTCATGGTTGACTAATAACGTTGACATACCGGATTAACTGTATGCATACAGAGCTGGCAAGACAAAATCATAAACTAAGTAAACTAAGACCACTATATAATTATCACATGAAACAGCTTGATTTGAATGAATCAAATAGCTAAACAAAATTAGATGTGAAACTAGCCAAATCGATTGAAAGAGTTAGAACGTTGGTCCGAATATATAGCTACACATATAACCCTCTAATTTAGGGGTGTTCAAAATTCGTTTCGAATTCGAAAAATTCGAAATTCTATTATCAAGAATTCATTTCGATTATAAGAATTCGAATTCGATTCAATTCGAGTCAAATAAATCAAATACGAATTTTTAATTTCAAATTCGGTTCAAAATTAATTATACATTTTTATTTATTATTTTTATATATAATACATATATAACTTTTACTGGACTATACTATAAATTATTTTCAAAATTTATTCGAAGTATTAAATTACCATTACCAAACCCACAACATGGCCCATAACTAAACAAAAGTAACAAATCTATCAATAAATTTTAAATATAAAAATATTTACTTGTAATGTGGAGTGGTTATTTCCGACTTCTCATTTTGAATTTTAGACTTATTGTGATATCAAGCTTTATAACTGCTTTAAAATTTATGTTTCATTTTGATAATTTTTTACATCTTTTAAAAGAATCTAAATCAAATCGAATTTATTTTAATTCGAATTTTTAATCGAATACGGATTGACTTTTTTATCCGAATACGAATACAAATCGAATTTGGTAGGTTTTAATCGAATTCGAATTCAAGAGAAAATAAAATTATTCGAATAATTTGATTCGAAAATTCAATATTCGATTCGATGAACACCCCTACTCTAATGACTTTTACATGTATATATATACACACATATATATATGGTGGGGTTCTAGAAAAAAACACTTCTGTATTTGTGAACCGGGTGAACAAATACTGGCCATTAATTTATATTATTAAATCGTAAAATACACTAGTGTATTTTCTCCATCAAATCATGACCATTTATTTACACTTGTGTATTGATAATCAAGAACTAGAATTAGTTTACTAGTGTTAACAATCAAGAGGGTCTATTCACAAATGAACCTAACCTAATGCATATATATATATATATAAATGAAAAAAAATAAAAAAACTATCAAAATAGCCTAAAAGACGCACCAATTTTTTTCAAATTTTTTTATTAAAAATCACTATTTTCAGTATATTTTAATTTACCTTTTAGTATTACGTTTTTGGGGGGTTTAGATTTAGTTTTAGGTATGTGTGCGTGTGGGGGTGTTCAGGTTTCGTTTTTTGGGGATGGGGGTGGAGGGTTTAAGTCTGGGGTTTAGTTTGGGGGGGGGGGGGGGTTAGCTAGTTTAGGTTTTTCTTTTCGTATTAATGCACATGTGTAGTACTCATTTATTTTTTCTATATTAAAAATCCCGAAATTTAATTAAAATTGTAAAAAAATAAAATAGTGTGTTTTTAAGCTTTTTTTGGTAGTATTTTAGTTTTCTCATTTAAATTAGTTTTCTCGTGATCCATCCCCTACATGTATACAGTGTGAGGCTTAATTGGGAATACTAAAAAAATGGGGTGTGTTTGTAAGCTTTTTTTGGTAATATTTTAGTTTTCTCATTTAAACTAGTTTTCTCGGGACCCATGTCACACCCCGACCCGCAGCGGAATAAAAGTCGGGGCATAATTGGGTTATCACCAAAGCTCATGATATTTACTAAGATGTTTCATATTTATTAAATTCAAATTACAAACTTAAATATCCAACACAAAATTCATACAATTACAAAGAAAATGAAACTACATAATTACTTAAGCATAAACTTGTTTATTCTTCTAGGCCTTCCTAAGTGTTTTGTCTCAGCTGGATCACCTGTATCATGTGTAAAACGGGGGAGATTTTGGGTCAACAAAAGTTGGCGAGTGAACCTTAATAAAACATTTTAACTGATTTCTTGTTTTATTTAATAAGGAAAATTCGTGCATTAATCACATGTGAGCAAATATATATGTAAACAATCAAAACCACTTTGGATGAGTATATGACATGAAATGATGATGTATTTGAGATCAAGGCTCAATCAAACGGAGCCGATCTAATGAGGCTCCTGATGCTCAACCCGTATCCCACGGGGAACTGATGGGCCTAATGAAATGCGTGCACTGAAATGATGATATTCAATCTACATATAATTCACACAATAATTGATACACATTTGATCACGGATATGATGTATGCACAAGTGTTTAAATAAAATAAAAGAATAGTACGACACATGATACACCCAAAAATATGATTAACGGGGAATTGGTAGAGATTCACTCACTGTGGATGCGTTTCTTGATGACGATGATTGCGCACGAATGTTATGATTCAACCGACGAGGGAAAACTAACCTAAATATTAACGACATGATTCGATTAAATAAATAAATTTTATTTGAGATTATTATTTTTAATTAGTGCTCTTTAATGAGATTTTTAGATTTATTTTTGTGGGTTTAATGCAAATTTTTAATTTTAAAAACCTTATTTTTAAGTATTTTTAAATAATTTTTCAATTAAACAAATAAACAAAAATAAAATCAAAAGGGTTGACTTTGTCAGGTTTGACCGGGTCTGACCGGTCAGACTGTGTTTATTCTATGCAGTGAGTGAGGTTCGAACTCGGGACCTCTCGTATACGTGCACGCAGCTCTACCAACTGAGCTACGTGTCTAACCCGAAATATTCTCTGTTTTAATTATATATATGTACTAATTAACTTTAACCTTATTTAGTTTTTATTAAAAATGATTTAATATGGCCGAACCGGTTGCAGAAACCCGGAGTCGAACTCGGAACCTTCGGTTCGAGTGCGCACAGCCCAACCAGTTGGGCTGTGTGTCTAATCTGCTTAACTACTGGATTATATTCCTCTTATGTATATAATGTGACTTGATCTGATTAGGTTTTAAAAATGTTGGTTTTATTTCTGAAAGTCGGTAACATGTGCGATTCGAACCCGGGACGTGTGTTTTGTATTTGCACACAGTCCACCGCTGGACTGTGTGTCTAACCCGGTTAAATACTCGATTTTAGTTACATTAATATACAACTTAAACTTCGTCTTCTTCATTAAGAAGAACACAGAACCGTGAACCCGACTGTTTTGCTTAATCAACCAACAAACTTATAATTGATTGAAATCGATTAAAAAAAGAAGTAAATAATATGGTATACCAAAACAGAGAGTTTTCTTCAGATTTCCGGCAAGATTTCGTCGGCTCTGATTTGCGATTTCCGGCTGAGTGAACTGTTTTAACAGTTTCGATTATTGTGTTGAGCAATTAGATTACTAATCAAGAGATAACAAGAAAGGTTTAGATGATTTTACCGATTAGGAGTAAGGCTTCGGTTCTCCGGTGATATTCCGGCAAGTGCGAGAATCTCCGGCGACGTGCTCTGAAAGGACTAAAGCTTCAGGAAGTGAGCGTGGTTCTGAGCGAAAGGTTTACAAGAAGTTTGAGTGGGTATTTATAAGGAGGAACAAGCTGATTTGGGTTTGACTTAAGGTCAAGGTTCGCGGTCAATGATTTCCGACGGTTTTGACTGAAATTGATTGTTAGGCTTCGGTTATAACTGACGTCGAAATCAGTTTACGCGTTTCAGTCAAAGGAAAATAGCCACAATTGCGGAAATCTCGGGTTTTCCGGCGACTGCGAGTTCTGGACGCGCTGATTACTGGTTTTGACTTTCGGATTTTACTTTTAGTGTTATTTGTTTCTGTATTTAACGCAAGTGAAGTGTGTGGCGGAGTGGTGTGGTGTGTGTTTGTGCTTGCGGGAGACCCGGGTTCGAGACCCGGCGACTCTATTTTATTTTTTTATTTACTTATTATTATTATTTATTAATTATGGTTTTTAAATTCTAAAATGTTTATTAATTACGTATTATTTAAAATAATCTGAACAATAAATACGCAACGAAACTTATAACTGAATACTTGATTATTAAACGACGCGGGTTTTGAAACGCGTTTTTCGACGAATGTTACAGTATCCCCTACTTTTAGGAATTTCGTCCCGAAATTTAAGTAGTAGTGGTAACTGGAAAGAGATGCGGGTATTTTTCGCGCATTGAGTCTTCACGTTCCCAAGTAAACTCGGGTCCTCGTTTCGACTCCCAACGCACCCTGACAATTGGAATACGACTTCGCCTTAAACGCTTCTCTCCGAAATCCATGATTTTTACTGGTCTTTCAACGACGTGCATCGATTCATCGACTTGAATGTCTTCTAGAGGAATGTGGAGGTTTTCATCGGCAAGACACTTTTTCAAGTTTGATACGTGGAATGTGGGATGAATTCTGTTGAGTTCTTCTGGTAGGTCAAGCTTGTATGCTACAGGACCTACTCTTTCGAGTATCTTGAAAGGTCCTACGTAGCGTGGTGCTAGCTTTCCCTTCTGGCCAAAACGAACCACTCGCTTCCACGGTGATACTTTTAAAAATACTTGATCACCAATGTCAAACTCCAAGGGCTTTCGTCGTTTGTCTGCATAACTCTTTTGACGACTTTGAGCCGCTAGAAGATTGTTTCGAATTTGAAGGATCTTGTCGGTTGTTTCTTGAATTAATTCTGGTCCGATGATTTGCGCTTCCCCAATTTCGTGCCAACATACTGGAGATCGGCACTTACGACCATATAAAGCTTCGAAAGGAGCCATGCCGATACTTGAATGATAGCTATTGTTGTACGAAAATTCCACTAATGGTAGGTGAGCGTCCCAATTCCCCTTGAAGTCTATGACACATGCTCGCAACATGTCTTCAAGGGTTTGGATGGTGCGTTCAGATTGACCATCAGTTTGAGGATGAAAAGCGGTACTGAGGTCTAATCGTGTACCCATGGCGGTTTGTACAGTTCGCCATGTTCGTGAAGTGAAACGACCATCACGGTCTGAAATGATGCTTAATGGTACACCATGACGGCTTACGATCTCGCTGATGTAGATACGAGCTAACTTCTCGTTCTTGAAGTCCTCGCGAATCGGAATGAAGTGAGATGACTTTGTAAGACGATCGATTATTACCCATATGGTGTCATACCCACTGGAGGTGCGAGGTAACCCGGTAATGAAATCCATGGTTATGTTTTCCCACTTCCATACATGTATTTCGGGTTGGACTAGAAGTCCTGAAGGTCTTTGATGTTCAGCTTTTACTTTGGAACAAGTAAGGCACTTGGAAACAAAAACAGCGATATCCTTTTTCATGCCAGGCCACCAGTAGCTGTATCGTAGGTCTTGATACATCTTGTCGGCTCCTGGGTGTACAGAGTATCGTGTTTTGTGCGCCTCATTCATGAGGAAATCACGAAGGTTATCGCGATCAGGAATCCATATGCGGTTTAAATAGTATAGAATACCGTCGGATTTGGTTTCGATTTTGAGTTCAGCTCCACATGACAGCTCATCGCGTACATCATTTTCTGTTACAGAAACATGTTGAGCTACCCGGATTCGATCTTTGATGTCGGTTATGATTTGTGAACATAGAAGGCGAATGGAGTTCGCATAACCTTTTCGACTGAGCGCATCAGCCACCACGTTTGCCTTGCCAGGATGATACCGAATTTTACAGTCGTAGTCGTTGAGAAGTTCGACCCATCTTCGTTGCCTCATATTCAACTCCTTTTGGTTGAAGATATGTTGGAGACTCTTGTGGTCAGTGTATATTTCACACTTAGTACCGTAGAGGTAATGTCTCCATATCTTGAGAGCGAACACAACGGCTCCAAGTTCCAGGTCGTGGGTGGTGTAATTCTTCTCGTGAACCTTGAGTTGCCTAGAGGCATAGGCTATCACTTTTCCTCTTTGCATCAATACACAGCCTAGCCCTTGCCCTGATGCGTCGCAATATACTACAAAGTCATCGCAACCTTCAGGGAGTGTGAGGATAGGTGCGTCACAAAGTTTTTGCTTTAGAGTTTGGAAGGCCTCCTCTTGTTTAGGTCCCCATATGAAGGGTTTTCCTTTATGAGTCAAGGCCGTGAGTGGTACAGCAATACGGGAAAAATTGGCGATGAAGCGTCGATAGTAACCAACCAAACCAAGAAATGACCTAACTTCGGTAGGGGTACGTGGCGCTTGCCATTCCTGCACTGCCTTGATTTTTGAAGGATCAACATGAATTCCCTTTTCATTGACGACATGTCCAAGGAATTGTACTTCTCCTAACCAGAATTCGCATTTTGAGAACTTAGCGTAAAGCTTTTCAGTCCTTAAGAGTGTAAGGATGAGTCGAAGGTGTCGCTCATGATCGGATTTAGACTTGGAGTAGATAATAGTGTCGTCGATGAAGACTATGACGAAACGGTCGAGGTAGGGTTTGCATACCCTATTCATTAAATCCATTAAAACAGCGGGGGCGTTGGTTAAACCGAATGGCATGACCATGAACTCGTAATGACCATAATGAGTCCGGAAGGCGGTTTTTGGGATATCTTCTTCGTGCACTCTGAGCTGATGATAACCAGAACGAAGGTCGATTTTTGAAAAGCAGGTGGCGCTTGAAGTTGGTCTAGGAGGTCATCAATGCGAGACAGTGGATAGCGATTTTTAACCGTTAACTTGTTGAGTTCTCTATAATCAATGCACATGCGAAACGTTCCATCTTTCTTTTTTACAAAAAGAACAGGTGCACCCCAAGGCGATGAGCTAGGACGTATGAATCCTTTGTCAGTCAGCTCTTGCAGTTGACTGGCCAGCTCTTGCATTTCGGATGGGGCTAACCTATAAGGAGATTTTGCGACTGGTGTAGCGCCAGGTACAAGATCGATGCGAAATTCGACTTCTCTCACCAGAGGAAGTCCTGAAATGTCGTCGGGAAAGACTTGTGGGAATTCTTTCACAACTGGGATATCTTCGAGTTTCCTCTCCTTGTTTCCCTTTTTGACGACGTGAGTTAGGAATGCGACATAGTTCTTGCGGAGATATCTTCGGGCTTGGAGGCAGGACATTAATTTGAGTCCTTTCGAAGGGGTTTCCCCAAAAGTACGTAGTGTCTGATTGTCTGCGAGAGGAATGCGAATGAACTTTTCGTGGCACACCACTTCAGCGTGATGGTGGCTGAGCCAGTCCATACCGATTATAACGTCGAAACTTCCCAACTTCATAGGAATAAGGTCAATTGGAAAATCGTGATCGTTTAGGGTGAGAGTACAATTGCGTATAATAGAATTTAATGAAACGGGTTTTCCGTCAGCAACTTCCACCGTTAGAGATTCGATGAGATTAACACGAGGTTGGTCGAGGATAGGTTCAAATTCTAAGGACACAAAGCTCTTATCCGCGCCAGTATCGATTAATATGGACGCATAACTACCATTGATGAGAAACGTACCATTGACCACATTGTTGTCAGCCCTGGCTTGGTTGGCATTGATGTTGAAAGCTCTCCCTCTGGCAGGTGGGGGAGCTTGGTTAGCTTGATTTACCGGGTTTGCGTGAGCTTGGGCATGGATGATGTTCACTAGGCGTGGACATGTGTTCCTGAAGTGGTTTGGGTCCCCACAGTTGAAACAAGTTCGCATGGGTTGCATCATGGGGTAGTTGGGTTGGTAGTAAGTTTGGGCTGCGTGTGGTGCAGGTGGTAGAAGTAAGGGTTGTTGGGCTTGACCCACTATCTGATTTTGGGTTTGGGTTTAAGGTTGATTGCGGTTCATTCTCTGAAGGGTACGACAGGTTTGGATGGTGTGACCTGCACGGCCACAGCTTGTGCAATGTTGGCAAGGGTTTTTGGGAGGATGATGGTATTGACAGTGGTTGCATTTTGGGTGTGGGCCAGTATATGGCTTTTTGAATGGTGCAGCTGGAGGAGCAATTTGGGTGATTGGTGCAACAGTGATAGGAGGGTTGGTTTGAGTGACAACAAAATTCTTGCCATTAAGCTTCCTCTTACCAGCAAACTTTGAGGATAAGACTGGGTGGTTTGTAGTTGGGGTCTCTATGGGTGCTTTCTTCTTTTCATCTTTGAACTTGCTGTTTCGAATGCGATTTTCAGTGAGTTCTGTAGCTAACTCCATTGCGGCTTCAAGTGTTGCAGGCGATGTGCTTAAAACCGAATCTTGAATTTTCGAGGGGAGGCCTCGAATGTAGTGTTCAACTAAGCGGTACAAAGGGGTGAACAAATTAGGGATCATCTGGTTCAGCACGAGAAATCTCTTATTATAGGAAGTGTGATCTCCTTCCTTTTGTTTCATTGTGTGGAATTCGTCTTCCAGCTTTTTGATTTCGCTTCTTGGACAGAAGCGTCTTGTCATGAGTTCCCTTAACTCTTCCCATGTTAAGGCCATGGCATCTTCAACCCCTCGCTTACCCTTTTCCGTGTTCCACCAGGTAAGGGCTACCCCAAACAGTCTTCCAGTAGCGTAACGTACCTTACGGTCCTCGGGACAATCGCAATTGAGGAAAGTGTTTTCCATTTCTTCAAACCAGTGAAGGAGGGCGGTAACACCTTCGGTCCCTTCATACTTTGGGGGATCGTAAGATTTGAAGTGTTTGTAGGTGCACTTGGGGGTTTTTGAAGGAGGGTTGGCGACGCTCTGATCTTCTTGGTTGGGAGGGTTGATGGGATTAGCGGTGAGAGCTTGTTGAACTTGAAGCACGATGTTAGGAAGTACTGCGGCCATTTGTTTAGCAATTTGTGTGGCCAAGCGTTCACTTGACTTTCCTGACTTTCTACCTCCACGTAGTTGCCTAGCCGACATCTACAGGAACATATATAGGAAAATTGTGAGTTTAAGAATTTTCTAGGTGTCATGTGTCGTAAAAAGAATGAAAGATAACATAACTGACAATAATTTAACTATATCATAGGATGTCTTGGTTTTGCTCATGTTTGGGCCTCCAATGTCCCCCATACCATCGCCTGTGTAGTCATGTGGGCCCCATGACTATTGGGCTTGGTAGGATTCACATTGGTGTCGGCGGGTTAACACTCGCACCACCCGAATGAAAATCGTAAAATATGATTGCGAGATGTATGGTAGGAGGGTGTCCAGGTGTAGACACAATGACAACTCAAAGTGGGGTTAGCTCACACGACGTTTGGTATAGCATGCTTTGGCCTAATAGGTCCTTCGTACTCTCATCGTATGTCCCCAGGTAGGCAAACTGGTCCTTTATTTTGGATTTATACGAATGCCAAGCATAGACAGGACGTTTCGACTACCGGTACTCATACCCTTCCAGTTACTACATGCCCGTCATGAGAACTCACTTTGATGTGATTTGAAAAATACAAAAATCATTGCAAAAATCATGGAAATCGTGAGGTGTGTGCTCTCATGGATATGATATGTTATGAGGATATGATTTATGATGAGCATTGCATAATAATATGTATTGGTGAGCGTTCTTGCATAACATTGGGTGTGAAAATAAACATAAAATATATAAACATCATGAATTTTGCATGTAACGCATAAACAATTAAAATTTAATCAACTATAGTATAGGCTCTAAGGGTCTAATAACCTATCCTATATCCCTATAGTCACAAGCTCTTATACCAATCTGTCACACCCCGACCCGCAGCGGAATAAAAGTCGGGGCATAATTGGGTTATCACCAAAGCTCATGATATTTACTAAGATGTTTCATATTTATTAAATTCAAATTACAAACTTAAATATCCAACACAAAATTCATACAATTACAAAGAAAATGAAACTACATAATTATTCCCAAGCATAAACTTGTTTATTCTTCTATGCCTTCCTAAGTGTTTCCTTTCTCAGCTGGATCACCTGTATCATGTGTAAAACGGGGGAGATTTTGGGTCAACAAAAGTTGGCGAGTGAACCTTGATAAAACATTTTAACTGATTTCTTGTTTTATTTAATAAGGAAAATTCGTGCATTAATCACATGTGAGCAAACATATATGTAAACAATCACAAACCACTTTGGATGAGTATATGACATGAAATGATGATGTATTTGAGATCAAGGCTCAATCAAACGGAGCCGATCTAATGAGGCTCCTGATGCTCAACCCGTATCCCACGGGGAACTGATGGGCCTAATGAAATGCGTGCACTGAAATGATGATATTCAATTTACATATAATTCACACAATAATTGATACACATTTGATCACGGATATGATGTATGCACAAGTGTTTAAATAAAATAAAAGAATAGTATGACACATGATACACCCAAAAATATGATTAAAACGGGGAATTGGTAGAGATTCACTCACTGTGGATGCGTTTCTTGATGACGATGAATGCGCACGAATGTTATGATTCAACCGACGAGGGAAAACTAACCTAAATATTAACGACATGATTCGATTAAATAAATAAATTTTATTTGAGATTATTATTTTTAATTAGTGCTCTTTAATGAGATTTTTAGATTTATTTTTGTGGGTTTAATGCAAATTTTTAATTTTAAAAACCTTATTTTTAAGTATTTTTAAATAATTTTTCAATTAAATAAATAAACAAAAATAAATCAAAAGGGTTGACTTTGTCAGGTTTGACCGGGTCTGACTGGTCAGACTGTGTTTATTCTATGCGATGAGTGAAGTTCGAACTCAGGACCTCTCGTATACGTGCACACAGCTCTACCAACTGAGCTACGTGTCTAACCCGAAATATTCTCTGTTTTAATTATATATATGTACTAATTAACTTTAACCTTATTTAGTTTTTATTAAAAATAATTTAATATGGCCGAACCGGTTGCAGAGACCCGGAGTCGAACTTGGAACCTTCGGTTCGAGTGCGCACAGCCCAACCAGTTGGGCTGTGTGTCTAATCTGCTTAACTACTGGATTATATTCCTCTTATGTATATAATGTGACTTGATCTGATTAGGTTTTAAAAATGTTGGTTTTATTTATGAAAGTCGGTAACATGTGCGATTCGAACCCGGAACGTGTGTTTTGTATTTGCACACAGTCCACCACTGGACTGTGTGTCTAACCCGGTTAAATACTCGCTTTTAATTACATTAATATACAACTTAAACTTCGTCTTCTTCATTAAGAAGAACACAGAACCGTGAACCCGACTGTTTTGCTTAATCGACCAACAAACTTATAATTGATTGAAATAGAATAGAAAAAAGAAGATTAAGTAATATGGTATACCAAAACAGAGAGTTTTCTTTAGATTTCTGGCAAGATTTCGTCGGCTCTGATTTGCGATTTCCGGCTGAGTGAACTGTTTTAACAGTTTCGATTATTGTGTTGAGCAATTAGATTACTAATCAAGAGATAACAAGAAAGGTTTAGATGATTTTACGATTAGGAGTAAGGCTTCGGTTCTCCGGTGATATTCCGGCGAGTGCGAGAATCTCCGGCGACGTGCTCTGAAAGGACTAAAGCTTCAGGAAGTGAGCGTGGTTCTGAGCGAAAGGTTTACAAGAAGTTTGAGTGGGTATTTATAAGGAGGAACAGGCTGATTTGGGTTTGAATTAAGGTCAAGGTTCGCGGTCAATGATTTCCGACGGTTTTGACTGAAATTGATTGTTAGGCTTCGGTTATAACTGATGTCGAAATCAGTTTTCGCGTTTCAGTCAAAGGAAAATAGCCACAATTGCGGAAATCTCGGTTTTTCCGGCGACTGCGAGTTCTGGACGCGCTGATTACCGGTTTTGACTTTCGGATTTTACTTTAAGTGTTATTTGTTTCTGTATTTAACACAAGTGAAGTGTGTGGCGGAGTGGTGTGGTGTGTGTTTGTGCTTGCGGGAGACCCGGGTTCGAGACCCGGCGACTCTATTTTATTTTTTTATTTACTTATTATTATTATTTATTAATTATGGTTTTTAAATTGTAAAATGTTTATTAATTACGTATTATTTAAAATAATCTGAACAATAAATACGCAACGAAACTTATAACTGAATACTTGATTATTAAACGAAGCGGGTTTTGAAACCCGTTTTTCGACGAATGTTACAACCCATCCCCTACATGTATACAGTGTGAGGCTCAATTGGGAATACTAAAAAGTGGGGAATCAGATAACAGTCTCTTTAACATGTTAAAATTTTGAATTTTTTTTGTAAGATTTTTTTTTTAATTTTTAGATTTTTTAATTAAAAAGGCTTTTAGGTGTATTTATATGCAAAACCTCAAAAAAATTTTAAAACATGATTTTTAAAGTGTTAGATTGAATTTTTAACATGTCAAATGCATGGTTCCTCACCTTTTTAGTGATCTCTACTGAATTCTCCTTTATATATATATATATAGAGAGAGAGAGAGAGGATCATGAGAAAAATATTTAAATGTAAATAAAACTCATTTAAAGCTACTAAAAAGGAGAGATAATGGACTTTTAATGAAGGAGGGGCAAAATTGGAATATATATATATATATATATATATATAACTTTTCAAACATTTATATCTTCTTCATATGTTATTATTTTAAAAAATTGCGCTATAAAATCACAATTTTTTTATCTTTCTTTCGAGTATATTTGAACATATTTTTGCGACATAAAAAAGCTGTAACATGTCGTCCTTTTTTTTAATATTATTATTATAGTAGTGCACATGTGCAACATAATATGCAATTTAGACTTAGATTTAGGATTTTTGTAATTTTGTACATATGTAGTAATAAAATAGTAGTATTGAAAAATGTATAACATCTTAAATCTTTTTTATGTCATAAAATATGCTAAAATATAGTTGAATTAAAGATAAGAAAATTTGTGATCTTATAGTGTATTTTTTTAAATGATAACGTATGAAAAAAATTAGAAATGTTTAAAAAATATATTTTTTTCAGTTTTACCCCTTCTTAATTAAAATCCCTTTTTAGTGGCATTGAATGAGTTTTTTAGTTTTCTCGTAATCTATCTTATATATATATATATATATATATATATATATATATATATATATATATATGGGAGTGCTATCTTGAGAACGCTAAATATTGTGAGAACCGTAAGAACGAGTGATAAAACCAATCAAAATCATTTTTTTAATGCAAACCTTATTATAACTAAAATACAACATTAAAAAAAGAATTTACTTTTAAATAATTAATCTCTTCTTTCAAAATCAATGTTGATAAGTTTTTTTAGACATGTGTAAATACAATAAATTTACACATGTATAAATAACAAACTTACACATGTGTAAATTTTATTTATTTACGAATACATATAAATTTAAACGTGTAAATTTAATTTCTAATATTGTATTCAAATAATAATGATAAGTGTACAATTTTTTTGAATTTGAACTGCTTTTAAACAAGTTCTCGTGGTTTTTCTATTAGTTGTCACGGTTATCGCAATTTTTAGCGTTCTTATTTAAACCATCCCCTATATATATATATATATATATATATATATATATATATATATATATATATATATATATATATATATATATATATATATATATATATATATATGGGAAGGTTTATTTAAGAAGAAATTTTATGTGAGAAGAAAAAAAAGAAAGAGCATAAAGGTAAAACATTAAATAGTTTATAACTCATCTCATTAATTATGTTATCTCTCATTAGTAAAACAAAAACATTATATCCTACACATTTCAAAATTTATCCTACATATATCTTATACTTATCGGAATTTACCATACACACAGGTAAATTTACCCTACATATTTCAAAATTTATTCTACAGATACTAAAATTTATCCTACACAGTCGAAAATTGTCCTTCACCATAAATTATTTTGTCTTGAAAAAGTAGATTAAAAAAACGAGTTACAAGTTTAATTAATTTGCTAATTAATTACAATTATAGATTTACCTATATACCTCTTTTCATAATATTAAATACACACATTAAGTGAAGTAAATGAAGAATTTCTATTGCTTTAAAAGTTATTCTTTTTATTCTTACAAAAATTTTCTTCTCACTTAAACTCTCCAATATATATATATATACATAAAAGTATTGTATTTTCTAGCAATATTTACTTAATTAGGTATTTAAAAATGTTTGAAATTGGATAAAATGTATTGCCGTATTTTAAACTCGTTTTTATCGTTGTTTTAGCACGATAAATATGTGCACAGCCCCCTTATATTTTACCACACGTAATATGGATTATTGTATGTTGTCCCTCATAAACATCATTTTAATAAAAAGAAAGGATCATGTGTGAATAATTGTCATTTCTTTTTTGTCCTCATTATAATAAACAATTTGAACATATGTTGAGAACTACAAAATGGGTTGGTTGTTGGTCTGTTTGGGTTAATTATTACCATCAATGAATTCCATTAACCAAATTTTAACCCCCTTTAATTATTTGTTAGGGTAACTCATGTATAAGCTTTAAGCTTCTAGACCTTCTCTGGTATACTATTCATATTTTTTATATATATTTTTTTAAAACCGTATTAGATTATCCAAGGTGCATCTTATATGATTTAAGCCAAAACTTTCTAGTATGTTGAACACGAACGTGACGGATTTTAGGCTCCTGGATTTAAAAGACTCCAGATTAAAAAATTCAATGATTATACATAAAAATTATATTAAAAAATATTGAGAATGAAAATTTGATCAATCTATAAGTATAAAATTTTTTTAACCTTCTAATTTAGGATGATAAGATTTAAATCGATTGATGTTAAGAGTTTAGTAAAATTCATATTAAGCTTGAAAATGTTAGTAAGATGATGATAGTTGTTTAGTTTTTGATATGATAATATTTCTTAAGTTGTTGATCATATAGTTAATTATGATGACTAAATTTCTTTTCAAGAATTTTATATTGAAAAGACGGAACTTTAACTATATTAGAAGACCTTATTTATTCTTAATGAATACACAATTAACTGTTATTTATTTATTTTTTTGATATATTGTTTCTATATTAAAACCAATAAAAGCTTTCTAAGTCTTCTTTTAACTTATATATGGATTTTAAAATCGAGTACTCACCTTGAGCATAGAATACATAAACGAGCCTCCTCTCATGCGTGTAGGGATTTCAACATACCAATGGTCAAAGTCAACTCACTTGCCCCCCACGATATTTAGTTAGATACGACTGTATTAATTAATTAAAATTAAAACTGAAACAATGGTATGGCATCATATTAGCAATTCATGTGGTGTCTCACCTATTTTCGCTTTTAGGATTCGGGATTTGTTCATGTTTTACAAGTATTTAGTGTTGGATTGAACTAAAAAAAACGTTTCATGAAATGATGGTTACGCCGTGTTGATGTATATGGAAGGCGAGAAACGATCAGATTCTCTTTAACAAAGACATTCACATATCCAAAACGGTGAAAGATATAAAATCACTTAACTACCTTTGGATAAAAAATAGTCCGACGCTAAAACCCTTATCTTGAAATGATTGCTGTAAATTTTGTTTGTAATTTTGTTGCGTTTTTGGCCTAGTTATGAAAGTTGCCATTGAAAAAAATTATTTAAACTGAAAACTCATATCCGTTATAATTGTTGCAGAGAGAGGAAAGATAACATACAACTTACTTAAAGTACACGATTATTTATTGATTACATTCTTAAAAAAGGGAAAATACAGAAGAGCAAAAATATACTTTCATAGAAAAAATACAACATCCTTTGCAATACTAAAATCACTCTGTTATGTTTATTTTCTGTTACATTATATACTCATAACCTATTATTTATCAGTTAAATTAACTGAAGCTTATACGTAACAAGAGATATATAATTTATTATTCAATAAACTTGATCATTTAAATACTTGGAATTCCTTGTTTTTAAACTATATAACTTAGAAACATCGTTTTATCATTCATCGTTCTTTCTTATACAAATGTTACTTCCATACCCGAATTTGAAGAAGGAATTGTTGGAAATTTTAGTGAAAATGGTGTTTTCACTAAATACTTTGGAAACCAATAATAATATTTGTATATGTGTTGTATAAATAATTATTTATGGTTTGTATTCTACGTTGTGCAAGCTCATAACAAACCGGACTATGTTCAAAATGGAGCTAAGATGAATGTCGAAACTTGAAGTTGTATGTTTGGAACAAACAAATATGAGAAAATTGGATTGAGTTTTGTGAGCTTATATCACGTAGGTGAGATGACAAAACTTAAAGTGGTTTATAAGGAGTAGTACTCCTTGTATATTGTTTACCTTTGGGCAAACATTGGCACCCGCACATGTGCACGCCTGGTGTGGATTGTGGGCGCAATGTGGTGTACTTTGCACCTAGCACTCCGCCTTTGTATTTTTGTCCACATACGTGTGGCCAAGTGGTATGTGGCGGGTCCTCTTATTGCGCGCCCTTGAGTGGCTAGGCGAATGCCATGGCAGGGCGCGAGCTCCTTAGGCGCATGGTGCATGTCATTGGCTAGGGTGGAGAGTGCATATGGCACACGAGTATGGATGGCGCATGACCAGGTGGCGTCTTGGTATGCGTAGCGGCATCTGTATGGCTGCGGCTCCATATGGCATGGCATGAAATCCTTGAAGCGTGACGTGCGGAGTGGCAAATCATTTTACGCGCACGCGCATGTTTGCAGCAGTAATAGAATGGTTGGCTGGACCAGGTCAAACTAGCTGTTTCACTCGTTTAATTCGTGTCATGAATGAAGAGGAGCGTTTTTTACTAACCACTTAAATCCATTTAATTAGAGATTTAAATTATATTGATTATTTTGTTTATTACAAGATTAATATTTTGTTTATTACTAGTATTAATAAGATTATATATATATATATACTAATACATTGAAGAGAATGGTGCTCTCTTAGTCTCTAAATTACTCTCAAATAGAAACAACTTCTATTTTTCTTCTTTTCTATAAACAACAAATAGTGCTCTCTTAGTCTTTAAATTATTCTCAAGTAGAAACAACTTTTATTTTTCTTATTTTATTTAAAAAACAAATTATACCCGGTGCAATCTTGGGCGTGAGAGTCATCTCCTGTAGTACACATATTATTTCAGTTGTTGTATCGTGGTAGACAAACCATCTGAGAGGAGGCGTGGAATCTGTTTTAAAGGTCCCGTGTCAAACACGATCCTCAACCAAAACAATCATATTTTTAGTATGTTCTTCGTTGCAGTCAAGACGCAAGGTTGAAGTCTCAACATGCTAAAGATTTGAGTCCAGGATGCTTCTAAATATATGGTGGAGCACCTACTATATACACGGTTTGAATCTTTTTCGGTATATAAAATTATATTTTATATTCAGTTTATTATTATGTTGTAACTGGTACTATACTATTTCCTACGAATACTGGAAGTATCGTTATTATTTATTTTGTTATTATTTTATAAAATTGTGAACCTATTTCGTACAGGAATCAACAAAACAAATTGACAAAAAATTAAGGATTTTGGTTCTATAAGTTCATAAGTTCATAACTTTTGTTTGTATAATTTATTTGTTTACTGAAATGTGTTTATCTTACAATTAGGGTTTTGTTTACTGATATCTAGTGGACTACTTGAGATCAGTATCATCTAGAGTAATTGTAATTGTTATCTTGTAGTAGAAGCATTAGTAAAGTAATTTTGAATGATATATTGTAGTAGTGTATTAATGATGTACCATTAGAGTAATTATGATGCATTAGTAGAGTATTTTTAAATGATATGTTATTTGATGCATTTGTAGAGTAATTTTGAATGATATGTTGTTTGATGCACTAGTAGGGTACTTTTGACCGATATATTTTCGATGCACTAGTAGCCTAATTATGATAATAATTGAGTAGATTTTCAATGAGATCATGTTTGTTACACTAGTAATATAGTTTTGATGTATGGCTATGGTAACTGTGACTAAGATCATGTTTTTTATTAGTATAACTAGAAGTAATTATTTATTTTTGTCTATTTAGTTTCTACTAAACGAATGAGGAAAAGTTGTAGAATTGCCTTAAAAACCTTATCGGATATATTCAAATGATGCATCAAACTGTATTTGCTTTGATGTTGATGATGGAGACACAATAGCATGTTAATAAAGTATAATTTATATAGAATAACAATGTATAATTAGTAGAGTAATTGTTGTTTTTTTACTTACTGCTTTACTTTATGTTGATATAGAAATATCAACGAAGAAAAGGATTGATAGTGGAAAGTTAAAAAGAAAAAAAAATGTTACTAAGAAACAAAATGTTGAAAATTTGTGAATGAAGTCTCGAACTTTATCCCACATAGATGTGGGAACAAAGTGGAAGTTAGTTTATGAGGTAATGCTGTACCTAACTAACATAACCGTGTGCCATGTTTTATCAAAACTCCTACGCGGGTGCGCAGTGGGGGTGCAAAAGTTGAGCCGAATTTAGTTGAACTTGTGTACGCCCGCACATCCTGCGGACATGAATGCAGTTCCGAAAAAGCGGGGCAGTTTTGAAGGTTATGGATGGTCATTAAGTCAGTCTAGAAACTGATAACTAATGACCATTATTGGGTCATTAAATCAGATATCTTCGGTTATTTTTTCAGGAGCGTACCCTGGGAATAGACGCCGAATCTGTTTAAGGGAATTGTGTCAAACACAAGCCTGGTTCACTGTTTATTTCTTTCTGTCTACACACTTACTTGTTCCAATAGTAATTTTTATAACAAACTTAAACAGATTATTTACTTCCTACTATCCTTACCTAACGCTGTCTCGCATGCCGAGAAACCTGAGAAATTCAACGGTGTGAATTTCAAACAGTGGCAGCAAAAGATGTTCTTTTATCTGACCACGCTGAACCTTGCGAGGTTCTTGACTGAATCCAATCCCCATGTTGATGAAGGGGATATGGATGCTCAATCTGTGAGCGCGATTCATGCTTAGAAGCATTCGGATTTCTTGTGTCACAACTTCATTCTAAATGGTTTAGTGGACACACTATACAACGTGTATTGCAAAGCCAAGACTGCCAAAGAATTGTAGGAGTCGTTGGATCGCAAATACAAAACAGAAGATGCGGGCACAAAGAAATTTGTGGTAGCTAAGTTCTTGGACTTTAAAATGATAGATGCTAAAACTGTCATGAGCCAAGTCCAAGAATTGCAGGTTATTCTTCATGATATTCATGCGTAAGGAATGGTCCTCAGCGAGACATTCCAAGTTGATGCTATGATTGAGAAGCTACCACCAAGTTGGGTCAATTTCAAGAACTATCTAAAACATAAGCAAAAGGAGATGGCTATTGAAGATCTTGTTGTTCATCTTCGCATTGAAGAAGACAACAAATTGGCTTTGAAAAGGGTTGATGGTCCTGAAACTGTCAAAGCCAATCTTGTTGAGCATGGACAGTCTTCAAAGTCGAAAAACAGTTGAAAGGGTGGAAAGAAGGGTCATGGGAAACGCTCCAACCTCGGTCCAAAAGGAGGCGTTGGGAAAAAGAAGTTCCAAGGAACTTGCTACAATTTCCAAAAGCAAGGCCATAAGGCCAACGAATGTAAGCTTCCTAAGAAAGAAAGTGCTCGACAAGTGAACATGGTTCATGAAGTCGACAACCTTGTTGCCATGGTCACGGGCCTTTCAGTCCTGGTCACCGAAGTTAATTTGGTTGGCCAAAATAACAAAGATTGGTGGGTTGATACGGGGGCTACCCGCCATGTGTGCTTTGACAAAAGTCTGTTTAGCACTTTCAAGGAGGTGACCAATGGGGAAAAAGTCTTTATGGGAAACTCAACCACGGCCGAAATCAAGAGCGAGGGGATCGTGGTCTTGAAGATGACCTCTGGAAAAGAACTCACTTTGTCCAACGTGCTGTATGTTTCAGAAATTCGGAAAAACCTTGTGTCGGGTGGCAGTTGAACAAGTTTGGGTTCAAAATGGTTGAGTCGGATAAGGTCGTATTTACCAAGAGTGGTATGTATGTTGGTAAGGGCTATGCCCTCAATGGTATGTTTAAACTAAATGTAATGGTTGTGAAAGCTATGAATGAAAACGCTACTACTTCTACTTACTTGATTGAGTCTTCTAATCTTTGGCATGGTAGACTAGGTCATGTTAACTATAATTCAATTCGTCGTTTAATTAAACTTAATTGCATACCAACATTCGATATCGACTCAAATAAGAAATGTGAAACTTGCGTAGAAGCAAAACAAACGAAATCGTCCTTCAAAAAGGTCGAACGAATCACCGAACCCCTCGAGATGATACACACTGATGTGTGTGATCTAAAGGCAATTCCTACTCGTGGTAGGAAGAAATACTTCATCACGTTCATTGATGATAGTACACGGTATTGCTATGTGTACTTACTTAAGAGTAAGGATGAGGTAATTGACAAGTTTATCTTGTTCAAAGCCGAAGTTGAAAATCAAGTAAATCGTAAAATCAAAATTGTAAGGAGCGACCGAGGAGGTGAATAGTTTCACCTTTTATTGATGTGTGTGTGAAAAATCGAATCATACATGAACTCATGGCTCCTTACTCCCCTCAATCGAATGGCATACCGGAACAGAAAAATCATACCTTGAAAGAAATGATGAATGCCATGATGATAAGCTCTGTTATAAACCAAAACATGTGGGGGGGGGAGCTATTTTATCGGCAAATTATGTGTTGAACATGATACCAAATAAGAAAAAAGATGTAACGCCATGTGGACGGGAAAGAGACCACCATATAAATACTTGAAAGTGTGGGGGTGTCTAGCTAAGGTGGTCACACCACCAAAGCGCCTACTAATAGGACCCAAAACAGTAGATTGTGTATTTATAGGATACACCCGTCCTAACGGTCCTTATCGTTTTATTGTGCATGATTCTAAGAACCCTGGAATATGCAAAGGCACCATAATAGAATCCAAGGATGCATCATGGTTTGAACATGTGTTCACACTTAAGTAGAATTGAACCGAGTTCTTCTAGACCAGTCGAGGAAACTGTTCTTGAGGTTGAAAACAATGAACCTCGAGAACAATCTAAGACTGAGGAAGTTGAAATCAGGAAAACTAAACGGCAAAGGACAGAAAAATCCTTTGGACCTGAGTTTCTTACCTACAAGGTAGAAGATGAACCTCAAACGTATCAACAAGCGGTACATTCCTCAGAAGGACCTCAGTGGAAGGAGGCCATCAAAAGTGAGATAGACTCTATCTTATAAACCATACCTGGGAGCTAGTGGATCTTCCTCAAGGATGTAAACCACTAGGATATCGATGGATCTTCAAGAAGAAGATGAAACCTGATGGAACCATCGATAAGTACAAAGCAAGGTTAGTGATCAAAGGATATAAACAACAAGAAGGTTTAGATTACTTTGATACATATTCGCCAGTCATGTGAATAACATCCATCAGGTTGGTGCTTTCCATTGCCGCCATTAGAAATTTGAAAGTTCACCAAATGGATGTGAAAACAGCTTTCCTGAATGTAAATCTAGAGGAAGAAATTTACATGGAGAAACACGAAGGCTTCACAACCATTGGGCAAGAAAAGAAAGTGTGTAAACTCGTAAAATCGTTATATGGATTGAAACAAGCTCCAAAACAATGGCACCAAAAATTTGATCATGTTATGCTTGATGCTGGGTTCAAAATCAATGAATGTGACAAGTGTGTATATGTGAAGGACACATCTGATGGATACGTCATTTTGTGTCTATATGTAGATGATATGCTCATTGCTGGAAGTGATGACAAAATCATAAAATTTACAAAGAACATGCTAAAAACAAGATTTGACATGAAAGACATGGGTCTTGCGGACGTGATTCTGGTAGTTAAAATCATACGAACCCAATGTGGACTTGTTTTAAGTCAATCCCACTATGTGGACAAAATTCTTAAGAAGTTCAATGCAAATGACTCCAACGTAGCTAGGACTCCACTTGACACGAGTCAACATCTAGCCAAAAATAGAGGTGAACCTGTAAACCAGTTGGAATACTCAAGAATTATTGGTAGCTTGATGTATCTTATGAGTTGTACTAGACCAGACATAACATAACTATGAGGACTTGACTTTGTCAGGGAGAGTCTTGTATGAAATGTATTGTCGTCTACATAAACGACAGGCGAGTTCAAAGACATTAATGTCTACACAGAGCTAGTGGGCTAAGTGCATTTCATGAGCGAAGGTTCAAAGGGTAACACCTACCTATCATATGCAAAACTCAACTGCTGAAATCTAATTGGAGTAATGTTGTTTGAGATCGACCTCCATTCATGTTGGGGATTGTTGGAAATGTGTGAATGAAGTCTCGAACTTTGTCCCACATAGATGTGGGAACAAAGTGGAAGTTAGTTTATGAGGTAATGTTGTACCTAACTAACATAACCGTGTGCCATGATTTACCAAAACTCCTACGCGGGCGCGCAGGGGGTACAAAAGTTGAGCCGAATTTAACTGAACTCGTGTACGCCCGCACATCCTGCGGACACAAATGTAGTTCTGAAAACCCGGGCCCACGCGAGGCAGTTTTTGTACCCGTAACCGATTCTGTTTTGAAAAACTGATTTGTTAGTCATCTTTTCAAATGCGAAACAGTTTTGAAGGTTATGGATGGTTATTAAGTCAGTCTAGAAACTGATAACTAATGACAATTATTGGGTCTTTAAATCGGTGCCACGATGGCCAGAATTCGGTTATGGTTCTGCAAGTATAAATACAGAGCAAGGCAGACCAGTTGAGACACACCAAAACACACAACTCTCTTCTTCCTCTCTAATTGTCTCTACAATATCTTCGTTTATTTTTTCAGGCAAGTGTTCAAGTCCGGCAGTGCGCTGTTGCTGCTTCGGACCGGCATACCCTGAGAACAGACGACGAATCTGTTTAAGGGAATTGTGTCAAACACAAGCCCGATTCACTGTTTATTTCTTTCTGTCTACACATTTATTTGTTCAAATAGTAATTTTCTAACACAAAACACAGTTCCAAAATATTGAATTTGAGAAAAAGGATGATAATAAAGAGAAAAAGAATGATAGGAAAGAAGTTGTTAAAAGATAACAGGTGGACTCACAGGATGATTTTGAATCACCTATAAAAAGACCAAAAAGAACAATTCTCAACACATAGAGAATTTGTAGAGTTCACTAACAATCCCTACACATGCGATGCAAGCCGGGAAATATTCTTATTGAATAGACTCACTTTTTGATGCACAAATAAAAGCAGTTAAAGAAATGGGATTTGAATCTCTACTTTCTTTGAACATAAGTGATGTGCCATCATGCTTAGGATATTGGTTGCTGATGAACTATGATGAAGACAGAAACGACCTTCATACGAGAAATCATCGTTTTAAAATTACATTATTGTTGGTCGAAGAATTTCTCAGAATACTAAGGAGGAACATAGAAGTAGTTGAAAAAAACCTAGGTATTGATGAAAGATTCGTTGAATTTAAAATCCAGTTTGAGAACCCAAAGATAAGTGTGATAAAAGTTATTGAACTTGTAAAAAACACTTCAAAAGCTGGAAGGGTATTTAAAACAAGTTTTCTAGTAATAGTCAATACTTTGAAGGGAGGAGCAATCCAATTCATGACACTGAACCAGAAGTTCATCAAATGTATTAAAGACGATTCACAAATACTGAAGATGGACTGGTGCAGCTACATGATCAGTTGTTCAAAAAAGATCATGGAAAGGTGGAAAGGATCAATTCACTAGGCTAATATTACTCGCGGTATGATAATTACTTTACTTATAAATTATAACTAATCTAGTTATTAAACATGTTTTTGTTACTCGATGATAGGTACTATACACGCATTTGTACCACAAAAGGTATAGAACATTGGTTGCTGAAATTCAAACTCCAATAATCAAGTATATCACAACAGAAACATTGAGTGAAATGTAAACATTTTTGTTCAATAATTGGAAATTGACAGATGATGAAGAAACGTATGTTTATTATGAAAATAATGAAGGTGATCTTGGAGAAACAAACAAAATCATTGTAGAGAAAGAATGTGGTAATGAACAAAAAGATGCTAATGCTCCCTAGAATGTTGAAACTAGAGATGAAGAAAAAGATCATAACGTTGATAGTAGTGAACATACTTAATCTGATTTTGTTAACTTGCGTATGTTATTTCATATAATTAAATTATTATGCAAATACAACTCCAATGTTTTAACTATTGTTGCTTTACTTGTTCTTTGTGATGAGTTATACGAGACTGTGCAACTCACCATCACGCTTGGAAAATATGGTTGTTGGAACAGAAACCCAACGAGTTATCAATGATTGTGTTACACCAATGGAGTTGTGTGGATTATTAGCCTACTTGGGCCCTGGTCATAGATAAGAAGAAAAGGAATAAATTACTCCACTTACTAAAAGTTATAGGTCCACTTGGAGGATCAAGATAACCTACTTTCTTGTTGTCTAACACACAAACGAGTGCGGAATCCACGTATGTATGCAACCTAAAGCAAAGTAACACAAACACAACGTAACCAAAGATTCACTATCTGATTAACTAAAGAGAGCTAGTATAAACACATACACACAATGTTCATACAGACTCAGGGTGTTCTCTCGCTCTCTTGTGCTCTCTTGCTAACACTGTGAAGTGCAAGTCTGTTTATATAGGCCCATCACCCAGTAACCCTACGAAGAAGGTTAATGAGCCACGAAGAACAGACAGGCCCACGAAGAAGGTGTTCTTCGTTGCCTATCCTATGAACCACCAAGAGTATCACGAACAAGGGTTCTTCGTGAAGGATTACTCCCACGAAGAAGTAGGCTCTTCGTGGGTAGGCTGCAAACAGACAATAACATTCAGCAACAACAGATACAGCAAGAACACTAAACACAAATACTAACAGTATGCACACATGCAACTGTTTTACAACGCAAATAAACTAAACGTCGTAATTAATCAAGATAGGAGGAAATTTTTATTTGGTCGACACAAACAAAACTTTATAGATGCAATAAACAAAGACCATATAGTTACAGACGCAACTTAGAACAAGCGACAGACACAAAAGTGCATCAACAAACTCCCCCTTGACTGTTGCTTGGTCTTCGGTCTTCATTTCTACTGCCCTGCTTCAGAGCATAAGCTTCCAGCGTGAATCCCTCGATAATAATAAAAACAAGTGACGCGTTTGAATAACAAAGCTTGATGAGCGTCCTTGTCGTCGTAGAAGATGTCGTGTTTAAAGAGCGTCTTGATGTTACCAAAGGACATGTTCACGATCCACATTGGATCAAGCATACATATATTTTCTTTGTTGTTCTTGAAGACGATAACAGCTTCATGTGTATCCGAGTCATAACACCACAACACCATGTTTCCAAGAAAGTCTTGCTACATATGAGCGAGATTTTGTCCATAACCTTCACCGTCTTGTTTACAAGCTTGTAACGTGCGGTGTTGGTGTCTGTATCTAGCGTGTACTTGATCTGCTCGTGCATTGGAAACTGTGACTTGTACAACTCGTCCTTCCAACCTTTTCGATGTTCCATCTTTAGCTTGCGAGCAAAAAGCGTAACACCTTCAAAGTTTGATCGGTTGATCACGTTCAACTGCGCTAAAGCTGCAGCATCATGAAATGGTAAAGTTAGAATGCTAAGGAGCGACTTGAACTACTGGATCCCATGTTCGCGCTTCACCGCCATGCAATGTAATTCCTTCACGAACATCCAGTTAAGAATTCTTCCTTGAGGACGATCTTTCTCATACTTCATATAGTCGACTTGAACTGGAGGAAGAGCTGGCTTTGGAGTCGTTTCCAAAAACTACTTTCTCCATTCCTCAAAAGTGTCGGTGGGAACATCAGATGTATCACGACTCTTTAACTTTTCGTCGATCTCATCCATTTTATTCTGAAGCCAGTCATCATAAACCGGATTGAACTCCGTTCCGTCTTCTTGAACATACTTAGATTTCTCCGCTTCACCTTCAAACACGATCTCCTCGAGATCATCAACATTTGTCACATCCAGTTCACTTGGTATCTCAGCGATAGTAGCATCGTCTACTACCTTCATTTCCTTCAGAGCTAAAATTTGTTCACTTGAGAGCTCAGACACAAACTCTCCTTCCTCTAATCCCTCACCGGTTACAGGATGATAATCATCTTTGCTTGGTGCCACCACAATCTTAGCACCTGAGGATAAACCTTCACCAACATTCACAGCACCGCTTTCAACCAACGCATCTGAAGATGAATGTCTTCAACACTCTCTAGCACATCAAACCTTTCTGGTTCCTCTTGAGTACCACCGAAGATAACTGGATCGGCCACGATCTGCTGTTCACTAGAACCTACCACTTGAGTTGCAGCAGAACCCTCTGGTTGAGCGGATGAAGCTGGAGCATCAGGATTACCAGGGTCTTCACTGTCGTGATCACGTTTACGCTGTATCTCCTGAGCCTTGCATCTTTCCTTCCATAGAATGTTTATCGGCTTTCTGCTCATCTCAAAACCGTCTTTTATACTATTAAATCCTTCAACCAGTGTAGTGTTTCGAGAGTGATACCATTCTCTCATGTCATCATGTTTTGAGACTAGTGTTTATGCAGATCGTTGTACACCTGCACTACGTTCTTTCAACCTGTTCATCTCAATCCCACGAGCGTTAGCAGCTGCTCGCATCTGTTGTAACTTAGCTGCCCTCAGCATCTGCAGCCCTCAAACGTTCATTTTCTTCTCTTAGCTGTGTAATCTCGGCAGCTTGCTTTCCAACAATTTCCTTCAAAAAATTGATCTCCAACTGTTTTTTGATAATGGTATTCTGATTGGAAGACATAAACTCTGAGTGCCTATTGATCTGAGTTGCCGCAGCTTGCAATTGTGAGAACAGAAAGTCCACTTTTTCATCCTGTTCCGTATCGGAGAACAAACGACTACGTCGTTCTACACATTGCTGGTGAGTTGTGGATCGGGATTGTTGATCTGAAGAAGTAGTGTGTTGTTGTTGAACTAGAGTCACTGCATCTGAAGGTGTTTCAGCTACCATGGTAGCTGTAGCCTGTGGTTCAGAGGTTGTTGTGGGAGATGTCATTAAAGCTTCAGTCTCCTCCGTTTTGAAGGCAAACTGAGCTTCTTCAACTGGTTCCGGTATGGTTTCTGGTTGTGTGGTTGCAGGTTGTGCTGATGAGGTTCCCATCGACTTCTTACTCTTTTTCTTTCTATGAACCGCAACTTTCTTTTTGCGTGCTCATTCAGTCTCTGTATCGGATGGAACATAATATGCATCTAGATCTGTTGGAATCCGTTTAATCTGCCTAACCCCATGCTCATCAACATAGCGTTCATACCCTGGTTCAAGCGGATTGTCATCAGAATCTGATTCTTCATCATCATCCGACTGTTTACCTTTGTCACCACCAGTTGTACCTGCACCACTCGCACCACCATCACCACCTTCATCATCACTGTCATCATCATCACTGTCATCATCATCATTACCTTGATCCTTTCATTTTCTATGGCCAAACTTATCTTCAATCATCTTTTTCAACGTTGGTTCTTCATCATCCGATTGAATATCGTCATGGCGCCACTTATCATTTTCCGGTGCTACATACACATCATTATCCAGAAAACCAAACAACTTCCGTGGAGTGTGCTTTCCTTGTAACGTTTGGCTGCTACACCTCTAAAAATTTTAAAAAAATGCTCCATCATAACATCGAATTTGAGAACATTGGTGTCGTTCTTTGGAAAATTCGGATGTTGTACATTCATGATCATCTGAAGAAAACGTGGATACATCCAAAACTTGCTTCCACCAACTCTGGTTCTTCTCAGATTTTCCTTCATGTTTGCAAATATATACTTTGAAACACTGAACGGTTTATTCAATGTCAAAACTACCATCAACCCAACTAAGTCGTTATTTGCCATGTCATAACCACTTCGTCTGTTGCTTAAGCATTGAATGAGAACATGTAGAAAGAACTTGTATCGGAGCGACAACCACGCTTTGTTTGTCTCCTGAACATTTCATTCGTAGTAGACACCCACATTGACACTTCAATGATACTGAATATGGAGCTTCTGCATTATCAGCAGGTTGCAGCACTGTGTTTATTACTTCAATAGAAACATCCACGTCTAAGCCATTGACTCTTCTACGTATAATTTCCTTTCCATCCACTTCAACAACATTAGCCGAATCCTAAAATTCCTTAATCAACGTCTTGTATACTGTAGCTTGATGCGTGATTGCATAATTTATCCTTGAATTGCGTAGAAACTTCATAATATTGTTCTATTCAGCAAGCTTGTCTTCTGGATCTAAGTAGGAAACCATGTTGTGTCTCGGTTCTGACATAATCTCAACTTCCGACTTGTCAGTTTTCTTCGTTGCGAGCTTGCGTTTCTATTCTTTTGGTACCATCCTATACCACAAAAGCAACTAGAATGAGAAGAAACATAAAAACACTTGGGAGCATACTAAAAAATGTTCACTATTAACATTCTGTATGTATGCAGCCCCTTCATGAAGAACCAAGATTACACAAATAACTGTTACATGAACAACTAAACTACACGAAGAACTGGCTTAAATTATTCTTTGAAAAACCACGAAGCACTGAGTGATTATGTAACTGTTGTCATGAAGAACCCTTATCAACAACGAATAGGTTTTTTTCGTTAATAGTGGTTCTTCGCCAGTTGGTAATCAACGAAGAATGGTTCTTCATCAACCCTGGTTCTTCGCCAGTTCATAATCATGAAGAATAGATTCTTTGTCTTTGCATAGGTTCTTCACCCCAATTGGTTGTTCGTGTAAGACAGTGACAAACAACCAGATGGTAAAATATTTCCGACACTTTGAATCAAAATGCCCAGTTTGTTTTGTTTTCATTTCAACATTCATGTAACCATCAAATTTGGTTATATCTGAAACTTTAAACAATCACATAAAAAAACAAATAAACTTTCAAACATGTATTTGTTCATTCATTTATAACCGATTTGTATGATTTTAAGAACAACACTACTTTTATTCAACACATTTGTTTGTCAAAATGACTAACAAAAACACTAGAAAACTGGGTTTTCTTTATTCAAAGTGATGCTAATCCTTGAGTCATCGATCCAGATATACTCGATTTATCTTTAAGATATACAACACATTGTTGAACATACCTTAAAGATATTACAAGCAACTCAACTAAAATGATTGAAGAGGTCGGTCAGATGAGGTTTCTTCCCAGATAAGGAGAAGATGAACAGTGAAAGGATAATGTGAAAAAGGTGAATTTGCAGTTAGATATGAAAATCTGAATTACCACTTCTCCTTTTATATTACCGCCTCCCATGAAGAACCCTAAACCCCACGAAGAACTCAAAGTGCCATGAAGAACCAAGGATTTGGGCCAAAACTTGGTTAGCCCAAATCTCAGTCCATGAAGAACTAATGTTTCATCACGAAACGAAGAAGTGGGTTCTTCGTTGACTTATGATCCTTCATTGACTGGTTTGATTTTTCGTTGACCTTTGGTTCTTCGCAAATTTCCACAGTGATCACCAGTTATAAAATTTTCAGATTGAACAGATTTTTCTCTTTTTTGTGAGTTTACCCAGTTGCAAACAGATACTTTATGAAGTTATGATAGCAAAACAAATTGATTTTTGGCGTATCTTGGTAGAAAACATTCAAGCTTCAACTTTGGCTAATCAAAAGTAATTTAAAACAAAGTAAACTAAAATAAACACTAACAAATATGAACAAACTATACATTAACTAGCAATCTTTTTCGAGTTTCAAGGTAAGAGTATCATACCAGCTTACGGTCTTGCCAAAAACGATTTTTGTTAATATTAAAAATTAAGATAAATATTCTACCACAATTTTCGGTGTTGTTGTCCACATAAGCTCAGCTTATTAGATGTAATCACGATTAGGAGATACAATTAATGTATGATTTATACTTACTAGCTGGTGTTCATCCACTTAACGACACATTCCCGTATCAAGACATGCACGAGAGAAAATCTTACCGATGAGTATACCGCTTATCATCTGTTTTGACGTATAGATTGTGAGATACTCACTTATTTTAATTGAAAACAACCCTATGTGATTAAATCACTTATTGATGAGGAACTTGATTTTCAGATGCATGTAGGGCATAGAAGTAAGTCCGTGAACAGGTTAGTACCAACGTACTGACAAAGAGACGAACTTAACTCCCGCATAAAAGCTGTGATATATTATCACTTATTTATTGGGTGAATGTGATATGTTTATCACTTATTGATGGTCGTATGCAATATTTACACGTATGTATGGTATCATGGAAGTTCTAGACTTGCGTCCCCGTAATTTTTCGGTAAAAGATTCAACCATGATACCTAGATGATAAACACACATAAAGGCCGCATATCTCAGAACCTCGGCATACTATCAAAAGAAATTTCGGTACCAAGACCATATGCCAATGAATGGTTCCCATCTGACTTTCAGTCTGTTATGTTTATTTCAACCTGCACATTTTAATTTGATTGTGAGTCTACCGAAACATCATTAGTAGAGCTACTTATCGTTTTTCGTTTATATTTTTGATCGTATTTGACAGACCACCGGTGTATCATCACCTTCTTTTATCTTTCTAAGAAACTCATTTTTGATTTTTTTTTGTTTTCTATTGTTTTTGTATTTTTTTGAGTTCTCCCCCTTAAATGTAGAAAGTAAATAAATAAAAGACATATTTTTGTATTTTTCTCATGTTTTTGTATTTTCTTGAATTTTCTCCCCCGAAAATGCAAAAAGTAAAGAAAATGGAAAATCTTTTTGTATTTTTAGTTTTAAGAAATTATTTACAAAAACGATTAGCCGATGATGATTTAGTCGGGTTTGACCATGATGCCATTGACCAAAGAATATAATCAAAACGTGATTTATCAAAAGCTTTTCTAAACAGGTCGGCACGTTGGTGATCGGTGTGGATTTTAACAACATCGATAAGTTTCTTTTTATAACAATCTCGTATGAAATGATACTTAATCTCAATGTGTTTGGTCTTTGAGTGCTGTACATGATTACGAGTGATCTGTAAAGCAGCTTCATTATCAACATAAACAGGAGTAGCTAAAAATTCAAAACCGTAGTCGCGCATCTACTGTTGGATCCATAAAACCTGGGAGCAGCAACTAGAAGCCGAAAAATACTCAGCCTCACATGTTGAAGTAGCTAGAAAAGTCTGCTTTTTGCACTGCCATGTGACTAGGCGATTTCCCAAGAACTGACATCCTGCTGATGTTGACTTTGCATCGATCTTGCAGCCACCATGATCAGAATCACTGAATGCTGTCAAATCAAACCTGTCATCCTTAGGGTACCAGAGACTAGTGTCCGAGCGACCCTTCAAATAACGAAAGATTCTTTTTACAGCCATCAAATGAAAAACTTTTGGACTTGACTGGTAGCGAGCTAGAAGACACGTTGGATGCATTATATCGGGTCTTGAAGTAGTAAGATACATGAGAGATCCGATCATTGCACGATAAAGCGACGGTTCCACATGTTCACCCATTTCATCAGGAGTAATCCCATGATTTTGAGCTAATGGAGTTCCCGAAGGCTTCGAGTCTTCCATTTGAAATCGTTTGAGAATATCCCCAACATACTTGGTTTGATGAATGAAAATCCCTTCCTTAGATTGATGAACCTGCAAACCTAAAAAGAAAGTCATTTCCCCCATGGCGCTCATCTCGAACTTCTCTTGCATCACCCGCTCGAATTCTTTGCACATTTCATCATTTGTAGACCCAAAAATAATTCATCAACATACACTTATACCAGTAACGGATCCTCATTCTTTTCTTTAATAAAGAGAGTACAGTCGATCAACTCACGTCGAAAACCATTCTTGAGTCGATAGGAAGACAACGTTTCATACCAAGCCCTTGGAGCTTGATGAAGACCATATAATGCCTTGTTGAGAAGCCAATTCTTGTTAGGATGGATTGGATCTTCAAAACCAGGTGGTTGCTCAACATATACTTCTTCTTTGACCAAACCATGAAGAAATGCACTTTTCACATCCATTTGATAAACAGTAAACTTCTTGAAGGACACATAAGCCAAGAAAATTCTTATTGCCTCAAGACATGCTACTGGTGCATAAACTTTATTGTAATCAATACCTTCTACTTGATTAAAGCCCTGGACAACCAATCTTGCTTTGTTTCTCACAACAACTCATCGGTCATCCTTCTTGCACTTGTAACCCATCTAGTACCAATCTTCTTGTAGTTGTCAGGACTGTCAACCAATTTCCACACGCCCAATTTCTGAAACTGCTGAAGTTCCTCTTGCATTGCTTCAACCCATGAGTCTTCCTTCATTGCCTCCTTCCAAGATTTCGGTTCAACTTGGCAAACATAACAGGCAAAAGACCAATCATTCTATTCCCCGAATTCTCTAACTGCCGAATACAAACCAACATTCTGGTTGTTCCTTAGCTGATTACGTGTCTGCACTCCACTTTGGACATCTCCTATAATATTCTGCTGAGGATGAGTATTATCGATTCGAGTTTTAGGAACATCGGGAACTCGAGCATTTATACCCAAATTGTTGATATTCAGATCCTCAGCTGTCCCTGGAACTGATGAAGATGTGGATGCATGACCCTTAGCTGTCCCTTGATTTTCCACATTTGAAGCCACTTTAGACATACCATGAACAAGAGCAGAAGTAGCTTCATTTGCATCATGGAACTCATCATCTTCCGATGAAACGTTATAATCAGCATCATCTTCAAACTCCTCATTTTGAACAACATTATTAACCGAAGTAGACGCTTGTTGGTTAACAATAATTGGTCGCACTAAAGATGAATCAACTGTAGTATCACTTTCAAGTAGCATTTGAACTACTACAGATGTATCATCAAAAGTTGGCCGATTGAAGGAGTCAAACAATCCATCATAGTCAAACATCCAAGGAGCACCCAAAGCTCTTACTAATTCAGTGTACCTTTGAACCTTAACCTCACCCCATTCCTCAATCTTTTTTGTTGACAAATTTCACACTCTGAAATTTAGAGTAGCATATCCAAGAAAGAAACCTTCGATAGCCTTTGGACCGAATTTACCATGTGGATCAATCATAGTGCATGGAGCTCCAAAAGGTTCCAAGTAAGACACATCCTGTTTCCTTTTATGCAACAATTCAAAACACGTTTTCCCATGCCTTTTAACAGTAAGAACTCTGTTCATTGTATAACATGCAGTAGCCACAGCCTCCCCCCAAAACTGAATAGGAAGTTCTGACTCTACTAACATAAGTGTTCTATTTTTCCTCTCAGTGACACCATTTTGTTGTGGAGTATAACGAGAACTATATTCATGTATGTAAAAATCATGAATATAGTTCTCGTTATACCTTGTAAAAATCATGTCCAATAGTATAGTGACACGTGTTATATTTTTATTTTTGTCTATCAAAGACTAATAGGGACTAAAGGTGTCAACATGCTCAAACTGAGCCTCTGGGTGACTTTCTGATATCAACATGCACAAACATTAGCCTCTAAGTGACTGATATGTCAAGATGCTTAAACATTAGCCTCTGAGTGACTGATATGTCAACATGCTTAAACATAGCCTCTGAGTGATTGATATGTCAACATGTTTAAACTTGGCCTTGGCGTGGTGTCGTAGTCTCACGTAAATTTAATCCAAATACTGCTAGTAGCTAGCGGTAAGTGCGTATCGAACACAGGGAGTTGTGGAAATTGTGCGAATCGAATACTGCTAGAATTTATGGTATTGTGATTTTAGAATTAAACTAATAGCAAATCAAAGTTGGTTGTTTAACAGATTAGAAACGAGTGACCATCTTAAGTTTTGGGTTTCAATTAACGCATGTGTTTCAAATTCAACTAGAAAGAGTCACATAGACATGACTCGTGTTTGATTAATTGTTTGTGATAAAAGGGAACTAAGTACTCGAATTACTACAATGCGAGTTTGTTACCCGATAACCAATTGACTAATATCCAACCCTTAAACCACCCCGTGTGTAACGCCCCGCATTTCTATACTTTCTATATTTGAAAACTTTGTATTGTACTTCTATTTTTAGTAAGCGTTGTATCTTGTATTTGTCTTTCGTTGTAAACGTAGAAAACCGAGACTTGAATCGTAATGAGAAACTCGTATTTTAACAATATTATGTTAATTATAGTCATGTTACACTTATACTTGTTCATACTTTAAACATGTAAACGTATTCGTGGTACTCTCAATCGTAAACGTGTGATAACTTGCAAACATGGTATTTATGCGTAATCAAGACTCAAACGTGAAACTCGTAATCATTAAACTAAATTCGTTACGAAAATATAATTATCTATTCATTTATTAAGTTAATTAATTAAATTAATCAATTAAGTTAATTAATTAAAATAATTAATTAAATTAGTTAATAAAATTAATCAATTTATTTTTACAAAAATTAAAAATGCTATTTTATAAATATATCAACATTTAGGATTAAAGGTTAATAAATACATATATATATTCTTTTATAAAGTCCAAGGTCTAAATTGTTATTCTTGAATTCTTAACTTCAGGGACTAATCTTGCCATTTTTGGTAAATTGTTTAAAGGTTTTTAATTAAAAAAAATAATATATATAAATAATATACCAAAACCGGGATACGCGGGTTTCGAACCCGGGACCTCTGGTTCAACAGCCAAGCGCTCCACCACTCCACCACTTGCCACACATCTGAAGAACCCGGAAACACAAAGCATATAAGCTTTGTTTCCGGGTCAGACCTGATCGCAAAGGAGGGCGGCAGCAGCGGGTTTTGGGCGGGATTGGGTTGGTTTTTTGAGTTTTTTTATCAATTTTTTAACACTTAATAACCCACTTAAACCCCACCTAACTAACCCTAATCCTTCCCCTATAAAACCCACCTCTAATCCAACACTTTTAAACTTTAATCTCCCTCAAATCTCTCTCAAAACCTTCCAAATCAGCTGCAAAATTACAAGTTCGAGCAGAATTACTTATCTTCACTAAAGTGAGTGTAACTCACTCATTTCTTAACGAATTCACTCCATTCTTTTTCCTAATTGCTTGGATAAACTTTGGGTTGAATTCCTAGGATTCTCCATGGAGAATCCAGACCTGGAAATGCCCCAAAATGCCCACAAACTTTCTGTTTTGTCTAAACTTTTATCAAACTTGTGTTTTAACTTCAACAAACTTGTGTTCTTGTGCTTACAATCAAGCTTATGATTAGTAAAGCCTAACCAAGCTTGTTAACATGAACTAAGGGCTGTTTTAACACCCTAAACTTTCTGTTTTTGAAGAGCATTGAGCTCACAAGTGATGCAAGTTCTTAACCTTGTTCATGTGTGTCCACCAAGGAGGCTTGGGCAATCCTAACTTGAGACCACACATCACTTGATGATTTTCATCAAGATCCCAAGATAGTTTGCTAGACTTAAAGTGTCACAACCCCACAAAGCCGTTGACGATTGTCCTCGTGTGCTCGTCGGGTTGTTGAATACTTGACTACTTGGTATCTAGATGACACCTTATCATTCTTGTATAGTATATAGTTCTTGTACCCTCCTTGTTACCAATGGTAACTTGTGTAGTGGTGAACATAATCCGAGGTTCAAAGTGGATGGTTTAACCTCCCACCTCATACTTGACATACATGACACTAGAGGTTACAAAGTGGATGGTTCATCCTCCCACCTCCTACATGATTATAATGATATATATAAATATATTATAATTCTAAAACCGAAACCTTGATAATGAACTTATAATCACCTATCAAGTTATTAAGTTTAACACTAAAGTATGTAATTCCTTGTCACGATTCTAATAGGTCCCGAACCTATGAAATCACATCCAACTCGTAAGAGTTACTATAGTGTTAAGAACGAGTGTTACATCTTAGTGAATACTTTCGTATCATAATACTTTATCAAACTTATTTTTAATCATGCTCGAATACTCCTAATCTCCCGTTGAAACTCTATACTCATACGCCTTGTTTCCTCTTGTAGGATAATTCGGCGTCATCCTCGAACCAACGTCTTCACGGATTGTCAAGTGTAGAAAAGACTTAGCAAAACCGTGAGTACACTCGACCCACTTTTGTTTATAACACTTTTCGGGTGTAACATGTTTCCATATACAAAATCACGAACACTTAAACTTTATGAAACACACAAACGATCCCATATACATGAAAACTTGAATCTTATACTTGATGCTTGTCTTGGATATTCGTTATGCCATGCTTTAGTCATTAACTATTTTTAGCCTTCGTTTGACATGCTTAGCGCTATAGGAATTCACGCATCCACCTCCATCGTGTTATTCGTGAGGTCATGTTAAAACATCGTGATTGCGTTAAGGGTTTGATTATTAGTATTGCATGCCTTGATATTGCTCTTGTATAGATTTGGTTGCCATGTGGATTGTTTAAACTTATTCGTACGTATGCTATGCCTAAACTTGTGTACTCGCCTTTGCTTTCGCATTGACATTATTTTAAAACATGTTACAGGTTGAAGGAGATGATGCTATGAAAACAATATAGCAAGGACTAGATACACACAAATTAGACGTTAGGTTTAATGTCGATGTATCAATTTTGTTATGACTTTGCAAATGTTATGTTGTTCCTTGTTTTGTTACATTGATGTATTTGACAATTCTTATGAAATGAAATATGGTTTAATTAATTATTGTCACTTATTAATGTTGTGAGCAATGAGCAATCTCGTTTTTGTCTCATCCCGATGTTTCTGCCATCGGTTGGGGTGTGACAGATTGGTATCAGAGCCATAACTATAGGGAATTAGGTAGAATTTCCATGTTCGACCTAGTTTATAGTTCTAAGTACCCGTTGTGACCATTCTTGATTATGCTTAAAACTTTATGCTTCCTACTTTGCTTCTCTTTTTCCTTTTGGTCTTAATACACATACATGGTGTCTTCCTAAGACACTTTTACACAATACACGTTTGGACGCTTGAAGACACTCGTAATATAAACGAGACGACTTCACTAAAATAGGTGTGAAAATCGCAATTTGGTGAACGATTCTCAATCCGCTGTACTTATTCTTTTTGCACGCAATTGTGCCATCAAGTTAGGAGTGAAATCCAAACCTTGATGGAAAATTTCCAACTCAAAACTCTAGTGGACCCTTACCAACAAATCAGAATTTGCTCTTCATTTGGTAAGTACCAACCACACTTAGGGTACGAAATCGTCAAGTTAGGGGTGAAACCCGCACCTTGTCGATTAAGTCCCATTCCTTGATTTTCGCTCTCGCCAAAGTCTCGATCTTCCGATCGGTTAGAGCCGTGTAGTAACTGGAAGGGTAAAATGTCGTTTGTCGCTTCTCGATGAGAGCATTTTACCTATAGGCCAAAGCACGCTCCTCTAATTCGAAAAGATCTTCGATTCACTTTGGAATTGTCGACGATTCTCTACCCGAATCATTCCCATGTTTTATGAGCCTATTCTTTTTATGTGACTCAAATTTTATGTGTTTTAATACTTGTTACCTCGTTTATTTCAAACCGTTACACACTCGCACGTTATCGCAATAAAAAACAATACTAATCCTCGTGAACAAACTAAATTTATACTCTTTATTTGTATTCATACGTGAGTATACATGTTATACTTGTTGAACTCATGCAAACTATGTGAACCATACTTGATGAACACATGCTTCTTATGTGAAACTTATGTGAATTTTATTCATACTCATGCATGCAAAACCTATTTTCTTTATTACAATCAAGTCTCATGCTTTTGTCTTGTTTACAACCTCTAGATGCCTCCTTTCCGTAACTCGTTGAACCGCCTCAAGAAGTCCAAGAAGACGGATTCCCAGAAGGAATCCAACAACGAGGACTCGATATCGAAGCAAGAACTGATTGGGCTCGTTTCGGAGCAAATGGCCGGGCAAATGGCTAAGATCATACCCGATATTGTTAGCCAAATCCACACCATACACGCCGAAGCCACACCTAAATCATCCGATGATTCCAAAGCCGATACCCCCAAACCATCTTTCCAATTTAAGCATTTCATGGCTTGTAAACCAGTGGAATTCACTAGCATGGACGGTGTTACCGCCATGATCAATTGGTTTGATTCAATGGAGCTTATCTTCCTTTAGGGCGGCTGCCCTGAGGAACTCCGAACCCTTAATGCCACCGGGGTCTTCCTCAAGAGAGCCCTCGAGTGGTGGACCACCGAACGAAACACGCGTGGCAACGAAGCAGCCCATGCGATGACTTGGGAAGAGCTTAAGGAGCTCAAGAAGGAGCAATTATGTCCTCCCCATGAGACCCAGAAACTTGAAAACGAGTTCTGGAATCTCACACAACAGGGGAGCGACACTGAAGGATTGATTGCGCGCTTCAAATAGTTAAGTTTCATTTGCCCTGGGCAATTCGATACTGTTCCCAAGTCAATCGCCAAGCTCATCCGTTGCCTCTCACCGGTGATCATGAACCATGTAGCCGCAGCTAACCCGAAAACCCTCGAGGAAGCCTATGCCATAACCCTCCAACTCAACCATAACTGCATCCTTCAGGGGGCCTACGACAAGGTCCCTACGAAGCTTGTGCACCAAGCCATTGCCAACACCACCGAATCACCTGCCCCTCCAGCCAAAAAGCCCCACAACAAGAACAAGAAGCAGAAGGCTTCTTCTCAAAACAATGCAGTCATCACTCCGCCTAACCAAAACACCAACCAACCTGGATAAGGTTACATTGGCTCTCACCCCAAGTGTACCACTTGCAACTACCATCACCCTGTTGGCACCTCATGCCGAAAATGTGCCAACTGTAATAGGTTGGGACACCTCTCCAACTACTGTCGCCTACCCCAGAACCAGCAAACCCAAGCCCTTTTACCCAATCCTAACCCAAACCGCCAAACCCAAGCTACACCTGGTCGAACCTGCTACAATTATGGCGATCCTAACCATTTCGCCAACGTTTGCCCGAAACGCACCAACAACCAGCAGCAACAACAAACCGAACCTATGAAAGGACGAGCTTTCGTTCTCACCTCAGATCAAACCCAAAGTTCGAATGATGTCATCACTGGTACGTTCCTTATGAACCATATCTATGCTACTTGTCTGTTTGATACTGGCGCGGATAGAAGTTTTGTATCCGTTGAATTTGAACCCTTGCTTAAGTGCGAACGAACTAAAATGCCTAATCCTTTTGCTGTCGAAGTCGCTAATGGTAAGACCATCTCCGTTGACTCTGTTCTTTCTGGTTGCTCCCTAATCTTAAACGATCATAAGTTTTCCATCGACCTCATACCTATGCAAATGGGTAGCTTTGACGTCATAGTAGGCTTGGACTGGCTTAAGCGAGTTCGTGCTGAAGTCGTTTGTTCTGAGAAATTCATTCGCCTTCCCCTACCTCAAGGTGACTCTTTACACGTCTATGGTGAGAAACCTTCTAAGGGTCTCAAGCTTATGTCGTGCATCAAAGCGAACAAGTACTTGCATAAGGAGTACTTTGCCTTTCTCGCCCACGTTGTGGAAAAGAAAGACAAAGGTCCTAGCATAAGTGATGTTCCTGTCGTTTGTGAGTTCCCTTCTGTTTTCCCCGAGGATCTCCATGGTCCTCCGCCTCCTCGAGCTGTCGATTTTCGTATTGACCTCATTCCTGGCGCAACTCCTGTTGCGAAGGCTCCCTATCGTTTAGCACCCTCGGAGATGCAAGAGCTATCAAGCCAACTTCAAGAGCTTCTTGATAAAGGCTTTATACGCCCTAGTACTTCCCCTTGGGGCGCTCCCGTGTTGTTCGTCAAGAAGAAAGATGGGTCTTTTCGGATGTGCATTGATTATCGTGAGCTCAATAAACTTACAGTCAAAAACCGATACCCACTTCCTCGTATTGACGATCTCTTTGATCAATTGCAAGGCGCGAAATGCTTTTCAAAGGTTGACCTCCGTTCTGGCTATCATCAACTTCGGGTTTCCGAGGAAGATGTACCCAAAACCGCATTCGCACACGTTATGGACACTACGAGTTCGTGGTCATGCCTTTTGGTTTGACCAACGCTCCTGCAGTGTTTATGGATCTCATGAACCGTGTGTGTAAGCCTTTTCTCGATCATTTCGTCATTGTATTCATCGACGATATCCTAATCTACTCCAAGACGAAAGAAGAATATGGACGACATTTGCGTCTTATTCTTCAGCTTTTGCAAACCAAACGTCTTTATGACAAATTCTCCAAGTGTGAATTTTGGCTAAAAGAGGTTCATTTCTTAGGTCACACCGTCAATGAACTTGGTATTCATGTTGACCCTGCAAAGATAGAAGCTGTGAAGAATTGGATTGCACCTAAGTCGCCCTCTGAAATTCGTTCGTTTCTTGGCTTAGCTGGGTATTATCGTCATTTCATCTCGAACTTCTCGAAGATTGCCGTTCCTTTGACTTCGTTGACTCAAAAAGATAAACCTTTTGTTTGGAGTCCCAAACAAGAAGAATCTTTCCAAACGCTCAAGGACATGCTTTGTAATGCTCCTATTCTCACTCTCCCCGATGGGAACGACGATTTCGTCATGTATTGCGATGCCTCTAACCAGGGTCTTGGTTGCGTTCTCATGCAACGGGACAAAGTAATCGCTTACGCGTCGAGACAACTCAAAATTCATGAGAAAAGCCATACTACTCACGACCTTGAACTTGCTGCAGTTGTTTTTGCATTAAAGATTTGGCGACACTACATTTATGGTACAAAGTGTACGGTCTTTACCGACCATAAGAGCCTCCAACACATCTTTGATCAAAAGGAACTCAACATGCGTCAACGTCGTTGGGTAGAATTGTTAAACGACTACGACTGCGATATCCGCTACCACCCTGGTAAGGCGAATGTCGTGGCCGATGCACTTAGTCGTAAGACATGTCAAGAGTGCTCGTTGCTACCAAATCGTGGGAAAACTCAATGAGTTGATTCGACAAGCACAATTTGCCGTTATTAACGAGGGTAACCTCGATAACGAGTTGAATTGTGGAATCGAAAACCCACTCGAAGCTAAGCCTGATGGTATTCTTTACTACCATAGTCGCATTTAAATTCCCGATCGTCTCAATCTTCGGACTACTTTGATGGATGAAGCTCACAAATCCCGATACTTCGTTCACCCTGGAGCTGATAAGATGTACCATGACTTGCACGCGTCCTATTGGTGGCCTGGAATGAAACGTGATATCGCTCTCTACGTCTCCAAATGCCTTACGTGTTCCAAAGTCAAGGCAGAACATCAACGTCCCTCCGGTTTGCTCGAACAACCAGAAATTCCTGTCTGGAAATGGGAGAGCATAGCCATGGATTTCATCACGAAATTGCCTCGTACCTCGTCTAGTCACGACAGCATTTGGGTTATCATCGATTGTTTGACCAAATCCGCACACTTCCTTGCCATTCGTGAAGACTACAAAGTCGAGAAATTGGCTCGTATCTACACGAGTGAAATCATTAGTCGTCACGGTACTCCTCTTGATATTATTTCTGATCGCGATGCTCGTTTCACCTCCCGCCTTTGGCAAACTTTCCAACTGCCCTTGGCACTCGTTTAAATCTTAGCACCGCTTTTCATCCTCAATCTGACGGTCAGACCGAGCGTACTATCCAAACTCTAGAGGATATGCTTCGATCAAGCGTAATCGATTTTGGCGGCAACTGGGATTCGCAGTTACCCTTGGTAGAATTCTCATACAACAATAGCTATCACGCAAGTATTCAAATGGCTCCATTTGAAGCACTGTATGGTCGCAAGTGTCGTTCGCCTATTTGTTGGCACGAGATCGGAGACGTACAACTCACCGATCCCGAACTTATACAAGAGACAACGGACAAGATCCTACAGATTCGTGACAACTTGCTCAAAGCTCGAAGCCGACAAAAGAGCTATGCTGATAGAAGATGCAAACCTTTGGAATTCGACATAGGTGACCACGTACTTCTCAAGGTTGCACCTTGGAAAGGTGTTGTTCGTTTTGGTAAGAAAGGCAAACTCGCTCCTCGCTATGTGGGTCCTTTCAAGATTCTCGAAAGGATTGGCAAGGTAGCGTATCGACTGGATCTACCTCAAGTGCTCAGCAACGTGCATCCTGTGTTTCATGTTTCAAATTTGAAAAAGTGTCTAGCTGAAGAAGGACTCCAAGTTCCACTAGTAGATCTTCAAATCAATGATACTTTGCACTTCGTGGCGAAACCGGTCGAAATCATGGACCGAGGAACCAAGCAACTGAGGCGCTGTCGTATTCCTATTGTCAAGGTTCGATGGGAAGGTAAAGCCTAACCAAGCTTGTTAACATGAACTAAGGGCTGTTTTAACACCCTAAACTTTCTGTTTTTGAAGAGCATTGAGCTCACAAGTGATGCAAGTTCTTAACCTTGTTCATGTGTGTCCACCAAGGAGGCTTGGGCAATCCTAACTTGAGACCACACATCACTTGATGATTTTCATCAAGATCCCAAGATAGTTTGCTAGACTTAAAGTGTCACAACCCCACAAAGCCGTTGACGATTGTCCTCGTGTGCTCGTCGGGTTGTTGAATACTTGACTACTTGGTATCTAGATGACACCTTATCATTCTTGTATAGTATATAGTTCTTGTACCCTCCTTGTTACCAATGGTAACTTGTGTAGTAGTGAACATAATCCGAGGTTCAAAGTGGATGGTTTAACCTCCCACCTCATACTTGACATACATGACACTAGAGGTTACAAAGTGGATGGTTCATCCTCCCACCTCCTACATGATTATAATGATATATATAAATATATAATTCTAAAACCGAAACCTTGATAATGAACTTATAATCACCTATCAAGTTATTAAGTTTAACACTAAAGTATGTAATTCCTTGTCACGATTCTAATAGGTCCCGAACCTATGAAATCACATCCAACTCGTAAGAGTTACTATAGTGTTAAGAACGAGTGTTACATCTTAGTGAATACTTTCGTATCATAATACTTTATCAAACTTATTTTTAATCATGCTCGAATACTCCTAATCTCCCGTTGAAACTCTATACTCATACGCCTTGTTTCCTCTTGTAGGATAATTCAGCGTCATCCTCGAACCAACGTCTTCACGGATTGTCAAGTGTAGAAAAGACTTAGCAAAACCATGAGTACACTCGACCCACTTTTGTTTATAACACTTTTCGGGTGTAACATGTTTCCGTATACAAAATCACGAACACTTAAACTTTATGAAACACACAAACGATCCCATATACATGAAAACTTGAATCTTATACTTGATGCTTGTCTTGGATATTCGTTATGCCATGCTTTAGTCATTAACTATTTTTAGCCTTCGCTTGACATGCTTAGCGCTATAGGAATTCACGCATCCACCTCCATCGTGTTATTCGTGAGGTCATGTTAAAACATCGTGATTGCGTTAAGGGTTTGATTATTAGTATTGCATGCCTTGATATTGCTCTTGTATAGATTTGGTTGCCATGTGGATTGTTTAAACTTATTCGTATACGTATGCTATGCCTAAACTTGTGTACTCGCCTTTGCTTTCGCATTGACATTATTTTAAAACATGTTACAGGTTGAAGGAGATGATGCTATAAAAACAATATAGCAAGGACTAGATACACACAAATTAGTCGTTAGGTTTAATGTCGATGTATCAATTTTGTTATGACTTTGCAAATGTTATGTTGTTCCTTGTTTTGTTACATTGATGTATTTGACAATTCTTATGAAATGAAATATGGTTTAATTAATTATTGTCACTTATTAATGTTGTGAGCAATGAGCAATCTCGTTTTCGTCTTATCCCGATGTTTCTGCCATCGGTTGGGGTGTGACACCGTGATATCTCGATTGTTGATGACACCAATAACGTACGATTAAGGCAATGATTAAAATATCAATCAAAAATTTACTAACAAGAATCCAAACACCATAACAACTACAAATACAACAAGTTATTATTCTAGAAATGAGAATTCGAAACATAATTGTTTAAACAAACCTTCCACTCAAGATGATCACAAGGAGTTCTAGCCACTCATGGTCTTGCAATTCATCATACCTTCAATAGTTTTGTTCATAGGAATCAAAAACACCAAAGTAATGTTTAGAAATTGTTTAGAACCCACAAGAATACTCAAAAATTGCCCCTAAGCTCTGCAAAACGTTCCTCAATGATTGAGATATAAAAAGACTCCCCAAAACCGAGTATAAATGGGCAGGTACAACTTTCTCGCAGCTCACCACGGCCCACCGTAGCTTATGGTGGACATAATTTCCTTTACGGCTCTGAAGGTCTGTCTTACGGTGGGTTTTGAAGGTTGGACTCCACCGTAAGCTACGGTGCCCACGTAGCTTACGGTGGTCAGCAGTATTTCCAGTTTTGCCTTCATTGATCCCTTGAGTCCTCATCTTCAATAAGCCAATTACAAGCACCCGCCAAAGCACGTTTAAACTCCCTTGTTTTTGCTCTTCGATACCTGCAAAGCTATATACACCATAGACATAACCTCATAACAACTAACCCATTTAACCGTGGAATATTGATCATTTTAGTGCACTTACGGGTTGTCCAATAAACCACCCGTCACATCCCCTCACTTAAACGTTGCTTGTCTCAAGCAACCCATCACAACCGTTTTCAAGCTTAAAAGTGATCACCATATAAACCAAACACAAACATGTCATTCAATTGTCAACTTACCATCATACCACACAACACACCCCTAACAATACTCTCCTCTCGGTGACAAAAATGGTACTAGCAAAATTGTGCTAGATCACTCAATGCAAGTACATGAATGTGCGACAATAAGCTTGGATAATAATCAAGTCTCCACCTACAAACTGCCTAACATGCCTACAAATCAAAAGGACTTTCAGGTTGTAATGAGGCTATGTGTAAGGGTGAGAATTGGTGGGAAATATGCATGTAGCTCATTTAATCGACCCGGTTTATTATTACAACAAACAAAAGAAATAACCAATGCTATTTGTACAACTAACTTTTCCTTCTTTTTTTTCTTTTTATTTTCTTTTCTTTGTCTTTTTTTTCTTTTCTCTTTTTTTTTAACAATATACAACTAACTTTTCCTTCTTTTTTTTCTTTTTCTTTTCTTTTCTTTGTCTTTTTTTCTTTTCTCTTTTTTTAACAATATAGAAAGGAAGAACACATACATAACAATATCAAACTAAACTAAGCTCTTAAACTGGGTCAATTTAATAGGTAGAATTTTTATAGGACATAGGCTTGGGTAACAAATGAATGGTTAAAGCTCAAATTTTTGGCTTCTAATGTCCAAACCCCCGTCCCTCTCACTACCAAGCTCATATATTTAACTTATGACGTCCAACCCCCCAAAACAAACACTTAACACACATCCAGACGAGGCTACCTAAATGCCCTTATCATATTCACAAGCATGTTACCCTTAGGTTTTGACAAGCATCTATTATCCAAGTTCTATTAACAACACTACACACATACCGCCACTCAACCAAAAAGAATTTAATCTCTAGAACGCATCCATGTGGCTCAACAACTCACCAAGAAAAGGGATAAAAATGGATACTGATGTGTAAGTTAGATTAAGGAAAAGTTGACAACTGTTTGTTTGGTTCACAAAAATTTTCAAAAATCCCAAAATTCACCGAATGCAAATGCGCCACTGCCACTTCCTCCTCCTCCTCCTTCTCCTCCTCCTCCTCCTTCTTGCTGCCTGGTGCCCTGCTGCTGACCATAACGAGGATCCACCCACTGCGAATGATGCATCGGTGGCGTCGGATAAGAAATACTACCATCATAGGGTGGCATGGTCGAGTAGTCCACTGGCGGTGGGTCCACAACCACCGGTCGCGCCGCATGCCAATCAGCATGCATACGCCGGTTTTGATCATCCAGGTATCGGTTATTTATTTCTTATTCAAAAGCGTAAGCGTGGGTACGGTTCCAAGATTCTTGACGATCGAAGTTGTGCTTAACGCACGCTCCATACTTGCACCCATAAACGTCTGATGATCAAAAAATGTTCTTTCAGCCCCACTCCAACTATCAATCACCAAAGGCTTTTGACTCTCAATCACTTCTTGCATCGTACTTTCATGAGCCCAGTTTGTCTCATAAGGATATCTTGAGAAATCAAAGAAACCCCCAGTCGGATCACTACTCGAGCCCCCCGATCCGCATTCATTGGGGCAACATGTGGGTCATCCATATAATCTTCGTCCCCACTCGGGCCTTCTTCTTCACTTTCCGGTTCATCCTCTTCCCCTGGTCTAAGTGGTCGCGCATCAGCCTTCAACACTCTCCATCTTTGCCCTTCGCTTTTCAACTTGTGGTATCTCTCCGATTCTGTGTACTTCCACCCAACCCCCAATTGTTTGATGTCGAACGGTTTGAATTTCTTGTGGCCCCTTGTCATCCGCACCAATCACCCTATACATTTTCAAAGGGCTGTAATGAGTCGGCAATGCGGGATGATCTTCCGTTGATCGCTATTTTTCTAATCCACACATTATTCATTACCAAAAAGCGGACTGGAAACAAGGGGGCCCCAGTCAAAGCATCGGCACTTCCAGCCGTCGAACCTCAGTTTTGTCACCCCGCCTTGGGATGACATTTTGCATACAGATAGCCAACATTAACTTCCCTTCGATTCTTAAATTCTTGCGGTACAGCTTCCCATGAGTGGTACCCGACAAGAAGAGATAATGTAGCATCGTGTTCCACTGAGGATGCTTCTCGGGTTCAAAGTATAAGTCTTCCATCCTTGGAAGCATATATTGGTTTATCGGTTTACTGTCAAACTTTGCTACCCACCGCAAAGAATCGAAAGACATTTCCACTTCAATGCCATTTACGGTTCCGATTAGCCTCATTTTCGATGCTCCACCTCTATATGAAGGACACCTTAGAGTGGCCATCCACTCTTGAATCTCAACATCCCATATAAATTCATACCTTCATAGTCATAACATTTCAAAGCCGCTTCCCAACCTAGTGCGTGAAACTTTTTCGTGACCCAAAATCTGCTTACGGAACCTCTTTCTCACGAATAAAAGCTTCTTTCCGTTTTGCTAGTTTATTCATTCGATCGTTGAACAACTCAGCTTGCCATTCCTCCGGCTGATGGTGTAGAGGAGCAGATGTCCATCTTGGTTTCGGTCACTGATCAGGCACTTCTTCCTCGTACTCTTCCTCTATGTCACTTTGCATCACTACCCTTCTTTTTCTTTGCACCGGGTTACTCGAAGAACCCAACTTTTCCTTTCCTTTGCGCCCCATATTAATTCTGCAAAGCATAGAAACAAAGAACACAAATCATTCTTCTTCTCAATATCCCACATTATCCCCACACTTGCTTAACACTATGGTCATCGAAACTAGCTAAATCATAAGTTCATACTTTGCAAAAATTTGAACAACAATTCCCTAAGTTAGTTAAATTTTGCCCAAAAATCATATTTTTATCACATAATTAGCTTCCATAACCATAACCATTCAAAAACCCATCAAATGCATCTCAATGTAATCAACTATAAGCAAGTATGGGATCATGGTAACATAGCACTTACAATTCTACAATGCAATAACAATAGTATAAGAAAATCCATACCTTAGCCTTGTAGAAAAGAAGAACACTAGAAACTTGAAGATTACCCAAAACCCAACAAGAACCCTAAAATTTTCGGATCAAAAAGTTCCAAATTGATCACCCAAACGTTGGATTCTTCCAATTATAAGCACAAATTCGGAATCCTTGTGAAATTTTAGACAATATTGACCAAAAAATCTCTTGATTTGGTGAAAAATTGAAGGATTGGTGTAGGTTAAAGTGGGTGTTCTTAAGAGTAAATAGGGAAGAAGAACAATGGAAGTTGTGGCTGAAACCTATGCAGAAATTGGGTGGTTGGGGTTAAATCCCTTGTTAAAGTGCTGTTTTGCGGACCCAATGTTGCCTAGTGGCCACCGTAAGCTACGGTGGCCAGGAATTTTAAAAGGACCCGTAAGACAGTAGCTTGTCACCGTAAGGGTTTTGGGGACCACCGTAAGCTACGCTGGTCTCAGGCCAAAAAATTTTATTTTTTATTTTTTTATTTTTATTTTTTTTAACTACAAATAAGACATCTTACTTACTTTTATACTACCATCCTCCTCGAAAATCCCGTGTTGTCCTCAACACCGTGTATGAGAAATTACTAAAAACTTCCCCACACTTGTTTCAAACACGAATCAAACAAGTTCGGATAATTACTTGAAACAACTAAACAAACAATTAAACTATATATTTACACTACCGAACCTAGGCCTCTTGTGTTTAATCTGCATCCAATGGGCCTAGAATGTAACCCACTTTGTCAAGCTTGAGACGTTTGATGTCGTTCCCTTCCAAATACGGTTTGAGCCGATGCCCATTCACCGTTTGCTTCATGCTAGTATGAACATCCAAAATATCAACATCTCCAAACCTGCCCACTCTTGTAATAAAATAAGGGCCCATCCACTTCCTTTTCAGATTACCCGCAAACATCTTTAGCCTTGAGTTATAAAACCACACCTTTTGACTCGTTTCGAAAGTTCGCTTCCGGATCTTTGCATCGTGAACCTTCTTGAGCTTATCTTTAAATGCAACCACACATTCATATGCTTCATCCCGAATTTCTTCGATCTCACTCAATTGTAACTTCTGGATTTTTCCCGCTTCATCATAATCTGCGTTTACGTCTTAATTACCCAATGTGCTAACTCTGACCCAGTAAGAGGTTGTACTGTCACACTCTGACCCGCAGCGGATTGGTAGTCGGGGCATTATTGGGTTTTCATCAAAGCTCATGACATTTACATATAATAAAGTTTCATAATTATTATTTCAATTTAAAAGGGAATATTCCTACAAAAACGTAAAACATACAAGCACGAAAGTGTTCTAATCATGACATTTAAACAACTCTTTATTTTTCTTCTAGGGCCAATTCCTATGTGTTCCTTGCTTCAACCTGTTCACCTGTAACTTTTTTTAAAATAGAAATTTGGGTCAACAAAAGTTGGCGAGTGAATCCCGTTAAAATATTTGAAAGAAATAATTTTGTTGATTAATTTAATAAAAATGTGCATAAACCATGTATGAGCAAACGTATATATATACTATCCACAAACCACATAACCATCTAACATTGAAGACATAAACATAATAAGTGATATGAAATGAGATCAATGCTCAATCAAACGGGGCTGATCTAATTAGGCAACGTGATGCTCTACTCGTATCCAACGAGGAACTGATGGGCCTAATGTGAATGCTTAACTGAAATGAGAAAATGTAACCAAATATAACAATAACCAAACATTACATAACACGTTAGATCATATAATGGTAGTAGCACAAGTGCTTGAATAAACAATATAAGTAAACGACACATGATACACCCCAAAACATGAATAAAAAGGGGAATTTGTAAGAATTCACTCACACTGGGTGCGTTTCTTAAATTGATGACGATTGCGCACTATTTAAGATTTCAACCGACGAGAGAACTAACCTAAATAATCACGTAATAATTCGATAAATATATAACTTATGTTTTAAATTAATATTTAATAATTCGATAAATATATAACTTATGTTTTAAATTAATATTTCTATTTAGTGCTTTTGACTTTTAACTCTATTTAAAGCTTAAAAAGTCTTATTTTATAGGTATTTTAAAGGATTTTTGAAGCAAAAATAAAGAAAATAGGTATTAAAAAATACCCTTTTTCAGGGTTGACCGGGTCAACCGGTCGGATTTCGCGAATTATTGGCATCGTGTGAGGATCGAACTCGTGACCTCCCGTATATGTGCACGCAGCTCTACCAACTGAGCTACGTGTCTAACCCGAAATAATCTTGGTTTTAATTATATATATATATATATACTAACTAAGTTAAATCATAAATTCATTTAATTAAAGAGGTTTTGTATAACATCGAACCGCTGCACTCTGCTGGATTCGAACCCGCGCCCCCATGATACGTTGCACACAGCCCTACCAACTGGGTTGTGTGGCTAACCCGTAATATCCTAGATTTATATTAAATTTATATACATGCTATGCGTTGATCTGAATAGGTTTAAAAAGAGTTGGTTTTATTTCAGAAATCGGAAACGTGTGAGACTCGAACCCGGGTGTGCTTGTTAACATTGCACACAGTCCACCACTAGACTGTGTGTCTAACCCGGTTTAAAACCGTTTTTAATTATATTTATACATTATCCGAACTTCATCTTCTTCACATTTTAAACCAAAAACAGCAGATCAGTAACTCGATTGATTAAATCAAATAGCTCTCACATAATTCACTACTGATAATAAAGCGATTATACCGAGCGGCTGTGATCTTGAATTTTTCCGGTGATGCCCGGCGCTGAGAGCGATTTCCGGTGAAGGTTTTAAGAACAGAGAGTGAGCAGAGAGTTGTTTTTGCAAGTGTGTGAGCGAGTTCTGAATGGCTACTAGATCACTATTTACAGTTGAAGGTTGGCTTAAGTTTGGATTTCGGTTTCAATCAAGATTTCGGTTATGAAATTCATGTTCGGGTGATTATGCAATCAATTTAATTATAACTGTTCTAATGATTGTGTTTAATACATTTATTAGAACAGTTTCTTTAGTTTCGGATCGAGCATAAAACAAGGATTGATTGGATTGAGAGGTTACTGCCATTACTAGTAGTGGTTCTTGAACTCAGATTTAAGTGTTGTTTTGTTATATAAGTTATTTGATTTAGGTTTATAGCAAATAAGTGTGTGTGGCTCAGTGGTGCGGAGTGTGTTGGTTTAGTGGTGACCCGGGTTCGAATCCCGTGGTCACCCTTTTATTTTTATTACTATTTTTAGTTTATCTATTAATATTATTATTATTTCCATTTATCATTATTATTATTCTAACCCTTGTTAATTTATAAATACAGAATTTTATATACAACTAATTTGAATGATTAACATGATTACATAACGAAACCTTAATCAACTATTTGAATTGTTTAAACGGAGCGGGTTTAAGAACACGTTTTACGACGACTGTTACATGTACCAATAGGAGTTTTGTAGGCCGTTCGGTACGCCCACAATGCATCATCCAACTTGCTTGACCAATCCTTCCTATCCATTCGCACCGTCTTCATTAAAATTTCCTTGATATGACGGTTGGACACTTCAACTTGTCCACTAGTTTGTGGATGATACGGCGTGGCAATTCGGTGATTCACATTATACCTCTTCAATAATTTTCCGAAATTAAAATTCTTGAAATGTGAACCACCATCGCTGATTATAACACGTGGAATCCCAAAACGAGCAAAGATATTTGATTGTACAAACTTGCAAACAACCGAATGATCATTAGTTCTTGTCGGTATGGCTTAAATCCATTTTGAAACATAATCCACAGCCACCAAGATGTACAAAAACCCATTCGAACTTGGGAAAGGCCCCATAAAATCTATCTCCCATACGTCAAAAATCTCTACCACCAAAATGGGTTGCATTGGCATCTCATCCCTTTTGGAAATACTCCCCATCTTTTGGCAATCTAGACAATTTTGGGCAAATTCACAAGCATCTTTGAAAATTGTTGGCCAATAAAACCCGCATGTGAGCACCCGGTACCCCATCTTATGACCACTAAAGTGCCCCCCCCACAAGCGGATGAATGAGCATGGGTTAAAATTTTGGCCACTTCCGTTTCCGGCATACATCTCCTAATCACTTGATCGGGCCTGATTTTAAACAGATCCGGTTCATCCCGTATGTATTGCTTGACTTGGACCATAAATTGTTGTCTTCTTCTCTTTGTCCAATGACTAGGAATAACACACGTGGCCGAATAGTTTACATAATGAGCATACCACGGCGCTACAGAAGTAGAAACAACTAACAATTGTTCATCAAGAAACCGTTCGTTAATCTCACAAGCATCATCGACCCCTTCCATTGGAATTCGAGATAAATGGTCCGCCACCACATTTTCACTTCCCTTCTTATCTCGAATTTCCAAATCAAATTCTTGTAATAACACCCACCGAATCAACCTGGGCTTCGCATCCTTTTTCTCCATCAAATGCCGAACCGCACTATGGTCCGAATACACCACTACTTTGCTCCCCCATATATACGATCGAAACTTACCCAAGGCATACACCACTACTAATAATTCTTTTTTAGTTGTGGTGTAATTCAGTTGCGCCTCGGACAATGTTTTGCTCGCATAATAAATTGGCACTGGCTTCTTGTCGACTCTTTGACCCAAAACCACTCCAATAGTTGTATCACTAGCATCGCACATAATCCCGAACAGCTTTGACCAATCCAGCGGTTGCAAAATAGGGTCTTTCACTAGTTGTTCCTTCAAAACAGTAAAAGCTTGCAAACATATGTTAGTAAAGTCAAATGGAACATCTTTCAATAATAATTACATAAAGGTTTAGTAATAACACTAAAATCCTTAATAAATCTCCAATAAAACCCAACATGCCCCAAAAACGACCTTACTCCTTTTACATTTTTAGGTGGAGGCAACGATGATATTACACGAATTTTCACATTGTCTACCTCCATTCCTTTTTCAAAAATAACATGGCCCAACACAATACCCTCTTGAACCATGAAATGACTTTTCTCCCAACTAAGCACTAAGTTTTTCTCGACACATCTTTTTCAAAACCTTTTCCAACTCATCGAGACAAGACTCAAAACTTGTGCCAAAAGTCGAAAAGTCATCCATAAACACTTCAAGTGATTCCCCAACCATGTCCGGGAAAATACTCATCATACGTTGTTGGAAAGTCACCGGGGCATTGCACAAGCCAAATGGCATTCGCCTAAAAGCAAAAGTGCCATATGGACATGTAAAACTGGTCTTATGTTGGTCATCAGGGTGAATAGCAATTTCGTTATAACCCGAGTACCTATCCAAAAAACAGTAGTATTTTTGCCCTGATAGTTTCTCAATAATTTGGTTAATGAAGGGTAATGGGAAATGGTCTTTAGAGGTTGCGGCATTCAATTTTCTATAATCGATACAAACACGCCACCCGGTGACCGGTCGGGTGGCGATTTGTTCACCATTGTCATCCTTTATCACTTGAATACTGCCCTTTTAGGCACCACTTGGGTAGGACTTATCCAAGCACTATCAGAAATAGAATAGATGATACCTGCATCTAACCATTTGAATACCTCCTTCTTTACTACTTCTCGCAAGTTCGGGTTTAAACTTCTTTGAGCTTCCCTAGTCGACTTTGCATCATCAGTTGTAATAATTTTGTGAATGACAATGGATGGACTAATTCCCTTCAAATCAGCGATCGTCCATCCAATAGCCGCCCTATTTGCTTTAAGCACCCTCAGTAGTTCATGCTCTTGAGCCCCATCCAAATTAGAAGCAATAATGACCGGTAAAGTGCCATTATCTCCTAAAAATGCATATTTTAGATGACTCGGCAAGTCCTTCAGCTCTAACATTGGTGGCTCCTCCAATGATGACTTCGTGCCCGAACTAATCTCCGCCGACAAGCTCTCAAACTGATGCGCCCATGGCGGTCGCCCTTCTTTCTCAGCCATCGCATCTTGTTTTTCTTCTTCCACCCTCAAATCACAAGCATGTACCTGTCCAGAAACATCACAAACACAAACACAAATATGCTCTTCCTCATACTCATGCGGGTCACATCCATCCACTAGATCTGCCATAAAACACTCATCAACCCCAACAGAGTTAGAAGTGTTAGTAAAAAATATTTAACCTCATTTTTCTATTACCGAATGTCATGTCAATCGTACCAAGTCGACAATCGATCACGGCTGAGCGGTGCTTAAAGATGGCCGACCCAAAATAACGTTTTGTTGTTGTTTTGGGTCCGCTGATGAGTAGTCTAGGACCAAAAAGTCTACCGGGTAGTAAAATTCATCAACCTTCACAATAACATCTTGAACCATCCCTCTGGGTAACTTGTGAGACAAATCGGCTAAAACCACCGTTGTTTTAACCCGAGCTAACGGACCAAAATCATACTGATCATCCAACCCCTCGGTAATATACTTACTCCGGCTGCAAGATCTAATAACACCTTTTACATTGGAAAATTTCCAACTTGAATATTTATGAGTGGCGTTCCCGGATCTTGGAGCTTGGGAGGAAGAATCCCTTTTAGCACTGCACTTAATTGTCCGGTTAAATCTACCCGCTTAGGCAACCTTTTCTTTTATTGTCTTTTTTGTGTGCATAATTCTTTTAAGAATTTTGCATAAGCGGGTACTTGCTTAATCGCATCAAGTAATGGAAGATTTACCTTAACCTGTTTAAACACATCCAACAATTCCTCCTTTTGAGGACCCCTTGTTGAAATAAAGTTTTTCTTACCCGGGTCAACTAAAGCAGATGGAAACGGGACTTGACTTGGTCTCCCTTCCTTATTTGTTTCATTAAAACTTTCACCCAAACCCGGTTTTTGAATTACTTTTTCAACAATAGAGTCCTTAGACACAATTGGTGATGAGACTTCATCCTCATCACTCTCAATTCCCGTAATATCCTCAACCAAACCCGGTACCAAATTTGCCTTAAATTCTTTACCGCTTCTTAAACACTCACATGGTTAATAGGAATATTACGTGAAGAACTATGAGAGGGATTTACCTTTCTGTCGCTTGGAAGTTGGCCCTTACCTTTTTTAAGATCCGCTACCTCGGTTGCAAGTTGACCTATTTGAGTGGTTAGTGTTTGGATGCTTTTATCAGAACTTCATCCTTTTGTATACGAGCTTCATCGAGTTGATTTCTCCTTTGCATGTCTTGTTGCATCATTCGGAGCATATCCATAACCTCGTTGCCACTTGATGAAGTTTGACCCGCATTCCCACTTTGGTCACCCGTTTGTTGAAATTCACCTTGATACCCTTGACCATTTCCTCCCCTAAAATCCCTTGATTATATTGTTGACGAGGAACATAATTCTGTTGAGTTCCTTGGAAATTAGGGTTGTCTTGATTCGCCGGGTTCCCATAGTGGAAATTTGGATGATTTCTTAACCCGGGTGGTATGTGTTGGTGTTCATATTGAAATTTCGACCACCCCCCGCAATAGTATTAACCTCTTCAACTTGACTTCCACTCACTCCCACCAAACATACCTCCGCTGCATGACCCAATTCATTACAGTTAGTACAAACATCATATACCTGGTTCGTCGCTTGCGCCCCTCAATAATCTACCGCATACACTTGGGGTCTTGTGATAACATGTCTCGCCCTCCTTGAAGATTGTGCTTTCTGTTTAGATGTGACCGCCATTTGTTCCAAGAATGCCCAATCATCCTGCTCAAAATTTGTACCAAAAGTACCATTAATGATGGACATCAAATCACGAGCATCTTCCAAGCTCAACCCCTCGTGAAAAGCATTCAACAATTCCCACAATGCAATGCCATAATGAGGACAATTCTTTAGCATCATATTAAATCTTTCAAACGCTTCATTGAACATTTCACCCGGTTGTTGTTGAAAACTTCGTAAGCTCCGCCTAGCTTCATTTGTCTTTTGGGTCGTGAAAAAATCTTCTAAAATCTTTGTTGCATATCGGCCCATATATAAATCGATGCGGAGGGTAGAGTATGAAACCACCTCTTTGCTTTATCTTCCAACTTAGAACTGAAATAGTACCAATTTAACATTATCTGACGAAAAACCTTGCCCTCCAATAGTGTTGCAAATGGAATCATATGTTTCCAAATGGAAGTACGGTTCCTCCATTGCTAGACCTTTGTACTTAGGCAAACTTTGTAATGCGGTCGTCCTAACCTCAAATGTCCTTCCATCTGGGTGATGAGGTATCACTACCGGAGAAGGATTATTAGTAATGACCGGTAAAAAATGTGCTTCAATCCCCCGCACTACCTCTCGATGATGTCTTCGCGGAGCACCCAATGGTACTCTTGGTCGAGCCGTTTGACCTTGTCTTAACCCTTGAGGTGCGAATTGTTGTTGATATTGGGGTTGATGCATCGGTCTTTGAATTGAGGCTATTCATGTTGACCTTGGACTTGTTGTAAAGGCATTGGTCGTTGGAATGGTGGTCCTTGAGGACGAATTTGTTGCATCCCCGTAGGTTGCCTAACCATTTCTTGTGCTTGTTCCAATTGTTGCCTTTGTGGGTAACCCATTCCCCCTTGAGGTCCCAAGTTACCTCCATCACCCCCATAGTAATAACCTTCTTCTTCATACCCTCCAAATTCTTCTTCATAACCATCATCAAACCCATATCCTCCTACTCCCAAAGATTGCACAAACTGAGAAGAAGGAATGGGAACCTGGTTGGGTTGGTGGTTGAAATGTAGGGGAGGTATGAACAATCATTGAACTTGGTGGAAAGTGATCTCGTAATGGTTATTGGGTGGACGATGATTGACCAGATGTTAGGAAAAAGGATGAGAATGGTGGTACCATTGCGGCGGCATTAGCTGGGTTAACTTCATGTGTTGAAGTTGGATAGGTGGTAGGAATTTGAGAAGGTGTAGATGGTGATGTTTGGCTTGTGGTGGTAGGTAATTGTTCCATGGTATTCAGTGGTGAAATTGGTGTAGTAGACGTTGTTGGTGAACCACTAATCTTGTTTTCGCGTAGCAAAACCCTATTTCGTCGCAAAGTTCCTTCGATCTCCGGTTCAAATGCCAATGGTGATAGCCTGTTAGAGCCTCTAATATGCATGCACCTATAAATACCTGCACACTAACACAACCAGCATAAACCCGAAAAATAACAAACTAAACTAAATCAAAGATAACACACGTTGCACAAAATTCCCTGGCAACAGCGCCAAAATTTGACGTGGTGTCGTAGTCTCACGTAAATTTAATCGAAATACTACTAGTAGCTAGCGGTAAGTGGGGTATCGAACACAGGGAGTTGTGGAAATTGTGTTATCTAAGACTTGTAATACTTCAACTAATTTACCTAAATTGCAAGGAACTAAATTCAGAATTTGTGGTATTGTGATTTTAGAATTAAACTAATAGCAAATCAAAGTTGGTTGTTTAACAGATTAGAAACAAATGACATCTTAAGTTTCGGGTTTCAATTAACGCATGTGTTTCAAATTCAACTAGAAAGAGTCACATAGACATGACTCGTGTTTGATTAATTGTTTGTGATAAAAGGGAACTAAGTACTTGGATTACTACAATGCAAGGTTGTCACCCAATAACCAATTGACTAATATCCAACCCTTAAACCTCCCCGTGATATCTCGATTGTCGATGACACCAAGAACGTACAATTAAGGCAATGATTAAAACATCAATCAATAATGTACTAACAAGAATCCAAACACCATAACAACTACAAATACAGCTAGTTATTATTCTAGAAATGAGAATTCGAAACACAATTGTTCAAACAAACCTTCCACTCAAGATGATCACAAGGAGTTCAAGCCACTCATGGTCTTGCAATTCATCATACCTTCAATAGTTTTGTTCATAGGAATCAAAAACAGCAAAGTAATGTTTAGAAATTGTTTAGAACCCACAAGAATACTCAAAAATTGCCCCTAAGCTCTGCAAAATGTTCCCCAATGATTGAGATATGAAAAGACTCCCCAAAACGAGTATAAATGGGCAGTTACATCTTTCCCGCAGCTCACCACCATAAGCTACAGTGCCCACCGTAGCTTACGGTTGTCATAATTTCCTTTACGGCTCTGAAGGTCTGTCTTACGGTGGGTTTTGAAGGTTGGACTCCACCGTAAGCTACGGTGCCCACCCTAGCTTACGGTGGTCAGCAGTATTTCCAGTTTTGCCCTTCATTGATCCCTTGAGTCCTCATCTTCAATAAGCCAATTACAAGCACCTACCAAAGAACATTTAAACTCCCTTGTTTATGCTCTTCGGTACATGCAAAGCCATCAACACCGTAGACATCAACTCATAACAATTAACCCATTTAACCGTGGAATATTGATCATTTTAATGCACTTACGGGTTGTCCAATAGACCACCCATCAGGCCTCTGAGTGACTGATATGTTAACATGCCCAGCCTCTGAGTGACATCAGAGTCAACATGCTTATAATGAGCCTCTGAGTCATCCTTTACGAAGTCCTAACTCTCATATGTTCCATTTGTTGGACGAGAGGGATTAAATCCGTAATTATATGAAAGTTGAATGATGGAGGGGTTAAAAGTGTCAACATGTTAAGTTATACCTCTGAGTGACCTTTCAACAAACCGACAGCTCGACAATGTCCGGGCATACTCCCGGGTACGCCAAATATTGGTTACGGAGGGCTAAATATGCTATAAAGGTGTTTTAAGAGGTTTTATAAGTTGTGGGGCTAAATGTGTCAAACTTTGAAACTGACCAAGCCGGCGCGAGAGGCCTGTGTCTGTAGAATTTTTGCTTGGCCTCCACACATGTTGCCAAAAACCATTGTTTCGAAACTATGGACTTTCAAACATCTATGCCACGTTTTAGGACACTTGTAAGCTCCCTCTAACACCCCTTAACACCTGGCATCACCTCCTTCAAGCTCTCTAACTATAAATAGGTGCAATGCTTCACCATTTGAGCTTGTACCATTCTCATTTATCACTCTATCTCCCTCCTCTGGAAGTTCATAACAGAAAGAAGTATCCAAGTTAGTTCTATTGCATCCTAAGGATCACTTGTAAGTGTTCCTTTCTCTTGCATTTTTGTTCATAGGCTTTTATAACCAAAAGTCAAGCGTTTTATGAAAAACGCCTTGACTTTTGGTTTAGACCATTATGGTCCAGCCATTGTTCGCAACGAACATGGCTAAGTGATTGCAATAAGGTAGGTGTTAATCCCTATAAAGGGCACCGCCTGAAGATCACGTTTGCTAGACCAATTGACGGGTCAAAGGTATTATATTAAAAAAATCAAACATGCCATTTTTCGGAAATGTTATAATCTGAGCTTATATATGATATGAACATATTTTGACACCTAAACAAGTTGGTAATAATTATTAGAACATGTAAGAACATGTTCGGCTCCTCAATTTCAGTTCTAGGGTCGGTTCGCAACCGAAAGTCGCGAAGTTTGACTTCTGCTTTGACTTTCGATTTTGACACGATTTAGTTAGCTACTGATCTAAGAATGAATTATGATCATAATATAATGTAGCATAACCCCCTGAGGATATATTAGATGATCATAATCAGAATATGAGTTTATGCATAAGTTCCGTAATTATGTCATTTTGACTAAAATGCCCTTTTTGCATAAAATGAGGTTTAAAAGATAATGAACTTGAAAATTAGTTTCCTACTGATTTCATATTATAAGTAGGATTATTCGTGATGTCAAACCAGATTATAAACAGAGTTTATGAACAAAGTCCTTGTATTATGTCGATAAATGACGATAAAGCCCTTGTGGCTTATAAAATGGTTTTAACCATATCTTTTCAAAGTAAATCTTTTACCTACTGATATGTTATATTAAATAACATATCTAAGACATGCTAAGCTTAACATCAATTTTCATTAAACATCGCATAAATCGTCATTTTACGAAATAAGCGCCGTTTCGGCGCGTAGTATGGTTTTAAACCATATTAATCAACCAAGACTTGTTACCTACTGATTTCAAAACTTATTTTAAATATTTTTACAGTAGGTACATGATATAAACTCAGAATCCCAAACAATTTATAAAACTATGTGTAAAATAACCAAAATGCCCCTTCGGTGCATTGTTTGGTCATAAAAGATAAATTACACATATAATCAATATCCTACTGATATTATATCATAAATAAGTTATTTTTCCAGAATATTTATCTTCGTAACATTAAATTATATTCAAATTCCTTTTACACGGTATGAAATTACCAAAATGCCCGTATGAGGCATAGTTTCATTTTAAAACCTTAACGGGCATGAAAGTTGGTATCCTACAGATATTACAACTTATTTAAAGTATAATGGCATATATAAAATGTCCATGACTTATCCGGTTACCCGATATCACTGATATGCGTACGGTTAAGTATATGTAACTAATTTACGGAAATTAACCGAAACGGGTCTAACCTTGTCATTTAAGTCTCAAAATCCAGAATATTTATAGTTTATCCTATCATCGTTTAATCTAGAGTTATACGTTTTGATCCTGTACGCTACTCGGTCTAAGTCTATGACTTAAAAAAGACCGTTAGTATTTAATTGGTTAGCTTATGCCATAATCCAGACTAGAGACTTTCCGGTAAATGCTATCTGCACTTAGTACTTTTGTGTATGGCTGAGTTATTAAAATCTTGCGTTTAAACGAAGACTAGCTTAGGTAAATACTCTCTACTTATATCCCCTATACGGGCTTAGGTTATGGTAAATTATTACCGCTTGGTCGGAAATGAGAGCAATCGAATGTCGGATTGTGGCTAGTAAATCCGCATATTTCGTTTTAATCAGTTTTGTTTGATAACTTAAACATCGGGGGTAACTATCATGTCCTAGATATCCTCGGCTCATTACATTAGATAATTGTCACGACCTTAGCGCGGTGTAGGCATACACCTGATAGACGCTCAAAATGCATTACCCACAAAGTTGGGGATAATTCCTTCGTGAGTTCTTAAGTGGTGAGTACGTTAATCATGTTTCGGTTTTCGCACTGCGCCCTGTATGTAGGACAAACAAGTGAATCTGTTAACAAGGTTACAAAGTAACTTTCCAAAGTTATAAAAGATTTTGTGCCAAAGTGCACTTAAAACATTTTTTTTAAATGTTATCAAAATGAGTCAGTTGGGTGTATTTACCAGCGAAAGCTGACGTATTTTCAAAAGACTAAGCTTGCAGGTACAATACGAAATTGGCTGGAAGTGCTCGGTAGTGATAAGAGGATCTTGTAAATCCTAGATCTGCCCAAAGTCTGTTATACACATTTTTGTACATTTTATGATCCGCCTGTGGATCTTCTATTACAAGTCGTCTGTATATTATTTTGTCCTTTGAACATTTGGTCTGTAATAGTAATTTATCTCTAAGACTTCCGCTGTGCTGTGTTTAATTGACTATGATGATATCAACTTACATCACAATATTCCCCACCCGGGCCCACCGGTGTTCGGATTGGTTGTGGAAAGCCGGGGTGTGAGAGGTTGGTATCCGAGCCAATGTTTGAGAGAATTAAAAACTAACCTTCTTGTGTTTAATCTCAAACTTACACAAGCACATTCCTTAGACTTCCGAGTCTAGGCATTGACCTAGGAGTACTCATTTCATTATTAAGTTATTAGTATTGTTTTTAATTTGATTTTTAACAGGAAATTGCCACCAAGAGTAAGTGGAAGAGGTAAAGGACCAATGAGGGGAGGACCTTCTGGACATATTCCCTCATATCCCCATCACGCGAACCCCTATGAGGATTCGGGGGATTCTGGCCATTATCGCAACATTCACCTTCTCATACCCAAAACTCGTACCACTCATACCATTCACATCATTCACACCACTCCCACCACTCTCACCATTCATTTCATGATGAGTTTAACCCCAACCAATACTTTAATACACCCCAGCCGACCAAAATCAATTAGACCAACCCAATCCCATGGACGAGGACTCCGACCCGGAGATGCCGCCGTTAAGATCACACACCCACCCTATCGAAATTTCAAGTGATTCGAACTTTTACGTCGAATCGCCATACCATGGTCCTAATGAACGGGACCAATATTGGAACTTACCTTCGCAAACACTACTTCCCATCACTCCCCAACTCCTCCTATACAAGAAGATGTCCACATGGAACCAGTGGAACAACCAGTGGAACAACCTCAATCGCCACCTGAACCGCCAAGGAGGAAAAAAGGAGCACATATGTCGGTACGTTCGGGCCAACGGTCGGGATCGTTGCCACCTTTGCCCAAACCTTACCCTACTATTCACGAGGACCCACAAATGGGTGGACCGTCCAATGCTTCACCTGTGGTGGAACCAACACCATCATCAGTGGTTCAACCACCACCCTCAGGTTATAATAACCCTATCCCAACATATTTGAATACATCTGGATATGATCCTTTTAACCCATCTACACCAGTTGATTACCAGGCACTATCGCATAATCCTAACATGCAAGCAGTCATGCATAACGTACTTTAACCATCTCCTTTTCCACCTGCTTATCCACCTACTGGATATCCAAGTTATTGGTACTAGTATCCTATTATGGCACAACCACAACCACCACCTCCGCCACCACTCGAGGCTATCAATGAGGCCTTGGAACTAATGAAAGAAATGCAACAACATGCGGAGAAAATGGAGAAAAAGACAAAAAAGTTCTTCAAGAAACTCTCCAAGCTGGTTAAGGGGAAGACGGACGACTGAAGTTTCTTCTAATATATATGTTAGTCCCTGCGTGGACATTTTCATTTCTTTTAAGTCCTTGCATGGACAGTTTGTTTCATTTATTTATTTCTAGTATTGTACTTTCTTATTTGGCATTTAATGAATTATTTTGGAATGATATATAGGTATTCATCCTCTTCAAGCGAACGTCTCGATTTTACTCGATATTTATGTTCTGCTATATGATTCCAAAGGACCTTAATGGATTTGATTATGCCAAGTGGCACAGACCACATATTGGCCAAGAAATGATAGTTAAGGATAAAAGGCCTTCTATTAGGATGGTTAAGGAAAGTTATCCTTCTATCCAGAGGTGGTGGACTAGGTTCAAGCCTTCAAAGTCGTTAAGGTCCAAAGTGACCGGGACTATTAATCAAACATTAAGGTACTCTTATGTTAACATTAAGGAATGTTCATACTCCTAGTAGTATGACTTGAGGAACCACACTAGCCATCTAGGTAAAAGGACTACGTCCTAAGACCTATTATATAGCCTATGTGATCAATGTGATCCTGGCTAATGTCATCAATGTGATGACGATTGATAGGCCAAAGTGCCATATTTTGTCCATTTGGGGACAGGTCAAATGCCATGGGCCAAAGTGCCATATTTGTCCATATAGGGACAAGCCAAAGTGCCATAGGCCAACGTGCCATATGATATGTCCAAAGTGGCAGGCCAACGTGCCATATGATATATCCAAAGTGACAGGCCAACGTGCCATATGTTATGTCCAAAGTGATAGGCCAACGTGCCATATGATATGTCCAAAGTGACAGGACAACGTGCCATATGCTATGTCCAAAGTGACAGGCCAACGTGCCATATGATATGTCCAAAGTGACAGGCCAACGTGCCGTATTATTGTGACCATTAGTGAAAAGCCTATGAGCTATGTATAATTGTCAAATGACAATGATAGTTGTGACATTACGATCCACTGTCTAATAATATATGGACTATGTCCAGATTGTAATTTGCCTTGGATGGTCCCTTTTGAGACTTAGGCCAAATATAGATACGATAAACCTAAAAGTTGTGATGTTATTCACACTAGCTTAGATAGGCGATGGATTGTTATATCCAAAGTTTAAAGCAAATATGGTTATACCATGGCTAAGAGAAGTTTTGTTTGGTGTTTAGAACCAAAATTTCAAAAATGGCTAACTTGGACGAGGCACAAAGTAGCCACCGGGATGTTAACATTCTCAACGCCGAAAACATAGCCATCGATAATGATAATTTCCAAGTTCGCATTGATGCAGCTGTGGGAAAAGCCATGGAAAAAGCCATGGAGAAATTTAAAGAAATGTGCGCTACTCACTCCAAACCCTTATCAACTCCACATTCCTCAGCTCATAAGGAGAGCTTTGTTCACTCTTCAAATGCGAAAAGTGAACCAAAGAAACTAGATTTTACTGATAGATCCCGTTCTTCTAAAGACGGATGTACCTACAAATATTTCATCTCCTGTAAGCCCAGAGACTTCAATGGGGAAAAGGAGCAGTAGAAACCTTGAAATGGCTTGATGAAATGGAAACGATTGTGGATATCAGCCGTTGTGTTGATAAGCATGTGGTAAAATATGTATCACAGTCCTTCAAGAGCGATGCCCTGATTTGGTGGAAGGCTATGATCCAATCAACAGGTAAGGTACACCTATACAACTTAGGATGGTCTAAGTTTGTCGATTTAGTCAAGGAGACTTATTACCCACCTCATGAGGTGGAGAAGATAGAGTCAGACTTCTTAACTCTCACAATGAAGAACCTAGACTGTCGGAAGTATGTTTCTGACTTCAATTCCCTGTCTAGGTTAGTTTCTTATTTGATTATCCCTGAACCCAAACGCATTGCACGTTTCATTCATGGGTTAGCGCCTGAGATAAAGGGCATGGTAACGGCTGCTCAGCCTAGTACCTATAGGTCTGCTGTTGACCTATCTCTCTCTCTCTCTCACCCTAGATTTGGTGAGACAAAAGTCAGCTAAAGCTGAGACTGGTGGGAAAAGGAAGAGAGAGGATGATAGCTCTCAAAGATTTAATAAGAAGAATAAAGGGAGATTTGGGTTCAGAAAGAACCAAGTTAAGTCAGGCGTAACGCCGACATGTAAAAACTGCAACTGTAGGCATTGGGGACAGTGTAGTATTGATCCACAAGCTAGACCATGTGGTATTTGTAAGAAAAGGGGGCATAAGACCCTTGAGTGCAAGGATCTTAAGAATGTCATCTGCTACGGCTGTAATGAAAAGGGGCATATTAGGTTTAACTGCCCTAAGAACCCCAGAAATAATGATGTAAAGCCTAGAGAGGCTAAGAAAGGGAATGCTCGTGCCTTTCAGATGAATGCCAGGGAGGCCGTTAATGACAACAACGTTATAACAGGTACATTCCTCATTAATGACATATATGCTAGAGTTCTTTTTTATTCGGATCCAGATAAATCTTTTGTTGACCATAAGTTTAGTAAACTATTAAACTTGCCCATAAGAACTCTATACATAACCTATGAGGTAGAACTCGCTGATGGAACGTTAGAGACAACATCTTCCATTCTTGATGGATGTTTTATATCCATTAAGAATCATTCTATCCCTATCTCTCTTTTGCCAATGAAATTAGCTGGGTTCGATGTAGTTTTAGGCATGGATTGGTTATCCCATAACCAAGCCCGCATTGCCTGCGATAAGAAATTCATCGAGATTAAAACCCTATCTGGTGAAATGATCACCATTCTAGGAGATTCACACTACGGATTGCCAGACAAGGTGTCGTTATTTAAGGCATCCAAGTGTTTGGGGAGAGGTTGTGTCATTTACACGGCACAAGTAACTATCAACGAGCCTAAACCTGATATTAAAAACCTTCCAGTTATTTCAGAATATTCAGATGTTTTCCCCGAGGAATTACTAGGCTACCTCCAGATGGGCAAGTGGAATTTAAAATTGATATCCTACCTGGATCAACACCTATAGTTAGGGCTCCGTATCAATTAGCACCGACAGAAATGAAGGAATTAAGGATGCAATTAGATGAACTTTTAATGAAAGGCTTTATTCAGCCTAGTTCCTCACCTTGGAGAGCTCCTATTCTTTTCGCTAAAAAGAAGGACGGTTCAATGCGAATGTGCATTGATTACTGTGAGTTTAACAAGTTAACTATCAAGAACCGATATCCCTTGCCCATGATCGACGACTTGTTCGATCAACTTCAAGGTGCTAGCTACTTCTCTAAGATCGATTTGAGATCAGGATATCATCAGCTGAAGTTTAGGAACGAGGATGTTCCTAAGACTGCCTTTAGGACCTGATATGGTCATTATGAATTCTTGGAGATGCCTTTTGGGCTCACATATGCACCTGCAGTATTCATGGATCTCATGAATAGAGTCTGCAAACCGTATTTGGATAAGTTTGTCATTGTCTTCATAGACGATATACTTATCTATTCTCGTAATCAAGTTAATCGCGAGAAACACCTTCGGTGCATCCTAGAACTACTAAGGCAGGAGAAGCTTTATGCTAAATTTTTTAAATGTGAATTTTGGCTTAGAAAAGTCCAATTTATTGGACATGTTGTAAGTGAGCGTGGTATCCAAGTGGATCCTGCCAAAATAGAATCCATAATGAATTGGGAAGTGCCCAAAACTCCATCGGAGATTCGTAGCTTCTTAGGATTGGCTGGTTATTATAGGAGGTTCATTGAGAACTTTTCGAGAATAGCCACTCCTTTAACAACCATGACCTGTAAGAATGTTAAGTTTGTTTGGAGTCCAAAACAACAAGAATCCTTTGAGATTCTAAAACACAAGTTGATCAATGCTCCTGTGTTATCTCTACCTCAGGGTATTGAGGATTTTGTTGTTTACTGTGATGCTTCGCACACTAGTATGGGATGTGTGCTAATGCAAAAAGGCAAGGTGCTTGCTTATGCATCACGACAATTAAAGGTACACGAAAGGAATTACACCACTCATGATTTGAAATTGGGTGTCGTTGTATTTGCACTAAAGTAGTGGACATATTACTTATATGGCACAAAGTGTATTATATACATTGACCATAAGAGTCTCCAGTATCTGTTCAATCAAATTGAATTGAACATGCGACAACGCCATTGGATGGAAACACTTAATGATTATGATTGTGAAATTCGCTATCATCCTGGCAAGGCAAATGCCGTTGCTGACGCCTTAAGTCACAAGGAAAGGGTTAACCCCATTAGGATTAACGAAAAGAGCATTGAGCTCAGAAATAGCTTGAATGAGAAGCTATTAGATGCACAAAAGCAAGCCCTATTAGAGGCTAATATTCCTAATGAGGGATTTGGCGGGACTACTGATCAGTTAACACCTGGAAAGGATGGAATCCTTAGATTTAATGGAAGAATCTGGGTCCAATCTTTGGAGGACTTAGAGATCTAATCCTCCAGGACGCACATAAATCAAGATACTCAGTTCACCCAGGTGGTGACAAGATGTACCAGGATCTGAAAAAGAATTATTGGTGGATGGGTTTGAAGAAATCCATAGCCACTTATGTAGCTAAGTGTCTGACATGTTCACAAGTTAAATCCATAGCCATTTATGTAGCTAAGTGTCTGACATGTTCACAAGTTAAAGCCAAACATCAGAATTGTCAGGACTTCTACAACAATTTGAGATTCCCACTTGGAAATGGGAAATGGTAACCATGGACTTGATTACCAAGTTACCAAAGACCAAACGTGGTAATGACACGATTTGGGTCATTCCGATTGTGTCGCTACACGGTGTGCCGCTTACCACCCGTAGACGGATGGACAAAGTGAGCGTACTATTCAGACCTTGGAAGACATTCTTAGAGCATGTATGATTGATTTAGGTGGAAGTTAGGATGACCACTTACCCATAATAGAATTCTCCTATAATAATAGTTAGCATACGAGCATCAAGGCTACTCCTTATGAGGCATTGTATGGGAGAAAATGTCGAACGCCCGTGTGTTGGGCAGAAGTTGAAGAAGCCCAACTATCAGGACCGGAAATTGTCCTGGAGACCACGGATAAGATTGTGCAAATCCGTGATCGTCTCAAAGCTGCCCAAGATAGGCAGAAGAGTTATGCTGACAAGGGCGTAAACCTCTTAAGTTCCAAGTAGGGGACAAAGTCATGCTGAAAGTATCACCTTAGAAAGGTGTAATGAGATTTGGAAAGAAGGGCAAGCTAAGCCAAAGATATATAGGACCATTCGAACTAATCGAATGTGTCAGCACTGTAGCTTATAAGCTTAAGCTGCAGAGGAGCTTAGTGGAAGTCATCATGTGTTCCACATCAGCAATCTTAAGAAATGTCTAGTCGATGAATCGCTAGCAATGTCACATCATGATGTGCAGATAGATGAAAACCTGAGGTTTGTTGAGAAACCAATTTAGATCGAGGACTGACAGGTTAAGAAGCTCCGAAGAAAATTGATACCTATAGTTAAGGTTAAGTGGGATGCCCTTAGAGGTCTCGGGTATACATGGGAGGTTGAGTCCACTATGCGACAAAAATCCCCCATCTTTTTGAATAAAATCTCGAGGACGAGATTTCTTTTGAGGGGATGAGGATGTAACACCTCATAAAAATCGTGTCCAATAGTATAGTGACACGTGTTGTATTTTTATTTTAGTCTATTAAAGATTAATAGGGACTAAAGGTGTCAACATGCTCAAATTGAGCATCTGAGTGACTTTTTGATGACAACATGCATAAACAGTAGCCTCTGAGTGACTGATATGTCAACATGCTTAAACAATAGCCTTTGAGTGACTGATATGTCAACATGCTTAAACATAGCTCTGAGTGACTGATATGTCAACATGCTTAAACTTGGCCTCTGAGTGAGTGATATGTCAACATGCCCAGCCTCTGTGTGACATCAGAGTCAACATGCTTATAATGAGCCTCTGAGTGATCCTTTACGAAGTCCTAACTCTCATATGTCCCATTTGTTGGACGAGAGGGATTAAATCCGTAATTATATGAAAGTTGGATGATGGAGGGGTTAAAAGTGTCAACATGTTAATTTATACCTCTGAGTGACCTTTTAACGAACTGAGAGCTCGACAATGTCTGGGCATACTCCCGGGTACGCCAAATATTGGTTACGGAGGGCTAAATATGCTATAAAGGTGTTTTAGGAGGTTTTATAAGTTGAGGGGCTAAATATGTCAAACTTTGAAACTGACCAAGGGGCGCTCGCGGTGCGCGAGAGGCCTATGTCTACAGAATTTTTGCTTGGCCTCCACACATGTTGCCAAAAACCATTGTTTCGAAACTATGTACTTTCAAACAGCTATGCCACGTTTTAGGACACTTGTAAGCTCCCTCTAACACCCCTTAACACCTGGTATCACCTCCTTCAAGCTCTCCAACTATAAATAGGTGCAATGTTTCACCATTTGAACTTGCACCATTCTCATTTATCACTCTATCTCCCTCCTCTGAAAGTTCCTTACTGAAAGGAGCATCCAACTTAGTTCTATTGCATCCTGAGGATCACTTGTAAGTGTTTCTTCTCTTGCATTTCATTTATAGGCTTTTATAACCAAAAGTCAAGCGTTTTACGGAAAACGCCTTGACTTTTGGTTAAGACCATTATGGTCCAGCTATTGTTCGTAATGAACATGGCTAAGTGATCGTAATAAGGTAGTGTTAATCCCTATAAAGGGCACCTCCTGAAGATCACGTTTGCTAGACCAATTGACGGGTCAAAGTTATTATATTAAAAAAATCAAACAGGCCATTTTTCAGAAATATTATATTCTGAGCTTATATATGATATATGTTTTGACACTTAAACAAGTTGGTATAACTATTAGAGCATGTAAGAAAATGTTCGGATCGTCAATTTCAGTTCTAGGGTCTATTCGCAACCGAAAATCGCGAAGTTTGACTTCTGCTTTGACTTTCGATTTTGACCCGATTTAGATTAGTTAGCTACTGATCTAAGGTTGCATTATGATCGTAATATAATGTAGCATAACCCCCTGAGGTTATATTACATGATCATAATCAGAATATGAGTTTATGCACAAGTTCCGTAATTATGCCATTTTGACTAAAATGCCCTTTTTGCATAAAAAGAGGTTTAAATGATAATGAACTTGAAAGTGAGTTTCCTACTAATGTAATATTATAAGTAGGATTATTTGGGATGTCAAAGCAGATTATAAACTGAGTTTATGAACAAGTCCTTGTATTATGTCGATAAATGACGATAAGGTCCTTGTGGCTTATAAAATGGTTTTAATCACATCTTTTCAAAGTAAATATTTTACCTACTGATATTTTATATTAAATAACATATCTAAGACATTCTAACTTGACCTTAACATCAATTTTCATTAAACATCGCATAAATCGTCATTTTACGACATAAGCGCCGTTTCGGCGCGTAGTATGGTTTTAAACCATATTAATCAACCAAGACTTGTTACCTACTGATTTCAAAACTTATTTTAAATATTTTTACAGTAGGTACATGATATAAACTCATAATCCCAAACAATTTATAAAACTATGTGTAAAATGACCAAAATGCCCCTTCGGTGCATTGTTTGGTCATAAAAGATAAATTACACATATAATCAATATCCTACTGATATTATATCTTAAATAAGTTATTTTTCCAGAATACTTATCTTCGTAACATTAAATTATATTCAAATTCCTTTTACACAGTATGAAATTACCAAAATGCCCTTATGAGGCATAGTTTCATTTTAAAACCTTAACGGGCATGGAAGTTGATATCCTACAGATATTACAACTTATTTAAAGTATAATGTAATATATAAAATTTCCATGACTTATCCGGTTACCCAATATCACTGATATGCGTACGGTTAAGTATATGCAACTAATTTACGGAAATTAACCGAAACGGGTCTTACCTTGTCATTTAAGTCTCAAAATCCAGAATGTTTATAGTTTATCCATATTATACAAGTTAATATACTTGTTGGGATTAAACTACATTCTATCCGATCATCGTTTAATCTAAGGTTATACGTTTTGATCTTGTACGCTACTCGGTCTAAGTCTATGACTTAAATAAGACCGTTAGTATTTAATTGGTTAGCTTATGCCATAATCCAGACTAGAGACTTGCCGGTAAATGCTATCTGCACTTAGTACTTTTGTGTACGGCTGACTTATAAAAATCTTGCGTTTAAACGAAGACTAGCTCAGGTAGATACTCTCGTCTTATTTCCCCTATACGGGCTTAGGTTATGGTAAATTATTACCGCTTGGTCGGAAATGGGAGCAATCGAATGCCGAATTATGGCTAGTAAATCCGCATATTCTGTTTTAATCAGTTTTGTTTGATAACTTAAACATCAGGGATCAACTACCATGTCCCGGATATCCTCGGCTCATTACATTAGATAATGGTCACGACCTTAGCGGGTGTAGGCATACACCTGATAGACGCTCAAAATGCATTACCCACAAAGTTGGGGGATAACTCCTTTGTGAGTTCTCAAGTGTTGAGTATATTAATCATGTCCCAATTTTCGCACTGGGCCCTGTATGCATGGACAAACAAGTGAATCTATTAACAAGTTTATAAAGTAACTTTCCCAAGTTGTAAAAAATTTTGTGCCAAAGTGCACTTAAAACTTTTTTTTAAATGTTTTCAAAATGAGTCAGTTGGGTGTATTTACCAGCGAAAGATGACGTATTTTCAAAAGACTAAGCTTGTAGGTACAATCCGAAATAGGCTGGAAGTGCTCGGTAGTGATAAGAGGATCTTGCAAATCCTAGATTTGCCCAAAGTCTGTTAGACACATTTTTGTACATTTTATGATCCGCTCGTGAATCTTCTATTAAGAGTCGTCTGTATATTATTTTGTACTATGAACATTTGGTCTGTAATAGTAATTTAACTCCAAGACTTCCATTGTGCTGTGTTTAATTGACTATGATGATATCAACTTACGTCACAATATTCCGCACCCGGGCCCACTGATGTTCGTATTAGTTGTGGAAAGGCGGGGTGTGACAATGTAGAATGCCCATAGAAGAACGGAATTCATCCATAACATGATTCTTGAATTCAGTATCATTGTCGCTTCTAATTCTCCTTATATTCAAATTGTACAAGTTTTCAAGTAAAGTGAGGAGATTCTTGAGGATCTCAGGAACTTCACTCTTGTGTGCCATAACATTTACCCATGAAAATCTTGAATAGTCATCAGTAACAACTAAACAATATGCATCGCCAAAGGTTGTTTTGTGTTTCATAGGTCCAAAAAGGTCCACATGAAGACGTTCAAGAGGTATATTGACGGTGTTGATTTTCTTCACATGATGAAACTTCTTTGCTTGCTTTCCCTTTTGGCACGACACACAGACGTCTTGTAAATGAAAATTCTGGACTGGTACACCAATCACATGATTATTTTCACCAAAAATTTCATTTTCCTCAAGTGAATGTCCCCATTCGTCTACGCCAAGAGATTGACTCCTTTTCAGTGGCTTTTGAGACAAAACATGTAACTTGCGTAGACATAGTAATAGCTTGGTTCATGTCAAGAATATACAGATCATTATTCCTTGGAGCCGACAATAGAATCCATTCTTTGGGAATTTTGAAACTAGGTTTTAGCACATAACAACCAGCATCATCATAATGAACTGTGAACTTCTTGTCACAGATTTGAGAAACACTCAGAAGATTGTGATCAATTTGATGAACATAATTGATCTTGTCAAAACTAATAACACCATTGGAAATCATTCCCTCTCTAGTGATGTAACCGCCTTTATCTCTAGCAAAAGCAACATAGCCTCCCCTAATGCTTTTCAAATCATAAAGGAGCCGTAAGTCGCATGTCATATGCCGGGAAGCTCCACTATCGAGAATCCAATGACTATTCATAGTTCCTCCTGGAAAACCATGCACATTACATTACCCGATTAGTTTGAGATGGGGACCCAAGCCTTAGTGGTCTTGGGTCGACCCTTATCATCAAGAAATGTGATTTCTATATCTTGATGATTTGGAAACTGTGTGCCTTCCCCTGAAACAGTACCGGGTTTAGGTTTCCAAGATTGTTGACGTTTACCTGATTGATTATGATTTACAGATTTAGACACTTCTGGTATTAACGAACTTGGTTTCTTCTATGCAACATCCGGTTTTAATGCCTTTTCAATTACTTTGACTTGTTTACGTCTTTGTTTTTCTACTTGTTCCTTAACAATACGTTTGTCTTGTTTAGGTGATACAGATCGACGTTGGCAATTCTTTTCATGAGGGACATTTTCAACAAACTTTGATTTTGCTGAGTTCGTACAATTTTTGATTATGTGGCCAAACTCCCCACATTTAAAACATGATCTCCTTTCAACAAATTTAGGAGATGCTGTTTTATGACTCGATGTTGAACTTGTTCGCCTAGAGGTACTTGGTCCATCATCACACCCCTTCATATGTTGAGTGTAATTGTTTGACTGTCACGTTTTAAAAGCTTGACTTGATTTACAAAATCTATATTTGACATATTTTCAAAAGTCTCGGTTTTATCAGTACCATTTGAGGCTACAAAGTTAACATTCTCTCCCTTTTTCTTATTGCGAGCTCCTTTAGCTTCAACCTTCGGTTGTTTAAGTTTTTCAGCTCGCTTTTCTTGTTGTCTACTTTTAGAAGCGATTTCTAGTTGTTGTTTGATTGGACTTTTCTTTCTCAAAAATTTTGTTGTTGAATTTTTGAAAACTTGATCAATTGAAGTTGGATTAACATTTTTGATTGGAAAATCCTTGTTCGAGTAAATTTTCGCATCACCAATCAACATATACAACACATTATCGCTCTTAGACGTAGAGACAAGTGTCTTGACAGATTTGATAGGATCAATCTCTTGTTTTGTAACAGATTGCAGAATGGGAGTAGTAGGATCACATAAGATATGATTCTCAATTGGAATTTCTACCCCTGTCCTTTTATCAAGAGTCTCAATTGGATCCCAGTTTGCTTGTTCAAAATAGTTTTTGTTAACTCAGACACACTTTTCTTAAGAGTCTCAATTATTGATTTGAATTCTTTTTCATTTCGAGTCAAGCATATTTGCCTCTTTGCGCTTAGAAAGTTCAACTACCAAGCTTTGATTGTGACTGTTAATTGTTTCAAGTTTAGGTTTTAAATCAGCACAATCATTGTATATCCTAGGAGAGTCGGATTGTACAAGACTTGTCGAAGCTGCAACATTAGCCATAAAAGAAGTAAGATGAGAGAAGGTCCATCGTTGGCAAATAATTTCTCTATTTCCTTTTATGCAACTTCGGCTTTCTTTATCAACCCAGAATTTTGACTTTTCAGCTTCTCTGCTTCTTTCAGCAACTCATCGACCTCGGTATCCATCTTTTCCCTGACATCCAAATCTAATCTATAACCACCCACGCTTGAGTTTTCCTCGTCAGAACTCCCATTATACCCAGAACTATCATCATCATCAGAAGAGTCAATACTGTGAACATGTTTGATATGATTGATTATCTTAGCATAACAAGCAGTTCCTCCTTGATTCTCATTTCCCAGCTGAACTAACCAATCACATCCTTCATCTGCTTGCACTACTAAAGCTCTGCTTGTGTTGTTTGAAGCCCCAGACTAGTTGGAGTTGTTTGGGTTGTTAACAGCTGCTATACCCTGTTCATTGTTAACTTGAGTTGTGTTGGATGTGTTTGATTGCTTTCGACAAGGGTTGTGATTTCCTTGCTTGCTAGTTCGAGTACATTCACGTGTGAAATGACCTTTCTCACCATAATTGAAGCAAGTAACAACATCTTTATCAAAGCCATACTTTGTGTCTTTCTTGCTTTCCAAACTTGTTCTTCCAGTTCTACTCATGTAGTCTTAGGCTCTTCTAACCGCACTAGCAAATGCCTACTTAATATCCATCAACTCCATTTCCTCTCTGTCTATTTGTTGATAGTCCTCATTAGTCAAATTAATGTTTCCAATTTGACCCGTGACTAATCCACAATATGCACTAACCATAGTGTTTAGAAGTTCCATGTGTTCCGGAGCAACTTCCACACTGACCTTGGAAAGATGTGAAGTATCAGGTCTGATGGTATTAGGATTTGAAGATTGAAATTTGTTACCATAGAAAGCTTGTTGAGAAGCTTGTTGTGGAAATTGAGGTGTAACAACTTGTGGTTGAGGAAGAAAGGCTTTTGGATCAAATGCTTGGCCATAGGTTTGAGCACCTGAACCAGCAGATTGATCTGTATGAACTGGTTGTATTAGAAAAGATTAACATTTGACAGAAATGTTGTTTGGAGTTTCGGTTGCTGAGTCGTACTAACATCTGTGTTGATACCTCCAAAACACATTTCAGGGTTTTGTGGAACTGGAACTCTTTTCGCTTTTCGTATTTCTTCTTCATTCTTGTTCTCAAGCTTCTGAATGAATTCATAAATGCAAATCACATCCAGAACACCAATATGCTTTAGCAAGTCAATGAATTGACTCCACTTAGGTGGTAAGGCATCAGCAAAACGAATTACAATCTCTTGTGGAGATGCGTTCACCTTGTAAGAGTACATTTCACTAAGCAAATGATAGAAACGGGTTGTCATGTCACTCAGTGTCTCATTCTCCATAAACAAAAATCCTTCAAACTCTTTCTTCAAAAGATCATGTCGTATCTTTCTCGTTGCAGCATTTCCTTCCCCTCTTGCTTCCAAGGTATCCCACAAATTCTTGGTTGTGGTACAATACACAAATTGATGATAAATATCCTTATGAAGTGCTTGTGTAAGGATAGCAAATTCCTTCTTCTCCAAATTATACGCCTTTTTATCATTTTCATCTAAGTTCGCTAAAGAGGTTGGATTTGATTCTGCTTCTTCGGGAGATTCCTTGTATGGTGCAGTGAAACATGTCCACAATTCTGTATTTTAACCAAGAACATACGTATGAATACGACCTTTCCATGAAGGATAATCGTTCATATGATTCAACTTTGGTGGACGGTTGTTACTTCCAGTTTCACTCTCACTAATGAGAAGAGTTTGAATGCTTTGGTTTTGATTTGTCACGCATGCCCATTGATTAGCGGTAATCATGGCCGTTTGCTGAGGCATTAACGATTGTACCTATGAGGTTGCAGAGCTAGATTGTGGTGGATCTTGGCTTGTACTTGAACTACACCCACAGTCCCAAGGATTTGTACCCATTTTACTTGTTTGTTTATAAATATCAGCTTAAATATCCAAAATTCAAATGATTAACTTGAAATTAAAGCCTTCTTTTGAAATTCAAACTTCAAAAGTCACGAACTAGCAATCCACAAAACAGTTGTTCACGAAAAACCTATACCACGAACAACCAAGGGTATCACGAAATACCTCATGTTCTTTGCAGAGTTGGTTTTTCGAAGAAGAGTCCTTCGCAGATGGGTCTTTGGCAGAGGGGTCCTTCGCAACCAATTGTTCGTGAATTGTTAGGTGAGAAGTTTCCTTTTATATCAGAATCTTGTTTCTGAATTTTAGAAAGTTGGTAGCTGGTTAACCAGATTTGGTTAAAAAACAAACATTCGAAAAACAATTTTTCAGTCAAATTTTAAGGTTCTATCAACACTCAAGGAATATTCCGGTGAGTTTTTGATAGAAAATTTCAAGAAAAACCGTATCCTAACATGTCTCCATGTATTTTAACAAGGTTTTATATAAATTAACTGCAAACAACAAGTTTACCTAAGTTTTAAACCACTTTTCTTATAAAAACTTAAGTTTCTTGTTTTAAGTTCAAGAACACTTCTAGGAAGCTTCACAACTTGTTCAAACACTACATTATGCTTGGTTTTAAACAAGGAAGATTGCCAAAACTCTGATACCACTTGTAGGTCCACTTGGAGGATCAAGATAACCTACTTCCTTGTTGTCTAGCACACAAACGAGTGCGGAATCCACGTATGTATGCAAACTAAAGCAAAGTAACACAAACATAACGTAACCAAAGATTCACTATCTTGATTAACTGAAGAGAGCTAGTACAAACACATACACACAATGTTCATACAGACTCAGGGTTCTCTCACTCTCTTGTGCTCTCTTGCTAACATTGTGAAGTGCAAGTCTGTTTATATAGGCCCATCACCCAGTAACCATACGAAGAAGGTTAATGAGCCACGAAGAACAGACATGCCCTCGAAGAAGGTGTTCTTTGTTGCCTATCCTGCGAACCACCAAGAATATCACGAACAAGGGTTCTTCGTGAAGGATTACTCCCACGAAGAAGTAGGTTCTTCGTGGGTAGGCTGCAAACAGACAGTAACATTCAGCAACAACAGATACAGCAAGAACACTAAACACAAATACTAACAGTATGCACACATGCAACTGTTTTACAACGCAACAAACTAAACGTCATACTCAATCAAGATAGGAGGATATCTTGATTTGGTCGACACAAACAAAACTTTTCAGACGCAATAAACAAATACTGTACAATTATAGACGCAACTAAGAACAAGCGACATACACAAAAGTGCATCAACAAAAGTACACTATTAAATTCATAATTACTCTTATATGTTTTTCATGGTATTTACATCTATAGAAATGCTTAAGTACTATGGAAAACCATATTGAACACTACGAGAAGTTGAGGGACGTTATAGATAATTTGGTTAAAGATGGAAAATCAAAGTATCCATGGAATGAATCCATATTACACATGTGCAAGGAATGGGATAACAAATTTCCTCAGTCTCAAAGTACGAAAGATGTTAGTAACATCATCAGTTTGGATGATCCCACTGAAAAAACACTAACCAAGGAAGTTGAGACAGTATAAGATGGTACCGAAAATGCAAGTATGTAACAATAACTGCTAAATATTATATATATATATATATATATATATATATATTTGGCAACTTTAAAGGTCACATTGTTGAACGAGATAAGTTCAAACAAACAATGAATGAGCATCATGAAGAACAAAGTGCGAATGATGAGCAACATGAAGATGGTGCACAAGAAGGTATATATTTACTTTTATAAATAATTATTCTACTAGTAAAAATATATGTTTTTGACAATATTACAAGGGAAGGTACAATTGTTGGGCATAATGAAAAGATGCTGGTGAAAATAAAGGTGGCGATGATGCAAATAAATGAAGTTGAACAGGGTACCAATGAGACATTACGAAAAGAAATTGAGATTAAATGTCAAGAAACACAAATAAAACACCCGGTTGCTAAAGAGGGTTCCTTTGGGTTCAATAAGTTTTTTACTTTAAAAGATGCATGTACAATAAAGAACAAAGTATGCAAATATTTACTCTAGTATTTACATGTAGTTTAATTTGTTGCTACTAAATTAAGTCTTATTGGTCAGGTTGATAAGTATTTGAGTTTTAGTGATGCCATAGATCAGTATTTTGTTTGGATCTTAATCTAGATAAATAATATCTACTCTAGCTTTATATTTTGACAATATTGAAGGTGAGAGGAGGTTGACGAGAGCGTCAGTTAGAGCAATGGAAATCCTTGTGGCGGAAAGGAGGATGAGGAGAATTAGAAGATGGCCTAAATTGACTTGGGCTGAGCGAATTAGAAAAGAATTGTTAGAGTTGCACCTTTCTGAGACATGGTCCAAGATGGGAGTTCATGGAGACATAAGATTATGGTTAAAGACTTTTAGCAAAAGATACAATTGTTTCTTAGCTTTCTCTTAGGGGTTTTGATTTTCCTAAAATTTAGGTGGTTATTGCTTGTGATTTTCTTACAATATCTATATAGATGTTTTATGATGTTACATATATTTATACTTTGCTAGGCATTTTGATATATATTTATTTCTATTTACTATGTTACTCTGTCACTACCTCATAAGTTATTGTGCCGTTGCTATATTTTTATTCCGGGTTGTTTGCATATTTCTTGTTTTTGAGTCAAGGGCTGCTCTGGAAGCAGTCTTTCTATCCACACGAATAGAGGTAAGGTTTGCCTACATCTCACCCTTCCCAGACCTTATGAATCGCTTTACCATTTGTGTGGTACGGTTGTTGTTGTTGTTGTATTAGTGGTAATAGTCGTAAGTTCCTCCCTAGTGGAAGCATTATTTAGCAAATAAAGTCATCTTCATGATTAATGGCGTTTTCTACAACAATTGTGAACTTGAATCGTGATGGTCAGGTGAGTATATGTTACTTGGTATGTCTAATTTGATGATTTTATGTATGTATTAGTGTGAAATGATGTTACATTGTGATCTTATGTGGATTTCAAGATGATAAAGAAATTGGAGTGCAAATGGAAGGAACTTGAAGGGTTGAAAGTGTAACAAAGCAGAATATTGGAGGTGAAGAAAGGTCAGTGTAGCTTACGTCAGCATCGTATAAGTTGGCGTATGAGTTAGCGTTTGACAGAATAAGGCCGGCTAATGGGTCGGCCAAATCGGGCAAAGACCCGAGGCCCAAAAATTCAAGGGGACCAATAAGTTTTTAAAAAATGTTATATATTATGTATAATAAAAGGTTCAAAAAAAACTCTTATTTACCTACATGTTAACTTATCAAATCTATAATTTAAGGCGAACTTTCAAACCCAATTAAAAAATTAGCAAGGATGGGGCACTAAAACTTAAACGGCAATTGGAGTTTCCCACTCCTAGCGATATCGCAGAACAAGGCACCAATGATTAGGGGTTTGGATCATCATCTTCATCAGCGATTAGGTTTCCATTCATGCAATATTTCGTGTTTAGAATCAGAAGCTACACTAAATCCAATACAAAATCGTTGTACTGTGGTTTTTTTATATAGGGAGGGGGCCAACTTTTTTGCCTCGTACGAGGCACAAAAGTTTTTTTTATCATTTTTGGGACGACCATGGATAGAAGGCAATAATCGTAGAAGATACTTTCAATGCAGCTTACGCCATATTCAACATAGCTACACTGCAGGTCGAGTCTGCCTAGAAGTTCGCTATCCAGCCGCCGCTATATAATTGCACTTACTTAGGGTTTCGAAAACTACCTTCCACACATCAATTTTGGGGGATTTTGGACAAACCCACTTGATCCCGAAGCTTCTGATTTCAATCACGTTCATGTGTTTTTTGTTCCATATCTGACATCATGTTCATGAGTTTTGTGTTCAAAATCAAGATTTGAAGATACTTTCAAGAAGATGCATGGCTAAATCACCATGATCATTCTAGGGTATAGGGTTTGTGCTAATTATCAAGTTCAATCTTTGTTTTACCTAATTTGGAATTGGATTTGATACAACCTTTTGGTTTATTGGATTCATATGTTTTTTTTATTAAATGGTTGGTTTTATATAAATTTAGTTGGTTTTTCATCAATCATTGGCTAAACTTAATGAAGTGTTATTTTAAATTGTACAGGTTCAAATATGCTTAAACGGATAATATATATTTTGATCATATAAAATAATATGAAATAGAAAAAAAGGGTTTCAAATTAAATAAAAAAAAAGGTCTAGATGATATCTACACTATTAAGAACAAAAAACATTTATATAATCTCCACATATGTAATACATGCGATAGGAATCAATGTTTTATCAAAGCTAGAATACCAAAATTGTATTGAATGTTTATCAAAGAATATAATAAACTAATTCTGAAAACAACTATTTTATTTATATTAAATAACTACAATAAAAAAACATTATATCATCGAAAAAATCAATCATCTTCATCTTAAATGTAGTCGAATCTAGGAAGTGTCGTAACATGTTCTATCGAATCAGCTCGAAGATTTGAATATATTTGTCTTGACTTGATTAGATTTTGGTTTTGCGTTCTCTGTTCGTCACTAATGTCTTCGTTATTTGATTTGGTCTCCTCAAGATAATATTCAACTATTGCACGGCCTTCATCCTCTAAAATCATGTTGTGTAGAATGACGTACGCGTACGTGCGTTTCTTATTTGATCTTTTTCATACAATCGACAAGGCATGCTCAACATGCGCCACCTTTTCTATAAAATACCAAATGCTTGTTCGACGTCTTTGCGTGCCACCATATGAACTTTGTTAAACTTTACTCTTTTAGGATCTATGGTTCCATCTCTTGATAATGATTTTACAAAAACAGCCTACTCAGGGTAAATTCCATCAACAAGATAGTGCCCATACTAGTATTCAACATTATTTACAGAAAAAAAAATGTTCCTTTAGGTCCAACACCATTTATTAGATCATTGAAAAGGGGTGAGTGATTAATAATGTTTATATCGTTATGTGAACCGGGCATACCAAAGAATGCATGCCATATCCAAAGATCTTGTGATGCAACAGCTTCATGCAACATAGCCGGCATTCCATGATTTTCATTTGTGTGAGAGCCTTGCCATGCAGTTGGACAAAGTTCTCACTCCCATTTCATACAATCTAAACTAACTATCATCCCGGTGAGACCTTGATATCCAATGTGATGATCTATAATTTGTTTCATATCTCTAAACGTTGGTTTTCTCAAGTATTTTTTTCATATATAGTTCAATGATATACGCACAAAAATTGTGAAGACTTTTCCTAACAACCCGTGACGACGTGTTTAAATAGTCATCCATTATGTCGGAACTATTCACGTAAGCAAATTGTCTTAGTGCGGTCGTAACCTTTTGCCACGTGGTAATCCTAAATTACCACGTGCATCGAGTCTTTGTCGGAAAAACATAATTATCCTCTAAAACCTTTGATATTCTTAAAAATAAATATTTACTCGTACGAAAACGACGCCTAAACATTCTTTCATCATATGTTGGTTCGGGTGACAAATAATCACTTACCAGCAAATCATTTGCGGTTTCGCGTTCACGAACGATATACTTCCTCCGTTTGGGTTGGGGTTGGGAAGTCCCTTTATCTGAATCTTCAGCGATAGCCTTCAGTACCGTCGCCACTGTTGATATTAATATTTCCGCCACTTTGTCCGATGAGGATGACAAATCATAACTATCAGACGAATCGCTTGAACTTGAAGAATTCATTGTATATATATTTTTTTGTGTGGACTACTTTTTGAATATTTGGATAGTAAAATATAGTAAGAATTGTTTGATTTATAAAGAAAATAAGTTAAAGAATTTTTTTAAGTAGCCGTTAGCAAACGGCTTGCCCAACGATCCTATGTCTCAAGCCAATCCCAGCCATCCACACCATCCCTCTCCCGCCCAAGCCAGGATTCAAAGTCACGCTAGCTGGGTAACACCATGACCAACGCTGACACACTGTGGCTTAGCCGGTGTTGCTTCGCTTCCTTGCCCCAACCCACGCTCCACACCCCGCGGTCTAATATTGAGGTGTATCCCTCTCGCTGGTTAAATCTTAACTCAACCAATAACATTGCTGCCTCAATATTTCATGGGTCCATTTCTTACTTACTTTTTAGTTTTTTTCCATTTCTTTTTTCTGGATTATGTGGAATTAATAATCATGCAATCGAGAAATTTAACGATTCTTTTTTTTTTTTGAATCACGTTCAACGCTCTTAATTCTTACAATCCTAATAGTCCAAACGGTGGTGTTTATAAAATAAATCGATCATTTCTGGTTTATAAAGTTCAGTTTACAATATAGAAATCCGAATTTGATTATATAATTTAGGTTTTGAAACTTGAAACCAGTAGATGGTGTAAATCAAACCGGTCATTTACCTATTATATTTTTTTCAATTTCTCATATTTATGTACTAATCTATAGATTAAAAAAAGTAATACAAACTAACGATTTAGGGCCTTTCAGAGTTTAGACTGACCTAACCAAACTAATCAATTTCATTAGTCGTTTTTCAAAATTGTACTTAAGAGTTTGACTTACGTATTTTGTAATACAACCGATCTTACAAGTAAGCATAGAGTTTGACTATTGTAGTAAGGATATGATGGTAGAAATAAGCTGTATCTCCAATTCCCCATACAACTCTTCTTTTTTTTAAAGACCAACAAAAACTTCATTGAGGAAACCCGGAAGCCAACAGGAGGAAACTGGCAAAAAGATACAAATACACGCAGAAACCAAAAACAAAACCGGAAGAAACAAAATAACAAGATACTAGATAAAATTGTCTACATTGAATCTTATCCACTCCTCCCAAGAGAACACGGCTCTTTTGGCTTGATTTTTAATCCATAAAAACCCAAGCGTCTTCACGTCTTCCATGGTCTTTGAAACCGAAAACAGCCTCATTTCTACTCCACCAAAGGCTCCACATGACAATATAAACAAGCGCTTGAACAGTTTTTCTCTTCGCCATGGACCCGCCCAGTGCCTCGTGCATCGTCAAAAGATCCCGAACGTGGAACGCATAGAAGTACGGAACCCGCCACCACTGGAAGATAACCTGCCACACCATCTGGGAGAACTGACACCCAGTAAAAATATGTTCCGTTGACTCCGAGCAGTCTTGACATAACCTGCACGACATATCCTGAATGATCAAGTTGAGGGCGCATAACGTATCGGTGGTTGGAAGACAGTTAAGTAACGCCCTCCATCCCACAAAACTAACTTTCTTTAACGGAAAAGTCTCTTGACTCGTTTAGGCTCCACTTCCATCTATCCTTTTCCCGCGCCAACATAATCGAGTCCAACATACCCAACAAATCCTGCAGCTCTTCGGTCTCAATAGGAGACAACGTTACACGCACCCAGTCCCATTCGTATGTATAGATTCCAACCACATACTTCAGACGGTTAGCAACCGTACACCCTTTGCAATTTTCTATAAAAAAAAAGATTCGGAAACACACTTTTCAGACTGCACGACCACAACCAAACATCAATCCAAAATAACAAGGACTCCCCATTCCCCACCGTACCCACTATAGAGCGCGACAAATTAATATTTATCCGGCTTAGATCCGAACTAATATTGACAATTTGCTTCCACGGCCCCGCATTTGTAAGCAACCTAGGAATGAAATCTAGGAGTTGACCACGGCCCCATGTCTCTTGTCTGTTTCTGTTTGTCTTTTTCTTTCAGGAATCTTGAGTGGGGCACAGCCCCGTGCCTGGGTGGCACAGCCCCATTCTTATCTCCTGATTTATTGTTTTTGGTATGAAGTGTCAACTTCTCTTCTTTTGTATTTATGTTGGTTTTTGCCATTAATTTGTTTCTTTTGTACATTTAAGCTCTTTTAATCCTGAAAATCAAAAGTATATAAAGAAACGATCTTTTTCCAACGTTAGTACTAAAAAGAGTTAATTTTATACGTTATTTGATATAATTTATATGTTGCATTTGACGCATATCACCAAACATGTAAGTTCTATGTTTTCTTTAATATATATAATATCTGGGACCTAATCATTCGAATATGTGAGATATTCGGAATGAACGTGATAGCGTGTTACAAAAATTGATGAGTTTTGTACTTAATGCTTGGAAATTTTACATGTTATGTCCTTTAAGCCTAACACGATTAATTTTAAGCGTTATGTGAAGGATAAATTGGTCTTTTTACCTTATTTAACCCAACCATTTTAATAATTAAAACAAAATGAATGTATGCTAATGACATCTCTCTAAACACACATATACTCTTTTCTAAAGCCTAACCCACTACCTGTCGCCATTACCGTATCACCTGCCACCATCCACCCTCACAACAGCACCAACACTTTAAGGTTCTTGCTAACTACTTTGGGATTTTAATACAATTCTCAATATAAGAACTCATCCATATTAATGAAGAAAATAAAAATTACCAGTTACTTATATCGAATCATGAATTATATGGATTCAAAAGCTTTTAATTAGTGTCTACTGTAATTTTAGGAATTTTCGATGATGGTTATCCATGACATGCGAAGCATGATGGGTTTTAAAGGGTATAGGCATAGCCAAGCACTGCACACTAAACTCGTGATGAATTAATAAAAGCATAACATCCGTAAATACTCAAACCAAATTCCAGGACAAGTTTATCATCAATCATACCCAAGACTCTGTTCTTCGTAGAAAAGATCAAAACTTTTCGATTTTCTGGAACAAATATTCGTTTTTGGGTCTGGATTTTCTTCAATTTTAGAATCATTGATGATCATTTGAAATTTATGAATGTCAATAAACAGATCTTCTTCATCATACTGGTGGTATGGTTGGGGAAGATTCACCACACTTTCATCTCACTGGCAAGATTCATCTTTATTTGCCCCTATTGCATCGATGGATTCATAGCACACATCGATAACCCGGCCCGTTTACCTGAACCCACCATATCAAACTCTCACCGGGTCCGTTTTCCGGCTACTGATTTGTACACCACCCATAACAACAACCAAAGTCCCACCTTGTCAGTGTTTCGCTTGACGAGAAGAACCACCAAGGAAAAAGATGTGCGGGTGGTGCTGGTGTAAGGGTGGGTGGTGGTGAGTGGAGTTTTCCTTTTATATATATATATTATATATATATTAAAGAGTTTAAACGAAAAGAAAAATTTTGTAAGAATAAAAAGAATATCTTTTAAACTAATATAAATTCTTTATATACTTGTATTTAATATTATTAAAAAGGGCATATAGGTAAATCTATAATTGTCATTAATTAGTTAATTAACTTGTAACTCATTTTTTTAATATATTCTTTCAAGATAAAATAATTTATAGTGTAGGACAATTTTCGACATGTGTAGGATAAATTTTAGTATGTGCAGGTTTTGAAATGTGTAAGGTAAATTTACATGTGTGTAGGTAAATTTCGGTAAATGTAAGACATATGTAGGATAAATTTTGAAATGTGTAAGATTAAATGGTTTTGCTTTATTAATGAGAGATAACATAATTAATGAGAGAAGTTATAAACTATTTAATATTTTACCATTATCCTCTTTCTTCTTTTTCTTCTCATTTAAAATTTCTTCTCAAATGAACATTCACACACATATATATATATATAGAGAGAGAGAGAGAAAGTGTGTGTGTTAGAGAGAGAGTCTTTTAGATATATATAAAATTTATTTTGTTTTAGTTATTAAAATTATTAAAATAGTTTTGTTAAATAAATTGGAAAGAAGTCTAATTTACCCTTCACTTATTGCTTAAAATTAACCGGGTTAGGTTTAAAAGAAATAACATGTAAGATTTTCTTACATTACGTACAAAATTCATCAACTATAAAGACAAAGGACACCGTCTGAAACTTGATATAAAGATAAAGGAAAAAATTGTAATTCACTCTAATATTATATCTAAATGTACCTAAAAATGTACTCGTTTTAGCAATAGTGGGATGCCCAGCTTGAACACATCACTTAAAGGTTTGTCTAATTTTGGTTCATAGCCAAAGCCAATTTGGCTAAAACTTTGCTTAGAAATATATGTAATTGAGGTACAAATACATTAAATTATGTATAAATACTTGAAATTGAGGTTTAAAATATGAAATACATGAACTTGAGCAGCTAGAAATATATGAAAATATGAATGCTTTGGTTCGGTTAAATTTGGCTAAATGTGGGTTCAAAAACCGATAACTGAATTTTTTATTAATTCACTTTTCAATTAATCGATTAGTCGGTTGTTAGTTAAGGCGGTTTCTTGTTGATTTCGGTTCAATTTTGTCTGTTTTAGGTTCGGTTTCGATTAACAATTCAATTATTGCCCACCCTAGACATAATCACGTAACTTATCTACTTCTATAATTAGAAACTGATGTATTGAAAAATACATTCATTTATCATGTATAGTTTGTAGTATTTTAGTTGGTATTCGTCGCGATTTGTCAAGAATAGATCTACTTTTAATCCAAATAAGTTTTGCAGGTCCTGGTTCATGAAAGTGGCTGAAAAGAAGGGAAAATGAGTTGAAATGGTAAACGAGACCAAGCCGGATCGTAGTTGGAACCCGAGAGAAGAAACGAATCGCAAAACGGGTGAAAACAGCCGCTGGCGGCCCGCGACCGAACCACCTAAAGCGTCTCGCGACTAGCGAGAGTTTAAGAGTTATCCAGAGTTATTTCACTCGGTCGCGGGGCGTGACCGAGAGCCTAATCCCTCTTGCGGCCGGCGAAAGGGTGATGTTTCCAGAGAGTTACGTAAACCTATCAGATTTGTGAAAGATAGGTATATATGTAGAGTTAAATACAATTACAATTAGACTTGAATGAATTGGAGAGTTTAAGAGCACAAATTCTGGATCTTGAGAGCTGGTAATTGGAGTTGAAGCTGCTAGGAATCATCAAGGTGAATCAAGAGCTTGGAAACGAAAGCAAACACGGGTTATATTGCGAAATCTTTTCACTTTTTGTTCCTGTTGTGTTTAACTTTGATGAATTTTGATTTTAACTTTGTTTTGATTGTTTTTGAGACCATGTTATTTGGCTAAACTTATGTTGCTACCTAGGTTTTGATTTATTTGTTATGAAAGTTTGGAACTTGCTTTGATTTAACGATGTTTTAATGGTGTTTTTAGTAAAGTAAACAACTTTGACTTTTTGATTTAGTGTATTCGCATGATTTGAGTTAGTTATTGATTAATTAGTTGTTTTACATAAATCTTGTTGGATGTCTTCCATAGAATAGGTTTGTGTTGATTTTTGAGTCTTGACAGGTTCGAGTAATCATTCGGTAGAATTGGCCAATAAACCGGAAAAACGACTAAGTAAGATATATAATTAACATTATACTAAAATTAATTATTGAGAAATAATAATTTATTAACTGAATTGATTAGGTAAATTGTTAGATTTAGGGTTTGAGAAAATTCCAAGTCTAGTTTACTTGCCATAATCAAGTCGGTTAAACTAAATTAAGCGTCATAGTTGGTCTAGGCTTTCTATTGAGAGGTAGTTAGCTAATTTAGGCACTTCACTAAATATTAGATATCCGAAAGGAAGTCTTTAAAACTGGTAAACCTAACTACTTGTAGGATATAATAGGTGTCTTCCGAGAAGGGTCGGGGTCCTGTTCGGTATACCTTAGAGTCTAGCATTCCAAGATCCCGGTTTTCCATTCACATTATTAAACAATAAAAAGACCAAATCACTAGTAACAGAAAATCTAACCTAGGTAGCCATTCCGCCAACCTTGAATTAATCTCTAATCAAAAGTTCAATTAAATCCACTTTAGTTAAGTAATTTTAGTTTAATTATAAATTTAGAATTATTAGCAACCCCTCCCCCCCCCCCCCCCCAAAAAAAAATATATATATAAATAAGTGTGTTAATTGAGTCCAGATCGAGTCGTCAATATAATTAGAGAGTCTCGTGGGTTCGATAATCCGGACTTACTTAAACTATTCTACAATTGATCGGTCCACTTGCCGGTTAGTAGTTTAGAAAAAATTAGGAGTCTAGAGTATAATTTGAATCTAGAATTAGGGTAACTTTAATTGTTTTTAATTAACTACTTTTAGAACATCAAGTTTTTGGCGCCGTTGCCGGGGATTCTCTTTGGCAGTTGTGTTGATTACTCGATTTAGGCTTAATTGTTTCATTTGTGTTTACCGTTTTTTGTTTGCGTCGCAGGAGTCTAAATAATTTTGTTAGTTTAATTTAATTTATTTTTAGTATCTTTTCTGAATTCTCATACTTGTCTCGTTTCCGGTTTTTAGTGGATGCCCCATACGCGTTCGCAAGGACCTCCGCCAAAGCCACCAACGGATACATCGTCTCCTCTCGCGCCAAAGGTTCGTACTTGTTCGGTCTCTTTTTTCAGGTTTTTCCGATTCATCCCGCCCTTTTATACCACCCGACTTTGACTTCACGCCAAAGCCCTCACCACCTAATTCCCCATCGCCCCGTATAATTCATATCCACCACCCGTTTTTCCCAACGCCAAAAACCAAACCGTTTACCAACAGGCCACCATCGGTTTCACCGGTGCGAACTCGCCCATCATTCTTCCTTCCATGAATAATGACAAAGCCTGGCAAATCCCATCTTACATCATGACCGCTATAACCGACTCGTGTCAATTCCACGGTCGTGATGGCGAGGATGCGCCTATCCATATTAACCGCCTTACCCGCCTCTATCACACTTTCAACATGGAAGGTGCGGGCAACGATGCCCGTTTCCTTCAAGTCTTTCCCTTTTCTCTTGGAGGTCGAGCCGCCGTCTGGCTTGACTCTCAACACCTGGTACTTTCACTACTTGGGCCGCTCTACGAGATGCTTTCCTTAAGAAATATTTTACACCCGCAAAAGCATTTCGCCTTGGTGATCAGATCCATTCGCTCGGAATGAAACCTGACAAGCATTATCATCTAGCCTGGGAACGTTTCCAAACTTTGGTGTCCTGTTGCACGGTCTGTCTGATTGGTCACTTGTAGAGAAATTCTACAACGGTCTCACCCCTGAAACCCGAGCCCGATTTGACACATCTGCTGGTGGACACCTAATGGGAAAAAAGACGGTTCTTGAGTGTAATGACCTCTTTGAAAGCTTCGCACATTCAGACATAGACTATAGCACTGCCGGCAGGAATTCAACCCCTGTTTCTCGTACTACCCCGGTTAACCGGGATTTACACCAAGTTAGCTTGGAAACTACGGTAGCGGCTGCATGAGATAGCTTTAAGCGTGAGGTCACTAGGAGATTCAGGAGTTGAGAAAGAAAGTGGATAGGTGTGAGGAGTGTCGAGGGGGTCATGATACGATAGAGTGTCCTACGCTCACTGTTGAGCAGGTAGAGTTCATTACATGTAAGAGTAGAAGCCAAACGAACCCTTATAATAATAATAACTCAAATTATAACCCTAACTAGCGTAATAATAATAACTTCGCTCTTCCGGTAACCCCCTGGTTTCCAATCAGGTTCATATCAAAACATGAGGCAGGAACACTACTCTAGTGGAGGTTCAGGTCATACAAGTCAGTTTAGTGGTGGGGGTTCGAACCAAGAAGGTCAGAATAGGAGTGGAGGTTTGGGGGGTAGTCTAGATAGGATTGAGGAGCTTTTATCTCAATTAGTGGTTAAGGATCAAGCTACCCAGAAAACTCCAGCGGAACATGATCTTCTCTTGAAAATCAGCAATTCGCACTCTTAGATCTTCAGAGGTCAGTAGGTAGTATCGCTAAGCAGCTGCAAGAGCAGCCACACGGTCAGTTCTCGGGTAACACCCAACCTAACCCGGCGAACCAACATGCGAAAGCGATAACCACATGTAGCGGTAAGAGTTTAAAAGAAGTAGGTAGAGAGGGGGTAGAGTTAGAGGAGCAGGATGAGGAGGTAGATGAGGAGATAGAAATGGACGCTCCACCTAGGGTGCAAATTAGGCTTGACCCAGCAAGTACCGCACCAAACAGTGGACCTTCAGTCGAGAGTAGGGGAGAAAAGAAACCGGTAGGGGTTAGGCCATCACCATATGTAGATCCTTCACGCCTACCCTACCCAGCCCATCTTAAACAGCAAAAATATGTTAAGGAATACGGGAATTTCCTTGATATGTTTACTCAGTTGAAAATCAATCTCTCGTTCATTGAGGCCCTCCAACATATGCCTAAATATGCTAAGTTTTTGAAGGATCTTCTTAAACGAAAAGATAGGCTGGGGGAGCTTTCAAATGTTCCATTCACTAGAGGGTGTTCCGCCGTAGTTCTGAAAAGTTACCCGAAAAACTCACTGATCTGGGTATCTTTACTATTCCATGCCTATTCGGTGGTTCCATCGCTCCATCTCATGCGTTAGCCGATCTAGGGGCTAGCATCAATATGATGCCCTTCTCGCTTTACGAGAAATTAGGTCTAGGGGATCTCACTCTTACTCGTATGTCACTGTCTCTAGCCGATCGGTCTGTTAAGTATCAGCGGGGAACTATAGAGAAATTGTTAGTTACGGTTGATAAATTTGTTTTCCCCGTGGATTTCGTCATCTTAGATATGGAGGCCGATGAGAAAGTGCCCATCATCTTAGGTCTTCCATTCCTCCGTACCGCGAAAGCGATTATTGATGTTCATGATGGCAAAATCACACTTCGCGTAGGGGATGAAAACGTTACTTTTAAATCGCTAGGTCTATGCAACACCCTAGCGGTGGAGATAGCGATAGTGGCCCATGTCGTGCATAGATCATTATATCGAGTATATTAGTGGATCCGATTTAGTGAATGAGGGAGTAGTAGCTGAGGAGAGTGAGAGAGAGGACGTAGAGGATGACCCACTGTGGGTCCCCGAGACTTTAGATTTTTGTGAGGTTAGTGCAGCAAGTGAGAGTACTCCTATAGACACTCCAGCTCCCTTAGAGCTCAAGGTCCTTCCCTCCCACTTAGCGTATGCCTTTTTAGGTGACAATTCGAGTTTACCCATTATAATTTCTTCTAAATTGTCAATGGAGGAGAAGGTGGTATTGATTGATCTTCTTAAGGAAAACAGGGAGGCCATTGCTTGCAAATTGTCCGATATCAATGGGATTAGCCCTACCTTTTGTACTCACCAGATCCTAATGGAGGATGTCTTTAAACTTGTGGTGCAACCTCAGCGACGCCTCAACCCGAATATGCAAGAGGTCGTTAAGAAAGAGGTGCTCAAGCTGATGGAAGCCGGTCTCATTTACCCGATATCTGATTCTGCATGGGTGAGTCCTACTCAGGTTGTTCCCAAGAAGGGCGGAATGACAGTGGTCATGAATGAGAAAAAGGAACTCATTCCATCGCGTATAGTCACTGGTTGGCAGGTGTGCATTGATTACAGAAAATTAAATGACGCCACCCGAAAAGACCACTTTCCTCTCCCGTTTATCAATCAGATGTTGGAGTGACTCGCGGGTCAACAATTTTATTGTTTTCTCGATGGGTTCTCAGGTTACTTCCAGATCCCCATCGCTCCAGAGGATCAAGAGAAGACAACCTTCACATGTCCTTTCGATACGTACTCCTATCGTTGCATGCCTTTTGGACTATGTAATGCTCCAGCTACATTTCAGCGATGCATGGTCGCTATTTTTCAAGATATGATCGAGACTTCGATGGAGGTTTTCATGGATGATTTCTAGTCTATGGAAACACTTTCGATCAGTGCCTTCTGAACCTTGATGTGATGATGAAGCGGTGTGTAGAGACTAAGCTAATGTTGAATTGGGAGAAGTGTCACTTCATGGTGACAGAGGGGATAGTGCTAGGACATAAGATATCTCGCGCTGGTATAGGGGTTGATAGAGCTAAGATAGATACCATCAGTAGACTTCCTCCACCTACGAGCGTGAAATCTATCCGTAGCTTCCTAGGTCATGCGGGTTTCTATAAACGTTTCGCTAGGGATTTCTCTAAGATTACACGACCCATGACCTGACTCCTAGAGAAGGAGGTCCCCTTCATCTTCGATGAATAAAGCTTGAGGGCCTTTGCTATCTTGAAAGAGAAGCTCGTGAGTGCTTCCATCCTTGTCTCACCCGATTGGAGCTTGCCCTTCGAGCTCATTTGTGATGCGATCAACTATACAGTCGGCACAGTTCTGTGTCAGAGACGAGATAAGCATTTCCACCCCATCTACTACGCTAGCAAAACCCTGAATGACGCTCAAGAAAATTACACCACTACTGAGAAGGAGCTCCTAGCTGTAGTTTTTGCATTCGGTAAATTCCGCTCCTATCTCGTCCTTTCCAAAACCATAGTCTTTACTGATCATGCATCTTTGCGTTACCTCTTCCAAAAGAAGGACGCAAAGTCTCGTCTTATTCGGTGGATTATCCTGCTTTTTGAGTTTGATATAGAGATTAGAGATAAGAAGAGAGCAGAGAATGTAGCCGCCGATCATCTATCCCGATTAGAGGATCCGAGTAGAGAAGAAATTAGAGAGGAGGAAATCGGTGATATATTCCCTCATGAGTCGGTAGAGTTTGTGGCGGCAGTGAAGGAGGGTATGTTGTGGTTCTCGGATTTTTCGAACTACCTCGCAAATGGAGTGGTTCTGAAGGGAGTGACCACTCAGCAGAAGAATAAATTCTTCCGTGATGTTAGGAGATACATCTGGGACGACCGTTTCTATTTAGGGTAGGAGGTGATCAAATTCTTAGGCGCTGCGTGAGTCGAGAGGAGGGAGTAGAGATCCTTAGGCACGTGCATGAGGGGTTAACAGGAGGTCATCATGGTCCGCACGTCACCGCACAAAAGTTCTTTGATTGCGGTTTTACTGGCCCTCAGTAGTTAAGGATGCGTTAGAGTTCGTTAGGACATGTGATTGTTGCCAGCGCACCAGCAACATCTCATCCAAGGACGAGATGCCCCAATACCCGATCCAAATTCTTGAAGTCTTTGATGTTTGGGGGATTGACTTCATGGGACCGTTTCCCATCTCTAGCGGGAATCGGTACATCCTCGTGGCGATTTATTATGTTTCTAAGTGGGTGGAAGCTCAGGCTTTACCCACAAATGACGCCCGAGTGGTGGTGAGATTTCTGAAGAAGCCATTCACTCGATTCGGCACACCTCGAGCCATCATCAGTGACCATGGCACTCATTTCTGTAATGTCGTAATGGAGAAGGCATTAGCACTCTACGGTGTGTCACTCATCATTTCTCCACCGCTTATCATCCTCAAACAAGTGGTCAAGTGGAGAATGCGAACCAATGAGTGAAGAGGATCCTAGAGAAGACGGTAGACAAGAGTAGGAAGGATTGGTCTGATAAACTAGACGATGCATTATAGGCATTTAGAACCGCCTATAAGACACCTTTAGGCACCACACCATTCATGATTGTCTATGGCAAAGCTTTCCATCTTCCAGTTGAACTCGAGTATCGAGCATTGTGGGCCCTTAAAACTGTGAATTTAGACCTCACCGAAACTGCTAAGAAACGATACTTCCGAATTCATGAGTTAGAGGCGCTTCGAGATGCTGCCTATGAGCGTTCATGGAGTATTAAAGAGAAAACCAAGGCTTTGCATGATAGGAGATTGAGAGGAGTGAAGGAGTTTAGGATAGGCAATAAAGTGCTTCTATATAATTCGCGTTTGAAATTATTCGCCAGGAAGCTGAAGTCCAAGTGGACGGGTCCGTATGTGGTGAATGAAGTATTTCCATATGGAACAGTGGAGTTGAAAGATGAAGCCGACAGAGGCACTTGGAAGGTCAACGGCCATAGATTGAAGCATTATTTAGGGGGGCCGCTCGATTCCGCCGAGATGGAGGAAACTCCTCTCGAAGTTCCACCTTGCACCGCATGGGATCTTGAGTGTAAACTCAAGTGTAGAGTTTGTAATATTTGGTAATTGTTTGCATTTCATGTTTTTATAGTGCTAATTCTTGTTTTCCGTAGTTTGTGTTTTGTTTTGTTTTGTTTTTGTGTCGTTTAGCTGCTTGCAGGTTATATCATCAACATGGAGCCACCATCGACGAAGAATTGGCATTTACAGGTAAGTTCTTGTACGTAAACGGATGTCAAGAGGGTTTTTCACTAAGTTTTAATTGATTAACAAAATATTTTCTAAGGCAACACACTGGCCAAAGTTCAAAACTTTCTGTGAAATTACCTTTCTCGTGGGGCGCGAGAGGAAACTCTTAACTCGGTCGCGGCCCGCGAGCGACCCAAGACTCTGGAGTCATGTTACTCGGTCGCGGGGAACGAGAGGATTTATCTCCTCTCTCGCGGCCCGCAAGAGACTCTTACATCAGAATCCAAACCCTAAAAGCCAATTTCATCCCTTCCAAACTCATTTTCTTCCACATATCATATACGACTCCTTCCCCTTTCACCACCAAAATCCGCCCATTTTCACCCACATTCACCCAAATCTTCTCCTACCATTTTCCCACATCAACCATAACCCATTTTCCAGTCCAAGTTTGTACCTTTCATCCTCAAACAAGCTGTAGAAGGGTTTTTGCAACTTATCCATTATTTGCTTAATTTTCTTGTAGATCGGCATTACTGTACGTGTTCTTGCAACACTTATGCTTTATTTTTCATATATTACTTAGTTGTTTAACGTATTTTAGTGGTTGGTCCTTTTTGGTTGCATGCTAGTTACTTTGAGGGTTTGGGGTGCACTTGATTTGGGTTGAGTTTTGAATGTTGTGGCTGCACCAGTTCTGTATAGGCAATTTGGGTATAAACTAGGTACATTTTGCGGGTATTTTGGTTTGGCAAGGGTCAACATTGAGTGTGGGGATTCGGGTTAGTAATACATGGTATAAAAATCATATTTTTAATAGAAAATTTAAACCCGTTTTTCTGTTTTGTTTATGAAGTTGTTATCTTTTGCATTGCACTCAATGTTGGTTTACTTTTGGCACTTGGGTTTTAATTGTGAACAATTAAAGTGCCGGAACAGGGGTAGCTGTGTTGTTTAAGATATATTTTGGGATACGGGATGGCAATATTTGGGCATCCATTCATATAAGACCTCTCGCCCGTACTCAATCTCCATTCGGGCGAGATTTGGTCTAATTAATTAATAATGTTTCTTACACCAAATAAATATATCTAATAGTTGGTAAAGTGTTTTCTGATTATGACCGCGAATGTAATGCTATACTGTCAATGCTCACACACGGTTTATTTCTTCTAATGGTCTATTTGTTTTGCTTGAAAATTGAATGGTATTACAGATGTCAGGAGAAGGAAGTAAGAGTAGACCTGGCAAGAAAAAGAGGGGCCCGAACCTCGACCGAGAGGTGACCCAGCCGAGACTCAACCGTTGCCCCCAAATTTTGGGCAAAGAAGGAGCGTTCGATATATGGGGGACGGTATTCCCCATGGGCAGAGTACACGATTAAGAGATAGCCCTCTACTACAGTTTGATCTGGATTCTCATGAGAGGGAAAGATCGGCCACCCTGATCACCTGTGATTTATTGCCATATATGGGGTCTGCTTGACCATCTGGGTCAACGAGGGAGGATCGAACAACTTTTAGGGGATAAGTTTAGAAGAGTGCTGGATTGTGATGAAAGACAATATAAAGAGATCACTCTTGAATTCCATTCCACCTTTGAGTATCAGCAAGGGAAGTTTGCTGAAAGTGATGCTATCTCTTTTGCCTTGGGAAGGTACGTATATGAGCTGACCGTTCTGCAGTTTGCCGTAGCCGCCCAGTTCTACACTGTAGATGAAGTCCAGTCGCCGGAGTTCTTCACCAGCTTACAAGGGGTGTTCAAAAGAAGGCACCCCCATAGTGTTCAGACAGACGAGTTAGTCCAATTCTAGGTACCATCTCCGCTGCACTGTATTCCAATAATATGGTGGCAAGTGATATCATCGATCCGGTTTACCGGTTTATTCATAAAATTCTGGCAGCTACACTTGTTGGAAGGAGGCAAGGAGATAACAAGGTGAATCAGGTTAGTTTGTTTTGTTTGATGTGTATGGTAGAAGGAAGACCGGCAAACTTGGCGACTATCTTTGCAAGGTCTATGAAGCGGCTGAGAAGGGGGGGGGCTGGGGCTAGGGTGTATTGTGGGCCTCTGATTACTTGGTTGTCTGAAAGTCCCGGGGTGTTTGACAAATACCCCCGAGATAGGATGAGAGAGGCCCGTCCCCGTGTATCATGAGTGTACGTGACCTTCAGGCTACTGGGATTCTGACTTCGCATGAGCCTGTTAGCTGGGAGCCTATCAGACAGGGTCCTCAGGTTCAGCCTCCTCTGGGTTCTAAGGCTGCTTCATCGATGCAGTCCGACATTCCTACCAGATACAAGAGACCGGTGACACGCCAAGAGCTGCCAGGCAGGCAGTATCCTCTTCGTCAGCCTCGTCTTGATCCACTTACATTAGACTCATTATATGACAGGATGGAGACTGGGTTTGGAGATCTAAGGGGGTATGTTGACCAGCAGTTTGGTGGAGTGCGACAGGTTATGATGGAGAGCCAGAGGATGCGTGAAGACGGTCAGCAAAGGCTAGAAGATGAGGTGTGTTATATGATGGAGAACCTACACATGGGGGTGCCATCCTATTTCAGCAGAGAGGTCATCCGGGTCCAGGTCAATTTAGTGGGATGGAGGATGTTCAACCGTATCAAGTGTTTGAGCAATCTGAAGAGTCAGAAGAGGATGATTGAGCAGCAGTGGATCTTTATTGATGTTTATTTTTCTTTTATGTTGTTTTCATCTTTTATTGGTCTGTACTCTAAACACTTTACTTGTGGGATTTGTGGGTTGGTTGGGTATGATGGTGGTTAACTTCTTAAGAAAATTTATTTATTTACTTGTTATATTATGTTTGGAAGTTGTCTATGTTGCTTGATAGGTTGATGTTTATATGTTGCTTCCGTTCGCGTGTGAAATTTAAGAGTTGTTTGCTGAGCGTGTTCGGATTGGAGGCATGAGTGGATTGACTGGCACATTAATAGTCGTGCATTATCAGCTAAGTCATTTCATTTGTTTAGTTTGTATTTATTTGTTTATTTTTCAGTTTTATTATTGTTTAGTAGTGACTCTTCTCATCCTTGCATTAGGGACAATGCAAAATTCAAGTGTGGGGATGGGATAGTGCGTCGTAGAGTAGTTTGTTTTGAAAAAAACAAAAAAATTAAAAATCGGAAAATAATAGAAAATTTGAATTTTTATTCGGTTTCAAATAATGATAATATGAGTAATAAAAGGTTTAGTTTATGTCTAACTTGAGATATGTGAGTAGGCTCGATTCGGTTCTTAGTTTCTTTGAGATTAATATACCTTAATTGCTGGTCTACTAGTGGGTACTCATCTAGGAAAAATGAAAAACTGAAACTGTCAAAATTAGTATAAGGAATGCTGTTATAAACTAAAATCTTTAGAATTTTTAATCATGTAAATAAAAGAAAAAAATAAAAAGAATGAGCTTAATTGAAAAAGTAGACGAGGCCTATGGAATCTCCCTTGGGGATGGTGACTCTGATCGAGAATCCCTCTAGGATAAGTTGAAAAAATTTAAATATTGAAGCCCACGTTGTCGCTCTCGGGGATGGTGACTTTGGTTGAGACAGCCTATAGGTTAGATATACGAAAAAAATTAAGTGCTCAAAAAGAAAAAAGATAGAAAAAGAGAAAAATTTACTTGATTTTAAATTCCTTTGATTTTGGTATAAAACGGTTAAGAAATGGATCGAATGATTCGTTCCTTTTGTTCCATAAGCTTGAGATAGGATTAGGTTTACTGTTTTTGCTAGTGTGAGACCTTAGGTTGATTGACCGAATTTAAACTAAATTCACATGATAAGAATTTTTTAACCGAATTTTGAGTTTAAGTGGACATGAATACTTGCAATCGCGGTTAGTATAAATTCCAACGTTAAGAAAATAATCCTAATTTTCGAAATCGAATAATTACTTGGTTATGATTCCGTTTGCACAATTCTTTTTTGAGGATGAAAAAAGAGCAAGTGTGGGGATATTTGATGTATTGAAAAATACATTCATTTATCATGTATAGTTTGTAGTATTTTAGTTGGTATTCGTCGCGGTTTGTCAAGAATATATCTACTTTTAATCCAAATACGTTTTGCAGGTCTTGGTTCCTGAAAGTGGCTGAAAAGAAGGGAAAATGAGCTAAAATGGTAAACGAGACCAAGCCGGATCATAGTTGGAACCCGAGAGAAGAAACGAATCGCAAAACGGGTGAAAACAGCCGCTGGCGGCCCGCGACCGAACCACCTAAAGCCTCTCGCGGCCAGCGAGATGTTAAGAGTTATCCAGAATTAGTTTACTCGGTCGCAGGGCGTGACCGAGAGCCTAATCCCTCTTGCGGCCGGCGAGAGGGTGATGTTTCCAGAGAGTTACGTAAACCTATCTGATTTGTGAAAGATAGGCATATATGTAGAGTTTAATTACAATTACAATTAGACTTGAACGAATTGGAGAGTTTAAGAGCACAAATTATGGATCTTGAGAGCTGGTAATTGGAGTTGAAGCTGCTAGGAATCATCAAGGTGAATCAAGAGCTTGGAAACGAAAGCAAACACGGGTTATATTGCGAAATCTTTTCACTTTTAGTTTCTGTTGTGTTTAACTTTGATGAATTTTGATTTTAACTTTGTTTTGATTGTTTTTGAGACCATGTTATTTGGCTAAACTTATGTTGCTACCTAGGTTTTGATTTATTTGTTATAAAAGTTTGGAACTTGTTTTGATTTAACGATGTTTGAATGGTGTTTTTAGTAAAGTAAACAACTTTGACTTTTTGATTTAGTGTATTCGCATGATTTGAGTTAGTTATTGATTAATTAGTTGTTTTACAAAAATCTTGTTGGATGTCTTCCATAGAATAGGTTTGTGTTGATTTTTGGGTCTTGACGGGTTCGAGTAATCATTCGGTAGAATTGGCCAATAAACCGGAAAAACGACTAAGTAAGATATATAATTAACATTATACTAAAATTAATTATTGAGAAATAATAATTTATTAACTGAATTGATTAGGTAAATTGTTAGATTTAGGGTTTGAGAAAATTCCAAGTCTAGTTTACTTGCCATAATCAAGTCGGTTAAACTAAATTAAGCGTCATAGTTGGTCTAGGCTTTCTATTGAGAGGTAGTTAGCTAATTTAGGCACTTCACTAAATATTAGATATCCGAAAGGAAGTCTTTAAAACTGGTAAACCTAACTACTTGTAGGATATAATAGGTGTCTTCCGAGAAGGGTCGGGGTCCTGTTCGGTATACCTTAGAGTCTAGCATTCCAAGATCCCGGTTTTCCATTCACATTATTAAACAATAAAAAGACCAAATCACTAGTAACAGAAAATCTAACCTAGGTAGCCATTCCGCCAACCTTGAATTAATCTCTAATCAAAAGTTTAATTAAATCCACTTTAGTTAAGTAATTTTAGTTTAATTATAAATTTAGAATTATTAGCAACCCCTCCCCCCCCCCCAAAAAAAATATATAAATAAGTGTGTTAATTGAGTCCAGATCGAGTCGTCAATATAATTAGAGAGTCTCGTGGGTCCGAACTTACTTAAACTATTCTACAATTGATCGGTCTACTTGCCGGTTAGTAGTTTAGAAAAATTTAGGAGTCTAGAGTATAATTTGAGACTAGAATTAGAGTAATTTTAATTGTTTTTAATTAACTACTTTTAGAACATCAGAAACCTATAACAATACTATACTCAAATTAAAGATAATAAAATATTCATTTTTATGGCTTAGTTTTTTTAAAAAGAATATTAATGTAGCAAAAAGTTATGATTGTTGAAAAATCGTTGTTGGTGCATATTTGTGACAACAGCTTAATAGTTTAATAGTTTAGTCTTTGGATGTTTTGTATTGGGCTTAGCATTTGTGTTTAGCTTGTTTAGAGTTGTAGTGGGCTTGGAGAATGGCCTATCCCAGTCTAAAGCCCAGTATGCAGACATGTAGTATATATACATGTTGTGCATTAGGGTTTGGGGTTGGTTGAAAGAACAATAGAGATGAGTGTGAGAAATCTACAGAGAGTGACTGAGAGATTTCTAGTGAGTCTTGAATTGTTTGTAAACATTCGTGTTGGATAATCAACAGAAGACGGATTGAAAGTGTTTGTTCATGTTCCTGATATTGTTCAGTTTTCTATGATAATCTGATCTAGAGGATTCCGCACTCTAGATTGGATAGACGATTCTGTGAAGATCCATACGGATTAGGGGACCTACAGTCGTGAGGGTTGTTAGTTTTTTATAAGAGAGATAAAATACTAATTAATTAACCAGAATTTAGTTAAAGATGAAGGGTTAAAGTATAATTAAGATGAGAGAATTAAAGTGTAATCGACTTTTTAGAAACTAACTTTTTTTAATTTTAATTTTGTACCTATGCATTAAATTATAAAAAATCTTTGACTTCGAGTATTAAAATGTCATAATCTAGTAATCTATATATTATAATAAAATAAAACGAAACAAACTTTGCCCATTTGCCAGCCACTCAAACCATTAATTTCCACATGTTATCATTATACTATTTATTGTTTTGTTTTAGGAGTGAAAATATAAGGGCTTTGTTCCACTTCTTTTTCACAAATTTAAAAAAAAATTGACTTTGTGTAGTTTAAAAAAAAGAATATTAACATAGCAAAAAGTTATGATTATTGAAAAGTCGTGAGGGTGGTTAGTTTTTATAAGAGAGATAAAATACTAATTAATTAACCAAAATTTAGTTAAAGATAAGGGATTAAAGTATAATTAAGATGAGAGAATTAAAGTGTAATCGACTTTTGAAAGACGAATTTTTTTATAATTTTAATTTTGTACCTTATGCATTAAATTTTAAAAACTCTTTGACTTCGAGTATTAAAATGCTATAATCTAGTAATCTATACATTATAATAAAACAAAACAAACTTTGACCACTTGGCAAATTGACACATGTCATTGTTATCCCTCTAGCATTTCTTCCACTTCTTTTTTCACAAATTTTAAAGAAATTTGACTTTCCTTTTTTACAGACCATTTCCTTTTGAATGTGATTGCAAATCACAAACCCTAGTCTTTCTTCCATATCTCTCACCATAATTGTGTTTAAATATTAACTTTTCAATAACCTACATTTGAATCGAAAGATATCAACCAGCAACGGATATGTTAAATCTTGATTTTGTTTGTTTGATACATAAATTCCCTTTTTTGACTAGGAAATAGACATTCATTTGAAGTTCAAATGTTGAAATCATGTATCTGTAGTTACGTATATATACATATTTTTATTAGGTTGTTGCTTTACATGAGTGTTCATTGATAATGATCATTTTTTCTTGAATGTTAATCACTGAAATTATGTATTCGTAGTTGTTGATGTGTTATGTTTATTGCCTACGTCTAGGATGTGTCTGTATTGTTTATAGAGCTTTAATGTTGAATGTATATATGTTAAAAGATTATTTTATGCTTTTTGTATGATTCGTACGAGCGAGTCAAGGTGGCTCGTACGAGTGACTCTCAGTCACTCGTACGGATCAGTTGCTCGTACGAAGCACATTTCTGTTTAACACGCACTCCAGTATGAGTCATGTCGACCTATAAATAGAGGAGTGTTGTGTCAGAGCTAGTTCGCGTCCGTAATTTGCACGTCTTTGAATACAACAGAGTAGTAAAATAGTAAGTTCTATCTTGTTTGTTTTGTCAACCTCTCTAGCAATGAATTCCGCCTCTGCTAGTTGAGTTAGATCAGATCAGTTGCTCAGCAGAGGTGCCTGATCCTCGTTCACAAGTGGTATCAGAGCTTTGAGATCTGATCTACTGACAAACAACAAGTAATTGAAGGCTATCAGCAGTTTCAGACTTGGATTCATCTTCTTCTTCTACACATTCCCGAACTGAACTGGATTTTGGATGAATTCACGGACGAAATGGACTAGGATTCTAGGAATTCACGTTAAACTACATTCTAATCAATCCTTAACAAATTCAGACCTAAAATCGGACAAAATCATGTCGAAATTGGTAAAATTCATCCGTTTGGAGACGTAGTTGTTTTGTACGAGTAGAAGGACCACTCGCACAAACAACTTTCTTAAAATCTGAACCTTTCATACGAACAAGTTATCAGAAGTTTCTAAAAATCTACAAGTTTCAATATCTACGAGTGTGATTCGCACAAACTTTACATCCGTACGAGCATATCACTCGTACGAACAAATCCTGATCACTCGCACGAACTGCTAGTTTGCACGAGTGATTGTTTTGTGAAAATCATCTTGTTCTTAATATTTCCTGGTTCGTACGAACGGATCTCATTCGCACAAATTGTCTGTTATCCGCACGAAAGAATTTTTTCGCACTAATCAGTTTGTTTCGAAAAGTGTGTTTTTGAGTTTTTAACAGAAAATGTTTGAAGAATTTTACATCGCGTTTGCTACATCGGCTGTTACGAACACAGCGGCGCAGAACATCAATCTCGAAAACGAGATGGGGACAATGACTAAACCTCCAAAGTTAATGAACCTAGACGACTTCGATAATTGGAGTGAGCGGTTCATGAATTGGGTGCAGGCTAATCATTTTACATGCTGGTTCGCGATTGAAGATAAATATCAAGCGTCGGTTGGTGAAAATGGCCTCGAGAAGACTCTCGCTCAACTTTCAGATGTCGAAAGGGAAATGTTCATCAATGAGAAGAAAATAATGAATATTCTGCAACAATCCATTAAAGAAGACATTCTGGAGTTACTTCAACACGATGATGATGCTCAATCATTGTGGAATGCTCTCCGCTTAAAGTTTCAGGGAAGTGCTCAACTTTGCAAGAGTAAACGGGCGTTGCTTAGCAAAGAGTTTGATATCTTCACGCTGATCAAAGGTGAAAGTGTGAAGCAATTGATAGAGAGCTACTGTTATTTGGTGGTTTAGATGAAAAGAATGGGAATTATAAAGACCAATGAAGAACTTGTTGATAAGTTGGTTGATTCTCTTCCACATGGCGAATGGTCTACTTATCTGACCATACTGAAGAACGGAACTGTGTACGGAAATTTCTCATTACCATATTTCATAGAAAGGCTGGAGGGACATGAAATCGAAATGCAGAAGATGGCAAAGAATAAAACGAGATGTTAATATGTACTTCAAGAACAGTTCTGCTGCTCAAATTCAGTCACCAAAGATCCAGACAGCTTTTAGCGCCTTCAGTTCGCAAAGTTCACCACCATCAAACCAGAACAGTGGCTTTCAATCCTTTCCATCAGTTGATCCTAACATGCCTTCAAGCCAACAATCATCAAATGGTTTAAATCAACCCCAGATCAACCAGACTACTTCATCATCTCATCCTAATCAAAGAGTCTTGCAATGCAACATTGCTGTAGATTTTCAGAATGCGCAAAATTTCGATGAGAAGACTGCGAAGCAACATATGTCTTTACTAGCTTCAGTGCTCGAGTCCTATGATAGTCTAGTCGCAAGGAAAATCGGAAACTCAGAAATGACGCGAGAAGATTATGATCAAATAGATCCGATTGAGATGGAGCTGATTGATATCAAGTGGTGTATGGCATCGATTGTTCGTCGCGCACAAAGATTCATGGAGATAACAGGAAACCACAACTTGGGAGGTCTAGATGGAAAACTTGGGTCTGATAAATCCAAAGTTACTTGCTTTAAATGTCGGGAGAAAGGACACTTCAAACGTGAATGTCCGAACAGAGAGGTTCAAGGAAACCATAACCCTTTCGCCGATGATTATTACAAAAGAGCAATCTACCATCGTCCCCAGCCAAGAACACGAATGGTGCCGATTGTTGACAAACAGCCAGAAACCAAAGATAAAGCACTTGTGGTTACTCAAGAAGATGAGGGCTTCAACTGGAATAAATAAATCTCAAAGGGAGAAAGTTTGGCTTTGGTTGCTGAGATTATAGAAGAACCTGAAGAAGAATCAGGGTCATCTTTTGATGAGAGTCCTGATGATGATGATTTCTATTATCACACTTCGTCAGAAGAGGAGGAACTTTTGAACAGTCCGTTCAAACACCTTTTGCCTAATGATATTTTAAAAACTTTTGCAGGATATTTTGCACCAAGCCAGCATTCATCAGGAAAAGAGCAAAAGAAGCCAGTTGATGAGGAAAAAGCCAATGAGAAAATGGAGAATTTGTCAGAAGACATCATTAAAGCTTGCATGGCAAATGGCAATGAGGTAAATGAGTCAATGTCTGAGTCTGTGGATGAAAAACCATGTTTAAAATGTGCAGAGCCGTGTGGTGATTGTCTTGTAAAAGATACACGGTTTGCTGAACTTCAAAGTTTAATAGACAATTTTTCTAGTGATTACAAATCCACTAAGGAAGCCTATGACAAATTGAGTGCATTTGTTAACAATATAATAAAGCACTCAGAGAGAATGACGCAACACTTATAATGCTTAAAGAAACAGTGATGGACAAACAGATGGTTATTAACATTCATTTGAACACTATTGCTGAGCTCAAAAGTGAGCTTGAGAAAATTAAAATTGAATCTGAACGGGTTAACAAACTATTAATCAGTTATTCAACAAGCTCGTCCGTCATCAATCACATTCTACCCAAAATCGAAAATAATGATGAAACTAAAAGTGCGAGTTACGATCGTGTTCCACCACCCATGTGGAATACTTATGCATGCAAAAAGCAATCTGGGGTGGAAAAGGCGCATAATCTAAAGTTGAAAACCGAACCGTTTAATGAGCTACCTGTGGATATCTACGTAACTTACACTAAATCTGAAGGTGAATGTGACTCTAAAGTGGTAAACACAGTGGCTGAAAATGTGTTAAAAATGAATCTGAAAATTATGAGTCTGAAAAGTCTGAAAATTTTGCAAAGTCTGAGTCTGATGATATATCAGAAGATAGTTTAAATATTGACCCAAATGTCATAGTTTATAAAATGAAAGGGTCTGATAAACTATTTTCGGATGAAGACTTTTCGATCCAAAATGTGAACATGGATCGAGTGGATAAAATGTTCAAGCTTATGGAGCTAAGTCATGTTGATTTGGATAAAAATGATACATCTTTCTACTCTAAATCAAAAAGTGACAACCGACCCTATTATCATAAGAATAAAGATTATCCTGAAAATAAAAGGGCAGGTTTGAGCTTCCAGAAGCGACATATAAACAACAAGTCCTAAAAACTAAACTTTACAAAGAAAATTAAGGGACAACGACTGAGAAAGAAAAGGAGATCATCGGAACTCAATCAAACGATGATTTCCACAAAGAAAAAGAGAAACAGAAACAAGTTTTGGATACCTTTATTCATAAGGACAGCAGGACGTGTTTTAAATATAAGAAAGTTGGGCATATCGCACGATATTGCTCATAAACAAGTCCAAAACCTATTTCTCATCCTAAAAATTCACTAAGGATGAAAAGCAAAAAGCACCCATGATTGTGCCAAAACGAATCTTAAAAAGAAACAACGAATCTCACAAAAATGTTAAACCAACTATTCAACGTCAATCTAAATTTGAAATTGGTGAAACATCAAACAAAAATCATCAAGTGGATTCAAAATTTTATGTTAAAAAGGCTAAACTTGAAACGCAAAAGTGGGTTGCTAAAGTTAAATCCAAAGTTGAACCAAAACCTTCCGTGTTACACAAAACCGAGCTTAAAAAGATTGATAAAAACAAAGTGGGTCCAAAATTCGACATTCCAAACCCACCCAAGACCAAATAGGCTTGGGTTTCTTTGTTTAAATAGTCTTTTCATTATGTGTAGGGGCTCCAGCGTGCGATAATGTCAAAATGGATAATGGACAGTGGAGCTTCTCGCCATATGACAGGAATGCTTGCGTTGCTCAACGATGTTAAAACTATCCGTGAAGGGTATGTAGGTTTTGCTGGAACACAGGGAGGCAGGATTGTCGGAGAATGGATTCTCACAAACGGAATTGTTTCATTTAATAAAGTGACCTATATTGCTGAGCTTGAGAACAATCTACTTAGCATCTCACAAATTTGTGACAAGAAGTTCACGACGCATTTTAACGATAAAGAATGTTTGATCTTAAAACCCGGTTTCAAGATTCTGAAGGAATGGATCCTAATGCGTGCTCCGCTAGAGAATGATTTATATGTTCTTGATATGGGTATCACTTCTACCACGTCAAAGAAAGTTCAATGCTTTGTATCTAAGGCTACCGAGAAAGTGTCGATTCTATGGCATCGGAAGATGGGGCACATTCATCTAAGAAAGATGAACTATCTGGTGCATAACGACCTAGTGGAAGGTGTTAATTTGAAGAATTTCCATCTATCGGATGATTGTCTTAGCTGCAAAAAGGGAGAGCAGCATAAGAAATCACACCCGAGAAAGTTGTTGAATTCTATTAAGCTACCACTAGAAAGGCTACACATGGATCTATTTGGACCAGTGAACGTCAAAAGTATCTCTTGTGATCTATACTGCCTTGTCGTTACAGATGATTATTCGTTATTCTCATGGGTTTTCTTTCTGGAGAGTAAAGACGGAATGTTTATTACTCTTATGATCCTCTTCAGAAAACTTGAAAACTTATATCACTTGCCTATCAAGAGAATCCGCAGTGACAACGGAATAGAGTTCAAGAACAAGAAGATGCTAGAATTCTGCAATGAAAAGGGATTCTTCACGAATTCAGCGCCCCCAATACTCCTCAACAAAATGGAGTAGCTGAACGTAAGAATCACACACTGATTGAGACTGCTATAACAATGTTAGCTGATTCAAAATTTCCCATCAGTTTTTGGAGTGAACCAGTCGCGTCAGCGTGTTATACCTTGAATCTTGTGTTAATAGTTAAGCCTCACAACAAAACGTGTTTCGAGATACTGAATCAGCGAAAGCCCGACCTTGCATTTTTGGAACCTTTTGGATTTTGTGTACTGTATTGGACCCAAATGGTAAATTTTGGAGCCAAATCCTTGGAAGGATTCTTCGTCGGTTACGCTACTCCTCATAAACTGTTTTCTTGCCGAGTCTGAACCAAGTCATTCTAGTGCAACATGTGGATTGTCAGAGATATACGACGCCAAAGCAGAAACCTGGGGATCCGTGGCTGTTTAACTACGATGGATTGTGGAATTCATTCGACCTGCCTGATGTGCCATCAGATGATGAACTTGTTATGCTTTTTCAACAGCATCAAATATCTACACAAGAACAATTCTCTAGACCGTTGGTGATTTCTACATCACTTCCTGTCAGCACGTCTGATGTCGGTCAAAGCTCTTCTCAACAAGTTCCTGTTTCTGCACCAAATGTCAATACTGTCGAATCATCTGCCCAACCGAATGTGATGCTGACTCTGATCGGGAACCTACTTTCGACGATGGTGGATCCAGTTCTGATGAAGGTTCTGAACAGATTGAAAGCTTCTTGAACAAACATGCTGCTCAGTCTAATTCCAGGAATGAAGCCTCTTCGTCTGTACCGGTCGTCGATGAAGTTCTTACGAATTTGCAACCGCAAGTAGATGTTCCAACCGAAGTGATGCCTAGGACACTTTCATATCATCCGTCGAAGAACATTATAGGCAGCTTACAAACTGGAGTGCAAACTCGCAATCAGATCAACAAGGATCTAAGCTGTTTTTATACTAGTATTGCTCCACTCCAAACCCGACTTTCTAATAGTTGTTTTGTTTCTCAGATTGAGCCGGGAAGCTGGAAAGACGCTTTAAAGGAAGAAAGTTGGGTGGATGCGATGCGAGAGGAATTGCTTCAATTCCATAAACTTGGAGTCTAGAAGCTTGTTGACCTACCAGATCATCACAAAAAGATAAACACTCAATGCGTCTTCAAGTGCAAGCATGATGATAGGGGATTTGTAGTCCGAAACAATGCTCGACTTGTGGTTCAAGGTTTTCACCAGTAGGAAGGGATAGACTATACCGAAGTCTACGCCCCAGTTGCCCGTCTTGAAGCGATTCGCATATTCTTGGCCTTTGCCTCATGGAAAGGGTTCAAGGTGTACCAGTTAGATGTTAAATCTGCTTTCTCATACGGTAAAGTTAAAGAGGAAGTGTATGTCGGCCAACCACCGAGGTTTGTCGATCCAGTGCACAAAGACAAGGTCTACCTTCTGAACAAAGCCTTATACGGTCTTCATCAAGCCCCGAGAGCTTGGTATAAAACATTGTCAAGTCATCTTCTGGACAACGGCTTTATCAGAGGAACTGTAGATTCTACTCTTTTACCAAGGAGGTGTATGGGCATTTAATCATCGTACAGATATATGTGGATGATATTATCTTTAGATCGACAAATGATAAGCCCTTCGGTAGTGATGCACAAGATCATCATGGAGGATGGACGCACACCTTCTCGTGACATACAACGGAGACTGAATCCAAATATGAGAGAAGTGGTCAAGAAGGAAGTGCTAAAATAGCTAGATGCGGGTATTATATACCCCATTTCTGATAGCCAATGGGTGAGTCCAACACAGACGGTTCCGAAAAAGGCTGGCATCCAAGTCGTCGCTAATGACGCAGGTGAAGAGGTCGCCACTCGGCCGGTAACCGGGTGGCGGATTTGTATTGATTATAGGAAGTTGAATTCCGCAACTTCCAAAGACCATTTCGCTTTGCCTTTTATTGACCAAATAGTTGAAAGTTAGCGGGTCAAAAATATTATTGTTTCTTGGATGGATATTCGGGTTACAATCAAATAGCTATCCATCCAGAAGACCAAGCTAAGACCACCTTTACTTACCCATACGGTACTTTCGCATTCAGGCGAATGCCGTTTGGGCTATGTAATGCCCCTGCCACCTTTCAAAGGTGTATGATGAGTATCTTTTCAGATATGGTGGGGGAGTCCTTGGAAATCTTTATGGATGACTTTTCAATATTTGGGTCATCATTTGATGGTTGCCTTGACCAGCTCGAAAAGGTCTTAAAGAGATGTGTTGAAAAGAATTTGGTTTTGAGTTGGGAAAAAAGTCATTTTATGGTTCAAGAGGGAATCGTGTTGGTTCACGTTGTGTTGAGCCGTGGGATAGAGGTCGATAGGGCAAAAGTGCAAATTATATCTACTTTGCCATATCCCACGAGTGTTAAAGGTGTTGGGTCATTTTTGGGTCATGCGGGGTTTTATAGAAGGTTTATAAAAGGGTTTAGTGACATAGAAAAACCTTTATGTAATCTATTATTAAAAGATCAACCGTTTGATTTCAATAAAGAGTGTCAAAATGCCTTTAATGTTTTGAAACAAAAGTTGGTTGAAGCCCCAATCTTGCAATCACCGAATTGGTCGTTACCATTTGAAATTATGTGTATTGCAAGTGACTATGCAGTGGGGGCTGTGTTAGGTCAAAGGGTAGAAAAGAAACCCATTGCAATATACTACGCAAGTAAGACTCTTTCAGATGCACAATTAAATTACACAACCACTGAGAAAGAGTACTTGCGGTGGTGTACGCTTTGGACAAATTCCGGGCTTATATTTGGGGAAACAAGGTAATTATATATTCTGATCATACCGCTGTCAGGTACCTTATGGAGAAGAATGATGCAAAACCAAGATTGATCTGATGGGTTTTGTTACTACAAGAGTTTGACCTTGAGATTCGGGACAAGAAGGGCAGCGAGAATGTTGTGGCTGATCACTTATCCCGATTGATGGTAGAAGAGGGTTCCTCTCGTGTTGAGATCAACGAGACTTTCCCAGATGAGCACATTCTGAAAGTGTCAACCTTACCATGGTTTGCTAATATTTTGAATTATTTGGTGACAGGTGACTTACCAGCTCATTGGGACAGACGAAGAAGATTGCATTTTTTGTCTCAGATCAAGTATTACACGTGGAGGAACTGGATTTGTTCAAGACATGCCCGGATCAAGTAATGAGAAGATGCATCCCGGATGAAGAGATCCCAAGTGTTTTGAAACATTTGCACACATTTGCTTGTTGAGGCCATTTCAGTGGTCACAAAACGGGACATAAAGTGTTGCATAGCGGTTTATTTTGGCCGACTATATTTAAAGATGCTTTTGCTTTTGCTAAAAACTGTGTTGAATGTCAAAAGTTAGGGGGCATTTCTAAGAGGGATGAGATGCCCATGCAACCGATCATTATTGTCAACATTTTCGACGTTTGGGGAATCGATTTCCTGGGCCCATTCCCCAATTCTCATGGAAATTTGTATATTTTGGTGGTGGTGGATTACATGTCAAAATGGGTCGAAGCAATCGCCACCAAAACAAATGACCATACCGTAGTTTGCAATTTTGTGCAAACAAATATTATTTCTAGATTTGGGATACCCTGGGTAATCATAAGTGATGGGGGATCTCACGTTAAGAATTTTAATTTTGGAAAATTGCTTAACGGTATGGTGTCGACTATAGAATTGCTACCCCCTACCATCCGCAAACGAGCGGTCAAGTTGAAGTGTCTAATAGGCAAATTAAATAAATTTTGCAAAAGACCGTTAGACCGGACCGTAAGGATTGGTCAACAAAGTTGAACGATACTTTACGGGCCTATCGAACGGCGCATAAAACTCCTATTGTCACTACACCTTACCGCTTAGTTTACGGTAAAAATTGTCATTTACCGGTCGAACTTGTGCACCGTGCATTTTGGCTGTAAAAGAGGTTAACCTTAATTATGACGATGCAGGTAAGGAGCGCAAGTTGAAGCTTTACGAGTTGGAAGAGCTTCAGGAAGAGGCGTATGAATGTGCTTCGAAATACAAAGATGGAATGAAGAGAGCACATGATGCTAAGTTGAAACCAAAGGAGTTCGTGGTAGGCCAAAAGGTGCGGTTATACAACTCACGGCTCAAATTCTTCCCGGGAAAGCTTAAAAACAAGTGGATAGGCCCGTTTGTGATCACAAGGTTTGGGAAGCTTGGGGATGTTACCATCAAGGACCCAAAGGATGGGTCGAGACAAACGGTCAATGGTCACCGTCTTAAACCGTTTCTCGATGGTAACAAGGACAATATTGAGGTGAACAACGAATTGGTAAGCTTCTTGGTAAGCGTACCGAATTATGAGGTCAATTAAAGGACCAAATGCATTTGTTGTAGAATTTTGTATATTTTCATTGTTGGTGTGGTGTGTTTATGTTGATTTCGGTTGTTTCGTACTAACCTCGTTAAACGTGTGAAGTTTGGATTTTGCAAACGGGTCATGAAGACATAAGGTATGTTTTTAACTTGTTTTGTGTATTGGGGACAATCCACGGTTTTTCGGGGGTGGTTTATGGAGTGTCGTGTGGATTTGCTTAAAAAAGTAAAAATAAATAAAAAATAAATAAAATAGGGGGTTTTTAAGGGCGTCGGTGACGGGCCTTCTGACCGTCGCCGACGGCTTCTTGTTTGTACCGTCGGGTGAAATTTTTCGTATAAAGTGGGTTAGGCCGTTGGACCATTTTGAGATTTTAAGAGGGCGTCGGTGACGCACCAGAGGGCCGTCGGCGACGCCTCCTGGTTTGTCAGCCGACGCTGATTTGCTTTTGACGCTTGTGTTCGGATCCAAAGTCAATTTGACCCACCGAAACTCGACCCAAACATGATTTAACCACAAATTCGACCCGGATTAACCACAACCAACCAGTACCACTTTAAAACCAACCCAATCCCCTGCCCTTTTCTTCACACCTTCTTCATCTTCTTCATAAGAACCCTAATCTTCAAACCTCCGTATCTTCTTCAATCCTCAACCAAATCACTTGATTCTTGAGCCTATTTCGTGTGTTTTTTCGCATAGAACAAAACCCCTAACACGGTTTCCTTTAGTTCTTGAGTATTTGCAAGAATAGTGAAGATCAAAATTCGGGTTTTTGGAGAAAAGAGTGTTCTTCGTAGTGCATTGTTTTTCTTTGAAGTTCTAGTATTTAAGCAACGTTAAAGGTATGATTTTTATTTAAATTTGAGCATGGATTTCATATGGTTTGTGATTTTCTTCCAAAATTTTAATCTAGGTTTGAAAGTAGGATGTTTATGATATCATGATATGTATAATTGCTTGAATTTGAGTATACGGGTGATTTGGGTGGGATTAAGCATACAATATCATTATGTAATGAGTATGAGTTGTTTAAATTGCATGTTTGAGCATACACATGATGTGAAATCTTGTTGGAGCATATATTGTTATGTGTTCAGGATTACAAACAGAGAAATTGAAATTTTTGGTTGGCAAAAGTGCACATATTTAAAAGATTTAGACCGGATAATTGTCTAACCAATTAAGGTATGTGTCAACATTGTATGATATGCTTAAGAAGTACATTCGGGTTGAATTTGAAGTGAGGATTTAGATGATGAGATTCACCATGTTTAATTGCTTCTTTGCTTTGTGTTTTGTAGATATGGCAAGCCGAAAACGTAGCAAGGTTTCAGGTCAAGGTTCCTCTTCGGGAGCTGGGTCATCCTCGGGGAAAATAGCAAGGAAGTGGGAGCAGTTGACTAGGTTGGAAGATAATGACGATCGCATATTTATGTGAGATTGGACGTGGGAAAGGATTCGGGATAGTAGTGTCGGTGAACCTTGGGAGAGTAATAAACGACGACCTCTCTCAATGTTATGATAGGCGGTTGGAGGTCAGGTTGTGGAAATGGAAGATGGTTAACGGGGTGCAAACAACGATCCCGGAACGAATTGTGCCGGAGCGCACATTGAATGTAGAGGAATTTAGAACGATAGGATCGTTCAAATGTTTTGAAAGGATCGGTTGGGAACGGGTTTTGGATTGGTGTGACGATATCACACCAAGGGTATATTTGGCTGCTGTTTGTGAGTGGTTGGCCTCGCTCGGGTTCGTGAATAAGGATGGCCTGCCAAGTACATGGCAGTTGGTGGGTGACACTGGTAGGGGGCAGATGGTGGTGTCTTTTGACACAATGAACTGTATCTCCCAGTTAGATTCGTTAGGGGTCAATGAGTATGACTAGTACACTATTGACCAATTTTTGGATAATAAGGTCAATACTGCGGATCCTGAAGGAATGGTAGAATCGGTTTTGCCCTATTCGGATGGCGGGCCGCTCTTCGAAGTCAATTATCAGTTGAAGGGAAGATTCTTCAACCCTTTTCTCTTGAGAATATAATGGTCAGATTTGGGGACCGAGGGAAGGTGAAGGCCTCGGACTGTCGGGTACTCCACGCTTTGCTTTATGGGACCCCCAAGTTATCGTGGCGCCATCTAGTCATGATCAACACTTGGGACACGCGCAAGTCGTACACTCGAAAGATGATACCATATGTACGACTTATTAGCGCGATGATAGTGCAACAAAACAAGTTGCCAATTGATTCGTTGTGGGTGTTAAAATCGGTGGATCAAATTTCCTTGCGTCGATGAAGCAACATTGGAAGATCCAAGTTCAGGTGTATGGGCACCAATACACCGCCACCGACGATCAGGGGCATCGGCTTCAGTTTGCCAATCCAAGTGTAGCTCAAGAGGCTGCAAGAGAAGAAGAGATGATGGACGAAGAAGAGGAAGATGAGCCTCAAGGTCCAAAGGGGCCTCGTCAAAGGTACACCCGGCCACATCGAGAAATCTCGGCGGGATGGCTACTTTCATCCCGAACCGGTGAAAACCCGGATACCCCAATTACAACTGGGGACAGTAAGACGTTTATGATAACGTCTCCGCGTGTATTGGGGAGAATCATGAATATGAACAGCGGAGGCAACAATGGGAACAAGATTGGGGGGCCCAACAGCAGGCTCATTGGGATGAAGATGCTGCTCATCGAGCAAAAGAGCAAGATTACTGGGAGAGACAGCAGGAGCAGTGGGCTGCTCATCAGGCGTTTATGGAGAGACAAGACTTGTATCAGGCACAAGAATTGTCTAGAAGACAAGCGTGGGAGGATGAGCAAGATAAGTTGCGTGCTGAACAAAACGCACTGGAGGACCGCCAATGGCACGCTATGGCGGTGGCGCAACAAATGGCGGTGAATAACACCAAACACCTGCATGATCAAGAGCGCCACCACCGAGATTGGGAAGCAGGTCGTGCATATCAAGAACATGCACCTTGGGTATCTTACGAGAACCTATCTCTTCCCACTGGGTCTTCTGATCCATCTCCACACTGGCCCGAGGCTGTTGGCTCCAGTTTCATCCCATCGTAGTTCCCAGCGCTGGCTGAAGGTGAAAGGGGGCCACTTGATGATTTTCATGATATAATGTCAGCTCTCACCAGATATCCCTATCAGTCATACCCACCGCTGGATCCGAATGAGCGATACCAACGATGAGCCGGTATGTTTTCTTTGTTGTTGTAAATTTTTGTGTATATTTTAGTTTTTAGTTCTTTTTGTGTTAGTGGTTAAATGAACTTTGTGGGTGTGTTCCCTAGATAACCCTCACGAGACCTACTCGTCCTTCCGAGCTATCTGAAGGTTTAAAAGGGCTTGTTGCATACGCTAAACGCAACCATGATTCCTACGAAAGTAAGTTTAGGATGTTGTTGTAAAATTTTCCTTTTCCACAAAAAATCGAAATTGAATAAATTATGACTTGGTAACTATTTTAATAAAAATGGTAGAACTAAATAACTAACGAATTTTTCTAGTTGTGAGAAGCTTGCTTCTACACAAAGATTGAAATTTGTAGGTGCATTGGGTTCGTTTTTCAACCATTTTGTAGAAATTGAAGAGCACACGAGGAATGAGCGAAAACCAGGTGCATACATTTCCTTTAGTTTTGATTTGGTCTACGTTGCGTAATAAGTGGATTGTATTTTGTATTTTATTTTCCGGGGTGGAATTTTGGGAGAATCGGTCGTGTCACATCCCTTGTGCGTTTTAAAAGCTCAATTCCTACACATTGAGGACAATGTTGACCTCAAGTGTGGGCATGGAGAGAAAAAGTTTTTCAATTTTGACCCATTCATTTATACACTATACATTGAGGACAATGTTGACCTTAAGTGTGGGGATGGGGAAAATTTCAAAAATTTTTCAAAATGTCTTTGTTTAAAGCGGTCTAAAAAGCACAAGTAGCTAAGTTAATGAGGGATGACACAACCCGTTTGGTCTTTTGTCATGATCAAGTTCAAAGAAATAACATGACGGGTATCTAACGGGTGGTTATTTGGGAATAATCCGCCTAAGAAACTTGCACTTTATACATATCACATACCATACCTTCTATATGTGAGTTTTTGAGCCACTTTTACATATCATATATGCATATATTTCTTGGTTGAGTGGACCATTAGTCATGTATTGTTGAGCTTGCAACTTTTGATACGTTTGAGACCATAGACTGAATATGAACACAAGAATGATCAAGGCATTAGGTAAACCTTTTGACTTTACACCATTTTCCTTACCCAAAAATTAACCCCCTAGTCGCCAATTTTGAGCCTAAACCTTTCATTTGATCAACCCATTTAGCCCTTGACCTTTGAACCCTATATGTTAACCCGTGTGATGAAAACTTGATTAAAAAAATCTATAGAAAAGAAAAGAAAAACGCATGTACAGATAGTTATTGAAAAAAGGCGGAAAATCTTTGCCTTGTAGTTATTATTTTATAGTCGATTATGTTAGTATAGTTGTTATGTCATAAAAATCAAGTTTTTCATCACCTTAGCCGCTTCCAAAACATCTCATTCCATACCCTTAGCCTAGCCTTGTTACAACCCGTTCAAGACCTTTTGACTTGTGTTCAATATTTGTGTTTAGTGGCGGAGAATGATTGAGTTGCAAGCGTATGCGGGTATATGTTCTAATTGGTTGTGTGTTTACATCAAAAGCGCTAATGTATTACTCATTAGCCAAATTATAAGCCGAGTGGATAGAACATTGTGAGGGGTATGTATGATATGTGAGTTTTAAAGGCGGGTTAATCTTGGATAACCATTTTTATATGAGATCATCATATAAATGTTAAATAATTTGAAAATGATAAAATGTTTGAACTAAGTATGACATTAGACCTTAACTCATACCTTGAGAATGGGAAGTGTGTTCTTTGTTTGACCCATGTGAAAGTGAAAGACAGATTTGCTTGAGGACAAGCAAAAGACAAGTGTGGGGATGTGATATGTGGTTGAAAACCGTTGCTTTTATTGAATTTAAGTTAACGTTTTAAGTAAATTTTAGTTTGAATAGCCTACTTTTGATTGGATTTGTATTTTGCAGGTTTACGAAGTTTAAAGAGCTATTCGGGAGCGTTTCGGAGCATCGGGATGGAAACTGGATCAACCAGGAGCGAAAAATGGGCAAACAGAAAAACAGGGTTTGGGGATGCCATCGCTGATGCCCATATGGACCGTCGGCGACGCCCACAGATAACTCCGTCGGCAAAATTTTGTCGTAGATAGTAGTTTAAGCCGTTGGAGGAAAACCTGAAGATCTAGGGGCCGTCGGCGACGCCCCATTAGGCCGTCAGCGACGCCTCCCCTGTTATGTCGTCGCTGAAATTCAATTTTAGACGGGTTTAAAGATGGTGTTGACCCAATTGCGAGGAGTTACGAATTTTTAAAGTCTTGCACTTGTTCTTGGAGCCTAGTAACCACCAACTTTCATCTTCAACATCACCAATCCATATCAATCATCCGAATCATCCGTAACCCTAATTCACTAACACCATCATCTCCAATCATCCGTCATTCTGTTCATCGTCACCATCAACCCTAAAACCGAATCACCATCCATCATCATCACTAAGCTCGAGATGTCAATGTTCAAGATTTCATCTCTCATTGATCAAGTTCCGTTCACCATGAGCGGCTAATTTCCGAAGGTTTCACCCCGGTGTAGGTTTTGTAAGTTCTAGGGTTTAACATTGTTTTACTTTGATTTGTGACAAATTGCAATTTTTTTTGAGAACTTATGATAATTGTCTTGCATTTGTATTGTATTTGTGAATTGTCGAATGAGTTATGAAATTTGACTTTGCGAAATGTTTATGTGCGATTATGCCTTATCTAGGTAGAGTTTACATGTTCTTGGTAATGAAGTGTATTGTAATCCATTGTCTATGACGTTGATAGCTCTTGACACCTAAACCACGCAACACTAGATTCGTTGATCATTGTTTGCAATTGGTTTAAAACCAAAACGTGTAGAAATCCTAGGAGTTGCATTACCGAACCGAGTGTGAACCTTGCTTCCAAACTATTATGTTTCATTAAGTTAATCAAAGTTTTCGTGCAATCATTTCAGTTTTCAAAGTTAGTAAAGTAGAATCAATTTTGTCGGATCAATCCGACATCTCTTCAAAACAAACTAAAGTTATTAATATTATAGCAAGCTTCATAAAAAGTGACACATTTACCGAAAATCAATCATATCCATTCGCAAACCACAAACTCTTCATGGTTCGACTCCTTACTACCACTAACGCATTGTTAAGGGTAATTTGGGTATATAAATATTATCTTTGACCGGGGTGCGACACTCCGATCAGCGAACTTGTTCTGAAATCTTCATTTCTTGACATATTTCGATTCCTATCACATTAGGGAGGTTGGTTAGCACACCTCTTGCAATGGGAAAGGTAATTTTGCTGAAACCAAGTCGTTATAATGACGAAATCGAACCAGCCGGACTTAAAACTTAGATTTAGGGAGTTTGGACCGGTAAACTTAAAATTGATCACAAAAACGTGAATATCTGCCCTTAAAACCCGTAAATCGACTATCAATTTGTTAAAATCTACAAGTTTTATGTTCGGATTAAACTTGGTTAATTTTGGAACGATTCAAGATTCGTACGAAGAAGTCGTTCGTACGAAGCAAACTTTTCAAGGTTTATCATTTTTATTTGTACGAAGGATTGTTTCGTACGAAGCAAAATTTTAAAAGTTGATTCCAAAATTATTCTAAGTGATGATGGTTCGTACGAAGATAGGTTCGTACGAAGCAAGTTTGGAAAACTTTAAAATTTTTCTAACTTGTGAATTTAGGCTAAGTGTTTGACTCGTACAAAGCTTTGATTCGTACGAAGGATATTATGTTTTGAAATGTTTGAAATTTTTTTCTAACGGCTTGTTGTTCTCTCGGTGTACAGGTCAAGAAATTGTCGTTCTCACCGTTCCATAACATATGCTGCTTGACAGACGATACTATTCCGGAGATTGTCGCGTATCAGGATATATTGGATTTTCTTACACGTATTCAGATTATGAAGGCTCTAACTGATAGACATACTGTTTACAGATCACATGTTGAGTATTTTTGGAATGCTGCTGAGTATAGTGTCGAAGATAATGCGATTATTTCTGCGGGTTAAGATTGACGATGTGGATATTCAAGTAAAGATCACAGAGGAGTTAATTCGTACGCTTTTGGATTTCAAAGATAATGCTGATAATCCCACAGATTTTTCTATGCTTCTATCGAATGGGATTTAATTCTGCACCTTTTAAGAAAGGAAATTTGAGTGCCCCTTATCGTTATCTTGCTCATGTCGTTGCTCATGCCCTGAGTCATAGGAAAGGAGGATACGATGATCTTGTGGACTACCAAATGTGTATGATTACAACGTTAGTTCTGAATTTGCCATATAACTTTTCAAAAGTTATTTTTACACAGATGGTACAAAACATCCAGCGTGAGAAATTCTTGCAGTATCCAAGATTTGTTCAGATGATGCTAGATCACTTACATCCGGATTTGAAGAAAAGTAAGGAGGATATTCTGAGATTGGAGCATATGGATATATCTACGCTGAAGAAGATGAATTTGCATCTGAAAGCTTTTCCAAATGCCAAGCCTGTTTTCGGTGTGATTATTGATAAAGATTACATCTCTCCGGCACCTGGCAAATGGAGAAAGGATGACGGTGGTGATGAAAGCGAGGAACTAACTGCTCTATCTAGTATTATGCAAAGAGAAGTCCTTGGTTTATTAAAGACGGAGAAAAGGGCACAAAGCGTAAAGCGACTACTTCTACATCTGCACCGGCAAAATCAAAAAGGAAAGCTGCTGTTAAGAGTTCTGGTTTGAGAGATGAACCAGAAACAGAAGAGAATATTGAAGATATAACAGCAGATATTGAACGCCAAGCATTCGGAGAAGAAAAAGAAGCTGAAGATGTTTCGTCTTCGAGCGTGAATTTTGATGAAAGAAGGGCAGGAGAAAAGAAACGATCGCAGAAGATTGAGAAAAAGCGCCAAGAGGAATTGAAAAGAAAAGTTGTAGAACGTAAACGAAAAGCAACAGGAGAAGACGATACGACTTATGTCCCATCAGATTCTGATTCTGATACACCATTTCGAACTCCTGTCAAAAAGAAACAAAGGCTTAAACGTCCTGCATCAAGAGAGTCTCCCACAGTTCAATCCAAAGAGACTACATCAGAACCAACAGTTGAAGAAGTTGTGGTTGAGCCTACTAAGCAAGTGCCAACTTCACCACCACAGCAGGCTCCTCAATCACCGCCACAACCTACACCGCAGCAAACTCCACAATCGCAACAACAACAACAACAGCGAACACCACAACCGCAACAACAACAACAACAACAACAACAAAAAGCTTCTCAACAAAAGCAAACGCCATAAAAATAGCAAACTCCGCAACAACCACTGCGTACTTCTCATTCTTCACAACCCTATTTCGACTAAAGAGTTCACTTTCAATGATCCGCGGGTGGACGATTTGCAAAAACAAGTTATGATGAACACAGTGAGGATATCCGAGCTTCAAGAACATATTAATGTGTTAACTGCAGAAAAACAAGAGTTGCTTGAGCAAGTAAATGTTTTGTCTGAATATAAGCAACAACTTGAAGTAATATTAGCAAGTATTGTCTCGGAAAATGAAAGATTGAGATTGAGAATGACTGAGTATGCAGAAGAGAGGATTCGGAGTGATACACGAATGAATTTATTTGAGAAGATATTAGTGAAAAAGCTGGGAGTGAATATAGCGGCTGAGATAGATGAAATTGAACGAACAGAGACTCGTGAACGTGTTGCAGAGAGGGAACGTTTAGCGAAAGAAAAGTCTGATGCCCAGGGTAAAGGCAAGTCTAAAGTGGTTGAGGATCCTATCAGCGTACAAACTGAGCCAGAAGCTGAATCTGTGCCAGTTACATGCATCGATATTGTTGTTTATCAGGAGCCAAAAAAGTTTATCTTATTGGGAAGCCAACCGATGTTGATATTGATTTGTTAGATCTTTCACAAAGGCATCATGAGTGGCTGTTAAAGAAAAAGCTTGACAAAGAAATAGAGGAAGCTGTTGAAGAGTTCGAGGAGGATGAAGAGAATGAGGATGTAGAAATAGTCGATGATGATTCGAGTAGTTCTGATAGTGATGATGACAATGATGATAATGTAGGAGGTACAGGTGTTCGGGTAACAGATTCGAGCGTTAATGAAGAAATTGATTTTTCTGTGTACCTTGATAACTATGTTAATCAGACTACAGAGGAAGGTGTAAATGATAGAGTGGATGATGCTATTGATGCTCAGCAGACAGAAATCTTCCCAGAGATTGACGTATCTTTCGTTTCTGTCGTGCAAAAGCCTAAAGTATTTTATCTTGAGCATGATGTGGAAGAGGGCGAATTTGTTCATTGTTATACTAAGGAAGAGATAGCTGAAATGCTTGGAGTGAATTAAGAGAATTTTGAACTTGATTTTGAGAACGAGCTTAATGAGATAGACGCATTTGAGCCAAACGAGTATGTGTTTGAAAATATTGAAGACGCGAATGGTTACGATAGAGTTGTCGTGGAAGATGATTCTGATGAAGATGCAAATCTAGCTGATCAGAGTACAGATGATTCCCCAACTTTCGTTGAGTTATTTACAGCTGAAAATTCTGATATTTTGAAGAGAAAAGTTGTTGAAGCTGCAAAAGAAGGCACAATTTCCTCATTAAATGACGAGTGCAGAAATTGCTGAAGAAAGAAAGAAGTGGTTTCGAAATGTACTAGCTGAGCGCAAGTTTAAACGTCCCCTTGCATTTTTTACACGTGATGCTAACATATCTTTAGGAGATATTATAATATGGGGTGGATCGAGGAACTGAATGTTTATGCGGTGAAGAGGGAGTTTGGAATTCAATATTTTAGATATCTACGTGACATCAAATCCTTGCCGTTCTGGGATATCAAAAATTGGTTCAAACAAAGATGATAAATTTAAAGATGAAGTTTCAGGACCAGCGACTACGGAAATTGATTAAGCTAGAGGCTCAACACGGTTTTACTCATTGTAAACCTGACTTTCCTCGACGTATCGTAAAGATTGATCCAGTAACACAAGAGAAGGATATTACGCTCTTTGTCAAAAGTCCCAAGGTAATGAAAGACATGCCGATGATATGAATGGAGCAAGATTTTTATTCGAACTTCAAGTGGTGGCATTACGACTCTAACATAGGAGAGGCTGTCATCTGTGTACACCCTGAAGATTCATGGAATATTGGTGAAGAGCTGACCGAAGCCATGGCGTGGCATTGGAGTGCTAGACCCTATGTGGGCTAGTCAACTGTTCTAAGAAGGATATGAATGTTTATTCTACAGTAAGATAAGCTTTGAAGAGAAAGATAAGGAACAAGCTCTCTAGCTCCAGAAGATTGTCAATGTCTGTTTTGCTAATGATATACACTCAGGATCGACTTGGAATACTTCATGGAGGAAGCTTGAGGAGATAGAGAAGAAAAAGAAAGATAAGAATGAAGCTCGGATAGCATCGCTTAGGAGCTTTCGGTTTGGCAATACAACGAAACGACCTCCTCCAACAGACCAAACACCGATTGCATTTGAGGAGCGTCGCAAGCCGCCAAAGAGATTCTTTGGGCGTTAGTGTTAAATCAGTTGAAGATTTTTTTGAAGACTATCCAGACTACGGCAACATTCAAGGGGGGGTTTGTTGATGCGTTATGTCTATTGCCTACGTCTAGGATGTGTCTGTATTGTTTATAGAGCTTTAATGTTGAATGTATATATGTTAAAAGATTATTTTATGCTTTTTGTATGATTCATACGAGCGAGTCAAGGTGGCTCGTACGAGTGACTCTCAGTCACTCGTACGGATCAGTTGCTCGTACGAAGCACATCTCTGTTTAACACGCACTCCAGTACGAGTCATGTCGATCTATAAATAGAGGAGTGTTGTGTCAGAGCTAGTTAGTCAGTTCAGATAGTACGGCGAAGCTCTGCCAGTTTGTTTACTCGCGTCTGTAATTTGCACGTCTTTGAATACAACAGAGCAGTTAAACAATGAGTTCAATCTTGTTTGTTTTGTCAACCTCTCTAGCAATGAATTCCGCATCTGCTAGTTGAGTTAGATCAGATCAGTTGCTCATCGGGGGAGCCCAATCCTCGTTCACAGTAGTTACGTATAGATACATATTTTTATTAGGTTGTTTCTTTACGTGAGTGTTCATTGATAATGATCATTTTTTTCATAAGTGCTAATCATCTTAATTAGCTTCATTATTTGTGTTTTTTTCGTTATGTTTCTGCAGAACTAACCAGATTGTACTTTATGCAAAACTCACATGCTTATCATTTCCATTGAGGTTTCCATGACAATAACTATAAGAATCAATCTTCACATTATAGTTTTTAAGTATGTTAAGGGTTTGTAATATTATTTTTTTATTAATGTGTAGAAAATTACTTACAAAAGATATTAGGGTTGTGTCTTCTTTTTAAGGTAAATGCACTTTCCTTTGTTCTCTTTTATAACAATATTTTCTTCATAAAAAATTATTAGCAAAAGCTCGCATATGATTACTTATTTTACACTAATTTTTAACTAGATATTTGTTAATCCATTAAATTTTTCAATATTTAATTACTTTAATATTTTCAATTAAAACTTCGATGCTATTTTGAAGGTTCAATTATATCATTTGATTTATTGACATTTAATAATATTCTTTTAATTCACCGTATAATTATCAATAGTTTACTCAAGATTATATAAATTTATTTTCATTTATCAGACTTTCTCTAATAAATCTTAAGAATTACGTATTTTTTAAAAATATTAAATAATTAAAAACGGTTTTGAGTATTTTGATGTATCATTGCAATTTTAGTTGCATTTCTTTTTAAGATTAATCAAATCATTTTTTATATTTATGAGATTTTTACTTTAGTTTCGAGATTGTGTTCTCCTTTATATAAAGTTCTTTCTATAACTAAATTGTCAATGTGATTTCATTATAATTGTCTTAATATTTAGTTTCCTTTTTTTAAGTCGCAATTCCTAAAAGACTTAATAACTACAATGACCATTTAAAATATAATCTATAATTGTAACTTATATAAATTATAGCTGACTTCTAAAAATTATGATATATGCATTCAAATTATAAAATAATTAAAGCTTTTTTATATGTTCAAGAATTGTAATAGTTTAAATTGTCTTCTTTTTTGTTTATGTAAATCAATATAATAATGATTACCTTTTGTGTATTGTTATTATTATTTTTTTTAATGAAATCTTGAATGATAACTGAAAATTATTTCTATATTTAAAATGTTTGCATAGCTTATAAATAAACAAAATTTTGATATTTAGCAAATGATTATTAATAAAAGTCAAACACAATCACTACAAAGGTTGGTAATTAAAAGAATTGATTTTTGCTCATTGGAGTCGTACGTGACACTATCAAAAATAAAAAGAAGACACGAAGTCAGATTACTAACATTAGCTAAATATGGAAAATGTTACAAATAAGAAGACAAATGTGGGCTATAAATAAATATTTAGAGATTTATAGATCCCTTATATGTTAGTTACTTATATATTGTAATTACCAATAAGGTTGGTGGTCCATTGACAAAGATAAAAATCATTAGGTACACTTACATTTGAAGGTCTTAGATTCAAGACTTCAAATCTCACATACAACATAAATAAATAACAAAAAAAAACTTGTATATTTCATGCGTCATTTCATATCATTATAAAATTAATTATATTATATATTATATAAAGTAAAATATATTATATAAAACGACCTGTGATTTTTTTCGTATTTATTTGTTAATGAAAAGCCATTTCGTGTTAAAGGGTGTGAGTGCTAAAATATGCTAATAATTGTAACACGGGAACCAATTGTGAGAATAGTAGCATCTAAATCTATGTGTAATTAACTAAATCAATATATTTATAAGAAGTATTTTCTTTATAAAGCATGTGTAACACACATGATATTAAACTAGTAGATAATAAAAGGGCATGAGGGTTGCGTCCAATTGGTAAAGCTATTAGAGTTAAGGTGTTACTGCACTTAAGGTTAATAAGGTTAAGGTTTTGAGACTCGATAAGACAGATTTGATATAATTTGAACACTTTAATAAAATTATAGATAATAACTGTTGTGAAACAACGGTCTATTAGCCACTAATATATATGTATAAACATGAGAGCTAGACTATGAAATCATGTAGAGAATAGAACATGGAGAATTCTTATTCATTAATCTAACATCATATACAAATGCCATTATATATAGGCATCACATTAGTACAATAGTAAATAATAGAAAGGGGTTATACATGTGGAAGGTCATTACATAATGGATGCATTCATAGATAGGGGTTATACATGTGGAAAGTCACTACATAATGGATACATTCATAACACTCCCCCTTGACTATCCACATGATGGAATACTATTCTTTAATAAGCTTAATGACGTTGTCTCATTAAAAACCTTGCTAGGAAAACCCAATGGGACAAAACCTCAGCTAAGAGAAAAAGAGTGCAACGCGTATTGTCTCCCCCTCAATATAATATGTATCATTTCAAGTAACAAGTGTCAATCTTCTATGAAAGTTGTTGAAAAACTTTTGTAGTGAGTGATTTGTGGCTTGATGTGCAATCTATTAATGAACTTGATGTATGATCTTCATGTAAAACTTTAATTACCTCCTCTTGTAAGTAGATACCATATGATCCATGAATGTGTTTTGTTATAATCCTGCATTTACAAAATTAACCAAACTTGTTGATGGGTTAGTATATATGAACCCATACCTTTCGTACCTTAAGGGTATAGAAAATAAATGTTTTACTCATTACACGATCCCCTCGTCGTACACGAGTTAAATCTTGCCAATGAATTTAATGGTATATGTTCGTGTATAGCTAGCAAGATATATTAATATAATTTGTATTGAATTATGGTACTTCATGACCAATGATCTTTGCTTCTTTGATAGAAGATGATAAAAGTCATTTTTATCTATATCAAATATTTGAACATCATTAAATGTACTTACACCAAAAGCTTTGTTCATATGAAAATGTCCAACATTTTCTAGATGTATTATGATTGATGGATTATAATATAAACGTATGTCCTACGTATCGAGCCATAAATTTGCAATATTGTATTTCATTTGCAAATTCTTGTTTAAATGTTTGAGCTCTTTTTTTCTCTTCGGGAGATTCAATGACATCATCAACATATATTGCAATACTTGTAAACCTCATATCGTTCTTTTAATGAAAACAAATGGACCAACTTCACCATATGTATTTCTCGTTTTCGAGCTCATTGGTGAGTCAATTATATCATATTTGACTCGACTATTTTAGTCCACACATATTTTGTCAACTTCATATAGTATGTTCTTGAGGTTTTGATATCAATGCTTCTAGCATTATCAATCCATGAGGGAATTCGTTTCCATCTTATCCATATATGCATGTGCTTTCACTCTTCAGGAGTTTTGCTATATAAATTTGCCCATTTAACACATAGATATCTATATCATGTAAAAGTGTCATGAACACTTGCTTTTATCTCCAAAATCTATATTGTATCATGCGTGTACACTATTTATTAAGATATCACAATCACTGGGTACAAGTTTTCAATGTATGTTTATTGGTGCACAAGAATTACATCGTTAAGATGTTTTGATTCACATTTAAAGAACTCAATTTCTTTAAGAAACTTATTAGGAGTTCAATCGTATTAAAAAATGAATCTGTATACAACGATCATATTGTTCTCGAGAACTTACTTTACATGAAATACATAATTTAAATCCTTCATCGACTTGCATGTAAACTTTAGTATCTAAATGATACATAACATTTATAAGACGCATATCAATTCTCTCTTTATATTACCAGATTAATTAAATACTGAAAAGCTATTACATCCACCACTTGAGAATACGTCTCCGCATAATTAATCATAGGTCTTTGCGAGATCCTTGTGCCATCAATTATTGATCCACATAAAAGACCTAATTATATTAAATATATTTTACAACTTTTTTTATGGACTACTGGCCCGTAAGCTTTCTATTTAAATAGAGAATTCAACTCTGCCTCATTTGCGTCGTTCCATTTTGGCCAATCATTTCTTTGTATTTATTCATAGGCAGATTTTAAATCTTGATCCTCATCATTTCATCTTTTCAAGCGCTATATATACAAAAGTATAACGACGTCAATTTCATTTCGATTCCATACACTTCTAGACATGATATAATTTACTAAGAGCTATTTATTTTCAGGTACCTGAGGTTCTTCCAGAACCATCATGTCTAATGTCTCTTCAAGAAACCTTTTTTACTATAACCTCGACTTGACCATCTTCTTCATTACTTGCTCCAATTTTTCGAGGAATTTTTATTTTCTTGGAATCGACTAGTCTACCACGTTGCAGGCGTGCCATAGACTCATTAATATATGGTTTGACCTACTAGGACAATTAACTTAATTGGAGCATTATCAGTTGACTACGTGACTTACTTAGTCACTGTATTTAGGTCAGTTAACATGTATGGTGATTGATTCTTTAATCTAGGTAACGAATTATCTTTTGAACTTCTTGTTCACACAATTTCGTTTGAGGATCAATGATACTTAATGCATACCCATTCCTTTTTCAACTGTTATTAATCTCCCCCTATTGTTGAAAATGTTAATTTACTTAAAGTAAGATTTAACGAGCCATAAATAATCTCTCGTTAATTGCTCTAAGTATGTAATCATAAATAGTATTTTCATCCAACATTATTTGAGTTTCAATCTTTATGCGTTGTGGTGGATCAATTCCAATGTATACCGCACAATAAAAAGTTTGATGGGAATATTTGGTTCCTGACCAAAACCAACTATAATGGCGAGAAACTATTACAACATGTTGGCTTGATGTGAAATAATGTTACTGGATGTAAAATCACATGTGCTCAAGTATGAACTTTTGCTCTCTTGATTATTGGCTTTGCAATCAATTTGTAGACATTTGATCATCGTCTTCAACAAAAGCAATTTGTGTCTTAAGCATTTAGAAAGTTCAATACTTATTCCAATAATCATTAGTAACATGGATACTATATTCAATGTTATAACCACCATAAATATGATAATATGGAATAATATTCTTGCTATCTCATTAGTTAAGCTACACACAACTTCAAGTTGTAAATTTGATGACCATTTAGATGATGCATCGATTTAAAAACACTAAATGGTATTATATTTGGATATATACATCCTTCATTCATTCCATAATATTTTAGGGATTTATACCATTAATTGGCAAATAAATAATTTCCCTTAAGAGCAAACATAATATGCTATCAACTAGAAGAATCTTCAAGTTCTTCATCATATTTCACATCATCATTGACTCGGTGTGGTCTAACCGGTCATACCAATAAAATAAATAATCCTGATCCATAAACTTATGGTTTATGATATTGTATATGTATTACTTGCACGTATGTAATACAAAACATAAGATATGAAAGAATGTATTATAACTTCAAAGTTCAAACCATCGTGTTATGTAATCACTAGTTTACCACTGTTGGTGGTCGATCTCATCATGACTATCATTATACTACTGATATTCGATCTCATTATTAGCTTCACTATCTTATAATTTATGATAGTTTGATCTCTTATTAACATGATGATGGTTGCACTTCTAATGGTCAATCTCATTATTAATATGATCATGATTACAACTTTCTCAATGATGCCAATGATAAATATATATTCACTTCATGCATCAGAGTAAAACCATACAATTTTTACGGTTTTCCATTATTTTCTCGAACATATAGATATACAGTCATTCAAACTGTTTATACCCTTTAAATGATATTGCTACTTCAGGAGTATATTTGAGGCTTGACAAACAAAATTGTTTTATCCGATTTCCCTTATAAATAAACTTCTCTTCGTATAACGCCAATTGAGAAGTAATTATATGTCCGAGTCATATAATATTTCTTTTATACTTGATAATGAGATACAAGGAGTATGACACTTTGGGTGTCAAATCGAAGCATATTTCTACTTTTTCATGAGAATGACAATAAACCACAATTTTGGTTTAGTCGTTCTATTCGGTATTATCGATGCAAAGTAGTGATAGCATATAGAATACAAGGTATAGATGGCAACAAATCATACAAAACATGACCTTATAACATGTCAATATATAAAAACAACTTATGATGGGCCTTTATAAAATAAGAAACATTTTTATCACTAATAAGCAAACACATATAATTTATGTAATAACTTATTATGGTATAACCAAACATAATATCTTATATATTTTGAATACTTACTTTAAAACTTAAACATATATCTCTTTCAAGTTCTCAGATCATTTATTACTTGTATTTGAAAACTGTAATACTAATAAATTACATAACATACTCATTTTTTTTTCTTCTCAAATATTGATATTTAAACAACTGATGACATCATATAAGCAATCTATATAATAGTCACTATTTTATACTAGCAATAGTAATAGTTAATATGCAAATAAATTGTTAAACATTATGACATGGCATAATGAATGCATTATAGGTACCGACATCGCTATAAAATATTTCTCTAAAAACAACTAATGATATCTAGCAATATTAATCTATTATATGAATTTCTTATATGCAAAATTTGTTTATAGCATTAACCTTAGTATAAGTACCAAATGATATTTGCATAATCATGTTATAACAATAATAATAATAATAATAATAATAATAATAATAATAATAATAATAATATTTCATTATAAGTTGTATAGTTTATTTAAAACTAAATCAATTGATGTTTACTCACGTAACTCATTTATATCTAATTATGTAAAAGTCTTTTGGCATGCTATGTATTAACAATGACTAATGAAAACAATTAATTACAAAATTCATATCCATTTAAATTATAAACTATACAAAATGAAAATCTAGTACATACATCATGTATATATTACCACCAATACAAGCATATATACCTAATACAATTGCATTGTTTAGTCTATAAACATTGAGTTCCATACTTTTTAATATTAAATATTGAATTTAATTGTTTTTCATGGATTCTAAAAGCACATATGATATTCTCTAGATTGCAAATTAACTTTCTCATATCAAAATAATTCAACAATTTTATTTACAGCTTAACAAGGTTAATAAAGAAGTATAAATATATGATTATGGTGGCTCAAAGAATATGTAGATGAGCATCACTAGATTGTAAGAGTCCTAAACAACATATATTAAATTAACTACTTAAATGATAATCCAGCCAATTTAAAATAATAGAAGGGATCATTTGTAAAAGAGAAAAATAAAATAAATATTCATAATATCGTCGTCGACGAAAACTATAGTTATTCAATTAATAATGAGTATTAGAATAAGATGAATTAGTCAATTGTAACGTCATAAATTGATGTAACATTTAAATTCTTATGAATATCAACATGCTAATATATATATATATATTAAATTCTTATGAATATCAACATGCTAATATATATATATATAACTTCTAAAAGCAAATGAAAAAATATATAGATAAGAGTTCAATCATAAAACTACATTCTACAATTTATAGTAATGATCAGTTTAAGTTTATACATGTTTATTAATAAGTGTCACTAGTAAGATTGATGCATCATTATCAAATATAATATGAATAATCATACGAAGAATCATACATTTATTAGTAGAGATAGTTCCATAATTATTGGGTTGCTTTCTCAACGTGCGAGATTGAGTTAGGTTGGAAAATAATGCACATCAAAGGCAAGGAAAAATGGATACTAAGGGTGGCAAAACACATAGAGCACGTTCGTGCTGATAATGTGTTGTGAAACAATGGTCTATTAGCCACTAATATATATGTATATAAACATTAGAGCTAGACTATAAAATCATGTAGAGAATAGAACATGAAGAATTCTTATTCATTAATTTAACATCATATACAAATGTCATTATATATAGGCACTCACATTAGTACAATAGTAAATAATAGAAAGTGGTTATACATGTGGAATGTCACTACATAATGGATGTATTTATAGATAGAAGTTATACATATGGAAAGTCACTACATAATGGATACATTTATAACAAAATAACCATTTATTTTAGAATAAGTAGAAGAAGCGTTTCCAAAGTAAATAAATAAATAAAAGAATTTATAAATTCTATGAGACACATGAGAATGGAAGTGATAACACGTGAAGCATGCTATGAACTAGTTTGAAGGTCGGCCCCCCACTAAATGGACTTTATTTTACTCATCATTATAATCACCGATTTATGGTTAGCTTTTACGGTCACCGGTGATTGTTTTAAGTTTATTTATTTATTTAACTTTTTTGGCCATTCAAAGAGAAATTGTTTCACGCTTACACATCTCTCGGTTTCTGATTAACACTAATTGATTACAAAACTCGTAAATTTGGTTTAGTATAAACACGTTTGGATTAGTTTGGGTGTAACTTATAAACATGTTTGGTTAAAAAGAATTAGTATTAAGCATTCTCGCGTTAAAGATAACTAGTATAAACAGGGTTTGGTTAAAAAGAACTACTATAAATAGAATTTGGATTAACCTGCGATATTCGCGGTTGACTTGTTTATCGTATCTTTTATAAGAAAACTAGTATTAAGCATCCCCGCGTTGCGGCAAGGTCATCAACACTTGCGGCGTGTTAATGTGAATTACTTAGACCGAAACGTAAAACATAGAAAAGAATAACTAAGTTGACCTAAGACTCGCACGTTGTAACGAACATATCAAACTGAAAAAAAAATAGACAACGTAAAAATGTTGAACTACACACGCGCAGGGGTGCAGCTTCTATAGGGCGGGAGGGGGTGGCCAACCCCCAGAACTTTTCGCTCAGTGGTGGAAAGTATGTAGTTTTTGTATAGAAATTTGTGGGTATATACGTTTTCGACCCCCGGTCTTATAGAAATTTTTTTATATCTACGTTTTCGACCCCCGGTCGGGAATCTCAAGCTTCGCCACTGCACACACGTTGCGTCGTGTTAATTCGCATAACTTAAAACGGAACTAAAACGAAAAATTTGCATAAGATGAATAGTATAAGGGACCAAAGTTGAAACCAAAAAAATTGTGAGGTTAAATTACGAAAGATGAAAACTTTTGGGTTAAAAGTAAAAAATCAAATAGGTTTGGATTAAAAGTGAAAAATCAAGTTGTTTTTAATCCCCAAAAGCATTGGGTACAACCACTCTGTGCATACAACTGTTGAAAATTTATGGTACAGAAATGTTTTATATTATAAAGAGTAAAATGCCCGAATAGTCCCTGTGGTTTTATAAAGTAACACCTATGGTCCCCAATTTTTGAAAATTACACCGGTGTTCCCTGTGGTTTACTTTTGTTATTCGGATGGTATCTGGAGTGGATGGCGTTTAGTTTTCTCCGTTAAGTCCATTTAAAATTACAAAATTACCTTTGCTTTTATTAAAATATAAGAAAAAATTTTCACACATATATATCAATAGCTACATAAACACAGATACACTCACTCTCTCTAAAACATACACTGGCTATCTCTACTCTCTCTATCTCTCTCAGGCAAACCCCCACCACCACCTGCCACCACCTAGCCCCAAACTATCACCTATCGCCACCCCCACACCACCACCTCTCACCTACATCCACAATCAAACCCTCTCTGAAGCTCAACTTTATATAAGACGTGAAACCCGCACACCACTATCACAACCACCAGCACTTTCGTCGTATGTATATCTTTGGTGGCAACGCCGTCATTGAACGACAGATTAGCGGCGGAGATTGTTTCTTCCGGGCGTGACGTGACGCCGAATGAACTGGTGGATTTATCGGTTGAATTAGGGTTCTGGATTCGGTTTTGTAACCGTCGCTTTAATATTAATTTGAAGAAAACACTGTATAATTTGACAGCAATGCTAGGCATTTGAAGAACATTCTGTATTTGAAACCCTAATTTTGTATTTTGAGATCAATTTGTGAGAAAAAGATTTGTTACAATGAATTAATATTATATCGGATTGTTGAGTAATGAATGTTATCACAGATCGAATGTGTTACTTGAATGGAGGATGAAGAAAATGAAGATGAAAAGAGGTAAATTCGTGTTGTGTCGTATTTTGGCAATTTTGAGATTTATATTTTGTTAGTTTAAACCGGTGGTGTGGGGGTAGGTGGTGATAGGTGCTGGTGTGGGGGTGGCGGCAGATGATGTTGCTAGTGGCGACAGGTGGTGGTGGGGGTTTGCCTGAGAGAGAGAGAGAGTAGAGATAATCAGTGTGTGTGTGTTTTAGAGAGAGTGGGTGGTGGGGGGTAATTTTGTAATTTCAAATGGACTTAACGGAGAAACTAACCGCCATCCACTACAGGGACCATCCGAGTAACAAAAAGTTAACCAAATGAAGCATTGGTAATTTCCAAAAGTTAGGGACTATAGGCATTATTTTACAAAACCACAGGGACCATCCGAACATTTACTCTATTATAAATTTTCATTGATTGTGTATTTTATCTCAAAATTTTACAAATTTTTTTGAACGGTCAAAATTGAACAATTAATAGATTAACAAGTGCCATGCTATATATAGTATACACATAGCTTTTTTTTAATATTATTTAAAGTATTAATATGGAAAAAAAAAGTTTGAGCGCTGTTTGTTTAAACTGTTAATGAGCTCTTCATGTTTAGATCTTTTACTGGTTCAGTAGTTAGTGGTTCATATTGTGTGTTTCGTGAGTAGATGTTTGAATAATTTAGACATTTGCCTTTGTAATTAAGCATTATACTGAGTTTGAATTGTTAAGAACTCTTGTTTGAATTGGTTAGACATTTATCTCTTAATAGTTAAGACCTTTTATCTGAATTAGTCAGACATTTGTATATGAATGAATGGTTAAGTATTATACTGACTTTTAATAGTTCAGACCTCTTACCAGTTTAGCAGTTAATAGTTCAGACCTCTTATTAGTTTATCAGTTATACATTCAAAAGTTAACTTAAACATAATATAAAGCTAATATATTGTTTACATTAAATTGATTATATAACATAATTTGTTCAAAAGTGTTGGACCAAAAATAGTTACCTAATCATTATGTCAACACAACAATTTGTTCTAAACTATATATTATTCTAGTATTTTAATAGCGTACATTCTAGAATGTAGATGGCATAAGAGCTAATTGATACTGAGAAGAATTTTGAAAAGAAAGGACGATGAGCCTCAAGGTTCGAATAAACATGAGTTTTCGAATCAGCAATTCTTATATGTATCACCAAGCATGTTTATATTATGTGTGATGTCTGTGATATATGATGATTTGTATAACAACAGTAGACATATACAAATTTTGGATTTATGGGTGTTTATAGTTGGTTTAAAACTAATCCTTGATTGGGTTCTGTTGTTCAGAGGGTCTCTTTTAGGAAAATAAAATATTGGTCAATTGGTTTAAAATTTTAAAATTGTACCAATGTATCATATCGATTTGATATACGGTTTAGGTGTATATTTTAAACCAAAAAAAAAAAACAAATTGGAAGGTAGGATTTAGGGTTAAATCATTTTTAATAATTTAGTTGGTACTTTAATTTAAGTTGAACTTACACGCGATTGAGTTTTAACCCTAAATCCTATTGTCCGATTTGTTTATTCATTATTCTTTCTTAGTTTTGATTGTAATTTTTTTTATTATAAGGCCCCAATAATTCTAAACCATGAATCAAATCAAAGCCAACCATTTAGTAAGATTTTAGCCTGGTTTAGTTTTAATTTTCAACGATTTATATTGGTTTGTAGTGATAAGAGAACTTACTAAAGATCGGTTTACGATTTAACTTACAAAAGCATCAATTCGAAATTGTATAGAATCCTAACACAAATATCTTTTTTTCTATGATATAATCATATATGGAAACGAATACACCAATTTATGTGGCCAATTATGCTATTCTTTACAAAGAACAAACAATTGGTGCAACAATTATACGATGTGATTACTTTCCCATAATCTAGTGTTTTAGTCGTATGATGCTTAGTTCTTACAAAAGTTGTGTGATGTTAAATTATTACAAGTGAAAAGTTAGGTAACGTTTAATTGTAAACAAAAATTGTTTAAAAAAACACGTTCAAGTGTTATAATTAAGAACAATTAATGTGTTTTTAGTGGATACTAATAGTTGCCACTTTATGTGATCAATTAATACAAAGAGGTTACATCACTAAATGACATCATCATTATTTTCCCTTTAGGTTCATATGTCTTCTTCCGAATCATGGTGACAATTATGCTTCTAATGTTACGTGTATGTTCTTATTGAATCCAACACTTTGCATACTTTGGTATTGTTGTATTTAACGTCGGCACCGTTAAATAAGACGGATGGTAAAAGGAGTTGGCCCATTAGAAAACATAGACTAAATCCAACAAATAAGTCATGAACGCTACTCCACTAATCAACTGTGATGCATCATTTGGGCTTTTTATACCATAGTATCATTCCAAACAATGTGACCCACATGTGGGTTGCTTGAATTCTCTCAAAGGGTACTCGATTACTTTCTCTTCAAATTCTAGTTTTATATCCAAACCAGTTATTGCAATACCCGGTTGTTTACCCTCTTGATCATTTCCGAACTGATTTTGAATTAAAACTCGGTTTGTGAACTTCTATTAGTTGGTTCACACAAACACCGTTGGATCTATAGGAGTTCCTTTGAGCTCGACTTTTTTAAGCTCTATGTGTGGAACTCAAGCTTGACTCAAATACGACTCGTTTATATTATTAATTAATCTATATATGTGTACGTGCGTACGCTTGCACATATAACAAAATAAATGTTATTCATTTTTTTTTATATTATATGATAATATATTTTTTATATTAATTAGGTTAGGTTGATACAAGATTATACACCCCCTACACACCAAATTGATACAAGATTATACACAAATTTTCTTATTAATTAGGTTAGGTTGCTAGTGAGGTTCAAATAAGAAGAAAATTTTGGTACGAATAGAAATAATAAGTTTTAAACTAATAGAAATACCCAATTTAATATATGTATTTATTGTTATCGTAAATGCATATGTGTTAATTTAAAAAAATTAATTAATTTATCGCCTTCCTTTAAATTAACTAATTAAATTAAACTTAAATCATTTTTAATATTTGTTCTTTCAAACAACCTAATTCACGGTAAAAGACAATTTTCGATATATGTATCATAAAGTGTAGGATATATGTGGGATAATTTTTTAGATGTGTAAGATAAAATGTTTTTGCCTAATTAATTAGTAAAAGTAAATGATTAATATAAATATTGGATTTTAATAATTCCAATTATTCGTTGTTGGCCACCAACAATACCAACTTCACAAATAACCACTGGCAGTCCTAGCTATTAACATATTGGCCTCCAATGAACCATGACAGAACTCTAACACCATTGGTCTCCGGTCACAGGAAAAACGTTTTTGGCCGGAAAACTCAACATTTTCATCTCAAACCTCTTTGTAACCTTATTACGGACCTTTAGGAACCTTTTTTTATTAAAAGCCCCAAGTTTTGGAGTCGCTAGAAAACTCAACTTCTTGGTCGGAAAACTTAAGATCTTTGTCCCCAAAACTCTTTGTAACGTTAGATCGGACTTTTAAAAACCTTTCTCTAGCCAAAAACGGTATTCCGGCGACCAGAGACTAACGGCGTTAGGGTTCTGTTAGTTAGCGTCCATGGGTGGCCAATATGTCAATAGTTGGTACTGCCGGTAGTTATTTTTAAAGTTGGAACTGTTGGCGCCTTGACGGCAATAGTTAGGGTTATTAAAATTCAATATTCCTAATTAACATGATGGGTTATAAACTTTTTATCGTTTATCATTATACTCTTTAATTTTATTTTTCTTTTTACTTTAAGTTTCTTATAAAATAACCCTTCCCCTACGTTGCTAATCGACAATATGACATTTTCCCCTGTTCATTTCTTTTTTGTAATTATAAAAATAAAAATGATATTAATGAGAATAAATGGGGTGATTCGTTAACTTAGTGGATATATATATATATATATATATATATATATATATATATATATAATTAGGATCATTTGTGAACAACCCCTTGATAGTGAACTGTGAACTAATCCTACCCCTTGATTATTAATACACGTGTGTAAATCAATGTCCAGGATTTGATGATAAGATACAATAGTGCACTTTACGATTTGATTATGAAATCCTAGCCATACACGTGTGTAAATCAATGATCAAGATTTGTTCACTCAGTTCGCAAGTACACTAGTGTTTACTCTGGAATCCCTCCTCTATATATATCTTACAACTTATATGAATAGTTGTTTGATTTTACTGGACTCTTAAATCTTCTGCATACCTAGACACATAATAAGCTTCTGGATATTGAAAAAAACCTTTACTTATATTTATTAACTTGATTTAAAAAACAATAATAATAATAATAATAATAATAATAATAATAATAATAATAATAATAATAAACCGAACAATTAAGCATGAATTTGCAAGGAAATATAAAAATGAATACAGAGCATGAAACAAAAATGATTATTTTTTTAACAGCAAAAAATCTTATGTGTAAAACCACCCTGTTCTAACGTTAAACATATTTATATAATTTTCAACTTTTAATGATTTTCTTTTTTTAATATTACGGTTACTGTTTGAACAACATCAGTATGGTACCGTATAATATCTGTAAGTTTTTTAATATTAATGTCACCATGTGCCTATTATTAATAACGATTCAATGAAACTTCTACTCGAACAGGTATATATAGTTGAGTTTTTTTAATTATTACAAAACGAACTATACCGACCAAATTAATGTTAATATTTAATATTATTATATTATTATTTAACACAGTTGTTTGATTTTACTGGACTCTTAAACCTTCTGCATACCTAGACACATATAAGCTACTGGATATTGAAAAAAACCTTTACTTATGTTTACTAACTTGGTTTAAAAAAAACAATAATAATAATAAACCGAACAATTAAGCATCGATTTGCAAGGAAATATGAAAATGAATGCAGAGCATGAAACAAAAATGATTATTTTTTTAACAGCAAAAATTCTTACGTGTAAAACCACTCTGTTCGAGACTATATTCAGTTGTTTGATTTTACTGGACTCTTAAACCTTCTGCATACCTAGACACATAATAAGCTACTGGATATTGAAAAAACCTTTACTTATATTTACTAATTTGATTTAGAAAATTAATAAACCGAATAATTAATCTTCGATTTGCAAGGAATATGAAAATGAATGCAGAGCATGAAACAAAAATGATTATTTTTTTAACGGCAAAAAAACTTACGTGTAAAATCATTCTGTTCGGGGCTATATTCAAGGTCGCCTCCTCGACCGCCATGAGACCGTACTCCCTGATGTGCGGGAGCCGGATGGAATCCGTAAACCCTCGCCCCCGTCAAATTCGTACCGCGATTAAAGCCCGGATTCGGCCTTTTACTTAGATACCCGTCAAAAATGATAATCGAACCTACGTCTCTAGTAGAGACCGCATACCTCTTGGCACAGAATCAAATTGATTCTCGGGACAAATGACTATTTTTTGACACAACTTTCTGAAGGTACAATTTTTGTTGATGGATCCTAAATGGCACATTTTTGTCATTAATTATTAATGGATTTTCAGCGAGTAGTATAGAATTAGAACCACCAAAGATGCATTCTATACAGAGTCTTTTTTATTTTTCTTCAAAAAAAAGTATTTTTCTTTCAATTTATACGAAGTCGTCAAAAATCCTTCGTAAAAACATCTCACATAAACTCTTCAATTTATATGAAAAATTTTCCCGTCATAAAAGAATAGTTTAAGTCAACTCGTGTTGATACTCGGTATCAAAATACGTAAAGAAAAAATTGTGTATCGTGTATTGTTTGATATGTTTGTTTCAAACATGAATGATCTATGAATAACATAACTTAGATTTATATATATTAAAAAACAATTAACGCGTGTTTGAACCTTGTGAAGGAAATTCAATGGTCCATATAGCAAGTTGAGTCGCGATCATCAAATCCGCCACTTTTTTCAATGCATCTTGTTTTACCGGACCTTCCAATCCAGGCATTGCAAAATCATCATCCTGGCAGGATTGGAGGGCGTTAATGGCGTTTTGAAGCCACGTTTTGATGTTTCTACTATGGAACATGAATTCTTGCATGTCTTGTATCTTTTGAGCAGCCTCTAAGTCATCTACCTCCTTTAGGGTTTTCCTCATGTCATCAACGGTAACATCAATCGCGTCTAAACAACCCTTGATGGCTGCAACCTCACTGGCTTGTAGATTTCCACGGCGAGCCCAATTAGTCATGTTTGTCTTTAGCATTAGGCTTCTTTGAAGGCCGAAATTGATGATCTTACGAATGGTGTTATTGGGATCGACTTCTTTTTCTTTCTTTAACCTCTCTATCGTTTTCTTGCATGCCTCCGGGTTGCTGGATTCTTTGCATATATCCTCGGTCAATGCCGACACAAGAACTGTTGTAACTACCCAAAATATCACTAACTTCACAAATAAAAAGATTATTGTGGATTTCGACATGTTTTATCGTTATTTTTTTCAAGATTCTCTTCACATTTTTGTTTCATATGTTTCTCTCTTTGCATGAATTTGATGAAAAAGGATTAAGAAAGACCTTCCATTATTTTTAGATGGTTGTTAGAATTTTTTTTTATTAGTAAAAAAGGAAAGAAATCCATTAACTGATGGAAAAGGATTAAGAAAGACCTTCCATTATTTTTTGGTGTTAGGTTTTTTTTAATTAGTTAAAAAAGGAAAGAAATCCATTAATCAACAAAGTGTCAATATAAGAGTTATGCGTTCCCAATCCATTAGATGTATGTTTTTCAGTTTTTTAAAATATTATAAGACCCCACCAGCCAATGACATCAGATAAAATACATATTGACAGATATCTTTAGAAAAGGTTAAAGACAGAAAATAGTGAAAACTAACATCTACCAGATACTATATATAAAACAATGTCATCCTCTCCTAGATTCACTCATTTCACTTTGAAGACCGCTTTCAATTCTAAAGAAATTATAATAACAAATCTAGTAATTACTCAATAACATTAAAAAGGTAGACTTTTTGAGTTACACAGCAATTACAATACATAAATCTACTGTTTATCCTGAGTCTCTTAGTCCCGATTAAATCAGCCTTACCTTAATCGTTGCAAAAATTCAAGTGACGGACACGTGATAATATCAAGACACTTTGTATGGCTTGAGATCAGAGATTTACAACCAGTCTCCTACCAAAACCAACGAACTTCTATGATATGTTTACATAACTAGTCTCCTACCAAAACCAACGAACTGCTAAGATATGTTTACATCAACGATATACCGACCAATGTCAAAATGCCTGAACTGTAAAAAATAAACAAGCGTAACAAAGAGTTTGATTTACCACCAGAGTCTACAACATATAAGCAAAAGGCGCAAACTTGACTCGTTGAAATGACTATTACACCCTTTAGAAGTAGCTATGCAAGTAGATTGTGATTTTCATTGATGACGTTCATCACTATCATCACTCTCCATCTCTTCAGCATCCTCAAACCGTTGATCATTGATTTGAAGCTGCAACAAGTTTTTAAACCACAATGTCAAATCTCGTTATGGACTTGGTCCCTAACACTAACTTCAATTGTTCAACAAAACTTGTGGAGTTTGTCAATCGTGTTAAGTGTATTTGACAGATTAATTATTATTTCGATCAAAGTAAACAAAAAAAATACCTCAAGCACACTGCTAGCAAGGTCATGGTCTCCGTTTGCATAACCGATTGTGAAAGGAATTTGCGAGTCATCCCACTCCAACCCATCTCCCTCTGAATACGGTTAATTGCGGAAAACAAAACTTTATAACACGAGGAGCAAAGTAATTAACAAAGATCAAAAGTGAAAAGAATTTATAATCAGTACCAATTGCAGCTCCCAACTGATCAGCACTAAAAATCCAATTGTGTTGTTCTTCCTCTTCTGAAAAAATGATACAGAAGGATGTGACTTAGCAGATCAGCAATTTAACGAGCTCGTAAAAAAAGAGAATATTATTTACCCCTGCTCAAAACTTGATATAAAATCATATTAACACGAGAAAAAATACACAATATTTAATATACCCATTTTCGAACTCATGACATTTATATCCTTCTCTTAAAAATTGCATTAGGATGAGTTTGAAGTGTTCGGGGAAAGAAAAGGGTATATTGGGTAAATATGAAATTTTAAGTAGTTTAAATAGGTGCATTCGATATTATTATTTTTATCAGGTAAATATGATATTATGCAAGTTGCCAGAAGTATATATGAAATTGCCACTAATATATATTACAGAAATAGTTAGATTACCTTCAACGGGTTCGGGATTTAACTCTGCACATTCACAGAATATGTTGAAAATAGTATCCACTGTCAATAAAAAACATCAACAGGTTACGAATTGTAGTGTGATATGACAAAAGGATTGTTTTAAGTGCGATGTAAACTATACATTGACTAGGATCTGAAGGTACAAGCCTCATCTCGGTGATCTTTGACAAATCCAGTGTCTCGCTTGATTCTGAATCACAGCTTTCTGATTCATCCACTTCATCTCCGGTGTCAATCTTAAAATAATTAAAAATAAAATTAAAAGAGAATCACCTTGACCCCATATAACTATATTCAGAGAAACACATTTTTTTATAACTGCGGAGACCCCATCACCAGAAAACTCATGGAGCGTCATGTTCAATTTGCATAGATATTGAATCCTGTTTCCTAAAAATACCCTTGATCCATCCAAAATGTTGTTTGTTGTTTTACTTTGCACAAAAATTTCATTGTGCATATACTCGTTACCTATAATCACCCGCCCTCATTTCTTCCCATCAGAACATTATTTGACAATAATAGGCAAATTAATGTATACATTATCATTAGAATACTGTTATTTAAATATTGTGTACTCAAGAAGTCGTACTCCCATTTGGAATACAAAATACTTCAATAGAGCGCTCATACTAAACAGGGAACAAATGCATGTTGATATTGAGGATTAAAACACGCCCATATTCACCCAAATTTGAACACACACAGTCACACGCGTATAGAAGAGAAGAAAAACCAATGCTCGTTGATTAATTAAACTAAATCTAAACTAAACTCTCCTGTTCTACTTTACACAAAACACATACTCCACAAAACCTAATTAATTAAAGTAAACTCTAAACCAATGTTGTCAATAGCGACTATAGAGCGCTATTAACTAAATCTAAACTAAACTCTAAACCAATGTTATCAATAGCGACTATATAGCACCACGCAGCGTTTAGGTCTAGCCACATTTTTATTTTGTTATCCATATCCACTGCTCGATTCCTCAGGTTTGGTCTCACAACATGTATTTTTCTGTACCGTTGAACCTCTAACTTATCGCTAAACATGAAATAACAGTCACTATCTCTACTTAGCATACAGGTAGCTTGTTGCTATTGACGGCTATTAGCTACTATGTTCTAAACCTAGCAAATCAATAATAACTACCTGCGTATACAAACACGGAGATTCAAACGCTTCTGGATCTCTAGAAACCGCATGAAGCGACACCGATAAGAAATCAACCGAGTATCCTTTCGTCCTCTCCGTATCGCTCAGCCACACTACTTGCCTGTACAAAAATTAATAATCATGAGTGAGCTACATCAATTGTGCAAAGAGTTAGGGTTATAATACTTGGTGGAGATATAGAGAGTTCCAGAAAGTTCCGGTGAGCGGTTGCCGAGAACAATGGAAATGTTAGGCTGCACGTGCTTAAGCTCCTCGCCGTTTGCAGTGTCAAGAAGAGGTGTGCCGGCGTCTGACCTCTCTGTGAACGGTTTCAACCCTCCCGCCATTGTTTCTTTCTGGGAATGATCTGGTTCAAGTTTAGGGTTTATGCAATTGGGCCAAAATGCTCATTCGATAATGGATTTTAATAGTCTATCGTCCGTTAGCCGGTAACGGTATCAACATAAAAAATAATTAGTATTGGTCTCATCTCTTTGTATATTGTAAATCAATAGATTTTTAATGAACCGAAAAGGATAAAGTAACAAAAATAAATTAAGGTTTTTTGTAAAAGTGTAACCTCGTAAATTTGTGTTCGGTAATATAATGACACGTGTCTATACATCAATTGTGTCTAATATTGGTCGAGAGGGACTATTTTTGTCAATAACTGAAAATATGAATATAGAGGGACTAAACGTGTCAACATGCTGAAACTATGCCTCTGAGCCTTTACGGTATCCGTACTCTCAAATGAGCCAATTGTTAGACGAGAGGGACCATTTGTGAATTTACTAAAGGTATCAACATGCTGAAACTATGCCTTTGAGTGACCCTTTACGGTGTCCGTACTCTCAAATGAGCCACTTGTTGGACGAGAGGGACCATTTGTGAATTTATATAAAAGTTAAACATTACAAGGACTGATAGAGAACACTGATGATAACCACTGCTAAGTTAATGTCACACCCCGGTTTTCCACAGCCAATCCAAACACCGGTGGGCCCGGGTGGGGAATATCGTGACGTAAGTTGATAACATCATAGATAATTAAACACAGCACAGCGGAAGTCTTGGAGTAAAATTACTTTTACAAACCAAATGTTCAAAATGCAAAATAATATACAGACAGCTCGTAAACGAACATGTTCTTAAACTCAGTTTATAATCTGATTTGACATCCCAAATAATCATATTTATAATATTACATCAGTAGGAAACTTATTTTCAAGTTCGTTATTGATTAAACGTTATTTTATGCAAAAAGGGCATTTTAGTCAAAATAGCATTATTACGGAACTTGTGCATAAACTCAGTTTCTGATTATGATCATGTAATATAACCTCAGGGGTTATGCTACATTAGATTATGATCATAATGCAATCTTAGATCAGTAGCTAACTAATCTAAATCGGGTCAGGATCGAAAGTCAAAGTAGAAGTCAAACTTTGCGACTTTCGGTTGTGAACCGACCCTGCAACTGAAATTGATGAGCCGAACATGTTCTAATAATTATTACCAACTTGTTTAAGTGTCAAAATAGGTTTCATAACATATATAAGATCAAATTATAATATTTCCGAAAAATGGCATTTGACTTTTTAATATTTAAACTTTGACCCGTCAATTGGTCTAGCAAACGTAATCTTCAGGAGGTGCCCTTTAAGGGAGTAACACCTACCTTATTACGATCACTTAGCCATGTTCGTTACGAACAATGACTGGACCATAATGGTCTTAACCGAAAGTCAAGGCGTTTTCCGTAAACGCTTGACTTTTGGCTATAAAAGCCTATAAACGAAAATGCAAGAGAAAGGAACACTTACAAGTGATTCCTAGGATGCAATAGGACTAAATTGGATGCTCCTTTCAGTTAGGAACTTCTAGAGGAGGGAGATAGAGTGATAAATGAGAACGGTGCAAGTTCAAATGGTGAAGCATTGCACCTATTTATAGTTGGAGAGCTTGAAGGAGGTGATGCCAGGTGTTAAGGGGTGTTAGAGCGAGCTTACAAGTGTCATAAAACGTGGCATAGCTGTTTGAAAGTACATGGTTTCGAAACAATGTTTTTGGCAACCTGTGTGGAGGCCAAGCAAAAATTCTGCAGACACAGGCCAGATTTAAAGTTTGTTACATTTAGTCCCTCAACTTATAAAACCTCCTAAAACACCTTTTTAGCATATTTAGCCCTCCGTAACCAATATTTGGCGTACCCGGGAGTATGCCCGGACATTTTCGAGCTCTCGATTTGTTAAAAGGTCACTCAGAGGTATAAATTAGCTTTTGACACTTTTAACCCCTCCATTATCCAACTTTTACATATTAACAGATTTAATCCCTCTCGTCCAACAAATGGGACACATGATAGTTAGTACTTCGTAAAGGATCACTCAGAGGCACACTACAAGCATGTTGACATATCAGTCACTCAGAGGCTAAGTTTAAGCATGTTGACATATCAGTCACTCAGAGGCTAACGTTTATGCATGTTGACATCAGAAAGTCACTCAGAGGCTCATTTTGAGCATGTTGATACCTTTAGTCCTTATTAGTCTTTAATAGACTAAAATAAAAATACAACACGTGTCACTATACTATTGGACACGATTTTACGAGCTGTTACATCTTCACCCCCTTAAAAGAAATCTCATCCTCGAGATTTTATTCAAAAAGATGTGGGTACTTTTTCGCATATTGGACTCAACCTCCCATGTATACTCGGGACCTCTAAGGGCATCCCACTTAACCTTTACTATAGGTATCTTTTTCCTTCGGAGCTTCTTAACCTGTCGATCCTCGATCGAAATCGGTTTTTCAACAAACCTCAAGTTTTCTTCAATTTGCACATCATGATATGACATTGCTAGCAACTCATCTGCTAGACATTTCTTAAGGTTAGATATGTGGAATACATCATGAATTCCACTAAGCTCCTTTGGCAGTCTGAGCTTATAAGCTATAGTGCCGACAAATTCGAATATCTCGAATGGTCCTATATATCTTAGGCTTAACTTGCCCTTCTTCCCGAATCTCATTACACCTTTCCAAGGTGATACTTTCAGCATGACTTTTTCCCCTACTGGAACTTAAGAGGTTTACGCCTCTTATCTGCATACCTCTTTTGCGTATCACGGGCAGCTTTGAGATGATCACGGATTTGCACAATCTTATCTGTGGTCTCCAGGACAATCTCAGGTACTGATAGTTGGGCTTCCCCAACTTCTGCCCAACATACGGGCGTTCGACACTTTCTCCCATACAAGGCCTCAAAAGGAGCAGCCTTGATGCTTGTATGATAACTATTATTGTAGGAGAATTCTATTAGGGGTAAGTCGTCATCCCAACTTCCACTTAAATCAATTACACATGCTCTAAGCATGTCTTCCAAAGTTTGAATAGTACGCTCACTTTGTCCTTCCGTCTGCAGGTGGTAAGCCGTACAAAAATTTAATCTTGTGCCTAAAGATTGCTGGAAACTTTTCCAAAAGTGAGAGGTATATCTAGTATCTCTATCAGATACAATAGATACCGGCACACCGTGTAGGGACACAATCTTGTCCACATACAACTTAGCCAATTTGTCAGAGTTATATGTTTCTTTTATTGGCAAGAAGTGCGCTGACTTAGTCAGCCTATCCACGATGACCCAAATCGTGTCATTACCATGTTTGGTCTTAGGTAACTTGGTAATCAAGTCCATAGTTTCCATTTCCCATTTCCAAGTGGGAATCTCAAGTTGTTGTAGAAGTCCTGATGGCTTCTGATGTTTGGCTTTAACTTGTGAACATGTCAGACACTTAGCTACATAAGTGGCTATGGATTTCTTCAAACCCATCTACCAATAATTCTTTCTCAGATCCTGATACATCTTGTCACCACCCGGGTGAACTGAGTATCTCGTATTATGCGCTTCTTGGAGGATTAGATCTCTAAGTCCTACAAAGATTAGAACCCGGATTCTTTCCTTAAATCTAAGGATTCCATCCTTTCCAGGCGTTAACTGATCAATAATTCTGCCTAATCCCTCATTAGGAATATTATCCTCTAACAGGGCTTGCTTTTGCGCATCTAATAGCTTCTCATTCAAGCTATTTCTGAGTTCAATGCTCTTGGCATTAATCCTAATAGGTTTAATCCTTTCCTTGCGACTTAAGGCATCAGCAACGACATTTGCCTTGCCGGGATGATAGAGAATTTCGCAATCATAATCATTAAGTGTTTCCATCCAACGGCGTTGTCGCATGTTCAAATCCTTTTGATTGAACAAATGCTGGAGGCTCTTATGGTCAGTGTATATAATACACTTTGTGCCATATAAGTAATGTCTCCACAACTTAATTGAAAATACAACGACACTCAATTCCAAATCATTGGTGGTGTAATTCCTTTCATGCACCTTTAATTATCATGATGCATAAGCAATTACTTTGCCTTTTTGCATTAGCACATAGCCCATGCTAGTGTGCGAGGCATCACAGTAAACTACGAAATCCTCAATGCCCTCAGGTAGAGATAACACAGGAGCATTGCTTAATTTGTGTTTTAGAATCTCAAAAGATTCTTGTTGTTTTGGACCCCAGTCAAACTTGACATTCTTACGGGTCAAAGTAGGCTATCCTTGAAAAGTTATTAATGAACCTCCTATAATATCCAACTAATCCTAAGAAACTACGAATCTCTGATGAAGTTTTGGGCACTTCCAATTCATTATGGCTTCTATCTTGGCGGGATCCACTTGGATACCACGCTCACTTACCACATGTCTAAGAAATTGGACTTTTCTAAGCAAAACTCACACTTAGAGAATTTAGCATAAAGCTTCTCTTGCCTTAGCAGTTCTAAGATGCACCTAAGATGTTTCTCGTGATCAACTTGATTACGAGAATAAATAAGTATGTCGCCTATGAAGATAATGACAAACTTATCCAGATATGGCTTGCAGACCCTATTCATGAGATCCATGAATGCTGCAGGTGCATTTGTGAGCCCAAAAGGCATCACCAAGAATTCATAATGACCATATCGGGTCCTAAAGGCAGTCTTAGGAACATCCTCGTTCCTAACCTTCAGTTGGTGATATCCTGATCTCAAATCGGTCTTAGAGAATAACTAGCACCTTCAAGTTGATCGAACAAGTCATCGTTCCTAGGCAAGGGATATCGGTTCTTGATTGTTAACTTATTCAACTCACGGTAAACAATGCACATCCGCATTGAGCCGTCCTTTTTTCTTAACGAAAAGAATTGGAGCTCCCCAAGGTGAGGAACTAGGTTGTATGAAACCTTTCTCTAAAAGTTCATCTAATTGAATTCTCAATTCTTTCATTTCCGTTGGTGCTAGGCGATATGGAGCTCTAGCTATAGGTGCTGATCCAGGTAGGATATCAATCCTAAACTCCACTTGCCTATTTGGAGGTAGGTCTGGTAATTCTTCAGGGAAAACATCGGAATACTCCGAGATAACTGGAAGATCTTTGATATTTGGCTTAGGCTCGTTGATAGTTACTGTGCCATGTAAATGACACAACCTCTCACCAAACATTTGGATGCCTTAAATAACGACACCTTGTATGGCAATCCATAGTGTGAATCTCTAGGGATGGTGATCATTTCACCAGATGGGGTTTTAATCTCGATGAGTTTCTTATCGCAGGCAATGCGGTCTTGGTTATGGGACAACCAATCCATGCCTAAGACTACATCGAACCCTGCCAATTTCATTGGCAAAAGAGAGATTGGGATAGAATGATTCTTAATGGATATAAAACACACCATCAAGCATGGAAGATGCTGTTTCTAAAGTTCCATCAGCAAGTTCTACCTCATAAGTTATGTCTAGAGTTCTTATGGGCAAGTTTAATAGTTTACTAAACTTATAGTCAACAAAAGATTTATCTGCACCCGAATCGAAAAGAACTCTAGCATATACATCATTGATGAGGAATGTACCTGTTATGACGTTATTGTCATTAACGGCCTCCCTGGCATTCATCTGGAAGGCACGAGCATTCCCTTTCTTAGCCTCTCTAGGCTTTGCATCATTATTTCTGGGGTTCTTAGGGCAGTTAAACTTAATATGCCCTTTTTCATCATAACCGTAGCAGATGGCATTCTTAAGATCCTTGCACTCTAGGGTCTTATGCCTCTTCTTCTTACAGATACCACAAGGTTTAGTTTGTGGGTCAATACTACACTGTCCCCAATGCCTGCGGTTGCAATTTTTACATGTCGGTGTTACACTCGACTTATCTTGGTTCTTTCTGAACCCAAATCTCCCTTATTTATCTTTTTAAATCGTTGGCAGTTACTATCCTCTCTCTTCCTTTTCCCCTCAGTCTCGGTCTTACTGACTTCCGCCTTACCAAATCTAAGGTGAGGGAGAGGGATAGGTCAACAGCGGATCTATAAGTACTAGGCTGAGCAAGCTTTACCATGCCCTTTATCTCGGGCGCTAACCCATAAATGAAACGCGCAATGCGTTTGGGTTCAGGGGTAATTACATAGGAAACTAACCTAGAAAGAGAATTGAAGTCAGAAACATACTTCCGACAGTCTAGGTTTTTCATTGTGAGAGTCAGAAAGTCTGACTCTATCTTCTCCACCTCATGAGGTGGGCAGTAAGTTTCCTTTACAAGATCAACTAACTTAGACCATCCTAAGTTGTACAGGTGTACCTTACCTGTAGATTGGATCATAGCCTTCCACCAAGTTAGGGTATCGGCCTTAAAGTACTGTGATACATACTTAACCACATCCTTATCAGCACATCCGCTGATATCCACTATCGTTTCCATTTCGTCTAGCCATTTCAAGGCTTCTACAGCTCCTTTTCCCCCTTAAAATCCCGGGGTTTACAGGAAACAAAATATTTGTAGGTACATCCGTCTTTTGAAGAACTGGACCTATCAGTAAATTCTAATTTCTTTGGTTCACTCTTCGCATTTGAAGAGTGAACTAAGCTCTCCTTATGAGCTGATGATGTGGAATTGATAAAGGTCTGGAGCGACTAGCACTCGACTCCCTAAGTTTTTCTATGGCCTTTTCCATGGCCTTCCCAACAGCGGCATCTATGCGAGCTTGGAACTCATCATTATTAATGGCTATGTTTTCAGCGTTGTTAGAGTTAATATCCTGGTGGCTACTTTGTGCCTCGTCTGAGTTAGCCATTCTTGGAGCTTTGGTTCTAAATACCAAATAAAATTTCTCTTAGCCATGGTATTAATAACCATATTGGCTTTAAACATTGGATATAACAATCCATCGCCTATCTAAGCTAGTGTGAATAACATCACAACTCTTAGGCTTATCATATCTATATTTGGCCTAGGTCTTAATATGACCATCAAAGGCAAATTACAATCTGGACATAGTCTATATATTATTAGATAGTGGATCGTAATGTCACAACTGTCATTGTCATTTGACAATTATATATAGCTCATAGGCTTGTCACGAAGGACATTAAAATATGGCTCATTGGCCTACATCACTAATGGATGTAAGTTATGGCACGTTGGCCTATCCTAATGGACATCTTACAGCATGTTGGCCTACATCTTTAACAGATGTAATTTATGGTACGTTGGCCTGTCCTTAATGGACATCATATATTGCACGTTGGCCTGTCACTTTGGACATAATATATAGCACGTTGGCCTGTCACTTTGGACATAACATATGGCACGCTGGCCTGTCACTTTGGACATAACATATGGCACGTTGGCCTGTCACTTTGGACATAACATATGGCATGTTGGCACATAACATATGGCATGTTGGCCTGTCACTTTAGACATAACATATGGCATGTTGGCCTGTGACTTTGGACATAACATATGGCACGTTGGCCTGTCACTTTGGATATAATATATGGCACGTTGGCCTGTCATTTTGGACATAACAATGGCACGTTGGCCTGTCAATCGTCATCACATTGATGACTTTAGCCGGGATCACATTGATCACATAGGCTATATAATAGGTCTGGACCTAGTCCTTTTACCTAGACGGCTAGTGTGGTTCCTCAAGTCACACTACCAGGAGTATGAACATTCCTTAATGTTAACATAAGAGTACCTTAGTGATTGATTAATAGTCCCGGTCACTTTGGACCTTAACGACTTGGAGGCTTGAACCTAGTCCACCACCTCTGGATAGAAGGATAACTTCCCTTAACTATCCTGATAGAAGGCCTTTTATCCTTAACTATCATTTCTTGGCCAATATGGGGTCTGTGCCACTTGGCATAATCAAATCCATTAAGGTCTTTTGGAATTATATAGCAGAGCATACATTTCGAGTAAAATCGAGACGTTCGCTTTAAGAGGATGAATACATATATATAATTCCAAAATACTTCATTAAATGCCATTAAGAAATTATAATACTAGAATAAACAAAACAAACTGTCCATGCAAGGACTTAAGAAATAAAATGTCCACGCAGGGACCAAAGAAATAACAAATGTCCTCGCAGGGACTAACATATATTATTAGAAGAGACCTCACTCATCCTTCTTTCCCTTAACCAACTTGGAGATTTTCTTGAAGAACTTGTTCGTCTTCTTCTCCATTTTCTCCGCTTGTTGTTGCATTTCTTTCATTTGTTCTAAGGCCTCATTGATGGCCTCAAGTGGCAGCGGAGGTTGTGGTTGTGGCATAACAGGATACTGGTATCCATAACTTGGATATCCAGTAGGTGGATAAACAAGTGGGAAAGGAGACGGGTAAAGTGCGTTATGCATGACCGCTTGCATATAAGGGTCATGCGAAAGTGCCTGGTAGTTCACCGGCGTAGACGGGTTAAAAGGATCATATCCAGATGTATCCGGATATGTTGGATAGGGTTATTATAACCCGATGGTGGTGGTTGAATTGCGGATGATGGCGTCGGTTCCACCACAGAATTGAGGGTCCACCCATTTGTGGGTCCTCACGAATTATAGCATAGGTTTTGGGTAAAGGTGGCAGCGATCCCGACCGTTGACCCGCACGTACCGACATACGTGCTCCTCGCTTCCTCCTTGGTGGCTCAGGCGGTGGTTGGGGTTGTTCAACCGGTTCCATGTGAACAACTTCTTGTATAGGAGGTGGTTGGGAGTGATGGGAGGGAGTGTTAGCCAAGGTTAATTGGTTCCAATATTGGTCCCATTCATTAGGACCTTGGTATGGCGATTCGGCGTAGGAGTTCGAATCGCTCAAGATTTCGAGGGGATGTGTGTGTGATCCTGACGACGACATCTTCGGGTCGGAGTCCTCGTCCATGGGATTGGGTTGGTCTAATTGATTTCGGTCGGTTGGGGATGTATTAAAGTAATGGTTTGGGTTAAACCATCATGATAAGAATGATGAGAGTGGTGGGAGTGTTGTGATTGGTGTGAATGGTACGAGTGGTAAGAGTTTTGGGTATGAGAAGGTGAATGTCTTGATAGGGGTCAGGAATCCCCCCGAATCCTCATAGGGATTTGAGTGATAGGGTTGTGAAAGGATGTGTCCTGATGGTCCTTCCCTCATTGGTCCTTTACCTCTTCCTCGTACTCTTGGCGGCATCCTGTTAAAATCAAATAAAAAACAATACTAATAACTTAATAATGAGATGAGTAATCCTAGGTCAAAGCCTAGACTCGGAAGTCTAAGGAATGTGCTTGTGTAAGTTTGAAATTAAACACAAGAAGGATAGTGTTTAATTCTCTCAAACGTTGGCTCTTATACCAACCTGTCACACCCCGACTTTCCACAGCCAATCCAAACACCGGTATTCCCGGGTGGGGAATATCGTGACGTAAGTTGATAACATCATAGACAATTAAACACAGCACAACGGAAGTCTTGGAGTAAAATTACTATTACAAACCAAATGTTCAAAATGCAAAATAATATACAGACAGCTCGTAATAGAAGATCCACAGGCGGATTGTAAAACGTACAAAAATGTGTATATCAGACTTTGGGCAGATCTAGGATTTGCAAGATCCTCTTACCACTACCGAGCACTTCCAGCCTATTTTTCGTATTGTACCTACAAGCTTAGTCTTTTGAAAATACGTTAGCTTTCGCTGGTAAATACACCCAACTGACTCATTTTGAAAACATTTGAAAATGTTTTAAGTGCACGTTGGCACAAAATCTTTTATAACTAGGGAAAGTTACTTTGTAACCTTGTTAACAGATTCACTTGTTTGTCCATACATACAGGGCCTAGTGCGAAAACCGAGACATGATTAACGTACACACCACTTACGAACTCGCGAAGGAGTTATCCCCAACTTTGTGGGTAAATGCATTTGAGCGTCTGTCAGGTGTATGCCTACACCCCGCGCTAAGGTCGTGGCCATTATCTAATGTAATGAGCCGAGGATATCCACGACACGGTAGTTAACCCTTGATGTTTAAGTTATCAAACAAAACTGATGAAAATGGAATATGCGGATTTTGCTAGCCACAATCCGGCATCCGATTGATCCCATTTCCGACCAAGCGGTAATAATTTACCGTAACCCAAGCCCGTATAGGGGAAATAATTCGAGAGTATTTACCTAAGCTAGTCTTCGTTTAAACGCAAGATTTAATAACTCAGCCGTATACAAAAGTACTAAGTGCATATAGCATTTACCGGCAAGTCTCTAGTCTGGATGATGGCATAAGCTAACCAATTAAATACTAACAGTCTTATTTAAGTCATATACTTAGACCGAGTAGCGTACAGGATCAATACGTAAAACGCTAGATTAAACGATGATCAGATAGAATGTAGTTTAATCTTAACAAGTACTTTGACTTGTGTAATATGGATAAACTATAAAAATTCTGGATTTTGAGACTTAATTGACAAGGTTAGACCCGTTTCGTTTAATTTCCGCAAACTAGTTACATATACTTAACCGTACGCATATCAGCGATATCGGGTAACCGGACAAGTCATGGACAAGTTCTAAATGCCATTATATTTTAAATAAGTTGTAATATCAGTAAGATATCAACTTATATGCCCGTTAAGGTTTCGAAATGAAACTATGCCTCATAAGGGCGTTTCGGTAATTTCATACCATGTAAAAGGAACTCGAATATAATTTTATGTTATGACCATAAATATTCTGGAAAAATAACTTATTTATAGTAGGATATTGATTATATGTGTAATTTATCACTTATTACCAAATTATGCACCGAAGGGGCATTTTGGTCATTTTACACATAGTTTTATAAATTATTTGGGATTCTGAGTTCATACCATATACCTACTGTAAAAATATTTAAAATAAGTTTTAAAATCAGTAGGTGACAAGTCTTGGTTGATTAATATGGTCTAAAACCATACTATGCGCCAAAACGACACTTATGTCGTAAAAAATGACGATTTGTGCGATATTTAATGAAAACTGATGTTAAGGTCAGGTTAAAATGTCTTAGATATGTTATTCAATATAACATATCAGTAGGTAAAAGATTTACTTTGAAAAGTTATGATTAAAACCATTTTATGAGCCACAAGGGCTTTATCGTCATTTATCAACATAATACAAGAACTTGTTCTTAAACTCAGTTTATAATCTGATTTGACATCCCAAATAATCATACTTATAATATTACATTAGTAGGAAACTTATTTTCAAGTTCGTTATTGATTAAACCTTATTTTATGCAAAAAGGGCATTTTAGTCAAAATGGCATAATTACGGAACTTGTGCATAAACTCAGTTTCTGATTATGATCATGTAATATAACCTCAGGGGTTATGCTACATTATATTACGATCATAATGCAACCTTAGATCAGTAGCTAACTAATCTAAATCGGGTCAGGATCGAAAGTCAAAGTAGAAGTCAAACTTTGCGACTTTCGGTTGCGAACCGACCCTAGAACTGAAATTGACGAGCCGAACATATTCTTACATGTTCTAATATCTATTACCAACTTGTTTAAGTGTCAAAACAGGTTTCATAACATATATAAGATCAAATTATAATATTTCCAAAAAATGGCGTGTTTGACTTTTTAATATTTAAACTTTGACCTGTCAATTGGTCTAGTAAACGTAATCTTCAGGAGGTGCCCTTTAAGGGAGTAACACCTACCTTATTACGATCACTTAGCCATGTTTGTTATGAACAATGACTGGACCATAATGGTCTTAACCGAAAGTCAAGGCGTTTTTCGTAAACGCTTGACTTTTGGCTATAAAAGCCTATAAACGAAAATGCAAGAGAAAGGAACACTTACAAGTGATTCCTAGGATGCAATAGGACTAAGTTGGATGTTCCTTTCAGTTAGGAACTTTCAGAGGAGGGAGATAGAGTGATAAATGAGAATGGTGCAAGTTCAGATGATGAAGCATTGCACCTATTCATAGTTGGAGAGCTTTAAGGAGGTGATGCCAGGTGTTAAAAGGTGTTAGAGGGAGCTTACAAGTGTCATAAAACGTTGCAAGTCCATGGTTTCGAAACAATGGTTTTTGGCAACATGTGTGGAGGCCAAGCAAAAAAAAATTATGTAGACACAGGCCTCTCACGGCCCACGAGAGGCCAGGCCCTTGCCTCTCCCGCCCCACGAGCGCCCCTGGCCAGATTTAAAGTTTGTCACATTTAGCCCCTCAACTTATAAAACCTCCTAAAACACCCTTTTAGCATATTTAGCCCTCCGTAACCAATATTTGGCATACCCGGGAGTGTGCCCGGACGTTGTCAAGCTCTTAGTTTGTTAAAAGGTTACTAAGAGGTATAAATTAACATGTTGACACTTTTAATCCCTCCATTATCCAACTTTTACATATTAACAGATTTAATCCCTCTCGTCCAACAAATGGGACATATGAGAGTTAGGACTTCGTAAAGGATCACTCAGAGGCCCACTACAAGCATGTTGACTCTGATGTCACTCAGAGGCTGGGCATGTTGACATATCAGTCACTCAGAGGCCAAGTTTAAGCATGTTGACATATTAGTCACTCAGAGGCTAAGTTTAAGCATGTTGACATATCAGTCACTCAGAGCCTAAGTTTAAGCATGTTGACATATCAGTCACTCAGAGGCTAATGTTTATGCATGTTGACATCAGAAAGTCAATCAGAGGCTCAGTTTGAGCATGTTGATACCTTGAGTCCTTATTAGTCTTTAATAGACTAAAATAAAAATGCAACACGTGTCACTATACTATTGGACATGATTTTACGAGGTGTTACAACTAACCACTGCTATACGCTAAACATTACAAGGACTGATAGAAAACACTAATGATAACCACTGCTATACGCTAAACATTACAAGGACTGATAGAAAACACTAATGATAACCACTTCTATACGCTAAACATTACAAGTACTGATAGAAAACACTGATGAAAACCACTGCTAAGCTAACCACTGCTATACGCTAAACATTACAAGGTCTGATGATACATCCTCTTCTGATCTTCAAAAGAGCTTGCTATAGTAGACTTTAGACATTTAGACTTCAGCAGAGCTTTGTCTTCAACAGAGCTTAGCTATAGCAGACCTAGGACATTTAGACTCAGCAGAGTTTAGACTTCAGCAGAGCTTTGTCTTTAACAGAGCTTAGCTATAGCAGACCTTGGACATTTAGACTTACTCTGAGTGACCCTTTAACGAACCGGGAGCTTGATAATGTTCGGTCATACTCTCGAGTTTGCCAAATGTTGGCTATGAAGGGCTAAACATGCTAATATATAAGAATGGAGGTTAAGGGACTAAATGCGCTAAGTTAAAGAAAAATTAATTTTGTTTGCTTGCTGCCCACACAAAGCTGCAAAAACCATTAACTCAAACCAGGGGCTTCAAGACTGCTATGCCATGTTCTAGGACACTTGTCCTCACCCTCTAACTTCTGCTAACACTTGGAACCACCTTGTTCAAGCTACAACACTATAAATAGAAGTGTTTGCAACACTTTAAACTTTCACTTTCTTAAAAAAAATACTCCTCTCATCACTTCTAGAGGTTCCTGGTCCTTAAGAGCTTCCCATTCAAGTTTATTTTCATCTAAGGATCACTTGTAACTGCTCCTTTCAGCTAATTTTCGTTTATTAGGCTTTTAAAGCCAAAAGTCAAGCAATTTTGATAATTGCTTTGACTTTTGGTTTAGACCCGATTTAGATTAGTTTGTTACTGATTTAAGGTTGCACTATGATCGTAATTTAATGTATCATATCTCTTTGAGGTTATAATACGTGATCATAATCGTATTATGAGTTCTCGTACAAGTTTCGATAGTATGCCATACTTTGACTGAAATGCCCTTTTTGCAAGAAATAAGGTTTTGATCAATAACGAACTTGCAAATAAATTATGTATTGATATGTTAATGTAATTAACATATTTTGATGTTATTAAACTGATCATAAACTGAGTTTTCATATAAGATCGTAAATTATGTTATTTAATGACCAAAACGCCCTTTTGGCGCATATTTTGATTTTAAAACCTTAATGGTCATATAAGTTGATAACCTACTGATGTTACAACTTATTTAAAGTATATTGGCATATAAAACTTGTTTATAACTCATCCGACTACCCGGTATCTCTTATATGCATACGGTTAAGCTTATGTAACTAATTTACGTAAGTTTACCGAAACAGGTCAAATAACATCATTTTTACTTCAAATTCCGGAATGAATATTGCTTACCCATATTATACAAGTCTTAGTACTTGTTGGGTTTAAACCATAATCTATTCCGGGCATCGCTTAATCAAGCGTATCGTACACTTTCGTTATTTAAGTTAACTGGTCCAAGTCTACGACTTAAAAAGGACACGTTGACATTCTAATTGGTTATTTAAACAATTCATTCCAGACTAGGGCCTTCTAGTAAATTGCAACCAACCTTAGTTAATTGATTACAGCTGAGCTATTTATAATTCTTGCATATTAAGACGAGTTTTAGCTCTGGTAAATACTCTTAACCTATTTTCCCTATACGAGCTTGGGATACGTACATTATTACCGTTTGGTTGGGTATCGGGTCATATGTCCGATTATGAATAGAAAATCTGCATACGTTTTAATCTGTTTTGTCTGATAACTTAAACATTGGGGTTAACGCGACCGTGTCCTGGATATCCTCGGCTCATTTAAGTTGCTAATGGCCACAACTAAGCACGGGGTGTAGGCATACACCTGACAGATGCTAATGCTATTACCCATATTGGGGATACCCCTTTGTGGGTTAAAGTGGCGTGTCAGTTAATCCTGTTATTCGGTTTCCGCATCGGACCCCGTATGTATTGACAGGCATGTAAAACTGTATACAAGATTATTATAATTGTTCCAAGATATTTATGAAAATATATGTACCATTGTGTGCATAAAATGATTTTGAAATATTTTCAAAATATGTCGGTTATTTGTATTTACCAGTGAAAACTGACGTATCTTCAAAAGACTAAGCGCTGGTTGCAAAGAATGTAAATAGGCTGGAAGCTGCCCGGTAAATGCTTAAGTGGAATTTGCAACCCCATGCATGAAGCCTAGTAGTCTAAAGCTTCTTTTTACTAGATCTTGCTTGGGGCATGTACTAAAACACTTGTACAACATATATTTATATTCAAGCTTTTATTGAGATAAATATTTTTACTCCAATACTTTCGCTGCATTGTTATTTGTGATACTATTATCCAATCGTCACATATTCCCCAACCGAGCCCACTGGGAAATATCGGGGTGTGACAGGTTGGTATCAGAGCTACAATTTGAGTGAATTAGACACTAGCCTTTTGTGTCTAGTCTCAAATATCACAATTGCAGATTCCTTAAGAAACTCAGAGTCAAGACCCGAACATAAGACTACTCTTATCTATATATATAGTTATTGATTTTATGAATATTTTGTACGCCAAGCCTAAGCGCAAGTTGCATAGAACGTAAATAAGCTGGAATGGCTAATAGTTTGAATTATTAAAATACACTATTCCAATAAAAAACATTTGTAACAATATATAACAAAATGCGTTTCAAAGATTTTTTAACAGTTGTTGTGCCTCTTGAATTTGGAAGGAACAATATAAAAAAAGTGTATTACAATTTTTTTAAGAGTCGTTGTGCCACTTGACAGTCCTTATGCCCCTCACTTGTGACCTAGTGGCAGGAGACTTGGGTCTTCCAACGGAGACTAAAGTTCAATTCCCACTTGTGTCATATTGGGTGGATATAGGCAATGAAGGATTTGGGCTAGGCCTTGTGTGAGGTTGTCAATTTGATTTACCGAGCCCAACCGGGTTTTCGTCTCACTGTGTGTTACATCAAAGATTTCTGCTATTGTGGGACACTGTTAAGTGGCAGTCGCAAGTATGGTTTCCTGAGGGAACGCCCAAAAGAGACAAACTTTAAAGCAAGCATGGGCCCGGTTAAGACAACATAGTCTGGCCAAAGTGGGGTAATACGGGGCTTTTCGATTTGGAAAGTGTACTCGGTTCGATACACACACGAACCCTAATCTGATTGATAACTTCGAATCTCACAACCCTTACTTTCTTGTTTCTAAAATTTCCTAACCACCAAACCAACTGTACTAGTAAAATTCAATTCCCTTGAATTCAATAGACTTTTAAATCTTTAACCCTCATATAACCACAATGCATATTACCCGAATTCCTGACTATCTAATTCGCACCATAACCCCGGAATCAAAACCCTGTATTTCGAACAAGACCTGGTTCGATTCCTCCTCATGAACCTTGTTCCTCACCAACCATGCTTCTCACGAACCTTCCTTCACACGAACATTTTGCTTCACACTAGTCTTGATCACTTTTGATTTGTATCACACAAACCTCCTCTTATGTAGTAATCTCAACACGAACTCCACCCGGTCTTGATTAACTTGCTCACCATCATATCACATGACTTGAATCCATATCGCATATATTTTTTTTGACAATCTAACTCACTCAGATTTCTCAAGTGGTTGTATCACACAACAATTCTTTCTTCTTAACCAGTCACAGGATTTTTGTATACTTCACATGCGTGTCTTTTCCTTGGTCTATCACAGATATAATCTCCTTTTGATGGTTGTCTCTCACAACGGGTTCTTCACCATTGATTGCTTCCCTCACAGATTCTTCACTTTTACCTTATCCACTCATTGGATTTTTTTACTGTACCTATCACAAGTTATATTAGCATCACACGTTCTTCACTCCTTCAACTCCTCACAAATTGACTACCCTCTTTCACACGGGCCTGAATCATACAAACTTTTTTGATGTCCCACCAATCGTATTCACTATTTCAATAACTTCAACATTTTCTGCATTCAATGTTTCCAATTTTGCATTCATTGCACTTTATTTTTCTGCGCTGATTGTAATAATTTCTCTTCTTGTTTCCTGTATTTAGTGAATCACTTTTCCATTTTCTGCATTCACTGCGTGTATTCTTTGCATAACACTTTGTTTCTGACTGAAAAAACCTTCGAACCTTCACTTGGTAACTGAATTGTGCGTAAAATTATTTAGCCTCTCGCCTTGGATTCTTATTACTTTCGTATGGGAAAAGTAACCAAAATGACAATCACGAACTTCTTGATTCTTTGAACAACACACTTTGAATTAATGATTCCTTCTTCACTGGCTTCTTCTTTACGATCGAATGACACTCGATCTTCCGAATCGACTCGCTCAATTTTCTTTTTCTATACTATGACTATCAATTCGAATTCATTAAGTTGAGACAGACAAACTTGAATTTTCTGTTTCTTGTATTCATAAAATCTTGGTTCTTCGTGTTCAGTAACACCTTTTGGCCTTCACACCTTCACCCGTGAATAGAACTGGTTGCGTATAACTAGCGAATTAGTTTCTGATTCTTCCTAGCACTCCACATGAAACAAAACAACGCTGTTCTACGCTCCTGTACTCGGTTCAATACACACACGAACCCTAATCTGATTGATAACTTCGAATTCTCACAACCCATACTTTCTTGTTTTTAAAATTTCCTAACCACCAATACGAACCAACTGTACTGGTAAAATTCAATTCCCTTGAATTCAATAGACTTTCAAATCTTTAACAGCGTATAACCACAATGCATATTAACCGAATTCCTGACTATCTAATTCGCACCATAACCCCGAATTCAAAACCCTAGATTTCGAACAAAACCTGGTTGGATTCCTCCTGAACCGAAAAGTTGAAAAACTTGTGAATTGAAATTCGAATAATGAAACCTGATCGCGAATGATCCTGCGATTCCTTGCCTTACGATTTCTGTGCCTAGAGCCTGATGCTCCCGGTAACAATTGTTGGCCCCAATCGATCTTTGATCTCTAAAACATGAATTGAGTATAACAACTGAACTTGAATATAATTTGAATCTCTGAATACATGAATGAATTACAATTGAGAATTGAAACCTTACTAATACTAATCCAACAGTTGAGAGTGATTAGACGTCTCTCTTCGCAAAACATCGCGTCTCTTTGTCTCCGTGTTGATGGCGCCATTTGGGAGAGATGCGTCTCCTGGAGGCACCTTTTCATATAGACTGTAGGTTACAATCTTTCTTTTGTTCACTTCTAGTACCCGTACTAGTATATGATTCTAATTCACAACTTAAACTAACTAATAACTATTTATAGAATAAACCCTTGTACTTAGGATGTGAAGACATTATAACTTGACACATAAAATCAGGCATAACATTGAGTTATACTATACTATAGGGCTATTGTACACATAAAATGAGTCATGTTGTTTAGATTTGTAGTCTTTGTTTACAATGTTTAGTTTGTTTGGTTGGTTACATATCATATAATAGTTCAGTTTCGATTAATTCACAAAGTTATTATTTTATAAAATGTTAATTTAACAATTTGTTTTTGTAAAATTATAAAAATAACTTTTATACTTAAAACTTGCTAAAATGACAAGTATTGTATAATTTTTTTCTAAAAAATAATAAGAAAATTAGACCTATACGCTGCATATAGAACTATCATTACAGGAAAACGGAGCTTTACGGTGACAATAGTCATCACTGAAAGCTTTAGCTATCGCCGCTATCGATCCGTCGCTAAAGGCTCTTGGTCGTCACTTTAGCTTTGACTCCACATTAGAACCATTAAACTTACATCCTATTCATCTCCCGTTAAATTATTATGAATGTATAAAAACTATGAATATGATAAAAAAGTGTTTGTATTTAAGATAAAGATAAAAAACACTTAATGAAATGTGAAAAGTTTTTTTGTAATGAGAAATAAATTTCAAAAAGCGTGATTTTTAGATAAATTAAATGGTAGAATATAATTCTTCAAATCACATTCGCTAGTTAACCTCCGGATATGAAGATCACAAATTAATCACTCGCTCAAATGGGATAAACAAGAAATCATGCTTCTATTCTTTGACTGTCTGTTTTGGTACTTGTCTAACTAGAATAATCATTCCACTAATCTTGAATATATTGAGATGGATTCTTGTTTGCGATAAGTTCTATAAAATCGTTCAATTTCTTGACATAACCACCTTACTTCATACTTTGATACCGCTAGGCTAGGCTGGTGATTTAATCAGGACATGATCATCGATGAGATATGATTGACTAGATACATTTGGAAGCAAGATCTCGATGAAAAGATTAATCTTTCACAAGTCCAATTTCATTAGTCCGCTGCACAATGCAAACTAGCCTACCACCTATTTGATGAAATGCTGCAATGAGACTTAATGTGATCGAACTGTCCGTGGCGGCGCATGCAACCACAATTAGTTGAGCTTGGATTCATCTGGTTCGTTTGATCTCTTACCCTGCATAATCAGATTCATAAATTCGTATTAGTTTGCATTACAAAGTACAAACAACCACTCGAAGCAATAACTAATGTATAGATATTATATACATTATGCCCCAATGGGGACCCTGGCTGGCTTTTGGTCTGCCCTTATTAAGCTCATGGGTTCCTGCTGGCTTGAGTCACTTGCCCATTATTAAGCCCATGGGGTCCTTCTGGTTTGAGTCACTTCCCCATCATTCAGCCCAGTGAGCTCCCTAGCTGGCTTGAGTTTGTGCCTATCATTAATCCCCGATGGGGTCTCAAACTGGCTTTAGTCACTTTAGTTACCTATACTTTAGCAGTCCTTAACAGTACAATGTACTTGGCCTTTTACTCAATGATGGTAGACATTTACGATAGGGTACGATGTAGACATTATATATACCTTAATAGGGGAAATATAGTTAGTCTAGAAACACACGAGCTCCTAAACACGTATTTGGTTTGTAGAATTGTTTAGGATACCTTTTTGGTCATCAACTTGTCCTTGAGGCCCATTAACCCTCTTAGATAGTTAGATGGTTATGGTATTTTTTATGCTAACCAATGGGATATGGTAAAACGCAGCTTGCGTTGGGCAGGCGGAAGGTAATTTGAACTTGAGACATGTGCTTACCACTGCGCCACCGGTTTGAAGTTTATTTTAACATCATTGATCATCGTAACTGACCAATCTGTTACCTTAAACACAAAAAAACGCTTCTAAAACTCACATAAATATTCTGACTTAGTTTACAATTACCATTAGATCTGAAAGACACATTACAAGGATTCGATAACAATAACAGTTTCCTGTCTGATTGCACCTACTGTGGTTGCCTCGGTTTTATCTAGACGGCACACAGTAACAGTTCAATGTGGGCTTGGGTCAGGACAGTCATGTTATAAAAGTAGTCGTTTCATATAGATTGTAGGTTACAATCTTTCTTTTGTTCACTTCTAGTCCCCGTACTAGTATACGATTCTAATTCACAACTTAAACTAACTAATAACTATTTACAGAACAAACCCTTGTACTTAGGATGTGAAGGGATTATAACTTGACACATAAAATCAGGCATAACATTGGGTTATACCATACTATAGGGCTATTGTACACATAAAATGAGTCATGTTGTTTTGATTTGTAATCTTTGTTTACAATTTTTAGTTTCTTTGGTTGGTTACTTATCATATAATAGGTTAGTTTCGATTAATTCACAAAGTTATTATTTTCTAAAATGTCAATTTAACAATTTGTTTTTGTAAAATTATAAAAATACTTTTATACTTAAAACTTTCTAAAATGACAAGTATTGTATAATTTTTTTCTAAAAAATAAAAAGAAAATTAGACCTATAAGCGACATATAGAACTATCATTACAGGAAAGCGGAGCTTTAGCAGTGACAATAGTCGTCACTGAAAGCTTTAGCTGTCGCCGCTATAGATCCGTCGCTAAAGGCTCTTGGTCGTCACTTTAGCTTTGACTCCACATTAGAACCATTAAACTTACATCCTATTCATCTTCCGTTAAATTGTTATGAATGTATAAAAACAAGGAATATAATAAAATAAGTGTTTGTAAGTAAGATAAAGATAAAATACAATTGATGAAATGTGAAAAGTTTTTTTGGAATGAGAAATAAATTTCAAAAAGCGTGATTTTTAGATAAATTGAATGGTAGAATATCATTCTTCAAATCACATTTGCTAGTTATACTTCCGGATATGAAGATCACAAATTAATCACTCGCTCAAATGGGATAAGCAAGAAATCATGCTTCTAGTCTTTGATCACTTCTCTATCTGTTTAGGTACTTGTCTAACTAGAATAATCACTCCACTAATCTTGAATATATTGAGTTGGATTCTTCTTTTAATTTGTGATCAATTCAATAAAATCATTCAATTTCTTGACATAACCACCTTACTTCATACTTTGATACCACTAGGCTGGTGATTTAATCAGGACATGATCATGGATGAGATATGATTGACTATATACATTTGGAAGCAAGATCTCGATGGAAAGATTAATCTTTCACAAGTCTAATTTCATCAGTCCGCTGCACAATGCAAACTAGCCTACCACTTATTTGATGAAATGACGTAATGAGACTTAATGTGATCGAACTGTCAGTGACGGTGCATGCAACCACAATTAGTTGAGCTTGGATTCATCTAGTTCGTTTGCTCTCTTACCCTTCATAATCAGATTCATAAATGCGTATTAGTTTGCATTACAAAGTACAAACAACAATTTGAAGCAATAACTAATGTATAGATATTATATAGATTATGCCCCAATGGGGACCCTGGTCGGCTTTTGGTCTACCCTTATTAAGCTCATGGGTTCCTGCTGGCTTGAGTCACTTGCCCATTATTAAGCCCATGGGGTCCTTCTGGTTTGAGTCACTTCCCTCATTAAGCCTAGTGAGCTCCCTAGCTGGCATGAGTTTGTGCCTATCATTAATCCCCGATGGGGTCTCAAACTGGCTTTAGTCACTTTAGTTACCTATACTTTAGCAGTCCTTAACAGTAAAATGTACTTGGCCTATTGCTCAATGATGGTATACATTTACGATAGGGTATGATGTAGACATTATATATACCTTAATAGGGGAAATATAGTTAGTCTAGAAACACACGAGCTCCTAAACATGTATTTGGTTTGTCGAATTGTTTAGGATACCTTTTTAGGTTATCAACTTGTCATTGAGGCCCATCAACCGTCTTAGATAGATAGATGGTTATGGTATTTTTTATGCTAACCAATGGGATCTGGTAAAACGCAGCTTGTGTTGGGCGGGCAGAAGGTAGTTTGTACTTGAGACATGTGCTTACCACTGCGCCATCGGTTTGAAGTTTATTTTAACATCATTGATCTTCGTAAATGCCCAATCTGTTACCTTAAACACCAAAAACGCTTCTAAGACTCACATAAATATTCTGACTTAGTTTACAATTACCATTAGATCTGAAAGACACATTACAAGGATTCGATAACAATAACAGTTTACAATTACCATTAGGTCTGAAAGACGGTTGTGGTTGCCTTGGTTTTATCTAGACGGCACACAGTAACAGGTCAATGTGGGTTTGGGTCAGGACAGTCATGCTATAATAGTAGTCGTTTTGGTTCAGGTCAAAACAAAACAGATTTTGACAACAAAAACTTGATATTCTAAAAGTAGTTAATTAAAAACAACTCAAATTACCCTAATTCTAGACTCAAATTAAACTCTAGAGTCCTAAACTATACTAAACTACTAACTGACAAGTGGACCGATCAATTGTAGAATAGCATTAAGCAAGTTCGGATTATCGAACACACAGGACTCTCTAATTACTATGACTACCTAACTTAGACTCAATTACACACTTTGTATACTTTAAGGGGGGGATTTAATAATAATTCTAAATTATTAATTAAACATTAATTACTAAATTGGAATAAACCAAACTATGAACTTTTTAGGAAAATTGGGAATTAAATCAAGAAACAATGAACTAGTTACCTAGGTTGGATTTTTAGACTACTACTCATTTAATTTAATATTAATTAACTGGGATGAATGTTTTACCGGGATCTTGACATATCAAATTCTAGGTTTACCGAACAGGACCCCGATCATTCTCAGGAAGACACCTATGATAACCTACAATTATTATTTTAACATCATTGATCTTCGTAAATGCCCAATCTGTTACCTTAAACACCAAAAACGCTTCTAAAACTCACATAAATATTCTGACTTAGTTTACAATTATCATTAGATCTGAAAGACACATTACATGGATTCGATAACAATAACAGTTTCCTGTCTGATTGCACCTACTGTAGTTGCCTCGTTTTATCTAGACAGCGCACAATAACAGGTCAATGTGGGTTTGGGTTAGGACAGTCATGCTATAAAAGTAGTCGTTTTGGTTCAGGTCAAAACGGATTTTAACAACAAAAACTTGATGTTCTAAAAGTAGTTAATTAAAAAAAACTCAAATTACCCTAATTCTATACTCAAATTAAACTCTAGACTCCTAAACTATACTAAACTACTAACTGGCAAGTTGACTGATCAATTGTAGAATAGCATTAAGCAAATCCGGATTATCGAACCCACATGACTCTCTAATTACTATGACTACCTAACTTAGACTCAATTACACACTTTGTATACTTTAAGGGGGGGGGGGATTTAATACTAATTCTAAATTATTAATTAAACGTTAATTACTAAATTGGATAAACCAAACTATGAACTTTTTAGAAAAAATGGGAATTAAATCAAGAAACAATGAACTAGTTACATAGGTTGGATTTTTAGACTACTACTCATTTAATTTAATAATAATTAATTGGGATGAATGTTTTACCGGTATCTTGACATATCAAATTCTAGGTTTACCGAACAGGACCCCCGATCCTTCTCAGGAAGACACCTATGATAACCTACAATTATTTACCGGTCCTAAAGATTTCTTTTCAGTTATCTTTTAAATTAGTAAAGTCTCTAATTAATTAATTATCTCTCAATAATTAACCTAGACCAACTACAACTTCTAGTTTAGCTTAACTGACCTAATTATGACAAGGAAATTAGATTTGGGAATTTCTCAAAACCTAAAACTAACAATTTATCCAATTAATTCAGCCAACTAATTGCTATTTCGCAATAATCAATTTAGGTATAATGACAAGATTGATTTTATATTTCATTCAATTGTTTTCCTGGTTTTATTGGCCAATTTTACCGACAACTTCACGAATCCCTAAAGACATGAAAAGTAACACAAACCCATTCTATGGAAGACATCCACCTAAGTTCATGCAAAACAATCCAACAATCATAAAACAAGCAAAATCATGCAAATACACTAAACTAGATCATTAAAGTTGTGAACTTTACCAATTAAACATTTAAAACTAAATGAAACTAAAACAAATCAAAGTTTCATAAAATCCATAATCCAAAACCTAGGCAACTGAATTAAATCTAGCCAAATAACATGTTTGAAAAACTAATTAAACAAGGTTTATAACAAGAAAGCATAATCAAGCAAAACAAGGAATGCAAAGGTCAAGAATGGTACGATAAAACCGTTAAAAGCTCCTGACTTGAACCTCCTTGATCACCCAAATACTTCTAGCAGCCTTGATCTCATTCTCCTCGCTTAAAATCTCCAGAAAAGTGCTCCCAAAAGCCTCTAATTCGTCCAAGTTTGTTCCAAGATGATTTCTACTTCCATAATGATTGTTTTTTTAACAAACAAGTCCAACTCCAACTTAATTTCGAAACTTTCTGGATAAAACACCCTCTCACTAGCAGCAAGAGGGTTTTTGGCCTCCGGTCGCGCCCCGCAACCGAGGAAGACTCCGTAGATAATTATCCCTCTCTCGCGGGCCGCGAGAGAGATGTGTTGTTCCAGTCGCGCCCTGCGACCGGGTTGAAAACCCTAATTTACGTTTCGTTTCCTCATTTCCGATCCAATCACGTCCCGGCTCGGTTCTTTTCACCATTTTTGCTCGTTTTTCCCATCCTTCCAACCGTTTTCACGAACCAAGACCTGCAAAATGCATTTGGATTAAAGGTAGATAAATTCTTGACAAACCGAAATTAAACATGCTAAAATTATACAAACTCTACATGATAAATGGATGTATTATTCAATACATCAAATATCCCCACACTTACTCTTTTTTCGCCCTCGAAAAAGAATAGTGCATAAATGGAATCATAACCAAACAACTATTCGATTTCAAAGATTAAGGTTATTTTTATTAGGGAATGAGATTTATGTTAACCGCGATTGCAAGTATTGGATCTACTTAAACTCAAAATTCGGTTTAAGCCTCTTATCATGTGAATTTAGTTTAAGTTCGGTCAATCTACGAGTCCACAGTATCCCTAATCCCACCTCAAGCTTATGGAACGAAAGGAACGAATCATTTAAACCCTTTCCTAACCTTTTTACACCAAAATATAAGGAATTTAAAACCAAGAAATTTTCTTTTTCTCTTTTTTTTTCTTTTCCTTTGAGCATTTGATTTCTTTTTGCATATCTAACCTAGAGGCTGTCTCAATCAGAGTCACCATCCCCGAGAGCGACAACGTGGGCTTCGATACTTAAAGTTTCAACTAATCCTAGAGCGATTCTCAATCAGAGTCACCATCCCCAAGGGAGATTCCATAAGCCTCGTCTACTTTTCAATCAAGCTCTATTTTTTCTATTTTTTCTATTTTTCTTTTTACATGATTAAAAATTCTAAATATTTTAGCTTATAACGACATTCCTTATACTATTTTTAGCGGTTTCAGTTTCCCATTTCTCCTAGATGAGTACCCATTAGTAGACCGACAATTAAGGTATATTAATCTCAAAGAAAATAAGAACCGAATCGAGCCTACTCACATATTCCAAGTTAGACACAAACTCACCCTTTTATTTCTCATATTATAATTATTTGAAATCGAATAAAAATTTAATTTTTCTATCATTTTCCGTTTAATTTCATGCAAACTTCTTTTTCAAAAGACATTTTCGGATTTTTTTTAAACATTCAAATAAACTACTACACTACTCTACTATCTCATCCCCACACTTAAATTTTTGCATTGTCCCCAATGCAAGGACGAGACAACCAACCACTCAAAATAAAACAAAACCAAATAAAGAAAGAAAAACAAAGAAAATATAAAAGTGGAGCGACTTAGCTGGTAAATGCGAGACTGTCAATGCGCCAGTCAAACCACTCGTGCTCTCCAAACCGAACGCGCTCAATGTACCACTCTTAAAGTTCTCATGCGAACGGAACAACATACAACATCGACCTATCACCACGCACTTACAAAACATAATAATGATAAAGCAAATAAAAATATTGTTTTGAAAGATTGTTCACCACAATACCAAACCAGCCAACACCACCCACAAAGTAAATTGTTTTAAAATTACAGACCATTAATAAATTAAAACAACAGAAAAGAAAAATAAAGATAAAGCTCCGCTGCTGTTTCAATCGTCCTCCTCTGACTCTTCCGACGCCTCGAATACCTGATACGGTTGAACGTCCTCCATACCTGCAAACTGACTTGACCCTGCCTGACCACCTGGATGCTGAAAGTAGGATGGGATCCCCATGTTCAGATTCTGCATTATATACCTCATCCCATCTTCTAGCCTCCTCTGACTGGCCTCATGCATGCGCCTACTCTCTAACATGGTCTGGCGAACTCCACCAAACTGCTGCTCAACATAGCCTCGCAAGTCCCCAAACCCCATTTTTGTTTGTGATTTTATTGACTTATGTTATTTTTTGTATTAACTTGATGAGCGTTTATGGAAGAAGAAGAGGACTTTATATAGGGTGTAGATGAGTGTATGCTTTGCCCTTGGGGCAGTGGCTGTATAAATAGACCATTCGAAGCAATAGATGATATATAGATAGATATTAGACAGATTAAGCCCTAATGGGGTCCCTGGCTCGCTTTTGGTCTGCCCTTTATTAAGCCGATGGGGTCCTTCTGGCTTGAGTCACTTGCCCATCACTAAGCCCCAGTGAGGTCTCTAACTGGCTTCAGTCGCTTTAGTCACCCATACTTTAGCGGACCTGAATCGTGAAATGTAGTTGGCCTTTTACTCAATGTAGGTACACTTTTAAGATAAGGTACTCATTATATGTACCTTGATAGTTAGAATATAGTTGATCTAGAGTCAACGAATGTACAAGTTTAGGATAAGATTTCATAAAGTGCCGACAACATGCAGATGAACAAAAGATGCATTGAACATGAAAAACAATCTTAAAGATCAAAGACGTTCCTAACCAAAAGATCCTATATCCTTGATCTTTACAAACACATTTAGTGTTCATAGCACCAGTTAAATGACCATATCCTGACTTAGCTTACTTTTATCATTAGATTGAAGGATATTAACTTCATAACTAAATTACAAGTATCCCTTAACAAATGATCCAACAGTTTCCTGTCAGATTGTTCCTACTGTGATTAACTGTCAGGCTGTCAGTCATGGTCTTTAGCAGAGTGGCAGCTGAAAATACCAAATTAATACGTAACAGTATAACACTATACCATCGTTTTTATACTTGACACAACAAGCTAACTCTAATGATTTATAGTCAAATTCTAACTCTATTGACTCTTGACTGATTTAACACCCGAGTACCCGACTCCTACATACTAGGAGATACTCATAAAGCTGATACTAATACTTATCCTTTTCCTTTTGTTTGGGGCAGAATTGTCGCCAATATGAATCAATTCCCTTGGCCCCTGTGAATTTACTTCATATCCATGCTTATTTTTGAATTACATGATCTAGACTTATAGTATGAGTTTATTATTTTTTGTCTAAAGTTTAACATAAGTCATTGTGGTTAGTTGAATGGATCAGACAGTTAAAGATTTCCAGCCACCTCCTCTACAATTGCAATGGTTTGAGGTACCGATTGATATGCTTTTCAAGTTGGCTCGGTTTTTGGTCTTTCTCAAAACTCATTGACATGTACGTTTTTTTTTGTTAGAGTGCATTTAGAGGTGGCAAGCTTGAGAAAATCTATCATAAAAATGTCGTGTGATTTAAAGTATGGTTCAACTTGATAACATATATCAGGGGTCGGTCTGAAAAATCCGAATCTGAAACCGAACCCGCGTTATCCTAAATTCCTAATGTCTGAAATATTAGATATCCGAAATTTAGGATTCAGATATTAAATTTAAAAAGTTCGGATATTTCGGATCTACGAAATATTTTTTAAAACTATCAAATAATAAATATTAGTTAGAAATTTAGGAAATCTCAAACACTTTTATTAATTTTTTTTTTGACTCGTAACTACTCTCTTCAACTTCTGGGGTTCGGAAAATGTCATATGCCACCTATCGAGAAACCATGACAATGGGACCTGGATACTCTTTTCTTCTTCTAACTATATGAGAAGTGGTTTGATCAATTAATTTTTTCTCAATAATTTTCATATGTGGAAATTTAATGGAGTTGGAGTTGTCTGGAAGGAATGTGCGACAAAGGCCCTATACAAGATACCGTTAATAGCGCCTTGTCATTCTATTTGTTCTTATTTCAATTAGCTACACATATAAGTAGCTACCAATATCTTGGAAACCGAGCCTCTTAATCTTAAAACTGCCAATATACAAATTATATCAATCTAATGTTTATGAGTAGAACCCTTTGTCACTTGAAGCCAAAGTGGGGCTTCTGTCACACCCGCTCATAGGCGGAAGCGCACGGGTTGATCTAATTGATCATTGCATACAACATAACATAACATACTAAATGAATAAAATAAACTCCAAATGTCATTACTGAAATTGTTTCAAAACGCAACGTAGGTTAAGTATATTGTTTACAAACCATGATATGAGATTAAGTTGTCAAAGTGTTACAAACTAAAATGCAAGATTTAAAATACTAAGGTTTTGTCCCTTATATCACCACAAGTAGGCGGGATATACTGGGAAAATCCTTCAAAAGATGGCAATGGAGACTTGGAAGTTGTTTTCTTGGTTGAAACTCCCTGCATAGATCCACCAATTACCTGAAATATATGTTAAGTTGAAAATCAACAAAAGTTGGCGAGTTCATGTGTTTTAACTGTATGAGTTGAATCCATAAAATGTATGAAGTATTTGTATCAAAACCCGGTATGTAAAGCGAAAATGAAATCATGATCATTAATGTTTTGCAAGGACATTAATATGTGTGACGACATAAGAAGCATCCAAACCTAGACGATTTATGTCGATTAACCTCGACTGGAACGACAAATGCACTCTTCCGTGTGGGTCCATTACCAAGAGTGGGGCTCGCCAACACCCACTAGATCTAACCTTTGTACCGTGGTCTTAAACAAGATTAATGGTGCTTATCCTATTCGCACATGATCTAGTTATTTCATTCCCTAGCTTATCATACCATAGACATGTATTTCCCCCGATAGTTGTAAAACTGTAAAACATTTAAGATGATAAGGGGGACATGAACTCACTGGCTTGCTTTCTGCTTTCTCTGTTTAACTCGAGTATTTCCCTCGGTTCGTATCACAACCTACAAACGCGTTAGGTTTTGTTAGACACTTCGGTCTTTGTAATGATTCATGTTCATGTTTCTTGTCTTAAGTATTTGTTAAGACTTGTTCAGTGTTTTGTTCCGATTAGATGAATTTTCGATGGATGATGCCCACTAAGATGCGTTTTCGGTGTATAATGTCAGCTGAGGTGTTTTTCGGTGTATGATGTCAGCTGCAATGTATCTTCGGTGCATGATGTCAATACATATATATTTCGTCAAATACATATGTATATCCCATCTCAAGTGTTGCATGTACGAGCCTAGCCCGTTAGCCTCCGTGCCTCGCACGAGTAAGATGTATATGTTTCATGACTTCTCATAGTCGGGTTCCACCCGTTTGCCTCGACGATGCCATCATCAGATATGTTCCATATATAATTCTTCTTAATTATATATAATTCCAAGTTCGACGTGTTAGCTAAAATATTATATTTTAACTTGTATTATTTGTAAGCACTATATTATATATCACTTTTAATTGCGATGGGTTTGTTAAAAATAATCTATTTTTAACATGTATGGATATATAATTATTCATGTGCATGGATTTATGGTTTACATGACCAAGTGTTGTAATTGTTAAGTATTATACTTATGCATCTTCCCAAGTATAGATATACTTGTATTGTGAGTATTTGTGTATTCATGTTTGTATTTCCATGGTTGTGTATAATATTTGTATAATGGTATTTTCACCAAATGTTAGGGGTATATGCTGACTTGTATTTGTACGTATAGGAATACGTATTTTTCTTGTATTTATTACCCACACTTTTGTGTGGACTTAAAAATACATAATTTAAAGATATATCCAAATTAGTATATGTATATTATGCTTGGTAAGTGCATGTATCCAAAAAATATATACATTTAAGATTAATTCTAGAAAAATATATATTTTTAGTTTCCACCAAAACAATATATTTTTAAGAGGTTCAAGAAATATATATTTTTATACACTTCAAAATAATACATTTTTAGTATTGACACAATACGACATAATTTATATACTTGTAAAAATATATATTTTTTTCACTTGTTTGGTTTTGAAAGTAATGTTTACCAAGCTTCAATATATTATATATTTTTAGTCCGTAATCCTTATATAGTCCGATAAGTCCATATTTTTGTCTCTACGGTATGATTATGGATGTTTATATATTTTTGTAATTCTTTGTTGCCACTTATTATTATATTTGTTGGTGTGTATTATTTTCAAGTTCCTGACTTTATATATAACTAATACATACAATATACACATAGCGTTTGATCCTTATGATCACTAAATACATATATTTTTCCAAAAATATATATATTTATATCCATTTTGTTTTTAGAAAAACAATGACTTCTTAGACTTATATTTTATACCAAAAATATGGGATTTTTATATTTATTATTTTTAAACAAGTTTACTTGTAAGAATCTTATTAAAATATTTTTTTTTCTAAGTATTTAATTTTATAAAAAAAAATTGTCATAGTTTCCCCTGGGTTTAGGAGGTTTCCCATGTTTGAAAACATGTGTTTTTATGTTCAAAACCCAACAAATCATCCAACTATTTAACAAGACTTTTTATACTAACATTCCCAACAAGTATGAACTTGTAAATAGTTTAAATCCTTCAAATCCACATTTTTCTTATGTCCATCCATACTTTTAACAAGTTTTTGTTAGACTTTTAAGTACACTTTCAAGAACAAAGTTTACTAGAAAAATATTTTCATGTAATTACTTGTTATATTTTCTAAAAAAATTATTTTTTTATACAAGTTTCAAGTTCATAACATCAACTTGGTGGATCTTGCTAGATCTAACATTTTTATGTTAGATCTATATTTTTAACATAATGTTAACAAGATCACTAGATCCATAACAATCATATTACTAGATCTAGCACATAAACAACTTAAACAACCAAGTAAACATGTTATATTTATAGTATTGGTTATGTTTACCATGTATTTTTAAAGTGAGCTTCAAGATGGATTCTAATATATATATATACATATATATATATATATATGGTTAAGATGGTATGGTGGATAAAAGCTCTTAAAGGTGGTTCTTGAGATTCCAAGTCTTGATACATTTTAACTAGCCTTGAGACATAGTTGGTTACCCTTGAAATGGTTGTAAGATTAAAAGAAAATGGGGTGAAGTGATGATGATGAGGCCGTAGGTTTGGGGAAGGAGAATAGGTATTTTTTTGTGTTTGAATTCTTGAAATGAATTAGTGGTGATGGGATAAGGTTCATAATCCTCTAGTTATAACATTCACTTTATATTATTACCCAAGAGTTATACAAAAGCATCTTTGACTAAACATGGATCAATGTTTATCAATATTGACCAAAAATCAACTCTAATGGGGTCCCACATGAAGTGAACGGCCATGGAGTCAAAGGGTGGTTTGATTTTGTCAATTTTTATGTTAAGTGTTGTTATGTGAGGATTATTTATTATACGTGTCATTTATAATTTTTTTGATGTTCACTAGAGTTTTTATCATGTGGCCCAAACTAGCCTTGTGATGACAAAATAATATTAACTAGTTCGTGCACAATGTCTAATGGTAGTTCGGATACTAGTTTGGTGCTAGTTTCGTTAACAGATCACTAAGATCACTAAGATGTCAAGTTATGTAATTTATATGGTATGATGCGTTTTTGTGTCTAGATAATATTCCTTACACTTTTTACGTAGCTTATGATGTTTAACATCTTTTTTATTTTGTATAATTTATCAAATGCTGAATTTTGCTGAATCGCTGTTTAGTGTATGTTTCAAACAGTTTTCAGTGCATGTATAGTTTTCAGAAAGTGTTAACATTAATCCTTGCTTTCCCACATGGGGTTTAATATACAGTTTATGTTGGACTCCCATCTAAGTCCTAAATCTGCTGTTTAGTTGCGTACTGAAGCTGTGCTGTCAAAACTAATCTACTAGTTGTTTCTGACGCACTGTTTTAAACAGTTTTTGAATGGTAACCACTAAACAAATAATATGTATCATGTAATGTATTCAGCGATTTTTCTAGATGTATGACATGCAATTCATGCAGTTTTGACGTTCAAAACACGTAAGTATCATATAATTCATTGTTTAAATGTACAGAATTATCTGAAAGTGACAGTTGTCACATACTCCCCCGTTAAAAAGAATTTCGTCCCGAAATTCAAGCTGAGTCATCCGTTGCAGGAATCTTCTCAAACAGGTGAAGGTATTTGGCTTTGATTTGATCCTCATGTTCCCAAGTATACTCGAGTCTGTTCCTTGAGTTCCAACGAACTTTGACTAACTTGATACAACTTCTCCTAGTTTTCTGGACTTTCTAGTCCATAACCTCAACAGGTTCTTTAGTAAATTGGAGCTTATCGTCTATGTGAATCTCTTTCGCATGGATGATAACTGTTTCTTGCGTTGGGCTCTTCTTGGGATTTGACACATGGAAAGTGTCATGTACACTACTAAGTTCAGCAGGTAATTTCAACTTGTAGGCAACGGTACCAACCTTTGCCAAAATTCTGAATGGTCCGATGTACCGCAGATTAAGCTTCCCGTGCTTACCAAATCTGGCTATGCCTTTCCAAGGCGAGACTTCCAACAAAACCTTGTCTCCGACCTTGAAAGATGATGGTTTTCTTCTCTTGTCTGCGTAGCTCTTTTGTCGATCACGAGCCACCTTGATACGGTTTCGGATTTGGAATATCTTATCGGTAGTCTCTTGGACTAATTCAGGACCAATTAATTGTTTGTCACCAACTTCCGCCCAACATAGCGGAGAACGACACTTTCGACCATAAAGAGCTTCGAACAATGCGCCTTGTATGCTTGTATGGTAACTATTGTTATAGGAGAACTCCACCAAGGGTTGGTGAGTATCCCAATTGCCGCCTAGATCCATCACACATGCATGAAGCATGTCTTCAAGCATTTGGATGGCCCGTTCACTCTGGCCATCGGTTTGTGGATGGAAGGCCGTGCTTAGATCTAGTCGAGATCTAAAGGTCTTTTGGAAAGATTGCTAAATTCTTGACACAAAACGACCATCTCGGTCTGAGATGATAGAAATAGGCACTCCATGACAAGCCACTATTTCTATAAGATAAAGTTCGGCTAACTTCTCGGTGCAGTCTTTCTCGCGAATCGGAAGGAAATGCGCGGACTTTGTTAGTCTATCCACTATTACCCAAATCATGTTGTCACATCTTGAGGTTCTGGGTAATTTTGTAACAAAAGACCATGGATATTTGCTCCCATTTCCATACGGGAATCTCGGGTTGTTGTAACAATCCCGAAGGTTTCTGATACCCGGCATTAAATTTTGCGCAAGTTAAACATTTACCGACATAAGTTGCGATGTCGCTCTTGTGGTTAGGCCACCTATAATATTCCTTCAAATCTTGGTACATTTTATCCGATCCCGGATGGGTTGAGTACTTAGACTTGTGGGCTTCGTCCAATACTACTTCCTGAAGTCCGCCAAAAAGTGGAACCCAAATTCGACCCATAAGGTATATAGTTCCATCTTCCTTTGGCACTAATTGTTTCTCCATGCCTCGGAGAAATTCCACTTGAATATGTGCTTCATTGAGTGCTTCTACTTGGGCGTCATGAATCTGAGTGGTATGGTTCGTTTGAATTGTCATCTCTAGCGCTCGAACCCTTAGGGTTTTAACTTGTTTCTTGCGGCTCAAGGCGTCTACCACAACGTTCACCTTGCCCGGATGGTACTTGATCTCGCAATCATTGTCGTTCAACAGTTCAACCCAACGTCGTTGACACATATTTAATTCCTTCTGATTAAATATATGTTGAAGACTTTTGTGATCCGTGAATATAGTACACTGAGTACCATATAAATAATGTCGCCATATCTTCAAGGCGAATACCACCGCACCTAACTCAAGGTCGTGCATGGTGTAGTTCTTCTCATGCACCTTTAGTTTGCGTGATGTATATGCAATGACTTTTTCTCGTTGCATAAGCACGCAACCTAATCCTTGATGCGAAGCATCACAGTATACCACGTAGTCATCGATACCTTCAGGGAGTGAAAGAATCAGTGCATCACATAATTTATCCTTTAGAAGTTGAAGCGCTTCTTCTTGTTTCTCTCCCCAATCGAACTTCTTGTCCTTTCGTGTGAGTGAGGTTAGCGGTTGAGAAACTTTGGAAAAGTTCTCAATAAATCTCTGATAATAACCCGCTAGCCCCAAAATTGTCGAACCTCGGTTGGTGTTTTGTGCGCTTCCCAATTCTTGATTGCTTCAATCTTTGACAGGTCTACATGAATACCTTTCTCGTTTACTACATGCCCGAGAAATTGCACTTCCCGAATCCAAAACTCACATTTAGAAAACTTTGCGTACCTTTCTCGTTTACTACATACCTTTCTCTTTCTTCAGTAGCTCCAAAATGGCTCTCAAATGTTGCTCATGCTCATCCTTGGACTGTGAATATATTAATATATCGTCAATAAATACTATCACAAATTTGTCGAGGTAAGGCTTGCACACTCGATTCATTAAATCCATAAAAACTGCCGGTGTGTTTGTTAAGCCAAAAGGCATAACAAGAAACTCATAGTGACCATATCGAGTTCTAAACGCCGTCTTTTGTATGCTCTCTTCTTGTATTCGCAACTGGTGATATCTAGACCTTAAGTCTATCTTGGAGTAGAAGCTCGATCCTTGCAATTGGTCGAACAAGTCATCAATTCTCGGTAGTGGGTACCGATTCTTGATAGTGAGCTTATTCAACTCTTGGTAATCTATGCACATCCTGAATGTTCTGTCCTTTTTCTTTACAAATAAGACAGGAGCTCCCCAAGGTGAAAAGCTTGGTCGAATGAATCCTTATCCAACAACTCTTGAAGTTGTGTGGATAACTCCTGCATCTCTGAAGGTGCTAGACGATATGGAGACTTGGCTATGGGTGCAGCTCCAGGCACCAAGTCGATGTGAAACTCGAATTGTCGTTGTGGTGGTAATCCCTGCAAGTCTTCACGGAAGACTTCAGGGAATTGCTTCACCACAGGAATATCTATAAGCTTGGGCTCCTCGGCCTTTTTGTCTACCACACGTGATAGGAAGTCTACGTAACCTTTCCGAAGACACTTTTGAGCTTTCATACAACTAATGATCCGCAATGGTGTGCGCGTTTTTCCTCATGAATGACAATGGTCTCCTCATTCGGTAGCGGTACGCGGATAATCTTCTCATGACACCCGACTTCGGCTCGATTAACGGACAACCAAACATGTGACAACCCGTAACTTTGAGGTAAAAACCCGTTGTTCACTTTTATAAATTAAATCATATACTTATTATATTTATACATATCACATGGAACCAACCGGAGCTATTTGAATGTCTCGCTTTTCGATCCAACCCAATAGTGTAACTCAAAAATGACGAGGCCCGAACCATAGCATGAACATTATACATTTTGTTAGTTAATTGATTTTACTTTTTATATTAATTGCTGTCGTGGAAGAAAAAACAAAAAAAAAACAAAACTAACTAATTGAAACAACAATAGCCACCACACCACAATCCTATCCCTTACGAATCCAACTGCCCCAACTAAATTCCCTATACATAAGATAAGGTTTTGCATGTGCTTATAATTTATTTATATATATATATATTAACCTCACATTTCTAATTTCTCTAAACCTGTGATCGTCCCTCCTTCCCCTTCCTCTGTGAACGACGAACAAGCCAAGACTCCAAATCTTTGGCTTCAAGACTCGATCAAATCTCCGTCAATCACTAGGTATCGCCTTTTATTTATAATTCTAGATGTTTTCATATACATTTTTTATTGTTAAATCATGTTATCATGGCTGCGTTTGTGTACATTCCTGATGATTATAATGTTGTATGTTGATATAGGTAGTATGTGTTACTAGGTTATTAAATCGCTTATGTGTTCGGTTATAGGTATTGTTCGCGGGTTTAAAATCGGGATTTTGGAAAATAATACTAAAAAACTGTGAACTCGCCAACTTTATGTTGACATGATATTACATGCTTTGTAGGTCGTTAGGTACAACGCAGGAGCTTGCATTGGAGGAGTGTTATGGCTGCGTTAACTATTTGAATTGGTTTTAGTTAAACAATTATGGTTTTTTTTAACATCGTTTGGATTTATTTTTTTCTTACTGTTTGCTTCCGCTGTTGGTTAAACTATATTTTTGGACATTTAAACTTTAGATCATTAATCATGTTGATGGTGATATGTTTTGATATCTTTAATAGTGGTTCAACATTGATTAGTGGTTTGATCCTGGTCGGTCGCACCCCTCGTGGTAAAACTCCGCACGTGGAAATTTCAGGGTGTGACAGATTGGTATCAGAGCCATTGGTTATAGTGAACTCGGTTTTAAAAGCTTTTTAAGAAAAACCAAACTATAACCGTTTTCTGTACTGAGCAAGCCGCAATGACACTACACTCCAAAGTGCAAGTCTCTACAAATTAGATGTCATAGCTTACGTATGTGCCTACTTGCTACTTACTTGATGCATTACATATTAGGTTGTGCCTTTCATAAGACTCTAGCAATAATAGACCAATTAACCCTAACACATCTCCTCCTAAATCTAAACCTTTACTTTGCCCGCGGAAAAACAACACGTGAACAACGTCCCTACAAGAGCCCGGACACGAAGGGTCAGAGGAGGTGCCTAGCAAGAAGGTTTGAGGGCAAACACTCGGAGAGGCAGTGGATGAGATCCAACTACTGGAAAGGATCCTAGGAAGATCGAGAAGTAACACTTGAAGGTAGTGACAACGAAGGACTAGTTATCTCCTTGCCCGGTGGTAGCAATTGACATCATCATCCATCGTCTTGCTTTTCTATTCTTTCCGTATAACTTAGATGAGGAGCGTCGTTCTCATCCAACAATTGATGTTGAATTTAATATTTAATTTGGAACTTATTTGTGGAATTTACAAATGACTCTGATGAAAATGGATATTATGCGTTGTGGTCAAATCTTCTTTGCTTTCCTCATGCCATTATGATGAATTGTATGTGTTATATCATTCTCATTTTATGTTTTGTGAATGTAAAGATAATGAGCGGACATGGCGGTGGATGCGGTGTAGCCAACATGACACCGGCTCAGACTCAGGCTTTAATCAATGCATGAGTTGCTGAAGCTCTGGCAGCACACCCGGGAGGTAAAACAAATCGCTTTGTATCACTCAGGGTGTTAAAAATCCTATCTCGGTGCTATCGTAATATTCTGATCCGCTTTGTTTTTGTACGACAGGTCAAGCTGCTCAACCCCGAGCTTGCACCTTCAAGGCATTCATGGATTGGAAATCCCACCCTTTCAACGGTACTGAAGGAGCAGTGGGACTTTTGCATTGGATCGGGAAGGTCGAGTCTGTGTTCGAGATGTGTGAATGCGATGCCAACAATCGGTGAAGTATGCAACTGGCACTTTAGAAGGCAACGTGCTTTCCTGGTGGAACGCGCAAGTTCAGATGCTTGGATTGGCGGCTGCCAATGCCACTCCCTGAAATGAGTTTAAGGATCTAATCAAGGAAGAATACTGTCATAGAGATGATATTCAGAAGCTCGAGGTGGAGTATTATAATCAGAAGATGGTTGGATCTGAAATGGAAGCGTACACGAAAAGGTCTAACGACTTAGCTGCTCTTTGTCCGAATATGTCCGAGCCTACTTACAAGAGAATTGAGCTCTATCTCAAGGTTTTAGCTCCTGAAATTCAGAGTTTGGTAACTTCAGCTAATCTCCCTACGATCCAGCAAGTAATCCGTTTGGCACACCGTCTCACCGATCAAGCAGTGGAACAGGGCAAGCTACCCGAGCGAAACAATGCTACTACTGATACTATGAGCGACAACAAACGCAAGTGGGATAGCAACCAGAGTAAGGGTTCTCAGCCTCAGTCACAGCAAAGAAATTTCAAAGACAACAAGAGCCCCAATCAGCGAGCTCTGGCAAATAAAAATCAGGGTGGTTACCAAGGAAACCGACCAAAGTGCAACAAATGCAACCTACACCACAACGGACCATGTGAAAGGAACTGTTGTCAGCGGTGTAATAGGCAGGGGCATGCAACGAAGGATTGTAGAAGCCTGTACCCAGTGAGACAGAATCAGCAACAACAGCAGCAGTTCCGACTGAATCAGAGGCCACAACAGTAGCAAGGTAACAACCGAGGATGTTTTCAGTGCAGAGCGGAAGGGCATCTCAGGAGGAATTGCCCCCAATTGAACCAAAACCGTAACAACAACAACAACGGCACTGGAAACAACAACAAGAACAACAACCACGATGGCGAGAATGGTGCAAAAGGTCGAGCCTTTATGATTGGTTCGGGTGAAGCAAGAAACGACCCTAACGTAGTAACGGGTATGTTCCTTCTGAACAACTCCTTTGTTTCGGTACTTTTTAATTCTGGTGTGCAGACCATAGTTATGTTTCCAAGAACTTTAGTACATTGCTTAGGCCTACCCCAACTTCTCTTGACAGTAAGCACATAGTTGAGCTAGCTAATGACAAATCTCTCGAGGCAACATGTATTCATCGCGACTGTAATTTGGAGTTATCTGGCCACAAATTTGCTATTGACCTCATCCCTGTCACTCTCAGAAGTTTTGATGTCATAGTCGGGATGGATTGGCTATCCCTAAATCACGCGGAGATACTTTGCCATGAAAAGGTCGTCCGCATCCGTTTTTTGATGGGGAAACCCTGGATATTCGAGGCGAGAAGAGTGGCGCCGTGGTAAGTATTATTTCATTTATGAAGGCCTAGAAGTGTCTGCGAAAGGGCCATACCGCTGTACTAGCTATTGTCATTGATGCACAAGCTGAACAGAAAAAGGTCGAAGATATTCCCATTGTTCGCGACTTTCCTGAAGTTTTTGCGGAAGAATTACCTGGTCTCCCACCTCATCGTTAAGTCAAATTCCGAATAGAGCTAACTCTAGGAGCAGCACCTATAGCTCGAGCACCCTACAGACTAGCACCGACCGAACTAGAAGAATTATCTACACAATTGCAGGAGCTTCTGGATAAAGGTTTTATCCGGCCCAGCTCGTCACCGTGGGGGGGCCCTGTACTTTTTGTCAAGAAGAAGGACAATACTTTTCGTATGTGTATAGACTACCGTGAACTCAGCAAAGTGACTGTCAAGAATTGCTATCCGCTTCCACACACTGATGATGTATTCAACCAACTGCAAGGGTCAAGTTTCTATTCCAAGATTGATCTGAGATCGGGTTATCATTAGTTGAGAGTCCGAAACGAAAACATTTCCAAAACTGCATTCAGAACACGTTACGACCATTACGAGTTCCTTGTTATGCCATTTGGGTTAACAAATGCACCCGTGGTTTTTATGGATCTCATGAACCGGGTATGCAAGCCCTACCTTAACAAGTTCGTCATTGTTTTTATTGACGACATCCTAATCTACTCTAAAAGCCAAGAGGAACAATGGCAACACCTATGCCTTATTTTGGAACTCTGGCGAAATGAGCAGCTCTATGCTAAATTCTCGAAATACGACTTTTTGCTTCGTGAAGTTTATTTCCTCGGTCACGTGGTCAGTGAAGCTAGGATTCATGTTGATCCCGCCAAGATCGACTCCTTCAAAAATTGGCCTACGCCTAAAACTCCAACAGAAATCCGCCAATTCCTTGGTCTGGTGGGTTACTACCGTAGATTCATTGAGGGATTCTCAAAGTCGCACAACCTCAACTGCTTTAACTCAGAAAGGTATCACCTATAAGTGGGGAGATGCTCAAGAATCCGCATTTCAGAATTTGAAGGATAAGCTCTGTAGCGCACCTATTCTATCGCTACCTGAAGGCGCTAATGATTTTGTTGTTTATTGCGACGCATCCATTCAAGGACTCGGTTGCGTGTTGATGCAACGAGAGAAAGTCATTTCTTATGCATCCCGACAATTCAAGGTCCATGAAAAGAACTACACTACCCACGACTTGGAGCTGGGAGTTGTAGTCTTCGCACTCAAGATATGGAGACACTACTTGTACGGTACCAAGTGCACAATTTACACCGATCACAAGAGTCTCCAGCACATACTCGACCAGAAGGAGTTGAACATGCGGCAATGCAGGTGGGTCGAACTCCTAAACGACTATGAGTGCGCAATTAAATACCATCCGGGCAAGGCAAACGTTGTAGCTGACGCTCTCAGTCGAAAGGAAATTAAACCTAAATGTGTTCGCACGTTGTAGCTTACTATTCATTCAAACCTCCCTAAATAAATCCAAAACGCTCAAGTTGAAGCTCTGAAGGAAGAAAACCTCTTGGCTGAATCCATGCGGGGCATGGAGAAGCAGCTTGAACTCAAAGATGATGGCATCCACTACCACATGGAACCTATCTGGGTTCCATTGTATGGGAGCCTATGAGAACTTGTTATGGACGAAGCACACAAGTCTCGCTACTCAGTACATCCTGGTTCCGACAAGATGTATCATGACCTCAAGGCCTCGTACTGGTGGCCTAACATGAAAGCGATCATTGAAAAGTACGCTAGCAAGTGCTTAACCTATGCCAGAGTCAAGATCGAATATCAAAAGCCATCAGGGCTACTGCAACAACCAGAGATACCAACGTGGAAATGGGAAAATATTTCCATGGATTTCATCACCGATTTACCTACATCTCGGAGCGGAAATGACACCATATGGGTGATCGTAGATCGTTTGACCAAATCTGCACAGTTCCTCGCGATTAAAGAAATCGACAAGTTTTCAAAACTTGCCAGGCATTTACCTGAAGGAAGTAGTTGCGAGGCACGGGGTGCCAACTTCCATTATCTCTGATCGTGACCCACGTTTCGCGTCCGAATTATGGCAAGCGATGAACAAATCCTTCGGCTCACGTGTAGACATGAGCACAGCTCATCACCCGCAAACGGAGGGTCAAACGTAACGTACCATCCAAACCATAGAAGACATGCTGTGGGCATGTGTCATCGACTTTGCAATGGCTGGGAAAGACACTTACCCTTAGTAGAATTTTCTTACAACAACAGTTACCATACCAGTATTCGGGCTGCTCTGTTCGAAGCATTGTATGGACGGAAATGCCGATCACCTCTGTGTTTGGCTGAGGTTGGCAATAGCCAAATCAGTGGTCATGAACTCGTACTCGACACAACGGAAAAGATTGCTCAGATCAGACAATGAATGGCGGCAGCTCACGACCGTTAGAAAAGTTATTGATAAGCGTAGGAAACCGTTGGAATTCCAAGTTGGCGACAGAGTCTTGCTAAAAGTCTCACCTTGGAAAGGCATGGTTCGTTTTGATAAACGAGGCAAGCTTAATCCGCGTTATATCAGACCTTTGGAAATCACTGAGAGAATCGGTACAATGGCATATTGACTAAACTTGCCTGAAGAGCTTAGTGGTGTGCACAACGTTTTCCACATGTCAAATTTAAAGAAGTGCTTATCTGATGAGACACTCGTAGTACTATTCAAAGAGCTCAAGATCGATGACCAGCTTCGTTTCATAGAGGAACTTGTTGAAATCATGGATTGTGAGATCAAAGCACTCAAGCACAGCGATTGTTTGAGTTCGTTGGAACTCAAAACATGGCCCAAAGTTTACTTGGGAACGGGAAGATCAGATGATGCGCAAGTATCCTCAGTTGTTCAAGTACAACACATCAAGTGCTGCAGCTACTATTGAATTTCGGGAAGAAATTCCAAATCAACTTGGGGATGATGTGACACCCTGCGAAAACGCTTAACCACACTAGCATATTTAGTGACTGTTTGCAAATTTCGGGACAAAATTTCTTTCAACTTGGGGATGATGTGACAACTCGTAACTTTGAGGTAAAAACCCGTTGTTCACTTTTATAAATTAAATCATATACTTGTCATATTATAGATATCACGTCAAACCAACCGGAGCTATTTGAATGTCTCGCTTGTCGATCCAACCCACTCGTGTAACTCGAAACTGAAGAGGCCCGAACCATAGTATGAACATTATACATTTTGTTAGTTAATTGATTTTACTTTTGATATTAGTTGCTGTCATGTAAAAGAAAAAAAAACAAAACTAACTAATTGAAACAACAATAGCCACCACATATCCCTTACGAACCCAACTGCCCCAACTAAATTCCCTATACATAAGATAAGTTTTTGCATGTTATATATATATATATATATATATATATATATATATATATAACCCCACAACCATAATTCTCTAAACCTATGATCGTCCCTCCTTCCCCTTCCTCTGTGAACGACGAACAAGCCAAAACTCCAAGTCTTTGGATTCAAGACTCGATCAAATCTCCGTCAATCACTAGGTATCGCCTTTTCTTTTTCTTTGTTTATAATTCTAGATGTTTTCATATACATTATTTATTGTTAAATCATGTTATCATGGCTGCGTTTGTGTACATTCCTGATGATTATAATGTTGTATGTTGATATAGGTAGTATGTGTTGCTAGGTGATTAAATCGCTTATGTGTTCAGTTATAGGTATTGTTCGCGGGTTTAAAATCGGGATAGTTCTTGATGTTTTGGATAAATAATACTGAAAAACCGTGAACTCGCCAACTTTATGTTGACATGCTATTACATGCTTTGCAGGTTGTTAGGTACATCGCAGGAGCTTGCATTGGAGGAGTGTTGTGGCTGCGTTAACTATTTGAATTGGTTTTATTTAAACAATTATGGGTTTTTTAAACATTGTTTGGATTTATTTTTTCTAACTGTTTGCTTCCGCTGTTGGTTAAACTATATTTTTGGACATTTAAACTTTAGATCACTAATCGTGTTGATGGTGATATGTTTTGAAACCTTTAATAGTGGTTCAACATTGATTAGTGGCTTGATCCTGGTCGGTCGCACCCTCGCGGTAAAACTCCGCACGTGGAAATTTTACATTGTGACAAATCTATAGCGTCTACTACGTCGAAGCTACCTAACTGAACAGGTAAGAGATCGATTTTGAACTTTTGCTGACCCAAATCCAACGAACATCCTTTAATGATCTCCTTTGACTCAACTAATTTGCCATTTGCCAGCTCTATAGAATGGGGAACATATAGCTTACTTATTCTGCGCCTGATATATTTTTAAATTCCATGGAAATGAAGCTAAAATCGGCACCGGTATCAAATAATATGGATGCAAAATGATTGTTGATAGGGAACGTACTAGTGACCACGTTAGGGTCTCTGCGTGCGTCCTTTGCCCCAATCACAAAAGCTCTCCCACCAGCTTGATTTCCCTTGGGACAATCTTTCTTCCAGTGATCCTTGCTTCCATAACCATGGCATCCAGTTTCACGCCTAACTCCATTTGCATTTCCATTACCCACACCGTTTCCGTTTCCTCCCCTTCCAGCCGTCGCCCAATATGTCTCAGTACGGTGGCCAACCTTGCCACACTTAGAAATCCGACAAGCACCCAAATGATGATACTTGCACTTGTCACATTTAGGATAGAGGCCTTCATACTTCTTTGGATTAGTGGTGGTTTTAGCTATGAAAGCTCTTGTTTCCCATGGCTGATTAGCCACTCTCCTCTTGTTACCACTGTTGTTGTTGGAATGGTTGGTGTGATTTTTGTTATTGTAGTTCACCTGTGTACCCTTCTTGAAGTGTGTATATTTCCTTTTTCCATCATTTGTTGATTCGACGTGCGAGTCTTTCTTTTCTGCCCCCTTCATAAACAATTTCTTCATTCTCACAGCATCTTCTGTGAGACTAATAGCCAGTGTCACAACAGAAGTAGTGGTAGCAGGGCTTGATGCGGTCACCATGCTACGGATTTCGGGTACTAAACCCATGATATAGCGTTCCATGCGCTTGAACTTTGGTGTTACAAGGTACGGTATCACGCGAGACAGATCGTGGAATCTCTGGGTATAACCCACAATGTCAGCACATTCATGGTTAAGTTCCAGAACCCGGTTTCCAGTTTCTACAGTTCAGCCCTTGAACAATATTTTTCTCTCATTCTTTCCTTCAAGCTCTCTCAAGTCATCCCATAAGCAACGTCATCACCCAGAGTTTGCACTTGTAGGTTCCACCATGTAAGTGCTTCATCAATGAACATACCAGTAATAAATGTGACTTGCTGGTCTGGAAACATCTGCTCATTCGGAGCGTGGAATCTATTTTTTCCATCCAGCGCACAAAGGCCACGACACCGGTGCCATCGTAATTCAGTGGCTTGCAGTCCAAAAATTGCTTGTAGGTGCACCCTGAAATGTTTATAAACAGATTATGAATGAGCAAATAATGAAACACACGAATAGATTAAAAAGAATTATTTGAGTTGTAACAACAACTGAATATTACCATTCGCTTGGTTCCTACCAGAGGAACCGCTCTGTCCCTGGCCTCCAGATCCACCAGTTCCACCACTTCCACCCGTTTCGCCTATTCCCAGTCCCTCCAATAATGCTTTCATTTCGGGTGGCCTCGTATTGGGCTAGAGCCTGAGATATTCTTTGTTCCAACAAAGCGTTGAATTCTGCCTCATTCGTAGGCATTGGTTGTGGTTGGTTAACATTCCAAGTGCGAGGGGTTCTTCGTCTTGGTGGCATGATCTTTTAAGATAATATGGTAGCAAAGATTAGACGTTTATTTATTATATATTCTTTCAGTTAATTATAATTTATAAATATTCATACATATATATATATAAGCAAGTAATCAAGTAAGCAAGCAATTAAATAACACATATTAATTTATATATATAAATGATCCGTCAAATAAATAAGTCGGCTCCACGCAATACACCATGCATAGAAATCAATATAATGCATCATAACGAAGACATCAAGTTTATATATATAATAAGACAACTTGTTACATAATCGTTTGTAAAGGAAACAATAATGTACTCGGGTTACACCACCCAGTCATACAAGTTTAATACATACAAAAACAAAATCTTCCTTCACTTGCGATCATCATTCTTCCAGTTGTCTTCAAAACTTGATGTGTAGTCTTCACAAAAAACGGGTACCTAGCTCCCGTCCAAAAATACATGCAAATAAAAACCTAAGGTGCTGGGGGATGGTGGTGGGGTAGGGGTGACTAGACTATGGAGATGGATAGCCTCCTGCTCGAGCTCATGGACTCGGCGGAGTAGGACGCCTATTTGCTACTCGAGTATCAGGATACGAGCAGCGTGACCATCCGATGGCATGGGAGGTGGTGGTGGAGGCATGGCACTCGCCTGCCTCTCCATATCACAGACCCTATGACGTAGGGCCTGTATCTGTTGCTCCAGAGAGCGAACCCAACTATCCGTGGAATACGGAGTAAAGTGGCAGGGATGGTTGGGGTCAGACATGGCCATCATATGTGGTGGTGAGTATGGAGTAGGGTTAGTCGGCACTCGAGATGGATCTGCCTCATGGCATAGGGATGGTGGTATATGTGATGGTCCAGAGGTGTGGGTGTGATGGGCACGAAAAGCCTCCTCGTAGGGAATCGGTCTAATCCAGGTAGAATCGCCTACCGGCCTAGCAAGGTGAGGGGTACTCTCATAGGATGGGGTAGGGGTTCGGACTGATGTGTATGTGGGTACTGGAGTGGGTGTCGGGGTCGCAACAGGTATCATGTCAAAGCTACTATCGTTAGCATCCACTCGAAGCCCGGCTCGGCGAATGGCTGAGGAAGAAACACTGTCGCTAGTGTTAGAGGAAGAAATAGCCGCAACTGATACAACAGGAGAGGACATCTCTAGGATGGCTATGTAGATAACCTCGCCATCTCCAATGTCCTCGTCGATATGATCAACGTGGAAGATAGGGACCTCATCCTCGTCTTCAGATATGTCAATAATAGGGGGCCAAACAGCAAGGGGAATGACGTCGATAGGGAGGATCTCTACTAGGTGTTCACCCTCAGGGTGACCTATGATGATCTGCTGATGGTGCTGGGGAGGTAGGGCTAGAACGTCGTCCACCAGAGGGACGTCTGCGTCAGCTACGAAGTCGGGGTCCTCCTCAGACTCTGACTCGCTATCCGAGGAAATGTAGTGTATGAATGGTCCAACCTTATCGTCTGAGTCGATCTCCATGAGGTCATGGTCGTCATAATACTGCTTTCTGCCGAAGACATGGTTACCAGGAAAAAGGGTTTGTACGACATGTAAATTAATTGTTATATAGTATATATATACACACAAAATGTAGGCATCACATAATGTCCATTTTAAATTGTACTGGTTGTTTTGGGTGAATCAACTTAACGTTTTGTGTCTATCCTTTGTAGACTAAGTCTCATAATGTCCTTGCATTATTTTGTAAAATGAGTTTATGTAGTGGACCTTCTGAAATAGTTATGCAGTGAAAATCTTTTGTTGATGTAAAAATTATTTTCATGAGAGGATCCTAGTGATTGTAGACTAGACTCGAGAAGGAATCCTGTTCACTACAATCGAAGCTTTGATACCAATCTGTCACACCCGCTCATAGGCGGAAGTGCACGGTGTGATCTGATTGATTCTCATTGCATACAACATAAGTGAACATACTAAATGAATAAAACAAACTCCAAATATCATTACTGAAATTGTTTCAAAACGCAACGTAGGTTAAGTATATTGTTTACAAACCATGATATGAGATTAAGTTGTCAAAGTGTTACAAACTAAAATGCAAGATTTAAAATACTAAGGTTTTGTCCCTTATATCACCACAAGTAGGCGGGATATACTGGGAAAATCCTTCAAAAGATGGCAATGGAGACTTGGAAGTTGTTTTCTTGGTTGAAACTCCTTGCATAGATCCACTAATTACCTAAAATACATGTTAAGTTGAAAATCAACAAAAGTTGGTGGATGTTCATGTGTTTTAACTGTATGAGTTGAATCCATAAAATGTATGAAGTATTTGTATCAAAACCCAGTATGTAAAGCGTCAATGAAATCATGATCATTAATGTTTTGCAAGGACATTAATATGTGTGACGACATAAGAAGCATCCAAACCTAGACGATTTATGTCGATAAACCTCAACTGGGTCGACAAATGCACTCTTCCGAGTGGGTCCATTACCAAGAGTGGGGCTCGCCAACACCCACTAGATCTAACCTTTGTACCGTGGTCTTAAACAAGATTAATGGTGCTTATGTTCACCCTATTCGCACATGATCTAGTTATTTCATTCCTTAGCTTATCATACCATAGGCATGTATTTCCCCCCGATAGTTGTAAAACTGTAAAACATTTAAGATGATAAGGGGGACATGAACTCACTGGCTTGCTTTCTGCTTTCTCTGTTTAACTCGAGTATTTCCCTCGGTTCGTATCACAACCTACAAACGCGTTATGTTTTGTTAGACACTTCGGTCTTTGTAATGATTCATGTATATGTTTCTTGTCTTAAGTATTTGTTAAGACTTGTTCAGTGTTTTGTTCCGATTAGATGTATTTTCGATATATGATGCCCACTGAGATGCATTCTCGGTGTATGATGTCAGCTGAGGTTTTTTCGGTGTATGATGTCAGCTGCAATATATCTTCGGTGCATGATGTCAATATATATATATTTCGTCAAATATATATGTATATCCTTGCATCTCAAGTGTTGCATGTACGAGCCTAGCTCGTTAGCCTCCGTGCCTCGCACGAGTAAGATGTATATGTTTCATGACTTCTCATAGTCGGGTTCCACCCGTTTGCCTCGACGATGCCATCATCGGATATGTTCCATATATAATTCTTCTTAATTATATATAATTCCAAGTTCGACGTGTTAGCTAAAATATTATATTTTAACTTGTATTATTTGTATGCACTATATTATATATCATTTTTAATTGCGATGGGTTTGTTAAAAATAATATATTTTTAACATGTATGGATATATAATTATTCATGTGCATGGGTTTATGGTTTACATGATCAAGTGTTGTAATTGTTAAGTATTATACTTATGCATCTTCCCAAGTATAGATATACTTGTATTGTGAGTATTTGTGTATTCATGTTTGTATTTCCATGGTTGTGTATAATATTTGTATAATGGTATTTTCACCAAGTGTTAGGGGTATATGCTCACATGTATTTGTACGTATCGGAATACGTATTTTTCTTGTATTTATTACCCACACTTTTGTGTATACTTAAAAATACATAATTTAAAGATATATCCAAATTAGTATATGTATATTATGCTTGGTAAGTGCATGTATCCAAAAAATATATACCTTTAAGATTAATTCTAGAAAAATATATATTTTTAGTTTCCACAAAAACAATATATTTTTAAGAGGTTCAAGAAATATATATTTTTATATACTTCAAAATAATACATTTTTAGTATTGACGCAATACGACATAATTTATATACTTGTAAAAATATACATTTTGTCACTTGTTTGGTTTTGAAAGTAATATTTACCAATCTTCGATATATTATATATTTTTAGTCTGTAATCCTTATATAGTCCGATAAGTCCATATTTTTGTCTCCACGGTATGATTATGGATGCTTATATATTTTTATAATTCTTTATTGCCACTTATTATTGTATTTGTTGGTGTTTATTATTTTCAAGTTACTGACTTTATATATAACTAATACAAACAATATACACATAGCGTGTGATCCTTATGATCACTAAATACATATATTTTTCCAAAAATATATATATTGATATCCATTTTATTTTTAGAAAAACCATGACTTCTTGGACTTATATTTTATACAAAAAATATGGGATTTTTATATCTATTATTTTTAAATAAGTTTACTTTTATGAATCTTATTAAAATATTTTTTTTTCTAAATGTTTAATTTTATTAAAAAAATTTGTCATAGTTTCCCTAGGTTTAGGAGGTTTCCCATGCTTGAAAACATGTGTTTTTATGTTTAAAACCCAACGAATCATCCAACTATTTAACAAGACTTTTTATACTAACATTTCCAACAAGTATGAACTTGTAAATAATTTAAATCCTTCAAATCCACAATTTTCTTATGTCCATCCATACTTGTAACAAGTTTTTGTTAGACTTTTAAAGTACACTTTTTCAAGACCAAAGTTCACTAGAAAAATATTTTCATGTAATTACTTGTTATATCTTCTAAAAAAATATTTTTTTATATAAGTTTCAAGTTCATAACATCAAGTTGGTGGATTATGTTAGGTCTATATTTTTAACATAATGTTAACAAGATCACTAGGTCCATAACAACCATCTTACTAGATCTAGCACATAAACAACTTAAACAACCAAGCAAACATGTTATATTTATAATGTTGGTTATGTTTACCATGTATTTTTAAAGTGAGCTTTAAGATGGATTCTTATATACATATACATATATATATATATATAAACTACATAAGACATGAGGTTAAGATGGTGTAGAGTGACTTACTACTAGCACTTATGGCTAGGGAAGTAACAAGAAAATCAAAAAGATGAAGATAGTGAGAAAATGGTGGATAAAAGCTCCTAGAGGTGGTTCTTGAGATTCCAAGTCTTGACACCTCCTTAACTAGCCTTGAGACACACTTAGTTACCCTTGAAATGGTTGTAAGATTAAAAGAAAATGGGGGTGAAGTGATGATGATGAGGCCATAGGTTTGGGGGAAGGAGAAGAGGTTTTTTTGTGTTTGAATTCTTGAAATGAATTAGTGGTGATGGGATAAGGTTCATAATCCTCTAGTTATAACATTCACTTTATATTATTACCCAAGAGTTATACAAAAGCATCTTTGACTAAACATGGATCAATGTTTATAAATATTAACCAAAAATCAACTGCAATGGGGCCACATGAAGTGAACGGCCATGGAGTCAAAGGGTGGTTTGATTTGGTCAATTTTTATGTTAAGTGTTGTTATGTGATGATTATTTATTATAAATGTCATTTATAATGTTTTTGATGTTCACTAGAGTTTTTATCATGTATGATGGCTCAAACTAGCCTTGTGATGACAAAATAATAGTAACTAGTTCGTGCACAATGTCTAATGGTAGTTCGGATACTAGTTTGGTGCTAGTTTCGCTAACAGTTCACTAAGATTTCAAGTTACGTAATTTATATGGTATGATGCGTTTTTGTGTCTAGATAATATTCCTTACACTTTTTAAGTAGCCTATGATGTTTAACATCTTTTTTATTTTGTATAATTTATCAAATGCTGAATTTTGCTGAATCACTGTTTAGTGTATATTTCGGACAGTTTTCAGTGCATGTATAGTTTTCGGAAAGTGTTAACAGTAATCCTTGCTTTCCCACATGGGGTTTAATATACAGTTTATGTTGGACTCCCATCTAAGTCCTAAATCTGCTGTTTAGATTTGTACTGAAGCCGTGCTGTCACAACTAATCTACTAGTTGTTTCCGACGCACTGTTTTAAACAGTTTTTGAATGGTAACCACTAAACAAATAATATGTATCATGTAATGTATTCAGGGAGTTTTCTAGATGTATGTCATACAATTCATGCAGCCTAGACGTTCAAAACAGGTAATTGTATCATATAATTCATTGATAAATACAGAATTATCAGAAAGTGATAGTTGACACAGCTTCAAGTAAGTTTCATTGTGCTCGGTAACCTAGAACCGTATCCTAAACTAGGGACTCTTGTTGTCCTCAATGCAATGGTAAACAACGACACTCTTAGTGCCTTCTAGACTTGCCAATGCAAGATCTCAAACTCCGATCAATGCATATTGCCGAACTTCTAATTGACAACGTTGGAGATGAAGTTACAAGATGATCAAAACACATGGATAAGGCCTCCCAGGAACTTTAACATGCTTGTCAAGTTGGCTTGGTTTTGGGTCTCTCTCTAACCTCAGCGACATGTACGTTTTTTTGTGAGAGCGCATTTAGAGGTGACCAACTTTAGAAAATGTATTATAAGAAATGTCATGTGATCTTAAGTACCTTTTAGCTTGAAAAGGGGTGTTAAAAAAATTCCGAATTTGAAAAGGAACCCCCGAAATTCCTAATCTGAAATGTCTGAAATTCTGGATAACCGAAATTTAGTATTCGATATTAATTTTAAAAAACTTTGGATATTTCACATATAATAAATATTTTTTCAAACTACAAAAAATAAATATTAATTAAAATTTTAGGATATTTCAAATAAGTTTTTGAAATTTTTTCAACGAGTTACCACTCTCTTTAGCTTTCGAGGTTCGGAAAATGTCAAGTAACACTTGCGGAGAAACCATGACAATTGGAGTTGTATACTCTTTATTTCATGCCAACTACTCTTTAAGAAGCGGTTTGGTCAATTTATTTTTGCTCCACAATTTTCACATGTGGAAATTTAACTTTTTTTGTTTTAGGGAATTAAAGTTGAAATTGTCAAGGAGTGATTGACAAAGGCCCTATACAAAATAGATTTGATAGCTGCATTGATCATCCTCATTCTATTTGTGCTTACTTTAATTAGCTACACATATAAGAAGCTAGCAATATCTTGGAAATTGCGCATCTTAATCTTAAAACTGCCAATATACAAAATATATGAATTTAATGTTTATGAGAAGAACCCCTTGTCAATTGGAGCCAAAGTGGGGCTTCAAGTAAGTTTCATTGTGTTCGGTAACCTAAAACCGTATCCTTAACTAGGGACTTTTGTCCTTGGTGCACGGTAAACAACGACACTCTATGTGCTTTCTCGACTTGCCAACACAAGATCTCTCGATCAATGCATATTGATGAACTTCTAAGTGACGACGTTGGAGAAGAGGATACAAGATGATCAAACCATATGGATAAGGCTGCCCAGGAACTTTTAACATGCTTGTCAAGTTGGCTCGATTTTTGGTCTTTCTCAAAACTCTTTTTTGTGAGAGTGCATCTAGAGGTGTCCAACTTGAGAAAATGTATTATAAAAGGGCCGTGTGATCTAAAGTACCGTTCAACTTGATAACATATATATCAGGGGTGTAAAAGAAAATCCGAAACCGTATTATCTAAAATTCCTAATCTGAAATGTCTGAAATTTTGGATATCCGAAATTTAAGTTTTGGATTGCAATTTAAAAAAATATGGATATTTCAATATATTTTTAATCTATCAAATAATAAATATTAACTAGAAATTTCCGATATTTCGTATATTTCAGATATTTATTTTTAAAAGGTTTTCGGATTACGGATAATTCGGGTATTGCAAATAATTTTTTTAAAAACTATTAACTATTTTTAAAAAAATCTTAAATAATTAATATTTTTTCTTCATATTTTCGAATTTTTATATTACTATCCGAATCCATATCCAAAGTTTTGTATATCCAAAATTTCATATATGGATTCAGAGGGTAAAATGAACTATCTGAATTGTCTTCAATTAGCTGCTTTCATAAAGAGTATCCAAATGAACAATAAAAGCCTCCTGAGCTAAAGCGAAGGTCGCGACAATAATCAAAGTAGTTCCATATGTCTCTCGAGTACTAAATAAAAAGAGGTGTGCTTCTTCTCAAACAGTATCACTGGCAACTATAACAGTCTTCTCCGTAATTAGTCCCGGTGCCGATGCTTTCTTTGTAGATTTAGCAAAAGCCCACTAAAGTATCAAGTAGGACATCATCTACTACTTGAATCACATTCCTCAGGGAACACTTTATCTTTTTGAATCTCTAATTTAATCAGATCGAGTTCGAATCGAAAGCGGTAGGTACCCCCGGGGCATGGATTCCCATAGGGCCACCCAAGAGACCGAGTCAAGGCCCACTAACTACCTCTCGTGTTCTCCTACTTTCCTTATAAGGTAAGCTTATTCATGAGGCTGATTCGTAGTTCTCCTACCATTACAAGAAGAAGAGTAACAGAAAGCGTAGAATCAAGTATCTGAATTTGAACACCCCTGGCATATAAGGGGTCATAATATTTGAACACCCCAAAATATTTTGGGGACACCCCTAAACGCCATGTATAGCGCTATTAATAACCCATCAATCACATTACATAAGGATGACTATACTATACGACCTAGCATAGGGCTAGAGTACACATTGTTGGCCCAATCGATCTTTGATCTCTAGAACATGAATCGAATATAACAACTGAACTTGAATATAACTTGAATCTCTTAATACATGAATTACATTGAGAATTGAAACCCTATTTATACTAATCCAACAGTTGTGAGTGAATAGACGTGTCTCTTCGTGAAACATCATGTCTCCTTGTCTCTGTGTTGTTAGAGCCATTTGGGAAAGATGCGTCTCCTGGAGGCACTGTTTCATTTAGATTTAGGTTATAATCTTTCTTTTGTTCACTTCTAGTCCCTGTACTAGTATACTATTCTAATTCACAACTTAAACTAACTAATACTATTTATAGAACAAACCCTTGTACTTAGGATATGAAGGGATTATAACTTCATTCACCCCTTGCTAAATGACAAGTATCGTATAATTTTTTCTAAAAGATAATAAGAAAATTAGACCTATACGCCGCATATAGAACTATCATTACAGGAAAACGGAGCTTTAGCGGTGACAATAGTCGTCACTGAAAGCTTTAGCTGTCGCCGCTATAGATCCGTCGCTAAAGGCTCTTGGTCGTCACTTTAGCTTTCACTCCACATTAGAACCATTAAACTTACATCCTATTCATCTTCCTTTAATTTGTTTTGAATGTATAAAAACAAAGAATATAATAAAATAAGTGTTTGTAAGTAAAATAAAGATAAAATTCAATTGATGAAATGTGAAAAGTTTTTTTGGAATGAGAAATAAATTTCAAAAACCTTGATTTTTAGATAGATTGAATTGTAGAATGTCATTCTTCAAATCACATTCGCTAGTTATACTTCCGGATATTTAGATCACAAATTAATCGCTCGCTCAAATGGGATAAGCAAGAAATAATGCTTCTAGTCTTTGATCACTTCTCTGTCTTTTTTGGTACTTGTCTAACTAGAATAATCACTCCACTAATCTTGAATATATTGAGTTGGATTCTTCTTGTAATCTGTGATCAATTCAATAAAATCGTTCAATTTCTTGACATAACCACCTTACTTCATACAATGGGGACCATGGCTGGCTTTTGGTCTGCCCAAGCTCATGCGGTCCTGCTGGCTTGAGTAACTTGCCCATTATTAAGCCCATGGGGTCCTTCTGGTTTGAGTCACTTCCCCATCATTAAGCCAAGTGAGCTCCCTAGCTGGCTTGAGTTTGTGCCTATCATTAATCCCCGATGGGGTCTCAAACTGGCTTTAGTCACTTTAGTTACCTATACTTTAGCAGTCCTTAACAGTAAAATGTACTTGGCCTATTGCTCAATGATGGTATACATTTACGATAGGGTACGATGTAGACATTATATATACCTTAATAGGGGAAATATAGTTAGTCTAGAAACACACGAGCTCCTAAACATGTATTTGGTTTGTAGAATTGTTTAGGATACCTTTTTAGGTCATCAACTTGTCCTTGAGGCCCATCAACCCTCTTAGATAGTTAGATGGTTATGGTATTTTTTATGCTAACCAATGGGATCTGGTAAAACGCAGCTTGCGTTGGGCAGGCGGGGTATGAACTTGAGACCTGTGCTTACCACTGCGCCACCGGTTTGAAGTTTATTTTAACATCATTGATCTTCGTAAATGCCCAATCTGTTACCTTAAACACCAAAAACGCTTCTAAAACTCACATAAATATTCTGACTTAGTTTACAATTACCATTAGATCTGAAAGACACATTACTAGGATTCGATAACAATAACAGTTTCCTGTCTGATGGCACCTACTGTGGTTGCCTTGGTTTTATCTAGACGGCGCACAGTAACAGGTCAATGTGGGTTTGGGTCAGGACAGTCATGCTATAAAAGTAGTCGTTTTGGTTCAGGTCAAAACGGATTTTGCCACCTGTTTGATGAGATGCCGCAATGAGACCTAATGTGGTGGAACCGGCCGTGGCTGCACATACAACCACCATGAGTTGAGCGTTGTTTCCCGCTGCAATTGCTGAGATGAACTCAGCTCCATCCGGTTCGTTTGCTCTCTTACCCTAGATAATAAGATTCATAGATGAGTATTAGTTTGCATTACAAAGTACAAAGAAACCATTGTACTGAATAGTTGCATGAACTTACCATTTTCATGGTTTTGATGTATGCTTCAGTGGCATTTGCAGCTGACCAGTAACCCATTTTTGTTTGTGATTTTATTGACTTATGTTATTTTTGTATTAACTTGTTGAGCGTTTTTGGAAGAAGAAGAGGACTTTATATAGGGTGTAGATGAGTGTATGCTTTGCCCTTGGGGCAGTGGCTGTATAAATAGACCATTCGAAGCAATAGATGATATATAGATAGATATTGGACAGATTAAGCCCTAATGGGGTCCCTGGATCGCTTTTGGTCTGCCCTTTATTAAGCCGATGGGGTCCTTCTGGCTTGAGTCACTTGCCCATCACTAAGCCCCAGTGAGGTCTCTAACTGGCTTCAGTCGCTTTAGTCACCCATACCTTAGCGGACCTGAATCGTGAAATGTAGTTGGCCTTTTACTCAATGTAGGTACACTTTTAAGATAAGGTACTCATTATATGTACCTTGATAGTTAGAATATAGTTGATCTAGAGTCAACGAATGTACAAGTTTAGGATAAGATTTCATAAAGTGCCAACAACATGCAGATGAACAAAAGATGCATTGAACATGAAAAACAATCTTAAAGATCAAAGACGTTCCTAACCAAAAGATCCTATATCCTTGATCTTTACAAACACATTTAGTGTTCATAGCACCAGTTAAGTGACCATATCCTGACTTAGCTTACATTTATCATTAGATTGAAGGATATTAACTTCATAACTAAATTACAAGTATCCCTTAACAAATGATCCAACAGTTTCCTGTCAGATTGTTCCTACTGTGATTAACTGTCAGGCTGTCAGTCATGGTCTTTAGCAGAGTGGCAGCTGAAAATACCAAATTAATACGTAACAGTATAACACTATACCATCGTTTTATACTTGACACAACAAGCTAACTCTAATGATTTATAGTCAAATTCTAACTCTATTGACTCTTGACTGATTTAACACCCGAGTACCCGACTCCTACATACTAGGAGATACTCATAAAGCTGATACTGATACTTATCCTTTTCCTCTTGTTTGGGGCAGAATTGTCGCCAATATGAATCAATTCCGTTGGCCCCTGTGAATTTACTTCATATCCATGCTTATTTTTGAATTACATGATCTAGACTTATAGTATAGTTTATTATTTTTTGTCTAAAGTGTAACATAAGTCATTGTGGTTAGTTGAATGGATCAGACACAGTTAAAGATTTCCAGCCAACTCCTCTACAATTGCAATGGTTTGAGGTACCGATTGATATGCTTTTCAAGTTGGCTCGGTTTTTGGTCTTTCTCAAAACTCATTGACATGTACGTTTTTTTTTTCTTTTTGTGACAGTGCAGTTACAGGTGGCCAGCTTGAGAAAATGTATTATAAAAAATGTGGTGTGATTTGAAGTATGGTTCAACTTGATAACATATATCAGGGGTCTGAACAAATCTGAATCTGAAACCGAACCCGCATTATCCGAAGCTCCTAATGTATGAAATATTAGATATCCGAAATTTAGGATTCGGATATTAATTTTAAAAATTTCGGATATTTCGGATCTCCGAAATATTTTTTTAAACTATCAAATATTAAATATTAATTAGAAATTTAGGAAATTTCAAACAATTTTTTAATTTTTTTTTTACTGGTAACTACTCTGTTCAACTTCCAGGGTTCGGAAAATGTCATATGCCACCTATCGAGAAACGTGACAATGGAACCTGGATACTCTTTTCTTCATTCTAACTATTTGAGAAGCGGTTTGGTCAAGTTATTTTTGCTCAACAAATTTCACATGTGGAAATTTAATATCTCGCTTTTGTTTCATGGAGTTGGAGTTGTCTGGAAGGAATGTGCGACAAAGGCCCTATACAAGATAGAGTTAATAGCGCCTTGTCATTCTATTTGTTCTTATTTTAATTAGCTACACATATATGTAGCTACCAATATCTTGGAAACCGAGCCTCTTAATCTTAAAACTGCCAATATACAAAATATATCAATCTAATGTGGGGCTTCAAGTAAGTTTCATTGTGCTCGGTAACCTAAAACCGTACCCTAAACTACGGACTCTTGTTGTCCTCGGTGCAACGGTAAACAACGACACTCTTAGTGCCTTCTCGACTTGCCAATACAAGATCTCAAACTCTGATCAATGCATATTGCCGAACTTCTAATTGACAGCGTTGGAGACCAAGTTACAAGATGATCAAACCACTGCCCAGGAACTTTAACATGCTTGTCAAGTTGGCTTGGTTTTCGGTCTCTCTCTGAACTCATCAACATGTACGTTTTTTTTGTGAGAGCGCATTTAGACGTGCCCCACTTTAGAAAATGTTTTATAAGAAATGCTGTGTGATCTAAGGTACCTTTTAGTTTGATAAGGGGTGTGAAAAAAATCCAAATTTGAAACGGAACCCGCATTATCCGAAATTCCTAATTTGAAATGTCTGAAATTTTGGATATCCGAAATTTAGGATTTGGATATTAATTTAAAAAACTTTGGATATATCTCATATACGAAATATTTTTTTCAAACAACAAAAAATAAATATTAATTGAAAATTTAGGATATTTCAAATAAGTTTTTAAAAATTTTTCAACGAGTTACTACTCTCTACAGCTTTCACAGTTCGGAAAATGTCAAGCGCCACTTGCGGAGAAACCGCGACAATGGGAGCTGTATACTCGTTTCTTCATTCCAACTACTCTTTGAGAAGCGGTTTGGTCAATTTATTTTTGCTCCACAATTTTCACATGTGGAAATTTAACATTTTTTTTTTGTTTCGGGGAATTGAAGTTGGAGTTGTTAAGGAGTGTGCGACAAAGGCCCTTTGCAAAATAGATTTAATAGCTGCCTTGATCATCCTCATTCTATTTGTGCTTATTTTAATTAGCTACACATATAAGTAGCTACCAGTATCTTCAAGTAAGTTTCATTGTGCTCGGTAACCTAAAAACGTATCCTAAACTAGAGACTTTTGTCCTTGGTGCACAGTAAACAATGACACTCTTAGTGCTTTCTCGACTTGCCAACACAAGATCTCAAACTTCGATCAATGCATATTGATGAACTTCTAATTGATGACGTTGGAGAAGAAGATACAAGATGATCAAATCATATGGATAAGGCTACCTAGGAACTTTTAACATGCTTGTCAAGTTGTCTCCATTTTCGGTCTTTCTCAAAACTCATTTTTTTTGTGAGAGTGCATCTAGACGTGTCCAACTTGAGAAAATGTATTATAAAAAGGTCGTGTGATCTAAAGTACGGTTCAACTTGATAACATATATCAGGGCTGTAAAAAAATCCGAAACCGTGTTATCCGAAATTCCCATGTCTGAAATTTTGGGTATCCGAAATTTATGTTTCGGATTGTAATTTAAAAAAATATGGATATTTTGATATATTTTTTAATCTAACAAATAATAAATATTAAATAGAAATTTTCGATATTTCGTATGTTTCAGATATTTATTTTTAAAAGTTTTCGGATTACGGATAATTCAGGTATTGCAAATAATTTTTTTTTAAAAACTATTAAATATTTAAAAAAAATCTTAAATAATAAATATTTTTTCTTCATATTTTCATATTTTCATTTTACTATCCGAATCCATATCCAAAGTTTTATATATATGAAATTTCATATATGGATACAGAGGGTAAAATGAACTATCTGGATTGTCTTCAATTAGCTGCTTTCATAAAGAGTATCCAAATGAACAAAAAAAGCTTTCTGAGCTAAAGCAAAGGTCGCGGCAATAATCAAAGTACTTCCATATTTGTCGAGTACTAAATAAAAAGAGGTGTGCTTCTTCTCAAACAGTATCATTAGCACTATAACCGTCCTCTCCGTAATTAGTCCCGCTGCCGATGCTTTCTTTGTAGGTTTAGCAAAAGCCCCCTAAAGTATCAAGTAGGACATCATCTACTACTTGAATCACATTCCTCACTAAACACTTTATCTATTTGAATCTCTAATTTAATAAGATCCAATTCGAATCGAAAGCGATAGGTACCCCCGGGGCATGGATTCCCATAGGGCCAACCAAGAGACTGAGTTAAGGCCCACTAACTACCTCTCGTGTTCTCCTACTTCCCTTATAAGGTAAGCTTATTCATGAGGCTGATCTGTAGTTCTCCTAACATTACAAGAAGAAGAGTAATAGAAAGTGTAGAATCGAGTATCTGAATTTGAACACCCTGGCATATAAGGGGTCATAATATTTGAACACCCCAAAATATTTTGGGGACACCCCTAAACGCCATGTATAGCGCTATTAATAACCCATCAATCACATTACACAAGGATGTACTATACTATACGACCTAGCATAGGGCTAGAGTACACATTGTTGGCCCAATCGATCTTTGATCTCTAGAACATGAATCGAATATAACAACTGAACTTGAATATAACTTGAATCTCTCAATACATGAATTACAATTGAGAATTGAAACCCTATTTATACTAATCCAATAGATGTGAGTGAATAGACGTGTCTCTTCGCGAAACATCGTGTCTCCTTGTCTCTGTGTTGTTGGCAACATTTAGGAAAGATGCGTCTCCTGGAGGCACCGTTGCATATAGATTGTAGGTTACAATCTTTCTTTTGTTCACTTCAAGTCCCCGTACTAGTATACTATTCTAATTCACAACTTAAACTAACTAATACTATTTATAGAACAAACCCTTGTACTTAGGATATGAAGGGATTATAACTTCATTCACCCTTGCTAAAATGACAAGTATCGTTTAATTTTTTTCTAAAAGATAATAAGAAAATTAGACCTATACGCCGCATATAGAACTATCATTACAGGAAAACGGAGCTTTAGCGGTGACAATAGTCGTCACTGAAAGCTTTAGCTGTCGCCGCTATAGATCCGTCGCTAAAGGCTCTTGGTCGTCACTTTAGCTTTCACTCCACATTAGAACCATTAAACTTACATCCTATTCATCTTCCTTTAATTTGTTATGAATGTATAAAAACAAAGAATATAATAAAATAAGTGTTTGTAAGTAAAATAAAGATAAAATACAATTGATGAAATGTGAAAAGTTTTTTTGGAATGAGAAATAAATTTCAAAAAGCGTGATTTTTAGATAGCTTGAATTGTAGACTGTCATTCTTCAAATCACATTCGCTAGTTATACTTCCGGATATTTAGATCACAAATTAATCGCTCGCTCAAATGGGATAAGCAAGAAATAATGCTTCTAGTCTTTGATCACTTCTCTGTCTGTTTTGGTACTTGTCTAACTAGAATAATCACTCCACTAATCTTGAATATATTGAGTTGGATTCTTCTTGTAATCTGCTATCAATTCAATAAAATCGTTCAATTTCTTGACATAACCACCTTACTTCATACTTTGATACCACCAGGCTAGTGATTTAATCAGGACATGATCATGGATGAGATATGATTGACTATATACATTTGGAAGCAAGATCTCAATGGATAGATTAATCTTTCACAAGTCCAATTTCATGAGTCCGCTGCACAATGCAACTAGCCTACCACCTGTTTGATGAAATGCCGCAATGAGACTTAATGTGATCGAACTGTCCGTGGCGGCGCATGCAACCACAATTAGTTGAGCTTGGATTCATCTAGTTCGTTTGCTATCTTACCCTGCATAATCAGATTCATATATGTGTATTAGTTTGCATTACAAAGTACAAACAACAATTCGAAGCAATAACTAATGTATAGATATTATATAGATTATGCCCCAATGGGGACCATGGCTAGCTTATGGTCTGCCCAAGCTCATGGGGTCCTGCTGGCGTGAGTAACTTGCCCATTATTAAGCCCATGGGGTCCTTCTAGTTTGAGTCACTTCCCCATCATTAAGCCCAGTGAGCTCCCTAGCTGGCTTGAGTTTGTGCCTATCATTAATCCCCGATGGGGTCTCAAACTGGCTTTAGTCACTTTAGTTACCTATACTTTAGCAGTCCTTAACAGTAAAATGTACTTGGCCTATTGCTCAATAATGGTATACATTTACTATAGGGTACGATGTAGACATTATATATACCTTAATAGAGGAAATATAGTTAGTCTAGAAACACACGAGCTCCTAAACATGTATTTGGTTTGTAGAATTGTTTAGGATACCTTTTTAGGTCATCAACTTGTCCTTGAGGCCCATCAACCCTCTTAGATAGTTAGATGGTTATGGTATTTTTTATGCTAACCAATGGGATCTGGTAAAACGCAGCTTGCGTTGGGCAGGCGGGGTATGAACTTGAGACCTGTGCTTACCACTGCGCCACCGGTTTGAAGTTTATTTTAACATCATTGATCTTCGTAAATGCCCAATCTGTTACCTTAAACACCAAAAACGCTTCTAAAACTCACACAAATATTCTGGCTTAGTTTACAATTACCATTAGATCTGAAAGACACATTACAAGGATTCGATAACAATAACAGTTTCCTGTCTGATTGCACCTACTGTGGTTGCCTCGGTTTTATCTAGACGGTGCACAGTAACAGGTCAATGTGGGTTTGGGTCAGGACAGTCATGCTACAAAAGTAGTTGTTTTGGTTCAAGTCAAAACGCATTTTGACAAAAATGGGTACCGGTCAAAATCGGTCATTCTAAAAAATGATCAAGTTAGTCACAAACACTTCTAATTATTATTCTGATCAAATTAAGGCTGAATTGAATTTATACAACAAAAACAAATGTCACAAACATAAATTGAGACCAAAAAACAGAAACTTGTAGAAATCGTTTAAATCGAGTACTAATCATTACCAAGTGGGGTCACCAAAGTTTCTTATGAATCAAACGTATTTATCAAGGTCGGGGAAATCACTGAATTTTTCATGGCACGTTTACGAAAGTTTGGTAACATGGTAGAGACACTAATATATAGGAAGTACCAGTGGCGTATCCACCATGTTCACACCATGTTACGTTCGTTTCGCTATTCGGTGTCATGTTACATTCCGTGTTACGATACACAGTAGAACCCACTATGGTTTTCATGAGCCTTCCAATAATCCCGTGTGCACCCGCGATTATTTGATTTGTGCATGATCCGCATAGTTTATACTAGTAGTGTACGGGTCAGGGTACATTTAGTATTACAAGCAAAAAGTGTGTAAGATAGCGTATAAAAATTAAGCATGTAAGCATGATTGTATGTATGTATGAGTGTGTCGAACGTAGGCGAAACCACTTGGGTTATGGCTACTTATAGATTTCAAGTATGACTACCAAGTAGTGCAAATGCATAAATTTTGAGTACGATTGAAGACAAATATGTATAATATTAGCATGTAGTATCGAGCATATAGGTGGCATAAAATGGGATTTAGCATACATAAGTTACCATGAAGTTGCGAGTGTGTAAAATACGAAGTGTAATAGTGATATTCATAATATTTTCATGTAATATTGACAATGTAAATAGAAACGTGTAAGGCGATATGCATGTGTATGGTTGCTTGAGTCAAAACATTGAGTTGGTTGAAATAAAATAAGTCGAGTTTGTTAGGAACGAAGGACCAAAATTTTGAATTTCGGGTGAATATTGAGAAAAATATTAATTTTTGATGTAAAATGTGGTTTGTAAAAAGAAATGCTACTTTTGTTTTAAAATTTGTATTCGCATATGAAATTTTCTTGCCCATGTGTTCAGATTTAGATTTGCGTATTTTGAAAAGGTTGTAAAATAGTGAGCTTGCGTTATTTTATTTTATTTTATCTAATTGATGCAAGAAAAGTCGTGTTTTGAAATTTTCATGTAAAACTTAAATTTTAGCAAAGTACTTATACGTATGTGAGAGAAAGTTTTTGTTGGCTTCTTGTTGAAAATAAAATGTCTTTAGAATGGTAGTATAAATTGAGTGTGTTTTGGACGAGTTATGAAAATCGAGGGCAAGAGGTTCGTTTGACCGACTAAGTTGATGGGTAGCATTTCATAAAGTTTTTGAAAAATTGTGAAAGAAACGTTCAAAGTGTCATTAGGGGTTTCGTGTATGTAATTTACGTAAATATGTTGTAGGGTGAGAAATCGTTTGGATAAAATAGTAAGGTTCGAGGTTTATGCATAAATGAGAAAAATTGAAACAATGATAAAAGATTTAGGTATAAGTTTTGATATATGAAAATAGTCGAGTTGGAGTTGGACTTCGACTCATTTCTCCAACTTGAGTTTCACGAAAAAAACAACTAGGTGATCGACAATAAAAATCATGTTTGAGCATGTAAGTATTGTATAACATGTATGAATTCACATAGGTGACATAAGCATAACAAGTATTCAATAGTATAAACACGTATGATTGCGTAAGGTGTATGAATTTAGTTGGTTTGCGAGAATTACTATTGTTTTTGATGGCGAAAGATGTGCGAATTGTGCATCGGGTTTGAAATGAACGAGGGAATAAGTATTAAAACACATAGAAATTGAGATAGCATAAAAGAATAGGCTTGTAAAACGTGGGAATGTTTCGGGTAGAGAAACGTCGACAATTCCAAAGTGAATCGAAGTTCTTTTGAAATTAGAGAAACATGCTTTGGCCTATAGGCAAAATGCTCTCATCGAGAAGCGACTAACGACCTTTTACCCTTCCAGTTACTACACGTCTCTAATCGATCGGAAAAATCGAAACTTTGGCGAGAGCGAAAATCAAGGAATGGGACTTAATCGACAAGGTGCGGGTTTCACCCTAACTTGACGATTTCGTACCCTAAGTGTGGTGGGTACTTACCAAACGAAGAGCAAATTCTGATTCTTTGGTAAGGGTCCACTAGAGTTTGAATTGGAAATTTTTTTCATCAAGATGTGGATTTCACTCAAAATTTCGTGCAAAAAGAATAAGAATAGTGAAATGAGAGTTGTTCACCAAATTGTGGGTTTCACACCTATTTTAGTGAACTCGTCTCGTTTGTGTTACGGGTGTCTTCAAGTCTTCAAAGTGTGTATTGTGTAAAAATGTCTTAGGAAAGACATCGTGTATATGTATTAAGACCAAAAGAAAAGTGGAGAAGCAAAGTAGGAAGCATAAAGTTTAAGCATAGACAAGAGTGGTCAAAACAGGTACTTAGAACTATACGCTAGGTCGAACATGGCAATTCTACCTAATTCCTTATAGTTATGGCTCTGATACCAATCTGTCACACCCGAACCGATGGCGGAAACATCGGAGTGAGACGAACGAGATTGCTCATTGCTCACAACGCTAATAATGACAATATTTAATTTAAAGTCGAATTTCATTTCAAGAATAATTGTCAAAATACAACATTGAAATAAATACAACAATTAAACTTAACAAGTTTAAATAACACAATACAACAAAACTGATACAACAACATTAACCTAAACATCTAAATGTGTGTATCTAAGTCCTTGCTATTTGATTTCATATCATCCTCTTCATCAACCTGTAACATGTTTTAAAATAACAATTCAATGCAAAAGCAAAGGCGAGTACACAAGTTTAAGCATAGCATACGTATACGAATAAAGTTTAAACAAATCCTCATGGCAACTATGATTCTACAAGAGCATATACAAGGCATGCAATACTACTAGTCAAACCCTTAACGCAATCGCGAAGTTTTAACATGGCCTCAAGATTACACGATGGAGGGGGATGCATTACTTCCTATAGCGCTTATACATGAAGGCTTAAAACAAGTTAATGACTAAAGTATCACATAAAGAATGTCTAAGATATAAGCATCAAGTAATCGTATCAAGTATTCATGTGTATAGGATTGTTTGTGCATTTCATAAAGTTTAAGTGTTGTGGTTTGGTATAAGTAAACATGTTACACCCAAAAGTGTTGTAAACGAAAAGTGGGCCGAGTGTACTCACAGTTTTGCAAACGCTTCCACTCGTTACTTCGCGAAGGGTTGGAGAGAGAGTTTGGGGGAACACCGAGTTATCCTACAAGAGGAAAACAGAGGTTGGTAAGTATTCGAATGATAACGGAGGATTTAGGAACTTTAAATACGCTAAAGTATGTATACGAGAGAATAATCATCTAGACTTAATACTCGTTCTTGACACTATAATGCCCATTCGGGTCGATGTGTTTTCATGGGTTAGGATACCCATTAGAATCGTAACGAGAGGTTAAGTACTTAGGTGATGTAACCTAGTATCATGACGGATAATCATTCGATTCCCATCAAGAGTTCGGTTAGTATACATATATACATATATATATTATAGTATACAAAATGAATAGATCATAGATATCATGGAATTTCATAGAAGTCATGCATGGAGGTAGGAGGATAACCTTCCTTTTAAAACCTCTCTCGTATAGTTTACCAATGCACATGTCGTCACAAGGACGACAAGGATGGTGATAAGTAACATAAAAGTAAAAGACAAAAAGTAAACAAAATCATCAAGTGAGGTGGTGGATCAAAAGTAGGATAGCCAAGGCTTCCAAGTGATCACACTATACCAACTCAAGTCTCGTTTCAAGAACAAGCTTGGAAGGATACAACACTTACGGGTTGAAAACCCTATTAAATCAAAAGGTTCTTACACTTGGGGACCTTGAACATGGTGATGTTCCAAGTTGGTTTTCCTTAGAAAACCTATGGAGACATTCTAAAAGGCATTTCAAGTGTAAAGAAGGAAAAGATCAAAGAAGGGAGGTGAGTTAGAACTCACTTTTAAAAGCCTTAATCTTTGGTGGAGAGAGAGCTCTTAGAGCTTTTTAGAGAGAAGAGAAGAGATGTTTAAGGTGTGATTTGAGAGGAGATGGAGGCTTCTATTTATAATGGGGATTAGGGTTTAGGTAATTAATGAAATTGGTGGTGGTTGGGGGTTGGAAGAAGGGAAATGGAGCCAAAATTCGCGTATTTTGAAAGATTCTGCCAGACCTGGTCATTTGGCACGGTCGTGCCAATCTTAAGCATGGTCGTGCGAGCCATGAGCATGACTGTGCGAGACATGAGCATGGTCATGCGGGTCATGAATCTTCACTGAGTGGTAATGAGCACTATCGTGCGAGACATGAGCATGGTCATTCGGGTCATGAATCTTCACTGAGTGGTTATGAGCACTATCGTGCGACTCATGAGCATGGTCATGCGGGTCATGAATCTTCACCGAGTGGTCATGAGCACCATCGTGCGAGTCATGAGCATGGTCGTGAGGGTCATGAGCATGACCGTGCGGATCGTGAGCATGGTTGTGCGGGTCATGAGCATGACCGTGTGGATCGTGAGCATGGTTGTGCGGGTCAAGAGCATGACCGTGCAGATCGTGAGCATTGTCATGCTTCCCGATAGAATTTTCCCAAATTTGTAGTTTGACCCCTAGAGTTTGATAATTCTATTATTTTATGCTAGAAACTCATAATTTAGCATGTTTTTAAGTGTTTAACATGTATGTAAGTATATTTTGAGTATCAAGTATGAATGTATGAGTATTTGCATGCATAACAAGTATCGGTTTATATGTAAATACGTATTAAACGACTGAATGCATGTAAGACAAGTATTTCTCAAGTATAAATTTTATTACGATTCGAGTCTTGGATTACAAGTTTGAGAAAAGAAATACGAAAACAAGTTTCCATAAAATAGAAATACGACTATACTTTCTAATTAAGGAAAGTATGAAAAATCGAGGCGTTACAAGAAAAAGGTGATGGGTGAGACTGCCGCTCCCTTTGAAAGTGAGGTAGACCTTGTGATCTTTGAGAAACCTTCCGCTAACATCTTAGAGGAATTGTATGAGGAAACTTCTGGTCGGAAAGGTATCCCTTCGATTTGGATAACTTACATGGTATCTTTGTTGCTCAGTGTTTTCTAATTATGGATTTGTTTGTGTTCAAGGCTCAAGAGAAGATGTTGGTGCATATTTGTGACAACAACTTAATAGTTTAATAGTTTAGACTTTGGATATTTTGTATTGGGCTTAGCATTTGTGTTTAGCTTGTTTAGAGTTGTAATGGGCCTGGAGAATGGCCTAGCCCAGTCTAAAGCCTAGTATGCAAACATGGAGTATATATACATGTTGTGCATTAGGGTTTGGTAGTAGACAGATGAGACAGAGAGGAGTGTGAGAAATTTACAGAGAGTGGCTGAGAGATTTCTTGTGAGTCTTGAATTGATTGTAAACCATTGTGTTGGATAATCAATAGAAGACTGTTTGAAAGTAATGTGTGTTCGTGTTCTTGTTCTTGTTTCTATGAAATCTGATCTAGGGGATTCCGCACTCTAGATTAGATAGACGATTATGTGGAGATCCATATGGATTAGGGGACCTACAATTGGTATTAGAGCATTCGGCTCGTGTTTTGCTCGGTTCAGAATCGGTTCAGCAGAAAAAGTTGGAATTTTGGACGTTTTTGGGGGCTGGTTCGAAGTTTTTGACGGCTGTTCTAGGGTTTGCTACTGGTTAGGATAAACACTAGGGATTTCGGATATCTCAGATCAAAAGTGAAGCATTTCGGATTGAAAGCTTGCATTTCGGATCAGAAAAGGTTGAATTTCGGATCAGAAGAGTGCATTTCGGATCAGAAAAGTGCATTTTGGATCATCAGAGTTGCATTTCAGATCAGAACAGTCCTTCTCGGATTGCATTTCGGATTCCAGCAGTCTATCGGATTGCATTTCGGATTCCAGCAGTTGATTTTGGATTGCATTTTGGATTCCAGCAGTCCATCTCGAATTGCATCACGGATCAGAATAGTCTACTCCGGATTCCATCTCGGATTAGAATAGTACATTCCGGATTCCATCTCGGATCACTATTCCGAATCACTATCTCGGATAAGCAAGTCGGATTACTGTTCCGGGTTTTCATCTCGGATTGTTAATCCGAGTACTGTTCCGGATTTGGTATTGTTCCGAGTTCCATACAAAAAGGTGGAAAGTTAATTAGCTGACGTAAACGGAGTTAAACGTTTTTGAACATAGAAGATGATCCGTAAACAATCTTAACAAATATCGTCGAGACGAGTTTAACGGTACAATTTGGTAAACACACTTTTCGGACAAATTTTTGAACGTTTTTAACGGTACGGTTACGGTAAAACACGAAGAAGGACCAGAAGAGAGGTTAGATTTGGGTTTTGACACATGTATACCAAAATCAATTTAGACTAATACTCTCCATGTTAAAGATGCTCAGAATGAACAATATGAGTGAGGGTGTTAATAACTGCCCAAAGTTGATTAATGCTGAACAATATGTAGACTGGAAAGAGAAGTTTGAGGCATTTGTTCAATGTGAAGATTCTAAGATGTGGAGCTGTATGATTGATGGGTATATTGCTCCCACACGTCGATTTAACGGGAGAATTCTAGTACTGTCATATGAGAAGATGGAAGACTCAGAGAAACATATGTATGAGGCTGAGAAGAAAGCTTTAGCAGCGATAAAGATGTCCTTGCCAACTGATATGAAACACATTTGTAATAGGTATGGATCGTCTAGAGAGCTGTGAGAAGCTTTAGGAAAATGTTATCAGAGTTCTTCAAGACAGAGTACATGTGAACAAGCATGTTTAGCTGAGACTGGAGTTGTGAAGATTGAAGAACCAGGTGCTAAGAAAGAAGAGAAAAAGGAAGCTGAGAAGGAGAAAATGGAAGTCAAGGAGGCAAGTGCTACATTGTGCATGGATGATACAGATGAGTTTATAGCTGAGGTATAGATACAATTACAATTGTAAGTCATACTTGTCATCATTGCACTGAACTACAAGGTAAAGTTGACAAACTATCGGAGCAAAACAAAATTCTGTTAGCTGAATTAGAAAATCAGAAAGAGTCAAATGTTCTTTGAGTAAAAGTGAGTCAAATAGTTTAAATAAACTCAAATCAAATGAACAAGAAATCAACAGTTTGACAAGCAAAGTCAATGAATTGTTACAGATCATTGAGTTGGCTCGTGAAACTGTGAAAGATAAGACTAACGAGCTTTCAGAAAATTGTACAGAATTGGCTAGTGCACAGGCCAAACTTGTTGAACTTCATGCAAAGTTAGATAAATTTGGAAAATCCTCGTTAGTAAGTACTCAAATCCAGATAGGTTTGAAAAGGAGTAGTGATAAAATGGGAGTGGGGTTTAGTAAAGCTTCATCTTCTGAGGATCAGGATTACTCCTTTTTACCAAATGAAAATGAGCTAACAGATTTTGTTCCTACTACACCAGCTATAGTGGATCCGATAACTGTTGACATACCTAATAGTCTAGGTTCTTTGAAAGAATCGGTTAGGTCAAACGGTACACCTCATAAAGTGGATGAGGATACTGAAGATAAAACGGTCAAAACATTTAAAAAGGGATCTAACAGGAAGAAAACTTTTAAGAAAAGATCGTGTATTAAATGTCACATACGGATTATGGGACCTACACCGTATGGATCGCCACAGAATCGTCTATCTAATCAAGAGTGCGGAAACCCCTAGATCAGATTTCACAGAAACAAGAACAAGAACACGAACACGATTACTTTCAAACAGTCTTCTATTGATTATCCAACACAATGGTTTACAATCAATTCAAGACTCACAAGAAATCTCTCAACCACTCTCTGTAGATTTCTCACACTCCTCTCTGTCTCATCTGTCTACTACCAAACTCTAATGCACAACATGTATATATACTCCATGTCTGCATACTAGACTTTAGACTGGGCTAGGCCATTCTCCAAGCCCATTACAACTCTAAACAAGCTAAACACAAATGCTAAGCACAATACAAAATATCCAAATTCTAAACTATTAAACTATTAAGCTGTTGTCACAAATATGCACCAACAGACTCCCCCTTAACAATAGCTTCATAGGGTAATTTTGTCTTCAAACATCTTGTGATCTTTTGATCTTTGGATATCTTCAGCTACATACAGATTCTAACATTAACAGAAGACTACCACTTCTCGACCCAGGCACATTGGTTTCGTCCCTTAAAACCTGCCGGACTTGATATTTCTTCCTTACCTGGCCTGGAGTCTCCTCCTGTTGCCATGTATAGTGACTCACTTGCACCTGACCATAGGTACCTTAAAGATGTTAAAGGGAAGGGTCCAGAACGTGTTGTTGAGACGGAGGTTGGTGGAAGTGTTCCCAATTCTGCTCATCCTAAGGCAGCCGCTCACTAGAGGGTAGAAGGCTTAGATACCGATGTCGAATCTAGAGAAGCCACGCCTCATGCGACAAGGTATACCCGGCACGTTCCTACAGGTGTTGAGAGGTGGGCTCGTTCAGAGGGACAAGGTGGCTCGGAGGGGGTCGTATAGAAGTTGGTGGTCATGGGTGGAACACAACCCTGCTTGTGATGATTTGCCCCACGTTCCGTATTGGACCCTTGTGCAGGACATATGATTCAAGGTTTTAACATCCCTCCCACACTTAAATTACACATTGTCCTCAATGTGTCCCAAAATTTGTTTTGATTATATGTTCAAAAAGTGGGGTTAAAACAACAAATTTTTAGGTTACTAGGCACTAGCCACGGTGGCGTGCCAGATGGACACGACCCCGTGGCCGAAGTGCCAATAACGAATTATAATAGAAACTTACAATGTGGTGGACAGGGGGCCGTGCCTGGTGGGCACGGCCCGTGCCACCTCTTCTGCAGAAAAAATTTGCTTAAGACATTTGGGCATGAAGCATGTCAGGTTGGAACGGCCTAGTGCTGTAGACTCTCTGCAGTTTTTGAAGCGGGAATCTCTAGTTTACGTGAATGGGGTCCCTTTTTCTTAGTTTTCACATCATTTCGCCATTACTCGTGTGCTTTATTCCTACAAATGAAAAAATTAAAACAGATTGCATTAAATTTAAACTTCATTTTATACTAATTTATCTAGGGATAGTTCCATGGAATGCTTCATGGTGTGCTACGTTTGTAAGGATCCTTGGCTAGACCCAAAGTCGGTCAAATATTACTCGAGCGGGATGACTCGCATCTTGAGTTGCATCGTTGAAGGGCGTAGTCTAAGCTCGAGTCTATTGCCTTAGTTGACCAGATCATCCTCCGCTCGTTATCCCACTTCAAACTTGATTTCCTTGTCACCAACCCTCAATGTTAATCTCCCATCACTCATGTCCACCATGGCCCTGCGGTGGCAAGGAAAGGTCTTCCTAAAATAAGCGGAATTTCGATGTCTTCCTCCATATCTAGGATTACAGAGTCGGTCGGAAAGAAAAATTCCCCGACTTTTACCAACATGTTCTCTATGACACCTTGAGGGTATTTTACCGATCTATCGCAAGTTGTATGCTCATCCTTGTAGGGTGTGGTTTGCCTAGCCCAAGTCGATTGAACATAGAGGCAGACACTAGGTTAATACTAGCCCCTAAATTGGCTAGTGCATTGCTTACTGGTGATCCTCCAATGGAGGAAGGAATGGTGAAGCTTCCAGGATTAATCTTCTTCTGAGGGATCTTGTTGAGGAGTGCTGCTGAGCATTCTTCACTTAAGTTAACTTGTTGAATGGATTCAATCATCCTTTTATGAGTGAGATAGTCTCTCATAAACTTGGAGTATTTTGGCATTTGAGTGAGGACTTCCACAAAAGGGAGATTGATGTGAAGTTGTTTAAGTAAACTTACAAATTTAGTGAATTGCTTCTTGGTCTTTTGTCATAGTAAACGACCGGGGTAAGGAACTCGGGGTAATATGGTTGTTTCGGTATTTTGGGGTTGAGTATTTTCTTGGTTATTGGCCATGGGTGTTTTTGTAGGGGGTAAATCGGGTTGTTGTGGTGTTGGTTCATTTTTGGGTTCTACCTTCTGGCTTCTCAAGTTGATTACGTTTACTTGGGCTTTTGGGTTTGTTTCGGTGTTACAAAGCAAGGCTCCTTATGGTCGCTCAGAGAAATTTTGGGCAAGTTGGCTTACTTGTTTTTCGATATTTTGTATACTAGCCCGTTGGTTTCTAATTTCGGCTTTGATTTATAGGAACCTTTCTGAGTACTTTTTATCGGATTCGGAGAAGAGGCGAGTGTAAGATCCTCAAGCCTTTCTCGTCCTCTATTTGTTGTGGTTGGAAGCCTTGTTGCTCGTTTCAGGGTTGTTGAAAGTTGGATCATTGGTTTTGGTTTTGTTGGTTACTACCCCCCGAATCCCTCCAACCTAAGTTGGATTAATTTCGCCATTCGGGGTTGAAAGTGATTACCCGGTGGATGAGGGCGATTGTTAAGGTAGTTTACCATTTCTGTTTGATTTTCCCCATCTTTCATACAACTCCAGTTTTCGTGTGGCCCGCCACACCCTTCACAAGCCATAACCGAAGTGTTTTTTGATAATTCTATTTTTTTATTTTTGTATAAATACCTTTGATTTGGGGTTGTAAAGAAGTGCTTTCATTCACTTTATGGGCTGCCGGGGCTATGGATTTTGAGCCCCGAGGTGTGTGCCATTGAAAACTGTTTTGAGCAATTTCGTTGATTGGATTATAAATTTTGATGGAACGATGATTACCAAGGAGGCCCCAGAGTTGGAGTCAAGGATTTGTCTTGTGTGTCGCGAAAGTCCATTATAGAATGTGGAGACTTGTTGCCACACTTCTAGACCGTCATGAGGGCATTTTTAACAACTCTTTGAACTTTTCCCAAGTTTCACACAAAGATCCCCCGTACTCTTGAGAATATAAATTAATTTCAGTCATTAATTTAGCCGTTTTAGCCGGAGGGAAATATTTGTATAGAAACTTTTGGGCAAGTTCATCCCAAGTGTGGATGGATCCACTTGGGAGGGTATTGAGCCAGGCCTTGGCTCGGTATTTTAGTGAAAATGGGAACATACGGAGCCGGATAGCATCGTTGGAAGCTCCGTTGATCAGGAATGTGTCACATATTTCCAAGAAATTGGTAATATCTAAATGGGGATCTTCGTAAGGTAGGCCGTGGAAGGTGGCGGAATTTTGGAGCATTTGAATTAGATGGGGTCGAAGCTCAAAGTTGTTAGGGTCGGCATTTGGCGGGTTAATAGAGGCTCTAAGATTACTAACCATAGGCTATAAGTAATCCATTAAAGTACGTTGATCTGCCATGGGAGGGTCTTGCTCCGAGGCTTTTTGTTGATTTTAGCTTTGAGTTTTTTTTTCTGAAAAAGCGCTCGGATTCCTCTAGTGGTTCTTTTATGTCTTTGTCGTAGTTGGAGCTCATGCACCAGGCTGAGTTTACGAGCTTCGTGACCAAGCCTCGGTTTCCGTGATCAAAAACACAAAATTTTGTTGATAAGAAGGTTCAACACGGCCCCATGCTCAGTGAACACGGCCCCATGCTCAGTGAACACGGCCCCATGATGTGTTTAAAGTTTTCTATTTTCTGGATCCCCAGCTACTGTAAGTTGGGCACGGCCCTATGTTGCACCTCCACGGTCCCGTGTTTGTTCTTCTGTATCCCATAAAACAAAACTTTGTTTTTTGTTTTAAACCTGGGCATGGCCCATGTCTGATCTGGCACGACCCCATACTGCAGTCTGCAGAAATTGCAAAAATAAAGAAAAATCCTAAAAATCAAAAGAAAAAGATAAAAAGAGATTAGGTCGTAAATTTTAAGCTTTCTTAAAATCCTTTTGTCCCCAGCAACTGTATCAAAAACTTGACGTGGTGCGACGGGTTATAAATTTTATTATATTTTAGGTACTTTTTACTCGTAGATCAAGCTTTAAATTTATTAAACACAATACTATACTTCCAGTCTACACACATTAGGATAAGTGCGCCCATCTTGGATGTAGTATAGTGATGGTAAGATACCGAGGTCGTCCAAGGACACAAGAGCTTGATATACACATGCTAAAGTCCCTCATTTTACTCCCGTTTACGCGTTTTTGACTAAAACTTTGTTGTTTAGGTACTTAATCAGGTACTTTTGTATTTTCGGGTCTTAAACAACGTGCCAGAGACAAAGTTGGAGAAAAAAGAGGGATTTACAGGCATTTCGGATGAATTCTGTAGATTCTGTTGAAGTTACAAATCATGTACGGCCGTGCACACCACTTGCACGACCGGGCAAGGCTTGCGACACCGGAAGCACTGGCAGTGCACAAGGCAGAACACCTGATTTTTCGGCACGCACGGTCGTGCGACCCATGTGCACCCCGTACACCACCGGATCCTTGGAAGCACGGGGAGTGCGATAGACCGTGCATTCATTTTCTCGGTGACGCACGACCGTGCACCTCAAGTGCATGACCGTGCGCACGGTTCGACTTTGCCACCCAACCATCCACTTGTCGGCCCCATACCCTACAGCTGATGTCATGATGATACTTGTCCTTGCACAGGCGTGCACTTTAAAGTGCACGGTCGTGCACCTTTGAAAAACAGAACAGACGCAACTGGTCAATTATTGGACATTTTTCCCATCTTCTGGGAAATTTCTGGGCTCCGAAAGCAGCTGTTCTTGATTGATTTCAAGCCTTGGAGTTGCAAAGAAGCTTATCTACCTTTCAATCTATCAAATCCTTGCTTGCTTATGGTTTGAATCTTTGTTCTTTCCATAATTTTGGTCATATTTCAAGCATTGAGCTGATGTTATATGTATTATTGTAGCCTTTGGGCCAAAAATACTAGTTTACTTGTTATATGAACAATCCTTAGTATGTTAATCCTGTTTAACTATGGTACTTTTTCATGTTTGAATCTTGATGATCATATGGCAAACATGTTCCATTGATGTTGAATTCTTGATTTTCGTTGGTTATCTTGGATGATTAATTAATGTTTAGTTTAGATATGTTGAAAAACCCTTGATTAAGTACTTGTTAGTAGGCTATTAACTTGTTGATATGCTTACTACGTGAAACTAGAAATGGGTATTGGTTTAATAAAAGATAAATCCGATTTTAATCAAGAATACTTTCTTACATGTAAGGACTTTATACTAATCCAACAGTTGTGAGTGAATAGACGTGTCTCTTTGCGAAACATCACGTCTCCTTGTCTCTGTGTTGTTGGCGCCATTTGGGAAAGATGCGTCTCCTGGAGGCATCATATAGATTGTAGGTTACAATCTTTCTTTTGTTCACTTCTTGTCCCCGTACTAGTATACTATTCTAATTCACAACTTAAACTAACTAATAACTATTTACATAACAAACCCTTGTACTTAGGATGTGAAGGTTCACCCCCTAATCACGAACACCTTTTGGCCTTCACACCTTCACCTGCTGATGGATAGGGTGGAAACCGAGTGATAATGATCATAACTTACGTGTTTTAGTTAGTTCTTGGGTAATTATGTGCGTTGAATGAGATAACTATGAGAATTGGTAATTTTGTAGGTTAATTGGTTAATTCAGTCGTTTTAAGGAAGCTAGAGATAACGCAGAATACCCGAGACATAGTTACGCGGTAGAAAGTACCAATCAGGAGTCGTTCGGGCCAAGAACTAATGTGGAATTACCGGAAATGGGCACAACGAGAAGTCGAGGGGTCTACCGTTAATTATGTGAAAGATACAACAAAGATGACCACTAGACGAAGACCTTACGGTTAGGTTACAAAGCCAAATAAAATACAGCAAGTCTTGACCGTAGGTTACGGTCAAGAGACCGTAGCTTACGGTCACCTTTACAAACTTGGACAGAACTTCGTAACCGTAGGTTACGGTCTATGGACCGTAGCTTATGGTTGAGAATTACAAAAAGCAGAATTTGTTGACCGTAGCTTACGGTCATGTGGAAAAAAGTTCGCAGGGTTAGTTGTTGCTGTATATTTGGGCTGATTAGGTCATTTTTGGGGATCATCAGAGGGAACGGACGAATACCAAGATCTAGGGCTTCAAAGTTGGCAACTTTTCCACCTTCAATCATCATAATTCAATGTCAAATCAACATCATGTTCAAGAATTCAGCATATTACCTAATGTTTGAGGCGTATATGCGAACAATGAGCAACTAAGTTCTTAGTTATGGTTCCTCCGAATGGAGGAGTGATGTAAGTAAGATATTTACTGTGTTTTGAAAACCAACTGGATTCAGTGATCTAAGCATTCGATGCTTTTCACTACATGTGCGATTATTTCCATTGTAAACATTTACATTTTGTTCAATCTTGATTTGCAACCATTCAATTCCCGAGAGTGCTTGAAATTGGGATCTATTTGGCTAAGATTAGGGTTAGTAATTGCAAATGATGTTACGTGATAACCTTTCATTACTTGTTAATCAGAGTACTTAATCACTTAACATCACAATTGGTAATTTAATCAACGTTCAGTTTTCAATGGTTAGACAAAACATATTATTATAATTGACTTATCATTCTAAAGTTCGGAGGAACCATCGTTCTCTCTATTGATATAAAATCCAATTTACTGTGTTTATTTCAGGCATTAGCAATCTTTAATTTTAAGTTTATTATTTACTGCATTAATTATTTAAACTTTGTTAGTAAACACTTTCCACCAAACTCCCTCGGTTCGATACCCGACTTATCCTATCTACGTAGTTTATTTCGGTTTTTGATTGACACTAACAATAGTCCATCAAAATGGCGCCGTTGTCGGGGAGCGTGTGCAAAGTTTTTGATTAGTTATTTCATTTTCGTTTGTCTCGTTCAGAATTACGCGATATCTCTTTTGTTTGGGTAGTGCAGGTGATTATTCGTGTATGCATCACACTCGACATTCTAGGCAGTCTTCACCACTAGTGTTTGACCTAGAGATAGAAAGAACAGCACGACATACTCGAATATTGCATCATGAAAATCGGATTGCACAACCTATAACACCAACAACACATTCAATGGAGAGTTCAAGTAACTTCGAGAATCAACCCGTCACTCCACCTCCGAAAAATCAATTCTCACCAACACCAACTCATCCTACACCAAATACAACTATACCACCTCCACCACCACTACATAATCAATCCACAACCACAAATGTTCCACCGATACCACCACCACTAATTCCTAACCTCAGTGATCTTCCACCCTTTCCCAATCAACACTATCCCCAATCCTCTAATGTTCCACAATCCTCACCATATGTGAGGATTATCACTGATGATACCGTGATCCCACCTATGCAGACGGGGCCGTCTAACCCTGCTCCTGCCATTGAAACTTAGCCACCAGTCCAACAAACGTATTACCCGTCTTCACAGCAACAACAACAGCACTCTGCAAGGAATTCAGCATTTGAACAACAGACTAGTGCAGTGGACTCAGGTGATGGTTTTGAAGCGTCTGATGAATATGGGGGAAATCCAATGATGGGATTGGGAATACTTGACAACTATGATACGGGGTTTAGAGTGGGAGATGGGATTAATTACGAAAATTCGGGGTTCCCTACATCCGTAAATGCTCCCATGCCAGTTAACCAGCAACCAGTCAACAGCCGACCAATTAATGTGCAAATGCCACCAACACCACAGCAAGGACTGATTCCTAATGTACCGCCGCAATTTCCAGCACCGCAGGCTCAAGGTCCACATTGGTTACCTCCCTGAAATATGCCTCCACCGATTAACCAATTTGAAGGCATCCCAAGAAGATTCGAGCGGGAGCCTGTAAGGGGTGTCGAGAGCCATTTCAAACCGCCTATCGCTAATAACCCATCACCGGTGGTTATTCCTCAATTACGAGGTCGGTCATTTGAGGTCATGGCACAATCAATTCAAAGCCTTCCAAAGTATCATGGATTAGCTACCGAAGAACCGTATTTGCATATAGCAGCATATGATGCCCGATGCAACACCATTGGCGGTCAAGGATTCACACCAGATGACGTGAAACTGGTACTCTTCCAGTTTACACTTGAAGATAAGCCGCAACAATGATTTCATTCGCTACCATCGGCTTCCATTTTTACATGGCTTGATATGCAACAATTGTTTCTCGACGAGTTCTATACACCGTTGCGGACCAACAACGCTCAAAAGGATATTCGGAATTTCCGACAGCAACCAGGGGAACTATTCCACGAGGCATTTAATCGGTTCAAATTGATGTTGAAGAATTGTCCACATCATGGGATTCCACTGTGGGAGTTGTTGAATGCCTTTCATGAAGGCTTATCAGATGAAGACGCACGGGATCTTAGCTCAACCTCAAATGGTACATTTGGCACAAATTATGAGCAAGTTGATTGGGAGTACTTAGAAAGGAATCCGAGAACTTCAAAACGCAAAGCCCAATCTTCAAGAAGTACTCGGCATTGGGTTGTAAGGGAGGTAGATAATGCACCGGACGTTAGTGGCCAAATGCCGTTCTGCGGACCAACAACGCTCAAAAGGATATTCGGAATTTCCGACAGCAACCAGGGGAACTATTCCACGAGGCATTTAATCGGTTCAAATTGATGTTGAAGAATTGTCCACATCATGGGATTCCACTGTGGGAGTTGTTGAATGCCTTTCATGAAGGCTTCAAATAAAGACGTACGGGATCTTAGCTCAACCTCAAATGGTACATTTGGCACAAATTATGAGCAAGTTGATTGGGAGTACTTAGAAAGGAATGCGAGAACTTCAAAACGCAAAGCCCAATCTTCAAGAAGTACTCGGCATTGGGTTGTAAGGGCGGTAGATAATGCACCGGACGTTAGTGGCCAAATGCCGTTCTGTGGGCATTGCGGGGATTTGGGGCACATTGCTGCTCAGTGTCCTAGTATCAGTACATGTGTTATAGATGTTAATTACGTGTAAGGCAATGGCGGGGGTGGCATAAATTTCAATATGAACTCCAATACATATCATCCGGGCCTTAGAAATCACCCAAATTTCAGTTATGGGAATGCTAACAACCAAACCAATCCGAGGTTTCAAGGTAACAATAATCAGGCTAGGGGACAGAGAAATTTTAATCAATCTCGATTCCAGCAGAACTTTCAAGGAGGGTATCACCCAAATCAAGGCGGCACAACTGCATCGTCTAACCATAGTGCAGGTAACAATACGATGGAGATGTTAAAGTCCATTCAGCAAGATTTACAGAAACGCAACTAGTTAGATGAAGTGCGGGCTCAGAAGGATGAGGTACGTGACAAGGCCATCCAATTGTTAACAACGCAGATGGGCCAACTTGCGAATGAGCTAAAGGAGTTGAAGCAAACCAATGGGCGGTTACCAAGTGATACAACAACAAATCCAGCTCATCAGAAAAAGGAAATCAGATCCATCGGGTAAGTACTCTCCAAAGTGGTAAGACCTATAACAAAGTTCCTACTCCACCACAATTTGTGGAAGGTGTGGTGGAGGATTTTTTGTGAGGATGGGGTGAGTGACGACGAAACGGAACCGAAGGTGGGTAACATGAATGTAAACTCTAATAATAATAATAACACCCGAATCACAAATGCTGACCCGATCAAGGCTACAGAAGGGGAACAACTTTCACCTCCCTTTCCTGAAGCCTTGAAAAATCCGGGTAATAAAGGCATCATCAACAAAAAGGGACCGCAACCCAAAGAAATTTGGGAAGTTTTTAAGCAAGTCAAAATCAACCTACCTTTGATTGATGCCATTAAACAGGTTCCAGAATATGCCAAATATTTAAAAGACATGTGCACTCAAAAACGACAACATAAAGTTCCTAAACAGATTGATTTAACCGAAAGGGTGAGTGCTGTGTTGAATGGTGTGCTTCCACCTAAGCTGCAAGATCCTGGAACGCCGTTAATTCCCATTCAAGTGGGCGATTTTAAAATGAACCGGGCGTTGCTGGATCTTGGAGCCAGTGTGAGCATTCTCCTGGGAAGCTTGTATGACCAATATGATGTTGGTCCACTCCATCGAGCCGATACAACTGTTGTACTGGCATATTTGACCCTAAGCTTCCTCGGGGGATTGTTAGAGACGTCATTGTTAAGGTGGAAGAGTTCTATTTTCTAGTAGACTTTTTGGTGCTTGATTATGTCTCATCGGACCAAATCAATCAACCAAATGTCATCTTGGGCCAACCTTTCTTAGCCACGGTACATGCATTGATCAACTGCCGAACTGGCATTGTCGATATGACGTTTGGCAAAAGGAAGGTCAGATTAAATGTGTTTTCTAACGTTTTTGATATGTTTCCCAGTGATGAATGTTTCATGGCAGATATCATTGATGGATGTTCTCTTCACTTAGAGGAGGAAATATCCGAGTTATGTTTGTTGTGTGACAGGGCAGAACGGAATCATATGCACGATTTAGAAGAGGAGGTGCAGAGTTCAGATGTGGAAGCAATGCAAGAAAGAAGGCCTCCATGGACTCATCAAGTGGAGAGCCTTCCGACCGAGATCTCTTCGGGGTTGAAGCCATCCTTGATTAGTCCGCTGAAGGTTGAACTCAAAGAGTTACCACAGCACCTCAAATACGCATTCTTGGGAGAAGACAGACTCTTCCCGTCATCATTGCAGCAAATTTAGTGAAAGATCTCTTCGGGGTTGAAGCCATCCTTGATTAGTCCGCCAAAGGTTGAACTCAAAGAGTTACCACAGCACCTCAAATACGCATTCTTGGGAGAGGACCAGACTCTTCCCGTCATCATTGCAGCAAATTTAGTGAAAGAACAAAAGGAAGCATAGCTGAAGGTGCTCCAGACACATAAAGCGGCAATTGGCTGGACTATCGCTGATCTCAAAGGTATAAGCCTTCTATTGTAATGCATAAGATTATCACTGATGCAGATGCAAAGCCTGCACGGGATATGCAGCGACGGTTGAATCCTAACATGCGAGAGGTGGTAAAGAAGGAAGTTATTAAATGGTTAGATGCCGGAATCATTTACCCGATATCAGATAGTGCGTGGGTAAGTGCGACCCAAACGGTACCAAAGAAAGCAGGGATCCAAATTGTTAAAGGCGACAACGGTGAGCCAATCGCCACTCGGCCGGTAACCGCGTGGCGTGTGTGTATTCATTATAGAAAACTTAATGTAGCCACATCGAAGGATCACTTTCCTTTGCCTTTCATTGATCAGATTGTTGAAAAATTATCAGGTCAGAAATTTTACTGCTTTTTAGATGGTTATTCAGGGTACAACCAAATTGCCATACATCCCGATCACCAAGAAAAGACCACATTCACATGCCCGTACGGTACCTTCGCATTTAGGCGAATGCCGTTTGGGCTGTGCAATGCCCCGGCCACCTTCCAAAGGTGCATGATGAGTATCTTCTCAGATATGGTCGGGGATACCTTGGAGATTTTTATGAATGATTTTTCCGTGTTCGGTCCATCATTTGACAAATGCCTAAATGAACTATCTAAGGTGTTGGAACGATGTGTCCAAACAAATTTGGTACTTAGTTGGGAAAAGAGCCATTTCATGGTTCAAGAGGGCATTATTTTAGGACACGTAGTGTCGAGTAAAGGGATCGAGGTTGATAGGGCTAAAATCAAAGTAATATCTACGTTACCACCGCCCACAAATGTCAAAGGTGTCCGTTCCTTTTTAGGACACGCCAGGTTTTACCGTAGGTTCATAAAAGGCTTTAGTGTCATCACCAAACCATTGTGTAATCCACTGTTAAAAGATGTTCCTTTTGAGTTCAATGACGAGTGTGTTCACCCTTTTAATATATTAAAGGAACAACTGGTACAAGCCCCGATCTTGCAATCACCGGACTAGACAAAACCTTTTGAAATAATGTGTGATGCAAGTGATTTCGCTATCGGGGCTGTGCTAGGGCAGCGGGTAGATAAGAAACCAGTTGTTATCTACTATGCAAGCAAGACTCTCTCTGATGCTCAACTTAATTATACTACAACGGAGAAAGAATTTCTTACCGTTGTCTATGCATTAGATAAATTACGGTCATATATTTGGGCGAGTAAAGTAATCGTTTACTCTGATCATAGCGCAGTGAAATAGTTAATGGAAAAGAAGGATACGAAACCAAGGTTGATTCGTTGGATCCTTCTACTACAGGAATTTGATCTAGAGATTCGAGATAAAAAGGGTGTGAAAATGTGGTCGCTGACCATCTGTCATGACTACCGCAGGGATGTGAGGATGTCACACCTGAGATTAATGAGCAATTTCTGGATGAATTTATTATGTATGTTAATTCTGAACAACAGTATGCTAATTTTGCGAATTATCTTGTTTCAGGTACGATGTCGGAAGCATGGAATAAGAGGAGGAAACAACAATTTTTGGCACAGGTGAAGAACTACATCTGGGATGAACCGGATTTACTCCAGATAGGTGCTGATCAGATCATCCGGAGGTGTATTCCGGAGACAGAATTTCTGGACGTGTTGCAACATACCCATTCATCGGCATGTGGTGGACATTTTAGCGGACAAAAGTCGGGCCATAAAGTTCTAGAATGCGGCCTCTACTGGCCGACACTGTTCAAAGACGCATTTGCTTTCGCTAAACATTGTACCAACTATCAGAAAATGGATGGGATTTCTGAACGGGATGAAATGCCAATGCAGCCAATTTTGGTCGTTGACATTTTTGACGTGTGGGGGATCGATTTTATGGGACCTTTCCCCACTTCCAGTGGTCATTTATATATCTTACGCCTTTTTTATTTTTTTTATTTTTCTTTTTTTTTAATTGGGAAACCAACGAATAATGGGTGGATTCTATTGGGCCATTAAAAGTACTCATCATACAACCACAACCCCCACTACTATGTACATGATTCCTCATGCCTTCATCAGTATATACTCGTGTCACTCCACAGTTTCAGCATGCATCAAATTACACAAGTTCTAATACAGAAGAGCATATAGACCACTCTCAACAATTGACTCATATCGATATCCTGTCACATCTATGGGCTCAAAACCTCACCAAGAAAAAGATAAACGGTTGCCGACAAATAGCATATGCACTCTAAAGCATGTTACCCTTATACACACACATATCTCTTCGCTTTTAAATAGGAAAACCCTGTCAGGCCTACTCTCATGAAACTTAAAGGGACAGTTACGACAAGAGTGTACTTCTTACTACCAATAAAAGACCCATTAGTGTTTGAAATCATAAGCTTTCATAATAAATTAGCGCACTTAAGGTGATGAAATTTTTAAAAACAATTTTTTTTAAAAACTCCCAATTCTATCAACTTCATCATTTTCAAGCTTTTCAACGTTTACCCAACTATCTCTTCTCGAGCCTCTCACATCCCCACACTTGGGATACATTGTCCCCAATGTATGGTGCACTTTAAAATTAGCCCGAGAAGACCAACCAACAACCCCAAGAACGACTAACCCTTGTCAATCAATTACAAACCTTCCCAAGCACATTAACAAACACCACCAATTAACACAAAATAAAATTGTCTTAAACGGGAAACAAATAACAGATAGATAGACAGAGTCGAGCACATGGACCTGATCGAAGTAGCTGATCAGCGAATGCTCATTGATACGATGGACCCGGCGGGTGTCCATAATAACCACCTAGATGTTCATAGAAGGCGCTCATGTCGAAAATGTCAGCTAACCCTCCTTCCGGCCGATCTTGCTGTTGTTGTGATGACTGCGGCTGCTGCTGTGATTGCGAGTACTCGTACGACGGCGGCTGATATGGGTACGAGCTTTGGAAATGCGGCTCCGTATACTCTCGCGGCAACCACATGGACTCGTGAACTTGCGGCATTGGATGTCGAGTCATGCCAGGCTGATATGGTGGCTCCTAGCTATAATCCACATAAGGTGGATTTTCCACATACGGGACCCCTTGATTATAGTCCATATGACGTTGGGTCCGGTTCTCATCGTATGCCCACATATTCAGTTCCATCTGTGATTCAATATGGCGCATCCACTCTGTTCTTGCCATATAATCCATCAGCTCTTTTGCTCACGCTCTCTCTCGATATCTTGCCTGGATCCTTGATCGTAGATGGCCTGCTGCGACATCTCCCATTGCCCATAATCGGATGGTCGCCGGCTATTAACAAACACTTGTGTATCATCATCAAAGATACCCCATGAATGTGTTGACTGCCGCTGTTCCTCTGGCTGCCTGCTCGACCCTGCACCTACGTCAACACCAGCCTCACGCCTCCGCCGTATCACTTCTTCATCACTGGAGTCCAAATCATCCATCTCCCCTGCTTAGGAGCTGTTTTTCCCCATTGAAGTACCTTATGTTTTGCCCCATTCCCTACTGAATTTTGTGCCACAGCTTCGTTTTCTTGTAGGAAATGCGGTCACTCTTGCACATATCTGCAATGGAGAACATTGCATGCGGTTTGGAGAATGGGTATTCTGTTGGCAACAATGCCCCTTGTCTTCCCAGCAGTGTACTAATAAGTCTGGTATGAGGTATTAACATTTTCAATTTGGCATTCCTGCTCTGCCAGACGTGCATCATCACTAACTGCCTAAATGATAAGTGTGGTTGGCCGATCATGATAGCATACAGGAGCGGCAGCTCCCACTTCCTTATCGCCATTTTGTCCCCCAGTCTAGGAGCCACGTTGGTCATGACAAAACTCAGCAGTACCCTTACGAGCGGTGTCAAATTATCCCGCCTCATATCAACGACCTTATCCAACAGGAATAGTTCCGTATACATCAAACTCTCACTAACCAAATTCTTCTGCTCATTAAAGTAGTCATTTTCGTTGATCAGATGGTAAAAATCATCTGCTTGCGAATCAAATCTGGCCACTTGTCTCAGTGTAGCTAAAGACATAGTGGCTCGCTTTCCATTAACTACGCCGGTAAGAGTGGTGGTCCTCGGTGGATTATTCCCCTCATCCCTTTCCAATGTGCTCAGCCAAGCCATTACACTCTTTATGTACACGTCGCCTTTCTTATTACCTTTGAAATCTGCGACTGCCTCCCATCCAAGTGCTACCAATTTTTAATAGAGCCCCAATGCCCTTAAATCCGGTTTGTAGACCATTTTCTCAAAACAAGTATTATCCTTAACCGAATGCTTAACCCCATTTTGGCATAGAACATGTCTGCCTGGTACTCCTTGCGTTACTTATTGAGAGGGCCCTTCGTCCAGGTTGGTCGGTGCGGTACATCGCCATGACCATATTGGAGCTCTTCCTCCTCTTCTAACGATTCTACCTTTCTAATCTCTATACCTGTTCCCCATCTTCGTTTAGATCTCGTAGGAGCAGGTACCGATGGCTCGATAGCCTTTTCTTTCCCGACTCTTTTCACCCGCACCATCTACACACAAAAACCAAACAACCAACAACAACAAGAATTCATCAAGTTGCTTCAATTCATACAATTCAACCAATTCAAACATGCAATCCCATGACCCTCCCCACACTTGTTCTTTGACGTGTGGGGAATTCAGTACTCATCTAAGCTTTCATGTATTCCCCAACCCTCTTATAACTTGTAAATCACAGTAAGGTTATCAATTCATGCCTCGATATCTCATAATCAATCATCAATTAACTAGATGAGTACATGTCACCCCTTAAGATATAACCGTACCTTCATTCTGACCGTTAAGAACAAATCTGGGGATAAAAATCATATCTTTGTAGTTTAGAATGCTTAGACAATACTAGATTCACTTGACTTAAAGTTTGGATGAAAAGCCCCAAAATTTAAATTTTAGGGTTTGTTGTTGACGAATTGATTCTCCATGATCTGATGTTCTTCGAGGGAAACTGGGATGGGGGTTAATTCCTCTCAAAATTCTACGCAATTTGGGTTCTTGAATCAATCGATTTGGTCATGTAACGAGAATTTGAGAGGTAGGAAGAAATATGGAGGTTGTAGGTATATTGGAGAAGAAGAAGATGATGATGATAGAGCACTTGGGTTGCAATTGGATGAGGTAATAGGGTATTTAGGGTTGGAATATGGATCTCTTTTAAGTTACCTATCAGATTCACAAGAAGTTGTTCGATCCAAACTACCACACCCGACCCAACTCCATTTGTCTGCACCCGACCGTAGGCTACGGTCTAGGACCGTAGCTTACGGTCCATGAAATCTGTTAAGCATAATTTGAACCATAGCCTACGATTGGAGACTGTAGGTTACGGTGGGGAGATTCTGGCCATTTTGTCACATGGACCGTAGCCTACGTTCTACAAACCGTAGGTTACTGTCAACCTTAAGAAATTTTTTTAGTGAAATGTATAAGTTGAGAAGTTGTTTAGGTGTTACGTTATGGGTTCTCCCATACCATGCCACCCCCTAAGAAACTTAGTGTCGACCGCGACACACAATTAAGCCCTTCACCGCCTTACGCAGCTAGTGCGTTCCCACACTTGTACCATGTCGAGAAGGAGTGACCAATAACCTATTCAACCATTCCACAACACACACACACACTAAACAAGAAGACATGAATCAAACAAAAAGAAATATGTACCACAATCCGGGTTGCCTCCCGGTAGCGCTAAGTTTACGTCTTCAGCCGGACCTCGCAAACTCCTAAGAGGTGGTGTAGTCGGGTGAACCTACGAGAAAGTTCACCTCATCTATCGGTGACGCATTCAGGTCGTCCGCGTCCAAATATGGTTTCAATCGGTGGCCATTCACCACTTGCCTTCGTTGGTCCTTTGGATCTCCGATTTCCACATCTCCAAACTTCCCCATGCGTACAATCACAAATGGGCCCGTCCACTTGCTTTTCAATTTACCTAGGAATAATTTCAGACATCAGTTAAATAACCATACCTTTTGACCTAAGGCAAAAACTTGACGCTGCAACTTCGCATCATGCACAGACTTCATTTTATCCTTATAAGCGGCAACCGTATCAGACGCTTCGTTGTGCAATTCTTCAAGTTCACTCGACTTTAACAACATGTGAGCACCTGCATCAGAATAATCAGTGTTAACCTGTTTACCAGCCCATAATGCCCGATGAGCGATTTCCATGGGTAAATGACAACCTTTCCCATACACCAATAAGGGGTAGTGCCAATAGAGGTTTTATAAGTAGTGTGGTAGGCCCACAAGGCGTCATCCAGTTTAGACGACCAATCCTTGCGGTCAATTCACACTGTTTTTTGTAAAATTTCCTTAATCTGCCTGTTTGACACTTCCACATGTCCACTTGTCTGTGGATGATATGGTGTTGCAATACGATGGTCAATGCCATACCGTTTGAGAAGTTTGCCCACATTGAAATTTTTAAAATGAGATCCCCATCACTGATGATCACGCGAGGTACTCCATCGGCTTTGTTCACATGCGGTGTAATTGAAAGTAGTCAACATAGGCGAATGAGCTACCAATAATTGACTAGAAGAGATTCTAAGAAGTGAATAAGATACCCTTTACAATAATAACTGAAAAACTAAATCAAAGACCAAATTAATTATTTGAATCCTTGAGTCGTTATACAACCCTGCCACCTGCTGATTTGATCCGAAAAACATGTTCTTCGCCTGTGCATTTATCAACTTTAACCACCCAATGGCTCCGCCTCCCACCACCCTTCTCAGACTATCCCGCGACTTTCATCATCAGCAACCCTTCTCCAATTGGCAGTAACTGACCGTTTGGTCTGTTCCACACCCATGAATCCTTCCAATACGCATTACACCCCAACACAATCGTACTCTTTTCTCTGTTGCTTTGTATGGCCCCAAGAATCCCTTCGTCATTCTCTAGGTTACAGTCGATGACCACAAAATCAGCGGATTTGTATTCATTTGACAACAGAGATTGAGCATTGCCGACTATGAATTCAACCTGGTTGGCGTCTGAGTTAAGGACTTACTTGGAGGACTCAAGTTCTTCGCCCTTCACAATGCATACAAGCCTGCCACCTGTTTGATGAGATGCCGCAATGAGACCTAATGTGGTGGAACCGGCCGTGGCTGCACATACAACCACCATGAGTTGAGCGTTGTTTCCCGCTGCAATTGCTGAGATGAACTCAGCTCCATCCGGTTCGTTTGCTCTCTTACCCTGGATAATAAGATTCATAGATGAGTATTAGTTTGCATTACAAAGTACAAAGAAACCATTGTACTGAGTAGTTGCAGGAACTTACCATTTTCATGGTTTTGATATATGCTTCAGTGGCATTTGCAGCTGACCAGTAACCCATTTTTGTTTGACAACTCTGAGGCCTACCAAGGTAACGGTTCCATCATAGCCTTCCAGTATCTGTAATTTGTTGGTGAGAGGGTGAATGCAAATTTGTGAGTATTGTGGGCAGTCTTTACAGCAGTGGTAAAGGCAGCGATTGGAGCCATGGTTGTTGATCGGAATTTTCTGTCTTGGCCGGAATATTAGAAGTTTAGGCAGGAGAACAGGGAAGGGGTAGGCTGTTCGGTTCTGATACCAAAAGGAACCAATAGGTTTGTTCTTTTGTATTGATTTGGAATGAGAATACAAGGCAATATAAAGGCAAGATAAGTTACATTTAAGACCCAATATAATAATTACTATTAATTACTTAGACTAATATTTCTGTTTTGACAATTTGACTTGTTGAGTGATTATGGAAGAAGAAGAAGAGGACTTTATATAGGGTGTAGATGAGTGTATGTTTTGGCCATGTGGGCAGTGGCTGTATAAATAGACTATAGAAGACATAGATGATATCTAGATAGACATTAGACATATAAGCCCTAATGGGGTCCCTGGCTCGCTTTTGGTCTGCGCTTTTTAAGCCCATGGGTTCCTTCTAGCTTGAGTCACTTGCCCATCACTAAGCCCAATAAGGTCCCTCGCTGGCTTGAGTCTGTCTGGCTTCAGTCGCTTTAATCACCTATACTTTAGCGGACCTGAATCTTGAAATGTAGTTGGCCTTCTATTCAATGAAGGTACACTTTTAAGATAAGGTACTCATTATATGTACCTTTATAGTTGGAATATAGTTGATCTAGAGTCAACGAATGTACATTTTAGGATAAGATTTCATAAGGTGCCGACAACATACAGATGAACAAAAGATGCATTGAACATGAAAAACAATCTTAAAGATCAAAGACGTTCCTAAACCAAATGATCCTATATCCTTGATCTTTACAAACACATTAAATGTTCACAGCACCAGTTAAGTGACCATATCCTGACTTAGCTTACATTTATCATTAGATTGAAGGACATTAACTTCATAACTAAATTACAAGTATCCCTTAACAATTAACCCAACAGTTTCCTGTCGGATTGTTCCTACTGTGGTTGCCTCCGTTTAATCTATTAACTGTCAGGCTATCTGTCATGGTCTTTAGCAGAGTGGCAGCTGAAAATACCAAAGAAATACATAACACTATACCATTTATTAATGCTAGAAACAACAAGCTAACTCTAATGACTTGTAACCTAGTTCTAACTCTATTGACTCCTTGACTTATGTAACACCGACTCCTACGTACTAGGAGATAATAATAAAGCTGATACTAATAATTATCCTTTTCCTTTTTCTTAGGGCAGAATTGCTGCCAATATGTATCAATTGTGTTTGGATGGGTCTAAGGTGTGTAACACATACTCTTCCCTCCATTCCATTGCCCCCTGTGAATTTACTTCGTGTCCATGCTTATTGTTGAATTACATGATCTAGATTCTAGACTTATAGTATAAGTTTATTATGTTTGTCTAAAGTTTAACGTAAGTCAAGGTTGTTAGTTAGTTGGGTCAGACGGTTAAAGTTTTTCAGCCAGCTCTTCTACAATTGCAATGGTTGGAGGTACCGCTTAATATGTGTGCGTGTGTGTGATATAGGGGAGGCCTAGAAAGAAAACCCACTTGAGTTGAAAAAACCCGTGAAAACCAAGCGTAACATTCACTTTTTTCTATTTTTTTAGCATATGTAATCTATGTTATCTAAAGGTAATACACAAAAATCTTGAAAAAAGATAACTAAAATTTGTAGGCCCTTGAAAATCCCGTGTTAACACATTTTTGTTACATATGTAAAACCTGTGTTGTTTTGTGTTGCATCCCTATTACTAAGAACTTTTTTTTGGGTATTTTAATTTTTTTATTATCAAAACGCTCGAAAATGTGTATATTACATGGCCTAAAATTTTTATAAAAATAAACGATTTTTTACATAGGTTTTCACAGGTTTCCTCAATGATGGACTCCAAATATTGTTTATAACTGTCTGAATGTTCCTACTGTGGTTGCCTCAATAATGTCTGATTATCATGCCACTTGTTAACTGTTACAATACAATTTGGTAATTCAATTCATCAAACAATTGAGATCGATAATGAGAAGAAGATAAGAACACAAGAGGAGAAGAAGCTAATTCAATTCATCGATACCAGTTATGCGCGTTCTTCTGTTTAAGTACAGCAATCACAATTACAACTAACCAAGGACACCATATACTGTTCAACTATTACAGTCTAGTCCTTCTACTATTATGATACCTAACATTACTCCCCTCTCAAAAGATTCTTGTCCCCAAAAATCAGAATAAAGAAAAAAAAAATTGCTAATCAAAACTATCAAAACCAAACTAGAAAAATTCTTGTGCTTCATCAAATTTTGATAGTTGAACTGAGATCGTTAACAAGTAGCCTTGCAGGAATGTTGTAAATGGTGTGGTTTGTAAGAAGAGCTCATAGTTTCCATTCTTAGCAAAAAGATCATGTCATATTCCATATCTCTCGACTCTCAAGCAAAGCCTGACAACACATTCCACATGATTTACACCTTGACTAATTTTGACTTTACTCATGTCCAGGTCATTGTAATTGGTTATGACCATACTAGCCCATTTATATCCAGTTGTTAACTCAATTTGCTCAGCTTCGCCAGTTGCATCAATAATGCCAATTACATCCATGTTTTGTTGGTAGCCACAACGTCGCCTAGTGATTCTTTCATAGCACCAACATTTTCCAATAGCAAACCGTTTCCAAGGGAGGAATCCATTCTCACTAGGAACTAAATCAGTATGATGATAAAAGAGGAAGGCTTCTCTTTCACAGGTTTGTGTTTGTCGCCCCGAGAATTTGATTAACTTTCATTATGAATTAAGATGTTTGCTAATTGGTACAAAATTCTGTGAAACTAAAATTGTGATCGATTTTTTAGTACAATCACTAATCTTTCTGGTGATTTAATCAACACGTGATCGTGGATGAGATATGAATGATTATATACATTTACAGGCAAGATCTTGATGAAAAGATTAAGCTTTGACAACCTGGTGATTTGATCCGAAAAATATGCTCTTCGCCTGTGCATTTATCAACTCTAACCACCCAACGGCTCCGCCTTCCACCACCCTTCTCAGACTTTCCGGCGACTTTCATCATCAGCAACCATTCTCTAATTGGCAGTAAATGACCGTGTGATTTGCTCCACACCCAAGAATCCTTCCAATATGCATTACACCCCAACACAATCGTACTCTTTTCCCTGTTGTTTTGTATGGCTCCAAGAATCCCTTCATGATTCTCTAGGTTACAGTCAATAACCACAAAATCGGCAGACTTGTATTCATTTGACAACAGAGATTGAGTGTTTCCGACAATGAATTCGACCTGATTTGCGTCTGAGTTGAGGGACTGCTTGGAGGACTCAAGTTCTTCAATCCCTTTGACAATGCAGACCAACCTACCACCTGTTTGATGAGATGCCGCTATGAGACCTAATGTGGTCGAACCAGCTGTGGTGGCACAGGCAACCACCATGAGTTTACATAGGGTATAGATGAATGTATGCTCTGGTCATGTGGGCAGTGGCTGTATAAATAGACCATTCGAAGCAATAAATGATATAGATGTTATATAGTTATATAGATTAAACCCAAATGGGGTCCCTTCCTGACTTTTGGTCTGCCATTCTTAAGCCCATGGGTCCTGCTGGTTTGAGTCACTTGCCCATCATCAAGCCCCAGTGAGTTCCCTAGCTGGCTTGAGTGTCAGCCCATCATTAAGCTCCGATGGGGTCTCTAACTGGCTTTAGTCGCTTTAGTTACCTATACTTTAGCAGACCTCGACAGTAAAATGTAGTTGGCTATACTTTAGGATAAGGTACATGGTACACATTATATAATACCTTCACAGGGAAATATAGTCAGTCTAGAATCAACGAATGTAGGCGTTTAGGATAAGGTGTCGCGAAGTCCCGACAACGCGTAAAGGAACGAATTGATTCACTGAACATGAAAAAAAAATCTTAAAAATCAAACACAGGGCTAACAGCTAGCCATAAGAACTCTTTTAGTTATTTACCTCTGGTTATCTATCTTGGGCTCCTAGGACCCTTAATTTTGTTTTACCGTCATCATTAGATTTGAGGGATACCAACTTCATAATTAAACTACAAGGGTTCCTTAAATTAATCAAACAGTTTCGTTGGTGTTTGCTGTCTGATTGCACCTACTGTGGTTGCCTCCGTTTTCTGTCAGTAATACATATAAGAGTTAACTAAATGGAAGGTCCCTATGGTTTGGCTTTATTATAGATTTGGTCCTTAACTTTCATTAGTTACTAGTTTAGGCCCCCTTGTTTGTTCGAACATGACAAGAGTAGTCCCTGGAGTGGATGTCTGATAAGTTCTGTCATATTTTCAAAAACCCACCAACATACCCATTAATATTAAAAAAAAACTTAATGGGCATCCACTTTAGAGACTATCCGTATTACGTCCGACAAACATTGGGGGCTAAACCTGTAATCAATGGAAATTATGGACCAAAATCCTGGCAAAACGACATGGACCATCCGTGTAATTAACTCTACATATAATAAGAGTTTTTATTTGATAATAATCTCAAAACACCTAAAAAGTTATTTTTTTATAATCAATATAGAAATAAATCAATAATCTAACACCTCAATTAGTGCATTCACATCAGTTCTATCCCCATTCTTATAATTTAACTAAAAGTCACATTTTTTTAATTTATCTCTAACTTTTGTTCATCTTTTAAAAACTTCCTATATCCCATCCCTGTATAGTCTTAGCTCAAACACACAGATAAAAACATTGAAATCAAGAAACTACAGATTCAGAATCTTATTGGGGATTCAAAGTGCAAACTTTAATCAGCTGAACTTCAACTTCAAAATAAAAAAACACAAGCTTAAGAGACCATGATAGAATCTGGAATTGATTTACCAACAGTAATCAGCTAGATTCAAGAGGGGCTAGATTAGAAAATCAGTACTACAAACTATGTAGATAAGGTATGATATTAGATTAGAAAATCAGTACTATTAGAAAACAGTACTACAAACTATGTAGATAAGATATGATATTAGATTAGAAAATCAGTACTACAAACTATGTAGATAAAGTATGATATTAGATTAGAAATTCAGTATTACAAAAATATAAAGTAAGGTTATTGTACAAAAGGGTCTTAAAACTACTATCCACGTCCTCATTTTCTGCTAACTGTTTTGGGCAAGTGGGTTTAGGTGGGAATAGGGTACCGGGTACGTATCAGACTAACATTAAATCATGAACACGAACAAGGGATGTAGTGATGAATGGAAAGATTTTCAAATTATTACAAGTATTTCAGGTTTACGGAATTATTTAACATAAATCTAAACAAACAATATTTGTTAATATAAATATGTATGAAATATAAAAGAGAAATGCAATAATAAGAATTATACATCTTGAATTTTGATTTGACTTTATACTTGATGAAGTTTCCATCAAACTTTTTAAGTATCATTTATCATTTATACTTTATCTGTAGCACGTTCATCGTATCATTGGTTCTAAACATATGTATATAACCGTATATATATGTCCAGAGTCGGAGAATGTGTTAAACATTGTGGTAATAACAATTCAACACCACCTTTAAGTGATCATACAAACAGAAAGATCAATTATGTTACACATAACACAGAAAAGAGTCTTAGCTGATTATAATATTAATGATACCAATTACCAAGCTGTAAGATTTAGAAACATCCCATGATTGATGTTGAGTAAAATCACTAATCTTTCTGATGATTTAACCAACACATGATCATGGATGAGATATGAGTATATACATTTACAAGCAAACAGCGTCAACAAAAAACAGGAACGTAGAAAGCTTAAGCTTTCACAGCCTTACTACATGGTAATTTGATCCAAAAAACATGTTCTTCGCCTGTGCATTTATCAACTTTAACCACCCAACGGCTCCGCCTTTCACCTCCCCTGCTGCCATTCCCCCCACCACCATTTTCAGACTTTCCGGGAACTCTCATCATCAGCAATCCTTCTCCAATTGGCAGCAAATGACTGTTTGATCTGCTCCACACCCATGAATCCTTCCAAAATGCATTGCACCCCAACACAATCGTACTCTTTTCCCTGTTGTTCTGTATGGCCCCAAGAATCCCTTCATGATTCTCTAGGTTACGGTCAATGACCACAACATCTGCAGATTTGTATTCATTTGACAACAGAGATTCAGCATTTCCGATGACAAATTCAACATGATTTGTGTCTGAGTTGAGGGATTGCTTGGAGGACTCCAGTTCTTCAATCCCTTTGACAATGCAGACCAACCAACCACCTGTTTGATGAGATGCTGCAATGAGACCTAAGGTGGTCAAACCAGCCGTGGCTGCACATGCAACCACTATGAATTGAGCATTGTTTACCGCTGCAATCGCTGAGATAAATTCCGCTACATCTGGTTCATTTGCTCTCTTACCCTGCATAATCAGATTCATGAATGAGTATGAGTTTACATTACAAAGTACCAACAAACCATTGAACTGAATAGTTGCATAAACTTACCATTTTCATGGTTTTGATGTATGCTTCAGTGGCATTTGCTGCTGACCAGTAACCCATTTTTGTTTCAGGTTTTATTGAGTTCAGTTATTTATGTATTAACTTGTTGAATGATATATGGAATAAGAAGAAGACTTTATATAGGGTGTAGATGAATGTATGCTTTGGTCATGTGGGCAATGGCTATATAAATAGACCGTTCGAAGCAATAAATGATAGAGATATTATATAGATTAAACCCAAATGGGGTCGGTGCCTGGCTTTTGGTCTGCCCCTATTAAGCCCATGGGGTCCTGCTGGCTTGAGCCATATGCCCATTATTAAGCCCATGGGGTCCTGCTGGCTTGAGTCATATGCCCACCATTAAGCCCAGTGAGGTCTCTTGCTGGCTTGGGTCACATGCCCATCATTATACCCCTACGGGGTCTCTAACTGGCTTTAGTCGTTTTAGTTACCTATACTTTAGCAGACCTTAACAGTAAAATGTAGTTGGCTATACTTTAGGATAAGGTACATCGTACACATTATATAATACCTTAACAGGGAAATATGGTCAGTCTAGAATCAACGAATGTCAGCGTTTAGGATAGGTGTCGTGAAGTCCCGACAATGATTAAATGAACGATTTGATGCACTGAACATGAAAAAATATCTTAAAAATCAATCACAGTGCTAACGGCTAACCATGAGAACTTTTTTAGTTATTTACTTATGGCTATCAATCTTGGGCTCCTAAGATCCTTAACTTTGATTTATAACTAGGAGTGGTTGCCTTAGTTTAATCTTTCAACTGTCAATAATTCATATAAGAGTTAACGAAATGGACGGTCCCTATGGTTTGGCCTTATTATGGATTTGGTCCCTAACTGTCATTAGTTACTAGCTTAGGCCCCCTTGTTTGCTCGAACGTGACACGGGTAGTCCCTGGAGTGGATGTCTGATAAGTTCTCTGTCATATTTTCACAAACCAACCAAAATACCCCTTGATATTATAAAAACTTAATAGGCATCCACTCCAGGGACCGCATGTGTTACATCCGAGCAAACATTGGAGACTATTAGACTATGTCGGCTAATAGTTTAGTTACTTTATTAATACTCCTGATTATCTAGGGTATCAAGATGTAATTAGTATCTTTATATATTTGGTTGTAATTCTCTTCATCATATAATATACGAAACCCTTTTACATTCTGATTTGGTATCAGAGCCAAGACAGGCTCAACCCTAAATTGTCGTTCCCTATTCTGCTGCCTCCAACGCAGATCATCATTAACCTATTCTAGCCAAATTGCAAATCAATTCCATGGCATCAATATTAACCTTCTCAAACCAAGAGAAAACCATTCACAACTCTCATAAATTTGCCTTTACTCTCAAACCTACAAACTATGGTTACTGGAGATCAATGATTGAATCTTTTCTTACCTCACATAATCTTTTTGGTTATGTTGATGGAACTATTCCATGCCCGGAACAGAAAGTTACAGTTGAAGCCGCTACAACCGACAACCCTAGTGATCTCCAACGATGCTCATATTCGGACCCTCATCATATCCAATGTATCTGAAGACTCTTATCAATATGTTCAAGGTAAGAGAGGTTTGGCTCTCACTAGAACGGGCTTATGCGCCTGTCACTACATCTCATGAATTTACTCTAAAAAACCAACTACTCAGAATCACTCAAAAGATGATGAAAAACCGGCAGACTACCTTTGTAGGGCTCAAGAATATGCAACAGCCCTGGCTAATATTGGAGAACCAGTAAAAGACAAAGATCGCGTTATGTTAACTCTTGCAGGGCTTCGAGAAGAATATAATGGTCTTAAGGGTAACCTATTGGCTCGGTCACCCCCGGTCTCTTTCAACGAGATTCATGCCCTTCTTGTGACCACGATTACCTCATTACCACCACCCTCAACACCAATCCGAAAGTTTTCTTTGCTGCACCACAGCAATTCTCGGCTCCTGCACAACAGTTCTCTGCTCCTACACAACAGTTCTCGACTCATGCCTCTGTACCACAGCAGTTCTCGATTCCTACCCAACCCACTCTTGATCAACTACAGCAGCAACTTCAGAACATTCAGCAGATGGCCTCTCAATTCGGTCAGCAACTAAATCCAAGACCCGAAGCTTATTATGGATCTCGGTCTTTCAGCAACAATCGCAGTGGTCGGAACTCCCGTGGCTATTCCCGTGGAAATTCTCGTGGTGCTTTCACTCCACGTTCAAGAGATAATGGTGGTACACGTCAATTCTCATGGGCTTCCACTCAAAACGTGGTCTATGGTCATTGCAACCGATGTGGTATTGGTCACATACCCTCACAGTGCCCAAACCAGTAGAATCAATCTCACCTTGCACCACAAGCCAATTTTGCTGCTTATTCATATGTTGGTTCTTCTATTGGCACTGCTTGGAAGCCTGATACTGGTGCCTCTCATCATGCCACTCCAGATCTATGTAGCTTGGACAACTCTAAGGCATACTATGGTAAAGATTCATTACTTGTTGGTAACGGTACTTCAATACCTATATTTCATATTGGTTCTTCCAACATCTACTCATCCAACAAAACTTTTAAACTTTCTGACATTCTTCATGTTCCTGAACTAAAACATCTTTTATCTGTTTAAAAATTTTGTCTTGATAATGATGTCTTCTTTGAATTTCACTCTTCTTATTTTGTTATGAAGGACGAGTCTACCCTAACTACCCTCCTTACGGGCCCCAGTGAGCAGGGTTTATACTCCATCCGCCTTCCACAATCAAGTCTCTACCTAAAGTTGCCTTCACTGCTGTCAAAGCTTCTTCGAATATTTGGCATCAACGTTGAGGACACCCTCATGCTCAAGTTTTTCGATCAATTATTTCCCATTGTTTGTTACCTGTTTCGGACAAATTAAAGTAACAAGTACCCTAGCCTAATGAGTTATACATGTAATAACCAATTAAGAACTATAAACTATATATCATACACAAAACCCAAAAAAGAAAGCAAGTTCCACTGTGGTGATAATTTAACATAATTAAAAGGAAAGTCACATATGAAATGTAGCTTCTTATTGAACACATGAAGTATTTATCTGAATAGTCTTTAGCTCAAACACAAAATAAACACACAGGTACTAATTTGATTAAGAAGAAACAGGTACTGATTTCGGTAAGAATCTTATTAGGGCTTCAAAGTTCAAACCTGGGATGTATAGAGATGGGGTATGCAGGAGAATGGGTTGGGAATGTTTGAAAGAAATTATTCCAAGTATTTCAGGTTTAGGAAATTATCTAATATAATATTAAACAGAAAATATTAGTTAATATAGATGTGTATTAAATTATAAAAAAGGAATACAATAATAATAGTTACACATCTTGAAGTTTAATTTGAGTTTATACTTAATGAAGTTTCCACCAAACTTTTTAACCATCATATATCATTAACATCTCTTATTTTTTATAAGGAAATCATACAACAAAAATCATTTATACTTTATCCGTAGCATGCTCATCATATCAGTCTGAGTTCCAAACATATTTATACAACTGTATATATATGTCTAGAGTCGGTGAATGTGTTAAACATGGAAGTATCAACAATTTAACATCAACTTTAAATGGTCATATAAAAGAAAGATAAATTGTATTACACATAACACAAAAAGAGTCTTAGCTGATTATAGTATTAATGATACCAAGTTGTAAGATTAAGAAACATCCCATGATCGATGGTGATTTAATCGACACTTGATCATGGATGAGATACGATTATATACATTTACAAGCAAACAGCTTCAACAAAACAACAGGAACGTAGAAAGCTTAAGCTTTCACAGCCATGCCATCTGGTAATTTGATCCGATAAACATGTTCTTCACCTGTGCATTTATCAACTTTAACCACCCAACGGCTCCGCCTTTCACCACCGCTGCCGCCATTCCTCCCACCACCGTTCTGAGACTTTCTGGGAACTCTCATCAACAGCAACCCTTCTCCAATTGGCAACAAATGACTGTTTGATCTGCTCCACACCCATGAGTCCTTCCAATATGCATTACACCCCAACACGATCGTACTCTTTTCCCTGTTGTTTTGTATGGCCCCAAGAATCCCTTCATGATTCTCTAGGTTACAGTCAATGACCACAAAATCTGCGGATTTGTATTCATTTGACAACAGTGATTCAGCATTTCCTACCACGAATTCAACCTGATTGGTGTCTGAGTCAAGGGCTTGCTTGGAGGACTCGAGTTCTTCAATCCCTTTGACAATGCAAACAAGCCTACCACCTGTTTGATGAGATGCAGCAATGAGACCTAATGTGGTCGAATCAGCTGTGGCGGCACAAGCAACCACCATGAGTTGAGCATTGTTTCCTGCTGCAATCGCTGAGATGAACTCAGCTACATCTGGTTCGTTTGCTCTCTTACCCTGCGTAATCAAATTTATAAAGGAATATTAGTTTGCATTACAAAGAGTGAAGTACAAACATTTTTTGAGCCAAGACCCTACTAGAGGGGGATTTTACTAGGTACGTTTGTTTTGTTTTTTATTACAAAGTACAACACAAACAATCGTCCTGAATTGTTCAAATCTTGCATAAACTCACCATTTTCATGGTTTTGATGTATGCTTCAGTGGCATTTGCAGCTGACCAATAGCCCATATTTGTTTGAGATTTTCTTGAGTTCTGATCGACTTGTTGAATGATATAGGAAGAAGAAGACTTTATATAGGGTGTAGAAGAGTGTATGCTTTGGCCATGTGGGCAGTGGGTATATAAATAGACCATTCTAAGCAATAAATGATATATAGATATTAGCTAGATTATACCCCAATGGGGTCCCGGGCTGGCTTTATGTCTGCCCTTATCAAGCTCATGGGGTCCTGCTGGCTTGGGTCACTGCCCTTTATAAAGCCCCAACGAGGTCCCTGGCTGGCTTCCTGTTACAAAAGGTTGATTGAAAAACGAATTGTTGTATTTTTCTGTGTTTTTATTACAGGGAAAAGTATACAATTTATAGCTAAAAGGATAATCTAAATATAGAAGACGAGCTGTTTATGGGCTGGATTTCCGGCTGTTAATAGCTGTCTTTGACCCTCTTAAATGGGAGATGATGCTTGACTAATCCCGCAAATTTCTTCAAAACTTATTCATTTGATATCTTTTATTTTTAACACTCCCCCTCAAGTTGAATAGTCGGATTTCCAAAATTCAACTTGCCCAAACAATCGCTGAAAATTTTCCCGTTAACCGCCTTTGTTAGAATGTCAGCGAGCTGATCCTTTGATCGAACAAACGGTAGTTCAATCGTACCATCTTCCAATTTTTCTTTGATGAAGTTCCTATCAACTTCTACGTGTTTAGTTCGATCATGTTGTACTGGGTTTTCTGAAATCTGAATTGCAGCTTTATTATCACACATAATCTTACTTGTTTCTTTTGACGGAAAGCCAATCTCAGCTAAGAGTCTTCGCATCCACATGGCTTCTGTTAAACCTCGAGCTATACCTCTAAATTCAGCCTCTGCACTTGAAAGAGCAACCACCTTTTGTTTTTTACTTCTCCAAGTAACAAGATTCCCCCCAACTAAAGTGAAGTAGCCTGTTGTTGACCTCCGACTTCCCTTATCTCCTGCCCAGTCTGCATCAGTATAGATTTGAACATTTAGGTGTCCATGTGATTGAAACAGGACTCCATGACCCACTGTTCCTTTGAGATATCTAATAATTCTCCAAACTGCTTCCATATGAGACTGTTGAGGTAGGTGCATGAACTGACTTACCACCCCTACAGCATAGGCAATGTCTGGACGAGTATGTGAGAGATATATTAGTTTTCCTACCAGCCGTTGGTATCTTTCTTTATTTGCTAACTTTGCTCCTTCCTCCATATAAAGCTTTTGGTTTACACTCATAGGAGTGTCTGCTGGTTTGCAATCGATCATTCCAATCTCTGCCAACAAGTCTAAGACATACTTCTTCTGACTAATGAAAATTCCTTGTTTTGACCTTAGTACTTCAATTCCGAGGAAATACTTAAGCCTGCCCAAATCTTTCATTTCAAATTCAGCAAACAAGTTTTCTTTTAGTTTTACCATTTCTTCTTTATCGTTCCCTGTAATGATCATATCATCTACATAGATAATTAGGCAGGTTATGAATTTTCCTCTTTTTTTGAGAAACAAAGTATGATCAGCATTACTCTGTTTATATCCAAACTTTTTCATAGCTACATAAATCTGCCAAACCAAGCCCGGGGAGATTGCTTCAAACCATAAAGAGACTTCTTCAGACGGCAAACTTCTCCAGTTTTGAAATCTTTTGTGAATCCTGGAGGAGCATCCATAAATACCTCTTCATCTAGGTCCTCGTGTAGAAAAGCATTTTTTACATCAAACTGTTGAAGTGGCCACCCTTCATTTGCAGCTATCGAAAAGAGAACCCTAATTGTGTTCATTTTGGCAACCGGGGAGAATGTTTCAGCATAATCAATCCCATGTGTCTGGGTATACCCTTTTGCTACCAGTCGGGCTTTATATCTTTCAATTGTACCATCTGGTTTATACTTAACCGTATAGACCCAACGACACCCCACGGATTTCTTTCCCAACGGGAGAGTGCACTTTTCCCAAGTATTGTTCTTGATTAGGGCTTCCATTTCTGTTTTCATTGCTTCCTTCCAATGTTTAGACTTTAAGACTTGATCCACGTTTGTAGGAGTTTCTTCGGAATAAACAGATGAGATAAATGCTTTGGCTTCCTTAGTGAAATTTCCATCAGCCACACTAGCTATAGGATAACTAGATCTTCTTGGTTCTTTTTCAGGAGAATACCGTTTCGGAGGAACCCCTCTGTTTGTTCTAGGGGGTAACACATATCTTGATGGTGGTTCTTCTTGTCTGGATTCATCTGCCTGCAAATTTTCAGCGTGTTCTGTGGCAGTTTCATGGTTAGAAGTATTGGTATCTTCGGAGTCATTAGAAACCTCAAAAGTATCACCAGACTGAATAGGGTGAGTATTACTTACCTCAGACACCAGGTTAGGAGGAACATTAGGGCCTTCAGTGGCACTGAAATTGGACTCTGGTGACTCTGTAGTTGGTACATAGGGAACATATTTCAACCAACTTAGTGTGTCTAAACATTCCTTCTCCCCCTGACCACTGAGTTGGGAATTGTAGTAATACTCGGTTTCAAGAAAGTCACAGTTTATTGTGGTGAACATATGACGTGTCTTTGGGTTATAACATCTGTATCCTTTTTGATTATTCCATACCCAACAAAGACACATTTTTCAGCACAAGGGTCAAGTTTGGTTCGATATGATTTAGGTATGTGAACAAAAGCGGTACATCCAAAGATTCTTGGTTGAAGAGTAAGGACTGAGGGTAGTTTGAAGAATTTTAAAAGGGTGTGTAATGGAGTGTTAAGTTTGAGGATATTTGTTGGGAGTCGGTTGAGAAGATAGGTAGCGGTAGCAAGGGCTTCAGGCCAAAAATATTTCGGGACCTGGGATTCAATTAGGAGGGCTCGTGTCATTTCCAGCAAAATGCGATTTTTTCTTTCGGCGACACCGTTTTGTTCTGGGGTGTTTGGGCATGTAGTTTGGTGGATTATTCCCTTGTCTTGGAAAAACAATTTAAACGAGGTATTAACAAACTCACCGCCATTATCGGATCGGAAAATTTGGATGTTTGTTTGAAATTGGGTTTGGATCATGGCGTAAAACATAGTGAATTTTTCAAAGACTTCGGATTTGTTTTTCAAAAAATAAACCCAGGTCATTCGGGTACAATCATCAACGAACATTACAAAGTAACGAAGGTGTTGCCCCCCAAGAACTGGGGCAGGACCCCGTACGTCAGAATGGATTAATGAAAATGGCAAAGCAACCTTAGTATTATTGGGTTTAAAAGTTTTCCTGTGGCTCTTTGCTAAAACGCATGTTTCACAATGTGACATAGAATTAACTGGAAATAGTTTTGGAAATAAAATATGCAAATAACTTGTAGAAGGATGACCTAATCTTCGGTGCCATAGCCAAGCTTCTCGTTCCGATGTCCCATGAGTCAACATCACAGCACGACTTTGAGTCACCTCGTCCACATAATACAACCCTTGATTTTCAGTGCCACGCCCAATGATCACTCTCGTCCTGATATCCTGTAAAATACAAAACGTAGGGTACATTAGGACAATACAGTTGAGTTCTTTTGTGACGTGGCTAATGGAAAGCAGCTTATGTGACAACGAGGGAACATAAAGACAATTAGAGATTTTTATTGTGGGTGAAATCTCAATAGTCCCTCCCGATTTTACATCCATTATCCCTCCGTTCGCCGTTTGAATATGTGTTTTTTCTGGTTTGGTTGTTGAAATAATATCCGACAGCTCATAAGTCATTGTGTCGGTCGCGCCACAATCGAAGATCCATAGTTTTTGTTTTTTATGGTGTACTTGGGCCATATTAGCATTTCCCCTATTTCCAGGGACTAAATATGACATATTTATTTTTTTGTTATGGTTATAAAGCCAAGGGTTTGAGGGATGCGCCACAAACCCGTTACCTGTTGCAGCATCTTCTTCTTCTTTTGCATCGGCCATTCCGCCGAAACCATCGGCCATTCCGCCGAAACCAGTTCTACTCCGGCTTCCATCTGTGGTGACCTCTCGGTTGCCGGTGCTGGATGATTTCCCTTTTTCTTTAACTGTAGCCTTTGTGCCCTTATTATGACCATCAGACCACCATTCGGGATATCCGACGAGTCTGAAACATTGTTCCTGGGTATGCTTTGTCATGCCGCAATGGTCACATTTGAGGTGAGTTTTGTCATCTTTGTTACCTGATCCGGTTCTTTTTCCATCGATCCGTCGGTAGCCTTTTGATGCAAGCACTAACCCTTCAATTTCAGAGGCCATTAGACCCACTGTGATGCCCTGTGTGTCATTGAGAGGTGTCCTAGAATATTCTGGTGAGCGGCCTCCTTGCGAACAGTGGCGTATGCAGTTTCTACAGTTGGAGGGGTTCTAACCGGAGTATTTCCCTTTTTATAGGGTCATATTTCCGGTTAAGAGCGTTTAAAAACTGAAACAATTTCTGTTCAGTCCTGATTTTGGAGTATGCTTGGATATCGGTTGGGCAGGTCATAGGGTTTGGGTCAATCCGATCAATTTCTCCCCATACTCCTTGGAGTATAATCCACAATTCTTCAAGGGAGAGATTGTTCTGTTTGATTTCGTTCGCCTTGACATGTAGGTTGAAGGTTTGGAGCTTGTCACGTCCACTGCTATATGTTATAGCCAGGGCATCCCACAGCGATTTTGCTGTCGGAAATTCGGTTAGATTGCTGGCGAGGGTTGGTTCAATGTTTTGTATGAGCCATGAGAAGACGACTAGGTCGTCATGTTCCCATTGTTCATACTCTTCGCTGGTTTGGTTTGGTGGATTGGTTGATAAATGGTTTAAAAAAGCTTTTGATTTACTGCCTATGGCTACCCTCATCATCCGGGTCCATAGAGCATAATTCTGGCTGTTGAGCTTGAGGTTTATTTGAAGGTTATCGGACAATTTTGGGTTCCGATTTTGTGGGTTGAGGCCATTCTTGAGAAGATTAGCGATTTGGATTGATAGATCTTCTCCCAAGTTACCGGCTTCGGCCATGGTAGCTTGGTTGAGAGGATGATTGATTTGGGTAAGTGATGAGCAGGGGTAAGTGATGAGCAGGTCGGTATTAGAACCGTGAACACTGCTCTGATACCATGTTACAAAAGGTTGATTGAAAAACGAATTGTTGTATTTTTCTGTGTTTTTATTACAGGGAAAAGTATACAAGTTATAGCTAAAAGGATAATCTAAATATAGAAGACGAGCTGTTTATGGGCTGGATTTCCGGCTGTTAATAGCTGTCTTTGACCCTCTTAAATGGGAGATGATGCTTGACTGATCCCGCAAATTTCTTCCAAACTTATTCCTTTGATATCTTTTATTTTTAACACTTCCTTCATTAAGACCCAATGGGGTCCTGGCTAGCTTTAGACACTTCCCTTCATTAACCCCCAATGGGGTCTCTAGCTAAGCTTTAGTCACTTCAGTAACCCATACTTTAGCTGAACAGTGAAATGTAGTTGGCCTATTACTCAGTGAATACAGTTGGTCTAGAATCAACGAACGCAGGCGTTTAGGATAAGGTATCATGAAGTGGAGTTCTGAGAACTTGTAAGTGAACGAATAAGTGCACTGAACATGAAAAACAATCTTAAAGATCAAAGATGCTCTTATGGTCCTAAAGCAAAAGAACTTTTTTTATGTAGTCACAGGGATACCGTAAATCATTTCTCGCTTGCCTTTGGTTATCAATCTTAAGGCCAACTGGAGGGATGGGGTGGTGGTGTTCATGATAAGTTTTGTCTTGTAAACACTGTACATGAGTCCTTTGCTCAAGGCACACATCCCAAAGTTGGTTCCCTGAATGCAAAAAATAATAATAATAACATACTCACTTAGGAAGAAATTTAGTTACTGGAAACATCATTTGATGTTTAGGATGCCTTTTTAAGTCGTTGACTTGTCCTTATGGTATAATCTTTTAACATAATTGATGATTCGGTACCTTCAAAACCAAAAGCGCTTCTAAAAATCACAGAAATTTCTAAACAGAAGTACCCTTTTAAATATCTTTACAAGGCACATTCCTGACTTATAGTTCTCATTAGATTTGAAGCACATTAGCTTCATAATTAAATTACAAAATTTGCTGAACGATCCAATAGTTTCCTTGGTGTTTCTTGTCTGTGATACCGTCGGTTTAATCTGTTAGCTGTTAGGCTGTCATGTTCTTTAGCAGAGGGACAGCTGGAAACTTCCATGAATGAATCTCAGCTTGATTGTATATGTTTGTAAAATCTGCTACACCAATTCAGAAACAAGACCCATGCTGATTCTGACAAAATTCTGCAAGATCTTTTAAATATCTATCAGGATAAACATGAGAATAAACATTTGACCAAATGAGTTTGCCAAAATACCCATTATACTTATTTCAGTTTTTCTATATTAACAGTTTGACCGTTCTACATATTTCAGTTACAGGAAAACCAACATAAACAAGGCACATCCGACATTTGCGTCAAGTGGCCCAAAAGTGGTACTATTTCTGTGCCAAGTGTCACAAAACCGATGATATTTTGCGCATATGTCTAAATGGTGCGCAAGTGTTAGTACTTTTGTGCGGAAATGACTAGGTTTTTTTGAAAATTACGGTACACGTGTCTAATATTTATTGGGTTCCCTTTTAAAATTTTTAGAAATGTATATAGAAATCTTGGCAACTCAAAATTATTTGAATACGAACCATATAATATCATGGTTATTCTTTAGATGATCTAAATAAATAAAAATTAGCATTTATGTAATCATGACCCGTTTTGACGCAAACACATTTTGGCCGAAGACGTTTTGACTGAGCCCTTTTAACCCATTACCCAATCCATTGACTCACTCGCCTGCTTTACGAGGCTTAGTTGCATTTTTTTGTGACACTAACATATATATGAGTTACCCATGACTTGTCTCATCTTTCATGTGACAAACCAAAGTAAAAAAAAAATTGGTCCATATTCATCTCATACTTCCTTGACTATGCCCATTTCACAATGTCAACAATCATTTATGCAAAATCAAAAGAAAATATTTTGCATAGATAATAGATTTTCAAATCATTCTATTTTCAATTTTATGTGTGTTATAACCTATAACTTATTTGAAAAATGTTGCAACGTAAGACAATAGGTGAATGTAGACTTGTTTTCTTTAATGGTAAGTCCGCTCAATAGTAAGTTGCTTATTATTCCGTCAAATGTGGTTATACCAGATCATGTAGACTCAGGTTAAACGACTCAACAACCATGCCAACAGCCCAGCAATAGCTAGTTGCTGCCGTGATCAATGGTCTGTCTGAGTGTATAACCCTTTTAAATACATTTTTATGTATCATAAAGAAATATCATTTCAGTTTCAAATTTTGTGTGCAATCATGGTATTGAGCTTGAAAATTCATGTCATATAATATTTTTTTTCAGTTTTTTTGGCATATAATCATCATCTATACCATAATGGGACAGAATTTAAACATAGGACGGAATTTAAACATTTATGTAACAAGTTGGTATCAATATGAGTACACCTATCACCTTAAAACAAAGGTTCAAATAAGTTGTTTTATTGTAATTAATCATCAGTTGCCAAACAAACATAGCAAAAGTTAAAACTGTAATAAAACACTTGTGTATTTATTTGATGGAATTGATCAATGAAACAAATATGGAAAATGGAGGATGAATGATCAAAGAACATGCAAACAAGTTGTGGGCTAAAGAGTTTTGAATTGAATGGTTACAAGGGAACAGTTATACCGGATCATGTATTCATGTCCACCTTGTATAAAAAATAATAATATCAAAGTTGGTTTTCTTATTTCTGGAAAACTTGTTAAGAATATTTTTTTAGAAAATAAGAAATGGCCTTTTGTGGAAGTTTTAGAAACTTTTGGAAATTAGAAACTTTATATGAGAAACTGAGAATGCTAAAAGCAACATATACGAAAATAAAACTAAAACATATTGAGGTAAACGGGTATAACGGGTATGTGTTTGCAGCTAAGCATCCCTTAAAACCATAGATGTTTATGTCCAGTGATAGTGATGACGTGGGTTGCTTAAGCTTAATAAAATGACTAAAATGCAATACAGCTCAAAGGGTTGAAAAGTAAAAAGGTTTGGAACTGACCAACTGTCGTGAACAGCAAAAAGCAAAAGACAGTGACTAGTCACATCACACTTTACACTTTACGTGTGAACCCTCTCACTCAGCCGCAAAAGGAGCATATGAGAAAATACATCCTTTTACCCGTAGATCCAAAGCCTTTAACCTACCAAAAATGGCAAGCCCTCCACGGTAGCCTTGGATCACCAGTCAAAGGTTCTTCTTACGGCCAGCCCTTCTTCTATAAATGACAACGTCTTGTCATTCAGCCGGACATTCCCAGAAATCTCACTTATCTCTAGAACTTGTTCCTTACATGTTATATTCCTCACTCACTTTAATACAATCACATTGCACACAAAAATTCTGGGCTGAACATTCTTCAATCCAAAATTCAAAGCTAGCAACAACAAAGAGATCCAACCCTACGTATTGCATACGTAGGGGGACCCCACGACCTGCGTTATGCAAATCAAAACCTTTGAACCCTTTTACCCTGGAGATATCCTTATCACCGTTGGTCTTGTATTTGTTGTAACAACATCCACAAATTTGTTAAAATTAATTATATACCTCATCATATACCAAAATACTTGTCTCAAATGTTTTGAGTTTCAAAACTCTCGTCGTATTCGGGTTTGAGTTTGTTTGTCATCTCATAATCGAGGGTGATTTATTTGAGTGGGACATGATTTAATCAAGGTACATGTATTATTGGCTGATGACATGTGTTGACACATACAATAGAATGTTAAATCTTAGATTAATATCATAACTATGCTTTAATAAATAACTAAGCCTCAGAAACCCAATATTGGCATCTTTCCCATATTTTAATATTTCAGATTAATGATTTACAATATTATACGTGAGACTTTTAACTTTTTGACATTAAGAATTAAGAAACATTTATAGAGGAAAACAAAAGAATATAAGTTGACTTGTAAAAGATATTTTTCCCTATCATGCTATCGACTTTTAAAAAAATTTCACACACCCTTACCTTTAGTGCATTAAGATTTACGAATTAAAATAAAAAAATACATTTTTACGAAGTTTTATAAATAGTCTATGTATGTTCCACCAATGATTTGTCCATGTTTCTTTAGAATATTAAATTATTAGTAAGTGAAATATGGATTATTACGCTTAGTCATCTATGGGTCTTTTAATAAATTTTATGTAATAGAATTTAGAACACATTTTTCATATAATCATAATTATAAATTAAATTAAAAAACAACTTGAGTTACTGTAACCTCCGTCACATGAGAGATGCAATATTTTTTTATTTTTTTACTTTTATTTTTTTACTTGGACACCGACCCACCGTCTAGCTAAGCCCAACATATTTGAAAGTGTTAAATTCATACTTATTTCTGGCTTATTCTAGAGATGGGCATAAAAACCGGTTTCGAACCCGAACCGGTAAAACCGAACTGGAACCGGGTCCAGTTCCTACCTGACATTAAGTAGAACGGTTCCGGGTTCAAAATACCCGTTGGTTCCAACCCGGTTCCACAATTTTACCATTTGAATCGGGTCGTACCCGGTTCCTACCCGTACCCGGTTCCTACCAGTACCCGGAAATTCAGTTCTAGAAGGAACCGGTTATACCCGTTAAAATGTTACCGTTGGAACCGGTTATACCCGTTATAATGTTACCGTTGGAACCGGTTATAGCCGTTAAAATGTTACCGTTGGAACCGGTTCCTGACCGTTGGAACCGATTCCATATATATTGTTTAGAAATCTATTGTTTAGCACACAATTTCTCATATCTATTCTTCTTGTTACATTTCTTTCTTGTTCTTTTTCACATTCTAATCAACAAATAGCCTCAAAGAGTTCCAAAAACGCAAATGCCCAATCCGTTAACAATGTTCCTCAAGATCAATCGGTTCCATATGTGGTTGGAACATTGTCTCATAATCGCAGTAAGGAAGTTTGGAGCAATTGGGAGTTGGTCGAGATGAGTGACGGCTCGCAAAAAGCTCAATGTAAACATTGTGGATCGTTATTAGCCAAGGAATCAAACTCAACGTTAACGAAGCATATTAATAGGTATTGCAAAGCTTTAAAGGAAATGACATCCGGTCAAGTTCCACTATCCAAAGATGGTACCATTTTTCGTTATGAGCAAAAATTAGCTCGCGATCGGATGGCGAAGTTGGTGATACAAAAAGCGTTGCCGTTTGGACACTTCGACGACCCCGATCTTACTAATCTTATTCGGGAGACGGTACAACCTCGCTATAAACATGTAAGTCGTCGCACTTTAAAACGTCTTTGTTTAAGTTTATGGGAAAATGCAAAAAAAGATTTAATTGTTTTTTTTAAGAATTTAAAAACTAGTGTAAACCTAACTAGTGATGTGTGGTCGGCTTCACATGGTTTACCGATGTGTCACCGCTCATTGGGTTGATCCCGATACATGGCAAATGATGAAGCGTACGATTGCGTTTGACGAGTTTCCTTCTCCTCATACGGGAGAAATATTTATAAAATTATAAATGGCACAATAATTAAATATGGTTTAGAAGATAAAAATTTTTTAATATCCGGTTAATTGCGTTAAACGATCAAAGAAATAAAATCTTACTGGAACCGGTTCTGAGTAATTTTTTTTTTGTAACCGGTTAATTTTTTTATATATTGTAACCGATTAATTTGTTTTTTAATTTTAACCGATTATTGTTACTATTTTTATTTATCAATGTAACTAATAATAAAAATCAAACATAACAAACACTATAGAAAGAAACATTACACAAACTTTATTAAAACATCAAACCAAACGGGTTACATCAAACATTTGAAGAACCGGTGCCGGAACATTTGCATGCCATAGGTATTTTGCAAGAACTTAGAAGTTGATTGATTTTGTAAGTTGATGATGGTGAGTGTTAAGTTTAGAAATGGTAAGTAGGAAGGGGTTTATATACAAAAAAAACCGATTTTTTAATCAGGAACCGGTTTCCAACGGTAACATTTATTAGGAACCGGTTCCAACGGTAACATTTTATCAGGAACCGGTTCTGAACAGTAAATGGCAGGTTTGACTGTCAGGAACCGGTTCCTAACACTATCAGAAACCGGTTCCGCACCATACCCGGTTTCATAATACCCGTATCCGGTTCTACACGGTTCCATATTCTTGGGTGTGAACCCGGGTAGGAACTGGACGCGGTTCCACACCATACCCGGTTCCAATGACATCCAAGCAGAACCGGGTCCGGGTTGGAACCGGGTCCGGGTTGAAACCGGTTCCAGGTAATAATAAAACCCGATTATGCCCATCTCTAGCTTATTCTTCTCAAAATGTTCTCTATGGTTTTTAAAATATTAAAGCTTTCATCATCTTATTTATTTATATTTCCAGAGCTGTACTTCTGCAACAACCTTTTTATTTTTTATTTGTAAAAGCTTTCAACAAAACTCTAGAGTTTGAACCTTTTGGTTGTAGTTTTTTTTACATATTGATATGAAGAAATAAAAAAAAGAACGACTGGTTCATAGTTTTTTTACATATTGATACTAAGAACACTAGATAGTATTAGGTTAAATAGTCAGGTCGTCTCATGTAAGAAGGTTCAACCTCTATTCTTCACTCGCCTGATGTCTAACTCTTCCAAATGTTTTGCAAAACGAATAACACCGGTGACTCGCTACAAGGATGAGAAGATGGGGGTTCTCCTTGTAACCACCCTACACTGTGAGAATCAGTAACCGTTTTGAGGATAAGTGTGTGTATGTAGTGAGAGAGTAAAGAATCGAACCCTTAAACTTGTGGATTGAGCCTTCTATTTATAACTAGAAGGTGGAGGAGGAGGCGACCTACCAGCTAGCTGATGCTCGCCAGCTGTCCAACCAGAGAGAATATATGTCTTGTCCCTTCCGACCATGTCAGGCTTTGAGGTGACGTGGCGCATAGTTATTCGCTCCATGTAAGCTTGCGATTATACCGGTTGTCGCCTTGTCCTCCCAGGATCTTGTAATCACCGTTGGCATCTCGCTATTGGTCCACGTGTTGTCCTTTTTGTCTGCTGAGAGCATCTTTCTATCGCTAGGTGTCCTTTTCCAGAAGCTTCTAGAACCTTCTAGATGCTCTCGTGTGATGGGGATGCCAGCTTGGAGTGGTGTCGTCCCTTTGAAATGTGTCAACATGTGATTTGGAATCATACCTCTTCAAGTTCCCCAGTCCAGTGTGGCTTGCAGGTGAGTTTATCATCTAGAAGGGATTCTGGACTCAAAGTGATACGGTTGTTAATGGTTACTCTATTGTGTGAACGCGTATGAACTTGGCATACAAAAGTGAGCCAAAAAAGCACATGACTTTGGCGTACAGAAGTAAGCCAAAAAAGCGCATGAAACTTGTCGTACGCACCCGACGCACAGATTTGGACAAGGTTTCTTCATGTCGAAGCTTCCTTTGTCAAGTTGTGTGGTTGGTGGGATTGTCATCTACCATCTATCACTGTAGTGCTGCAAGTTGAAGTGGTTCCGTCGGAGGAGTGGAGCAGTTGCTTTTTGCAGCGAGATTGTCAGGTTGGTAGTTGTCTTTTCGGCGGTGTCAGGCGCATGGCGGCCACGCGCCTTTAATAGGTGGCGTTTCAGTTTTTGTCGCCTTCTCGTTGGTGGGAGTCCTCCATTTGTCGGTTCAGTTTCCCATCGCATTAATTACGACGGGTATAAATATCTGGAGATTTATACCCCCTGCTTCTATCTTCTTGATCTCTCTCCTTGGCGATTTCTTGCCTTTTCTTTTTTCTTTGATCTTTCCTTCTTTTTTGTGTGATCTTTCGCATAGATGTCTACTCCTGGTAAACCAAGTGGCTCTATGAAGGGAAAGAAATCAAAACCTAAGGATCCTCTGAGGCCTCACCAGGCTATCGTTAACTGGAGGGGGAATGAATTCAACCATCTTTGTCAAACATTTAGGTTTTCGGTAAATTGGGGTGCCCAGTTCCAGGGGTGCTGGCAGCACTGCCTTGGACGCCCCTTCGGGTTATATGACTTTATACGCTGGTTTCCTTCAGGAGGGCAATTTTCGTCTCCCCATCACAAGTTTCTTGGTGAAGTCCTTACTCGATATGGGTTACCCATTTCCCAAATTAGTGTTGTGGGCTTACCATGTATTACGTACTTCGAGTTTATTTGTCGTGCTCAGCATCTGATTCCCTCTGTTGACATGTTCAACGTTTTATACTACGTTTCTTGTACCAAGGGTTACTACTCTTTTAATTCTCGTACGACAATGTCTTGCTTTGCAGCAAGGATCCTCCTAAAAGTCTGCATGACTAGAAGCACAATTTTTTTTTCATTCGTCGTGGTGTGATTCTGATTGATATGCATTATCGATCCGCTGATGAGGGTATCCCTAAGATTCCGGTGGGTACTTATGTTGAAGAACAGTGGTACAAGACCTTGACATGAAATCCTACTTCGAAGCCGCAGTTGAAAAGAGGGCTATGGTGGCCACTCGTATGAGTATTTATGGTCACCCTCGAACTCTAGAGCGGCGCCGGTATATGGGCATAAGAACAATGGTGATTTTCACTTTTTACTTCTAGCCTTTGCTTATGTATATCTGCTTTTGCTTCGCGTTCGTATTTGTGAGTTAGGGTTTGTTATGTTGTTTTGTTCTGTGCAGCTTATAGTCTGATGAATGTCTTTGACCCAAAAAGTGTCAGAGAGATGGTCTCTAGACTGCTTCCTGAGGGGGAGCGCCCCTGATTGCAGCAAATTTATAACAACTTCCACCACCCAATCGATGAGAGTTTAAGCATCCATGCTGCTATCCCTACAGGTGCGCATCTTTTTTCCTCGGTCAAGCCTGAAGTCTCGAGACCTTCCGCTCGAGGGGAAAATATCCTCCTTTCGAGTGAAGAGTCTACTACCTCATCTGACGGTCTTATTCATCAGTCACGCGCGGTGCGTGCAAGTCTTCACGTGAAGTCTCCCTCAGGGGTTGAAAATATTGATGTTTCTGAGCCGGTGCAGGAGACCCCTAAGGTCCAAGCGCGGTCAAAGGTGCAGACAGGTAAGCCTTTTTCTCGTTTGCGATATTTGGATTATGTTGTGGTCTCTAACACTATGTTTGGGTTGGACGTAGGGGTTAAACGCACTGCTGTTGATGTCGAAGAAGACCAGGCCACTCTCTCACAGATTATGGAGAAAAAGAGAAAATTGATGTAAGATGCAAAGCATAAATTGGATGCTGAAGCTGCTTTGGAGATTAGTGAGAGGAAGAAAAAGGTCATGGGTGAGACTGCCGCTCCCTCTGAAAGTGAGGTAGACCTTGGGATCTTTGAGAAACCTTCTGCTAACATCTTGGAGGAATTGTATGAGGAAACTTCTGGTTGGAAAGGTAACCCTTCACTTTAGATAACTTAAGTGGTATCTTTGTTTCTCAGTGTTTTCTAATTACAGATTTTTTTGTGTTCATAGCTCAAGAGAAGACTACTACTTCTCGACCCAAGCGCATTGGTTCTCGTCCCTTAAAACCTTACCTGGCCTGGAGTCTCCTCCTGCTACCATGTATAGTGACTCACTTGCGCCCGACCCTGGGTACCTTAAAGATGTTAAAGAGAGGGGTCCCGAAGGTGTTGTTGAGACGGAGGTTGGTGGAAGTGTTCCCGATACTTCTCATCCTAAGGCAGCCGCTCAAGAGATAGTAGAAGGCCTAGATACCGATGTCGAATCTAGCGAAGCCACGCCTAATGCGACGAGGTATACCCGGCGCGTGCCTGCAGGTGTTGAGAGGTGCGCTCGTTCAAAGGGACAAGGTGGCTCGGGAGCAGGTCGTATAGAAGCTGGTGGGTCCTGGGTGGATCACAACCCTGTTTGTGACGATTTGCCCCACGTTCCACGTTGGACCCTTGTGCAGGACAAACGATGCAAGGTATTAACTCCCCCCCCCCCACACGCTTAAATTACACATTGTCCCAAGTATGATTTGTTTTAATTAAATGTGCAAGTGGGGTTAAAACAACAAATTTTTAGGTTACTAGGCACGGGGGCGTGCCAGATGGACACGGCCCCGTGGCCAAAGTGCTAGTAACGAATTATAATAGAAACTTACAATGTGTTGGACACGGGGGCGTGCCTGGTGGGCACGGCCCATGCTGCAGAAAGTTCTGCAGTTTTTGAAGCAGAATCTCTGGTTTACGTGAATGGGATCCTTTTTCTCAATTTTTCACATCATTTCGCCATTACTCCTGTGCTTTATTCCTACAAATGAAAAACATAAAACAGAATGCATTAAATTTAAAGTTCATTTTATACTAATTTATCTAGGGATAGTTTCATGTAATGCCTTCATGGTGCGCCACGTTTATAAGGATCCTTGGCTAGACCCAAAGTCGGTCAAATGTTACCCTATCCTGAGTTGTATTGTTGAAGGGGGTAGTCTAAGCTCGAGTCCATTGCCTTGATTTAGTTAACCGGATCATCCTCCGCTCGTTGTCCCACTTCAAACTTGATTTCCTTGTCACCAACCCTCAATGTTAATCTCCCATCAATCATGTCCACCATGGCCCGTGCGCTGGCAAGGAAAGGTCTTCCTAAAATAAGCGGGATTTTGGTGTCTTCCTATATATCTAGGATTACAAAGTCGGTCGAAAAGACAAATTCCCCGACTTTTACTAACAGGTTCTCTACGACACCTTGAGGGTATTTTACCGATCTATCGCAAGTTGTGTGCTCATCCTTGTAGGGTGTGGTTTGCCTAGACCAAGTCGATTGAACATAGAGGCGGACATAAGGTTAATGCTAGCCCCTAAATCGGCTAGTGCATTGCTTATTGGTGATCCTACAATGGAGGAAGGAATGGTGAAGCTTCCGGGATCAATCTTCTTCTGAGGGAGCTTGTTGAGAAGTGTCGTTGAGCATTCTTCACTTAAGTTAACTTGTTGAATGGATTCAATCTTCCTTTTATGAGTGAGGAAGTCTCTCATAAACTTGGAGTATTTTGGCATTTGAATGAGGACTTCCACAAAATGGAGATTGATGTGAAGTTGTTTAAGTAAACTTACAAATTTAATGAATTGTTTGTCGGTCTTTTGCCGTAGTAAATGACCGGGGTAAGGATCTGGGGGTGGTTTGGTTGTTTCGGTTTTTTTGGGGTTGAGTATTTTCTTGGTTATTGGCAATGGGTATTTTGTAGGGGGTAGATGGGGTTGTTGTGGTGTTGGTTCATTTTTGGGTCCTACCTTCCGGCTTCTCAAGTTGATTACGTTTACTTGGGCTTTTGGGTTTGTTTCGGTGTTACTAGGCAAGGCTCCTTGTGGTCTCTCAGAGAAATTTTGGGCAAGTTGGCTTACTTGTTTTTCGATGAATTGTATGCTAGCCCGTTGTTGGCTTCGGTTTGTAGGAAACTTTCTGAGTACTTTTTATCAGATTTGGAGAAGAGGCGAGTGATGAGATCCTCAAGCCTTTCTCTTCCTCCTTGTTGTTGTGGTTGGAAGCCTTGCTGCTCGTTTCGGGGTTGTTGAAAATTGGATCATTGGTTTTGGTTTTGTTGGTTACTACCCCCAAATCCCTCCAACCAAAGTTGGATTGACTTCGCCATTCGGGTTGAAAGTGTTATTTTGATTACTCGGTGGACGAGGGTGATTGTTAAGGTAGTTTACCATTTTTGTTTGATTTTCCCCATCTTTCATACAACTCCAGTTTTCGTGTGGCCCACCACACCCTTCACAAGCCATAACCGAAGCGTTTTTTGATAATTCTAATTTTTTGTTTTTGCATAAATAGCTTCGAATTGGGGTTGTAAAGAAGTGCTTTCATCCACTTTATGGGCTCTCGAGGCTATGGATTTTTTAGCCTTGATGGGTGTGCCATTGAAAACTGTTTTGAGCAATTTCTTCAATTTGATTATAAATTTCGGTGGAACGACGATTACCAAGGAGGCCCCCAAAGTTGGAGTCAAGGATTTTCTCGTGTGTGGCAAAAGTCCATTATAGAATGTAGAGACTTGTTGCCACACTTCTAGACCGCGATGAGGGCATTTTTAACAACTCTTTGAACTTTTCCCAAGTTTCGTATAAAGATTCCTCGTACTCTTGAGAATATAAATTAATTTTAGTCATTAATTTAGCCGTTTTAGCAGGAGGGAAATATTTGTATAGAAGCTTTTGGGCAAGTTCATCCCAAGTGTGGATGGATCCACTTAGGAGGGTATTGAGCCAGACCTTGCTCGATATTTTAGTGAAAATGGGAACATATGGAGCCGGATAGCATCGTTAGAAGCTCCACTGATCTGGAAGGTGTCACATATTTCCAAGAAATTGGTAATATATATGGGGATCTTCGTAAGGTAGACCGTGGAAGGTGGCGGAATTTTGGAGCATTTGAATTAGATGGGGTCGAAGCTCAAAGTTGTTAGGTCGACATTTGGCGGGTTAATATCGGCTCCAAGATTACCGATTGTAGGCCGTAAGTAATCCATTAAAGTACGTTGATCTGCCATGGGAGGGTCTTGCTCCGAGGCTTTTTGTTGAATTTTGGCTTTCAGTTTTTTTCTGAAAAAGCGCTCGGATTCCTCTAGTGGTTCTTTTATGTCTTCGCCGTAGTTGGAGCTCATGCACCAGGCTGAGTTTGCGAGCTTCGTGACTGAGCCTCGGTTTCCATGATCAAAACACAAAATTTTGTTGATCAGAAGGTTCAGCACGACCCCGTGCTCATTGAACACAACCCCATGTTATGTTAAAAGTTTTATATTTTCTAGATCCCCAGCTACTGTAAGTTAGGCACGACCCTGTTTCCACCTCCACGACCCCGTGTCTGTCATTTTGTAGCCCAGAAAACAAAACTTTTTTTTGTTTTAACCCTGGGCACGCCCCGTGTCTGATCTGGCACGACCCCGTGTTCCAATCTTCAGAAAAATGCAGAAATTGCAAAAACAAAGAAAAATCCTAAAAATTAAAATAAAAAGATAAAAATAGATTAAGCCGTCAATAAAAAGATAAATCCGTGTGTCCCCTACAACAGCGGCAAAAACTTGACGTGGTGCGAGCAGGTTATAAATTTTATTATATTTGAGGTACTTTTTACATGTAGATCAATCTTTAAATTTACTAAACACGATACTATACTACCACTCTACACACATTAGGCAAGTGCACCATCGTGGACGTAGCATAGTGATGGTAAGATACCGAGATCGTCTAAGGACACAAGAGCTTGATATACGTTAAATTATACATGTTAAAGGCCCTTACTCCCGTTTTATGCGTTTTTTATTAAAACTTTGTTGTTTAAGTACTTAATCAGGTACTTTTGTATTTTCAGGTCTTAAATGGTGTGCCAGAGACAAAGTTGTAGAAAAAGGAGGGATTTACAGGCATTTCGGATGAATTCTGCAGATTCTATTGAAGTTACAAATCATGCACGGCCGTGCACACCACTTGCACGACCATGCAAGGCTTGCGACACCGAAAGCACTGGCTGTGGACAAGGCAGATCACCTGATTTCTCGGCACACACGGTCGTACGACCCATGTGCACCCCCATGCACCACCTAATCCTCGGAAGCACTAGGAGTGTGATCGACCGTGCGTTCATTTTCTCGTGACGCACAACCATGCACCTCAAGTACACGGCCATGTGCATGGTTCGACTTTGCCGCCCAACCATCCATTTGTCTGGCCCATACCCTGCAGCTGACGTCATGATAACACTTGTCCTTGCACGGGCATGCATTTTAAAGTGCACGGTCGTGCACCTTTGAAAACCCTTATAAAACAGAACAGACGCAACTGGTCAATTATTGGACATTTTTCCCATCTTCTGGGCGATTTCTGGGCTCCGAAAGCAGCTGTTCTTGGTCGATTTCAAGCCTTGGAGTTGCAAAGAAGCTTATCTACCTTCCAATCCATCAAATCCTTGCTTGCTTATGGTTTGAATCTTTGTTCTTTCAATAATTTGGTCATATTTCGAGCATTGATCTGATGTTATACGTATTATTGTAGCCTTTGTGCAAAAACACGAGCTTACTTGTTGTAAGAACAATCCTTAGTATGTTAATCATGTTTGTATGAAACTATGGTACTTTTTCATGTTTGAATCTTGATGATCATATGGCAAACATGTTTCATTGATGTTAGATTCTTGATTTTCGTTGGTTATCTTGGATGATTAATGAATGTTTAGTTGATATATGTTGAAAAACCCTTGATTAAGTACTTGTTAGTAGGGTATTAACTTGTTGATATGTTTACACCATGAAACTAGAAATAGGTATTGGTTTAATAAAAGATAAATCTGATTTTAATCAAGAATACTTTCTTACACGTAAGGACTTTAACGGGTTAGATGGTGTTCTTGCAAGTTCTTGACATGGGTCATAATCTTTGTTAGTAATGTTGGTTAAAATTGCTATCTTAGTAGATTTGTGTTCAAGATTTGCAAAATGGAATAGTTTGTGATATGATATACTTTATGCTTGTTTCGGTGGTTTTATTTTGTTATCGGTATTACTTTCCTTGATTAAGTGAGGTTAGAAAACTCTTAACGGATTACTAACTTATTCTTAAAGATTCGTATGAAAATATATCAATAGCTCGCTAATGAATGATTTTAGGTGGTTAAAGTGTGTTTATCGCGTTAACTTTCCGAAGGATTATCGTCTTAGGATTCCCCAAAGGTATACTAATTGTTTACATAATTGGAAGCTTGATTAAGTGCCTCTGTGACATGTCTGATTTAGTTAACATGCTTAGGTTGTTTATAAAATTATATATATATATATATATATATATATATATATATTTGTATTTGGAGTTTTTAAGTTTTAAAATATATTTTTAGATAATTTTAGTTAACAAACCCATTCACCTATCTTTTTACAGGTAAACCAATGACAACGGTTTAGTACTTATGCGTCCGCCCGCGTCCATGGATCGACATCAGGTTCTTACCTATACTTTGCGTACACTTGTCCTTTTGTGTGTGTTTTAATGCTAAGGTATAAATCATTTTATTAAATATTAAAACCGAGATCGTGTGTTGTAAAATTATGTATATATACGCACACGTCAGAGCTTTTAATACCGGCTTATCGTTAACGTCTAATCTAACCAAATTTTTTATAAAAGTTTTGAAAGTTTAAAAGATATGAAAGTAAAAAAATGTAAATAAAAAGGAAAACAAATAGACAAGAAAGAATCACTTGATTCTAACTACTCTTTTACATATCGTTTGATGATTTCCGCACTTTGGGCATTTTAAGAGATTATCTTAGTCATATTAGTAGGCCCCTCTTGTGAAGGCGACGTTACCCTCAACCTATTGGTCTGAGTCAGCAGGGATACAGTCCCGCAAGGTTGGAATATTGAAAGATAAATAAGTAAGTTATTAATGCGAAAAGTGGTAGGCCCTTCTTGTGAAGGCGACATTACCCTTGGCCATATTGGTCTAAGTCAGTAGGGATACAGTCCCGCAAGACCGGGTAAAGTTTTAATAGTAGTTTATTTATAAGGGGTTCAAGCCGTTCTTAGTTCCCTCGATCTGATGTTATCTGCCTCATGGGAAGTCCTAATAAGCTTGAACCAAGTCATCGCAAGATCTATACACTGAACGACGCAAGAACTTTACCCAAACACCCGTCTAACCCCCTTCCAGGTAGTTAACGTACTTTATATAGACCGTAAATACACGAATGAGTGAATCAACGAAAATGAAAAAATGTTTAAATAAATTTCACATTCAATATAAAAACTAGTTATTAAAGTCACTAATACATACCCAAATAAAAAGTTGCCAGAGATTGGAAATCAAAAGTAACACATAAAAGATTTGTCTTCACCAAGTGATGTAAGAGATTTAGCCAATCATGGCATTTGTTTGACGAGAACTCTAACGATCAATCTTGGATCCCAAGACTATTACACACTCTAAAAGATGAAAGGTGGATGATAGTGGTGGGTGTTGGTGTTGTAGTGGTGGTGGACTAATAGCAAGTGTGAGAGAAATGATTTGCCAATGGTGCCTTTCTTATGAACCAAGCACCTCTATTTATAGTTGGAAACAGAAGGCGACCACGGCCCCGTGCGGGCCTGGCACGGCCCTATGGTGGACTTTTCTCTCCCTTCATTAACTGCAGATGTCAGGTCGTTGTACCAACACGCCCCATGGTGGTAGAGCACCGCCCCGTGGTCAGTGTACTTGTTGTACTATCCCAGATTCTACGAATCTTAAAGTTGACCACAGTCCATGTTGACTTGGCATGGCCTCGTGTTGGTTGTCTGTTGCTGTTGTCTTTTTCTGCAGAGAATCTTTGATTGGGCACGACCCCATGCCTAAGCTTCTGTCTTTGTTATTTTTGTTGTTTTGGATGTGAATGGGGGTTTGGCAAGTTTTGTCAATCCTTCTTCTTTGTATTTGTGTTGGTTTTGGCTATTAATTTGCTTCTTTTGTTTGTTTAAGCTCTTTTGATCCTGTAGTTTAAAGGTAAACAAAGAAACATGCTTTTTAGAACATTAGTACCAAAAAAGGGTAGATTGTATGCCTTGTTTGATGTAATTTATATGTTGTATTTTGCCCACATCAACGACATAGGGTCCTTCCCACTTGGGAGCTAGCTTGCCTGGGCGTTCCACATTGGAAGCTTCATTGTCTCTAAGGACATAGTCCCCGGGATTGAAGGTGCAGATGCGCACCTTGCTATTGTAGTATTTTCGAGCTTTGTCTTGTACTTGGCCTCGTTGATAGCGGCCATTTCTCTTCTTTCCTCTAAGAGATCCAGATCGATGCGACGCTCTTCCTCATTGTCTATCTCGTTAAAAGAGAGTATTTTGGGGGATGGAAGACCAATCTCTGCTGGTATTACCGCTTCGGAGCCATATACTAGGCTGAACGAGGTTTCCCCATGGCTTGTTTTGGGCATGGTTATGTGTGCCTATAGGATACTCGGAAGCTCATCTACCCAACCGCGCCTTTAGGTTCCCAGTCTTGCGTTGATACCGTCGACAATGCTTTTGTTAACACTTTCCACTTGACCATTGCCTTGTAGATGTGTTACTGATAAGAAAACATGCTCGATATGTAGATCTTTAAGCCAGTTCTGCATATCTTCCGTTGCAAAGTTAGTTCAATTTTCTATGACTATGCGTAGCAGCGAACCAATTCTGCATATGATGTGTTCCCATATAAACTTCCTCACTATCATTGTTGTCATCGAGGCTAAGGCTTTGGCCTCCACCCATTTGGTGAAGTAATCCACTACTACGATTATGAACTATACCGCTCCGGGGGCATCTGGAAATGGTCCAACCATGTCTATCCCCCACTGTTGGAAAGGCCATGATGTTGTAACGGGTATCAATGCGTTTTGGGGGCACATTGTATTAGGTGCATGATGTTGGCACGCGTCACATTTTCTCAATGTCCTTACTGCGTCTAAATGCATCCCTAGCCAGTAGTAGCCGGTGTTCATAACTTTCACAACCACCATGTGCGGTCCCGCGTGAATATTGCAGATTCCTTCATGCACTTCCCTGATGAGGTAATTTGTGTCTATATGGTCTACGCATCGGAGTAGGGGTCCCAAGTATGACCGTCTATATAGGATGTCGTCAGACATCTGATATTGCAAAGCTTTGTGCCTGATTTTCCTAGCTTCGGCTTTGTCTGTTGGTAACTTTCCTGCTTGCAGGTTCCCGATGATTGGTGACATCAAGGATGTCGTTCCCAATTGTACTACCTTAACTTGCCTGAGTGGGACAGAGGGATTCTTCAACACTTCGATGCACACGTCTTCGGCTAAGTGTTGGAAGCTAGTTGAAGCAAGTTTACTTAAGGCGTCGGCTTGTTTGTTCTCGCTCCTGTTGATGTGAGTGATTTCGAATAACCAGAACTGTTGAATCAGTGATTTAGCTTGCTCCAAGTACAAGGCCATGACTTCACCTTTTGCATCATAGGATCCGTTAATCTGGCCTGCTACCAACAATTAGTCCACATGTGCTTCAAGATTCTTGACACCCATCTTTATCGCGAAGGCCTGCCAAGAACGCTTCGTATTCTGCTTCGTTATTGGTGTTCTTGAATTCCAGACGTATTGCATATGCGAACTCTTGCTTCTCTAGGCTCATAAATCGTAGGCATGCCCCTACCCCGTCATCGTTTGATGCGCCGTATGTGTATAGTTGCCATACTTTATCCCTAACCTTTGTTTCAGTTTCTATCATCGTTTTGCATTCTTGCTCTTTCTCGCTTGGGACTTCTGTGATGAAGTCTGCTAAGACTTGTCCCTTAATTGCTGGTCTTGGTCTGAAAACCATGTTGTGCCCTCCTAACTCGATTGCGCATTTGGCCAATCTCCTAGAAATTTCTGGTTTCGCTAAAATGTGGCCTATGTTGTAATTGGTGAGAACTTGGATGACATGACTTGAAAAATACCTGCGTAATCACCTAGATGCATGAATAATGGCTAAGACTAGCTTTTCCATCATCGAGTATCTAGTTTCCGGATCATTCAGGGTGCGACTGACATAATACACTGGGGTCTGTCCGCCTTTGCGATCAACTAAGAGCACGGCCCCGACCGCTCTTTCTGAAGCTGACAGGTACACTACCAATGGTTCGTCTTTTCTTGGGGCAGTTAGTGGGAGTTGTATCAAGCATTCTTTCATTTCTTTGAATGCAGCCTCCGCCTCTAGGGTCCACTGGAACTTATTCTTCATAACACAGTTGCGTAGTTTTTTAATGAATGGGAGTGGCTTTGCTTCATGGTTAGCCAGGAAGCGATTCAGCACAGCTAGGCGTCCTGCTAACATTTGCATTTCCTTGATCGTTGATGGTGAGGGCATGCGCCCAATTGCTTGTACCTTCTCTGGGTTTACTTTAAAACCATCCTTCGTTACGATGAACCCTAAGAATTTCCCTTGCTCCAGGCCGAAGGAACACTTACTCGGATTGAGCTTCATGTTGGCCTTGCACAACGTGCTGAAGGTTTTTTCGATGTTCTACAACATTTGGTCTTCCTCTTTGCTCATGATTACTAGCTCGTCCATATCAACTTCTACATGTTTTCCAATATCCTCTCTAAACAGGTCGTTCATCATGCGTTGATATGTGGCTCCCGAGTTACATAGCCCGAAAGGCATTTTGGTGTAACAGTCTAGGCCCATTGGTGTGCGGAATGCCATTTTTCCTTTATCCTCTATGGCCATCTAAACCTGGTGATAACCTTTGTAACAATCCAGGAACCATTTCCACTGGAAAACGGCTAGAGAGTCGATTTTTCATCGATCTCGGGTAGCATCGCAATCTCTTAGGCACGCTTTGTTTAGATCTTTGTAGTCAATGCACATACACCATCCTTTGAGACCATTACTGGGTTTGCGACCCAGGTCTGATAACGTACTTCCGCAGTATACCAGCATTTACTAGCTCTAGTACTTGCTTTTTCATTGCTTTGTTTTTCTCTGGTCCCAGGTTCCTTTTCGCTTGGATGACGTGTTTGGTGTTCTCTAATACATTAAGGTGGTGCTCTACGACATCTCTAGGAACGCCGATCATGTTTGTGGGGGTCCATGCGAAGATATCTATGTTTCTAAACAATAGTTGTTTTAGAAAAGTGCGGATGTTTTCTGAAATCGCGTGCCCCAATGTGATTTTTTGCTCTAGATACTTACTATTGAGGATCCACTTCTCTGGTTTTGTGCGCGGTGCATGTTTGTTTGCTTTTGTTACGCGGTCTTCCTCTGTTACCAACACCTCTTTGCTAGAATAGATTATTGCCACCCCTGTTTCAGTTGGGAATCCAACTACAAAGTGTGGCCCAGAACAAAGCATATTGAAATCTCCTTGAGATTCTCTTCCCAAAAGCACTTCGTGGCGTGAGTTGGTAGGTAACACCATGAATGTAACTTCTTCGGTTCTCGAGTTTTTCCCATCTGACAACCGTACTAGGAATGATATTTAACCTAGGGGAAAGACAGCCTCATTGTAGAAGCCGGTGAGATGGTAGTCGACTAGTTCTAGGCATGCCTTGTCCTCTGGGTCCTGTGTAACATTCATGTAAAACGGGTTTCAAAACCCGCTCCGTTTGAAAATCAAATATATATTCGAAGTTCGTTGTGCATTTATTTAGTTGTGTTATTTAATTTGTTATTTATAGTTAATAAATAATTATATAATTAAAACCTATAAAAAACATAAATAAAGTAATTTAGCCGTAAAAAATAATAAAAATAAAAAGAAATAAACAAAAGGGGCAACCGGGAGTCGAACCCGGGTCCCCACAAACTCTCACACACCAAAACACCGCTGGACCACACACACTTGTTGTTAAGGATTGGCAACAAACAAAATTTAAAATGAAACCCGTGAATCACCTGCAAAAAAATCAAGTCTGTAACCGCCGATATTGATTCAAAGTTAATCATCGAGATTAACGACTTTATTCGAAATAAACTGAGTGCAGCCGATGATCAACATAAGTTATGGCCTCAATCATTGACCATGATTTTGGTCTTGAAACTGAAACCGAATCTGTATGATCACCCTATAAATATCCAACTATTACCATTTGATCAACTCGCTCAGAAACACTCTCTCTTTCTCAAAAATTCTTACAAAGCACGCTGCCGGAAATTTTTGCTCACCGGAATTCATCACCAGAAAAATGGAACTGTAGGACCCCTAGTCCTTAAGGATCGTGACAGAATCGTCTATCCAATCTAGAGTGCGGAATCCCCTAGATCAGATTTCACAGAAAACACAAGAACACGAACACAATTCCTTTAAACTGTCTCCTATTGATTATCAAACACAATTGTTTTACAATCAATTCAAGACTCTTCTCACAATCTCTCTGAAACAATTCTCTCTGCAACTGAACAATAGAACTAGCAACCTAAACCCTAATCACAACCTCCCTATATATAGAGATAGATTATGCTCATGGGCTTGTGTGACAGCCTGGGAATTACTTGTATCATTACTAACAAACTGGATCTTTGTGCGTTGCATTCTAAACCGCGTTTACTAAATTTTCGGGACGAAAATTCTTTCAACATGCGGATAATGTGACATCCCGGCTTTTCAGGTATCTTAAATGCACTACTTTACGGTTATTCATTCGTACGCTGATTTAATTCGGAGAATTAAAGTACACGCTCGCAATAACTACGCTAACTTTGTGAATTTATTGGGTGAATTACGTGCTATGTGTTATTAGACGTTTGTAGATTTTGTAGATTATTGTATCACGCCTTGATTTCGCGATTATTAGTTATAAAAAAATAATAATAATAAATAAATAGCCGAACCGAACCGAGCCGCGAAATGTGTCGACCTCACCTCCTTGCGGCCCAAGGAAATAACCTAAACTTGAGGCCCAAGCCACTCAACCCAAACCCCCCCCCTTCTTTTCCCTTGTTTGATATAAATGTAGGTATGCATGAGATGTGTTTAAAAAAACAACAAAATCCTAGTCACTAAGAGAAGGCCGACGGCAGCCCCCCCCCTCTCACGATCGCAAAACCCTACAACTTCCGGATTGATTCCAATCTTGTCCCGGTTCGCTAATCATGATCGTTTCAAGGTTAGGGTTTAATTGTTTTGCGATTCACATTAGGGTTTGTGTAATCTTGATCATGATTATGTGTAATGGTAGGATTATTAGTATGAAAAGTGTTGTGATTTATGATTAGTTCGGATGATTGTGCGAATCTTTGCGATTGTGATGTTATGTTGAATACTAAAATCATAAGCTGCGTTTTAGCGATAAAGATCATGTTATATAATTAGGGTTTGCATGAATATTGATATACATGGTGATATTTGACAAATAAACCTGTTGTTAATCATTATTATTAAGCGTCATGATCGTTTAAGCATGTTCTAATGCGATAAAAGTCGAAAAAAGTTTGCTGAATGACATTTACAGCCAACTTCAATTGGCTGTAACCTGATCATTATTTATCGAAAAGTGGATTTTCTAAAGCCTAAAACGTGTATTTTTGAAAAACGCTTCTAATGGCATCGGATTCATATTTATGTGAGGTAGTTTGCTATTTTTAAGTGGTCATTTAGTGCAGCAGCTGAAGCTGCGTAAATTCTGCAAAATTTGCTAGTTGTTTATCGAGTCGGATCTCATGGTCTGTAGGGGGTTGGGTCATGAAATTTGTACAGTAACTGAGACGGGAATTTCCGGAAACCTCCCACTGGAATTTTGTTAATTGGATGAACGATGATTTTTAAATAATTTTTCTCGTGGACTGCAGTCAGAAAGCGACGAATCTGACTGCAGCCTAGTATTTAAATGTTTATAAATAATTGGTAAAGCTTTAGGACTTGAAAATTTTACATAAAATTCTAGATTTTAGTTGACACCTCCTGTAAAAAAATTGGAATTTTTGGAACGTTGAAACTATTTTATAAAAATCCTCGAAAACAGCCCAGTTACGAGCGTACAAGCTGAAACATGATAACTTGCGTTACTGTGTACCAAAGTGTTGTATGAGTTAATATGTGTTTATGACAAGTTGGTTTGATCATTATTTTGGTATGATGATACTTTGCATGCATGATTGTATTTTCGAATTGGTTAGTACGTGTGCCGCACTGTGTGTTAGTTATGCATAGGGTTTTGTATCAGTGTGATCACACACTAACTTTAAATTGATTGGCATGTTAGGACGTGATTAGCGGTTCCATCATTTGCTTCTTTTGTGTTATTCTAACCGAGCAATTTAAGGTGAGTTCACGGCCCCTATTTTATCCGGTTTTAAACAACAGGGGGAGAAACATGTATACACTCTATAACTCTATCTTTTACGTTATGCGGAATTAACGTCGTTAACTATTCGGTAACTAAGTTAATGTTAATGTATGTGATGTTCACTAAGTAGCTTTATCACGGAAGTCCTCAACCAACTCTCGGATCGTTAGTATTGGGTTAGATAGCGGGGAAATTATAAGTAGTACTACTGGGCCCGACAAGCCCCACCCGAGCTAGTCGCGCTAGCCGACCGGGTATGGTCAACGGGTGATTAATTTGGCCTAACTTTCGCCATGGTTAGTGATAGACCTGGCAACACTGAGGCAACAACAGTCAGCTTCGATCGTGAACTCTTATGTGATGTAACTTTAGGCTCGCTACCTACATGTTAACATTGGACTTAATTACGAACCAACATTATTATTCCGGGTTAGGAATAATGGAACTATATCGTTATCCCGGGTTAGGGATAACGGGGGAAAACAAACTTTTAACCGAACTTGTGAACTTATAAAAACCTGTGAACTCACTCTTCTTTAATGTTGACACTTGTTTCTTTATATGTTTCTCAGGACGCTAGGAGCGCTAGGTGCACTCACTTGCATTTGATCAAGACATTTTTATCGAGTCTTATTTACGAATAATGTTTGAGATTTTTGGTTTTGGCGTTTATGTTGGCGCCCGTTACTTTACTTTACTCTAATGCTTCCGCTAAACTTTGAAACTAATGCTTCCGCTAAACTTTGAAACTAAGATAATTTGAAAATAACTATGAATGGTTAAACAAATGTTTTTGGAAAACGTTTAAATAAATCATATAGAGTCGTTCGATATTACTAGTGTCTCAGATTCTGGTTTGATCACACGCCTCGCGGTAAAACTCCGCAAGTGGAAATTGAGGGTGTGACAGCTTGGGTTTCCTACATGGACTGCTAATGGATTTAAAGCCCAATTCGCCTACCATGCTCTCCTTAGTATCTAGTTCAGCCCAATTACTTCTAATTCACTATTACAAAACTAAACCCGCTAACTGTTTATCATTTTCTAATTACAAGATATCCAAAGACCAAATCTAAGCTGTTGTCACAAATATGCATCAACAAACTCCCCCTTGACAATAGCTTCATAAATAACTTTGTCTTCAGACTTCTTGCAATCTTCAGCATGTCTTTGAAAAATGTTGGTCTTTGGATAGCTTCAGCTTTAATAGCTTCTCTCAGCAACAGACTCCCCCTAAGCTGACGTATCCAATCACCAAATCTTCTAAATCGTTAGCGTTTGAGTAAACTCCAGTTTAGTACGTGCATTGAAATCTCCAAACTCTTGAACTTTGTCTGCAATATAGAAAGGAGGTTCTACCATGCATCTAAGCAAACTCCTCTTCACTAAACTTCTCAGCAACACACTGCTACAATCTGTATACTATAAAACACACATCTCGAGAAACCATAAGAATTTTTCAACACAAGTTAAACAAATTATTATTATTCAAGAGATAGTTAAACTGGATCACAGATTTAGCATTTCTTAACTCAAAATACACACTTAAATTTTTAAGCACACATAACCCGCAAGATTGTAAAAAATTTTGAACTCAGATTCTAACACCGTCTCTCCCTATCAGTAACAACTCCTCCATGAACAACCAATAACCGTACAATAAGAATTTACAAGAAACTGAAATATTTTTGGATTTTTATATTTTCTGAAAGCAAATAAAGTACGAAATAAGAAACACTCTATTTTTTAGTGAGTATCAACGTTAAGAAGATCATATCAGCAACATCAAACTGTTTTCACACTATCTAAGTATTCTATATGCAATATTTATAAAAACCAGTTCAAAACAATTACCAGTATTGTTTATCCACTTAAACAAAATACATGAACATTTCAACTTCCATTACCTCGTGATCTATTTAGATAAGCTATACTGATATACTAGTGTGTCCCACTTCAGGACATACCCCCACGATCAAGGTATGCACAAAAATTCATTGTAGTAGATGAGTATACCAAAATTCATCCTTTTGAATTTACAACGCTAGATAATTGGTGATCAGGTCAGTACTTCCATACAACAAAGAGACCAAATATCCAACGAGGGTTAGGACAAATACCAAATTTTGGTACGATTAATGCAATTTGCACATTTGAATGACTCTCTAGGAGAGCTTCTTCAATTTTTAGGATTTGGAATTTTAGCTCTTTTAATATATCCTGGTTGTGCCTATGTCAGCATATATCTGGATGCAGCAGAAGGACAACCTTGATACCCCGGATGAAATAATGATATAAAGACCTAAAACATCAGATTTTGGCAATCTATCAACGCAAGATTTAAGGTTATAAAACCATACGCCACTGATATGTTACCCACTCATACACAGTTTCTTATATTTGTATCACCAAGGTAAGTTGATTATTTCATGCCTTTTGCCTACTGGTACATCATATGATGAAGCTGCTATCACACTTAAGCAACTTTCTTTCAATTTCAGTGTGACAGTCTAACTTGCTGATGTACTATCATCTCTTCTTTTTCACACAGTGAAAACTCATTTATGATTTTCTATTTTTTTATGTTTTTGATTTTCTATTTTTTTATTTTTGATTTTTGAAAAGCAGTAAATTATTTACAAACTATTTTTATGGAAAACTGGTTATTCAGAATTCCTCATCCCGTTGAGTTTGACTAAATGTTCAAAACGAGCCCTGTCAAATGCTTTTGTGTAAAGATCTGCCAGGTTATCTAGTGTGTCGACTCGATGCAGTTCAATTAATTTCTTTTCAGCACAATCCCGTATAAATTGATGATGAATGTCAATATGTTTTGTGCGACTGTGTTTTACGGGATTGTTGGTGATGGAAATAGTGGCATTATTGTCTATCATAATAGTAGTACGAGTGAAATTCAAACCGTAATCATGCATCTGCTGTTGGATCCAGAGAATCTGAGAGCAACAGCTACCCGCAGCAATATATTCAGCTTCACATGTCGAGGTAGACACACAAGACTGCTTCTTGCATTGCCATGACACGAGCCTCCCTCCTAAGAACTGACGACCACCTGTGGTAGATTTCCTTGTAGATTTGCATCCTCCAAAGTCCGAATCAGTGAAAGCAACAAACTTTAAATCACTAGCAACTAGATACCATAACCCAAGTTTAGGTTTCCCCTTCAAGTAACGAAGAATTCGCTTCACCGCTTTCATGTGGGACTCCTTTGGATTCGCTTGATATCTGGCACAGAGACACACTGCGAACATGATGTCAGGTCTTGAAGCAGTCAAGTACATCAGAGAACGAATCATTGCCCTGTATTGAGTTGGATAAACATCCTCCACACTCTCATGATCTGGACCAAGATTGTGATTCTCACGGATAGGTTTGTCGAAAGTTGCGCAATCCTCCATTTTGAAACGAGACAAAATGTCATACACATACTTCGTCTGATGTATAAACATCCTATCCTTCTTCTGTTCAACTTGTAAACCTAAGAAGTAAGATAGCTCACCCATCGCACTCATCTCAAACTTGCTCTTCATTACCTCTTCGAAATCATGACACGTGTTCTCATTAGATGACCCGAAAATGATGTCATCTACGTATACCTGTACCAGCAGAAAGTCTTCCTGCTTCCTTTTAATGAACAGTGTACTGTCAATCTGACCTCTTTCGAAACCATGTTTTAACAAATGTGCTGACAGTGTCTCATACCACGCCCTAGGTTCCTGATGCAATCCATACAATGCCTTATCAAGTCGATAGACTCGATCTGGATAGTCTGGATCAGTAAACCCGTCTGGCTGTGAGACATACACCACTTCTTGGACTTTCCCGTAAAGAAATGCACTCTTCACGTCAAGTTGGTAAACTTTGAAGCCCTTGAATGAAGCAAAAGCTAGGAACAAATGAATTGCTTCCAACCTTGCTAGTGGTGCAAACACTTCATTATAGTCAATACCCTCTTGCTGATTGAACCCTTTCACCACCAACCGAGCCTTATTTCTTACCACGATCCCTCGATCGTCTTTCTTTCACTTGAACACCCACTTGGTGCCTATTTCTTTTTCTCCTTCAGGTAGATCAACTAGCTCCCAAACTTTCAACTTCTTGAACTGAGCTAGTTCCTCTTGCATAGCTTCAACCCAACAATTGTCTTTTAGAGCCATATGAACATTCTTCGACTCCTCTTGGGCAATGAAACAGCTATACAAACACTCATGAATCAACCCAGTCTTCTGAATCGAAGTAAACAAACAGGAACCTTCGAGCACACCTCTTCTTGTTTGAACACCTGCAGCAGGATCACAAATGATGTTTTTAACTGGATGATCTCTGTGTACTCGTGTGGTAGCAATGGTGTCAACAACCAGATTATCTCCCAGATTAGATCCAACCTCCCCCTGAATATTATCAGTAGCAAACGGATTAGTGAAATCCTCCCCCTGAATAGGTTCAGACTCACTATCACTGGAGTCCTCTGGAGCTACACTGGAAGAAGTTTCTGGAGCATCTGTCATCGATACACTCGATCTAGGCATGAAGTCACACTCTCCATCTTCACTGATCCCAGTATGGATCACTTGAGACTCATCTGCATTTGAAACATCAGGAATATTAAATGATTTAAAGACGCTGTCATAATCATTTAATATAGGAGGACCACTCGTTGATTGTTGAGGCGAATAACTAGTGATTTCCATGTTAAACACAACCTCAGTTTTACCAGTTTTTAGATTAAAAACCCTTTTATTCGGTGTTCCAGGCATATAGCCTAGAAAGTAACCCTCATCAGCTACCTCACTGAATTTTTGCTTATCTTGTTTCGCACAATGGTGCAGGGTAATCCAAATGGTTCAAAGCCTTTTAAGTTTGGTTTTCGGTTAAACAATAGTTCATGACATGTTTTGTAAATCGTTTAACCATCAAAACTTTGTTCAGGACATAGCACGTTGTGTTCACAGCTTCTCCCAGAAAAGAACTGGAAGCTTTGAATCAGATAGCATAGTTCTTGCGGCTTCAATCAACGTCCTGTTTTTCCTCTCAGCGACTCCATTCTGTTGAGGTGTATAAGGAGCAGAATACTGATGTTCAATTCCCTTGCGAAGACAATAGAGATCCAGAACTTGATTCTTGAACTCCGTGACACTATCACTCCTTATCCTCTTGATCCGTGCATCATGGACATTTTCCAATTTTGTAAAAAGATCAATCAGCATCTCCGCTGTCTCATCTTTAGTACCTAAAAATAAAACCCATGAATATCGTGAGTAATCATCAATGATAACTAAGCAATAGTACTTTCCACCTATGCTCCTTACGTTCACTGGACCGAATAGATCCATATGAAGTAATTCATAAAGGGCATCTATGGAATTTACTGTTTTAGACTTGTGAGGTTTCTTATGTTGTTTTCCCTTTTGACATGGAAGACATTTATCTTCCACGTGAAACCTCTACACTGGCACCCCTTCCACTAAGCCATTTTTAATAATATAGTTCATTTTTCGATAATGGATGTGGGCCATACGTCTGTGCCACAGCAATGACGAAGCCTCAGATGCTTTTGATAGTAAACACGCCACCACAGAAGACGAGTCCTTGGCACCCATATCCATGACATAAGTGTCATTTCTCCTTGGTGCTCTCATCACTATCCAGTCATCTGGCATAACCAAACCAGGTTTCAACCTAAGCTTCAGACTTTGTAAAGTGGACCAAGTGACCCTTGTCGCAGACTTGAGACACGCTCATCAGATTGTGCTTCAGCTGCTTAACATAGTTCACTTTGTCCAGTGTGATCCTCCTGTTAGTTACTTTTCCTCGACCGGTAATGTGCCCTCCTTTAGCACCTGCAAAATTCACATAACCACCATCTATATTCTCAAACTCAGTCAGCAACCTCGCATCCCCTGTCATGTGCCTGGAGCAGCCACTATCAGCATACCACAAGTTGATAATCCTCCTTAGCAGCTCCTGTACCATCAAACAAAATTAGTTAGATTGGGGACCCAAGCCTTAACGGTCTTGGGTCTTCCAGATTCATCAATCATAGGAACATCCATCCAGTATCCATCACTCCTAACAGGAGTCTTCGATCTTTGACCTGTTGATGGAAATGGTTTTTTATTTCCACTAGGTCTGTGGTCCTGAGGTTTCATAACCAAGTTTGGACTTTGTGACCTTTGGAAATTATGATTTTGATTCCATGAATTTTGATGATTATAATTTCTAAAGCCATCGTTATAAAAATTTCGATTTCCAACATTCTGGTATCGATTTTGATATTGACCTTGACTTCTGAAATTTTTTGATGGACCATTAAAGTTATTCATTCTTGGTGAACTACTTCTAGGTCTATCATATCTGCCTGATGTAGATGCAGGCTGAAATCTTTGTTGATTTCTTTGAAAATGAGGAACTTAGTGAGTTCCTTTTTCAGCCTTATCTACACCAACAGCAACACTTTGTTGCTTGGTAGCAGATATCTTTGGTGAGTTAACCTTCTTCTCACCATCACCACTTTTTGCTGGTGATTTTTCTCTCTGTCTCTCACTTACCTGTGCTTCACTCTTTTTGTTAGGACAGCAGCTGGCTACATGTCCTTTTTCATGACATTTGAAACAAGATTTTCTAGCCGAAGACTTCTTTACAGAAGCCTCTTGCTTAGATTCATCAGGCGATGATGATGAAGATGCCTTTGAAGGAACTTGTTTAGTTTGCTTAATTTCAGATTTTTCTTTATTTATATTTTTAGCAAACTGCACATTAGACTCTTTAGTAATAACAGGGGGGACCTCTTCATTCATGTCACTTCCCTTAACAAAATCAATCTTTTAATAAAAACTTGCTTTTGATTTTTAGGGTGTGTATTCTTTGTTTTCAAAACAATGTCTCTGTTAATATCCTTCTTGGCATTCACAGAACCATCAACATCCTCTGATGTGGAACTACCAGGTGTAGTTGACACAAAGTCTGTAAGCTCTTCTTCATCTGGCAAGAAAGAATAGTCGTGACCAAGAGGTGGTGGAACTTCATTCAAACCTTTGAAGCCCACACAAGTCTTGTCATTACTCTTCTTAGGCCATTCATCATGTGTTTCATGACAAAAGATGAATCTCTTAATTGATTTAATTTCTTTTCAAGTTCACAAGTTTTAAGTTGTGCTTCAGACAACTCTTTGCATTTTTCAGATATTTCTTTTGTTTTCTCACTCATCGTATCATGAGCTAAGTCAATAACTTGAAGTTTTTCATTAAGCTTACAGGTTAGAATATTAATTTCTTTTTCATAACCTTTAATTTTCTTCAAGTATAATGACTCATTTCATTTTACGAAAAAGTTTGATTCTTTTAAGTTTGAGAGCTCATTAGCCAGACTTTGGTTTTGCTTTGTTAATTTGTCAACTTCACTTTGCAGTTCACGACACTTCAAGCAAACAGGACTACTAGAGTTAGAACATACCTTGCCTGTTGATTTGCTTGGATCAGCCATGAAAGCATCAAAATCAGCAGCCATCTTCTTCTCTGTAGAAGTCTGTTCTACATCAGCCTTCCCAGCTACCTTCTCTTGCTCTTCCTCAGCATCAGCTTTCACTTCTTCATCACCAACAGGAGCTATCTCAGCCATGAATGCCTGTGAGGCATTGTTATCACTCTCCAGATGAACACTCCAATCATAAGAACCCTCTCGAGCAGTAGAAATCAGGGCCTTTGATCCAGTGTTGTTTGACGCATTCCTGTAGCTTGAACCATGACCAGGAGAATCTTGAAAGGATGAACTAGAACGAGATTCAGACTTATCCCTTTGACACTCTCTAGCAAAATGTTCGTAGTTATGACAGTTGTAACACTTCACTTTTGACTTGTCAAAGCCCACACTCTTTCCAACGAACTTCCTCCTCGTTCTGTTCATGAACCTCTTCACCCTTCTAGAGATCATGGCCATCTTCCATTGCAAATCCATCTATTCTAAGTCATCAGGGTCGATCTGATCATAATCTTCATCAAACGTAGCAGGATCAGATATTTTTCCATGATTATAGTTCTCATAGGACGCAACGAAAGAAGCAAGCATTGCCATGTGTTCTTCAGCACTTTTGGCACTCAAGGCATAGACTTAGAACTCCTGTTACTTGATTGTTGTCTCTTAGCCCCTGATTTGTCTCCTGAAGCAGCAACAAAACATACTTCACCCTCAGAATTCTCACATGAGAGAAACGCCGTTGCAGTATCACTGGAAGCATTGTTGGAAGACGAAGGTGTAAGACCTTTATATATCCTCGGATCTTATACCTAATCATAACCAGTCTCCTTCTTCTTCATATTGAGCTCATAAGCTCTCAATTTTCCAACAACCTCTTCCAAGTCTTTCTTTTCATAATCAGCTTCACCATTTATCATCAACATGTAAATATCCCACTTGGCAGGTAAAGCATCCAGCAACTTGTCGTTTATCTCCACATCTGTGTATCCCTCTATGTCATAATTATCTGTTTCTGACATCAGATGATAATATCTCGTGATAATATCTTCAAGGGATTCATTTCTCATTCCTTTGAACACAACAAACTATTTCTTTAGAAGATCAACCTTGTTCTTCTTCACATCGGGATTGCCCTCATACCTCTTCTCTAGGGCATCCCACATCTCCTTCGATGTAGTATAACGCTTGAATGTATGTTTAATGCCATCAAGTAATGACATCTAAGAAGAGGACGGATTATTCACATTTCATTTGATGGTCAGAGGCGAATTGAAAGCTAGCCTTCTTCTCAGACTAATACATCCTTTTCTCAACTTCAGACATGTTCACATAGGCAGTAACCCGTTGTCTGGCCTCAAAATCATGCATTGGGTTAACGTACCCATCTTGAATACAGATCCACATCCATGTGTCCTGATATTCAATAAAGGATTGAAACCTATCCTTCCAAGTAAGATAGTTCTCCACCTTCAGCATCTTTGGAGGTTTATTTGTGGTACCAGCTTCGTGTTCCATTTTCAACATCTCATTTAGGTTAGACATATTCGACATTTTTACTGAACCGGCTCGTTAAAAACTTGTCCGAAATGAGTGGTTACCAAATTATACTATTAGACTCGTCTCGACGATACGATTCTAACGATATATATTGTCCGATTATGATTTTTAGAATTTTCGTGCCTTTTTTCTTTTTATTTTTTTTTTGTCCTAAAAATCAACCGAGTCTAACTGTCCAATCAATTCGTAATAATTGTTTAACTCTGGTTACGTCAGCGGGTTAAGTTTCTACCTTTTTGTAGAGAATCCGGAACAGTACCAAATCCGAAGCAGTAACTCGGATAGTGAATCCGAGATAGGAATCCTGAACAGTAATCCGGATTGCTAATCCGTAATGGTGATCCGGAATCGTGATCCGAAATAGAATCCGGAATAGACTATTCTGATCCGAGATGGAATCCGGAATAGACTATTCTGATCCAAGATGGAATCCGGAATAGTACCCAATCCAAGATGGAATCCGGAATACAATTCTGATACGAAATTTCAATCCGAAATAGCTTATGATCCAAAATGAAATCCGAAATGGAATCCGAAATGGCTTTTTTGAAATCTAGAATACACTTCTGATCCGAATTTGAATCCGAAATAGCTTCTGGTCCGAATTTCAATCCGAAATTCAATCCGAATTGCACTTTTCCAGATCCAAATTGCAAGTCTGATGATCCGAAATGCAGATTCTGATCCGAAATACTATGCTCCTCAATCCGGAATGCAAGTCTTCAATCCGAAATGTCTGCTGCCAATCCTGATTCACTGCAGAAAATCCAAAATACCTACAAAAACCCTAAAACAGCCGTCAAAACCCTAATTCAGCCGTCACAAACTTCAAGAACAGTCTCCAAAACGCCCAAAAACCCATTTTTTTCCGCTGTCACGATTCTGAACCGAGCAATAATCAAGAGCCTAATTCTCTGATACCAAATGTAGGTCCCCTAGTCCTTAAGGATCTTTACAGAATCGTCTATCCAATCTAGAGTGCGGAATCTCCTAGATCATATTTCACAGAAAACACGAGAACACGAACAAGAACACGAACACAATTCCTTTAAACTGTCTTCTATTGATTATGAAACACAATTGTTTTACAATCAATTCAAGACTCTTCTCACAATCTCTCTGACACAATTCTCTCTGCAACTGAATAATAGAACTAGCAACCTAAACCCTAATCACAACCTCCCTATATATAGAGATAGATTATGCTCATGGGCTAGGGTTTCCTACATGGACTGCTAATGGGTTTAAAGCCCAATTCGCCTACCATGCTCTCCTTAGTATCTAGTTCAGCCCAATTACTTCTAATTCACTATTACAAAACTAAACCCGCTAACTGTTTATCATTTTACTAATTACAAGATATCCAAAGACCAAATCTAAGCTGTTGTCACAAATATGCATCAACGGGAAGCTTGTTTCCAGTTGGTATAACCCCCCCGCCCAAATCCTTTTTTATATCTTTTATTGTATGTGTTCAAATTTAGAATCAATTAACCAGATCTGTTTAAACCGATCACAGTCGGATTAAAGTTCTGGGTTTTTAATATTATGAAGAAGAAGAAGTTTTAATTTCATATAAATATTATTGAAAACGGGTTACCACCCGGGTTAGACACACAGTCCAGTGGTGGACAGTGTGCAAACATAACGTACACGTCCCAGGTTCGAGTCTTGAACATGTCAGATTTTCTGAAATAAAAACAAGCTTTTTTTAAGGCAGACAAAACATCTGTCAGTAAGTTAATAAGAATAATATAATTTCGGAACTATAATGGGTTAGACACTCAGCCTAGTTGGTAGGGCTGGGTGCAACACAGAGCACAGGCGCGGGTTCGACTCCGAGTTATTGCACCGGTTTAATAAGTTTCAAAAACCTTTTTAATTAAACAATTTCAGAATCAACCTAGTTTGTATATATGTATAATTAAATTAGAGATTATTTCGGGTTAGACACGTAGCTCAGTTGGTAGAGCTGCGTGCACGTATACGGGAGGTCACGAGTTCGAACCTCACACGCTGCCAATAATATTCGAGTTCGGTCGGTTGACCAGTCAAACCCTGAAAAAGGGTGGTTTTTTAATAATTAAAATCCTTTTTATTTTCACTAAAAATTAACTAAAACTACTTAAAAATAAGGTTTTAAAGCCTAAAAATTTGTATTAATTTCACAAAAATAAACCTATCAATCTAATAAAAAGCATTAATTATAAACATTAATTTCTAATAAAATTTATTTATTTATCGAATTACTATGTTATTATTTAGGTTAGTTTTCTCTCGTGGCTAAATCCAAATTCGTGCGCGTTCATCATCAAACCAAGGAAACGCACCCACTATGAGTGAATCCTTATAAATTCTCCTTTTTATTCACGTTTTGGGGTGTATCATGTGTCGTTACTTATTTTATTTATACAAATACTTGTGCTAACACCATTATGTGATCTATTTGTATATTTAGTTGTTGTGGTTATGTGTGGTTACATTTTACCATTTCAGTGCAATCATTCATATAAGGCCCATCAGTTCCTCGTTGGATACGAGTTGAGCATCGCGTGCCTCATTAGATCGGCTCCGTTTGACTGAGTCTTGATCTCACAGCTCATCATTCATCATGTTCATATGTTCATTTTTTATATTATGTGGTTTGTGATTTGATTATATATACATTTGCAAATATATATGTGTCACACCCCGGATTTCCGACCCGAAATCCATACACCGATGGGCCCAGATAGGGAGTATCGTGACGTCAGTTGATAATCATCATAGTCAATTAAACACGACACAGCGGAAGTCTTGGAGTAAAATTACAATTACAAACCGAATGTTCGAAAATACAAAATAATATACAGGCTCGTAATAGAAGATCCACAGGCGGATTATTAAAATGTACAAGAAAGAATATAAACAGACTTTAGGGCAGATATAAGGATATGCAAGATCCTCTTATTCACTACTGAGCAGCTTCCAGCCTATTTCGTATTGTACCTGCAGTTTAGCCTTTGGACGATACGTCAGCTTACGCTGGTAAATACACCCAACTGACTCATTTTGAAAACTTTAAAAAAAATAAGTGCAAAATGGCACAAAATCTTTTATTAACTTGGCAAAGTTAACCTTGCAACCTTGTATCAGATTCACATGTTTGTCAATACATACAGGGCCCAGTACAGAAACCGAGACATGATTAAATACACACCACTCAGGACTCACGAAGGAGTCATCCCCAACGTCTTGGGAATATTGCGTATGAGCATCAAAAAGGTGTATGTCTACACCCCGTGCTAAGGTCGTGGCCAATAACTAATGTATTGAGCCGAGGATATCCAGGACACGGTAATTTCACCCCCAATGTTTAAGTAAACAAAACTGATTAAAACAGAATATGTGGGTTTACAAGCCACAAACGGGCATTGGATTGACCCCATTTTTTACCAAGCGGTAATAAGTTACCGTATCACAAGCCCATATAGGGAAAATAAGTCGAGAGTATTTACCTGAGCTAGTCTTCTTCTTTTATTTTTAAATAACTCAGTCGTATACAAAAGTACCAAGTGCATATAGAATTTACCGAGAAGGCTCTAGTCTGGATTATAACATAAACTAGCCAATTAAATAATAACGGTCTTATAAACCGAATAGTGTACATGATCAATACGTTTAACGCTTGATTAAACGATGATATGATAGAATGTAGTTTAAACCTGACAAGTACCTAGACTTGTATAATATTGGTAAACTATATACATTCTGGATTTTGAATCATACAAGGTTAAACCCGTTTCAGTTAATTTTCGTAAAATAGTTTTATATACTTAACCGTATGCATAAAAGCGATATCGGGCAACCGGATAAGTCATGGACAAGTTCTATATGCCATTATATTTTAAATAAGTTAAATATCAGTAGGATATCAACTTATATGTCCGTTAAGGTTTTAAAACAAAATTATGCCTCATAAGGGCATTTCGGTAATTTCGTATCTATAAAAGGAACTTGGATAAAATTTAAGTTTATAACCATAAGTATTTTGGAAAAATAATTTATTTATTATATAATATCAGTAGGATACCAACTACATGTGTAATTTACTTTTTATGACCAAACTATGCACCGAATGGGCATTTTGGTCATTTTACATATAGTTAGTAATTATTTGGGATTCTGAGTTTATGACATGTACCTACTGTAATTATGTTTAAAATAAGTTTCAAAATCAGTAGGTATCGAGTCTTGGTCAATAATATGGTTTAAAACCATGCTATGCGCCGAAACGACGCTTATGTCGTAAAATGACGTCTTTAAGCGATGTTTGCGAAATCTGATGTTAAGGTCAGATTAAAATATTTACAATATGTTATTTAATATAACATATCAGTAGGTAATTGATTTATCTTGAAAAGATTTGATTAAAACCATTTTATGAGCCACATGGGCTAAAATCGTCATTTATCGACATAGTTTAACCGACCTGCTTGAAAACTCAGTTTATAACTTGGTTTAACATCCCAAAAATCCTACTTATAATATTACATCAATAAGAAACTCATTTTCAAGTTCATTATTATTTAAAACTTTGTTTTATGCAAAAAGGGCATTTTGGTCAAAATTGGCATAATTATGCAACTTGCGCATAAACTTGGATTCTGATTATGATCATGTAATATAATCTCAGAGGGTTATGCTACATTATATTATGATCATAATGCAACTTTAGATCAGTAGGTAACTAATCTGAATCGGGTCAGAATCGAAAGTCAAAGCAGAAGTCAAACTTCGCGACTTTTGGTTGCGAACCGACCCTAGAACTGAAACTAACGAGCCAGACATGCTCTCACATGTTCTAATAATTATTACCAACTTGTTTAAGTGTCAAAACACACATGTATAAGATCAATTTATGATTTTTCCGAAAAATGGCATGTTTGACTTTTTAATATCATAACTTTGACCCGTCAATTGGTCTAGCAAACATGATCTTCAGGAGGTGCGCTTTATAGGGACTAACACCTACCTTATTATGATCACTTAGCCATGTTCATTTCGAACAATCGCTGGACCATAATGGTCTTAACCTTTTGGCTATAAAAGCCTATAAACGAAAATGCACAAAGAAGGAAAACTTACCAGTGATTCCTAGGGTGAAAAAGAGCTATGTTGGATGCTCCTTTTAGCTAGGAACTTTCAGAGGAGGGAGAAGAGTATGAATAAGAAAGGTGCAAGTTCAAATGGTGAACTTGATCACCTATTTATAGTTGGAGAACTCAAAGGAGGTGAACCTAGGTGTTTAGGGGTGTAAGAAGAAGCTTACAAGTGTCCTAAAACGTGGCATAGTTACAAGTCCATAGATTCGATCAAATGGTTTTTGGAATTTTGTTTGGAGACCAAGCAAAACTTTCTGCAGCAGAGGCTCTCTCGCGCCCCACGAGAGGCACAGACCAAGTCTCTCGCGGCCCGCGACCGCCCCTTAGCGAGTTTCAAACTTTGACACTTTTAACCCCTTAACTTATAAAAGCTTATGAAAGCCTTCTAAAACACCTTTTTGGCATAATTAGCCCTCCGTAGCCAATACTTGGCATACCCAGGATTATGCTCGGGCATTGTCGAGCTCTCGGTTCATTTAAAAGGTCACTCAGAGGTTTAAACTAACATGTTGACACTTTTAATCCCTCCATTATCCAAATTTCATATAATAATGGATTTAATCACTCTCGTCCAATAAATGGAACGTATGAGAGTTTAGGACTTCACAAAGGATCACTCAGAGGCTTATTATAAGCATGTTGATTCTGATGTCACTCAGAGGCTGAGCATGTTGACGTATCAGTCACTCAGAGGCCAAAATTTAAGCATGTTGACATATCAGTCACTCAGAGGCTGTTATTTATGCATGTTGACATCGGACCGTCACTGCCTTTAGTCCTTATTGGTCTTTAATAGACTATACTTATAATACAACACGTGTCACTATACTATTGGACACAATTTTACAGGGTGTTACATCCTCACCCCCTTAAAAGAAATCTTGACCTCGAGATTTTATTCAAAAAGATGGGGGTGCTTTTGTCACATAGTGGACTCAACCTCCCATGTATACTCGGGACCTCTAAAAGCGTCCCACTTAACCTTTACTATAGGTATCATTTTTCTTTGGAGCTTCTTATCCTGTCGATCCTCAATCGAAATCGGTTTCTCAACAAACCTCAGGTTTTCATCAATTTGCACATCCTTGTGCGATATTGCTAGCGACTCATCGGCTAGACATTTCTTAAGATTAGATATGTGGAATAATACATCATAGATTCCACTAAGCTCCTCAGGCAGCCTGAGCTTATAAGCTACAGTGCCGACACGTTCGGTTATCTTGAAGGGTCCTATATATCTAGGGCTTAACTTGCCCTTCTTTCCAAAACACATCACACTTTTCCAGGGTGATACTTTCAACATGACTTTGTCCCCTACTTGGAACTGAAGAGGTTTATGCCTCTTGTCAGCACAATCTTTTCTGTGGTCTCCAGGACAATCTCTGGTCCTGATAGTTGGGCCTCCATAACTTCTGACCAACATACGGGCGTTCTACATTTTCTCCCATACAAGGCCTCAAAAGGAGCAGCCTTGATGCTCGTATGATAACTGTTATTGTAGGAGAATTCTATTAGGGGTAAGTGGTCATCCCAACTTCCACCTAAATCAATTACGCATGACCGAAGCATGTCTTCCAAAGTCTAAATAGTACGCTCACTTTGACCATCAGTCTGCGGATGGTAAGCCGTACCAAAGTTTAATCGTGTGCCTAACGATTATTGGAAACTTTTCCAAAAGTGAGATGTGTATCTAGTATCTCTATCAGATACAATAGATACTGGCACACCGTGTAGGGACACAATCTTGTCCACATATAACTTAGCCAATTTATCTGAATTATACGTTTCTTTTATTGGCAAGAAGTGTGCTGACTTGGTTAGCCTATCCACTATGACCCAAATAGTGTCGTTTCCACTTTTGGTCTTAGGTAACTTGGTAATCAAATCCATAGTTACCATTTCCATTTCCAAGTGGGAATCTCTAATTGTTGTAGTAGTCCTGACGGTTTCTGATGTTTGGCCTTAACTTGAGAACACGTCAGACACTTAGCTACATAAGTGGCTATGGATTTCTTCAAACCCATCAACCAATAATTCTTCTTCAAGTCTTGATACATTTTGTCACCACCCGGGTGAACAGAGTATCTAGAATTATGCACTTCCTGGAGGATTAGATCTCTAAGTCCTCCGAAGATCGGAACCAAATTCTATCATTGAATATAAGGATTTCATCCTTTCCAGGCGCTAATTGATCAACAATTCTGTCTAATCCCTCATTAGGAATATTAGCCTCTAATAAGGCTTGCTTTTACGCATCTAATAGCTTTTCACTTAAGATATTTCTGAGCTCAACGCTCTTGGTGTTAATCCTAATAGGTTTAACTCTTTCTTTGCGACCTAAGGCGTCGGCAACTACATTTGCCTTGCCTGGATGGTAGCGAATCTCGCAATCATAATCATTTAGAGTTTCCATCCAGCGGTGTTGTCGCATGTTCAATTCTTTCTGATTGAACAGATGTTGGAGACTTTTATGGTCTGTGTATATAACACACTTTGTGCCATATAGGTAATGTCTCAAGAGTTTTAGTGCAAATACAACGGCACCCAGTTCCAAATCATGGGTGGTGTAATTCTTTTCATGCACCTTTAATTGTCGTGAGGCATAGGCAATCACTTTGCCTTTTTGCATTAGCACATAGCCCATGCCAGTGTGCGATGCATCATAGTAGAATACAAAGTCTTCACTACCCTCTGGCAGGGATAACACAAGAGCATTGCTCAACTTGTGTTTAAGAACCTCAAAAGATTCTTGTTGTTTTGGACCCTAATTATACTTAACATTCTTACGGGTTAAGGAAGTTAAAGGAGTGGCTATCCTTGAAAAGTTCTCAATGAACCCCCTATAGTATCCAGCCAATCCTAAGAAACTACGAATCTCCGTTGGGGTCTTGGGCACTTCCCAATTTATTATGGCCTCAATTTTGGCGGGATCCACTTGGATACCATGCTCACTTACCATATGTCCGAGAAATTGGACTTCTCTAAGCCGAAACTCACATTTAGAGAACTTCGCATAAAGTTTCTCTTGCCTTAAAAGTTTTAGGATGCACCTAAGATGTTTCTCATGATCAGCTTGATTACGAGAATAAATAAGTATGTCGTCTATGAAGACAATGACAAACTTATCCAAATATGGTTTGCAGACTCTATTCACGAGATCCATGAATGCTGCTGGCGCATTTGTGAGTCCAAAAGGCATCACCAAAAATTCAAAATGACCATAGCGGGTCCTGAAGGCTGTCTTGGGAACATCCTCACTTCTAACCTTCAGTTGATGATATCCTGATCTCAAATCTATCTTAGAAAAGTAACTAGCCCCTTGAAGTTGGTCGAATAAATCATCGATCCTGGGCAGAGGATATCTATTCTTGATTGTTAACTTGTTCAGTTCATGATAGTTGATGCACATTCGCATCGAACCGTCTTTCTTTTTTACAAACAGGATAGGAGCTCCCCAAGGTGAGGAACTAGGCTGAATAAAGCCTTTCTCCAAGAGTTCGTCCAATTGAACTCTTAACTCGTTCATTTCGGTTGGAGCTAGCCTATATGGAGCTCTAGCTACGGGTGCTGATCCTGGTATGATAACAATTCTGAATTCCACTTGCCTATCTGGAGGTAGGCCTGGTAATTCTTCAGGGAAAACATCGGGATACTCCAAGATAACTGGTTGATCTTCAAGGTTCGGCTTTGGTTCATTTATGGTAACTTGTGCCATGTAGATGACACAGCCTCTTCTCAAACACTTGGATGCCTTAAATAACGACACCTTGTCTGGCAGTCCATAGTGTGAGTGTCCAGGGATGGTGATCATTTCACCAGATGGGGTTTTAATTTCGATGAGCTTTTTATCGCAGGCAATACAGGCTTGGTTATAAGATAACCAATCCATTCCTAAGACAACATCGAACCCCACCAATTTGATTGGCAAAAGAGAGATAGGGATGGAATGATTCTTAATGGATATAGAGCATCCATCAAGAATGGAAGAAGCAGTTTCTAAGGTTCGATCAACAAGTTCTATCTCATATGTTTTATCTAGAGTTCTTATGGGTACATTTAATAGTTTACTAAACTTATGATTAACAAAAGATCTATCTGCTCCCGAATCAAAAAGAATTCTAGCATAAGTATCATTAACGGGGAAAGTACCTGTTATGACGTTATTGTCATTATAGCTTCCTTAGCAGTCAGCCGAAAGGCACGTGCATTCCCCTTCTTGGCCTCTCCAAGCTTCGGATTATTATTCTTTGAATTCTTAGGGCTGTTAGTTGAAATATGCCCTATTTCATTGCAGATATAGCATACAGCATCTTTAAGATCCTTGCATTCTAGGGTCTTATGCCCTCTCCTTTTACAAATACCACAAGGTCTAGCTTGTGAATCAGAATTACACTGTCCCCGGTGTTTGCGGTTGCAAGTCTTGCAAAATGGCATTACAGCCGACTTGCCTTGGTTCCCTTTGAACCCAAATCTCCCTTTATTTTTCTTATAAACTTATGGGAGTTGTCATCTTCCCTCTTCCTTTTTCCATCAGTTTCAGACTTAACCGACTTTTGTCTCACAAGATCAAGGGTGAGAGAGAGAGATAGGTCTACAGCAGACCTATAGGTATTAGGCTGAGCAGCCTTTACCATGCCCTTAATCTCGGGCGCTAACCCATTAATAAAACGCGCAATGCGTTTGGATTCAGGGGTAATTAAATAGAAAACTAACCTAGATAGGGAATTAAAATCGGAAACATACTTCCGATAGTCTAGGTTTTTCATTGATAGAGACAAGAAATTTGTTTCTATTTTCTCCACCTCATGGGGTGGGCAGTAGGTTTTCTTAATAAGGTCCATAAACTTAGACCATCCCAGATTATACAGGTTTACTTTACCTGTTGGCTGAATCATAGCCTTCCACCATGTTAGGGCATCGCCTTTAAAGGACTGTGATACATACTTGACCACATCCTTTTCAGCACAACCACTTATGTCTACAATGGTCTCCATCTCGTCCAGCCTCTTTAGGGCTTCTACAGCTCCTTTTTCCCCATTAAATCTCGGGGCTTACAGGAGACGAAGTATTTTTAGGTACACCCGTCTTTAGCAGAACGGGACCTATCAGCAAAGTCTACTTTCCTTGGTTCACTCTTCGCATTTGAAGAGTGAACAGAGCTCTCTCTATGAGCTGAGGATGGTGGAATTGATAATGGCTTAGAGCGAGTAGCACTCGAATCTCTTAGTTTTTCTATGGCCTTACCCATGGCCCTTTCCACAGCCGCATCAATGCGAGCTTGGAAATCATTATCATCTATGGCTATATTTTTAGTGTCTTTGACGTTCCGATGGCTACTTTGTGCCTCATTAGAATTAGCCATGCTTCAAAGCTTTGGTTCTATATACCAAATAAAATTTCTCTTAGCCATGGTATAATAACCATATCGGCTTTTAAACATTGGATATAAGAAAATCCATTGCCTATACTAGTGTGAATAACATCACAACTCTTAGGCTTAATATAACTATATTTGGCCTAGGTCTTAATAGGACCATCATAGGCAAATTACAATCTGGACATAGTCCATATATTATAGACATGGGATCATAGTGTCACAACTGTCATTGTCATATTTGACAATTGTATAGCACATAGGCTTGTCACAAAGGACATTTAAAATATGGCGCATAGGCCTGTCACAAACGGACATAAAGTATGGCACATAGGCCTGTCACTAATGGACATAAAGTATGGCACATAGGCCTGTCACTAACGGACATAAAATATGGCACATAGGCATGTCACTAATGGACATAAAATATGGCATATAGGCATGTCACTAATGGACATAAAATATGGCACATAGGCACTACATCACTAATGGATATTTTATTTATCACCGCACTGGTGATATTAGCCGGGATCAGATAGATCACATAGGCTATATAAAATAAATCTTAGCCATAAGGGCAATATATCATTAATTTTTTATTCATCACCTCACTGGTGATATTTAGCCGGATCAAATAGATCACATGGGCTATATAGAATAGATCATAATCCGAAAGGGTAATACATCACTAATGGATGTTTTATTTATCATCGCACTGATGATATTAGCCGGGATCAAATAGATCACATGGGCTTTATAGAATAGATCATAACCCGAAAGGGTAATACATCACTAATGGATGTTTTATTTATCATCGCACTGATGATATTAGCCGGGATCAAATAGATCACATGGGCTATATAAAATAAATCTCTAATGGATGTCTTATTTATCACCGCACTGGTGATATTTAGCCGGGATCAATAGATCAAAAGGGCTATATAAAATACATCTCTAATGGATGTCTTATTTATCACCGCACTGGTGATATTTAGCCGGGATCAAATAGATCACAAGGGCTATATAAGGTTAGGACATAGTCCATCACCTTGAAGGCTAGTGTGATTCCTCAAGTCACACAACCATGAGTATGCACATTACTTTAATGTTAACATAAGAGGACCTTAGTGGTTGATTATAAGTCCCGGTCGCATTGACCTTAATGACTCAGAGGCTTGAACTTAGTCCACCACCTCTAGATAGAAGGATAATTTCCCTTAACTATCATGATAGAAGACCCTTCCGTTCTTAACTATCATATATATATATTTTTGCCAAATGTGTGGTCTATGCCACTCGGCTAAATCAAAACCATTAAGATCTTTTTGGAATTATATCGCAGAGCATAAATTTCAAGTAAAATCGAGACGCTCGTTTTCAAGAGGATGGATACATACATAAATAAATATATATATATATATATATATATATATATATATATATATATATATATATATATATATATATATATATATATATTCCAAAAGTACTTCATTAAATTTCAAATTAGAAATTACAATACTAGAAAATGATATAAACTGTCCATGCAAGGACTTTAAAGAAATAAAATTGTCCACACAGGGTCTAAAGAAATAACAATGTCCTCGCAGGAACTACATTTATTTAGAAGAGACTTCACTCATCCTTCTTTCCTTTGACCAACTTGGAGAGTTTCTTGAAGAACTTGTTTGTCTTCTTCTCCGTTTTCTCCTCTTGCTGCTGCATCTCTTTCATCTGTTCCAAGGCCTCATTGATGGCCTCAAGTGGTGGCGGAGGTTGTGGTTGAGATTGTGGCATAACCGAATACTGGTACCAATAAGTTGGATATCCAGTCGGTGGATAAGTAGGTGGGAAGGGAGACGGATAGAGTGCATTGTGCATAACCGCCTGTATGTAGGGGTCTTGCGACCATGCTTGATAGTCTACCGGTGTAGACGGGTTAAAAAGATCATTTCCAGACGTGTCTGGATATGTGGGAATTGGGTTAGGGTTAAATTCTTCATGGTAGGAGTGGTGGGAATGGGAATGGTGAGAATGATAAGAGTGGTGAGAATGGTAAGAATTTTAGGAATGTGAGGGCGAGTGTCTATTAGAGACAGAACGTCTCGCTGGTTGTCAAGGAGACAAATCTCCTGATTCTTGGTATGCATCTGAATTATGAGGTTAAGGAGGATACGCCCCGATGGTCCTCCCCTCATTGGACCCTTTTCCTCTTCCACTTTGTCCTCGTACACGTGGCGGCATTTTCCTGTTAAAAAATCAATTCAAAAACATACTAATAACTTAATAATGAAATGAGTAATCCTAGGTCAATGCCTAGACTCGGAAGTCTAAGGAATGTGCTCGTGTAAGTTTGAGACTAAACACAAAAGGCTAGTGTTTAATTCTCTCAAACGTTGGCTCTGATACCAACCTTGTCACACTCCGGATTTCCAACCCGAAATCCATACACCGGTGGACCCGGGTGGGGAGTATCGTGACGTCAGTTGATAATCATCATAGTCAATTAAAAATGACACAGCGGAAGTCTTGGAGTAAAATTACTATTACAAACCGAATGTTCGAAAATACAAAATAATATACAGGCTTGTAATAGAAGATCCACAGGCGGATCATTAAAATGTACAAGAAAGAATATGAACAGACTTTAGGGCAGATCTAAGGATTTGCAAGATCCTCTTATTCACTACTGAGCAGCTTCCGGCCTATTTCGTATTGTACCTGTAGTTTAGCCTTTGGACGATACGTCAGCTTACGCTTGTAAATACACCCAATTGACTCATTTTCAAAACTTTAAAAAAAATTAAGTGCAAAACGGCACAAAATATTTTATTAACTTGGGAAAGTTGACCTTGCAACCTTGTATCAGATTCACATGTTTGTCAATACATACAGGGCCCAGTACAGAAATCGAGACATGATTAAATACACACCACTCAGGACTCACGAAGGAGTCATCCCCAACGTCTTTGGAATATTGCATATGAGCATCAAAAAGGTGTATGCCTACACCCCGTGCTAAGGTCGTGGCCAATAACTAATGTATTGAGCCGAGGATATCCAGGACACGGTAATTTAACCCCCGATGTTTAAGTAGACAAAACTGATTAAAACGGAATATGTGGGTTTACAAGCCACAAACGGGCATTGTATTGACCCCATTTTTGACCAAGCGGTAATAAGTTACCGTATCCCAAGCCCATATAGGGAAATTAAGTCGAGAGTATTTACCTGAGCTAGTCTTCTTCTTTTATTTTTAATTAACTCAGCCGTATACAAAAGTACCAAGTGCAGATAGCATTCACCGAGAAGGCTCTAGTCTGGATTATAGCATAAACTAGCCAATTAAATAATAACGGTCTTATAAACCGAATAGTGTACACGATCAATACGTTTAACGCTTGATTAAACGATGATATGATAGAATGTAGTTTAAACCTGACAAGTACCTAGACTTGTATAATATGGGTAAACTATATACATTCTGGATTTTGAATCATAAATGACAAGGTTAAACCCGTTTCGGTTAATTTTCGTAAAATAGTTTTATATACTTCACCGTACGCATAAAAGCGATATCGGGTAACCGGATAAGTCATGACAAGTTCTATATGCCATTATATTTTAAATAAGTTAAAATATCAGTAGGATATCAACTTATATGCCCATTAAGGTTTTAAAACGAAATTATGCCTCATAAGGGCATTTCGGTAATTTCATATTGTATAAAAGGAACTTGGATAATATGTAAGTTTATAACCATAAGTATTCTGGAAAAATACTTTATTTATGATATAATATCAGTAGGATACCAACTACATGTGTAATTTACTTTTTATGACCAAACTATGCACCGAATGGGCATTTTGGTCATTTTACATATAGTTTAATAATTATTTGGGATTCTGAGTTTATGACATGTACCTACTGTAATTATGTTTAAAATAAGTTTTAAAATCAGTAGGTATCAAGTCTTGGTCAATAATATGGTTTAAAAGCATGCTATGCGTCGAAACGGCGCTTATGTCGTAAAATGACGTCTTTAAGCGATGTTTGCTAAATCTGATGTTAAGGTCAGATTAAAATGTTTAAAATATATTATTTAATATAACATATCAGTAGGTAATTGATTTATCTTGAAAAGATTTGATTAAAACCATTTTATGAGCCACAGGGGCTAAAATCGTCATTTATCGACATAGTTTAACGACCTGCTTGAAAACTCAGTTTATAACTTGGCTTAACATCCCAAATAATCCTAATTATAATATTACATCAAGAAGAAACTCATTTTCAAGTTCATTATTATTTAAAACCTTGTTTTATGCAAAAAGAGCATTTTGGTCAAAATTGGTATAATTATGGAACTTGCGCATAAACTTGGATTCTGATTATGATCATGTAATATAACCTCAGAGGGTTATGCTACATTATATTATGATCATAATGCAACTTTAGATCAGTAGGTAACTAATCTAAATCGGGTCAGAATCGAAAGTCAAAGCAGAAGTCAAACTTCACGACTTTCTGTTGCGAACCGACCCTAGAATTGAAACTGACAAGCCGGACATGCTCTCACATGTTCTAATAATTATTACCAACTTGTTTAAGTGTCAATACAGGTTTCAATACATGTATAAGATCAATTTATGATTTTTCCGAAAAATGGCTTGTTTGACTTTTTAATATCATAACTTTGACCCGTCAATTGGTCTAGCAAACACGATCTTCAGGAGGTGCGCTTTATAGGGACTAACACCTACCTTATTACGATCACTTAGCCATGTTCATTTTGAACAATGGCTGGACCATAATGGTCTTAACCGAAAGTCAAAGCGTTTTCAGAAAAACGCTTGACTTTTGGCTATAAAAGCCTATAAACGAAAATGCACAAAGAAGGAACACTTACCAGTGATTCCTAGGGTGCAAAAGAACTATGTTGGATGCTCCTTTTAGCTAGGAACTTTTAGAGGAGGGAGAAGAGTATGAATAAGAAAGGTGCAAGTTCAAATGGTGAACTTGATCACATATTCATAGTTGGAGAACTCAAAGGAGGTAAACCCAGGTGTTTAGGGGTGTAAGAAGAAGCTTACAAGTGTCCTAAAACGTGGCATAGCTACAAGTCCACAGATTCGATCAAATGGTTTTTGGAATTTTGTTTGGAGACCAAGCAAAACTTTCTGCAGCAGAGGCTCTCTCACGCCCCGCGAGAGGCACAAACCAAGTCTCTCACGGCCCGTGACCGCCCCTTAGCCAGTTCCAAACTTTGACACTTTTAACCCCTTAACTTATAAAAGCTTATGAAAGCCTTCTAAACACCTTTTTGGCATAATTAGCCCTCCGTAGCCAATACTTGGCATACCCGGGATTATGCCCGGACATTGTGGAGCTCTCGGTTCGTTTACAAGGTCACTCAGAGGTTTAAATTAACATGTTGACACTTTTAATCACTCCATTATCCAAATTTCATATAATAATGGATTTAATCACTCTCGTCTAATAAATGGAACGTATGAGAGATTAAGACTTCACAAAGAATCACTCAGAGGCTTATTATAAGCATGTTGATTCCGATGTCACTCAGAGGCTGGGCATGTTGACGTATCAATCACCCAGAGGCCAAAATTTAAGCATGTTGACATATCAGTCACTCAGAGGCTGTTATTCTGCATGTTGACATCGGACCATCACTTAGAGGCTCGGTTTGAGCATGTTGACGCCTTTAGTCCTTATTGGTCTTTATAGATTATATTTAGAATACAACACGAGCCACTATACTATTGACACGATTTTACAGGGTGTTACAATATGGTTCATGTACATTTTTATTATATTAACAAATATAACAAAACTGTTTAAATGTTTAACTTAGATTCACTCGCCAACTTTTGTTGACCCGAACTTTTATTTTACACATGATATAGGTGGATAGGTTGAGGAGAGGAACACTTAAGATTGTCCTTTGAAGATGAATAAAATATGTCTTGTTTAAAACAATATTTCTAGCGGTTGTATGTGTTTGGATATTTGTTCTTAAATTTCAAATTACTAAATATGAAACTTAATTATAGTAAATGTCATGAGCTTTGATGATAATCCAATTATGCCCTGACTTCTATTTCCGCTGCGGGTCAAGGTGTAACAGATTGGTATCAGAGCTCTTGACTATAGGGATATAGGATAGGCTATTAGACCCTTAGAGCCTATACTATAGTTGATTAGATTTTAATTGTTTATGTGTTACATGCAAAACTCATGATGTTTATTTGTTTCATATTTATTTCACACAACTGCATGCAAGCACTTTCACTATTACATGTTAATGTGTGATGTTCATCATGGTTTATATATCATTAACATATCATGCCTACGCAAGCACATACATCACAATTTCACAATTATCATGATTTCTCTCTCAAGGATTTTATAATGTTTTTCATGTTTTTTCAATCACATCAAAGTGAGTTCCACAACGGGCATGTAGTAACTGGAAGGGTAGAAGTACCGGTAGTCGGAACATCCAGTCTAGGATTGGCATTCGTATAAATCCATTATAATGGACCTGTTTTCCTACCTGGGGACCAACAATGAGAGTACGAAGGACCTATTAGGCCAAAGCATGCCACACCAAACGTCGTGTGAATTAACCCCACTTTGAGTTGTCATTGTATCTACACCTGGACACCCTCCGACCTTACATCTCGCAATCATGATTTACGATTTTCATTCGGGTGATGCGAGTGTTAACAAGCTAAACACCAATGTGAACCCTACAAAGCCCAGTAGTCATGGGGCCCACATGACTACCTAGGCCGAAGTATGGGAGACATTTGGAGGCCCAAAGTCGAGCAAAGCCCAAGACATCCTATGGATGTAGTAAATTTATTTTCTCATTTATTTTGTGAATGTTGTTTTCACTTTTTACAACACATGACACCTAAAAACGATCAATTCATAATCTCCATATGTATTCCCTGTAGATGTCTGCTAGACGCTCTCGAGGTGGTAGAAGATCAGGAAGATCTGGCTAGCGCATGGCCGCTCAAATAGCCCAACAGATGGCTGTCGTACTTCCCGACATCGTCGTACAAGTCCAAGAAGCTCTTGCCACCAATCCCATCAACCCCACCAATCAAGAAGGCCAAAATGTCGCCAATCCTCCCCCCAACACCACCAAATGCACCTACAAGCACTTCAAATCCTGCGATCCTCCAAAATACGAGGGGACTGAAGGTGTCACCGCCCTCCTCCGTTGGTTTGAGGAGATGGAAAGCACTTTTCTCAATTGCGATTGTCCCGATGATCGCAAGGTGCGATATGCTACCGGTCGTTTGTATGGGGTAGCACTCACGTGGTGGAACACAGAGAAGGGAAGGCGAGGTGCTGAAGTCGCTATGGCCTTAACCTAGGAAGAGGTGAGGGAGCTCATGAGAAGACGCTTCTGTCCAAGAAGCGAAATCAAGAAATTGGAGGATGAGTTCTACTCTTTGAAACAAAAGGAGGGAGACCACACCACATACAATAAGAGATTTCTCGAGTTGAATCAAATGGTCCCCAACTTGTTCACTCCACTTTATCGTTTAATTGAGCACTACATTCGTGGTCTTCCCTCGAAAATTCAAGATTCTGTGTTGAGTACTACAGCTGCAACCCTAGAAGCTGCAATGGAGCTGGCTACTGAGCTCAAGGACAATCGCATCCGAAATGGCAACTTTAGAGATGAGAGGAAGAAAGACAAGACACCTACTGAAACCCCAATCTAAACAGGTTCGTCTTCTAAGTTTGCTAGTAAAAGGAAACACAATGAGAAGAATTCCGTCGTTACCCAAACCAATCCCCTTATCATTGTTGCCCCAATCACACAAGTTGCTCCTCCTGCCGCCCCATTTAAGAAACCATACACTGGACCTCATCCAAAATGCAACCGATGTCAATATCATCACCCTCCTAAGAACCCATGTCTTCATTGCACAAGTTGTGGCCGTGCAGGTCACACAATTCAAACTTGTCGCGTTCTTCAAAAACCAAACCGCAATCAACCTCAAGCCCAACCCAACAATCAAGTGGTAGGCCAAGCCCAATATCAACAACCTCTGCTTTTACCACCTGCTCAACCCATGGCTCAACCCTACTACCAACCCAACTATCCCATGATGCAACCAGTCAGAGCATGTTTCAATTGTGGTGATCCAACCCATTTTCGAAACACTTGTCCATGTTTGGTGAACATCATAAATGCGCAAGCTCAAGCTAATCCGGTGAATCAAGCCAATCAAGCAAATCTACCCGCAAGAGGAAGAGTTTTCAACATCAATGCCAATCAAGCTAGAGTTGATAATAATGTGGTTAACAATACGTTTCTCATTAACGGTAGTTATGCATCTATTCTATTTGATACTGGTGCGGATAAGAGTTTCGTGTCCTCAGAGTTCGAATCTATTCTCGAATTACCTCGTGTTAGTCTAGCTGAATCATTCACGGTGGAAGTTGCTGACAGTGAACCTATTACGTTAGACTCCGTTATTCGAGATTGCACTCTCACCCTCAATGATCACGACTTTTCAAATGATCTCATTCCTATGAAATTGGGTAGTTTCGACGTCATCATTGGAATGGACTGGCTTAGTCGACATCACGCCGAAGTTGTTTGTTATGAGAAGTTTATTCGAATTCCTCTCACTGACGGTAAAACTTTACGTATCTTTGGTGAAACCCCTTCTAAAGGGCGCAAACTGATGTCATGCCTTCAAGCTCGAAGATACCTTCTCAAAGACTATACCGCATTCTTAGCTCACATCGTCAAAAAAGAAGGCAAGGAAAAGAAGCTCGAAGATATTCCAATCGTTAAAGAATTTCCTCAAGTTTTTCCCGACGATATTCAGGACTTCCTCCTGTGCGAGAAGTCGAATTCCGAATCGATCTTGTACCTTGTGCTACACCAGTCGCAAAATCTCCATATCGGATAGCCCCATCTGAGATGCAAGAGTTAGCTAGTCAGCTGCAAGAGTTGACTGACAAAGGATTCATACGTCCTAGCTCATCACCTTGGGGTGCACCGGTTCTATTCGTAAAGAAGAAAGATGGAACTTTTCGAATGTGTATCGATTATAGAGATCTCAACAAGCTGACTATTAAGAACCGCTATCCTTTACCTCGTATCGATGATCTTCTAGATCAACTACAGGGTGCCACCTGTTTCTCAAAAATCGATCTTCGATCTGGATATCACCAACTTAGAGTACGTGAAGAAAATATTCCAAAGATCGCTTTTCGAACTCGTTATGGCCATTATGAATTCATGGTTATGCCTTTTGGTTTGACCAATGCTCCTGCTGTTTTCATGAATTTGATGAATAGGGTGTGTAAACCTTACCTCGACCGATTTGTCATAGTCTTCATTGATGATATTCTTATTTATTCTAAGACCAAATAAGATCATGAACGACATCTTCGACTCATCCTAACACTTTTGAGAACCGAAAAGCTTTATGCTTAGTTCTCGAAATGTGAGTTTTGGTTGAAAGAGGTACAATTTCTTGGCCACGTCGTCAACGACAAAGGGATTCATGTTGACCCTGCAAAGATCAAAGCGGTGCAAGAATGGCAAGCGCCACGAACTCCTACCGAAGTTAGGTCTTTTCTTGGACTAGCTGGTTATTATCAGCGTTTCATCGCAAACTTTTCTCATATTTGGGGGCCCAAGCAAGAAGAGGCTTTCCAAGCATTGAAGCAAAAATTTTGTGATGCACCTATCCTTACACTTCCTGATGGTTGCGAAGACTCTGCGGTTTATTATGATGCGTCAGGGCAAGGTTTAGGTTGTGTTCTAATGCAAAGAGGAAAGGTGATAGCCTATTCCTCAAGGCAACTTAAAGTGCATGAAAAGAACTATGCCACTCACGACCTAGAACTTGGAGCAGTCGTGTTCGCTCTAAAGATATGGAGACACTATCTCTATAGTACCAAGTGTGAAATTTACACTGACCACAAGAGCCTTCAACATATCTTCAATAAAAAAGAATTGAACATGAGGCAACAACGATGGGTCGAACTCCTAAATGATTACAATTATGAGATTCGATATCATCCTGGCAAAGCCAATGTTGCAGTTGATGCTCTTAGTTGAAAAGAGTATGCGAACTCCATCCATCTTTTATGTTCTCAAATTGTGACCGATCTTCAAAACCAAATTCGAGCAGCTCAACATACTTCCATCACAGAAAATGATGTGCGAGATGAATTGTCTTGTGGAGCTAAAACTAAACTAGAATCCAAGTCGGATGGTATTCTCTATTACTTAAATCGTATTTGGGTACCTGATCGTGACAACCTTCGTGTTTTTCTCATGAAAGAGGCTCACAAAACACGATACTCTATACATCCAGGTGCCGATAGATGTATCAAAACCTACGATACTCATACTGGTGGCCTGGCATGAAGAAAGACATCGCCATTTTTGTCTCCAAGTGCCTCACGTGTTCTAAGGTTAAAGCTGAGCATCAACGACCTTCGGGACTACTCGTCCAACCTGAAATACCTGTTTGGAAGTGGGAAAACATAACCATGGACTTCATTACTGGGTTACCTCGCACCTCCAATGGGTATGACACAATCTGGGTTATCATTGATCGACTCACTAAATTAGCTCATTTCATTCCAATCCTTGAAGACTACAAGAATGAGAAGTTAGCTCGTATCTATATTGATGAAATTGTAAGCCGTCATGGTGTGCCCTTAAGTATCATTTCTGATCGAGACGACCGTTTTACTTCACGAACATGGCGAACCGTACAATCAGCATTGGGTACACTACTAGATCTCAGCACTGCCTTTCACCCTCAAACTGATGGTCAATCTGAGCGCACCATACAAACCCTTGAAGACATGTTGCGAGCATGTGTCATAGACTTCAAGGGTAATTGGGATACTCATCTACCGTTAGTTGAATTTTCGTACAACAAAAGCTATCATTCAAGCATCAGCATGGCTCCTTTTGAAGCCTTATATGGTCGTAAATGCTGATCTCCTGTATGTTGGCACGAAGTCGGTGAAGCGCAAATCACTGGACCAGAGTTGATTCAAGAAACGACTAACAAAATTCTTCAGATCCGTAATAATCTTCTAGCAGCTCGTAGTCGTCAAAAGAGTTACGCTGATAAACGACGAAAGCCACTGGAATTTTGTGTTGGTGATCAAGTACTTTTGAAAGTATCACCGTGGAAGGGAGTGGTTCATTTTGGTCAAAAAGGCAAGCTAGCACCACGCTATGTGGAACCATTCAAGATACTCGAAAGAGTTGGCCCTGTAGCATACAAGATTGACCTACCAGAAGAACTCAACAGAATTCATCCAACATTCCATGTATCAAACTTAAAAAAATGTCTCGCCAACGACAACCGCCATATACCATTAGAAGATATTCAAATTGATGAATCAATGCATTTTGTTGAAAGACCTATAGAAATCATGGACTTCGGTGAAAAGCATTTAAGACGAAGTCGTATTCCAATAATAAGGGTGCGTTGGGAGTCAAAACGAGGACCTGAGTTTACTTGGGAACGCGAAGACTCAATGCATGAAAATACCCGCATCTCTTTCCAGTTACATCTACTATTTAAATTTCAGGACGAAATTTCTAAAAGTAGGGGATACTATAACATTCATGTATAACGGGTTTCAAAACCCGCTCCGTTTGAAAATCAAGTATTTATTCGAAGTTCGTTGCGCATTTATTTACTTGTGTTATTTAATTTGTTATTTATAGTTAATAAATAATCATATAATTAAAAATATAAAAAACATAAATAAAGTAATTTAGCCTTAAAAATAATAAAAATAAAAAGAAATAAACAAAAGCGGCAACCGGGAGTCGAACCCGGGTCCCCACAAACTCTCACACACCAAAACACCGCTGGACCACACAAACTTGTTGCTAAGGATTGGCAACAAATAAAACTTAAAATGAAACCCGTGAATCACCTGCAAAAAAATCAAGTCTGTAACCGCCGATATTGATTCAAAGTTAATCATCGAGATTAATGGCTTTATTCGAAATAAACTGAGTGTAACCGATGATCAACATCAGTTATAACCTCAATTCAAAACTCAATTGATCCAAAAAAACGTTTCTTTTAAAGTTTGAAATCATTGACCATGATTTTGGTCTTGAAACTGAAACCAAATCTGTATGATCACCCTATAAATATCCAACTATTACCATTTGATCAACTCGCTCGGAAACACTCTCTCTTTCTCGAAAATTCTTACAAAGCACGCTGTCGGAAATTTTTGCTCACCGGAATTCATCGCCGGAAAAACGGAACCTTGTTTCCAGTTGGTATAACCCCCCCCCCCCTAAATCCTTTTTTATATCTTTTATTATATGTGTTTCAAATTTAAAATCAATTAACCAGATCTGTTTAAACCGATCACAGTCGGATTAAAAGTTCTGGGTTTTTAATATTATGAAGAAGATGAAGTTTTGATTTCATATAAATATTATTAAAAACGGGTTACCACCAGGTTAGACACACAGTCCAGTGGTGGACAGTGTGCAAACATAACGTTCACCTCCCGGGTTCGAGTCTTGAACATGTCCGATTTTCTGAAATAAAAACCAGTTTTTTAAGGCAGACAGAACATCTGTCAGTAAGTTAATAAGAATAATATAACTCCGGAACTATAATGGGTTAAACACCCAGCCCAGTTGGTAGGGCTGGGTGCAACGCAGAGCACAGGCGCGGGTTCGACTCCGAGTTATTGCACCGGTTTAATAAGTTTTAAAAACCTTTTTAATTAAACAATTTCAGAATCAACCTAGTTTGTATATATGTATAATTAATTAGAGATTATTTCGGGTTAGACACGTAGCTCAGTTGGTAGAGCTGCGTGCACGTATACGGGAGGTCATGAGTTCGAACCTAACACGCTACCAATAATATTCGAGTCCGGTCGGTTGACCCGTCAAACCCTGAAAAAGGGTAATTTTTTTTAATAATTAAACTCCTTTTTATTTTACTAAAAATTAACTAAAAATACTTAAAAATAAGGTTTTAAAGCCTAAAAATTTGTATTAATTTCACAAAAATAAACCTATCAATCTAATAAAAAGCATAAATTATAAACATTAATTTCTAATAAAATTTATTTATTTATCGAATTACTACGTTATTATTTAGGTTGGTTTTCTCTCGTGGCTAAATCCAAATTCGTGCGCGTTCGTCATCAAACCAAGGAAACGCACTAACTGTGAGTAAATCCTTATAAATTCCCCTTTTTATTCATGTTTTGGGGTGTATCATGTGTCATTACTTATTTTATTTATACAAATACTTGTGCTAACACCATTATGTGATCTAATGTGTATATTTTGTTGTTGTGGTTATGTGTGGTTACATTTTATCATTTCAGTGCAATCATTCATATAAGGCCCATCAGTTCCTCGTTGGATACGAGTTGAGCATCGCGTGCCTCATTAGATCGGCTCCGTTTGATTGAGACTTGATCTCACAGTTCATCATTCATCATGTTCATATGTTCATTTTATATATTATGTGGTTTGAGATTTGATTATATATACATATGCTCATATATGGATCATGCACATTTTTTATTAAATTAACCAATGTAACAAAACTGTTTAAATGTTTAACTTAGATTCACTCGCCAACTTTTGTTGACCCAAACTTTTATTTTACACAGGATACAGGTGGACAGGTTGAGGAGAGGAACACTTAAGATTGGCCTTAGAAGGTGAATAAAATATGTCTTGTTTAAAACAATATTTCTAGCGTTTGTATGTGTTTGGATATTTGTTCTTAAATTTCAAATTAATAAATATGAAACTTAATTATAGTAAATGTCATGAGCTTTGATGATAACCCAATTATGCCCCGACATCTATTTCTGCTGCGGGTCAGGGTGTGACATCCAGCTGGTTGAAACATTGCTCATATATGATGTCTGTTATGCTCCCAATGTCGACGAACATGTAGTCTGTTTGGTAATGGCCGAACACTCCAGAAAAAACGATAGGTCTTTTCTCTCGTGGTCCCCCTCGAACTTCCTGGAAAACCACTTGTTGCTCGCGCCAAGAGTCGTCTTGTGCGCGTCTGTTGTATCTCTTTCTTCCTCGACTGGGACCACCCTGTACCATGTGTGTCTCAATCTGTGGAGCTTCCTTTTGTCTGGGCCCTCATCTCTTCGATTGATGTGTCTTGTGTCTTTCCGCACGTTTTTAATTAAGTGAGTCAGCTTACCACTTTTGAGTGCCCTTTCTATTTCTTCCCGCAGACTAATGAAGTCATTGGTAAGATGACACGTATCTTTGTGGTAGTCACAGAAGAGATTCGGGTCTTGGCCTTTCTTGTTGTGCATATGTTGCGCGGCTTTGAACTGGTGATTCTCGGTAGATAATACCTCATATGGGGTTTTTGTGAAAGGTGTCCACTTTCGTTCTCGATTTTCTTGTTTGACCTCTTTCTTGTATCCAATTTGATTTATGGTAAAGCGAGCGTCTTCCTTGAATTGAGTGTTTTCACTATAACAAGACGTTTTCTAGGCAGAGTTCCTGCCTTTCTTGTTACATCGTTCGTGATGGTTGTGGTTAAACTAGCGGCCTTCGTCTCCTGTCAGGTGTTTCTCTATTTGTGCAATGATTTTGGCCGCTACTATGAACGTTTCCCAATCTTTTGGGCCTTTGTCTCTTCCTCTCACCCTTCGAATCAGATCGTCACATTTGACGGCTCGCATGAAGTGAGCGCGCATCATCTCATATTCCACATTCCCGATCTCTAGGCATTCTTTGTTGTACCTTGTGATAAAGTCTTCAATGCCCTCATTATCTTTCCTCCGGATTTTCAGTACATCAGCCGGATCTCTGGTATATCTTCATTGTTGACTGAAGTGTGATAGGAATGTCTCTTGGAAATCCATCCATGACTTGATTTGCCCCGCAAGTAGGCTACCAAACCATGCTCGCTACACCTATGAATGTCTGAACAAATAGATGACACCATGCCGGGAGCTACCACCCCCTATGACCCATGCGCTGGTGAATACTTGAATATAATCATCTCGGTCAGTGAGTCCTTCCCTACATTGGGTGGCAGTTTTGTTTTCTCTAACGGAGCCATTGCTATTTCCTTAATGAATTTCGACTTCTCGACTACACCTTCCGGCCGATAACTTAAAGTAAAGTCATGTTCTGCCGGTGGATTATAACATGCGCATGCGTAGGGTTTGTATGCCTCATGATCTTTCGGAAGCCTGCTGAACACACTCGTAGTGTCCCCTTCCTGATATGTTGGGTTATTTTCATCTGACATACCCTTAAATTCATCGGCCATTTTTCGTGAACCTAATCGGTCGCGCACGGACATACGCTCTCTGGATCAATAGTGTGGATATCGTTGAGGTTTCCAGTGGTATTGTGGGTGTTGAGGGTGTTGCTGATGTTCATGTAGTTGTCCCTTTGTTGTTGCTGCTCACCAATATTGTGTGTGGTTACGCGCGAAGGTGCTTGTTGTGGTGACTCCATGTCGTAACTGAACTCACGATGGAGTGACTGAACCCTTGGAGTTGCGTGTTGTGCGTGCACTTGTTGTACCGGAGTCTGCACCGTAAATTGGGTGTGCGCGCACATCTTGATATATGCCAAATTTAAGGCAACCTGTGATTTAGCATACCAAGATGCCGAAGTTTCACCTTCTGGGAGCGAAGGAAAAACCGTGTTAACGGTGCTTGTTGCAGGTGCTCCAGGTATGGTCTGTTGGTTTGCTCTAGTAGCACTACCAAAGACATTAGTGACTCTTGGTTTTGTGAACTCTCTTTCGACCTGTTCGTCCCTTTGGTGGCCTTGGACGTGGGCCTTGTCCGCAACCGATCCAAACGACGAACACTCACCGTCGACTTGGAAAGAAGAATTCGGATTAGCCATCAGAAAAGTGTTTTTCAAAAGGAAAGAGATGAAAAATATTGTTTTAAGATACGGTGGGTGCCAATGAAGAAACACTAGATAGCACTAGGCTACATAGCCGGGTCATCTCATGTAAGGAGGTTCAACCTCTATCCTTCACTCGCCTGATGCCTAACTCTTCCAAATATCCTGCAAAATGAAAAACACCGGTGACTCGCTACAAGGAGGAGAAGATGGGGGCTCTCGTTGTAACCACCCTCCGGCATGAGAATCAGTAATTGTTTTGAGGATAAGTGTGTGTATGTAGTGAGAGAGTAAAGAATCGAACCCTTTAACCTGTGGATTGAGCCTTCTATTTATAGCCGGAAGGTGGAGGAGGAAGCGACCTGCCAGCTAGTTGATGCTCGCCAGCTGTCCGACCAGAGAGAATATCCGTCTTGTCCCTTCCGACCATGTCAGGCCTTGAGGTGTCGTAGCGCATGGTTATTCGCTCTAGGTAAACTTGCGATTGTACCGGTTGTCGCCTTGTCCTCCCAGGATCTTGTAATCACCGCTGGCGTCTCGCTATTGTCCACGTGTTGTCCTTTTTGTCTGCTGAGAGCATCTTTCTGTCGCCAGGTGTCCTTTTCCAAAAGCTTCTACAACCTTCTGGATGCTCTCATGTGACAAAGACGCCAGCTTGGAATCGTGTAGTCCCTTTAACATGTGTCCACGTGTGATTTGGAATCATACCTTTTTAAATACAAATATGAAATATACTTTGAATAAGATAAAACTAACAAATTTAAGGACTATATCCATATAGAAAGAGTTTGCGATTTTAAATAAAATAAAACTAATAGATTTAAGGATTGTATCCATATAGTAAAGAGTTTGTAATGATTGTTTATGCGTACATATGCATATATGTACCAAAATTCTAACCATAATTGTTGATACACTTTTGTGTATGTCGCTTGTTATTAGATACAACTGTGATTGTACGGTCTTTGTTTACTGTGTCTTTGTATGTTTGGTTGTGTCGACCAAATCAAGGTATCCTCCTATCTTGGTTTCATACGACGTTTTAGTTTGTCTGTGTTAAACAGTTGCATGTGTGCATACTATTGAGTCTTGTGTACGTCATGTCTGTGACACGCTCTCCGAAGAAAGCATTCTCTGCATATAGGAATGCTTCGTATGAGCAAGGTGTTGCTCGTTCGAGTCACCAGCTTCGTACAAACGAAGCATTGTAAACAAGTTGTCTTAGTTGTTTCGTACGAGCGAGTGAATGCTTCGTACGAACCAACTTGTTCGTATGAGCATCTTTGGAGCAGTTCTTCGTGTGTAACAGTGTGTTCCGTATGTCTAGGAACGTACTTCATACGAATGACTAGCATGGACACTATATAAACAGACATGCACCTCTCAATCAGAGGTTGGTCATTCTGGTCACCGGTAAAAGTCGAACTAGCAGTTGAGCAGAGGAAGACACAAGAGCACAGGCAGTTTGTATGAGTCGTATGAGCATTGTTTGTATATGTTTGTACTAGTTCCCATCAGTTAATCAAGATATTGAATCTTCGGTTATCCCGTATTCTTACTTTGCTTTGGTTTGCATTCACACTTGGATTCCGCAGTTGTATGTGTGTTGCATGAACAAGGAGGCATGTTTAACTTGATCCTCAGGTGGACCTTCAAGTGGTATCAGAGCGTTGGCTCTCTTCCTTGTTCAAAACCAAGCTTAGTATTGTGTCTGAGCTAGTTTGAAGATTTCTTGAAGTGTTCTTGAACTCACAGCAGAAAACTTAAGTTTTGAATAGATAACTAACTTAAAACTTAGTTAAAATCTATTATATCCAGAAAATTTTGATAAAAACTGAGTTAGATTACATGGAGACATGTTAAAATCTGGTTTTTCTTAAAATTTACTTTTGTTCAAGTTGAACACATTTGCTGAAGAAACTCATCAGAATAGTGTTTTAGGGTTGACAAATTTTCTGACATTTGGACTTGGACTGTTATGACTGTAAAAGCTGATGGAATGTTTGTTTTCTTAACTAAAATTGGGCAAGACAACAGGCCACTTTCGAAATCAATCTGTACAAGAAAAGGAAAGTTTTCACCAACCAACCCTGCAAAAGATTCCTCCGGAAAACACTGCGAAAAACAGTCTGTATGAATAACCCATTCGTATGAAGAACCAAGCTGCTCGTGTGAAAGAAACTCATCCGCATGAACAAGTTGGTTCGCACGAAGGAGCTCATTCGTATGAAGCAAGTTGCTCATACGAAGAACACTTATCCGTATGAAACATTGGTTCGTACGAATAACCTTCGTTATTTTTTGTTTTTCATATTTCAGATTTTCAAAGCTGTGTGCTTTTCAAATATTTTCAAAATTGTGAATTTTTAAGAGGGAACTGTTATTTTCAAACTTTAAACCTTTCACTTTTCATAATCAAGAAAATATAATGAGTTCTAACCGTGGGATGCGAGTAGTGGTTCAAGCTCAAATCAGGAATCCTCGCAAAGCTCCGCAACCTCATGGGTTCAGTCTTTGATGCCTCAACATACAGCCATGATCTTTGCAAATCAATGGGCGTGTGTAGCGAACCAGAACCAGAGCATCCAAACTCTTCTAATGAGCAAGTGAAACAGGGAGCAATAACCGTCCATCGAAGCTAAATCACATGAACGATTATCCTTCGTGGAAAAGTCGTTTTCACACTTATGTTCTCGGTCAAAATACAGAACTGTGGACGTGTTTCACTACACCCTATAAAGAATCACTCGAAGAAGCCAGGTCAAATCCAACCTCCTTGGCCAATCTAGATGAAAGTGACAAGAAAGCATATGATCTAGAGAAAAAGGCCTTTGCTATCCTAACACAAGCTCTTCACAAAGATATTCATCATCAGTTTGTGTATTGTATGACCACGAAAAATTTGTGGGATACTTTGGAAGCGAGAGGAGAGGGTAATGCTACTACCAGGAAGATTCAACATGATATGCTCAAGAAGGAGTTTGAAGGTTTCATGTTTATGGAAAATGAAATGTTGAATGATATGACCACATGTTTTTATCATCTGCTCAGTGAGATGTACTCTTACAAAGTGTTAGAAGCACCCCAAGAAATTGTGATGCGATTTGCTGATGCTTTACCACCGAAATGGGGTCAATTTATTGACTTATTAAAACATACAGGTGTTTTTGACTCAATTAGTATTTATGAATTTGTGCAGAAACTGGAGAACAAGAACGAAGAAGAACTTTGGAAGGCACAAAGAGTCACTGTTCCACAAAACCCCGAGATGTACTTCAGATGTATTAATGCAGGTACAAGTTCAAGCCAGCAACCGAAGCTGCAAACCGCGTTTGTGTCAAGCATGAACCCCTTCCTACCACAACTTGTTCAACCAAGTCAGTCTGCAGGCTCAAGTACTCAAGCCTATGGACAAGCCTTTGATCCGAAAGCCTTCCTTCCACAGCCAAGAGATTTAGCACATCAAGCTCCACAGCAAGCTCCTCAACAAGCTTCATGGAAGCAATTTTCAATCTGCAAATCCCAGCACTGTCAAACTTGACACGTCACATCTCTCCAAAGTCAGTGTAGAAGTTGCACATGAGCATATGGAACTTCTCAACACAATGGTCAGTGCTTATTGTGGTCTAGTTGCAGGTCAAATAGGAAACATCAATTTGACAAACGAAGACTACCAACAAATTGACCGAGATGAAATGGAGCTGATGGACATCAAATGGGCATTTACAAGAGCTGTGAGAAGAGCAAAGGACTACATGCGGAGAACAGGGAGAACCAGTTTGGAAAGCAAGAAAGATAAAAAATACGGCTTTGATAAAACTGTCGTAACTTGCTTCAACTGCGGAGAAAGAGGTCACTTCAAACGGAAATGCACAAGACCCAGCAAGGAAGGAAATCACAACCCCTTTCGAAATCAGTCTCAACCACCCAACACAGCTTAGTTCAACAATGAGAGAATAATGGTAGCTGTTGGCAACTCTAACAGTACCAATCAATAAGGACCTTCAAACACACATAGAGCTTTGGTAGTTCAATCTGATGAGGCATGCGATTGGTCAGTTCAATTGGGAACTGAGAACAACGGAAGAACTGCATGCTATGCGAAGATCGTCGATCAAATGAAGCATGTTCACAGCCTTAGTACTCCAGATAATGATGACACTTCTGGGTATGCTGGTAGTTCTGATGAAGAGTGTTCAAGTGCAGGTGGTTATGGATCTGATTCTGAGATCAGAAACGAGAGTGATGCTGAGGTTAGCAAGTTGCTGAGGTAAGCTGAGAAGATGAAGAGTGAAAAAGTGGGTCTGATGAGGAAAGCAAAAGCTGCAGTAAAAGAAACAGAGAAACTCTTTACAGATGGTGCAGCCTTCCCTCATCACACTGCCTTCATGGCAAACGTTGCAGGTTCTACAAGTCAGGTAAATTCTGACTCTCCTAAAGTTTCAATGACTGTGTTGAATTGAAAACAAAATATGAAACAATTAACAGTCATAATCAAAATTTAGTTGTTGAACTATCAAAGTGCAAAGAGGCGAACTTGGCTCTAACTCGGAATGAAAAGGAATTCAAATCTATAATAGAAACCCTTAAGAAAAGCGTTTCTGAATTGACAAAAACAGCTTTGAATAAACAGATAGGAATTAATAACTATATTAATCTCCTAGAAGAAACTAAGAAAGAGTTAGCCATCGCCAAATGCGAATATGATGCGAGCCAGCTCAAATTGGAAAGTTATTCTAACTCCTGATATGTGCTTGATCATATCATTGATGTTCAAAAGCTAAAGGGAGATGCTCAATGCATTGGGTATAAGTCATGTCTACACCCAGTGAAACACAACTATACCAAAATGCCTGGTGAAGAGGAGGTGCCTCTCTTTGAACCCTCTGTACCACTTAATCCTGAAGAATTTGCAGCAGGATTGGGGTTCAAACTAGAAAACTCCTCACAAGAACCAAGCAAGCAAGAAAATTCGTCATCTGATGTTGATCAAAATCCAGCAGAAATAGAGGAAGATGATACATCAGATGATGAATCAATCAGAAGTGATCAGGATCAATCTCTTGATAAGGGGAAAGGAGTAAAATTATATGCTGCTCCCAGTACTTAACATGTTGAAAATCAAGAGAATGAATCTAAGAAATCTATCAAGACAAAAGTGCCTTCAGATAAAACAGATAATGTGTTGTATACTCTGGTTGGAGATAAGAAAATCTACTCAAACAAAGATTTTCCAATTAAAAAAGGAAATCCAAGCTCTATAGATGAGGTTTTGAAAATTCAACAACCAAATTTTTAGAGAAGGAAAAGCCAACCAAATTACAACCATTATCATCTTCAAGAAAAAAACAAGAGAAGCGAGTTGAAAAGTCTAAAGTTCCACAACCAAAGGTTGAAGCAAAAGGCTCTCGCTACAAGAAGAAGGTTAAAATGTTAAATTTGTGAGTTCTTCGGGTACTGATAAAGTCGAGACTTTCAAAGGCAAGTCTAATATAGATTTTGTAAATAAAGTCAAGATTTTAAAAAGAAACAGTCAAAATAATTACACTCAACACACAAATGGGTGTAATGAAAATGAGCCCAGTACCTCAAGACCCACAAGTTCAACATCAAGTCGTGAAACGCGATCTCCTAATTTTGTTGAAAGGAGAACATGTTTCAAATGTGGAGATTTTGGCCACACTATCAAAAATTGTACAAATCCAGCCAAACCAAGATTTGTTGAGAGAACCCCTCATGAACCAACTTGCCAACGTAGATCTGTTTCTCCAACACAAGATAAACGGATTATTAAAGAACAAAAAGAGAAACAAAAACATAAACAAGTAAAAGCAATTGAAAACGCTTTAAAACCGGATTCTTCACAAAAGAATCCAAGATCTTCAAATTTAATAAAGCCAGAAACTGTTAAAACTGTAAATAATAGTCAATCTGGTAGTAATCAACAATCTTGGAAACCGAAGACCGGTAGTGGTTCAAGAGGTAGAGCACAATTTTCAAATCATCAAGAAATTGAAATCACATTTCTTGATAATAAGAGGCGACCCAAGACCACTAAGGCTTGGGTCCCTATCTCAAACTGATCTGGTTTTTTAATTGTGCAGGGTGTTTCAGGAGGAACTGTGAATAGTCATTGGATTGTTGATAGTGGAACATCAAGGCACATGACGGGTGACTTACGGCTTCTGTATGATGTGAAAAGCATTCGGGGTGGTTATGTTGCCTTTGTTGTTCATAAAGGTGGATACATCACTGGAGAAGGAACGGTCTCCAATGGTGTTGTGAGTTTTGATAAGATCAATTATGCGCGGCAAATTGATCACAATCTTCTTAGCGTTTCTCAAATCTGCGACAAGAAGTTTATGATACATTTTGATGATATCGGTTGTTATGTGCTGAAACCCGGATTCAAGATCCCGAAAGAATGGATTCTCTTATCTGCTCCAAGAATCAGCGACTTGTATATTCTTGATATGAGCCAAGCTATTACAACATATGCGCAAGTCACATGTTTTGTCTCAAAAGCCACGAAAGGGAATCAATCTCTTGGCACAGACAGATGGGACACATTCACCTGAGGAAAATGAACTATTTGGTGAAGAATAATCTTATGAATGGTGTACCGGTCAAGAATTTTCATCGTCAAGACGTCTGTGTATCATGTCAAAAGGGCAAGCAAGTTAGAAAATCTCATCCCGTGAAGAAGATCAACACTATGAATATGCCTCTGGAACGTCTTCATATGGACCTTTTTGGACCTATGAAACACAAGACTACCTTTGGTGATTCTTATTGTCTGGTAGTTACTGATGACTACTCCAGATTTTCATGGGTGAATATGCTGGCACACAAGAGTGAAGTTCCTAATATCCTCAAGAATCTCCTGACATAGTTAGAAAATTTGTACAATCTGAAGGTAAGGAGAATCAAAAGCGACAATGGCACCGAATTCAAGAATCAACTTATGGATGAGTATTGTTCTTCAAAGGGCATTTTGCATGAGTAAGTTCTCGCTACACTCCACAACAGAATGGTGTCGCTGAGAGGAAGAATAGAACTCTGATTGAAACAGCAAGAACTATGATAGTGGAATCAGAACTTCCCGTTCAATTTTGGGGAGAAGCTATTGCAACTGCATGTTACGCGATGAATAGAGTTCTAACGGTGAAGAGACATGGGAAGACATGCTTTGAGTTGCTACATAAAAGGAAACCGGATGTTTCTTTCTTAGAACCTTTTGGAGCTCCATGCACTGTGATTGATCCACATGAAAAGTTTGGTCCAAAAGCTATCGAAGGTTTCTTCCTTGGATATGCTACTCCATTCAGGGTGTGGAATTTGTCTTCAAAAAGGACTGAAGAATGGGGTGAAGTCAAGGTTCAGAGATACACAGAATCAGTAAGAGCTCCGGGTGCTCCTTGGATATTCGACTACAATGGACTGTTCGACTCCTTTAATCTGCCAACTTTTGATGATACATCTGCTGCAGCTCAAATGTTACTGGAAAGTGATATGGCAGTTGACTCGTCATTAGTTCGACCAATTATTGTTAACCCTCAAGTGTCGACTTCGGTTAACAATCTTGTTCAAAATGAGGAATTCGTAGATGCTGCAGATTATAATGTTTCATCAGAAGATGATGAGTTTCATGATGCAAATGAAGCAACCTCTGGTGCGGTTCCTGGTATTTCTGATGTCACGTCAAATGTACACCTCAAGGGATGACTGAAGGTCATGCATCTACATCCTCATCAAATCCCGCACTCGATTTGACTGTTGATCTGAATATCAACAATTTGGGTATAAACTCTCGAGTTCCCAATGTTCCAGAAACTCGAATTCATAATACCCATCCTCAGCAGAATATTATTGGAGATGTCCAAAGTGGTGTGCATACACGTAATCAGCTTCAAAATAACCAGAATGCTAGACTGTATTCGGAAATAAGAGAATCAGGGGGACAGAACGATTGGTCTTTTGCCTGCTATGTTTGCCAAGTTGAACCAAAATCTTGGAAGGAGGCAATGAAAGAAGACTCTTGGGTTGAAGCCATGCAGGAAGAACTTCAGCAGTTTCAGAAATTGGGTGTGTGGAAGTTAGTTGACAGACCTGGCAACTACAAGAAGATTGGCACTCGATGGGTTTACAAATGCAAGAAAGACGACCGAGGTGTTGTTGTGAGAAACAAAGCGAGATTGGTTGTTCAGGGCTTTAATCTGGTAGAAGGCATTGATTACAATGAAGTTTATCCACCGGTTGCACGACTTGAGGCCATAAGAATTTTCTTGGCTTATGCGTCCTACAAGAAGTTCACCGTTTATCAAATGGATGTGAAGAGTACATTTCTTCATGGTGTGGTTGAAGAAGAGGTATATGTTGAGCCACCGCCAGGTTTTGAAGATCCAATCCATCCTGACAAGGTTTGGCTTCTCAACAAGGCGTTATATGGTCTTCATCAAGCTCCAAGGGCTTGGTATGAAACGTTTTCTACCTATCTTCTGAAGAATGGTTTTCGACGAGGATTCATCGACTGTACTCTCTTCATCAAGGAAAGGAATGAGGATTTGCTACTAGTGCAAGTAATGTTGATGATATTATTTTTGGGTCTACCAATGATCGAATGTGCAAGGAATTCGAACAAGTTATGCAGGAGAAGTTCGAGATGAGCGCCATGGGAGAAATTACTTTCTTTTTAGGTTTGAAGGTTCAGCAATCAAAGGAAGGAATCTTCATTCATCAAACCAAGTACATCAGGGATATTCTCAAGCAAATTCAATTGGACGACTCAAAGCCTTTGGGAACTCCATTAGCTCAGAATCATGGGATTACTCCAGACGGAATGGGTGAACATGTGGAACCATCTCTCTACCGTGTTATGATCGGATCTCTCATGTATCTTACTGCTTCAAGACCCGATATAATGTACCCAACATGTCTTCTGGCGCGCTATCAGTCTAGTCCGAAAGTTTCTCATTTGATGGTTGTGAAAAGGATCTTTTGTTATTTAAAGTGTCGCCCGAACACTAGTCTCTGGTACCCTAAGGATGATAACTTTGATCTGACAGCATTCAATGATTCTGATCATGGTGGCTGCAAAATAGATGCAAAATCAACAACAGCGGGATGTCAGTTCTTGGGAAATCGCCTAGTCACGTGGCAATGCAAAAAGCAGACTTGTGTAGCTACATCAACCTGTGAAGCTGAGTATATTTCAGCCTCTAGTTGCTGCTCGCAGGTTCTATGGATTCAACAGCGGATGCGGGACTACAGTTTTGAATTTCTATCTACTCCTATTTTTTGTTGATAATGAAGCTGCTTTACATATCACTCGGAATCCTGTACAGCACTCAAAAACAAAACACATTGAGATTAAGTATCATTTCATATGAGATTGTTATGAAAAGAAACTTATCAATGTTGTTAAAATCCACATCGATCACCAACGTGCCGACCTTTTTACAAAAGCTTTTGACAAATCTTGTTTTGATTATCTACTTTTGGTCAATGGCATCAAAGTGAAACCCGAGTTACTCAACAGTGACTATTTTTCTAAAAATCTAAAACTACAAAAAGATTTTCCAATTTTCTTAGTTTTATATTTTAGGGGGAGAAATTTTCAAGAAAAACAAAAATATATCTTTTACTTATTTACCTTCTATATTTAAGGGGGAGAAAATTTGGAAAAATACAAAAACAATAGAAAACCCAAAAATCAAAAATGAGTTTCTTGGATAAGACAAGTTGAAGATAATGAAATACACTGGTAATCTGTCATAAACAAGTCAAAGACAAAAATGAAAATTGATAAGTAGCTTTACTAATAATGTATCGGTAGGCTCACAATCAGACTAAAATATGCAGGTTGATACAAACTTAATGGACTGCAAGCCAGGTGGGAACCATTCATTGGCATATGGTCTTGGTAACGAAATTTTGTTTGATATTATGCAGAGGATCTGAGATATACAGTCTTTATGCTAACTTATCATCTGGGTATCATGGTTGAATCTTTTACAGAAAAATAACGGTGGCGCAAGTCTAGAACTTCCGTGATACCATACACACGTGTACATACTGCATACGACCTCAAATAAGTGATAAAAATATCACATCCACCCAAAAATAAGTGATAAAATATCACAGCTTTATGCGGGAGCTAAGTTCGTCTCTCTGTCAGTACGATGGTACTAACTTGTTCACGGACTTACTCATGTGCCCTGCATGCATATGAAAATCAAGTTCATCATCAATAAGTGATTTAATCACATAGGGCTTGTTTTCAAAACAAAATAAGTGAGTATCTCACATCATATACGTCAAAACAGATGATAAGCAGTATACTCTCCGATAAGATTTTCTCTCGAGCATATCTTGATACGGGAATGTGTCGTGAAGTGGTTGAACATCGGCTAGTAAGTATAAATCATACACTAATCATATCTCCTAATCATGATTACATCTGATAAGTCGAGCTTACATGGACAACAATACCGATAATCATAGTAGAATATTTATTTATTCAATTTGATGTTTTAACAAAACCTGTTTTTGTCAAGATTAAATGTTGGTATGATTCTCTTACCTTCAAACTCTGAAAAAGATTGTCTGGTAAATATTTAGTGTTAGTAGTTATTTTAGTTTAGTTTACTATGTTGTTAGATTAAGTTCCTTTGTAGGTCCCCAAGTACTTATAGATCTTGATAGAATCGTCTATCCAATCTAGAGTGCGGAATCCCCTAGATCAGATTTCACAGAAAACACAAGAACACGAACACAATGCCTTTAAACTGTCTTCTATTGATTATCAAACACAAAGTTTTACAATCAATTCAAGACTCTTCTCTCAATCTCTCTGAAGCAATTCTTTCTGCCATTAAACAATAGAACCAGCAACCTTAACCCTAAACACAACCTCCCTATTTATAGAGATAGGTTACGCAACTGGGCTAGGGTTTCCTACATGGACTGCTAATGGGTTTAAAGCCCAATTCGCCTACCATGCTCTCTTTTGTATCTAGTTCAGCCCAATTACTTCTAATTCACTATTACAAAACTAAACCCGCTAACCGTTTATCATTTTACTAATTACAAGATATCCAAAGACCAAATCTAAGTTGTTGTCACAAATATGCACCAACAAACTCCCCCTTGACAATAGCTTCATAAAATAACTTAGTCTTCAGTCTTCTTGCAATCTTCAGTATCTTTGAAAAACATTGGTCTTTGGATAGCTTCAGCTTTAACAGTATCTTTGAAAAACATTGCTCTTTCCAGTCTACATACTGTCAATCTGACCTCTTTTGAAACCATGTTTTAACAAATGTGCTGACAGTGTCTCATACCATGCCCTAGGTGCCTGATGCAACCCATACAATGCCTTATCAAGTCGATAGACTCGATCTAGATAGTCTGGATCAGTAAACCCATCTGGTTGTGAGACATACACCACTTCTTGGACCTTCCCGTAAAGAAATGCACTCTTCACGTCGAGTTGGGAAACTTTGAAGCCCTTGAATGAAGCAAAAGCTAGGAACAAACGAATTGCCTCCAACCTTGCTACTGGTGCAAATACTTCATTATAATCAATCCCCTCTTGCTGATTGAACCCTTTCACTACCAACCGAGCCTTATTTCTTATCACAATCCCTCGGTCGTCTTTCTTGCACTTAAACACCCACTTGGTGCCTATTTCTTTCTCTCCTTCAGGCAAGTCAACTAGCTCCCAAACTTTCAACTTCTTGAACTGAGCTAGTTCCTCTTGCATAGCTTCAACCCAACAATTGTCTTTTAGAGCCATATGAACATTCTTCGGCTCCTCTTGGGCAATAAAGCAGCTATACAAACATTCATAATTTAGCCCAGTAATCGACGTAAACAAACAGGAACCTTCGAGCACACATCTTCTTGTCTGAACACCTGCAGCAGGATCACCAATGATGTTTTCAACTGGATGATCTCTGTGTACTCGTGTGGTAGCAATAGTGTCAACAACCAGATTATCTCCCATATTGGATCCAACCTCCCCCTGAATAGTAGCAGTAGCAAACGGATTAGTGAAATCTTCCCCCTGAATAGGTTCAGACTCACTATCACTGGAGTCCTCTGGAGCTGCACTGGAAGAAGTTTCTGGAGCATCTGTCATCGATACACTCGATCTAGGCATGAAGTCACACTCTCCATCTTCACTGATCATAATATGGATCACTTGAGACTCATCTGCATTAGAAAAATCAGGAATATTAAATGAGTTAAAAGCACTGTCATAATCATATAATATAGCAGGACCACTCGTTGATTGTTGAGGCGAATAACTAGTGATTTCCATGTTAATCACAACCTCAATTTTACCAGTTTTTAGATTAAAAACCCTTTTATTCGGTGTTCCAGGCATATAGCCTAGAAAGTAACCTTCATCAGCTACCTTACCGAATTTTTGCTTATCTTTGTTACGCACAATGGTGCAGGGTAATCCAAATGGTTCAAAGCCTTTTAAGTTTGGTTTTCGGTTAAACAATAGTTCGTGACACGTTTTGTTAAACCGTTTAACCGTTAAAACTTTGTTCAGGACATAGCAAGCTGTGTTCACAGCTTCTCCCCAGAAGAGAACTGGAAGCTTTGAATCACATAGCATAGTCCTTGCTGCTTCAATCAACGTCCTGTTCTTCCGCTCAGCGACTCCATTCTGTTGAGGTGTATAAGGAGCAGAATATTGATGTTCAATTCCCTTGCGAAGACAATAGAGATCCAGAACTTGGTTCTTGAACTCCGTGCCATTATCACTCCTTATCCTCTTGATCCGTGCATCATGGACATTTTCCAATTTTGTAAAAAGATCAATCAGCATCTCCGCTGTCTCATCTTTTGTACCTAAAAAGAAAACCCATAATAACGTGAGTAATCATCAGTGACAACTAAACAATAGTACTTTCCACCTATGCTCCTTACGTTCACTGGGCTGAATAGATCCATATGAAGTAATTCATAAGGGGCATCTATGGAATTTACTGTTTTAGACTTGTGAGGTTTCTTATGTTGTTTTCCCTTTTGACATGGAAGACATTTATCTTCCACGTGAAACCTATGCACTGGCACCCCTTCCACTAAACCATTTTTAATAATATAGTTCATTTTTTGGTAGTGGATGTGGGCCATGCGTCTGTAACAAAGACTCCACCTCAGATGCTTTTGATAGTAAACACGCCACCACATTCGAAGAATCCTTAGCACCCATGTCCATGACATAAGTATCGTTTCTCCTTGGCGCTTTCATCGCTATCCAGTCATTCGGTATCACCAAATCAGGTTTCAGCACCAAAGCTTCAGACTTTGTAAAATGGACCGAGTGACCCTTATCGCAGACTTGAGACACGCTCATCAGATTGTGCTTCAGCTGCTCAACATAGTTCACTTTGTCCAGTGTGATCTTCTCGTTAGTCACTTTTCCTCATCCTGTAATGTGCCCGCCTTTAGCACCTGCAAAATTCACATATCCACCATCTATATTCTCAAACTCAGTCAACAGCCTCGCATCCCCCGTCATGTGCCTGGAGCAGCCACTATCAACATACCACAAGTTGATAATCCTCCTTAGCATCTCCTGCACCACCCAACAAAATTAGTTATATTGGGGGACCCAAGCCTTAATGGTCTTGGATCTTCCAGATTCATCAATCACATCCAGTACCAATCACTCCTAACAGGAGTCTTGGATCTTAGACCTGTTGATGGAAATGTTTTTTGATTTCCACTAGGTCTGTGGTCCTGAGGTTTCCTAACCAAGTTTGGACTTTGTGACCTTTGAAAATTATGATTTTAGTTCCATGAATTTTGATGATAATAATTCTAAAGCCATCATTATAAAAATTTCGACTACCAACATTCTTGTATCGATTTTGATATTGACCTTGACTTCTGAAATTATTTGATTGACCATTAAAGTTATTCATTCTTGGTGAACTACTTCTAGGCCGATCATATCTGCCTGATGTAGATGCAGACTGAAATCTTTGTTGATTTCTTCGAAAACGAGGAACTTGGTGAGTTCCTTTTCAGCCTTATCTACACCAACAGCAACACTCTGTTGCTTGGTAGCAGACATCTTTGGTGAGTTAACCTTCTTCTCACCATCACCACTTTTTGCTGCTGATTTTTCTCTCTGCCTCTCACTTACCTGTGCTTCAACCTTTTTGTTAGGACAGCAGCTAGCTACATGTCCCTTTTCATGACATTTGAAGCAAGATTTTCTAGCCGAAGACTTCTTTACAGAAGCCTCTTGCTTAGCCTCATCAGGTGAAGGTGATGGTGATGATGATGATGCTTTAGAAGGATCTTGTTTAGTTTGCTTAACTTCTGATTTTTCTTTATTTTTATTTTTAGCAAACTGCACATTTGACTCTTTAGTAATAACAGGAACCTCTTCGTTCATATCACTCCCTTTAAAAAATCAACATTTCTAACAAAAATTTGTTTTTGATTTTTAGGGTGTGTATTCTTTGTTTTCAAAACTGGTTCCCTGTTATTGTCCTTCTTGGCATTTTCAGAACCATCAACATCCTCTAATGTGGAACTACCATGTGTAGTTAACACAAAGTCTGCAAGCACTTCTTCATCTGGCAGGAAAGAATAGTCGTGACCAAGAGGTGGTGGAACTTCATTCAGACCTTTGAAGCCCACACAAGTCTTGCCATTACTCTTCTTCAAGCCATTCATCATGTGTTTCATGACAAAAGATGAATCTCTGAATTGATTTAACTTCTTTTCAAGCTCACAAATTCTAAGTTGTGCTTCAGACAACTCTTTGCACTTTTCATAAACCTCTTTTGTTTTCTCACTCATCGTATCATGAGCTAAATCAATAACTTGAAGTTTTTCGTTTAGCTTACAGGTTAGAATATTAATTTCTTCTTCATAACCTTTAATTTTCTTCAAGTATAATGACTCATTTTGTTTTACGAAAAAGTTTGATTCTTTTAGGTTTGAGAGCTCATTAGCCAGACTTTGGTTGTGCTTTGTTAATGTGTAAACCTTAATTTGCAGTTCACGACACTTCAAACAAACAGAACTACTAGAGTTAGAACATACCTCGCCTGTTGATTGGTTTAGATCAGCCATGAAAGCATCAAAATCAGCAGCCATCTTCTTCTCTGTAGCCTTCTGTTCTCCATCAGCTTTCTCAACTACTTTTTCTTGCTCTCCCTCAGCATCAGCTTTCACTTCTTCATCAGCAACTGGAGCTATCTCAGCCATGAACGTCTGTGAGGCGTTGTTATCACTCTCCAGATGAACACTCCAATCATAAGAACCCTCTCTGGCAGTAGAAATCAGGGCCTTTGATCCAGTGTGGTTTGATGCATTCCTATTGCTTGAACCATGACCAGGAGAATCTTGAAAGGATGAACTATAACGAGATTCAGACTTTGCTCTTTGACACTCTCTAGCGAAATGTCCATAGTTGTGAGAATTGTAACACTTCACTTTCGACTTGTCAAAGCCCACACTCTTGCCAACGAACTTCCTACCTGTTCTGTTCATAAATCTCTTCACCCTTTTAGAGATCATGGCCATCTGCCATTGCAAATCCATCTCCTCTAAGTCCTCAGGGTTGATCTGATCATAATCTTCATCAAACGTAGCAGGATCATATATTTTCCCTGAATACAGTTCTCATAGGAAGCAACGAAAGAAGCAAGCAATGCCAGGTGATCTTCAGCACTTTTGACACTCAGAGGCATAGACTTGGAACTGTTGTTACTAGATTGTTGTCTCTTAGCCCCTGATGAGCCTCCTGAAGCAGCAACAAAACATACTTCTCCTTCAGAATTAGTCACGACCTATTCATTCTCACATGAGAGAAACGCAGTTGCAGTGTCACTAGAAGCATTGTTGGAAGACGAAGGTGTAAGACCTTTATATATCCCCGGATCTTGAACCTGATCATAACCCGTTTCCTTCTTCTTCATATTGAGCTCATAAGCTCTCAACTTTCCAACAACTTCTTCCAAGTCTTTCTTTTCGTAATCAGCTTCACCCTTTATCATCAACGTGTAAATATCCCACTTTGCAGGTAAAGCAGCCAGCAACTTGTCGTTTATCTCCACATCTGTGTATCCCTCTATGTCATAATTATCGATTTCTGACATCAGATGATAATATCTCGTGATAATATCTTCTAGGGATTCATTTCTCATTCCTTTGAACACAACAAACTGTTTTTTCAGCAGATCAACCTTATTCTTCTTTACATCTGTATTGCCCTCATACCTCTTTTCTAAAGCATCCCACATTTCCTTTGATGTTGTATAACGCTTGAATGTATGTTTGATGCCATCAGGTAACGACATCTTGATAGCAGCTAAGGCCTTCTTTTCAAATTCATACATCCTCTTTTCAGCTTCAGACATGTTGACATAAGCAGTAACACGTTGTCTTCCCTCAAAATCATGCATTGGGTTAGCGTACCCATCTTGAATACAGATCCACATCCGTGTGTCCAGATATTCAATAAAGGATTGAAATCTATCCTTCCAAGTAAGATAGTTCTCCACCTTCAGCATCTTTGGAGGTTTATTTGTGGTACCTGCCTCATGCTCCATCCTCAACAGCTCATTTAAGTTTGACATATTCAACATTTTTACCGAACCGGCTCGTTAAAAACGTTAAAACTTGTCCGAAATGAGTGGTTACCAAATTATACCGTTAGACTCGTCTCGATGATACGATTCTAATGATGTATATTGTCCGATAGTGATTTTCAAAATTTTCATGCCTTTTTTTTGTCCTAAAAATCAACCGAGTCTAACTGTCCAAACGGTTCGTTGAAATTATCTGTGGATCAATTTCTATGTCCGAAAATGTTTAACTCTGGTTACGTCAGCTGGTTAGGTTTCCACCTTCTTGTGAGAAACTCGGAACAGTGTTAAATGCGGAATGGTAACTCTGATTGACAATCCGAAATGAAAATCCGGAACAGTAATCTGAATTACTAATCCGAAATGGTGATCTGGAATAGTGATCCGAGATGAAATCCGGAATGCACTGTTCTGATCCGAAATGGAAATCCGAAATAGACTACTCTGATCCGAGATGGAATCCGGAATAGTTCTAATCCGAAATAGTTCCCAATCTGAGATGGAATCCGGAATACAATTCTGCTTCGAAATTTCAATCCGAAATGGCTTTTCTGATCCGAATTGCACTGTTTTCCAGATCCGAAATGCAAATTCTGATCCTAAATTCAAGTCTTCAATCCGAATTACTATGCTTTTTAATCCGGAATGCCTTTCTTCAATCCGAATTGCTTGCTGTTAAATCGAAATACCTGCAAAAAATCCAAAATACCTACAAAACCCTAAATCAGCCATCAAAACCCTAATTCAGCCGTCACAAACTTCAAGAACAGCCTCCAAAACGCCCAAAAATCCATTTTTTCTGCTGTCACGATTCTGAACCGAGCAATAATCAAGAGCCGAATGCTCTGATACCAATTGTTGGTCCCCTAGTCCTTATGGATCTTGATAGAATCGTCTATCAAATCTAGAGTGCGGAATCCCCTAGATCATATTTCACAGAAAACACAAGAACACGAACACAATTCCTTTAAACTGTCTTCTATTGATTATCAAACACAAAGTTTTACAATCAATTCAAGACTTTTCTCTCAATCTCTCTGAAGCAATTCTTTCTGCAACTAAACAATAGAACCAGTAACCTTAACCCTAAACACAACCTCCCTATTTATAGAGATAGGTTATGCAACTGGGCTAGGGTTTCCTACATGGATTGCTAATGGGTTTAAAGCCCAATTCGCCTACCATGCTCTCTTTTGTATCTAGTTCAGCCCAATTACTTCTAATTCACTATTACAAAACTAAACCCGGTAACCGTTTATCATTTTACTAATTACAAGATATCCAAAGACCAAATTTAAGCTGTTGTCACAAATATGCACCAACATCCTTTTTCAATTAGCCAAAGTTGAGACACAAAGGTTTTTCTACCAAGATAAGCCATAAAAACCATTTGTTTTGATATCACAACTTCATAAAGTACTTTCTTACAATGATAAACCTAATGGAAACATTAACTGCTAAGCACAACAATTGACAGAATGGTATCATTCTCGAAATTCTACACTGGTTAAATATTTTAATATTTTTTAAGGCATGTTTGAAATGAGCAAAAAGCGAGTGAACACTCAGTGGAATGAGAGATGCAGAGCAAAGGAAATCCAAGATCAACAAGATTCGGTTACTAAACCATGGCAATCCTGATGCTTCGGCCTCATCCTCGCAACAAACAATTTCTACAATCAACTCTAGTGGTAGAATCAAATGCACAGCATATAGTGACCGATCTAGTTACCGATCTGCAGTTACAAGAGGAAACAGGAAAGGTTTGATGTTTCTAGAAAATTTGAAGACCTGATGCTCTATCAGTGGATAGCAGATCTTCAGGGGGAGTTTGTTGATACTCCAGGCCATTCAAGTATGAAGACCAAAGACCAAAGACCAAGCAACAGCCAAGGGGGGGTTTGTTGATACACTTTTGTGTCTGTCGCTTGTTCTTAGTTACATCTAAGATTGTACAGTCTTTGTTTACTGTGTCTGATAAGTTTGGTTGTGTCAACCAAATCAAGATATCCTCCTATCTTGGTTTCGTACGACGTTTTAGTTTGTCTGTGTTAAACAGTTGCATGTGTGCATACTGTTGAGTCTTGTGTACGTCATGTCTGTGACACGCTCTCTGAAGAAAGCATTCTCTGCGTATAGGAATGCTTCGTACGAGCAAGGTGTTGCTCATACGAATCACCAGCTTCGTACGAATGAAGCATTGTAAACGAGTTGTCTTACTTGTTTCGTACGAGCATCTTTAGAGCAGTTCTTCGTGTGTAATAGTGTGTTCCGTATGTCTAGGAACGTACTTCGTATGAATGACTAGCATGGACACTATATAAGCAGACATGCACCTCTTAGTCAGAGGTTGGTCATTCTGGTCACCGGTAAAAGTCGAACTAGCAAGTTGAGCAGAGGAAGACACAAGAGCACAGGCAGTTGTATGAGTCGTATGAGCATTGTTTGTATATGTTTGTACTAGTTCTCATCAGTTAATCAAGATATTGAATCTTCGGTTATCCCGTATTCTTACTTTGCTTTGGTTTGCATTCATACTTAGATTCCGCACTTGTATGTGTGTTACATGAACAAGAAGGCATGTTTAACTTGATTCTCAGGTGGACCTATAATAATAATAAAATTAAGAAATTTGGTAATACATCTCAATCACAGTGACAACCAAAAATTCTTAGTGAAATTTAAAAAGAAAAGTACTATTTTCAAGTGAAATTTATCATATTAATAAGTAAAAAAGTGTAAATAGTTTTTCAATATTATTAAGCGGATGATTATGAATCGGTTTTTCTGACCCATTTTGACTCGACTTGTTTTAACTCAACCACTTTGTGCCCCTCGTATAAAAAATTCTAAATCCACCACTGCTTACACCCACTTAACTTTCTAAAAACTTTATGAAATGTCATTTTGACATCCCGAGTTTTAAGTCCTCATTTGTATTATGTATATATTTACGTGTCGGTATAAATTCAAGTTAGTTTATGTTTTGATGTAGATTTTGTCGGGTCAAATATAATACGTTTTCGTGCATATTTTTTATGTACTTTTTCAGTTGTTCTACGTTTTTTAGGTAAATGCTGTTTGGAAAGGAGTCGGGTAAAAAATAATACGTTTTCATTAGACGATATAAATTTAAGTTACTTTACGTTTCGACACGCCGCAATGCGGTACCATCCTTTAACTTAAAAAAACACTATTTTCTTACGTTTCAACGTGATTTTTTAGGTAATAACTCGGGTCACATATAAACATTTTTGTGCTAATTTTTATGTACCTTTTTAAGTTGGCCTACGTTTTGATGTAAATTTTGTTCGGAAAAGAGTGAGGTCAAATATAATATGTTTTCATTAGACAGTATAGATTGGCGTTACTTTATGTTTCGACGCCGCAGCAACACACGTGAGAAATTTACTAGTTTGTATAGATTCATAACCCATTTCAATCAAAATATTATTTCTTTACAAAATAATATAGACCGGGGCAACCAAGTCGTATGTAAATATAATTCTCACCTCTACTCACAAAATACCAATTTCTGGAATTTTATTATATATATAATTTATAAACTCTTTAGCTACAGTGTTTTTTTGTCCTTTTATTATTTGTCTTTTATAAATTTTTTATCTTTCCTTTTTCTTTTCTATTTTTTGGTTTTTTCTTTTCTTTTTTAACATGTAATAAAACGAACAGTCTAATACTTGCCGAACAACGTCAATATCGAAATTGATATTCGTTTTTATTGTTTCGATTGATGTAAAAACATCTCGATATTCTTTGGTCGTACCATGACTTTTTTTTGTTTCTCTTTCGGTAAGTATCGGTATCTTAATGACCCGAACCAATATCAAACGAATTCCTTCCATTAAAGTATTGGGTCGCCCTTTCGCAGAGCGCGGGTGTAACCCACTAGTTTTTTTTATGTATTACAATATGCATACTTATAAGTATTATATAAGACAATTTTTTTAACCAGCCCTCCTTTCTATCACAGCTTATCTTTCTTTGTATTATATACAAGTGGTTAACTAATTCTTACAATTCTCTAAAAAATGATTTTGTATTAAAAGCACCTATACATACAGACATAGTGATGTAGAACACATGCATATAAATATATACACATGCATGTGTATGTATGCATAGACAAGCCAAATGAACCATTAAGGTTCTGACTCAACTACTATATGCATATGGTTAATGGACCACATGTGTCAGCCTTGTAAAGAGATACAGATAAAGAGGGATGGAGATATATGAGAGTTTCATGTGCACATCCATTCTCATGTAATGAGTGTGGTGGCCCTGTTAAGTTAAATGGATCAAATGTGACATGTTTGGCTGGGTCTAAGGTGTGTAACCCATGCTCTTCCCTCCATCCCATTGGCCCCCATGAATTCACTTCATATACATGCTTATACCAGAAATGGAATCCAAAAAATTCATATCCAATTCCATTCAGTTACACGCTAAATAAAAATAAAACGATTTTTATCTGACCCGACCGACACGTCAATCAGTCAAGAAGGATAACTAATGCTTTTTTATATTTGATGTTATGAATAGTGCTTAACTGAATCTTTAAGAATTGGTGGTATGCGTAGTTGTTATATCCCATTTAAGAATGTTGATTCACATAAACAAACAATTTGAGAAAGAGAAAATAACCATGTACAAATCTACAATCAACATGTATCTCGTGTAATATTCATCTCAAATGCGTTATAGGATTATACTGTATAAGATATGTTGTAACTAATCTTGTCAATACTCAAAAGTTGAAGGATTTAGATTGTTTATTTTGTTTTCATTTTATTTTTATTTTATTTTAGTAGCAATATTTAGGCAAGACTAATTTTATTTTATTTAGTTTTCTTATAAAAGTAGGTCACTTGTTCTTCAAAAGGCTATTCAGTATAATTAGGGATTATAGTTTAAGGTTTATGTACATTCAATTTTAATCAAAAAGTCGGTTTTTGTTGAATCCATTGTTTGATTATATTGAAGAATGTCTTATTTCCAATAATTGGTATCAGAGCGGTTTATCAATTTAAAGGTGTAAGGGGGTTTGTTGACCAAACGACAGCAGCATGTTGTAGTAATCAAGGTTATGATCAACAACAACAAGACCGTAGCAATTAAGGAGCAGTGATTGCAGACTTGGTCAAAGGAGAAAACCCAGGGGTAGTGTGGTGTTAGATAGAATCAACAGCATACTACAAAGGTGGTGAAGTAGCGGGTTTGATCAAGGTAGAAGAGAAAGGATGTTGCCTTGTTTCTAGTGGATGGTTCAAGTGTTTGGACAAGTTTTGGATGTGACGCTAGATGAGTTAGAAAACACGGGGTGCAGTGTTGTGTCGGCTACAACAGAGGTGTTGATGCAAAGCGAACACAACCGAGTATTAAGGTGAAAGAAATTCGGGTCTTACTTGGTATTCAATACCTAGGAGGAACTTGACAAGATTAGGGGTTGATTGCTGGAACTAATCTTGTCAAAACTCAAAAGTTGGAGGGTTTAAATTGTTTATTTTATTTTAGTAGGAAGATTTAGGAAACACTAATTTTATTATATTTGGTCTCCTTATAAGAGTAGGTTATTTGTTCTCCAGTGGGTTTTTTATTATAAACAGGGATTATAGTTTAGGGTTTATGTACCTTCAATTTAATCAAATATTTTTTTCTTGTTGAATCAATTGTTTGATTATATTGAAGAAGACCTGATTTCCAACAAGATAGTGCCCAATATTATGTGTTTTTACGAGCTAACTCAAATTTCTCCTTCTATATTTACACTTATGTCTGCCATTTGTCACACCCTGAATTTCCAACAAAATCCCGGTGGACCCGGGTTGGGAGTATCGTGACGTAAGATTGGCATCGTCATAGTCAAACAATTACAGATATCACAGCGGAAGTCTTGGATTTAAAATTATTACAATATAAATGTCCGAATGTTTTAAAATATTATACAAACGGATAGTATACGAAAAGATCCACAGGCGGATCAGATAGAATACAAAGCGATTATGTAAACAGACTACTAGGCTTCAATGCAAGGAATTGCAAATTTCTCTTAAGCATTTGTCAGGCAACTTCCAGCCTATTTACGTACTTTGCAACCTGCGCTTAGTCTTTTGAAGATACGTCAGTTTTCACTGGTAAATACAAATAACCAACACATTTTGAAAATATTTCAAAATCATTTTATGTACACAATGGTACATATATTTTCATAAATAACTTGGATTAACTATTTCTCATTTTATCAGTTTTACATGCTTGTCAATACGTATAGGGCCCGAAAACTATGCCGAGATCATGATTATCCGACACACCACTTTAATACCCTTATTGGGTAAACCCATATTGGATTATAAAAAATTAGCATCTGTCAGGTGTATGCCTACACCCCGTGCTTAGGTCGTGGCCATTTGCAATTAAAGGAGCCGAGGATATCCAGGACACGGTCGTATTAACCCCCAATGTTTAACTTATCAAGCAATACGAATTAAAACGGATTATTTGGATTCCCGACACATAGGTCATTGATCCCATAGCCGACCATGCGGTACTAGTATACCGTATCCCAAGCCCGTATAGGCAAAATAGGTTAAGGGTATTTACTTAAATCTTTAAAATCCAAAGATAATATAAGCACATCCGTTCAAACAAAACAACTAACAAGGTTTCAATTTACTGGAAGGCCCTAGTCTGGAATGACTGGTTTAAATAACTAACTAGAATGTCAATGGGTCCTTTTTAAGTCGTAGACTTGGACCAGTTAACTTTAATATAAAGGAATGCTACGGTACGCTAGGTTAAGCGGTGACCGGATAAAATGTAGTTTAAACCCTCAAAAGTACTAAGACTTGTATAATATGGGTAAACAATATACACTCTGGAATTTGAAATAAAAATGATAAGATTTGACCCGTTTTGGTAAACTTATGTAAATTAGTTACATAAGCTTAACCGTACGCATATAAGCGATACCGGGTAATCGGATGAGTTACAAACAAGTTCTATATGCCAATACACTTTAAATAAGTTGTAACATCAGTAGGTTATCAACTTATATGACTATTAAGGTTTTAAAATCAAAATATGCGCCACAAGGGCGTTTTGGTCATTAAGTAACGACATTTGTGATCTTATATGAAAACTCAGTTTCTGATCAGTTTAATAAATATGTTAATTACATTAACATATCAGTACATAAGTCATTTGCAAGTTCGTTATTGAATAAACCTTATTTCTTGCAAAAAGGGTATTTTGGTCAAAGTATAGCATAATATCGAAACTTGTACAAAAACTCAGAATACGATTATGATCACGTATTATAACCTCAGAGGGTTATGATACATTAAATTACAATCATAATGCAACCTTAAATCAGTAGCAACTAATCTAAATCGGGTCTAACCCGAAAGTCAAAGCAATTATCGAAACTGTTTGACTTTTGGCTTTAAAAGCCTAATAAACGAAATGTAGCTGAAAGGAGCACTTACAAGTAAACTTGAATGGAAAGCTCTTAAGGAACCAGGAACCTCCAGAAGTGATGAGAGAAGTATAAGGTGCGAGTTTAAAGTGTTGCAAACACTTCTATTTATAGTGTTGAAGCTTGAAGGAGGTGGTTCCAGGTGTTAGCAGAAGTCAGAGGGTAAGGACAAGTGTCCTAGAACGTGGCATAGCAGTTTTGAAGCCCCTGGTTTCGAGTTAATGATTTTTGGTAGTTTTGTGTGGGCAACAAGCCAAAATATACCACAACCTCTGATCCAAATGATAATGTCACATCTGTTATAGCTAAGCTCTGTTGAAGACAAAGCTCTGCTGAAGTCTAAGCTCTGTTGTAGCTAAGCTCTGTTGAAGACAAAGCTCTGCTGAAGACAAAGCTCTGCTGAAGACAAAGCTCTGCTGAAGTCTAAGCTCTGCTATAGCAAGCTCTGTTGAAGACAAAGCTCTGCTGAAGACAAAGCTCTGCTGAAGTCTAACCTCTGTTATAGCAAGCTCTGTTGAAGACAAAGCTCTACTGAAGATCAGCAAAGGATGTATCATCAGTGTTTTCTATCAGCAGTGGTTAGCTTAGCAGTGGTTATCAGTGTTTTCTATCAGCAGTGGTTAGCTTAGCAATGTTTATCATCAATGTTTTTTATCAGCAGTAGTTAGCTTAGCAGTGGTTATCATCAGTGTTTTCTGCAGGGTCTAAATGTCTAAGGTCTGCTGTAACTAAGCTCTGTTGAAGACAGAGCTCTGCTGAAGTATAAGCTCTGGTGAAGAAGATCAACAGAGGATGTATCATTAGACCTTTAATGCTTATCTTTTATATAAATTCACAAATGGTCCCTCTCGTCCAACAAGTGGCTCATTTGAGAGTACGTACATTGTAAAGGGTCACTTAGAGGCATAGCTTCAGCAAGTTGACACCTTTAGTCCCTCCACATTCATATTTTCATTTATTGACAAAAATAGTCCCTCTCAACCAATATTAGGCACAATTGAGAGTATGAACACGTGTCAATATATTACTGGACACAAATTTGCGAGATGTTACACCATTAGACCCGAACCCTCAAGGTCATGACACATTTCCATCACACGTTAAACTGCTAGGTTACAAGCCCTTTGATACGCAAGACTATCATATTTTTAATATATATATTCAACATGTGTCGGTTTCACTATGACCCGATCTTGTTTTCAGTTACAAACAATCGATATGGTTTCTAGAGGTGCACAAATTGGGTATTTTTCATACCCGGTTCCGGAATGGAACCAAGTTTGGGTATGAACGAGTATTGAAAAATCGTGTATTGAAAGAATCCAGGTAGGTTTAGAGTTAGGGTACGAGTATTGAAGAGAAAATCCCAACCCTATGTACCTAGTGTAGGGTATGTTCAGGTTCGGTTATAGGAATATCTAAGTAGTGGAACCGGGTATTCATACACGGATTTAGAAAACAAATGGTGTGTTGATATTTTACACCAAAACAAATCCGTTTAAAAATTATGTACTTTATAATATGCATTTAGAAAATGCTTAAAACTTATATCAGGTATAGAATATAACCGGATTCGAGCATAAAAAGCCAGCTTTAGCATCGAATATTAAGATCAAAATGTGTACCATATCTATACCATCTTCTCCTATTAAAGGTTTTCTTTTCTGACCTTTGCCAGGAGGTTCGGAGTTGGGTTGTGTTAGGACCTTATGGGCTTGTTTTAAAGTTTATTGAGAGACACATGGGCCTAACGTAAACAATTTAAAATCCAAGTGAGCCCAAGTACTAAAAAAGGGAGGGTTTATATAAACAACCATTTGAATATTTTTATTTTATATTCTTCTGTTCTAGGGTTTAAGCTAGGGTTTACAACAAACTTTCGATCTCATTTTCGCCACCTGAAAGTCTGAAACTATGGCGTTTTGGGGTACGTTTCGATCACAAAAACTTCAATTTCGAATCTGTGTTTATCGTTCAGATGTTAGTAGATGGTGTTTGTTAACGTTGTTCGTGTGTTGTTAATGTGCAGGAATTGAAATAAAGCCCGGCAAACCCTATGCTCATCAATACGATGATGAGAAAGGAAGACTTCATTTGTCACAGGTTTGTTTTTGTTGTTTAAAGAATTTGAGCAACTTTCATTTGATGCTTGCTAATTACTACAAATTTATGTGAAATTCTGAGCAGATGTGTGCTTAATTTAGGGTGTGCATAGTTCGGTTCTGTTATTAACATAAATCGAAACGGAAGTTATTGATTATGGATAATTGATTTGGTTAATCTGTCGGTTTTTGGTTCGGTTTGGTTAATTTCGGTTAATAACCAAAACCAAACTTTGGCTAAAGTTTTTGCTTAGAAATACATGTGATGGAGGTATAAATACATGAAATAGATGTATAAATACATGAAATACAGGTACAAATACATGAAAAGGAGGTATAAACCAAGAAATATATGAAAATATAAATGGTTCGGTTCGGTTAACCGAGGGTACAAAAAAAACCCGATAACCAATTATTGGTTAATTGGTTTTGGGTTCGGTTTCGACTATCAATTCCGTTATTGCTCACCTTATATATTGGTTGTTGTTCAAATTTGAGAAATGGTTCATATATATCAAGAATGGAATCTGAGTTTCGAATTAAAACAGGACCTAGTGTTTGTTAATCTGAAGCCCTAATATGAATATTATAGAACCAGCTTTAGGTAGTTCAGAAGAAATCTAAAATTTGAAATTGAAACAAAAATTTATGATACGGAAGTTAGGTATTTGGGATTTGCTTATTTAAACTGCCCAATTGTTTATTTGTGAGTGAATTAGTCTGTTTTAAATCAGCAATCTTATGTTGGGTGCAAACCCAATCTCACTAGAGAAAAGAAGAAAGTATATCCTAATATATAGTGTAAGGATCAAATACAAACGGGTCTTAACATACAAAATGACCTTAACATGAGAAGTGAAGGAAGCTTTTTTTTTTATTTTTTCCCATCTACTTAAGTATGGTGTTTAGTTGCAAATTGTAAAAAAATCGTGATTTTACACTAGTAGAGTAGTTATGTAATATTTGTAGAGTAATTTTAATTACTCTACTAGTGTAAAATCACAAAAAAAAAAATAGATTCTGGGACAAAAATACGTGCTTAATAAGATGGGAAAAAATTCAAAAACATTCAAAAACAATAAAATATAATTCCCTCTTTCACTTCTCACGTTAAGCTAATTTGTATGTTAAAACTTAAGACCCATGTGTACAATAACCTTACTCCTTATATATAAGCATTTCTCACTTTATTTCTCATTGGTTTTGCAGTGGAAACCCATGCAGTACTTATATGTTAGGCAACTAACATTAGCTTTGTTATAAGTCTATAAATGCTATTTCAAGTTCAGAACTCAGATGTCCACGTGGGAGATTCAACCAAATTAAAAGTGAATAATGCTTTTAGTTTCTTTGATATTAGTGTTTCGTGACTACTTTCTAAACGTTCTGGTATTTCTAAGTGACAACATGTGTTTCCCTGATGAGTATTTTCATACATGTCAATAAGGTTCCTGAGTTTTCACCTATAGTATGATGTGAATTTGTAACTTTGTGATTTCTCACATATGGAAGACAATTGAACTGTTGAAGCTCACATTATATCTTTTATGTTGATATAGGCAACACTAGGTAGTGGTAAATCAAAAGAGAAGGCTGTTGTTGTGTGTAATGTTGGTGATAAAAAGCCGATATACTTATGCTCACTACTCCCAAGAAAAATGGAAACATGCTCATTGAACATTGAGTTCGAAGAATGCGATGAGGTAACATTCTCAGTGGAGGGGCCACACAACATTCATCTATCTGGATTCTTCTATGGAGAAGAGCCAAATTCTGATGGAGATGACTACGAATCGTATCCTTTCAACTTTTAACAGTTCTGTTCATTACTTTTGAGTAAAATATGTCATTTTCGTCCCTGAGGTTTGGCCACATATGTGACTTTCGTCCAAATATTTGTTTTTCCGCATCTGGATCAAAATCTTGCCATTTCATCAAACTCGTTAACTCTATCCATTTTTTTCCGTTAAATGAGGGGCATTTAAATGGCAAGATTTCAAACCTTTTGCATCCAAATGCGGAAAACCAAACCTCTGGACGAAAGTTGCAAAAGTAGCCAAACCTCAGGATGAAGATGGCATTTTACTGGATACTTTTTCTAAACCTTCCGTCACAACTCAAGTTTACTTTCATGAATGTTATTAGCAGTCGTGAATAGCTATGTTGTACGGCATACTTTCTGTTGTGATTGTTTTCTTAACAAGATTTTAAAGTGGTTCTGATGAGGATGGTTGCTTTGATGGAGCAGAGACTGACTCCGGAGAAGATAGTGACTTTGATGACGAGGATGACCTCACTGATGATGAAATGGATATGTTCCCTTCTTCAAATTTACCAAACGGCGGAGGTATGTATGTATGTATATATATCTAATGGTTTTGCACTCTTTTATTACATTTTAGTTACGTTAGAGTGTTTTATTTATATTAAAAAGTTGTTTTCTATTAGTGAGAATTGAGGAGATTGTTGATGATGAGAGACCGGACGTTAACGCTGTTTCTGAACTAGCAAAGAAGAAGAATAAACAAGCGTCCAATAATGCTGACGATCGTCAGAAACAAATTGTTTTAAAAAGTTCTAGCAATGTTCCGGTATTGGGGAGTGAAGATGAAGACGGTTTTCCGATTTCTTCTGGTGCTAATGACAAAGACGACATTCCAAGTGGGAAAAAAGTTACGGAAGAATCAAGTAAAAAGGGTGAAAAGGGGAAAGTCAAGAGGAAAAACGAGGTGGATGATTCTGAAAATAAAGCAAAACGAAAGAAAGATGATTCTGTTGAAGTTCCAACACCGGAATCGGATGTCAAGAAATCAAAGAAGAAGAACAAGAAAGCGAAAGATACACGAGAAGATGCTAACGTTAACAACGGAGTTCCAAAGGAGGAAACCAATAAAAAGCAAACACCAGAAAAGTAAGTTTCTTCTGTATTTTTTATCATTCAGTGATCAATGCATTATAAATAAATAAAGAGTAAAGTACACGGACGGTCCCTGTGGTTTACCAATATTTTGGATTTACTCCCTACCTTTCCAAGAGTACATGGATAGTCCCAGTGGTTTGCAGTTTGTAACGCATTTAGTCCCGGACATTTGCCAAAAGTACACAGATGGTGGTTTGCCCTTTGTAACGCATTTAGTCCCTAACTTGGGCCTGCTAAAGACCTTCAGATTTGTTTGTTTGCTGGGGACTAAATGTGTTACAAGGTACAAACCACAGAGACCATCCATGTACTTGGAAAGCTAGGGACCAAATCCAAAGTTTTGGGAAACCACATGGACCATCCATGTATTTTACTCTAAACAAAACATATATAAGTAGAACTTGTTGCTTACATATTTAGGAGCGTGATCAAGTATTATAAAACAAAATTTTAAATTACACTAATTATTTATTGAGTGTATTAAAAAGCTCTGCATCTTTGGTAAAAGACAAGAAGAAGAAGAACAAACAGCAGGAGAATAATACACCTGCTGCTAAAGTAAACGGATCAGCTACTGAAGCTAATTCATCGCAAGTTAGAACTTTTCCAAATGGATTAGTAATTGAGGAAATTCAAATGGGTAAACCAAATGGAAAGCAAGCAGATAATGGGAAAAAGGTGAGTTGCAATAATCAGATCTTATGTGCAAGTTGCCAAGTATCATAATATTGACCGATTTGGTTTTCTTCTGTCTCAAACAAGTATCTTAATCTGAAATTGTTTCTTTCTTAACAGATTAGTATGCGTTACATAGGCAAGCTGAAGAAGAATGGGAAAATATTTGACTCAAATATCGGAAAGGCACCTTTCAAGTTTCGCCTAGGTACCCTTTTGTAATAAGCTGGCATTCTTAAATTAAAATGTGACATTATTTTATGTTTATAAATTATAAATCCTTTTTTTATCATTTTTCTAGGTGCTGGTGAAGTGATAGCAGGATGGGATGTTGGTATTAAAGGTAGCCGGTTTTCTTTTTATTTGTTATTTTTTCTGTTTTTCTAATGATTTATCAGTTTGCATTCTGTTAAATATGTGTGAATGTTGTTTAATGTAGGCATGCGTGTCGGGGAGAAAAGAAGACTAACAATTCCTCCGTCTATGGGGTATCATCTTATTCTGATGTTTTCCATGTTCCTGCTATTTGGGTGTTATTGATTATCTGATTATTGCCGCTTGAAATCATAACAATCAGTATTTTTCGTGTTGTGTATTCAGGTATGGTGCTAGAGGTGCTGGTTCGGCTATACCACCCAATTCATGGCTGGTTTTTGATGTTGAACTGGTGGGTGTGAATTAGCTTTTTGCTGCAAGACAAGAACTGTCCGATGCACTTTTTTTCGGGATCGATGCCAGTTTGGGAACACAAATTCCAAATCTTGCCGGTTGAGACGGAATATGATGAGGTTTGTTTTCATTTGATTTTTTTACGTATTCAGCTTCAAGATCATCACTGGCTTGTAATACTTTGGTTATAAAGTTCAAATATTATTGTCTTGTAATGTATACATTTGATTATGCAATTTTGTCTAGGAAGAAACGAGAAGTACATCTGAGTTTTAATTCGCTAAATATGGATTAATTTGTGGATTTTCTACTATCTATGTATGAGCTCTCTAATACACAGTCTCTTGAGTTTTGATTTGTTGTATAAAATATTGGCTAGTGAGGATACAATATGCTGTACAAAATATGGGTTAGAATGGATGAAATTTGATACACTGTAGGTGTAATTCGGTTGCTCATAAATTGCTCAAGTGTCGTAAACTTGTTATAATGAAGAAAGTGCACTGGAAGATGGCTTGCTGTAATGGGTCAACCGCCATGTACCAATCGGCAATAGCCATTACAGTTTTTCCACCACCATTGAGTTGGAGAGAAGAAAGACTAGTAAAGATCTTTGTTGATCCAAACTCATTAAAACACGAACATGTTTCAGTTGGGTACACGACCTGACGTAACCTGTTTGTCTTGCCACTCGCTTAAATCTAGTATACCTCAAGTTAGACAGATAGTTTTAGTTAGTTGTGACAGCAGGTCTAGGTTGAAAAGTATCTAGATATCTGATGTTTATCGCATGACCCAACTCCAACATTTGGGTTGGTGTCATGTTCAATCCGAAAACCCAACACAGCCCGTTCAGCCTTAGTGATGAATGCTAATGTAGTAAAAATAAGTGTAGCCGCAGACAATCTTGGCGTTGGACACCACTTCAGGTGCGCCAAAATGGGACCCACTAAGATGTTCACAAGGCGTATTATGAGGGATGTAGTCCACTACCCACTTATGATGGTTTAGTTGGTCAAAGCCACACTCCTCACATGACAAACTTTTGCACTTTTTAGTTAAGCTTAAAACACAGTCTAAATATAAGTAAATGGAAGGTAATGAATTAATCTCTCAATAGTCTGCAAATAGATATTTAAACCATTATGCCCTTTATTAAACGTATCATGTAATATTTAATGCATACTTTGACCTGGATAGTAAAATGGGCTACTGGTATTTAAAGACGCCTAAAACGATAGGTTTCAACATAGAAGTGTTTTAAAGTAAACAGTGTACCACAAATCAACAAGCCTAGCCATCACATAAACCCAAAAGAGTGTAACACACTTAGATAAGTAACCAAATCAACCATCACAAAATATCCTAGTTCATACAGGCCTTTGTGTCTCACAGTACCTAGTAAGGTTCAACAGGTGCACGGAATTTGGATCCTGCATATACTGCAGCGGATCCCAATTCTTCTTCAATCCTCAGAAGCTGCAGTTTAATTAAACAAAATCAACATTAATCGTTGAAAGCAGTAAAATTTGAGAAATCAAGATGATATCATTAACAAAAGATAACCCAGTTAACCTGGTTGTACTTCGCAAGGCGTTCTGAACGACAAGGAGCTCCCGTCTTGATCTGACCCTGTTTTAGTTTGTCAAATCATATTGTAAGAAACAGTTATCTGACTGGGTTTTAGTTCATATTATTTGTTTAAAACTTACAGTGGCTAATCCAACAGAAAGATCAGCAATGAAGGTATCCTCAGTTTCACCACTGCCATATATTCAAGGCATCCATCAGTAGAGTCGTTTAACATATAATAATACACATGGAATCGGTAAACAGCCAAAAAAAATTTTTATGGAAGATCAAGCATGCCAGGTTGTGTTAGGTTGGCCTAAAAACACTACTTTGTCCATTTTTTAAAAAATGGCAAGTTACTTTTGTGACATAAACCATGCACTAGGTTGTCCATAATAAAACTAAGATTTTGGTCAACTTTCAACCTGTTTGACCAACTTGAGATGAAAGACAACCCAGTTTAACCTATTTGTAAAGGCAACTAATCTCTAATTCTCTATAAAAGTAAAAACGTAAATAACCTTCTGTGGCTAGCCATGACTCCCCAACCAGCACGTTTCGACATTTTCACAGCTTCTATGCTTTCTGTAACCGAACCAATTTGGTTCACCTGAGGCGTAGTAAAGCAGGGAATTAAACCACAAATATAAGATACCAATGAACTTCCTGATGACTAAGAATACCCATGGAAAAGAAATCATAGCAATTAAACAAACCTTCAGAAGAAGAGCATTGCAAGTCTTCTCATTGATTGCTTTCTCAACACGCTGAACGAAACAGATTAGCAAATTGAGAGCCGCAAAGAAGTGAAGACACTATTTACTCTACTAGGGTATAAACAAGCCCAGTCACTTATGAGCTGCTAGAGATCAATCCTTATAATATCGAATCGATTCAAGCTTAAACGAGCTTGAGCCTAAACAACCCCGATTAATTATATAAATATAAAAACTTTCTATCTTACTATATTTTTACATAACAAAGACTAGTATATATAATTATTATCATAAAAACAATCAAATGCTATTAAATATAAATTATGTTATATAAAAAAATTGTTATGTGTGTGTATATATATGATATTATTAACAAAGTAAAAGTTAATAATACACAAGCAGAGCTCAATATGACTACTTACGGGCCTTGAGTTCATAAAACTAATGATATTATACCTTGGGGTTTGTCACAAGAAGATCATCACCAACGATTTGAACCTGCTCACCAATTTCTGCTGTCATCTTTGCATAATGCTCCCAATCATCTTGATCAAAAGGGTCCTCTATGGAAACAATCGGGTAGTCGGCAACAAATGATTTGTATACATTTTTTAAACTGTCACCTGATATCTTCTGAGACCCATCATTGTTCTGCAACATATAACGTTCTTTATGTTTAGTTCTATATTTTACTTTTTACCATTACCAAGATATAAAAAATTGAGTTAGCTTAGAAGTTATACCTCTTCCTTGAAATTCAGATCATAGGTCTTATCTTTATTTTCATAAAATTCAGATGCGGCAACATCCATTCCAATAACAACCTGTAAGAATTTTATCAATAAGAATCCAAAGTTCAAACTATATTCCACATTCAGATTGGTTTGGCCCAAAAAAAAATTTGTTCAAATTTTGAAAAACTGTAAACAACTAGCGTGTCAAATGTGATTACAAATATATGATTCAGAGGGTTTCTTTTTGTGCCTTCAAAAATACATATTGCTTATTGGGCCACTATTGTCCCGTTACCCATTTTCGTTTGAGCTAAAATAATTTTGCCCATTCAACATAATGCATAAAGAAAACACACATAAATGACAGGAACAAATTTGCCATCTTTAAAAAATACCTTTCCACTGTATCCAGCTTTCGATATTGCAGTCTTCAAAAGCTCAAGACCTTCTTTGTTTTCCTGTGTAACAAGTGCCATACAATGATTCAAATAAATAACAGATATGATATGTATTTTATCATCAGTTGACATGGAAAAATTGTTAAAGTGAACCTTAGTTTAAAAAGTAACATAATAAAAGATCTTTTAAATTCTGATCTTGAAGAATCAACTGACCTGGATGTTAGGAGCAAATCCACCTTCATCACCAACATTAGTGGCATCTTGACCATATTTCTTTTTAATTACAGACTGAAACCAAAAAGTATACAAATTAAAACACAACTAACAACAGTTTACCATGGCATGATTGTAATTACCTTCAAGGTGTGATATACTTCAACACCCATCTTCATGGCTTCCTTGAACGAAGAAGCTCCAACAGGAAGAATCATAAACTCTTGCATGGCAAGTTTGTTTCCTGCATGCGAACCGCCATTGATGACATTAAATGCTGGTACCGGCAGCACCAATGTCTTATTTCCAGCTAGGTTTGCAATGTGCTGAAATTGAAAAGGTAACAAAAAATAAATTAGAATAAAGATAAAATAAAATGTCCAATTAAATGATAAGCTTGTTTGCATACCTTGTATAGAGGTATTTTCTTAACAGATGCTCCAGCTTTACATACAGCAAGTGACACTGCCAATATGGCATTAGCACCAAGCTGGCCAATAGAAAAATAAACTTTTATGCATGAGTACATGACATGTTCATAAGTTGATGATATGATCTTATATGTAATTAATAATAGAGGGTGACAATTCCTAATACAACACAAAAATAATCAGGTTTTTGGTTGCCAATCGGCCTTAATTAAACAGGTCAACCCACCAACCCGTTTGTGACCCATTTATCACATTTACAACTCGATTACAAACCATATACAACCCAATTGACTCGTTTAAATAAAGGGTTAAACGGGTCGTGCCCGATTGATTTTGAGTGTCGGTGCTTGCTTGGGTTTAAATTTTCGACACGAATATATATATGGGTTGCGTTTGGATTCAACTTTAATAAGTAGATACGTGCATATTAAATAGTTTAAAAAAATTGATACCTTCTGCTTGCACCAACCCCATTCATTTACTGTTCCATCAAGCTCTTGAACCATGAAGTTATCAATTTTAGTCTGTTCTGTGGGATTCTGCAAGTAGATAAGATAATATAATCAATACCACCAACTAAAACTGAGCTTGTATTTTAAATTAACAAATGAAAAAAAGATGGCAAAAAGAGTGCAGATGACAAACCTTGCCAATCAAGGCAGGACCAATAATTGAGTTAACATTCTCCACAGCCTTCATATTCAATTAAAAATTGTTAGTTTATTTGCTACCACTGATTAGATTAAAAAAAAACCTCAATAAATGTTCATTTGCAATATGGTTGGATCCCCCGAAGCAGCCTCTCTATCTTCCGGGATAGAGGAAAGGTTTGCCCCATTACACGCTCCCGAAAGCTTACTTTCGGGTGGGATTTTACCGGTTTGTTCGTTTGTTTCGTATACGGACTTATCTTGTGGGGTAAAAACACTGGAGTCTAATTTAGCCAAACTTTTTTACATATATAGCATCATTACCAAGTATTTTAGAAAATTAACCATTTGACAAAATTTAATTATTACATGTTTATCCACAAATCTTAATTCAATTTAATTCACATGACACCAGTCATGCAATTCCACTTGTATGATAGCATGTGGACATATGCATGGATATGACATGGCCACACACTTCAGCCAATAGGAGGATTACATGTGCCAGTGCAAATGAAATTTTTCAAGAGGTTTTTAAACCCAAAATAGAGAGATGACACCCAATGGAGAGATGACGAGGGACAGCACAATTTTTCAGACTCGAAAAGCACCAACAGCGAGATTTTAGGCGACTTTTCGGCCCAAAACCTCGCCAATGGCGATATATATGTCCATGTGTTTAATTAGGTTATACTTTCATGAACTTATTTGTAAAGTTCAAATGGTTATATTTTAAAAAAATCTTGTCAAATTCAAATTTAGATAAACATTTAGTCAAAAACCCTTCTACGCGTTTTCAACTCATAAAAATGGAAACAATTTTGGATTACAAAAGGTGACCCTTGTTAAGTATGACATTAAATAGAATATGATATTCAAATCAGTTCATCGGGATATTAAAATCAAAGCAACACGAGGTCTCTGCATCTCAAGGATCAAGTTTCAAAACACTTAAAAGTTACAAACACGCAAGGTTAATCAACCACCTAATCCATTTGTATATGAAATCTGATCTCATTTAATATTCACTGATGATGTTAAAATGTGAGCAAAACATGGAAAATCAAGAGTAATACGCACCTTCAAGACACCTTTACCGAGATAATCTGAACCTCCATCTCTTAATTCCAAAGCTTCATATATACCTATAAACCATTTTTTAGGAATAGTTTTAATAAAAATCTAGTGAACCAATACCACACTTACATAAAAAATACACAAAAAAACACATAAATACTAAAACACCAAACCTGTAGAAGCACCGCTAGGTACGGCGGCTCTGGCCAGAGTTCCATCGGAAAGAGTAACATCAACCTGAAATCAATCAATTAATCATCAACAACAACAATCACATCATAACACATTCCGGTTTACTCGTATACACTCCGTAAATTCATCATACGACACTTTATAACAAAACATCTAAACAGCCATAACCTAATGCGATGCTTCAAGCCAAACTGAAATCAATCAACCATCAACAGCAACAATCACACCATAAGTCAAAACATGTTCAGATTTACTCATTTACACTTCGTAAAATCATCATAACATACTTTGAAACAAAAACATGAAATCAATCAATCAACAACAACAACATAACACGTTTCGATATACTCATTTACACGCCATAAAATCATCATAACATACTTTAAAACATATATACACAAACATATTCTCAAAACCTAATACGATACTTCAAGTCAACCTGAAATCAATCTACAATAACAGTAACATCATCAGTTCGTAACACATTCCGATTTACTCATTTACACTCGTAAAATCATCATAACACGCTTTGAAACAAACACATCTAAACAATCATAACCTAATCCGATACTTCTATCCACATTAACATCATTCAACCGAATCTAGCAGAGACAATAACATTTCAAACGAATAGACATCAAAACTTCTTCCGATTAACTCATCTACACTCCGTAAAATCTTCATATCACACTTTGATACTAAACAATCATAACCTAATACGCTACTTCAATCTACAATCATATCGTTCAAAAAACACTAGCAATTACAACAACACTTACTTCCGATTTACTCATTCACACTCCGTAAAATCATCATAACATACTTCGATACATACATATACAAAAACATATTATCATAAGCTAATATCATACTTCAATCCACACTCACATCATTCGAACAAATCTAGCAAATACAACAATATTTCAACGGAACAGACGTGAAAACTTACTTCAACCGTCGGATTACCGCGGCTATCGAAGATCTGACGAGCTTTAACGGCCTTGATCGTAGCCATTGTTCGTATTTCTAGAACTTTTGTGTTACTTTTGAGAGAGAGACCACGAGAAATGCAGTGTTGTAACGATGACTTGGAAGTTAAGCAGAATGTGTATATGTAAGGGTGCTTAATTTGATCTGGACCGTTAGACGTTGAGACTGTGGGTAGTGATCGACGGTGAGGATTTAGCTATTTTGGGAAAGTAGTCAAACGATGTCGTTTGTGGTTTTTCCTTTTTCTTTCTGGTTTCGGTGGGCCAGATTCAGTGGTTTTTTTCGAATGGTCTTTAAGAATATTCTTCGGTATTTTATGGAAAATGTTTTTTTACCAAAGTTGATATCGTTAATAGAGCTTTCACAATAAACCTCCGTGTTATTATTGTGATTGTAGCTTATATATTTTTATATTGATTGTAATGATTGTGAACGGAGAAAAGAAAATAAAGAAATTATTTTTTATCAACTTACAGAAGATAGTGTTCATTTTTTAAATTTTTTAATATTTTAAAATGGGTGTGTAGGTAAAGGATAGAGAAAAAATAATGATAAAAATATAAAAAATATTATTTAATTAAAAAATGAGAAAGAAAATATAGTTTTTTAGTGTAATTATAGAAATAGAGAAGAAGACTCAATTGTGAATGCTCTTATGTTAGCTAACAAAAAGGTGCATCATTCCAAAAAAAAAAAAAACTAACCAAAAGGTTTGTTAATATGTCAGTTTAAATATTACTTACAGAAATAAGGATTTTCAGGGCCGTCTCTAAAAATATTTTAAAAATCTTTTGCCCTGGATGACTAAAAAATACGAGCCTCTAAAATATAAGCTCAATACCTCATGTAAAAATGTAAAAAGTGAATAATACTATGTTATTTGTCTCAACACCAATGTTTTTAGAACCAAATTATTCATCGAACGTGAAAATATAGGTTACCTTACTTTGTTTTTTTAACACAAATTTTATTTAGGGTAAACCTATTTGATAAGTAATAATTATCTAAAATTTTAGTTCTCTATAATTTTCTTAGCCCAAAATTGGATTGTATAAATGTATAATAGCAAAATGTATATTTTCTTTGAACATGTTCATTCATAAAACCAGGGGGCTGAATACAAGATGAGTTAAACTAAAAATAAAGATTGCTGCCTAAAGGTCTCGAACGTGAAACATGAAAAGGATTTTCCAACTGTACCAACTATTTTTTTATGTATATCAAAATAGATGTATGAACTAAATATACTATTTAAAATATATATAAATATATATATATATATATATATATATATATATATATATATATATATATATATATATATATATATATATTTATAAATTCGGACCCCTTCTTGGGCCGTCGCCCACCTAGCAAGGGACTTTCTGGCCCAACCCAACTAAGAAGAACTAAACCTAACAAACACATATTTTTCCTTTGGGGAGGAGCGCTTCGCTAACTTGAAGCGCCTAGCTATGAGAATCTAGCTTCACTGACGTTCGGCTAAGTCTTGAACCTTCACGTTGACCGTTCGCTTTCTTAGTAGCAACCCGGAAAACTAAGAGTTGGCAAAGACCTAGCTGTAGAGGAATGAAAGAAGTCGCTTTATAGGAGGAGTACGAGGATGTCAAGTTACAGGCAAGCAACCAACAAGCTAAGAGTTATCTCCCAACCATGGTTTTGAAAACCAGTCAGGCCGGTCAGTCAGACCAGGGACTGGAGGTTTGACCGCTTTGGTCCACCCTATCAAACCGGATTTGAGTTGAACCAGTTGGTTGGGCCGCTGACCGGCGGTCAAACCTGTAAACCGGGTGGTCGCACCGGATTTTAAAAGGGTTGGACCAGATTTTGTTATTTTTTTTATTTTTCTCCTATTTAATTTTATAATATTTACGGCATAGCCCGATTCTTATATACGGTCTGACCGGTTCGACTTACGATCCGGTCCTAAAAACATTGCTACTAACCTCGCTCTTGTTGACAAAATGAGAGGGATTTCAGGCAATTGGCGTATAAAAATTCTTGCCCTAGAAGATCGCAAAAACAAATTTTAGTTATAAAATTGTATCAATCGTATAAACATTATATTGTTTATGTACCTTTATACACTTTTTAAATAACTGTAATACAAAAGTCAATTACATATGTAACATCCGTCGAAAAACGGATTTTCGAAACCCGCTTCGTTTAATAACCGAACAATCAGTTTTAAATTTTGTTGTTTATTTATGACTTATTTTAGTTTTAAACGATACATAATTAATAAGCAAATTAGAAGATATAAATTATAATTGTAAAAAAATAAAAATAGATTAATTAAAAAGGAAAACCGGCTGCCGGGAGTCGAACCCGGGTCAGCCGGAAATCCCCAAAGTCCTAACATTCACACAATCAACCACTCCGCCACTTTAGTTATTTGATATCATATCAAATCAATTAATTCAAATAATAAAACACGGAAATCAAATCCAGTCAAAATCGCGCCCAATTAGCAGTCGTCGGAAATCCCGACGACTTCGCCGATAATTAACGTTTTCTTCCAATTTAACCGAAGAATTAACTTCAACGACGGTTATAACCGACGTCTGAACCCGCGACACCAGTCGTAACCGACGGAGAACGGCTGACTTTGAATCAAGACTGGAATCCGACTCCATGCGTCTCGATTCTTCCCTATAAATTCACCCACAATCCACTGGAAGCCTTTTCGCTCAAAATCGCACCTTTTCTCGACGAAAATTCACTCGCCGGAAAATATCTGCAAGTCGCCGGAAAACCGAGACTCACATCCACACGGTAATTCTTTCGACTCTTTCTGTTTCAATCATTTGATTAATCTGTCACTAACACAACTCCACCATCAGAATCAATCCCAGTCAACGTTTGTCGAAATTCCTACCTTCGCCGGAAAATTTCTGAAACTTCCGAAAACACACTAAGAGCTGGTATGATCTTTCAGACTTCTGTTAAACTTTGATTAAGTACCTCAACTTCATAAATAATCGAACAGAACTGTTAATTGATTTCAACAGCCGGAGTTCACTATCAGAGCCGACGGACCTCTGCCGGAATTCTGTGAAAATCACTGATCGGTACATCCTTTCCCCCAAACTCTCTCCATTCGTTACCTTTAAAATACTTGTAATGTTTGAAAACCAAATTAGACATAAATCAGTCAAAACAGTCGGACTTTGTTTTCTGGGTAAAGTCTAACGAAGAAGATGAAGACGGGTTATAATATAAGATTAATTAAAATCAGTTTTAGGAACGGGTTAGACACACAGTCCAGCGGTGGACTGTGTGCAACAAACACACATGCGACGCGAGTTCGAATCCTGTCCCAACCTTACTCTCTCGAAATAAAAAAAATGTCTTTTTAACTGAACCGGGTTAACTCACAAACCATGTTAAGTATAATAAAAACCAGATTATTAACCAAGTTAGACACACAGTCCAGCGGTGGACTGTGTGCACGCTAACCCACAGGTCCCGGGTTCGAGACCTGTGGTCAGCACCGGTTCGATACATTTAAAATCCTTTTTAAAAATAAATGATTTTCGGATTAAACTAAATAGTATATAAGTATAATTAAAAACAGAATTATTTCGGGTTAGACACGTAGCTCAGTTGGTAGAGCTGCGTGTACGCGTACGGGAGGTCACAAGTTCGAACCTCGCTCAGTGCAACAATATAACCGACCGGTCAACGGTCAACGGTCAAAGTCAACATTTTTTTATTTATTTTTATTTATTTTTATTTATTTATTTAATTTAAAAATCAATTAAAAATACTTAAAAATAACGTTTTCAAAGTTAGAAAGTAGCCTTAAACTCACAAAAATATATCCAAAAATCCTATTAAAATAGTTAATAAAATCCACATACTTACCGTACCTTTTCGTTATTTATTAGGTTAGTTATCTCTCGTCGATCAATCCTCTAAACTCGTGCGCATTCAACACTTTCAAACAAACGCACCCAATGTGAGTGAATCTCTACCAATTCCCCGTTTTAATCACATTTTGGGGTGTACCATGTCTCGCTATATATTTATTTTAATTAAACACTTTTGCATCCATCATATTTATGATCATGTGTATTCAATTTGTATCCGTTGTTTGTGTGGTTGAAGTTTAGATTTAATTTATCATTTCAGTACATACATTTCATAGGCCGCCGCTCCCCATTACCTATGAGCGTGAACTGTTCCCCATTACCTATGAGCGTGAACCAGGCGTTGCCAACATAAGATCGGCTCCGTTTGATTGAGCCTTGATCTCACATACATTAGCATAGGCCGTCCGTTCCCATTACCTATGAGCGTGAACGGGACGTTGCCAACATATACATTGTCATTCTTATTTCATGCTTAAGCAAGGTGGTTGTGATTGTTATGTTTACATACATTTGTTCATATATGATTATTGCACAATTTTCCTAAATTAAATTACAATAATAAATCAATAACAAATGTTTTAAACAAGGTTCACTCGCCAACTTTTGTTGACCCAAAATTTCCCATTTTTACACATGATACAGGTGATCAAGTTGAAGCAAGAAACATATAGGGCGGCTTAGAAGAATAAACCAGTTTAGATTATGGATTTGTTTAGTTAATTTTTCCTTTCCTTGTATTGTATGAATTTGACTTGAAATTTTGAAATGTAATTTGGATTTAATAAATATGAAACATATTAGTAAACATCATGAGCTTTGGTGATAACCCAATTATGCCCCGACTCTTATTCCGCTGCGGGTCGGGGTGTGACAGATTGGTATCAGAGCCATGACTATAGGGATATAGGATAGGTTATTAGACCCTTAGAGCCTATACTATAGTTGCTTAGAAATTTTAAATTTTTGTGTTTTACATGCAAAATTCATGATGTTTATATGCTTTATGTTTATTGTTACATTCAATGTTATGCAAGCATGTAATAAGTACATATTATTATACAATGCCTATCATAAATCATATTCTCATAACATATCATACCCATGGAAGCACACACCTCACAATTTATACGATTGTTACAACGATTTTTGTGTTTTCAAATCACATCAAAGTGAGTTCTCATGACGGGCATGTAGTAACTGGAAGGGTACGAGTACCGGTAGTCGGAACGTCCTGTCTAGGCTTGGCATTCGTATAAATCCAAAACAAAGGACCAGTTTGCCTACCTGGGGACTAACGATGAGAGTACGAAGGACCTATTAGGCCAAAGCATGCTATACCAAACGTCGTGTGAGCTAACACCACTTTGAGTTGTCATTGTGTCTATACCTGGACACCCTCCGACCATACATCTCGTAAACATATTTCGTGGTTTTCATTCGGGTGATGCGAGTGTTAAATCGCCAATACCAATGTGAATCCTACTAAGCCAATAGTCATGGGGGCCCACATGACTATACCCGTGATAGTATGGGGGACATTTGAGGCCCAACATGAGCAAACCCAAGACATCCTATGGATGTAGTTGCATTATTGATATTTATGTTAATTTCATTTTCTTTAAGACACATGACCCCTAAACACTCCATAAACTCACCATCTTCCTATGTATATTCCTGTAGATGTCGGGTAGGCAGCTACGTGGAGGACGAAAGTCAGGAAGGTCAAACGAACGCTTGGCCACTCAAATTGCAAAACAAATGGCCGCAGTACTTCCTGATATTGTAATTCAAGTCCAGCAAGCTCTCACTGCAAATCCTGTCAACCCACCAAATCAAGAGGATCAAAACATCGACAACCCTTCCTCCAAGAAGTGCTCCTACAAGCACTTCAAGTCTTGCGATCCCCCAAAGTTCGAAGGGACCGAAGGTGTCACCGCTCTCCTCCACTGGTTTGAGGAAATGGAAAACACCTTCCTAAATTGAGATTGTCCCGAGGATCGCAAGGTACGTTACGCAACCGGGAGATTATTTGGGGTAGCCCTGACCTGGTGGAACACCGAGAAGGGTAAGAGAGGAGTAGAAGACGCGATGGCCTTAACCTGGGAAGAGTTAAGGGAAATAATGACAAAACGCTTCTGCCCAAGAAGCAAACTCAAGAAGTTGGAAGACGAGTTCCACTCGCTGAAGCAAAAGGAAGGGGATCATACTTCCTACTACAAAAGATTTCTTGAGCTGAACCAGATGGTTCCTAACTTGTTCACCCCCGTGTACCGTTTGGTTGAACACTATATTCGAGGCCTTCCCCCGAAGATTCAAGACTCATTCCTCAGCACTTCGCCTGCAACCCTCGAAGCCGCCATGGAATTAGCCACCGAACTTACTGAGAACCGCATCAGGAAAGATAAATTCAAGGAGGAGAAAAGGAAAGCCCCCGTTGAGGGCCAAACTTCCAACCACCCCACCTCCTCCTCAAAATTTTCAAACAAGAGGAAACGGAATACCAGAAATTTTGCTGTCACCCAAACCAATTTCCCTATCCCTGCTGCCCCCATCACACAAGTTGCTCCTTCACCCGCACCATACAAAAGGCAATACTCTGGCCCTTACCCGAAATGCACCCGTTGTCAATACCATCACTCTCCCGAATACCCCTGTCAATATTGAACCGGCTGTGGCCGTGCAGGTCACACCATCCAAGCATGCCGCTCACTGCAACGAACGAACCGCAACCAACCCACAACTCAAACCCACCATCAAATAATGGGTCAAGCCCAACAACCCCTACTACCACCACCTACACAACATACAACCCAAACCTACTACCAACCCAACTACCCCATGATGCAACCCATGCGGGCTTGCTACAATTGTGGAGATCCAAACCACTTTAGAAACACGTGTCCACGCTTGGTGAACATCATACATGCTCAAGCTCAAGCAAATCCAGTGAATCAAGCTAACCAAGCTCCTCCACCTGCTAGGGGAAGAGCATTTAACATCAACGCCAACCAAGCTAGGGCCGACAACAATGTGGTTAACGGTACGTTTCTCGTCAATGGTAGTTATGCATCCGTGTTATTTGATACTGGCGCGGATAAGAGTTTTGTGTCCTTAGGATTTGAACCCATCCTCAACCAAACTCGTGATAAACTTATGGAATCCATAACGTTAGAAGTTGCTGACGGAAAACCGGTCTCATTAAACTCCATTATCCGAAACTGTACCCTTACTCTAAACGATCACGATTTTCCTGTTGACCTCATTCCTATGAAGTTGGGAAGTTTTGACATTATAATCGGCATGGACTGGCTCAGCCAACATCAGGCTGAAGTAGTATGCCGTGAGAAGTTCATTCGCATTCCTCTTGCAGACGGTCAAACTCTACGAATCTTTGGAGAAACCCCTTCGAAAGGACTCAAGCTGATGTCCTGTCTTCAAGCCTGAAAATATCTCCGCAAGAATTATGTAGCATTTCTAACCCACGTTGTCAAGAAGGGAGACAAAGAGAAGAAACTCGAAGATATACCCGTAGTGAAAGAATTCCCGCAAGTTTTTCCCGACGACATAGCAGGACTTCCTCCCAAGAGAGAAGTCGAATTCCGCATCGATCTTATACCTGGCGCTACACCCGTCGCGAAATCTCCTTATAGGTTAGCCCCATCCGAGATGCAAGAGCTGGCCAATCAATTACAAGAACTGACCGACAAAGGATTCATACGTCCTAGCTCATCGCCTTGGGGTGCACCTGTTCTGTTTGTAAAGAAGAAAGATGGGACGTTTCGCATGTGTATCGATTACAGGGAAATCAACAAATTAACGGTCAAAAATCGCTATCCTTTACCTCGCATCGATGATCTCCTAGACCAACTCCAGGGTGCCACTTGTTTTTCAAAGATCGACCTTCGTTCCGGCTATCACCAACTCAGGGTACATGAAGAAGACGTCCCAAAGACCGCCTTCCGAACTCATTATGGTCACTATGAATTCATGGTTATGCCATTTGGTCTAACCAACGCTCCAGCCGTCTTCATGGACCTAATGAACAGAGTTTGCAAACCCTATCTCGATCGCTTTGTTATAGTCTTCATCGACGATATTCTCATTTACTCAAAGTCTAAGACTGATCATGAACGACACCTTCGACTCATCCTCACACTCTTGAGAACCGAAAAGCTTTACGCTAAATTCTCCAAATGCGAATTCTGGTTGAAAGAAGTACAGTTCCTTGGTCATGTCGTCAATGACAAGGGAATTCATGTCGACCCCGCAAAGATCAAAGCAGTACAAGAATGGCAAGCGCCACGTACCCCAACCGAAGTAAGATCTTTCCTTGGTTTGGCTGGTTACTATCGTCGTTTCATATCAAATTTATCTCGTATCGCTGTACCACTCACGGCTTTGACACATAAAGGAAAACCCTTCGCATGGGGACCTAAACAAGAAGAAGCCTTCCAAACCCTTAAGCAAAAGCTTTGTGACGCACCTATCCTCACACTCCCCGAAGGTTGCGATGACTTTGTAGTTTATTGCGACGCATCAGGACAGGGATTAGGCTGTGTTTTAATGCAAAGGGGAAAAGTGATAGCCTATGCTTCTAGGCAGCTTAAAACTCATGAGAAGAACTACACTACTCACGACCTAGAACTTGGAGCCGTTGTGTTTGCTCTTAAGATATGGAGACATTACCTCTATGGTACCAAGTGTGAGATTTACACTGACCACAAGAGCCTCCAACATATCTTTAACCAAAAGGAGTTGAATATGAGGCAACGAAGATGGGTCGAACTTCTTAATGACTACGACTGTGAAATTCGGTATCATCCTGGCAAAGCAAATGTGGTGGCCGATGCACTCAGTCGAAAGGGTTATGCGAACTCCATTCGTCTTCTATGTTCGCAAATCATGACCAACATCAAAGACCAAATCCGAGAAGCTCAACATGTTTCCATAACAGAATACGACATACGCAATGAGTTATCTTGAGGAGTAGAACTTAAACTCGAAACAAAATCTGACGGCATTCTCCTAGATCGCATATGGATTCCTGATCACATTAACCTTCGCGATACTCTTATGAAAGAGGCGCACAAAACACGATACTCCGTACACCCAGGAGCCGACAAGATGTATCAGGACCTTCGATACACCTACTGGTGGCCTGGCATGAAGAAGGATATTGCTGTTTTTGTTTCCAAGTGCCTTACCTGTTCTAAAGTGAAAGCTGAACACCAAAGACCCTCAGGACTTCTGGTCCAACCTGAAATACCTGTATGGAAGTGGGAAAACATAACCATGGACTTCATTACCGGGTTACCTCGCACTCCTGGTGGGTACGACACTATATGGGTAATCATTGATCGTCTTACAAAATCAGCTCACTTCATTCCGATTCGCGAAGACTTCAAGAATGAGAAACTAGCTCGTATCTACATCAGCAAAATCGTAAGCCGTCATGGTGTACCATTAAGCATTATATCAGATCGTGATGGTCGTTTCACTTCACGAACATGGCAAGCTGTACAAGCCGCTTTGGGTACACGATTAGATCTCAGCACCGCTTATCATCCCCAAACTGATGGTCAATCTGAACGCACCATTCAAACTCTTGAAGACATGCTTCGAGCATGTGTCATAGACTTCAAAGGGAATTGGGACGCTCACCTACCATTAGTTGAATTTTCATACAACAACAGCTTTCATTCAAGTATCGGCATGGCACCTTTCGAAGCGCTATATGGTCGTAAGTGCCGATCACCTATATGTTGGCACGAAATTGGAGAAGCTCAAATCACCGGTCCAGAATTAATACAAGAAACAACCGACAAGATTCATCAAATCCGAAACAACCTTTTAGCGGCACAAAGTCGTCAAAAGAGCTATGCTGACAAGCGACGAAAGCCCTTGGAGTTTAACGTTGGCGATCAAGTACTTTTAAAAGTATCGCCGTGGAAGGGAGTAGTTCGTTTTGGCCAAAAAGGCAAGCTAGCACCACGTTACGTAGGTCCTTTCAAGATACTCGAAAGGGTAGGACCTGTAGCCTACAAGCTTGACTTACCGGAGGAACTCAACAGAATTCATCCCACATTCCACGTATCGAACTTGAAGAAGTGCCTCGCCGATGAAAATCTCCATATTCCTCTAGAAGACATTCAAGTCGATGAAACTATGCATTTCATTGAAAGACCAGTAGAAACTATGGACTTCGGGGAAAAAATGTTTAAGAAGAAGCCGCATCCCAATTGTCAGGGTACGCTGGGAGTCGAAACGAGGACCTGAGTTTACTTGGGAACGTGAAGACTCAATGCGCGAGAAATACCCACATCTTTTTCCTGTAACTACTACTACTTAAATTTCGGGATGAAATTTCTAAAAGTAGGGGATACTGTGACATCCGTCGAAAAACGGGTTTTCGAAACCCACTTCGTTTAATAACCGAACAATCAGTTTTAAATTTTTGTTGTTTATTTATGACTTATTTTAGTTTTAAACGATACATAATTAATAAGCAAATTAGAAGATATAAATTATAATTGTAAAAAAATAAAAATAGATTAATTAAAAAGGAAAACCGGCTGCCGGGAGTCGAACCCGGGTCAGCCGAAATCCCCAAAGTCTTAACATTCACACAATCAACCACTCCGCCACTTTAGTTATTTGATATCATATCAAATCAATTAATTCAAATAATAAAACACGGAAGTCAAATCCAGTCAAAATCGCGCCCAATTAGCAGTCGTCGGAAATCCCGACGACTTCGCCGATAATTAACGTTTTCTTCCAATTTAACCGAAGAATTAACTTTAACGACGGTTATAACCGACGTCTGAACCCGCGACACCAGTCGTAACCGCTGGAGAACGGCTGACTTTGAATCAAGACTGGAATCCGACTCCATGCGTCTCGATTCTTCCCTATAAATTCACCCACAATCCACTGGAAGCCTTTTCGCTCAAAATCGCACCTTTTCTCGACGAAAATTCACTCGCCGGAAAATATCTGCAAGTCACCGGAAAACCGAGACTCACATCCACACGGTAATTCTTTCGACTCTTTCTGTTTCAATCATTTGATTAATCTGTCACTAACACAACTCCACCATCAGAATCAATCCCAGTCAACGTTTGTCGAAATTCCTACCTTCGCCGGAAAATTTCTGAAACTTCCGGAAACACACTAAGAGCTGGTATGATCTTTCAAACTTCTGTTAAACTTTGATTAAGTACCTCAACTTCATAAATAATCGAACAGAACTGTTAATTGATTTCAACAGCCGGAGTTCACTATCAGAGCCGACGGACCTCTGCCGGAATTCTGTGAAAATCACTGATCGGTACATCCTTTCCCCCAAACTCTCTCCATTCGTTACCTTTAAAATACTTGTAATGTTTGAAAACCAAATTAGACATAAATCAGTCAAAACAGTCGGACTTTGTTTTCTGGGTAAAGTCTAACGAAGAAGATGAAGACGGGTTATAATATAAGATTAATTAAAATCAGTTTTAGGAACGGGTTAGACACACAGTCCAGCGGTGGACTGTGTGCAACAAACACACATGCGACGCGAGTTCGAATCCTGTCCCAACCTTACTCTCTCGAAATAAAAAAAAATGTCTTTTTAACTGAACCGGGTTAACTCACAAACCATGTTAAGTATAATAAAAACCAGATTATTAACCAAGTTAGACACACAGTCCAGCGGTGGACTGTGTGCACGCTAACCCACAGGTCCCGGGTTCGAGACCTGTGGTCAGCACCGGTTCGATACATTTAAAATCCTTTTTAAAAATAAATGATTTTCGGATTAAACTAAATAGTATATAAGTATAATTAAAAACAGAATTATTTCGGGTTAGACACGTAGCTTAGTTGGTAGAGCTGCGTGCACGCGTACGGGAGGTCACAAGTTCGAACCTCGCTCAGTGCAACAATATAACCGACCGGTCAACGGTCAACAGTCTCGGTCAACGGTCAAAGTCAACATTTTTTTTATTTATTTTTATTTATTTATTTAATTTAAAAATCAATTAAAAATACTTAAAAATAACGTTTTCAAAGTTAGAAAGTAGCCTTAAACTCACAAAAATATATCCAAAAATCCTATTAAAATAGTTAATAAAATCCACATACTTACCGTACCTTTTCGTTATTTATTAGGTTAGTTATCTCTCGTCGATCAATCCTCTAAACTCGTGCGCATTCAACACTTTCAAACAAACGCACCCAATGTGAGTGAATCTCTACCAATTCCCCGTTTTAATCACATTTTGGGGTGTACCATGTCACACCCCGACCCGCAGCGGAATAAGAGTCGGGGCATAATTGAGTTATCACCAAAGCTCATGATGTTTACTAATATGTTTCATATTTATTAAATCCAAATTACATTTCAATGTTCCAAGTCAAATTCATACAATACAAGGAAAGAAAAAAGATAACTAAAACAAATTCCATAATCTAAACTGGTTTATTCTTCTAAGCCGCCCTATATGTTTCTTGCTTCAACTTGATCACCTGTATCATGTGTAAAAATGGGAGATTTTGGGTCAACAAAAGTTGGCGAGTGAACCTTGTTAAAAACATTTGTTATCGATTCATTATTGTAATTAATTTAGGAAAATTGTGCAATAATCATATACGAACAAATGTATGTAACATAACAATCACAAACCACCTTGCTTAAGCATAAAATAAGAATGACAATATATATGTTGGCAACGTCCCATTCACGCTCATAGGTAATGGGGAATGGACGGCCTATGCTAATGTATGTGAGATCAAGGCTCAATCAAACGGAGCTGATCTTATGTTGGCAACGCCTGGTTCACGCTCATAGGTAATGGGGAACAGCTCACGCTCATAGGTAATGGGGAGCGGCGGCCTATGAAATGTATGTACTGAAATGATAAATTAAATCTAAACTTTAACCACACAACAAAGGTTACATATTGAATACACATGATCATGAATATGATGGATGCACAAGTGTTTAATTAAAATAAATAAATAGCGACACATGATACACCCCAAAATGTGATTAAAACGGGGAATTGGTAGAGATTCACTCACCTTGGGTGCGTTTGTTTAAAGGTGTTGAATGCGCACGAGTTTAGAGGATTGATCGATGAGAGATAACTAACCAAATAAATAACGAAAAGGTACGGTAAGTATGTGGATGTTATTAACTATTTTAATAGGATTTTTGGTTATATTTTTGTGAGTTTAAGGCTACTTTCTAACTTTAAAAACGTTATTTTGAAGTATATTTAATTGATTTTTAAATTAAATAAATAAAATAATAAAAAGAAATGTTGACTTTTTGACTTTGACCGCTGACGTTGACCGTTGACCGGTTCGGTCGGTTATATTGTTGCACTGAGCGAGGCTCGAACCGGTGACCTCCCGTACGCGTGCACGCAGCTCTACCAACTGAGCTACGTGTCTAACCCGAAATAATTCTGTTTTTAATTATACTTATATACTATTTAGTTTAATCCGAAAATCATTTATTTTTAAAAAGGATTTTAAATGTATCGAACCGGTGCTGACCACAGGTCTCGAACCCGGGACCTGTGAGTTAGCGTGCACACAGTCCACCGCTGGACTGTGTGTCTAACCTGGTTATTAACTCGGTTTTTATTATACTTAACATGGTTTGTGAGTTAACCCGGTTCAGTTAAAAAGGCAATTTTTTTTATTTCGAGAGAGTAAAGCTGGGACAGGATTCGAACTCGCGTCGCATGTGTATTTGTTGCACACAGTCCACCGCTGGACTGTGTGTCTAACCCGTTTATAAAACTGATTTTAATTAATCTTATGTTATAACCCGACTTCGTCTTCTTCGTTAGATTTTACCCAGAAACAAAGTCCGACTGCTTGGACTGATTTATGCCTAATCTGGTTTTTAAACTTTATAAGTAATTTAAAGGTAACGAATGGAGAGAGTTTGGGGGAAAAAGATGTACCGATCAGTGTTATTCACAGAATTCCGGCAGAGGTCCCTCGGTTCTGAAAGTGAACTCCGGCTGTCGAAATCAATTAACAATTCTGTTCGATTATTTATGAAGTTGAGATACTTAATCAAAGTTTAACAGAAGTTTGAAGGATCATACCAGCTCTCAGTGTGTTTCCGGAAGTTTCAGAAATTTTCCGGCGAAGGTAGGAATTTCGACAAACGTTGACTGGGATTGATTCTGATGGTGGAGTTGTGTTAGTGACAGATTAATCAAATGATTGAAACAGAAGGAGTCGAAAGAATTACCGTGTGGATGTGAGTCTCGGGTTTTCCGGCGATTTGCAGGTATTTTCCGGCGAGTGAATTTTCGTCGAGAAGAGGTGCGATTTTGAGCGAAAAGGCTCCTAGTGGATTGTGGGTGAATTTATAGGGAAGAATCGCGACGTATGGAGTCGGATTTCAGTCTTGATTCAAAGTCAGCCGTTCTCCGGCGGTTACGACTGGTGTCGCGGGTTCAGACGTCGGTTATAACCGTCGTTAAAGTTAATTATTCGGTTAAATTGGACGAAAACGTTAATTATCGGCGAAGTCGTCGGGATTTCCGACGACTGTTAATTGGGCGCGATTTGACCGGATTTGACTTCCGTGTTTTATTATTTGAATTAATTGATTTGATATGATATCAAATAACTAAAGTGGCGGAGTGGTTGATTGTGTGAATGTTAAGGCTTTGGGGATTTCCGGCTGACCCGGGTTCGACTCCCGGCAGCCGGTTTTCCTTTTTAATTAATTTATTTTTATTTTTTTTACAATTATAATTTATATCTTCTAATTTGTTTATTAATTATGTATCGTTTAAAATTAAAATAAGTCATAAATAAACAACAAAAATTTAAAACTGATTGTTCGGTTATTAAACGAAGCGGGTTTCGAAAACCCGTTTTTCGACGGATGTTACATACCATGTGTCGCTATATATTTATTTTAATTAAACACTTGTGCATCCATCATATTTATGATCATGTGTCTTCAATTTGTATCCGTTGTTTGTGTGGTTGAAGTTTAGATTTAATTTATCATTTCAGTACATACATTTCATAGGCCGCCGCTCCCCATTACCTATGAGCGTGAACCAGGCGTTGCCAATATAAGATCGGCTCCGTTTGATTGAGCCTTGATCTCACATACATTAGCATAGGCCGTCCGTTCCCCATTACCTATGAGCGTGAACGGGACATTGCCAACATATACATTGTCATTCTTATTTCATGCTTAAGCAAGGTGGTTGTGATTGTTATGTTTACATACATTTGTTCATATATGGTTATTGCACAATTTTCCTAAATTAAATTACAATAATAAATCAATAACGAATGTTTTAAACAGGTTCACTCGCCAACTTTTGTTGACCCAAAATTTCCCATTTTTACACATGATACAGGTGATCAAGTTGAAGCAAGAAACATATAGGGCGGCTTAGAAGAATAAACCAGTTTAGATTATGGATTTGTTTAGTTAATTTTTTCTTTCCTTGTATTGTATGAATTTGACTTGAAATTTTGAAATGTAATTTGGATTTAATAAATATGAAACATATTAGTAAACATCATGAGCTTTGGTGATAATCCAATTATGCCCCGACTCTTATTCCGCTGCGGGTCGGGGTGTGACAACATAACTTTTTATCTCATACATCTGGTAGTTTTAGTTATAGTTGTTAAATACTACGTAACATGTCTCACAATCTTGTATGTATTGTAAGTGTGGTTTTTATGTATATTAAAACAATCATGTAGAAATGCCGAGGACTTTTTTCTATCATATTTATGTATTGATTTAACTTTGATACGTAACACGACTTTTATACCCAAACTCTTTCTTATCTCGCTCTCAGTACATATTTTGCATGTAATCATGACCTAGTAGTCTAAAGGTATGGCGTTTGCTACTTTGATTCCCACAAAAGTGGTGCGAGTTCAAGTCCATGTATGTCCACATGTTAAATGCTTCATAGAATTATTTATGCACTTCTTGTCATCCTCCAATAAGAAAATAAGAATTGGTTATATATGAAAGTTGATATATATAAATTAGTTTGGAAACATATTAAATCGACAAAATGCAATATCTATACTAAATAAACACACGTGTGTAAATTTAACCATCATCTATAATTAAGCATATTCAGCGAGTTTATATATGAAAACAAGAAGAGTAAATAACAATTTTTAAGCATATTCAGCCAATAAATATATGAAATAAGAAAAGTAAATAATTGAAAGTAACTTAATTTTGAAAGATATGTTCTTCCTTGTATGGTGGGCTGAATAGCAGTCAATTGGTTGAGCCTTGAAAATGCCTTTCACGTTGAAAACTTGACCAACGGTTTTCTACCAATAGCCCACGGTTAATCAAGTTACAACTTTTCAAAATTTTAAAACTTTACATGCTACTGGATTTTTATCATATAAATAATTACAAATATATAATTTGTTTTTTAATATTTGATATCATCTTATAATTAAGATCTGTATCAACAAAATTATATAAAATAACCAAATTTATTTATAAAACAAGTAAACTCATACATACATAAGCTAAATTCAATTGAATACACAAGTTGAGTTTCTAGCTCACAATCAACATTACAAGTCAAACTAGCTCAATTCATATTGTTATTCGGCTCAAGTTTGGGTAAATGTTGCCTGTTAAACAATTCTAATTTACACCTCAAAAAACGTTTAATCAAACACTAATTATGTGTTTAGCCTCATTACGCGATATCTTTGAACTTTCTAGATTATTATCATGCAAACAGGTGATGCTACATCCATTCATATCGGGTTGGACTATTGTCGGGTTAGTCCACTTTCTAGCCTTTTTTAGTTGTTCTCGAACTTAGATTTTAGATGAATCGTATAAAAGACTTGTTAGAATGTGATTTGAGGTGGAGCCCCGGAAGCATCATCTAACGTTCTAACGCAGTTATTTATACAAGATTATCACGTGTATGATAAATCTGTAATATGTAAATATGTAAGTAAGAGGTTAAAGCTGAGATATGGATAAATAATGGTTTTGAGAGAAGCTATGATAAACTATGTACACCCACCCCCACCCACCTTCTCTCTCTTTCTCTAAAGCCACCATAACCTCTGTCTCCGAAACACCAATCATAATACACGTGACAAGCTTTTGGATAACATCTATGATCAAGTCTAGATGAATATTAATGGTGATAGTCAAACACAATTTTTATTCTACTTAAAGTAAACAGTATCACCAACGGTATTCAATTACATAATCTATTTTTTTATTCGACGCTTAGGCTATAGGGTGTGGTCATGATCCTTATGGTCACCATGACCCTCCACATCAGCGCTATGTCACCCACTTCTAATCCACCATCTAAAACCACTACTCTAAGGGTCTGGTAATAGCCCAAACCACTATTCTCTTATTTGAATTTATTTTTGTGAAAAGGAAAAGGAAATATTATGAAAGGAAAGGAGGCCCATGGTTTAATCCATGCAAACCACGGTGGATGAGGCAAGGGAGTGGTGTAATAATCTATTAATGATCCTACGTGGTGATTAATGAGTCAACTCATACCCCCACACCCTTTAGCCTTATAACGTATATGGGTAACCATTTTCGAGTGACATGGAATGAATATGTGGAAATAGAGGAAGATTGGGTGGGTAAAATAGAAACCGAACCGAAAGAAAATATCGAGCATTAGCCATCTAATTGTTTTTATATAACAATTATTATTTTTTAGAATCATTAGGGATGAACAATTTATTACTAAAATCAAATCAATATTTTAACTTTATTTAAAGTTTAACAATGTTTTTACTTTTAGATGCTTTTATTGTGCATCCTAGAATCAATAAAGTTTAATAATGTATACATTCTCAAATTCAAACACCGTAATCTGCCTTAAAGAAGTTCTAGTCATCCAACAAATTATCATACAGAGAATCTGCTCATTTTGTCTTGTAGTGATGCGTCGAAACACCGATCACCTAAGGTGGTAAAATCGGAGGTGGTGGTGCTGGAGATCGGAGGTGGTAAAAACGGTGGTGGAGGATTTACATAGAGAGAGAAGGTGGTCTGGGTGGGGGTGGGGTGGTGTAGTAGGGTTTAATCAGAATCGGTTTAATGTGTAAGAATACCAAAATACTTTTTCAACTGATGGTCAAACTAACAACCACTCGACATAATGACTCGTAGTGTAGTGGAAAACAAACCACGGGGACCCTGGTATCTTTTTTTTTCCAAATTAGGGACGCAAGTTAATCTTGTCACTATACATGAGAATGCAAATTACAATTTACTAAAAATATTTTATCACCATAGCATTCACAATCTAACAATGTTATATGAAGACAACTAGTTGACAAACTAACGCTTGATATATTGAAGGATTAGAGAAAACATGTAAAGGTAGAGATGCTTTTCGAACAAAAGGAACACTGAAGAAAAATTCTTATCACTTGGGGTTTTGGATATATGCTTTTCTAGGGGTGGTGTAATTGTTATTCATCTTTACAATTACATGTTAAGAGGGTCTAGAGGCTTAAAATCTAGTAGAAACTCTAACGTTTAAGTTAAGTAGAACCATAACGAGAATAATATGTATAGTATTAAAAAATATAATGTGTTGGTTCAAGAGTAAAGAGTTACTTTCTTGTCCCTTGTTACGAGGAGTTGGTGGGTTGGATAAGCCATGATGAAGATTGACAAGGTCCGAAAGTAGATGAGAATATTTTTACCATTGCGTAAAGTTATGTAAAAAGACTTTTCTGTTGATTATATCGTTAAACATGGGTTAAAACTAAAACCCTAATCATGTTCATTAGATCAAAAAATACACATGAATATCAAATTAGAGATGCTTGTAAGAATGATTATCTTTAAAAAAGATAATAAAACTATGAGTCCTATTATGATACATTGTATTGATGTATTACATTAGAGAGAATTTTAGTATGGTGTTCATAAGGAGCTGTTCATCTCTTATGATCATTATTATATTATATTATAATTATAAATTATAATTATATTATATTATAATTATAATTATATATAAATAGAAAGATAATTATAATTATAATTATATATAAATAGAAAGTGGGTATGAACAGTAGTTATTTTATATAAATAGAAAGTGGGTATGAATAGTACTTTTGTTTTTAAAATAAGATACATAGTTTTTAATAATATTATATTATTTTAATATTATAACTATTTTAGCTTAGTAATATTACTATAATATAATAGATTTTTTCTATACTTTTATCATTTTAATATTACAATAGTTTAACTATTATATTTACTTTTAAGCTTCAATATATTTATTTAATGTTAACTTTTAGTTTTCTTTTTTGATATTAGTAATACTTTCTAAACAACACGAGTACCTTACCATATAACATTAGTATAGTTTTCTTTTATTATTAACGTCATCATGTGCTTATAATAAATTTCGATAAAAGTTTTACTCGAACGGGCCATATATAGTTCATTTTTTTTATCATCATGAAACGAACATATACCGACCAAACAACATTGGTAACTGTGCCATATTCATTTTTATAGTTTTCTCGATGTGGCGGCATAAAAATGATTGAACACAAAATTATATTCACAATAAAGTATTTTTTATATCGTAAACTATATCGAGTATTTGTACGATACCGGTATACCGACCGAACAACACCGGCAGTATAGGTATTCATTTTTATTGTTTTGAATCAATGTAAAACGTGTGTCGATTGGCAACGATTGTTATGCCGAGTGTCGGTATCATAATGATACTGTAGTGAACCACACGATAATGACCAAAAGCGCACAGTGAAGCGCGCGGGAATCCCTATATATATATATATATATATATATAATTAGAAAGTGAGTATGAATAGTAACTTTATTTTTATAATAATATATAGTTTTTTTTCTTCATATTTTTTTAATACTACAATAAATTCCATTATACATATTATTTATTACATTTAACTGTACCGCTATCATACCAAAAAGAATCGAAACCGACCGAATAATATATGTATCGGTACCAATATTTATTTATATTGTTTTTGTTTTCGACAAACCAGTATATATTTATATTTTTTTTTATTTCGATAATCTGACATTGTATCACTACTATAACGTACCGAACAACATACCTGTACTCATTTGTATGGTTTATGTTTGGTAATGAATTTTGTGCCGCAATCATAGGCAATTGAACGAACAACATCCGTATTGGTATCGGTACTTATTTTTAGTGTTTTTACTTTTCATAAATTGTGGTATCCTACCGAACAACATTGTTACATGTACCAATTTTCATTTATACAACTCTGTCTGTGATGATAAACGAATATCATTGCCAGTACCGTGACCATATGAACAATTCGATTCCATTTGGACAACATCGTTGTCAGTACCGATGTTCGTTTTCTTCTTTTTCAATTGATGTAAAACATGTATTGATTTCTATACCGAGTTCATGTATCGTACCAGTACTACTATAACGAACGTAACTGATACTGATCAAACACCAACGGTAACATACCGTCGCAACTCATAGGAAAACGACCCCTCTCTCTATATTATATTATATTATATTATATTATATTATATTATATTATATTATATTAAAGGTGAGTGAGGATGAATAGTGATACGCTTTTTTTCTTAGTTTTCTTGGTTAAAATATTTTATTATTTAAAGCGATACTTTACTTTCAATTTGTTATATTCAGTGTTCAATAAATATATATATATATATATATATATATATATATATATATATCATTTATACATATTAAATCTATGTGGTCATGAATAGTAAAAAAATATTTAAATATTATTATAACATTTTCTAAATATTTTATTACTTTACTATACACATTTATACATATTTATACATATTAAATCTAAGTGGTCATGAATAGTAAAAAAAATATTTAAATATTATTATAACATTTTCTAAATGCATATTTAAATATTTATATAACATTTTCTAAATATTTTATTACTTTACTATACACATTAAATCTAAGTGGTCGTGAATAGCAAAAAAATATTTAAATATTATTATAACATTTATACATAATAAATCTAAGTGGTCATGAATAGTAAAAAAATATTTAAATATTATTATAACATTTTCTAAATATTTTATTACTTTACTATACATATTAAATCTAATTTATACATAGTAAATCTAAGTGGTCATGAATAGTAAAAAAAATATTTAAATTTTATTATAACATTTTTTAAATATTTTATTACTTTACTATACATATACATATTAAATCTAAGTGGTCACGAATAATAAACAAAATATTAAATATTAAATATTATTATTGATTTTTTTTAATTTTTATTACTATAATGCCATACTATGTATAAGAACTTAATATATTAAGTGCTATAATGTCATACTATGTATAAGAGGTTAATATATAAATTTAAGTGGACATAAATGATAAAATATAGGTTTTTTTTTAAATTTTAAGATTTTATTATTATAAAATTTTTAAGATACAATGTTTTATAAAGTAACACTTATTTTTAGTTATTCTAATAATATAGTGTAATGCTTTATAAAACTCTAAATGTACCTTTGCGACATGGTTATTTTATCTGCGCTACGATAAAACTTTGTTAAAAATTGAATTAGTCAATTATAATTGATTTTTTTTGTTCGAACAACTTCGGTAGCGGTATAGAGTATCTTTTTATATTATAAGACATAAGCTACAACGAGTGTCAGTGACTAACAAAACTAATACATTCCGAATAACATCGGTACCGATATTGGTACTTTTGAAACCTTTGTCAATATTCTTTGTTAATGTTTTAATTGATGTAAAATATGTGTCGATATCTTTAGGGTGTATTATGACTTTATTTTTATGGGTTTATCTTTCGACCGCTATACAAAGTGTCAATTACGATACTGATACTTTATGAATTGAACAGATACCGACTTCCCATCGCAACGCGTGGGGGAAGTCCACTGTATATATATATATATATATATATATATATATATAGGTAGAGGTTTATGTGAGAAAATTTAAAAGTGTGAGAAGGATAAGAAATGGAGGTGACATGTGTCCCTTTTTATTTTGGTAGTTTAAGGGTATAAGTGTAATTTAACTAATAAAATCAAATTATGGAATGAATATATGCAACCGATTTTTGGCAGTTATTGTAGGGATTTTCGAATTTGAAATAACACCCTAACTCATAAAAACACCACAACATGTATATTGAAGGCATACATCTTATAAAGAACAGAAATATAACTCATAAAAATACCCTAACTAATAAAAATACCACAACATGTATATTGAAGGCATACATCTTATAAAGAACAGAATATAACAAAAATAACACCATAACTTATAAAAACAACACAGCAGTTATATTGAATGCACACATCTTATAAATAACACCCTAACATTGAATATGACATAAATAACACCTTAATATAACACCAGTCAACACTTTAATTAGAATCAAAACAGAAATAACACCCTAAATATATAAAAACAGAAATAACTCTACATAAATATATCAATATGGTACTCATATTAAAGATAAAAAAAACACTCGTTATTATGGTGTAATTTAAAAAAAAAAGAGTTACGTATAAAAAGTTATTGATGTTTAAAAAAGAAGGAGGGAACTTTACATGTGTATTAATGTTAGTTTCTTAATATAAAAATATTAAATTTACCTTTATACCCTTAATCTAGAAAATTAGTTAGTTTAGTAGTCAACATTATTTACAGAATTGCCACTATGATCTCAACATTAGATTAAATATCTAATGGTTTAGATTCTTTCTTATCTTTCTCACACTTTTAAATTTTCTCACAATAACCTCACCCTATATATATATATATATATATATATATATATATATATATATATATATATATATATATATATATATATATGTTTTAATTATTATAATAAAATATATATTTTCAATACTTTTATTATTTTAATTTAATATTATATAGTTTTTAATCCTTTTATTATTTTAATATTATAATAATTATTTTTTTCTTTATCTTTAAAGTTGGCTAAGTTTGGTGTCAACCGGTACTGATTTCGAAAATACCGGTACGGTCCACTTCGTTATTGATACATGAAGGTAAAAGCCGGCGTCAACCTGGTGTAGAAAATCTTTTAGTTCGGGAAATTCGGTACTGCTATCTGGTACCATTTTCTCATCCCTAATCACGGTTACCGTACGAACAACAACGATATCGTGCAACTTTTTTTGTTGATTTTCTTCAACTTTTAATGATTTCTTTTTTTTTAGTTTCAAGCTCGGTGCCAACCGATACCGAATCGGTATTGGTACCCAAAATACCAGTTAAGGTACCAGTACATGAAGGTAAAACCCGGTGGCGAACCGGTACCAGGAACGACAAAAGTCGGTACCGAATTGGTACTTAAGATCTTTCGCTTTGGAAAATTCAATACAAGTACCTGGTACCATTTGCTCATCTGTGACCACGGGTTTCATACGAACAACATCATTATCATACAACTTTTCTGGTTGATTTTCTTTCGGTTATCTTTTAGTGGTTTTTTATATTTTCTTTTTATTATTGTCAGCGGTTCCGCACGTAACGCGCTCGTAGTAATTTTAAAACACATGTAAACACAGACTAAATAATAAAAGATGTTCGCCACAAAGCGACTGTTAAGGGTTAATTTTTAACATTATGGATCACGTATCCTTAGATTGGCCTGGATCAATATGTTTCTTAACAGATGGTTTAGAAAGTCTGGGGATTACGGATCCTTATCGTTGTTTATATTAACTAACAGTTGTATCCTCTGTGTGAAACTTGTATTCGCAGGTACATAACGAATTAGACTTGGTCAAGCTGAAATCTCGAGGAATATGCTCTCTATTCGCACGAGTTTGGAAACATGTAGCCGTTGTGGAGAACGTGGGATACTTGCATGATTTTCGCATAGCTTGTTATGTATTGGTTTCTACTTTTATAAGGGATGATGAGCTCTTTAGAACATATAACTCGCATTGAACTCACATACAACTACTCTCGAATACTCTCTGTAACACACTAGTATATACTTATTTAAGCTCAACTGAATGATGATCATGAATAGTGATCAGTTATAAAAATTCTACGTATTCTCTATTAAAGGTATCTAAAGGGAAGGGTGGGGTTCTAGAGTTAATACTAGTGTATTTGTGAACTAGTGAACAAATCATGTTCATTGATTTACATCATCAAATCATAAAATACACTAGTGTATTTTCATCATTAAATTTTGACCATTGATTTACACTTGTGTATTGATAATCAAGGGCTAAGTTTAGTTTACTAGTGTTCACAATAAGAGGGTTGTTCACAAATGAACCTGACCCTTAAAGGGAAATCATAATTGCCCATTAAACTAATCAATATTTATAATTACTACCATCAAATAATTGTCGATAAACAGTTATGTCATATTGATAACGTTACTCAAGTGATCCGTCAGACCACATTAACACCTTATTTCTAATATTTCATATTTAACAAAGAGACGTATAATAACGAACACTCTTCACTCAAGGCATTTAGTGAGCAAATATACACATGATAAAATAGATTGTCGACGCACACACACAATGCATTGTTCACAATGTCAAATCATTGTGTACAATTTGCATAATACACATTTTTACAAGTACTGTAAGCATGAACTTACCATTTAATCCGTGTATATTTTTCTAATTTTTTATCCAACCAAAATTTGGCACGTGACCCACTTATATATATTTTTTCTCTTATAACTTTTAAAATTTAGTAAAAATCTGAATATACCATTGCGATATGCTTATTTTTCTCTACGCTTCGGTGAATCAATTAAAAACAGTTTTTCTCTTATAACTTTTAAATGTGATGTTTAATAAAATTTCAAATGTACCGTTGCGATTTGATTATTATTATCTACGTTTCGGTGTAAATTCCATTCAAAATTGTTTTTCTTTTATAAATTTTAAATATGATGTTTAATAAAATTCCGAATACACCGTTATGATTTGCTTGTTTTTTATCTACGTGTCATTGTGAAATTTATTCAAAATTATTTTCTCCTGTATAACTTTTAATTTAAGATGTTTTATTTAATTCCAAATAAACAATTGTTATGTGCTTATTTTTATCCACTTTCGGTGTAAATTTAATTAAATAAAAAAATGAGTAGTACATGATAATCTACAAGTCATCTAAGTACAAACATACAAGTCGTCAAAGTTGCTTCAATGTTTCATTTTTTACATTCTTTTTGTTTACCTTCTGCAACATTTAAAATATGATGTTCTATAAAATTATGCATTTACCATTGCGACATGGTTATTTTTATTAACAATTTGACGTAACTTTTTCCATATGATGAATACTAATGTATAATATGTTGAAATTGAGTCTTACAAATTTTAACACCCTCCCTAACACAAGGGTTTTGCTCACCGGCTATTATTTTAGAAAATAAGAAAAACTACTTCTCAACCGAGCTCACCATCCCGATCGATCCATACACTTCTTCAATTTATTGTAATTCAACTCTTAATCCATTTATTTATTTTTTTCAGTTTGAAACCTTGCAATTACACACGATTTCAAGCTTTTTGTTGAAGACCTTAGTTTCTCTTAAACCTGGCATTATGGTATATGATTGAAGTATATGATATTGTATAATAATGTTTGGATGAACAAAACTTTTTCTTGATTATCTGATTATTCAAATAAGCAGTTTTGTATAATCAATTTTCATACCAGCTGCAGCATAACTAATGGTAAAATAAAATGATTTTTTTAGATATGTATGTCCGACCCTGATTAAAGTCAACGTAACTAACTCGGTACTACCCAAAGAGTTACATGTTGGTATACGAATCGTATAAGTTCACAAGTAGGTGGATTATTATTTGTGATATAATAATAGTTTAAACCCGAGAGACTTAATATTAATTACATTATTATTAAGAGGATTATAATTGTATAATCTTAAAGAGGCTTAATGTAAGATTGGGTTTTATAGAAAGATGATTAAGGTGCAAACCCTAAAGATACTTTTGATCAAAACACAAAAACCCTAGCTTCCCTCCCAAGTTCGGCCGCCCCCTAGCGCCGCGGCCCACTTCCGTCGACCAAGCACCGCCGCCGCCTCATTCTTGGCCGGTTTGACCTTTGGGTATCTTGTGCTCGGTTGTGAACTTCCTACTAGCGAGGATTCGTTGTAACCCGTGTGTTACGATCCTTTTGTAGTCGTCAAATGTTCATTACTAAAACCCTCTATGGTTGTTTATTCCTAATTTGTTTATACGCGTATAACCTTGATCCTGATTGGGAATATTTATTAATCGGATTAATAAATCAAACTTATAGTTTATATGTATAAAATCGATTATATATGTGTATATATAATCGGCTTTCGGTAAATTATATAAACCACTTTCGCTATTATTTTGATACAATGATTCCCAACAGTGGTATCAGAGCCATGGTTACACGCGTATAGATGGTAAAGTTATAATTTTGATATATGTTTTATTTGTCAAAAATTATTTATTTTTACAAAAGATCAAAAGCTTTTGGTTATCTATGGATTGTGTTGTGAATCGGGCCCTAGGGACCCTTGTCATGGTTGTGTTTGTTGTGGTTGTGGTTTTATTTTGATTTGTATTTTTTGCGAATATTGGATACGATGTAATAGATAGGATTAGAATAGATTTGGTTTTATTGTATTTTCAAATTTATTATTGTAATCTTTCAAGATCAAGATAAATGACGAACAGGTACCATGAAAATAGAGATCGCGGGTTAAGTGGGAGCTTTCAAAAATTAGCTATTGAAACCCTTTAGACTAGTTCGTTTCGTTTCTGGCTAAAACGAAATGGGCTACCTATTAGGGGCTCGATTCAATTATTTTATTAGTGTGTTTTGTGGTTGTGTTTTATTTATTGTAAATAAGCTAGATAACCCAAAATAAATAAATTTTTTTGCTATCGAGACAACGGTTTTATTAAACAAGTTTTATAAAATTGAAAAAGTATATTTAATAAAAGAGTTTTATTAAAATTTAAAACAAGATCATTCGCGATAAAGCGGCCAACATAGTTTAATAGGATAGTTAAATCTATATCGTGTCGAGAGTGGAAAGGAGTTTCTTTTATCACAAATCAAATAAAATTGGATTTTATAAACTGTTGTGTAACTCGCCTCATGCTACGAGTTATTCAAAATATTTTTGATAAATATTAAAATAAATCCCAAATTTTAAATTTAAGTATTATGCCACCCTGAACAAGTTAACAATTCATTCTAAATCGAACCCAAATGTTAGTGCTATACCCTGCATCTGGGCGTCCATCATGAAAGAAGGTAATCATCGCGTGTCCTGTGTAACATAGGCCGGTATTACAGTTAACAGTAAAGGACAAAACATCGCTTGTTCATCAAGTGGGCATAGTTGGTGTCACACCCCAACCGATGGCGGAAACATCGGAGTGAGACGATAACGAGATTGCTCATTGCTCACAACGCTAATAATGACAATATTTAATTTAAATTCGAATCTCGAATAATTGTCAAAATAAAACATTGAAACAAATACAACAATTAGACTTAACAATTTTAAATAACACAATACAACAAAATTGATACAACAACATTACCCTAAACGTCTAAATGTGTGATTTAAGTCCTTGCCATTTGATTTCATAGCATCCTCTTCATCAACCTGTAATATGTTTTAAAATAACAATTCAATGCAAAGGTGAGCACACAAGTTTAAGCATAGCATACGTATACGAATAAAGTTTAAACAAATCCTCATGGCAACTATGATTCTACAAGAGCATATACAAGGCATGCAATACTACTACTCAAACACACAATCACGATGTTTTAACACGACCTCAAGATTACACGATGGAGGGGGATGCGTTACTTCCTAAAGTGCTTATACATGTCAAACGAAGGCTTAAAACAAGTTAATGACTAAAGTCACATAAAGAATGTCCAAGATATAAGCACCAAGTAATCGTATCAAGTATTCATGTGTATAGGATTGTTTGTGCATGTCATAAAGTTTAAGTGTTGTGGTTTTGGTATAAGTAAACATGTTACACCCAAACGTGCTGTAAACGAAAAGTGGGTCGAGTATACTCAAGGTTTTGCTAGCTTTTCCTTGGTACTTCCGTGAAGGGCTCGGAGAGTTGGAGGATCACCAAGTTATCCTACATGAGGAAAACATAGGCTGGTAAGTATTCGAATAATAACGGAGGATTTAGGAATTTAAATATACTAAAGTATGTATACGAGAAAGTAATCATCTAGACTTAATACTCGTTTTTGACACTATAAGACCCATTCGGGTTGATGTGTTTCATGGGTTAGTTTACCCATTAGAATCATAACGAGAGGTTAAGTACTTAGGTGATGTAACCAAGTACCATGACGGATAACCATTTGATTGTCACACCCCGACCCGCAGCGGAAAAGGTGATCAGGGCATGATTGGGTTTTCATCAAAGCTCATGACATTTATTACAACGTTTCATATTTATTATTACAATTTAAAGGGGATCATACAATCATAATTACAACACGTTCTACACATCTTTCTAGACTTCATTATTTTCTTCTAAGGCATTTCCTATGTTTTCCTTGCTTCATCCTGTTCACCTGTATCATGTGTAAAAATGGTTTTTGGATCAACAAAAAGTTGGCGAGTGCATCCTATGAAAAATATTTAAACAAGTTTATTGAATTGATTATAAATAAAGTGCATGACCACATATGAGTAAATATAGATGTAAACTTATTCACAAAACACTTAATATTAAATAATGCACACACATACAATAATAGATTGTTTTGAGGCACGCGTTGTTCAACTCGTCTCCCACGAGGAACTGATGGGCCTAACAAATAATTTGCATACAACTAGACAATATATAATACATAACTACAAACAATATTTACATTCTAAGTTTAAATCATAATATGGTATGGCACGAGTTTGAATAAACGAATTAGTTTAAGTGACACATGATACACCCGAAAACGTGTAATAAAAAGGTGAGTTGTAAGATTCACTCACAGTGGTTGCGTTTCTTGGATTGATGATGAATGCGCACGAAATTGGATTTAACCACGAGTGAAACTAATCTAGATAATAACATAATGGTTCGGTAAATAAGCGGATTTTATTAATCACTTTTTGTAGGATTATTGGATATATTTTTGTGAGTTTAAGGCTATTTTCTAACTTTAAAAACGTTATTTTTAAGTATTTTTAATTGATTGTTAAATAAAATAAATAAATAAAAATAATAAAAAAATGTTGACTTTTTGACCGTTGACTTGTTGACCGTTACTGTTGACCGTTGACCGGTTCGGTCGGTTATATGTGTGCGCTGGGCGAGACTCGAACCCGTGACCTCTCGTACGCGTGCACGCAGCTCTACCAACCGAGCTACGTGTCTAACCCGAAATATTTCTGTTTTTAATTATATTTATACACTAATTAAGTTAATCCGAAAATCATTTATTTTAAGAAGGATTTAATTGCATCAACTCGGTGCTCGCCATAGGTCTCGAACCCGGGACCTGTGGTTTAGCTTGGCACACAGTCCACCGCTGGACTGTGTGTCTAACTTGGTAAAAATTCTGGTTTTTATTATACTTAACATCTTACTGTTGTGGATCCGGTTCAATTAAAAAAAAGACATTTTATTACAGCGAAGGTGCGTGTGTCAAGGATCGAACTCGGGACGTATGCGTGTTTATTTGCACACAGTCCACCGCTGGACTGTGTGTCTAACCCGTTCATAATATTGATTTTAATTAATCTTATAACTTAAGCGACTTCATCTTCTTTGTTCAAAACACAGACAATGATTAACCTTGCTGTTATTTGTTAAATTAATTTAACGAACTTATAAACAATTGCAATGTGTTGAACAGAAAAGGGTTTGGGGAATGATTGTACCGAACTGATCGTCTTCTTCAGAAATCCGGCAAAGATCGTCGGCTCTGTTTTGGGAATTCCTTCTGTTCGGATTCAATAATCAGTTTGGAGGGATTAGATGTGAAATTGAACTACTGAGTAACGATTATCAGTAGGTTTAAATGATCATACCGGCTAACAGCGAGATTCTGAAACTTTCAGAAGTTTTCCGGCGAAAACAGAAAATCCGGCAATGTCGTCTGGGGTTGATTCTGGGTGATGGAGTGATGTTAGAATTTGTCTAATAATGGAATGAAACAGAAAAGTCGAGGTATTTACCGTGTAGATGAAAGTCCCGGTTTTCCGGCGACTTCCTGAGAATTCCGGCGAGTGAAATTTCTTTCGACAGAGATTCTTCAGAGGTTTAAGGTGAGTGTGGGTGATGTCAGTATGAGCTCTAAGATCTTATTTTAGAGTAAGAAGAAAGGATGGAATGAATTCGGTTTTCCGGCGATAATTTCCGGTTAATTTGCAGAGAATTCCGGCGACTGCGCCGAGGTTTTCTGAGCAAAAAGAAGAGTGTAACTTTGATAAACTCGCGAGCTCACTGATGAATAAAGTATATCTCAGTTTTAATTGTATTTCCGGTTTTGAATTCAAGTTATTCGGTTACGATTTGATGATTTGAATAAATGACCTTAAAGTTTTCAGTTATAACCGGCGCTGCTATAATTGTATCCGTTATGCCAAAAGAAAACGTCAATGATTGACGATTTCGTCGGGATTTCCGGCGAGAGTGACTTGAGTGACCGAATTCGACTTTAGTTTTTATTATATGTATTAATTGAATCAATAAATCAACAAGAAACACAAGTGGCGGAGTGGTTGAGCGAGTGTGTGTTAAGTCGCTAAGCTTATATCTGGCTGACCCGGGTTCGAAACCCTGCTTCAGCATTTTATTTTTATTTCACTATTTTTAATACATTTTCAAATATAAATTTTATATTCTAATATACTTATTAATTATGTATCGTTTAAAATTAATTTGAACATTAAATACGCAACGAAATTTTTAACTGGTTGTTCGGTTAATAAACGAAGCGGGTTTGGTTAACCCGGTTTTTGACGGATGTTACAGTATCCCCTACTTTTAGAAATTTCGTCCCGAAATTTAAGTAGTGGCGTGTTTGACTCAAAAGGATGGTGTTTAATTTGACAGTTACATTCTTAGAAAGAAGTAAGAGTTTAAATTTTGTTTGAGGCGGTAACGTTCCTTGTAAGGGTGGAGTACCCTGCTTCAGGAATCGCTTTTTGATGCCTATGATAATGAATATTGATAAACAGAGTTGATTGACTAAATATGATTTCATGCGCAAGAGTTTTGGTATGTTTGGAAAGATAAGGTTATATCCTAAAACAAAACTTCTACTACTAAAACCTACATGGAACTTCTCATAACCGCCTGACAATGCCTCTGATCCTTTGGCAAGAATACTTATATATAGGAAGTACCAGCGGCGTATCCACCATATTCTTGTCAAATTTTCATTGGTTTTATCAGTAAGTTATGATTGGTTCTATGATGTGACTCTAGAACATAAATAAACACAACAACCAATGTCTGAGTCCTAATTCTGATAGTATACATGTTTGAATGGTGACAGTTCCTCTCTCGTTTGTTATGATGGAGAGGTTAGTTTATGTAAAAATAGAACACAATCCAATTTCTTTAAATGATGAGATGATATGAATGCTAAATCAGTGAGTATAACACAAACTTCAACCAAGACAATACTAAATCCTACATGGAACTTCTCATAACCGCCTGATAATGCCTCTGATCCTTTGGCAAGAATACTTATATATAGGAAGTACCAGCGGCGTATCCACCATATTCCTGTCAAATTTTCATTGGCTTTATCCGTAAGTTATGATTAGTTCTATGTGACTCTAAAACATAAACAAATACAACAATCAAAGCTTGAGTCTTAATTCTGATAGTATACATGTTTGAATGATGACAGTACCTCTCTCGTTTGTTATGATGGAGAGGTTAGTCTATGTAGAAGTGAGACACATCTCAACTTCTTTAAATGTTGAGATTGTAATACGTTGAGATGTATGATGATATGAATGTTAAATCAACGAGTATAAAACAAACTGAAATAGTAATTCGCATTAGGATCATTGGATAAATTTCCAATTTATAATTGAGACACGTGAAAATTGAGATAACATAAGAAAAACATAAAAACTAAGCGGTTCTTGATTTTTGGTGAAGGAGACTAGTTGGGTGGTTCATTTGGGCCGTCATTATCTTCAACTGGATTGGCGTTGATGTTGAAAACTCTTCCTCTTGCTGGTGGCCTAGTGGTTGGGTTTTCTTGATTTGCTTGGTTAATTGGGTTTGCTTGAGCTTGGGCGTTATGATGTTAACCAATCGAGGGCACGTGTTTCTATAATGGGTAGGGTCGCCACAATTAAAACAAGCTCGAACATAAGGTAACATGGGGTATTGGGGTTGTTGATATGTTTGGATCATGTTTTGAGTAGGGGGTGAGGTTTGGTTTTGAGGGGTGCGACAAACCTTGCTCAAATGACCATAGCGTCCACAATTCGCACATAGTCGACAAGGTAAGGTAGATGGATGGTGATAGAAACAGGTGTTACATTGAGGGTGAGGTCCAAGGTAAGGTTTGTTATTTGGGTAAGTTGAGTTGGGTGCTACTTGTGTGATTGGGATAGCTTGGAGGGTTACGGCTTGCGAGGCTGGTTGATTGCGTTGGGTGACAGCGAAAAGTTGCCCATCTCGTTTTCTCTTAGAAATGGGTTGAGAAGGGGATTCGGTTTGGGTGGAGTTTGAGGTTTCAGTCGATGCTTTATCCTTCTTCTTCTCCTCCTTGAAGTCCTTATTTTGTATGCGGTTCTCGGTGAGCTCTGTAGCTAACTCCATTGCTGCTTCCAAAGTTGCAGGTGTGGTACTTATTACAGAGTCTTGAATCTTTGAAGGAAGACCTCGAATGTAGTGCTCGGTCAAACGGTAGAGGGGAGTGAACAAGTTGGGAACCATTTGATTTAACTCAAGGAATCTTTTGTTGTACGTGGTGTGGTCGCCTTCCTTTTGTTTCAACAAATAGAACTCATCCTCTAATTTCTTGATTTCGCTTCTTGGGCAAAACCGTCTTGTCATGATCTCTTTCAACTCTTCCCAAGTCAAAGTCATAGCATCTTCAACACCTCGTTTGGCCTTCTCTGTGTTCCACCATGTAAGTGCTATTCCAAGTAAACGACCAGTAGCATATCGCACTTTGCGATCATCGGGACAATCGCAATTTAGAAAAGTGTTTTCCATTTCTTCAAACCAATGGAGGAGAGCGGTGACACCTTCAGTCCCTTCGTATTTTGGAGGCTCGCAGGATTTGAAATGCTTGTAGGTGCATTTAGTGGTATTTGGGGGAGGGTTGATACATTTTGATCTTCTTGGGTGACGGAATTAGCGGTAAGGGCTTGTTGGACTTGAACTACAATGTTGGGTATTACGGCAGCCATTTGTTGAGCGATTTGGGCAGCCATGCGCTCGCGGGCTTTTCCTGATCTCATCTTTCTACGAGCGAGGCTATAAGACATCTACAAGGAATACATATCAAGAGTATGAGTTGGATGTTTTAGGGATCATGTGTCGTATTTAGGAATGAACATTTATAAAATAAATATAAAATAATAAATCTACTACATCCATAGGATGTCTTGGGCTTTGCTCGTAATTGGGCCTTCCATGCCGCCATACTTCACCTTCGTAATCATGTGGGCCCCCATGATTACCGGGTTTTTCATATGGTTCGCATGTGTTAGCCTGGTTACGTACACTAAAACCCGGAGAAAATCGAGAAATATGTATGTAACGTATGATATTCGGAATGTATCCCGGTGTGGACACGGTGACACCTCAAAGTGGGGTTAGTTCGAACGACGTTTGGTGTGGCATGCTTTGGCCTAATAGGTCCTTCGTACTCTCATCGTTAGTCCCCAGGTAGGCAAACTGGTCCGTTATATTGGATTTATACGAATGCCAACCTAGACAGGACGTTCCGACTACCGGTACTTGTACCCTTACAGTTACTACATGCCCGTCGCAGAACTCACTTTGATGAGATTTGAAAAATGAAAAATGCGACAAAATTTTGAATAACGGAAGTATGAAGATGATTTGAATATGTGAGCATTGAAATATGTATAATGAATGTGTATGTAATTATGTATGTTTGACTGTAAGTATAATTCACTATGTATCACAAAATGTAGTATCGGAAGTGTTTGCATGCATTTGTGTATGTAATAAATATGAAAGAAATAAACATCATGAGTTTGCATATAACCACATAAACAATTAAAATCTAATCAACTATAGTATAGGCTCTAAGGGTCTAATAACCTATCCTATATCCCTATAGTCAAAAGCTCTGATACCAATCTGTCACACCCCGACCCGCAGCGGAAAAGGTGATCGGGGCATGATTGGGTTTTCATCAAAGCTCATGACATTTATTATAACGTTTCATATTTATTATTACAATTTAAAGGGGATCATAGAATCATAATTACAACACGTTCTACACATCTTTCTAGACTTCATTATTTTCTTCTAAGGCATTTCCTATGTTTTCCTTGCTTCATCCTGTTCACCTGTATCATGTGTAAAAATGGTTTTTGGATCAACAAAAAGTTGGCGAGTGAATCCTCTGAAAAACATTTAAACAAGTTTATTGAATTGATTATAAATAAAGTGCATGACCACATATGAGTAAATATAGATGTAAACTTATTCACAAAACACTTAATATTAAATAATGCACACACATACAATAATAGATTTTTTTGAGGCACGCGTTGTTCAACTCGTCTCCCACGAGGAACTGATGGGCCTAATGAATGAGTTTTGAGGCACGCGTTGTTCTACGAACTGATGGGCCTAATGAATGAGTTTTAAGGCACGCGTTGTTCAACTCGTCTCCCACGAGGAACTGATGGGCCTAACAAATAATTTGCATACAACTAGACAATATATAATACATAACTACAAACAATATTTACATTCTAAGTTTAAATCATAATATGGTATGGCACGAGTTTGAATAAACGAATTAGTTTAACTGACACATGATACACCCCAAAACGTGTAATAAAAAGGGGAGTTGTAAGATTCACTCACAGTGGTTGCATTTCTTGGATTGATGATGAATGCGCACGAAATTGGATTTAACCACGAGTGAAACTAATCTAGATAATAACATAATGGTTCGGTAAATAAGCGGATTTTATTAATCAATTTTTGTAGGATTATTGGATATATTTTTGTGAGTTTAAGGCTATTTTCTAACTTTAAAAACGTTATTTTTAAGTATTTTTAATTGATTGTTAAATAAAATAAATAAAAAAAATAATAAAAAAATGTTGACTTTTTGACCGTTGACTTGTTGACCGTTACTGTTGACCGTTGACCGGTTCGGTCGGTTATATGTGTGCGCTGGGTGAGACTCGAACCCGTGACCTCCCGTACGCGTGCACGCAGCTCTACCAACTGAGCTACGTGTCTAACCCGAAATATTTCTGTTTTTAATCATATTATACACTAATTAAGTTAATCCGAAAATCATTTATTTTAAAAAGGATTTAATTGCATCAACTCGGTGCTCGCCACAGGTCTCGAACCCGGGACCTGTGGTTTAGTTTGGCACACAGTCCACCGCTGGACTGTGTGTCTAACTTGGTAAATATTCTAGTTTTTATTATACTTAACATCTTACTGTTGTGGATCCGGTTCAGTTAAAAAAAAAGACATTTTATTACAGCGAAGGTGCGTGTGTCAAGGATCGAACTCGGGACGTATGCGTGTTTATTTGCACACAGTCCCCCGCTGGACTGTGTGTCTAACCCGTTCATAATATTGATTTTAATTAATCTTATAACTTAAGCGACTTCATCTTCTTCGTTCAAAACACAGACAATGATTAACCTTGCTGTTATTTGTTAAATTAATTTAACGAACTTATAAACAATTGCAATGTATTGAACAGAAAAGGGTTTGGGGAATGATTGTACCGAACTAATCGTCTTCTTCAGAAATCCAGTGAGGTGGTGGATCGAAGGTAGGATAGCCAAGGCTTCCAAGTGATCACACTCTACTAACTCAAGTCTTGTTTCGAGAACAAGCTTAGAAGGATACAACACTTGTGGGAAAAAAACCCTATTAAAACAAAAGGTTCTTACACTTGGGACCTTAGACATGGTGATATTCCAAGTTGGTCTTCCATGGAAGCCTTATGGAGACATTCCAAAAGGTGATTTCAAGTGTTAAGAAAGAAGGAAGATCATAAGGAGAGAGGTGAGTTATAACTCACTTTTTAAGCCTTGATCTTTTAGTGGAAGAGAGCTCTTAGAGCTTTTAGAGAGAGGAGAAGAGATGATTGAGGTGGTTTGAGAGGAGAAAAAGTGGGGTATTTATAGATGAGATTGGGAGGTTGTTAGGTGAAAGTAATAAATGTAGAAAACACAAAATTGTCTAATCCATGAGCTTGAAACCAACTTCTCCAGATTATGCCCCTCTCGCGAGCCGCTAGAGGTCTGGCGGGCCGCGAGGGGTTAACAAGGGTTCGGTCGCGGGCCACAAGGTGGGTTAGTCCAGAAGTTTCTTTGATTTATATCACTTTTAGTCCTTGAACTTAGTTTAAGTTGCCATTTTTTTGCATGATTTAAGCATATAACGTGTATAAGTGTCGAGTGTGAATGCATGAATCTTTGCACGTATAACAAGTATCAGTTTGTATGTATTAAACGATTGAACGCATGTAAGACACGTATGTTTCAAGTATAAATTTTATTATGATTCAAGTCTCGGATTACAAGATAGGGAAAAGGAATATGAATACAAGTTTCCAAAAATAGAAATACGATTATACTTTGTAATTAAGGAAAGTACGAAAAAGCAAGGTGTTACAGTCTCCCCTTCTTTAGGAAATTTCGTCCCGAAATTTATTCGGAGGAAGGTGTAACGAACAGGTGTGAATACTTAGTCTTCATATCACTTTCGAGTTGCCAAGTAAATTCGGCGCCACGTTTTCCTTCCCATCGAACCTTGACGATAGGTATTCGACTGTGCCTTAGTTGCTTGATTCCTCGGTCCATGATTTCGACCGTTTTTTCCACAAAGCGCAATGTTTCGTTGATTTGAAGGTCTTCGAATGGGACTTGAAGTCCTTCTTCAGCTAGACATTTCTTCAAGTTTGAAATGTGAAATACAGGATGAACATTGCTGAGTGCTTAAGGTAGGTCCAGTCTATACACTACCTTGCCAATCCTCTCGAGAATCTTGAAAGGACCCACGTAGCGAGGAGCGAGTTTGCCTTTCTTAACAAAACGAACAACACCCTTCCAAGGGGACACCTTGAGAAGCACAAGATCACCTATGCTAAATTCCAAAGGCTTGCGTCTTTTATCAGCATACTCTTTTGTCGGCTTCAAGCTTTAAGGAGATTATCACGTTTTTGTAGAATCTTGTCCATTGTCTCTTGTATCAGTTCGAGACCGGTGAGTTGTACGTCTCCGATCTCGTGCCAACAAATAGACGAACGGTACTTACGACCATACAATTCTTCAAATAGAGCCATTTGAATACTTACGTGATAGCTGTTGTTGTACGAGAATTCTACCAAGGGTAAGTGCAAATCCTAATTGCCGCCAAAATATATTACGCATGATTGAAGCATATCCTCTAGAGTTTGGATAGTACGAATGGCAAGGAAGTGAGTGGATTTGGTCAGACGATCTCACTCGTGTAGATACAAGCCAATTTCTCGACTTTGTTATCTTCACGAATGGTAAGGAAGTGAGCGGATTTGGTCAGACGATCGATGATAACCCAAATGCTGTCATGACCCGAAGGAGTACGAGGCAATTTCGTAATGAAATCCATGGCAATACTCTCCCATTTCCAGACAGGGATTTCAGGTTGCCGAGTAGGCCAGAGGGACGTTGATGTTCTGCCTTGACTTTAGAACAGGAAAATGAATAAGAAAATAAAGGAGATTGAAAAAAGAATTAAAATAAGATATTTTTCTACACAAAACAGGGAAAGAGAATAAACTAGAACAAAGCAGATTTTTTTCATTCCAGCACTACAAGCATTTTGTTACATGGGAGTACATCCAATAGGAAGCATACACACACATAGACCAGCCAAACAACTAAACACAACATAACAAATAAAACCAAACAAAGACACTTAACTTAGCATAGGAGTCTATCTCCAGTAAGCATCGGATTAGATTCCCACTAAAAAAAGACAAAGAACACCATACATTAAAACAAACTACTTTGCGTCTACAAACACTTATTAAATTTAAACCTTAACTTTTTCAAATAAAAAACTAAAAGAGTCAGAGTCGCCGGTTTTCTTGGTAGGTTATCTTCACGATAAGTTCCCGCTGCTCCTGCTGTAGTTTCCGCTGTTCCTTCCGGAAGCCGGAGAGTTCCTCTTCAAGTTGCTGGATTTTTTTTCTGTCTTTTTCAATTTTTTCTTGAACAAGGTTGAAAGAAAGACCCCTCTGGAAATAATCTAACAAAAGTTGAGTAGTTTTTTCTAAATAAAATTGAGTAGTTTTAAGGGCAGATTCTAACCCTTGTATTTAAAGGTCAATAAGAAAAAGTTGATTGTCAATTTCAAAAAGTCGACCGGAATCGTAATTTTGGATTGCAAGAGGGAGGGTCATAGCTTTTCGATAGAAACAGGTAGAAAACTTATGTTTTTTTGTTTTTGTAAGAGCACAAAAGCTTATCAAATCAAGCCTCTATTTATACAGAGTGGTGGTAGAGGAATCTCGCCATGTGTCACAAATTGAATGGAAAGTCTAATTCCGACTAGCTGGCCACCCCACTTTCCGGCGATTGAATACTATAATTCCTATTTAGTGAAATTTTTAATGAAAGCAGAGGAAGCATTCGATGCATCATAAAAAAAGAAAAAGAAAACGAAAGAAAATAAAAAGAAAGTGCAGCTGCCAGAGCCCCGTATTTACCAGCGGGGTCCCGAGATATTCTATGATCAAAGGCTTTGTGGTTGTCACGAACTGGATTCGAACCAGCGCCTCCGGGAGCAACAGGCCCAGCAAACTACCATTCATTCTGATCGCGACTTTGTTTACCCGGTTCCCCTCGCGGCTAAAAGGTACATCCAGGCCGCACGCATGGACCTACTTACCTTGCTTGTAGACCAGCTGCAGAGCGAACCCTTGTTCTATTGGTTTGATGCTACCAAGACGATTTCTTTATGCCCATCAAAACATCGTTCATGTCCATTTTTAGGGCTTCTTTTGTCAACTCGTCGCTGAGTACTTCATTCACCTGAGACTTTCGATCTTTGTCCCGCATATCACTAGATCGATCGGTATCTTTACAAATTCAGAAAGCTTTCTCAATTCATACTTAGCCATGAGCAATCTACGTTTGTGATCTCATATATTTTTCTTCTCCGACATCTTACTGACTTTCCCCCTCATCTTTTTGAAAAAAAGCCGCTCCACGGTGGTAAAGTCTCATCTTGTGTGTTGGCCGAAGTTAAAATAGTGACATGGAATCCCCTAATACGTTTGAAGATCTCGAAATGATCTTCCAGTTCCGGGGAGAATTCACAAAACTCCATTTCCATCAAGAATTGAATGGACTTTTCCCGTATTCGACCGGAAAATCTAACAGAGACATTACTGCGGAGATTTTTACCAAAAAATGAGACATTCCATGACCTCGGAGAGTGCTTTGCCGTGCTAGGTCACTGACATATCCTTTTTTTTCTTTATTTGACCCCAAGAATGGATTGGATCGAAACGACTTTCCTGTCGAAGCCCTTTGTGTCTGTATTAATTTCTGCCCGTATGGAATCTCCATAGCCAATTTTCCATTTTTTATTATGAAATCAGAAGGTGCTGCCTTTGGTACTACTCTTATTTTACACGATCCAGGAACTTCCATAACGGGCCCAACAGTTTAAAGGAAAGGGTGAAGTCTCGGGATCCACTCTAGTCGAGTAAGATATTTCCCCTGTAGAGTAGTCTCCGTATCAGTCCATGGGCTAAGGTGCAATTGCCTTCTTAGAGCCACTAACTTCGTACTGAAAATTGGAGAATACAACACATAAAGAGCGATATCACGTTTCATTCCAGGCCACCAATAAGACGTACGAAGATCATGGTACATCTTGTCAGCGAGCCAGGGTGCATGGAATATCGAGATTTATGAGCTTCATCCATCAAAGTGGTTTGAAGAGTACCACGATCAGGAATCCGCATACGGCCACAATAGTACAGGATACCATTGTTCTTCTGCTCAAGTGGTGTTTCGTCACTGGTATTCAACTCAGTTTCTAGGTTGCCCTTGTTAATGGTTGAATATTGCGCATCTCGAAGCAGATGGTGGAAATCTCCCACGGTTTTGTGACAACAAACACTCTTCACATGAGTCTTACGACTAAGTGCATCGGCCACAACATTCGCTTTGCCAGGATGATAACGAATATCACAGCCATAGTCGTTTAACAATTCCACCCAACGATGTTGCCGCATGTTGAGATCTTTTTGGTCAAAGATATGTTGTAGGCTCTTATGACGGGTGAAGATCGTACACTTTGTACCGTAAAGGTAGTGTCGCCAAATCTTTAACACAAAAACGACCGCACCAAGTTCAAGTTCGTGCGTAGTATAGTTTTTCTCATGTATCTTGAGTTGTCTCGACGCGTAAGCAATAACCTTGTCCCGTTGCATGAGAACGCAACCTAGACCTTTGTTAGAAGCATCGCAATACACGACGAAGTCGTCATTTCCATCGGGAAGAGTAAGGATAGGAGCATTACAAAGCATGTCCTTGAGTGTTTGGAAAGACTCCTCTTGTTTGGGACCCCAAACAAAAGGTTTATCTTTTTGTGTCAAGGAGGTCAAAGGAACGACAATCTTCGAGAAGTTCGAAATGAAACGGCGATAATACCCAGCTAGGCCAAGAAACGAACGAATCTCATAAGGTGATTTAGGTGCAACCCAATTCTTAATAGTTTCCATCTTTGCGGGGTCAACATGAATACCAAGTTCATTGACGGTGTGACCTAAGAATTGAACCTCTTTTAGCCAAAATTCACACTTGGAGAATTTGGCATAAAGACGTTCGGTGTGCAAAGGTGTAAGAATGAGGCGCAAATGTCGCCCATGCTCTTTTTTCGTCTTGGAGTAGATGCGAATATCGTCGATGAAGACAAGAACAAAACGATCAAGAAACGGCTTACACACGCGGTTTCATTAAATCCATGAACACGGCAGACGCGTTAGTCAAACCAAAAGGCATGACCACGAACTCGTAGTGTCCATAAAGTGTGCGGAATGCGGTTTTGGGTATATCTTCTTCGAGAACTCGAAGTTGATGATAACTAGAGCATAGATCAATCTTTGAAAAGCGCATCGCGCCTTGTAATTGATCGAAGAGGTCGTCAATGCGAGGGAGTGGATAGCGGTTTTTGACTATGACTTTGTTGAGCTCGCGAAAGTCAATACACATGCGGAATGATCCATCTTTCTTCTTGACGAAGAGTACGATAGTGCCCCAAGGAGAAGTACTAGGGCGTATAAAGCCTTTATCAAGATGTTCTTGAAGATGGCTTGATAGCTCTTGCATCTCCTAAGGTGCTAATCGATACGGAGCCTTCGCAACAGGAGTTGCGCCGGGAATGAGGTCAATACAAAAGTCGACAGCACGAGGAGGAGGAAGACCAGGAAGATCATCCGGAAAGACATCAGGGAACTCACAAACGACGGGAGCATCACCTAGGTTTGGTCCTTTGTCTTTCTTTTCCACAACATGGGCCAAAAAGGCAAAGTGTTCCGTGCGTAAGTATTTGTTCGCCTGAATACACGACACCAGCTTGAGACCTTTGTAACATTCATGGTAAAACGGGTTCTAAAACCCGCTCCGTTGAATAATTCAAATATAGGATATGAGGTTTCGTTATGTAAATTATGATAGTCGTACAAATACGCCATGCTAAATTCATAAATAAATAAAAAAGGTTTAAAAAATATATATTAATATATATACTGAAATAATAAAAGATAAATAAAAAAAACTAAATATCCAATAAGTGTAGACCGCGGGTTTTGAACCCGGGTCTCCACCCAAACGAAACACACAACACACCACCATACCACACACATTGATCTGCTAAAGTTCTAAACTGAACAATATTTATACAAGGTCTCGAAATTGAATTTTGAACAAACGCCTTGTAACAGTCAAGCTTGAAATCAGGATATCATCAAACATCTGTTTCCTTTCTTCCTTGCGATCAAACTGATAAAACCGTTTTTCAATCAAGTAATCAGACTCAATCATTGAGTACATAACGATCGATCAGTTATAAAAAAATCAATTCCGGAAATCAAGTTTGGCCGAAACTTATGAAACCGAAGAATCCATTCCATTATTGCCTTACTCTATAAATTGGACTTCTAGAGCTCAGATAGAAATCACCCACACTCAGCTCAAACTCCCTGTAGAGCCTCTGTCGCAAGTTATACGTCACCGGAAATTGGTTCAGTCGCCGGAATCAACACCGGAGGTCGGAAAATCACCATTGTCTCGGTATACCACTGCACCTAATTCTCTTCATTCTTTTGTTTTCGCACCTGTTTGTGTTTAGAAGTTATGTGGTAATCGAATTAATCGGATTAAGTAAGAATCAGTGTATGTATCATATTGAAATGAAGAAGATGAACTGGAAGCATGCTTAAAAGAAATAAAAACCGGTGTTTAAACCAGGTTAGACACACAGTCCAGTGGTGGAGTGTGTGCATTTTAATTAAAAGGTTATGGGTTCGAGTTTATACGTTATCGGTTTTGCCAAAATAAACAAACTCTTTTTATAACCGGTTATAAGTCAGCTCAGCATGTATATAAGATTTACTAAAATCTTGTATCCACCGGGTTAGACACACAGCCCAAATGGTTGGGCTGTGTGCACATGTAGCGACAGATGTGGGTTCGAATCTGGTTGGTCACGATGTGGGAATTTATCCAAATCTTTTTAATAAAAGCAAAATATATTTGAACCTAGTTAGTATATATAAGTAATTAAATTCAGAGATATGTCGGGTTAGACACGTAGCTCAGTGGTAGAGCTACGTGCACGCATACGGGAGGTCACGAGTTCGAACCTCACACGCTGCCAATAATTCTAAAAGTCAAACCGGTTCGACCCGGTCAAACCTGTTAAGGGTATATTTTTTTATAACTATTTTCTTTATTTATTATAATTAAAAATCCATTTAAAATACCTAAAAAGTAAGACTTTAAAAAAAGGTTTTAATTCGTAATAAATACAATAAAAACAAATCTAAAAATGTAATAAAGGGTATTAATTAGAAATATTAATTTCAAATGAAAGCTATATATTTATCGAATTATTACGTTATTAATTAGGTTAGTTTTTCTCGTCGGTTTAATCTAAAATCGTACGTTTTCATTATCATCAAGGAACGCACCCACGGTGAGTAAATTCTTACAAACTTCCCCTTTTTATTCATGTTTTGGGGTGTATCATGTGTTATTTATACATTTCATTTATTCAAACACTTGTGCAGTTACCATTATATGATCTAACGTGAGATGTAAATGTTATTTGTTTTATTACGTGTTTACATTTTTGTCAAGTTGCGTGCAAATCATGCATTAGGCCCATTAGTTCCTCGTGGGAGACGAGTTGAGCATCAGGTTCCTCATTAGATCGGCTCCATTTGATTGAGCATTGATCTCATTGTTCATCATTTGATGTGTGTGTGTGCATTAATTGATGTTATGTGTTTTTGTGATTAATTTACATATACGTATACTCATATGTGGATATGCGCATTTTTATAACCAATATAACAAATTCGTTCAAATTTTTTTATAAGATCACTCGCCAACTTTTGTTGACCCATAAACCATCTTTCTTTTTACACATGATACAGGTGAACAGGTTGAAGCAAGGAACACATGGGAATTTGCCTTAGAAGAAAAATAAAGAGTTCATGAATGTTGTGTTTAGAACATGTTATGCTTATATGTTTGATGTATTTTCTCTTTTAAATTGGAAGTAATAAATATGAAACTTTATAGTAAATGTAATGAGCTTTGATGAAAACCCCAATCATGCCCCAACTACCATTTTTGCTGTGGGTCAGGGTGTGACAACCTTTGGAAGGTTTCTCCCCATAGATGTGCAAGGAATCACCGCTAGGAAGAGGAAGGCGAAGGAATTTCTCCTAGCAAAAAACTTCATAACGAACTTGCCGGAGCCAGTCCATGCCTACTATGATCAAAACTACCCATTTTCATAGGTATGAGATCAATCGAAAATGTATGACCGTTAAGATCCAAGGAACAACGAGAGAGGACAGAGTTAACAGGAACGGTCTTTCCATTAGCGACTTCAACAACGAAAGGATCGGGCAGATTAGATCGTTCGCACTTAAGCAAGGGTTTGAATTCAACAGATACAAAACTTCTATCTGCGCCAGTATTAATCAAACAAGAAGCATAGACATGGTTCACAAGGAACATACTAGTAATAACATCGTTGGAGCTTTGGGCTTGAGCGGAGGTGAGCACGAAAGCTCGACCTTTAGCAGGCTCAGGTTGTTGCTGCTGCTGGTTGTTGGCGCACTTGGGGCAAATATTGGCGAAACGGTTAGGATCGCCACAATTGTAACAAGCCCGAACGGGAGTGGATTGGCTTGAGGGTTAGGGTTAGGTGTAATGGCTAAGGGTTGCTGATTTTGGGGTGGAGGAAAGCTTCGGCAACGGTTAGACAAGTGCCCTAACCTCTGACATTGGGTGTACTTTCGGCATGGAGTACCAACGGGATGATGGTAGAAGCAGGTAGTACACTAAGGGTGAGAACCGGTGTAACCACATTTGAGCTGGTCGGTGCTTTGGGTAGTGGCGAAGGCATTTAGTGGTGTAGGGGTAGGCGGAGTAACAACCGCCTTGTTTTGGACAGAAGCCTTCTGCTTCTTGTTTTGGTTCTGGTTTTTCTTGGCTTGGGAGGGAAGAGTTTCGGTAGCGGTGGGGTCGGTGATGGCTTGGTGTGCATGCTTCGTAGAGACCTTTTCATAGGCCCCCTGAAGGATGCAGTTGTGGTTAAGCTGAAAAGATTATGCTAAAAGCTTCATCGAGGGTCTTGGGGTTGACGACAGCTACATGGTTCATGATCACAGGCGAGAGCGAACGAATTAGTTTGGCAATTGCCTTGGGAATAGTATCCACCTGTCCAGGACAGATGATACTCAATTGTTTGAAGCGTGTGATCGAACGTTCGGCGTCGCTCCCCTTTGGATAAGATTCCAGAATTTGTTTTCGAGCTTCTGAGTCTCGTGGGGAGGACAGAATTGATCCTTCATGATTTCCTTAAGCTCTTCCCAAGGTAATGCGTGAGCCGCTTCTTTGCCACGCTTGTTGTGCTCGGTAGTCCACCACTCGAGGGATCTCTGACGAAAGACCCCGGTAGCGTTGAGGGTTCGAAGGTCATCAGGGCATCCGCCCTGAAGAAATGTAAGCTCCATTGTGTCGAACCTGTTGATCATGGCTGTTACACCGTCCAAGTTGGTGAACTCAACAAGTTTGCAAGCCATGAAGTGTTTGAACTAGTAAGACGTTTTGGGTGCATCGGTTTTCGAATCGGCGGAGGACTTAGGGTGGCGTCCGTATGGATGGTTTGGAGTTGGCTAACAATATCAGGGATAACATGGGCCATTTGGTCAGCCATTTGCTCAGCCACTAGACCGACGAGGTCTTCCTTCGACATAGAGTCACTGTTGTTGTTGGACCCCTTGTTGGACGTTTTTGACTTCTTAGAAGAGTTAGGAGAAGACATCTAGAGGTTCAAAATAAAGCAAGGGATGAGACTTGATCATAATGTAAAATAACACGTTTTGCATGTATCAGTATGTATAAAGTTCACATAAGTTGCATGAGTTTAACCAGTATGATCACATATGAATGCGAATAGAAGAGTATAAATTTAGTTTGTTCACGAGAATTAACATTGTTTTGGATTGCGATAAACGTGCGAATAGTGTAATGGTTCAAAATGAACGAGGTAATCAAGTATTAAAACACATAGAAATTGAATCACATAAAAGAATAGGCTCATAAAATGTGGGAATGTTTCGGGTAGAGAAACGTCGACAATTCCAAAGTGAATAGAAGTTCTTTTCAAATTAGAGAAACATGCTTTGGCCTATACGTAAAATGCTCTCATCGAGAAGTGACTAACGACATTTTACCCTTCCAGTTACTACACGTCTCTAATCGATTGGAAAAATCGAAACGTTGGCGAGAGCGAAAATCAAGGAATGGGACTAAATCGACAAGGTGCGGGTTTCACCCCTAACTTGACGACTTCGTACCCTAAGTGTGGTTGGTATTTACCAAACAAGAGCAAATTCCGATTCATTGGTAAGGGTCCATTAGAGTTTGAATTGGAAAATTTTCCATCAAGATGTGGATTTCACTCCTAACTTGATGGCGAAATTTCATGCAAAAGAATAAGGATAGCGGAATGAGAGTCGTTCACCAAATTGTAGGTTTCACACATATTTTGGTGAACTCGTCTCATTTGTGTTACGAGTGTCTTCAAGTCTTCAAAGTGCGTATTATGTAAAAATGTCTTAGGAAAGACATCATTTATATGTATTAAGACCAAAAGAAAAGAAGAGAAGCAAAGAGGAAGCATAAAGTTTTAAGCATAAACAAGAATGGTCAAAATGGGTACTTAGAACTATATACTAGGTCGAACATGGCAATTCTACCTAATTCCCTATAGTTATGGCTCTGACACCAATCTGTCACACCCCAACCGATGGTGGAAACATCAGAGTGAGATGATAAAGTGATTGCTCATTGCTCACAATGCTAATAATGACAATATTTAATTTAAAGTCGAATTTCATTTCAAGAATAATTGTCAATATAAAACATTGAAACAAATACAACAATTAGACTTAACAATTTTAAATAACACAATACAACAAAATTTATACAGCAACATTAACCTAAACGTCTAAATGTGTGTATCTAAGTCCTTGCTATTTGATTTCATAGCATCCTCTTCATCAACCTGTAACATGTTTTAAAATAACAATTCAATGCAAAGGTGAGCACACAAGTTTAAGCATAGCATACGTATACGAATAAAGTTTAAACAAATCCTCATGGCAACTATGATTCTACAAGAGCATATACAAGGCATGCAATACTACTACTACTCAAACCCTTAACACAATCACGATGTTTTAACACGGCCTCAAGATTACACGATGGAGGGGGATGCGTTACTTCCTAAAGTGCTTATACATGTCAAACGAAGGCTTAAAACAAGTTAATGACTAAAGTATCACATAAAGAATGTCCAAGATATAAGCACCAAGTAATCGTATCAAGTATTCATGTGTATAGGATTGTTTGTGCATGTCATAAAGTTTAAGTGTTGTGGTTTTGGTATAAGTAAACATGTTACACCCAAACGTGCTGTAAACGAAAAGTGGGTCGAGTGTACTCATGGTTTTGCTAGCTTTTCCTTGGTACTTCCGTGAAGGGCTCGGAGAGTTGGAGGATCACCAAGTTATCCTACATGAGGAAAACATAGGCTGGTAAGTATTCGAATAATAACGGAGGATTTAGGAATTTAAATATACTAAAGTATGTATACGAGAAAGTAATCATCTAGACTTAATACTCGTTTTTGACACTATAAGACCCATCCGGGTTGATGTGTTTTCATGGGTTAGGTTACCCATTAGAATCATAACGAGAGGTTAAGTACTTAGGTGATGTAACCAAGTACCATGACGGATAACCATTTGATTACCATCAAGAGTTTGGTTAGTGTGTATATATATATATTATATAGTATACATAATAAGTAGGCAATAAAAATCATGTAAATTCATAGAAGTCATGCATGGAGGTAGGAGGATAACCTTCCTTTTAAAACCTCTTTCGTATAGTTCACCAATGTACAAGTCGTCACAAGGACGACAAGGATGGTCATGAGTAAGTTTAAACATAAAAGCAAGAGACAAAAGTAATCGAAAACATCAAGTGAGGTGGTGGATCGAAGGTAGGATAACCAAGGCTTCCAAGTGATCACACTCTACCAACTCAAGTCTTGTTTCGAGAACAAGCTTGGAAGGATACAACACTTGTGGGAAAAAACCCTATTAAAACAAAAGGTTCTTACACTTGGGACCTTAGACATGGTGATATTCCAAGTTGGTCTTCCATGGAAGCCTTATGGAGACATTCCAAAAGGTGATTTCAAGTGTTAAGAAAGAAGGAAGATCATAAGGAGAGAGGTGAGTTAAAACTCACTTTTGAAGCCTTGATCTTTTAGAGGAAGAGAGCTCTTAGAGCTTTTAGAGAGAGGAGAAGAGATGATTGAGGTGTGGTTTGAGAGGAGAAAAGTGGGGTATTTATAGATGAGATTGGGAGGTTGTTAGGTGGAAGTAATAAATGTAGAAAACACAAAATTGGCTAATCCATGAGCTTGAAACCAACTTCTCCGGATTATGCCCCTCTCGCGGGCCGCGAGAGGGTGGAGATGGCTCGGTCGCGGGCCGCTAGAGGTCTGGCGGGCCGCGAGGGGTTAACAAGGGTTCGGTCGCGGGCCGCGAGGTGGATTAGTCCAGAAGTTTCTTTGATTTTTATCACTTTTAGTCCTTGAACTTAGTTTAAGTTTCCATTTTTTGCATGATTTAAGTATATAACGTGTATAAGTATCAAGTGTGAATGAATGAATCTTTACACGTATAACAAGTATCAGTTTGTATGTATTAAACGATTGAACGCATGTAAGACAAGTATGTTTCAAGTATAAATTTTATTATGAATCAAGTCTCGGATTACAAGATAGGGAAAAGGAATATGAATACAAGTTTCCAAAAATAGAACGATTATACTTTCTAATTAAGGAAAATACGAAAAAGCGAGGCATTACAGTTGGGGTTAAACTTACATCGGTTTTAAGCGATAACCCCAAACGGAGAGTTGTGTAGTAGACACAATTAAAAATCGTTGTTTACCTACATAATCATACCAGTGCATAGTGCTTAATCCAATTCACTATGATTTGATGAACCGGGGTCTCAGCTTAATTGAAATTTTGGTTTTGGGTCATAAAATTAAATTAAGATATTTAAAACATAAAATACTAATTAATAAATTTTGAATTTTGTAGATGTCGATTGAAAACAATTCCTCCCAATTCTCTCTCAAGTCCATCTCAGAGAAGGACAAACTGAACCACTCCAACTTCATGGATTGGCACCACAATTTGAAAATTGTTCTCAAGGCGAGAGCAAACTTATTCTTGATACGCTAGTCCCTGATGAACCCATCAATCAGCAAACTATTGCATATAGAAACTATGCAAAGCAATTTGATAACTCTATGAAAGTCTCATGTCTGATGTTAGCATCCATGATCACTAAACTTCAAAGGACCATGGATGATAAATGGCATAAGAGATGAATGAGCACCTGGTGGAAATGTTCCAACAGAAGGCTCATCGTGAGAGGTTTGATGTAATGAGATCACTCATAACCACTCGTATGCAAGAGGGTACATCAGTTAGCGCTCATGTGCTAAAAATGAAGGCATATGTTGATCATTTGGCTCGTTTGGAACCCCCTTAAGTGATGAGTTAGCTGGGGATATTATTCTCAACTCATTACCCAAGTCATATGATCAGTTCACTATGAACTATAATATGAATGGGATGGAGAAGACACTTGCAGAGATGCATCAGATGCTCAAAACTGTTGAGGTGAATATACCCAGCAAGACTGCACCAGTGCTGATGATTAAGGAAGGATATGTTAAAACCTAAAACCAAAGGACAATCAGGGCAAAGGCAAATCTGTTGCAAACAAGAAGCCTCAAAGGATGCCAAGTGTTTTCATCGTAATGAAATTGGGCGGTGGAAGAGGAACTGTGCTAAGTATTTAGCTGAACTGAAGCAAGCCAAGGCTTCAGGAAGAGAGTCCTCAGGTATATATGTTATTGAAATCTTTGCTTTTTCTGGCAAAACATGGGTGTTTGACACAGGATGTGGTTTTCACATTTGTAATGCTTTGCAGGGACTAAAAAGATAAGGAAGCTGAAACAGGGCGACTTGGAGGTCCATGTTGGCAATGGACAAAGAGTTGTTGTGAAGACGATTGGAGAATATGTTCTTTTACTTCCTTATGGTTTAGAACTTGTTTGGAACAATGTTTATTTTATTCCTAGTGTCACTAGAAATATTGTTTTGGTTTCTGCTTTGCATGGACAAGGTTTCAATTATCGTTTTAATGGTGAATTTATTTCTGCTTAATTTAATGATGTATTTTACTTTGATACAAAACCAAACAATGGAATCTATGAGATAAAAATCCAAAACAATAACATATTATACAACATCTCCCATAAACGTAATAAGTTAGATGTTAAGGATAGTAAATACGTATATGTGGCATTGTAGACTTGGTCACATAAGCGAGAACCGTGTTAAACAACTCAAAATCGCACGAATCCTAGATTCCAAGGGTTAAAAAACGTTTGGAAAATGCAAATCATGCTTAAGTGGAAAGTTAACAAAAGCATCTTTTCAAATGTTGGAGAAAGAGCTAATGATCTGTTGGGACTTGTACATACAAATGTATGTGGTCCATTCAGAACAATGTCAAGACATGCAGAAAGATACTTTGTTACATTTACTGATGATTTCAGTAGATATGGTTTTGTTTATCTTATGAAGCATAAACGTGAAACACTTGAAAAGTTTAAAGAGTACAAAACAATATAGAGAATCAGCTAAGGAGAACTATCAAGATGCTTCGATCAAATCGAGGCGGTGAATATCTCAGTCAGGAGTTCATCGATCATTTAAAGGATTGTGAAAAAGTTTCACAACTCACTCCACCTAGAACACCACAACATAATGGTGTGTCTGAGTGGTGAAATCGAACTCTATTAGATATGATTCGATCAATGATGTGTCGAACAACCCTCCCAACTCCTTTTGGAGTTATGCTCTGGAAACTGCCACAAGACTTGTGAATATAGCTCCACTGAAGAAGGTTGACAAAACGCCTTATGAGATGTGCCATGGAAAGAAACCTAAAGTATCCTATCTTAAGGTCTGGGGATGTATGTAACGCTTATGTCACTCTAGAATCTTTGGATAAACTAGATCCCAAAGGCGAAAAGTGGTTTTCATCAGATATGCTAAAAAAGATCGGCTACCTTTTCTACCACCCTACTGAAAATAAGATTTTCATTAAAAACATAGTCACTTTCTTGGAGGAAGAGCTTCTGGCGCGAGGGATTGGAGAAAACCATGTGGATCTTGAAGAAATTTGAGAATCACAAGCGACTGAACCAGTTGTTAAGACAGGACCAGTAGTAACTGATCCAATTGTTGAAGTTGAGCCTGAGAGAACCCAAGAAACAAAAGAAACACCAAGTGTTCGAAGAAGTATTAGGGATCGTTGTGCACCTGAAGGTATGATGATATCTTTATAATTTGATGAAGTTGAACCTGCTACTTGCAAAGCTGCAATCTTGGATTCAGAATCCAAGAAATGGCAAGAAGCCATCAATGCAGAAATGCAATCCATGTATGATAAGCAAGTTTGGGATTTGGTTGATCTTCGTACTGAAGGTCGGACAGTAGGAAACAAATGGATCTTCAAGAAGAAGACCGACATGGATGGAAATGTGCAAACCTACAAAGCAAGGCTTATAGCAAAAGGGTTCACTCAGACTCAAAGAATAGATTATGAGGAAACTTTCTCGCCAGTAGCCATGCTTAAGTCTATTAGAATTCTACTTGCCATTGCTGCGTATTATGACTATGAGATATGGGCAAATGGATGTCAAGACTGCGTTCCTTAATTGACACTTACTTGAAGATGTCTATATGGTTCAACCGGAAGGTTTTGTCGATCTAAAGAATCCTAATAAGGTGTACAAGCTAAATAAATCCATCTATGGATTAAAGCAAGCATCTTGCATCTGGAATCTTCGTTTTAATTAGAAAATCAAAGAGTTGGTTTTCTTAAAAACGAAGACGAACCGTGTGTTTACAAGAAATCTAGTGGGAACTATATGTCACACCCCAAGCGATGGTGGAAACATCGGGGTGAGACAAACAAGATTGCTCGAGACTTCATAACGCTGATAAGTGACAAGTATTTAAATAACAAAATTTCATTTTGTTGCTAATATCAAGTACATTGTTTGAAAATAAAATTACAACAAGTTTGGATCAAAATAAGATAAAACAAGTATTAAAGTTTAAGGTGCGTTTCTAGGCATCCTACTAGGTTCCATGCATCATTATCGTCAAAATACTGCAAATACGTTTCAAAGTATAGTTCAATACAAAAGTATTGGCGAGCATATATGTAAAGTAGGTTTGAACAATCCACATGACAAAAATAGTTAACTAGATAAATGTACCAAGGCATTCAATTACACAAGTCAACCCAAAGTTTACCGCAAGCGTAATCTTATTGTCACAACGATAAGACCGAAATGAATGAATGCCTTAACATGACCTCAAGAATATCGGTGGTGCGTTACTCCTATAGCGCTATACATGTTAAGGGGAGGCTTTAAACAAAGTTAATGACATGTAAATCACATAAGAATGTTCCAAGAATACAAATCAAGTATCACGTATTTAAGCATGTATGATTGGATTGTTTGTGTTTGCATAGAGTATAAGTGACTGCGTGTGTTTAATAGTATAATGTATTGCACCCAAAAGTGTAAAAATAAAAGGGGTCATGTATACTCACAATTTTGCAAAGCTTTCTGATTATCTGTGAGTGACGAGTTCTTTGAGAAAATCAAGGGTATAAGGTCATTCGGGCTTTATGGAGTGGTTGAATTCGAAATCTAGATTTTAAGTACAAAAAGTATGTATACGCGAAGTAATTATCTTTTTTGACACTATATATCCCGTATGGGTTGCTGTGATTTCATGGGTTAATTGCCCATTAGAATCGTAACGAGAGGCTCAAGTCTTAGATAATATAACCTATTACTATGACAAGTAACCATGTCGATATCATCAAGGATTCGTTATGTGTGTGTATATATATATTGTATAGTTTATATAATAATTCTAAGCTAAGTCTATCAAGAATATCATAGATTGTCATATAAGTCATGCATGGAGGTAGGCGGATAACCATCCTTTAGCCTCATTGTAAGATTCACCAATACACAAATTATCACAAGGATGATTCAGATGGTCATGAATGAAATGTACAATACTTACTATAAATGAAAGCAAAATTTTTAATCCTACTTTGGACCTCAAATGTGATGAGGTTTCACCTTAGTTTTCCAAGGCAAGCTTGTGAAAACCTTCCTAGAGGTTATCCAAGTAGAAAGAAAGAATAAAAACATAAGAAAATAAGTAGAAAAGTGAGCCAAAACTCACTTAGAATGGTTGCAACTTTCTGCCAAATCTTGGAAATTAGAGAGTAACCAAGAAGTGATTTGAGTGTTTGGAGTGTGTTTAGGAGTGTATGGAGGCTTGTATTTATAAGTGGGGATTAGGGTTTGGGAGTTAATGAAGGTGAAAGGTGATTGGAGGAGAAAGAAAGTGGAGAATGGTGAAATATGATTTGCTTAAAAAGGTGGAAGGTGATTGGAGTAGAAAGGATGTGCAGAAGGGTGAAATATGATTGACTTAAAAAAGTGGAAGGTGATTGGAGGACAAAGGAGGTGGAAAATCTTTTGGTTTTGTTCACTTTAAGTCCTTGCACTTTGTAACTTGGTTATTTTATGTCGTTTTCTTGTATTTTAGCTTGCTTTTAGGTATCTAAAGTGTATTTTAGGTCTCGGTTTTGCGTATAAACACGTATTTAAATATTGATTGCATATATAACACAAATATGAAATGTAACACGTATATGTATAAAATGAATTTCTATTATGATTAACGCCTCAAATTGTGATAAGGGAGATGGAGTACGATTGTAAGGTTTCTAAAAATAGAATGCGAATACAAACTTCTTAAAAATAGGAATACGGAAATACGAGGCGTTACACTATATCACTCTTCTCATTCTGTATGTAGATGACATACTAATCATTGGAAACAATATCCATATGCTAATAGATGTTAAGTCTTGGTTGGGTAAATGTTTCGCAATGAAAGATCTTGGTGAAGCCGCTTATATTCTAGGAATAAAGATTTATAGAGATAGATCAAAGCGGTTATTAGGTTTGAGTCAAAGTACACATATTGATAAGGTCATCACGCTTCTCAATGCAAGACTCACAAAGGGGGCTCTTGCCCATGGCAGCTAGAACCATTCTTAATAGCAAGTAGTGTGCAAACACTGAAGAGGAAAAGAAGAAAATGGAAAGAGTTCCATATACTTATGCTATTGGTTCTATCATGTACGCCATGTTATGTACTAGACCTGATGTCTCGTATGCTCTTAGCATGACGAGTAGATGTCAAGAGAATCCAGGAGAGGGTCACTGGGCTGCAGTGAAGAACATTCTTAAGTAGTTAAGAAGGACTAAGGACATGTTCTTAACATATGGAGGACTGGATGAGGAGCTGTTAGTTAAGCGTTATACTGGTGCAAGTTTCCAGACTGATCGTGACGATTTAAGATCACAGACGGGATATGTTTTCATTCTGAATGGTGGGGCTGTTACTTGGAAGAGCTCGAAGCAAAGTGTGGTTGCTCAATCCACCTATGAATCAGAATATAATACTGCATCGGATGCTGCTAAGGAGGCTACCTGGATGAAAAACTTCATTATTGATCTCAACGTTGTGCCTAGCATAAATTGTGACAACACTGGTGCCATTGCTCTTGCAAAGGAACCAAGGTCGCATCAAACCACAAGGCAGATACTCAGAAAATTCCACTTTATAGAGAGATAATAGAGCGTGGAGACATCGTAATAAGCAAAGTTCATACAGATCTAAATATGGCTGACCCCTTTACTAAACCTTACCTCAAGCTAAACATGAGGAGCATGCTGAAAAGATAGGGCTTAGACTTGCTAGACAGTGGGCATGATCTGTAGTTAGTATTGGTGTTCTAATTTTGAACTACAACATTTACATTGAATTGTTATTTGATTTATTGATTAAATGCAAGTTTAATTATTTTGTAACTGTGTTTGTTATTTGTATATTTATATCCTTGAATAAGCGTATTCTAAAATATCCGTAGTCGATCAAATTACATGGGAATGAATTTGAATGTAAGACTATTGTGAATTGAGATGATTGTATTCATGAGATGAATAACTCAAGGGTTTGAGAATCAAAATTAACAAATATCACTAGGGAATGATATTGGATGTGACTCGCTTCAAAATGATCTCCATGAATCTAAGTCATGAGATGTTTTGATATGATATGTTCAATCTGTCCTTTTTCCTTAGGCACATATTAAACTACATTGATCAAGGATAATCTTTGATGTTATCTAACACTGTCCTAAAACATGGATAGTAATCCGGGCAGCGTTGGGAAAAATCAAAGGTTAAGTGGGAGTTGTATGGCGCTGATGGAATTTGGTACTTCTATGCGATTTGAAGTTCAGACCTTCAGGCACGCTCGTCAACTCAAACTGGAATAAATGGGTGGCTATGCTCGAAGTAAAAGTAGTTTGTTAGACCACTTTGAATTAAAGACGAGAACAGAGAATAGTTGATCACTATATAAGAATGAATGATCCATGACTTATGATCAACGAATATTCTATATAGAAGGGACTTATTGATAGAATTATAAGGGCTATAGTATTGGTTAAGTAAAGTGCTACTTGAACTCAAAAAACTAGTTGACGACTGTAAAGTGTCATACCGTGTTAGAAGTAGTGCAATGCAGCTAGGCGTCCAACTCTGCACACGTTGACTCATTTAATCAAAATCGTCTAAGTGGGAGATTGTTAGAGATATGTATGTCCAACCGTAATTAAAGTCAACATAACTAACTCGGTACGATCTGAAAAGTTACACGTTGGTACACGAATTGTACATGTTCACGAGTAAGTGGATTATTATTTGTAAAATAATAATAGTTTAAACCCTAGGGACTTAATATTAATTAGATTATTATTAAGAGGATTATAATTATATAATCTTAAAGGGTCTTAATGTAAGATTGGGTTTTATAAAAAGATGATTAAGGTGCAAACCCTAAAAATACTTTTGATCAAAACATAAAAACCCTAGCTTCTCTCCCAAGTTCGCCCCCCCCCCCCCCCCCTCTTAGCACCGCCGCCCACTCATCGTCGACCAAGCACCGCCGCCGCCTCCTTCTTGGCCGGTTCAACCTTTGGGTATCTTGTGCTCGGTTGTGAACTTCCTCCTAGCGAGGATTCGTTGTAACCCGCGTGTTATGATCCCGGTGTAGTCAGTAACGCCTCGCTTTTTGTAACTTTCCTTATTTAGAAACTTCGCCTTGTATTCTATTCTTGGGAGCTTGTATTCCCTTGTAAATCGTATTTCTTTTCCAATCATTGTAATCCAAGGCTTTGATCATAATAAAACTTGATCATTTTACATAAATTATACATACATGTCATACAATCGTCTTATATACATGCAAACTCGATACATTCGCATCGCACGCAAACTCATACTTGTTTTACATACAATCAGTCGTAAATACTTGTTCTGATGCTATGTATACGTGAAAATACTTATACATACATTCTCGATACTTGAATTACACTTATATACGTTGTACACACTTAAAAACATGCAAAAACACCAAATTTTAGCTTAAAATGAGGGAAAAGCCAAGTTCATGGACCAAATTGCCTAAATTAGGCTCTGACGGGGCGTGAGAGACAAGGCTCTGCCTCTCGCGGGTGGCGAGAGACCTCAATCCGTAGAAAGTTGCTTCTAGCTTGCGGGTTAGCCTATTTTCTCCATCTTTTTCACACCCAATCACCTCTAAACCTCATTTAACACCAAACCTAAGTCACACATTATATATACAACCTCCCTAACCCTCATTTGCACTTTCCAAACACTTCTAAATCATCAAAACACTCTCAAATTCTCTGTAATTTCAAGAACAAGGCAGATTTCTTTCAAGTGCAAAAGTAAGTTCAAACTCACTTTTCTTCATCTTTTCTTCGTCAAATCTTTCTCTATAAAGCTTGGAACACCTCTAGGATTGTTTCCACAGGTTTTCCATGGAAAACCAAGTGGAACATCACCATTTGGAGGTCCAAACTTTCTATTTTGGAAAAACTTTTGTCATACTTTTGCAAACTATGTTTTCTTGAATTAATCTTGTTCCTACTTGTTCTTAAACCTATCTAAGGTTATGAGACTTGTTAGGAATAGATTCTTATGAGTTTAAGAGGTGCAAACATCTCTAAACTTTCTGTTTTTGCAAGGGTTTATGCAACCCACAAGTGACGAAACCATCCGAGCTTGTCATGAAGTTGATGGCAAGACTTGTGTTTCGGTATAGGTGTGAATATTTGGAAGCCTTGGCTATCCTAACTTCATTCCACCACCTCACTTGATGTTTTTACTTTGCTATCTCAAGTATTTTGCTAGACTTAAAGTAACTTAACCCCGTTTAGCCTCCGACACTTAGTTAACTCTTTCCATGTCGGGAATGACTCACCTGGGTTAAAGATTACTTGGCTACTTGATATAGTAAGAAGTTGTACATTTCCTTTTCATTCATGACCATCCAAATCATCCTTGTGATGATTTGCGTATTGGTGAATCATACAATGAGGTTAATCCTCCATGCTTGACTTACATGACAATCTATGGTACTCTTGATGGACTTAGCTTAAAATTATTATATAAACTATATAATATATGTATATATACATAACCGAATCCTTGATGATAATCGACATGGTTGCTTGTCATGGTAATAGGATATATTATCTAAGACTTGAAACTCTCGTTACAATTCTAATGGGCACTTAACCCATGAAATCACAACAACCCATACGGGATATATATTGTTAAAACGAGTGTTTAAGGCTAGATAATTACTTTCTTGAATACATACTTTTACATACTTTAATTCCGAATTTGAATCCTCCGTTATTATCCAAATACTCACACACCTACGTTTCATCATGTAGGATAATTAGGTGTTCCACCCTTCTAACTCTCCAACCCTTCAGTGGATTACCAAAGGAAGCTTTGCAAAACCGTGAGTACACTCGATCCCATTTTTTACGCTTTACACTTTTGGGTGCAATATGTTTAACATATCAAAATACACAATCACAACTATTCTTTATGCAAACACAAACAATCCACACATGCATGCTTAAAATACGTGATACTCGATTTGTATTCTTGAAACATTCTTATGTGATTCGCTTGTCGTTAACTTCGTACGAGCCTCCCCTTAACATGTATAGCGCTATAGGAGTAACGCACCGCCCGTAGTATTGTGGTCATGTTAAGTCTTTAAATCATGCGGTAGTCAGAGGGTTGACTTGTAAAATTGCATGCCATGATACATTAATCTAGTTAACTATTTTTGTCATGCGGATTTGTTTAAACCTTTTTCATACATATGCTATATTAAACTTGTGTTCTCACCAATGCTTTTGTGTTGAACTATACTTTTAAACATGTTGCAGGTTAATCATGTTGATATTGACGAAATTTAGTAGGGATGGCTTAGAAATGCATCTAAAAATGCTAGATTTGTTATTGTAGTTTTGATAAATTGTGTTGTACTTTGACATTTCTGATGTTGTACTTTGATTTCCTGTGATGTACTTGACAAATTTCTATTAATAAATGAAATCGGTTTTGAATTAAATATTGTCACAATAGTGTTGTGAAGTCTCGAACAGTCTCGTTCGTCTCACTTCGATGTTTCCGCCATTAGTTGGGGTGTGACATAGTCGTCAAAGGTTGATTTCTAAAACCCTCAATGGTTGTTTATTCCTTTTATTTGTTTATACGCGTATAACCTTGATCCTGATTGGGAATATTTATTAATCGGAATAATAAATCAAACTTATAGTTTATATATATAAAAGCAATTATTTATGTGTATATATAATCGGCTTTTGATAAATTATATAAACCGCTTCCGCTATTATTTTGATACAACGATACCCAAAAGTTTTTACTCTCTTTTTACCTAACATGAGATACTTTTATCTCATCTCACTAACTCTATTTTTGTGTCACAACAATCACATTTTTGGCTATTTTATCTATTGAGTTCTATTCAGAACTTGTACATATGAACTTAGTTTTAAACTAGGTAGTCAAAAGCCTGGGATATGTTCTTGCTAATTATCAGAAGCAGATAATCCAACTTATTGAAAACAACTATTGTTAAACGGGTCGGCAGGACGCAAACTAGAAAATCATGCCATACAGACGCAACACAAAACGACGAACCTGTTCAGATTAAACTCAAACATGTGAATTTCGTGAGAAGTTTTTTGTTGCTTTGAAACTAACACTTCTACTTGGATACATCTGTAACGAGTCGATTTCATTCAATTTTTCTCAAAGCTTTGCGTACTGATATCGACTCATGTTTTCAGCATTTGATGCCCGTCCTTTAATACACACATGAGAAGATCGCACGCCTGCCTAGGAGACGGTCTTTCTACAGGAGCAGTCTTTGTGCATTGAAGTCCAATTTTGGCATCCTCCCCGTCACCGGTTCCAACAACACGATCCCCATACTGTAGATGTCACTTTTCTCCGTCGCCTTTAAGGAGTAAAGGTATTCTGTTGACAAAACACGACTTTGTTAATCTATAACATTAACAAATAAAGTTCATGATAATATTGGTCATCGGAGAGATCGTTCTGTCTCATGTGAATGTAGTTCAACTTGCTGAGCCTCCCAAAAGTAACCGGTATTTCACCGTTGAAATGATTCCGATACATATCAACTATTTTTAAGCTCGAGCAGTTACCGATCTCCATTGGCATGCCACCCGACAACTGATTCTCATACAGAAACAGAATCTCAAGCTTCTGAAGCATACCAATTTTTATTCGGTAACTTGCAACTCAACTTGTTTTGAAACAATGTCACCAAACCGCTGAGATTCGCTATCGCGGGTGGAATTGAACCAATCAATGTATTGTTATTAAGCATCATATCAGTTAACTTGACCAACTCGAAAAGCTCCATCGGTATCAACCCGTTGAGTGTATTATTTGACAAATCGGGATATATTTCAATGACACAGTTTCCCAATTCTGTGGGAACTTCACCCAAAATCAAGTTCTGCGAAATCAACAGGTCTTCCAAAGTTTTGGGACCTAAACTCCGTGTAGCACCTCACCTTTTAAAACCAAGGCAAGTCAACATAAGGTATGGTTTATGTAACAAAATAAAACAATTCAGATAAAACTGAAATAACACATTTTACTATTTAGCATATATCAAGCAAGGAATTGTATTTCAAACTACTACTAAACAAATAAAATAAATCCATGCACCAAATCCATAAGCTTTGCACAATCTACACCACCACCACCACATATATAGAATAACAAACTTAAACTTAAACTGAGCCAGTGGTGGTAGTATTGGCGCCCTTGGCGGAACCAGGAGGTTCTTGCTGAGTCGACTCGGTCTTTCCCGACTGTTCTCCCTCCGCCACTTTCTCCATAGTCTTCTGTCCCACTTCACCAGCAGCTTTCGTGACCCTGTTGAAAGCACCCGTCACCCAAGCAGTCCCAGTCAACACATACCGGTTCTTCATAATCGCGGATCCCGCTTCGCTTACTGTCTGCTCTGCCGTTGCGAATGCTGTTTTGGTCTTTTCCGACACTTGAAACTTTTGATCCAAGTCTTTCACTTTCTCATTCATGATTGTTGTCCCTATGCTGAGTTTTTCAGTCAGACCGATTTTTTGGTCAATTGTGGCGGCTTTTGCAGCTGCTGTTGAAGTAAATTGGAGCTTTTCATCAAAAGCTTTGGCTTTATTAACAGCATCTTTTCCCAAAATGAAGCCTTTGGCCAACATGCTGCTTACAACATCTTCTGCCTTTTGTACAGTTGATTCAACAACACCCCCAGTTTGCTGATTTGTTGCCTAAATTATATGTTGCCAATATTATGTCAGATAATAACCCATAAATTCTATTTAGGAAAAAACGTAAAATCATACACTGGGTTGTTGTGCTGAAGGTGTAGTTACAGAAGGTTGAGGAGTGTAATCCGGTGCAAGTGCAATGGTAACAGGCTGATCAACTATGGTTGCTCCCTGAAATTATCAAACAGATACTTGTTAGATTATGAGGGCGTTTTAATAAGCGCTTTGTAGGTGATGATGTGGTTTTGAATAATTAACATCAGATATTTAGCGTAACAGGTTGAGTTGTGGAAAACAGTGTTTGGATGTGCTTCTAGTGTTTGAAGTTGTAATGATCAGATAATCAGATGTTGAGTGTTTGGAAAATTCCAATTACTTAAGAAATTAATAGATAAAACAGGTTATTAATCAGTTTCAAAACACAGAAGGTGGAAGACTATACTGTTAAAAAGTAAAAAACTGTAAGCTTTATGTGCACGATTATAAGAAGTTTATATACCGAGAGTAGAACGGCAGTCTCTGCACCTTGAGGATCCTTAAAAGTAACAAATGCAATTTGAGCCCGCTCATTCTCACTGAAAACGTAGCAACCATTTGATCAAACATATGCAGGCAACCTTAAAATTACCACGTACGTCTTGTAGAAACAAGTAAATTTCTTGAACAATTGTTTAATTTACATGGGGTTTCTTATAATCAATTATAAAGAAAGTGACCCCAGAACCAACAGTGATAAGCGGACTAACCTTTTTATATCAACATATTCAATTTCACCAGAAAAAGAGAAGAATTCCTTGATGTCTTGCTCAGAAGCACCTAAGGAAACATTGCTGACCTTCACTGTTCTTACCTGTGAAGATAAAATTTAAAATTCAAATATCAGAGCAAGATCTATAAAAGAACTGTCTTTAATTGCTAGCCGTAGCACAACTTTTTTCAGAAAAAATAATGCTGCTTATGATGCCTCGATCCAGATTAACTGCAATAACGCCTACCCCGAGCAAAATTGTTTAGCTATATTTGGTCTATAAACCCCACATTTACTGCCATGCAGCCGACGTGAGACACGTCTGACACCTTGCAATGGTTTCAGTGCGTAACACTCCCATACCAAAAGTACCAAAACACCCTCAAATCAAACATGCATGAGTCATCAATGGCATAGACACAAAGCAGAAGTAGTTACATACACTGATAGATCATATATCCTATTTATGAAACATGATCTGACAAAAAATTTATAGAATCATCATTTAGCATGTTAAATGTACAACAAGAAAGACATAATAATAAATTAAAAAAAAAGTACATCTATTAAATTGCTAACACACACAAGAGAAAACAATTGAATCACTGCACATAGAAAAGGAGAAATCGAATAAACCTTTCGATTACATATTTACATGAGATTCAAGAAGATAACTAATAATAATTACTGAAATACGGTAATCAAAGGCGATAGAAAAACAAATCTATAGAAAAGCAATTGATTGATAGAATCAATTAAGAAAAAAAAAACAGATGAGTTTGTAATATACTAACCGACATGGAACCGGCGCCGGAGACGATGAGGAATGGGTGGTTTGTTAATTTGGGGGAATCGAAAGAGGTTACCAGAAAAAGGTTGACGTCAGTATCAAAATACTCGCTATCAGCTTTTCCACAGATTCTGAGGTGGGTAGATAGCAGATGAGATCCGGTTATTATCCATCTAATGGGCCGGGCAGACCCGTTTCTCATTCTTTTTTTTATTTTTCTTTTTCTTTTTACAACTCCAGATCTCATTTCTATTAACTAGTTTATTTGCTTGGTTGTAACTTTTGGGCTCAATCGAATTCAGGAAGTTTAAATCAAATTTAAATTTGGTTCGGTTTAGACATAAAAAGCGAATAACCGGTTTATCGTATTGGGTTAGGTTATATATTGTTGCGCTTAAATTGTAATTGGATTTGGTTAGATAATCATTTGTTATTTGGTTAAGCCGGGTTCGGATATTCGGGACCAAAAACCCAATTCGGATTTTCATCAGTGTTGTAGAAATCCTAGGTGGTGCCTAGTTGGCTGAGTGGGGAGTTGAGAGTACTCGAGAGAATACTCAGAGAGTACTTGGACATGTTATATATAAAGAAAATTAATTATTGGATATTATATGTGACAACCCGTGTTTTCGACCCTGGTTAACTATAGAAAGTTACATGTAGAAATATTATAGATTATTGATATGCGTGAATTATACATATTTTTATGATTCCAATTTCCTTCACATAATTTTAGTTTTAAAAATGATTTTTACCCAAGAACTAAACTACACACACAAAAGGGCAAGTGTACCCGTCGGGTGGTAATATAGTTTATCGGTAAGAACCGGATATCAATCAGTGAATGCGGTGTCTCGATACTAAACTTTTGCTACTTTAACACATTTTCAATTAATGGGTTGATTTTTTTTATTCTAATTTATCATTAAAAAAAACAAATTGCTAACTAATCTAAGGAAGAACAATATCTAAAAGAAGTTGCCTAACTAAGTATCCACTAATAAACATGTGACAACAGTTGAGAAAGATTAGTGGTGATGCAAGCTCTAAATACAAATAAGTCCCCAATCAAGGCTTCCTAGTTTTATAAATCTTAGGAAAACTAAAATGAAATAACATTCTAATCACCTAAAATTTATTCTTTTAAGTTCACTTGCTAAGTTGATGTTAATCTTTAATGATGAGTTATTTGTTTGTCAAAACTCCTAACTCTACAAGTTTGGGAAAACTACCATAAACAACATACTAATCACCCTAACTTGGTTCTAAGTAAATGACATCTTCATCATGTTCTTGATATGAACCACAAGCATGATCATGCTAGATAACAATCTTGACCTAAATCATCGTACCAACATAAGTACAAACTATAGAATCCATATAAACATTCATTTGATCTTTTCAAATCCAAATGCAAGAATCCATACACGTGTTCAAATCACCATTCTCTAATCATATTAGCAATTACCATTCCTAGTTTCATGCTATGAATCATACTAACAAGTTAACAAGATTCAACAATCATAATCTCTACATGGGCTTTCCAACACAACATGTAAATGCTTATGACCAAATATTCAAGAACAAGGACTTTAAACATGAACATGAACTCTAAGAACAAGATTAAACATCACTATGAAGATTAACATAAACAATCACCACATCTATTTCCATGCTATCACATACTCACTAGCTTAAACAAAGTTTAAGCAACACAAATTTTTAGCCCATAAGGCTCATAACTACCAAATCAAGTGCAAGATAACTCAAAATGTTCATAAGTAACAAGTAGGCTAACCAATGTTTAAAGACAAGATTAAATGGTAAATGAGAGGATCTTCAAGAGATTCAATCTTCTTCAAGGCTCCTTCTTGGCTCCAACAAGCTTCCAAGACAAGAATCTTGAGAGAAAACTTCACCAAAATGCTCCAACTCCCTTCCAAATGAGCTTGACACTCGTATTTATGCTACTGGTTGGTTGGCACGACCATGCCACCTTTTGGCACGGTCGTGCTTGGTAAGTGTCAGAGACGCCTTTTCTTCCGTCGATCTTGTTTGCTACCATTTCCGAAAAAATCCTGCTCAAACTTCCCCGAGGTGGCACGACCATGCCAACATATGTCGATGACGTATCCGACGATGACTATTTCGACCTCAGGAATGAACTGATCAGAGACTGACTTGGGTCACGCACGGTCGTGCCAGTCTTGGATTTTCCTGGTTTGCGTTGACAGTTGAGAGTGCCGGTTGTCGATGGCTTGGTATGATCGTGCCAAGTGTTGGCACGGTCGTGCAGTATCTGGCAGTTTGCTGGAAAGTTCCATTTTTGCTCCATTTTGCTCCAAAAGCCTCCGTTTCAATACCGAGTCGAAGCCCGGACCTGTATTTTCACAAACAACTCTAAAGAGTACCAAAATCAACAAATATACAAAGAGTTCTCATATAAATGGGGTATATTTGACGTTTTAAAGATGTATAAATTCTTATACATCAATTATTATGTAGTAAATGATAATCACTTGTAAAGAGCGAACACATTATTTAATTGACAATCACGATGACGTACTACAAATTTGTTACGTATATTCTTTCATATGTATGTAGATATTATATTTATGTTATATATATTAATTTTAATTTAATTAGTAATGTGACAACCCGAAATCTCGAGGTAACAACCATTAGTTTCGCTTCTATAAACCAATTTATATGCTTATTTTATTTGACGAAATTAATTTATACTTATTTAATTTATAGTGTGCAAACGAATATTCCAAACCAAATTCATATCGTATTGAACTGACCCGAACCGTTTAAACCAAAGTATATGTCTTATTTATCGATTCAACCTACTCGCGTAACTCGAAACTTATGAGGCCCGAACCATAGCATGAATATTATACAATTTATATTAGTTAACAATTGATTTTGGTTGACAATTTATATTAGTGTTTTAAAAAATAATAATAAAGTTAGATAAACAACAAATCGATGCTGCTATTCTTTTTCTTCCCATGTTCATGGCCCAAACTCCAACAAGTTCCAAACAATATGTACGTATGCATGGATAGCTTGAATTGATATATATATATATATATGTATATGTGTGTGTATAAAATAGTAATAACATGACAACAAAAAAAAGTTTCTGTCAAGTTTTCCTTTTTGCTTTTATACGTTCAGCCCAACCCCCAGCCATATTACCTTGGTCTTGGCCCACTTGAGTTCCATCACCCACATTCTCATATTTTTGTTTATGTACGTAACTTGCATTAGAGATTATAGCACCCACAACTACTCTAACCTAAACCCTAATTCTTAACTGCCATTCCTTCTCTCTCCCTCTACTGTCGACATAATCAAGACCCAATGAGACCCTTTACAACTTCGGTTCAAGGCGATAATACTTCTATTCCTCCGCTAGGTACTAGTCCTTGCACCTTTGTTATAAATATATGTGATTATACATGCTTTTTGAGGTTTCAATTGGGATTTATATGGCTGCGTTTAATTGTTACATATGGTGTTTTGATGTCATCTAAAGTGCTATATGTTAAGAATCATGTATTCATAATGTTCAGGTTGTTGTGAGTTCGGCTAAGTCACTAGGGTTTTAATTGTGGGATAACTCTTATGTATTATGGTAAATATTGATGATCTTGCATGATGTTAGTATGTGATATAGGCTGCATTTTCTGTTTAGATAGTGAACCTCGAAGCTTGTTGATTACATGGATTGTTAAAAATCATTATAGCTCGCGTTATGGTCGAACATGAGTTCGGGTATGTCCCTCGGGGGTTGTGTATGGGTTTAAACCGGTATTTAGTGATAAATTAGTTACTACATGATCTCATATGTGATAAAAACCTGTTGTGGTTAATGGTCTTAAGTTGTTGGGTTCATAAATTAATCGTTTGTGGGATTCGGGTGACTAAACAGGTTTTGTCTAGAACGTTACAGCCGATTTTAATATGGAGTAATCGGGTCAAAATTTATTCAAAAACTGATGTTTCTTGAGTCCATGATGAACATCCAGGAAATATCTTTTAAACCCAACTGGAATCGCATTTGTTCGACATCGTTTGGTATTTTAAATGATTTATTTCGTGTCAAAGGTTTAGGCTTTATTTTCTGTCAGAAATTACAGCCCATTACGAAGGTCATAAATCAATGTAGAAATTGAGTTATGATCTAAATTATTTACTGTAAGTACTTCCAGGTGATTGCAAAGATCTCCAACTGGAATTTCATAAAAATAATAAATGAATATTTTTCAATGATTTTTGGCGTAAACTATCATCAGAAAGTTATAAATCAGACCTAGGTGTAACGAATGATTTTTAGTAATTTTTCTGTAAAGATTCAGGTCATGAGAAAAATATAATATTATTCAAGGATTGAATAACATGTTGGGTTAAAATATCATAATTTTCTGAGTTCGTTTAGTATTTTAAATAAATTCTAGAAAACTACTTGAAAACTGATATGAAACTGCAATGAGCTGAAAGTGTTTGTGAATGTTTTAAATATGCTTATAAGTTGCAATAAAGCATTATATGTTATTAGAAATGTTAACGGGTGTCTATGAATATGATATATGGAATTAGATGATCACCCACTCTAACTTACCTAAACGTGTAATTGCATGACAACGTAATTCGGTGACTATGTGTTAGACTACCTGTAGGATTTCATAAATTAAACTAATTGAAATGATAAACATATCAGGAAGAGATTAACTTTCTTTATTACCTTCCAAGTTTACAACCGAACAAACTAAGGTGAGTTCACAACTCTTTTTTAAAATCATATGTCCTTGGTTTGGGACAACACTTTTTACGGTAGCCCTGGTTTGGGCTACGCACGCGTTCCTTGTGAGAACCACTGAAACATAAGATCCATCAGAGGTGGATAGTACACTTGGACTAAACGACGACTCTATCATGAATGTCCCTACACATTATACCGATTAGCTTGCCAGGTTGGCAGACGGGGTATTAGTTGATAGTGCTATAAGGTTTGACAAACCTCACACCGTGTTGGGAGCAGGGCGTGAACTATTGACCTTTCCTATTGCATCAATGCGGACAGACATTGATGGAGGGTACAAAAACTTACTACGTCAGTTTTCGATATCTACACAGTTTAGTCATGTGATGAGGGTTAGCTACCCGAGTTATACTTATTCAAAAACATTGTGAACTTTACTTTGTTAAACTCAAATTGGTGAATTCGCCAACTTTATGTTGACACACTATTGCATGCTTTGAAGGTCGTTAGGTACGGCTCGGATGGGAACTTGCAGCTTGGAGAGTGTCATGGCTTTTGGATAAATCGTTTACATTGTTTTGCTAAATTACCATAGTCTTCAATTAAGTCTGGATTGTATACCTTTGCTTTCGCTAATAACTTAAACTTACGTTTTGAAACTTCTAAAACTATTATCGTTATTCATGTTGAATGTGGTAGTTAAACGTTTTACAATTAAACTTGAAATGGTTTGACATGATTAGTGGCTTGATCTTGGGATGTCACGTGCCTCGCGGTAAAACTCTGCATGTGAAATTTGAGGGTGTGACATTATATATGTGTCAAATAAGCGTAATTCATGTCAAAATTAGCATAATTCTGAATAGGGTCGAGATTGACCGAGTGGTTGACTGGGCAATCCGAGTAGTCTCCGTGTATTCCAAGGTTCCCACCGAGTGGTTGGCCGAGTATTCCAAGTAGGTTGAGTTTGACCGCCTCCAACTTATAAAGGTCGACTTGTAGTAACTCTCAAAGGTGAGGTGCCGATTAGTCGCCGAGTACTTAGCCTTGGAATCCGACTTCTACAACTCTGATTTTCAAAAATGACATTTTTAGCTCCATGCTTTCAACTTTGCAATTTTGGCAGCTTTACCCCCTTGTTTTAAATGCCCTTTTTAACGAATTTAACCTTCATATTTGGTCAAACTAACCATCCATGATTACAACATCAAATAAACTTCCATAATTAAACTTATGTGCCAAAAAATATGGGGTGTTACAACACCATTCATAATCGCAGGAAAGTTCAATTAAAAATATCTTATCAAAAGTTTCAGAATTTGGTGTATGCTTACTCTGACTAACCTATGCCTATGCCAACCAGAAATTGGCTTTTTAGGCGTATGGTTAGCACATGGCAATACACAACTAACCACTAGCATACGGGCTGGAATTGCCAACTCCCTTGGGTGTATGCCTATGCAAACTATTTTGTCTTATCAAATGCATTTTTATCAATCTTTAATCCACACTCATAATTACTAATTGACTTTTTGGGTTATCTAATGTTTTTATCAAGGATAAAACCTTCCAAACAACCAAAGTAAGGTTCATATACCTCATAACTCATATAACATGTATAAATCTATATTCATTTCAAATCCAAATGATATGCATTGATCTAAATATTGTAAGTCTAAATTACAACTACATTTAGGTAAGACGTGTGCTCAAGTAAACATTCATACCTTATTATCTAATGGTTGTTCCTTAACATTGGAAGGTTTCACCACCATTACAAAACATATATGATTAGTCCATATGCAACTCAAGATGTATTTATACCAAGTCAAGCTTATCGTATTTAGCACACTATAACATACATGCACTTTTGATATCAGAAGAATATACATTATCCTTTTGGTTGGACTATTTATACGATTTAATCCCTGAGAAGTAATACAAACTTACTTTTGTGCATGGAGATTCATACTTGTAAGTTTGTTTCCACACTTGGTTGATTTTGTAATAATCATCTTGTTCATTAGTGTACTTTTTATGTACAATGCATAATTTACCAACATGTGATCAATTTTACTACTTTAATTATCAAACATATCAATATTTATATCTATATAATATAATAACTGAAAATGATTTGGGACACATGTCATGTGATTAGGCTGTTGATGGTGTGGTTTTGGAGGGCTCTTCTCCCGTGAAATTTTATTTTTGTAAAAATTTCAGTCCTCATCAATGGCAGATAAGGGATTTTAAAAATATATGTGTGTTTTTGGTTATTATAGTGTATATAATCTACACAAAACATATGTATTTTTGCAGATTGGGGATTTTAGTTTTAGTTTTTACGATGGTTCCAAGTAATCGATGACTGTGAAGTCTCCGATGTGTGGGAAGGTTGTAATCGATCTCCACGTTGTTGTCTCCTTTTATTAGTGTGCCATTCGTTTGAGAGGTATGTTATGGATCGATATATCTCTACATGTGTTTTTTTGGTTTGATTTGTATTTTTGTTACAAAATTAGCTGAACTTCGTTGATTAAACTCTTGATTTTGATTATCATTGAATTGCAATTGTTGGCTAAAGTGAATGCACATAATCGGATTCAGGTATTTTTACTATTTTTAGTTTTGAAATTGATGATTTTATTGTTGTTTGTTGGTTGTTGAGTTCTTTTGATGTGTTTGTTATAATGTTTAAGTGTTTGTCTGCATTGGTTAGGCTTATTGCAAGATAGATGGATTGCTGGTTGATGTTCTTATTAGTTTATTGCATAGTCAGAAACATAAATCTATAGGTTTTTATCAACTTTCAATGAAAAAGTTTTGGATTTGGTTTGGTCGCTAAAGCCGAATAGAACTGATCAATTGAAACAAATTGGTTTTTAAAAACTTTTAACTGGAAATTTTTGTTTCTGTTCGGTTGCAGATTAAAATTGAACTGAAACAACCAAAATGGGTTGGTTTTTATAAAAGTTTTTACTGAAAAGTTTTTACAACAAAAACGAAAAGTTTAACTAAAAGTTTTTGTTTCGGTTCGGTTCATACATAGTTGTATACATATGGTGTTTGTTCACAACTGAGATGATGTAACGTGGTTGTAGTGCTTACATGTTTCACATGTTATACTAAATTCTTTATCATCTTATATTTAATAATTTCTAAATTTGAGAATCGAATCTACCCATTTTTCCAAATTGAGGTTGTTTCACTCTTTTCAGACCTTTAAAGTTGGAGTGCGCACTCCATCGGCTTGATCAAATTTTAGTATGTGACACGTCACTTATTTGTTGTAATATCTTAATTCAGCGAAGTTGACCACTTGGCCTTTTGCTTTATTTAAGCATTAACGTTTTCTTTTTAAGTGATGAAATTATTTTATGTAACCTTGGAAAATCATCCGATGTTCTTGCAAATTTCATGTATACGTAGTGCACCAACTCTGTTTGTTTTTTACTTTTTTGTTTTCTAATAGTAATTTATTACATTGAAATACCCGACCACGGACGGGTATAAAACTAAAAGGCTTATTTGGTAGTACTCACACATAGTATAAGTCTTATTTTGGATTTGCTGTTTAGTTTATAGATTTCTTGAAGTGTTAGAACATTTGTTGCTTTGTACCATTTTGGGTGTAATTGGTCCTTGAGAATTTATTAGGATGATAGTTGTTATCCTATGTGCTAAACGCGCAATAGCACAACTTCATATAAAAAGAAACACATTTTACATATTTTGACTCTTTTTAAATGAAAAGGGTTTGCCTGTATGTAGGGTATGATGATATTTTTTATTTCATAGATAGTTGAGTATATGTGCCTATTGGCGGGTTCTCATATTAATTCTCTCAACATTTTGATTTTTCATTTTTCGTGATATTATGTGCAGGATATATGCAAAGAATAGTGTGATTATGTTTCTATCATATGCCTCTTTAGCTTAGTAATGAATCTTCATTAACCTTGTACAAAAGATTAGTGGTGACAAGCAAACTTTGATTTGATTTTAGATTTGCATAGGCCTAAACTTTGTGATGAGAGAGTAAATTGACTAATATTGGAAGGTGTGTTTGGAAATCTTTTTTCTATTTAAATTTATATGTGTTTGCCTAATTGATTTTACATTATTATTTCTTATATACTTTGTAGATTTCATTGAGCAATTTTCTTTGTTAAAGCACATATACAAACTTGGTATCATTGAAAAATGCAAATGTTATTTTATTTAAGATCTATTTAGAACTTTAGAATGAAGAAGTGAGGTGACGTGATGCGAGTGTGGTAAAATTTTTAGTATATTTTTAGCACTTTTACTCGTTTATCAAGCTTTAAATTTATAAAACACGATATAACACTATCACTTTCTACAACACGTTAGGGCAAGTGCACCCATCGTCGGTATAGTATAGTGATGGTAAGATACCGAGGTCGTCTAAAGACACAAGAGCTTTTAATGCCAGAATTTCGTCAAGTCTAATTTAACCAAATCTTTTTAGAGAAAAGATGTTTAGTAAATAAAAATTAAAAAGAAATCTAAAATATTTAAAAAGAAACAATAGACAAGATAGAATCACTTGGTTCTGACTCCTCTTTTACATATCCTTTGATAATTTTCGCACTTTGGGTTTTTTTAAAAGATTATCTTAGAGTCCCTCTTTTGGAGGCAACACTACTCTCGGCCATATTGGTCTGAGTTTCCCTCTTTTGGAGAAAACGCTACCCTCGGCCATATTGGTCTGAATTAGCAGGGATACAGTCCCGCAAGGCCGGTTTTAAGTTTTAATAGTAGTTTATTTATAAGGGATTCAAGCTGTTCTTAGTTCACCCAATTTGATGCTATCTTCCTCAAGAGAAGTCCTAATAAGATTGAATCAAGTACTCGCACGATCTATACACTGAACGAGACAAGAACTTTACCCAAACCACCTTCTAACCCCCTTCCATGCAATTAACGTGTTTTATATAGACCGTGAAAATGCGAATGAGTGAATCAACAAAACAAGAAGAGATGATAGAATAAAGTTTACTTTCAATGTAAGAAAACTAGTTATTAAAGTCATTAATACATACCCAAATAAAAGTGAACCAAAGCTTGGAAATCAAAAGTAATACATAAAAGATTTGTGTTTACTAGGTGACATAAGAGATTAGCCAAGCATGGCCTTTGTTTGACAAAAAAACTCTTACGCTCAATCGTGGATTCCAAAACTACTACACACACTCTAAAGATGGAAGATGAAGGAATGTGGCGGATGATGGTTGTAAAGTGGTGGTGGAGTGGTGGCAGGTGAGAGAGAATTGGTTTGCCAAGGGATGATTTGCAAATGAACCAAGCACCCCCTATTTATAGCTGGAAATAGGTCTTTCACACAACCTCGTGCCCAAGGGGCACGGCCCCGTGTCCTCTTCTACTTTGTCATCGTTTAATGCCTTGTGTCAGTCCGTATGCACACACGGCCTGTGTATCAGAGGGCACGACCCCGTGGTCTTGTACTTGCTGTACTTTGGGAGAATTTGCATGTCTGGGAGTTGACCATGGCCCGTGTCCATGGGACACGACCCCGTGTCTCTTGTCTGCTTCTGTTTGTCTTGTTCTTCATGAACTCTACAGTGGGGCATGGCCTCGTGCTTGTCTTTTGTTTTGCCGTTTTGGTCTTGGAGTGAAGCTTGGAGGCTAGGTAGGGCATGTCATCTTCTCTTTTTTGTATTTATATTGGTTTTTGCTTGTAAATTTGTTCCTTTTGTACATTTAAGGTCTTTTAATCTTGAAAATTAAAAGTATATAAAGAAACGCACTTTTTCCAACATTAGTATATAAAAGGGTTGATTTTATACCTTATTTGATAAAATTTATATCTTACATTTTGCGCATATCATGAGATAGATGGTTTTATTATTTTCATTATTTGTTTTGTTTCTTTTAATGTGATGAGAAGTAGGGATGAACCGATACCAATACCGAATTTTATGGACCGAAATATTTTTGATACCAACTTTTGACGTTTTCAGTACCGTTTTTTTAACTTTAAATGTCGGTACCAAACCAGGTATTTTCAATATCAGTACTTATTTTTGAGGACTTTCGATATCGGTACTGGTTGGTACCGTTAGATTGCCTACTTTAAAATATACATAGCTATTAACATCTTTTTTGTTTCTTTGATTTATTAATGTTGTTTAAATTCTTCAAATGCCCTACTTTTACATCTTTAATAACATAATATTTTTATGTATTTGATATCTTCATTTGTTATTATGTGATTGGATTCTATTCAAAATAAATAATTTGTATTATTTTTCACTTAGTGTTTTTTTCCCAATGCAATACAAGAGTTGGGATCAATCATTATAGGATTGGTTTGTTTCTTAGGCAATCGGTTTACTAATGGGAAATTATATGTGATGTTTTCAACAGTTAAAAGCATGAACGGGTTAAAAATTTTAACCATATATAGTGATAGAAAGATACAAATAAAACATCCAATTAACACTGTTACATAAAAAATATAACATTTATAAACTATATTAAGAATGTTTTTTCATTATACAATGTTTGTCAATGCACTACTCTTATTAGTATTTTGTATTATTTTACTTTTGTGATATGTTATTAATATTTTCTTTTTAATATAGGTAGTCTTTTTTTTACATTTATTACATACATATTTAAATGGTCCAACCTCGTGAGTATTCACAGTGATAACCTAGTTCGAATTATACATACTTAAATGTTGGGATTCATTTGGTCTTAAATGGTTACTTAATATAGGATTTGAACCACTTGATTTGTAGTTCAACCTGCCTAAACTTAAACCTGTATTTTTCTTTTTGAGAAATTGTCCGGATAGTCTATGTGGGTTGCGAGTTTTTCATGTTTAGTTGTCACACCCCGAATTTCCAACCAAATCTCGGTGGGCCCGGGTGGGGGAGCATTGTGACGTAAGTTGATGTCATCATAGTCAATTAACACAGCACAGTGGAAGTCTTAGACTTTAAAATACTATTACAAACCAAAAATGTCTAAAGTTAGAAAATAATATACAGACGGTTTGTAACTAAAGATCTACAGGCGGATCGTAAAATATACAAAAGATATACAACAGACTTTAGGCAGATCTAAGGATTTGCAATATACTCTTATATCACTACCATGCAGCTTCCAGCCTATTTCGTATTGTACCTGCAACTTAGTTCTTTGAAAGTACGTCAGCTTTCACTGATAAATACAATTAACTGACTCGTTTTGAAAACATTTCAAAAATTGATTTAAGTGCACGAGGCACATAAACATCCTTTTATAACTTGGGAAAGTTAAGATTTTAACCTTGTATACAGATTCACATGTTTGTCAATACATATGGGGCCCAGTATAGAAACCAAGACATGATTAACTGACACACCACTTATAAACCCACGAAGGAGTTATCCCCAACTTTTGGATAAACATATTTTAGCATTCGCATCTGTCAAGTTTATGCCTACACCCCGTGCTTTGGTTGTGGCCATTAGTAACTTAAATGAGCCGAGTATATCCAGGACACGGTCGTTAACCCCCAATGTTTAGGTTATCAAACAAAACTGATCAAAACGAAATATACGGATTTACTAGCCATAATCCGGCATTCGATTGATCCTATTCCCGACCAAGCGGTAATAATTTACCGTACCCCAAGTCCGTATAGGGAAAATAAGTTAAAAGTATTTACCTGAGCTAGTACTCAACTTTAAATGCAAAGTTTATATTAACTCGGCCGTTTAATCAGTAGATAAGTGTAGATAGCATTTACTGGAAGGCTTTTAGTCTGGAATGATGGCATAAACTAACCAATTAGAATGCTAACGGATCCTATTTAAGTCATAGACTTAGACCGCTAGCTTAAAGGATCAAAACAGTACGATACGCTAGATTAAGCGATCACCGGATAGAATGTAGTTTAAACCCAACAAGTACTAAGACTTGTATAACATGGGTAGACAATTGACATTCTGGAATTTGAGATTAAAATGATAAGGTTAAACCCGTTTCGGTTAATTTTTCGTAAACTAGTTATATAAACTTAACCGTACGCGTATAAGCGATATCGGGTAACCGGGTGAGTCATGAACAAGTTCTATATGCTATTATACTTTAAATAAGTTGTAATATCAGTAGGATATCAACTTATATGCTCGTTAAGGTTTTAAAACGAAACTATGCCTTTTGGTCATAATATGACGTATAAAAGGAACTTGCATATATTCTGATGTTATGATCATAAACATTATTGAAAAATACTTAATTTGTGATATAATATCAGTAAGATGTCAAACATATGTGTGGTTTATGGTTTAGGACCAAACTATGCACCGTATGGGCATTTTGGTCATTTCTCATATAGTTTGAGGACTTATTTGGGATTTTGGGTTTATAACATGTGCCTACTGTAAAAAAATTTTAAATGAGTTATAAAATCAGTAGGTAAAAGTTTTGGTTGGTAAATATGGTTTAAAACCATACTATGCGTCGAAACGACGTTTAAGTCGCTAAATGACGATTTATACGATGTTTAATGAAATTGGGTACTATGATCATTGTTATATAATAAAAGATGTTATTTAATATAACATATCAGTAAGTAAAAAGGTTTTGTATAAAAAGCATGATTAAAACCATTTTAAGTGCCATAAGGGCATTATCGTCATTTGTCGACATAATACAAGAACTTGTACTTAAACTCATAATATAAACTGACCTGACATATTACATCAGTAGGTAATGAGTTTTTTTTTATAAAGAAATTATATTTAAAACCATTTTAGATGCCGAAAGGGCATTTTGGTCCTTTTAAAAGCATAATTTACGACATTATAATAAAACTCAACTTATGATCAGAATAATAACATCATTATATGTTATTTATATTAGCATATCAGTATGTAATTCATTTGCAAGTTCGTTGTTGATTAAAACTTTACTTTATGTCAAAAGGGCATTATAGTCAAAGTTTGACATATTACCGGAACTTGTGCATAAACTCATATTATGATTATGATCATGTAATATAACCTCAGAGGGTTATGCTATACTATATTACAATCGTAATGCAACTATAAATCAGTAGTAAACTAATCTAAATTGGGTCAGAATCGGAAGTCAAAGCAGAAATCAAACTTTGTGACTTTTAGTTGCGAACCGACCCTAGGACTGGAATTGATGAGCCGAACATGTTCCCACATGTTCTAATAATTATTAACAACTTGTTTAAGTGTCAAAACATATTTATAACATATATAAACTTAGATTATAACATTTATATAATCTGACCCGTTTGACTTTTTAATACATTAACTTTGACCCGTCAGTTGACCTAGTAAACGTGATTATAAGGATGTGCCCTTTTAAGGAATTTATACCTACTTAATTATGATCACTTAGCCATGTTCTTTTGAACAATGGCTAGACTATAATGGTTTTAACCGAAAGTCAAAGCATGTATCGAAAACGCTTGACTTTTGGCTATTAAAAGCCTATAAAAAGAAAAGAGCAGAGATAGAACACTTACAAGTGATCCAAGTGAAAGTTTAGAACTCAAAGGGATGCTCCTAGATGACCAGGAACTTCAAGAGTGTAATAGAGAGGAGAAGATGAATGAGCAAGGAATGAAGTGAAATTGATGGGTTATTATAGTGTAAGGGGATGAATGAGGATGATGCCAGGTGTTAGAGATGTTGTAAGATCAGTACAAGTGGCTAGGTAGGTGTCAAGAGCTGCAAGAGGGTGGCACATTGCAAGATATGTGGCAACATGGCAGAATTTCTAACTTAATTAGCATGTTGACACTTTCAGTCCTTCAAAGAACATAGTTTTTATTAAATGTCATGAATTGTCCTTGACTATATCAAATGTTGTTCAAAAGTTATCAAAATTACACAATGACACAACTAGTTCTTCTCGTTCAACACGTGACACACTCGAGAGTATGGACACGTGTCTGTATATTACCGGACCTGAATTTACGAGGTGTTACATTAATCCTCAACTTTTCAAAATAGAATGTTTGTTCCTTGTGGTTTGCTAACTTGTTACTCGGATAGTCTCTGGATTGGATGACAGTTAGTTTGCTCAATTAAGTTTGTGTGAAATGTCTTAATTACCCTTTATACATATATTAAAAAACAAAAAAAAATTAATAATTAGTATGGGCCCACCCCATCACTACCCAACCCTTCTTCTTCTCCACTCAAACCCAAACCTGCAAACCCACTTCTTCCTCTCATCACCACGAAATACCACCTTCTACCTGCGCAACAAACACCTTCCACAAACCTCTAGCCACCACCCTCCCATAACCTCCAGCCACCACCACTCCTATCACAATTGTATCACCACCTCTCTAGCTCTCGGATGACCGAAAACCGGCCGGAACTCTTGTCCGGCTCCATCTCTCTCTCTCGTAAAACAGTCTCTCAAGCTGTGTATGTGTGGGTTTGTCTAAGAAGATAATTGGGCAATTGGTTTTGTAGGTTTGTGTAAGAAGATAGTGGCCGGAAAAAACGTGAATGCGGTGGCCGGCATTAAAGATAACCGGATAAGAATATGGATGGGTGGGGTAAGTTTTTAAATTTAAATATAAGGGGCCTACTTTTGTCTGAAATGATTTATTTGAGTTTTATTTTTTTTTTTAATAAGAAAAGGTAATTTGGTCATTTCACACAAAATTAACTAAGCAAACTAATTGTTATCCAATTCAGGGATTATTCGAATAACAAATTAGCAAACCACATGAAACAAACATGTTATTTTGAAAACTTAGAAACTAAACATAAAAAAACATGACAAATCACACGTACCTTTGGGCAATTAACTCTTTCTTTTTTATTGCTTCCAATTACTCCTCCAGTGCTTCGAACACATCTACATAGATGTGGTACATTTTTTAAAACCATTCATAGTTAATTAGACTTACCAGATCATCATTTTTAACATTTTGAGCTAAGAATGACATAGAACACTATTTTCACCATAGTGAATTTCTTTTACCCAATCTTTAGATTCAAACACATTACGTTGGTAAATATGTGCATGTTGGTAAATTTGTGCATGATGATTAAAACACCATTTTGAAAAATCCCTCTTTAAGTCTGATTAACTCAAACTTCACCAAAAACTTGTATACTTAATTCTTTATTTAGGTTGTATATGGATGATTGATGAAGTCCAATAGTTTCTAATCGTTATCATATGTGGTGTTTCTATACCCTTAGACACGCTATATTTCATTACTTCTCGTATTTTAAGTTTTGGGTCAAAGTTCACTTAAAAAACAACTTCTTGATTTCAACATATAATTGAAACCAATAAGTTTCGATAGTTTGTATAATCAGTTTTGATGATTTTATGTTATTAGACATGTTACTAAGCATACACTTATGGATATTTCATATAAGTTCCTATTGTTTGTTTACTAAACTAAAGTCGAAAGATATAGTTTAAAGCTTACCAGTGGATTGTTATTGTTTCTTATCACTAAAAAAGATTGAATGGATGATTTTAAACGAATTTTGATATCCAATTTGTGACTACACTTAGATTTGCTTCTTTGTTCCTTCTCTTTATTGACTACACACACAAACACACTCATTGTCTGATTCTGATACTGATCCGAAAATAAGTGGCCCAAAATATTTTGGTAAATGCCCTATATAGTCTTTAAGTTGCTCAGAGTTTGAGAGAGAAGTTTGACCTAGCCTTGCGCCAAAAAGCGGTGTTAAAGTGGTTGCGCGACCTTCATGCTCAAGATTTCCTGAATGTTTTCCTCATTGAAGGGCTAAACCAACACATGTCCGCGGTGGAATATTGCGCCATCCTTAAATACCGGTTAATAATCAATTTGTTTCCGGTTGATAAGCCTTGCCCAGTTTGCCATAAGGGTTGTTTAGATAACTTCAGAGAGCATGCGGTCCATTGCAAGGAGCTACCGGGCTTTAAATACAAATCTGACTTGATCAGGGATGTCCTACTTGATGTGCTTAAGCGTGCATAAACCTCTGCTAAAAAACAGGCCCTTGTGAATTTTCTAATAGACTCACTTGTAGGGAGATCTACTCTTCGGCCAACGTATGTTCTTGTGTTCAGTTGGGCAAACGAGAAACACGCTTATGTGGACCTTACCAGAGTATCCCCTTTTTTGGGCTCAGCGGAAACCGTTTCGTAGCTGGTCCGACTGTGTTGAAGACAGGACCGAGGAAAGTTGCTAAGTATGAAAAAACTTGTGCTAAGAATCAACATGTATTTTTAAACATAAAAAAGTTAAATTTAAGATTTTGTCACCTGAACTTTTACAATATTCAAGCTTCAAAAGGAGGAATTTTAAATTGGAGTTTCAAGTGTTTTAAGTTTTGATTTAGACTTTATTTTAACATGTTTTGGAATAGATATAAAGATATGGAGTTAAATCTCAACCAATTTTATTTTTGTTCTTAATACATTGATTCTTGTCCAATAACTATAGTTCGATTAAGCTTAGCTTAGAGATTTCAAGCAAGCTCAAAAGTCCTACAATAGTGTTATGCAATTACTTGATACCCACTAATCAAAAGCACAAAAAATCATAAATCGATCGTAACTCTGATTAAAATAATCCATATAAAGATTTAAGATAGATTTTCTGCCTTTATCTTAAGGTTCCAAGAATAATACTTTTAACACTTTAGTTTGTTTGATCCCTTGATAAAAATGTCACATGTTATTTAATTGAGGGTTATTTAACAAAACACTGAAGTTAGGGATTAATTCTAAACTATATATAAAATATGTTAGGTTCTTTCGAGTTTTAGTACGAAAAGCATGTAACATGTTTAACATAGTAGTAAAAAATGTTTTATGCTTGGCTTTTTCCCTGTTATGGTCGTATAAAGCAAATCTCATAAAAAAGAAACTCACACCACATATTTTAACTACCAAAAGCATAATATATATTATATAAAGTGTATTGTATAATTTTGTTTAACGTAACATGCGTGATTAGTTTTATAGCATGCATGATTAGGTTTTTTACCTCATGCGTGATTTTTGATTTTGTACATGTGTGATTATGTTCATGCTTGATTATGGTTTTCGACATGCGTGATTAGAGTTTTTGAATTTTATAACGTGCATAATTTCATCTCGTACACATCGTACGTTAAGTAATATTGTACGTTAACCAACCCCTTATATATATATATATATATATATATATATATATATATATATATATATATAGGATGAGGATAATTACAGAACATTAACTATTGCGAGAACAAAAAGAACAACTCTAAAACACTAAATTTTGAGATTTAAGGTTCATATTTTTTAAATTTTATATTTCTTACATTCATATGTGTATTATATATACATAAAAAAACTATATATTTTACCTACACATAATCTACATACATGTTGGTAATTTAACCTACACATAATTTTCCTATGTGTAGGTTATACAAAAAATGAAAAATTTTCATACTTTGTTTTAAATTCTAGTTTAAGAAACAATAAATCTTACATTCATCATATTTTTATTTACTTTTTAGGTTTTTTAGGATTGAGAAAATGCGTAATTTAGTAAATCTGTTCTCACAACTTTTGACGTATTTCATTTTTTCTTTTTCTAAAACCAAATTTTATTATATATATATATATATATATATATATATATATATTTCGAAGGATTATGAATAGTAGTTTTAAATTTAAAATAATATATAGTTTTTTAATATTTTATTATATCAATATATTATATTATTAATTTTAATATATTTACTTTTAAGTTTTAACATATTTTCATTTCTTTTACTTTTAACTTTTGACGTATTTCATTTTTTCCTTTTCTAAAACCAAATTTTCTTTGTCATTTATTTTTATTTTTAATAATTCTTTTCTTAAATTATCTTTACTTTATCAATTAGTTATTTCTTTAATAACTTATATTTTTTATTTTTTTCTAAAACCGTAAGTGCATATTTTATATATATAGTTTTTGAAGGATTATGAATAATAATTTAAAATTTAAAATAGAATATAGCTTTTTAATATTTTATTATGTCAATATATTATTTTTTAAATTCAATTTTAACTTTTAACATATATTTCATTTTTTCTTATTTACTTTTAGCTTTTAACGTATTTTCATTTTTTTTCTTTTTCTAGAACCATATTTCCTTTATCATTTAGTTTTGTTTTTAATAATTTTTTTTCTTTTTTTAAATCATTTTTACTTTATCAATTAATTTGATATTTCTTTAATAACTTATGGTCGTTATTTTTTTCTAAAAGCTTAAGTATGTAGTTGTTATTAATTTCTACCCTCGACCAATATAAGTTTTATTAAAAATGATATATATTCAAAATAAAAGTATTATTTGGTATCGTAAAATGATATGATGATAAACTGAACCAATTATAACGGTTTTTCTTTCTAAACAATAATAATTTAAAATTTAAAATAACATATAGCTTTTTAATATTTTTATTATGTCAATATATTATTTTTTAAATTCAATTTTAACTTTTAACATATATTTTATTTTTTCTTATTTACTTTTAGCTTTTAACGTATTTTCATTTTTTTTCTTTTTCTAAAACCATATTTCCTTTATCATTTAGTTTTGTTTTTAATAATTCTTTTTTCTTTTTTAAATCATCTTTACTTTATCAATTAATTTGATATTTCTTTAATAACTTATGGTCGTTATTTTTTTCTAAAAGCTTAAGTATGTAGTTGTTATTAATTTTTACCCTCGACCAATATAAGTTTTATTAAAAATGATATATATTCAAAATAAAAGTATTATTTGGTATCGTAAAATGATATGATGATAAACTGAACCAATTATAACAGTTTTTCTTTCTAAACAATATGCTACATTTTCAAATAAGTTTTGTTTTACATTATCATTTACTCCGTTTCGACGCAACGCGCGACGGAAGAAAAAAAACCTAGTTTAAATTAGTCATAACCTGTTAACAGAATTACAAGAATAAACAATCAATAAAACTTGGTTATTAAAAGAGTATATAATTGAATAAGCTTGCTTATTATCATTATCATATCTATTAAAAGAAGAACGATTTGAATAGTGCATGCCTACTGCATGGAGTGTTGTTGTTGGGCCAGCATATCTAAACCTTGCTCTTCTAACACGTGTAAAGGAGGCCAAGCGTCTAGCTTTCCTTTTACTGTCTTTCTTCTAAGACCACATCATGGAGACATCTTCAGCTTTGATCTAGAGAAAGGAAGAAGGTAACAAGAGAGAGAGAGAGATGTGGATGTTGTCTGATTATAGAGCTCTGATGTTCTAAAAGTAGTTAATTAAAAATAAAACAAATTATCTTAATTCTAGACTTAAATTATACTCTAGACTCCTAAACTATTCTAAACTACTAACCGGCAAGTGGACCGATTAATTGTAGAATAGTATAAAGCAAGTCCGGATTATCGAACCCACATGACTCTCTAATTACTATGACTACTAATTTAGACTCGATTACACACTATGTGTATTTTAAAGGGGGGTTTTTACTAATAAATCTAAATTATTAATTTAACTAAAACTACTAAATTGGAATGACCAAACTATGAACTTCTAGGGACTTTTTAGATTTTAATCAAGAGATAATGAACTAGTTACCTAGACTGGATTTTTAGACTACTACTCCTTCAATTTAAATAATAATTAAGCAGGTTGAATATTTTACCGGGCTCTTAACATATTAAAGTCTAGGTTTATCAAACAGGACCCCCGACCTTTCTCAGGAAGACACCTACAATAACCTATCCTTTTTATTCGTTTACCGGTCCTAAAGATTCCTTTTCAGTTATCTTCTTAAATTAGTAAAGTGTCTAATTATTAATTACCTCTCAATAATTAACCTAGACCAACTACAATTTCTAGTTTAGATTAACTGATTCAATTATGACAAGGAAACTAGACTCGGGAATTTCTCAAAACCCTAACCTAACAATTTACCAAATTAATTCAGCCAACTAATTGCAATTTCTCAATTAACAAGTTAGGTATAATGACAAGTTTGATTTTATGGTTAATTTAATTGTTTCCCCGGTTTGATTGGCCAATTTTACCGACAACTTCACGAATTCCTAGGAACACGAAAAGTAACACAAACATATTCTATGGAAGACATCCACCAAAGTTCATGCAAGATAACCAAACAATCATAAAACAAACAAGATCATGCAAATACCCTAAACTAGATCATTAAAATTGTGACCTTTACCAATTAAACATTCAAACCGTAAATTAAATTAAAACAAATCAAAGTTTCATAAATCCATCATCCAAAACCTAGGTAACTGAATAAGATCTAGCCTAAAAACATGTTTGAAAAGCAAATTGAACAAAGTTTATAACAAGGAAACATGATTAAGCAAAAACAAGAAAATCAAAGGCGAAGATTGGTATGATAAAACCGTGACAAACTCCTGCCTTGAACTCCCTTGATCACCACCACAATCCTTGCAGCTTAGATCCTCTTCGTGTAGCTCCAAATCTCCAGAAAGTTGCTCCAATTCTGCCCTAGTTCGTCCAAGGTTCTCCAAAATTGAGTTCAACTATGATTATGATTCTTTTTAAAACAACCAAGTCCCAATTTCCTCCTGATTTCGAAACTTTCTGGATAAAAGCCTCTCTCACGGCTCGGTTCTTTTCACCATTTTCGCTCGTTTTTCCCATCCGTCCAACCGTTTTCGCGAACCAAGACCTGCAAAACGCGTTTGGATTAAAAGTAGATAAATTCTTGACAAACCGAAACGAAAACACGCTAAAATTATACAAACTCTACAAGATAAATGGATGTATTATTCAATACATCAAATATCCCCACACTTGCTCTTTTTTCGCCCTCGAAAAAGAATTGTGCATAAACGGAATCATAACCAAACAATCACTCGATTTCAAAAATTATAATTATTTTCATTAGGGAACAAGATTCATGTTAACCGCGATTACAAGTATTGGATCCACTTAAACTCAAAATTCAGTTCAAACCTCTTATCATGTAAATTTAATTTAGTGCGGTCAATCCACCAGGGTCTCACACTAGAGTCCACAGTATCCCTAATCCCACCTCAAGCTTATGAAACAAAAGGAACGAATTGTTTATACCCTTTCCTAACCGTTTTATACCAAAATATAAAGAATTTAAAATCAAGCAATTTTCTTTTCTCTTTTTTTTTTCATTTGAGCATTTTGATTTCTTTTTGCATATCTAACATAAAGGCTGTCTCAACCAGAGTCACCATCCCCGAGAGCGACAACGTGGGCTTCGATACTTAAAATTTCAACTAATCCTAGAGGGATTCTCGATCAGAGTCACCATCCCCAAGGGAGATTCCATAGGCCTCGTCTACTTTTCAATCAAGCTCATTTTTCTATTTTTTTTCTTTTTCTTTCATGATTAAAAATTCTAAATATTTTAGCTTATAACGGCATTCCTCATACTATTTTTGGTGGTTTCAGTTTCCCATTTCTCCTAGATGAGTACCCACTAGTAGACCGACAATTAAGGTGTATTAAGCTCAAAGAAAATAAGAACCGAATCGAGCCTAATCACATATCCAAAGTTAGACACAGACTCACTCTTTTATTTCTCATATTATTGTTATTTGAAATCGAATAAAAATTCAAATTTTCTATCATTTTCCGTTTAAATTCATGCAAACTTCTTTTTCAAAAGATATTTTCGGATTTTTATTATTATTTTGTTTTTTCAAGAAATCACTACTACTACACTACTCTAATATCCCATCCCCACACTTAAATTTTTGCATTGTCCCCAATGCAAGGACGAGATAACTACTACTCAAAATAAGACCAAACCATATAAAGAGAGAAAAATAAAATACAAAAAGGGGGCGACTTAGCTGGTAGTGCAAGACTGTCGATTTGCCAGTCAAACCATTCGTGCTCTCCAAACGAACGCACTTAATGTACTACTCTCCAAGCTCTCATGCGAACGGAAAAACATATGACACCAACCTAACTTCACGCACTTACAAAACATAATAACGATAAAGCAAGATAAATAAATAGTTTTGCAAGATTGTTCATCAACACATACCCAAACCAACCAACACCAACCCCAAAGTAAATTGTTTAGAAGTACAGACCATCAATAAATGAAAACAACAGTTTTTTAAAAATAAAGATAAAGATCTCCGGCTGCTTCAATCATCCTCTTCAGACTCTTCAGACGCCTCAAATACCTGGTATAGCTGCACGTCCTCTATCCCCGCAAACTGGCTAGAATCTGCCTGACCGCCTGGCTGCTGAAAGTAAGACGGGATTCCCATATTTAGATTCTGCATCATGTATCGCATCCCATCCTCTAGCCTCCTCTGGCTAGCCTCGTGCATTTGTCTACTCTCTAACATGGTTTGGCGAACCCCGCCAAACTGCTGGTCCACATAACCTCGCAAATCCCCGAACCCAGTCTCCATCCTGTCATAAAGAGAATCTAAGGTCAGTGGGTCCGGGCGAGGCTCCCGAAAAGGATACTGTCATCCTGGCAGTTCCTGGCGGGTGACTGGCCGCTTATATCAAGTAGGGATACCCGCCTGCATAGAAGATGCAGCTTCGGATCTGGGAGGCGGTTGCACTTGAGGTCCTTGGCGGGCTGGTATCCAGCTAACAGGCTCTTGGGTTGTAAGAATTCCGGCAGCCTGTAGATCTCTGATGCTCATGACACAGGGGGCGGGGCCTTCTCTCATTCTGTCCTGGGGGTATCTGTCGACCACCCCTAGGCTCTCAGCCAAGCATGTAATTAAAGGCCCGCATAAACTCTTGCCCCGGGACCCTCCTCCACAGTCGCTTCATCGACCATGCAAATATTGTGGCCAGGTTTGCCGGTCGTCCCTCTACCATACACATCAGACAAAATAAACTCACCTGGTTGACCTTATTGTCCCCCTGTCCTCTCCCAACCAGCGTAGCAGCAATAATCTTATGGAGAAACCGGTGAATGGGATCAGTAATATCACTCGCCACCATGTTGTTTGAGTACGGGGCAAAAGAGATGGTACCCCAAAATCTGGCGAGCTCGTATGTCTGGACACTATGGTGGTGCCTCCTTTTGAAGACCCCCTGCAGGCTCGTGGTGAAGTCCGGTGACTGAACCTCCTCATCCGAATATGTTTGCAAGGCCACCGCAAACTGTGGGATTGTCAACTCAAAAACTTGCCTCCCCAAGGCAAAGGAAACCGCATCATTCTCGTTGAACTTCCCCTGTTGGTATTCGAATGTGGAGTGAAACTCATAAGTGATTTCCTTGTTTTGTCTCGCTCCGCAGTGTAGCACCCTTCTGAACTTATCCCCTAATAACTGCTCGATCCGACTCCGCTGACCCAAATTATCTATCGAATCCCAATCAATTCTCCTGTAAGGTAGCAACTCACAAGTGACCAGATTTGAGAGCCTCTCCCACTCGTGGGAGTCTAAATCGAACTGCAAGAGAGGACTGTCCATGATTCGCGTACTTTGCCCGTGGGGGACACCTTCTCCCTGAAATCTAATTCTGCGTCTGCCGAAGTATGAAGGTTGTTGTGGCGTGTCGGCGGGGTCACCTCTCTGACGAGGCGTTGGTCCCCTTCTCTTTCTTCCAGCCCTGCTCGAGCTACCCTCTCCTGACATCTGCATAAAGCACAAGTAAGACAACCGTGACCTTAGAAAGAAAGCAACCACATAAAACCAATGACCGTAGCATTTCATTCGCGATCATGGTCTGCAATAGATAAACAATTTACCTTATGGTTTGAGATATATTTGAAAAGAATGTAACATTATAATTTGGTAAAAGCCGAATCTCGCCCGAATGGAGATTGAATGCAGGCGAGACCGAATCTTATATGCATGACCATTCAGATTTTACTAACCCCCCGAAAAACATATCAAAAACCAAACAACTACCCCCCTCTCGGCACTTTAATTGTCCACAATTAAACCGAAGTGCCGAGATACGAGCCCATATTGAGTGTACCGTTAAAGATAAAACAGTTGAAACATGGCAGAAACAACGGTAGACCATCTTAAAAATTGGATTTTTAGTAACAAATTTAACCAACCCTCATCCCCACACTCAATGTTGGACCGCACCAAACCCGCTAAGGACACCCTGCATGTACTCAATCTACCCACAAAATATAACCAGTACCACTATCAGAACTCGAGTCAAACCCAGTTAAACCCAACCCGCACTTAACCGAACAAGCACCTAGCAAAGTATCAAACATCAAAATAAACGCAACAACGAGATATAGAATGAAGAATTTAAGCACAGAAGTTGCGAAAAAGCATACCTTGTTGTAGATCTGTAAGACTAGTGCACAAAAATTGAAACTTTAAATCGCTGGTGAAATGCAAGTAAAGAGGGGAAAACAGGGTGGGATCACTTAAAGATGAGTGAGGATTGATGTAGTGAAGAAAATGTGGGTGATTTCAATGAATTTGGGTTGAAAATGGCAAATTTTTGGTGAAAATGGGGTTGGAGTCGTAAGAGAAATGGTGAAGAAAGTTAGGAAATATGTGAGAAATGGAGATTGGGGTTCTTTTGTGCAGATATGGCCACTCGCGGGCCGCGAAAGAGACTGCTAAGTCTCTCGCGCCCCGCAAGGGAGTGATGATTCCGGATATTAAGGGTCTCTCGCGGGCCGCGACCGAGGAGGCTTGTGCCTCTCGCGCCCCGCAAGAGACCTGTTTTCACAAAAAGTTTCTTGTTTTTTTTTTCAGTTTCATGCCTTAGACAATTTTTTTTGTTTTGTTGAAACTATCATTTGGGCTTTTTAGCTTACGGAATCACCCTCATTTTACCGGATGTGTCAAACGTACCTGCAATTTGTCGCGCTCCACAATTGATGCGTGATATGACCTGCAAAAACCAACTAAACCGACCCACATACAAACACATAAAATACGAAACGTGAATTAAATAAAAACCTAAAGTGCAACTAACTACCATACTTTTACAAACTCTACACTCGAGCCGAAACCCAAGAATCTACGTGGTCTGAGGTGGAACTTCGAGAGGAGTCTCCTTCGTCTCGGTGGGATCTAGCGGTCCTCCTAAATAGTGTTTCAAGCGATGCCCGTTGACCTTCCATGTCCCTCCGTCAGCTTCATCTTTCAGCTTGATAGTTCTATACGGGAATACCTCATTTACCACGTACGGGCCGGACCATTTTGATTTCAGCTTGCCCGCAAACTGTTTCAATCGCGAATTATATAGAAGCACTTTGTCGCTGATTTAAAACTCCTTCACATTCTTCAATCTCCGGTCGTGCAGCGCCTTGGTTTTCTTCTTCAAACTCCATGACCGCTCATACGCCGTGTCCCGAAGTGCCTCTAACTAGTGAATTTGAAAGAATCGTAGCTTGGCCACTTCGGTGAGGTCCATATTCACGGTCTCCAATGCCCACAGTGCCATATGCTCTGATTCGACCAGGAGATGGCAGGCTTTACCATACACGATCATGAAGGGCGTGGTGCCTAGCGGTGTCTTATAGGCGGTGCGAAACGCCCATAAAGCATCGTCCAACTTGTCGGGCCAGTCCTTCCGACTCTTACCTACCGTCTTTTCCAGGATCCGTTTTACCCCCCTGTTCGTGTTCTCCACTTGACCGCTAGTCTGAGGATGATAAGCGGTGAGTGACACCGTAGCGCGCCAATGCCTTTTCCATGACGGCATTGCAGAAGTGCCATGGTCACTGATAATGGCTCGTGGGGTACCACAACGGGTGAACAATTTCTTTAAGAATCTCACCACCACTCGGGCATCATTTGTGGGTAAAGCTTGAGCTTCCACCCACTTGGATACATAATCAATAGCCACGAGGATGTACCGGTTCCCGCTAGAAACAGGAAACGGTCCCATGAAGTCAATCCCCCAAACATCAAAGACTTCAAGAATCTGGATGGGATGTTGGGGCATCTCGTCCTTGGATGAGATGTTGCCGGTGCGCTGGCAACGATCGTACGTCCGCACAAACTCTAGGGCGTCTTTCACAACTGATGGCCAATAAAAACCGCAATAAAAAACCATCTGTGCGGTGACGTGCGGACCATGATGACCTCCTTTCAGTCCCTCGTGCACGTGCCTCAATATCTCCGCCCCTCTTCTCTACTCACGCAGCGCCTCAAAATTTGGTCTCCCCCTACCCGAAATAGAAAAGGGTCGTCCCAGATATAACGCCTGACATCGCGAAAGAATTTTTTCTTTTGTTGCGTGGTCATCCCCTTCAGTACCACTCCACTCACTAGATAATTCGCGAAGTTGGAAAACCGCGGCATTCCCTCCTACTCCGCTGTCACAAACTCTACTGACTCTTAGGGAAATCTATCATCGATCTCTTCTTCCCTAATTTCTTCTCTACTAGGATCCTATGGTCGGGATAGATAGTCAGCAGCCACATTTTCCGCTCCCTTCTTATCTCTAATCTCTATGTCGAACTCGGAAAGCAGGAGAATCCATCGAATGAGACGAGGCTTTGCGTCCTTCTTTTGGAAAAGGAAACGTAGAGCCGCATGGTCGGTAAAGACGATGGTCTTGGACAGGACAAGGTAAGAGCGGAATTTATCAAACGCGAATACCACTGCTAAAAGCTCATTCTCTGTAGTAGTGTAGTTCTCTTGTGCGTCATTGAGGGTTTTACTAGCGTAATAAATGGGTTGGAAATGTTTGTCCCGTCGCTGACCCAAACGGGCGCCTACAGCATAATCGCTCGCATCAAACATGAGCTCGAAAGGCAAGCTCTAGTCGAGTGAGACGAGGATATGAGCACTCACTAGTTTCTCCTTAAGGATCATGAAAGCTTTTAAGCAGTCGTCATCGAAGACGAAGGGTACATCTTTCTCGAGAAGTCGAGTCATAGGGCGGGTGATCTTTGAAAAATCTCGAATTAACTGTCGGTAGAAGCCCGCATGACCGAGAAACCTACGGATGTACTTGACGCTAGTCGGTGGAGGGAGTCTGCTGATAGTATCTATTTTCGCCCGATTAACCTCTATCCCTGCTCGCGAAATCTTGTGCCCTAGCACTATGCCCTCTATCACCATAAAGTAACATTTCTCCCAGTTGAGCATCAGTCGAGTCTCGACACACCGTTTCATCATCGCATCTAAGTGAGTAAGACATTAATCAAAGGTGTTCCCATAGACAGAGAAATCGTCCATGAAAACCTCCATGGAGGTCTCGATCATGTCGTGAAAGATGACTACCATGCATCGCTGGAAAGTAGCTGGAGCGTTACATAACCCGAGTGGCATGCGGTGTCACACCCCGACCCGCAGCGGAATAAAAGTCGGTGCATAATTGGGTTATCACCAAAGCTCATGATATTTACTAAGATGTTTCATATTTATTAAATTCAAATTACAAACTTAAATATCCAAAAACAAAATTCATACAATTACAAAGGAAAATGAAACTATAAATTTTTCCAAAGCATAAGCTTGTTTATTCTTCTAGGCCATCCTAAGTGTTTCCTGTCTCGGCTGGATCACCTATATCATGTGTAAAAACGGGGGAGATTTTGGGTCAACAAAAGTTGGCGAGTGAACCTTGATAAAACATTTTAACTAATTTCTAGTTTTATTTATTAAATTAAATTCGTGCATTAATCACATGTGAGCAAACATATATATGTAAACAATCACAAACCACTTTGGTTGAGTATATGACATGAATGATGATGTATTTGAGATCAAGGCTCAATCAAACGGAGCCGATCTAATGAGGCTCCTGATGCTCAACCCGTATCCCACGGGGAACTGATGGGCCTAGTGAAATGCGTGCACTGAAATGATAAAATTCAATCTACATATAATTCACACAACAATTGATACACATTTGATCACGGATATGATGTATGCACAAGTGTTTAAATAAAATAAAAGAATAGTACGACACATGATACACCCCAAAACATGATTAAAACGGGGAATTGGTAGAGATTCACTCACAGTGGATGCGTTTCTTGATGACGATGAATGCGCACGATTTTATGATTCAACCGACGAGGGAAAACTAACCTAAATAATAACGAAATGATTCGATAAATAAATAAATTTTTATTTGAGATTATTATTTTTAATTAGTGCTCTTTAATGAGATTTTTAGATTTAATTTTATGAGTTTAATGCAAATTTCTAACTTTAAAAACCTTATTTTTAAGTATTTTTAAATATTTTTTCAATTTAATAAATAAATAAAAAGAAATAAAAATAGGTTGACTTTGTCAGGTTTGACCGTGTCTTACCGGTCAGACAGCATGAATTCCAGGCGCGAGTGAGGTTCGAACTCGGGACCTCTCGTATACGTGCACGCAGCTCTACCAACTGAGCTACGTGTCTAACCCGAAATATTCTCTGTTTTAATTATATATATATACTAACTAACTTTAACCTTATTTAGTTTTTATTAAAAATGATTTAATATGGTCGAACCGGTTACAGAAACCCGGAATCGAACTCGGGACCTTCGGTTCGAGTGCACACAGCCCAACCAGTTGGGCTGTGTGTCTAATCTGCTTAAATACTTGATTATATTCCTCTTATATATATACTGTGAATTGATCTGAATAGGTTTTTAAAAATGTTGGTTTTATTTCAGAAAGTCGGAAACATGTGTGATTCGAACCCGGGACGTGTGTTTTATATTTGCACACAGTCCACCGCTGGACTGTGTGTCTAACCTGGTTAAATACCCGATTTTAATTACATTAATATACAACTTAGGCTTCGTCTTCTTCACTAAGAAAAACACAGAACAGTGAACCCGACTGTTTTGCTTAATCGACCAACAAACTTATACTCGATTGAAATAGAATAGAAAAATAAAGATTAAGTAATATGATATACCAAAACAGAGAGTTTTCTTCAGATTTCCGGCAAGTTTCGTCGACCCTGATTTGCGATTTCCGGCTGAATGAACTGATTTAACAGTTTTGATTATTGATTTGAGCAATTAAATTATCAATCAAGAGATAGAGGAGGTTTAGCCAATTATACCGTCTGAAGAACAACTGCGGTTTTCTGATTAGTGATTCCAGCGAGTGCGAAGATCTCCGGCGACGAGCTTTGGAAGAATTAATACTTCAGAAAGAGAGTGCGGTTCTGAGCGAAATGTTTACAAGGAGTTTGAGTGGGTATTTATAAGAGGGACAGCCCGATTGGGTTCGAATTTGGGGTCAAGATTCGCGGTCAATGATTTCAAACGGTTTTGACTAAAATTGATTGTTAGGCAATGGTTATAACTGATGTCGAAATCAGTTTACGCGTTTCAGTCAAAGGAAAATAGCCACTTTTGCGGAGTTTCGGTTTTTCCGGCGATTGCGAGTTCTGGGCGCGCTGATTTACAGGTTTTGACTTTCCCTGTTTTACTTTGAGTGAAATTTGTTTAAGTATATATCACAAAGGATGTGTGTGGCGGAGTGGTGTGATGTGTGTGTGTCTTTGCGGGAGACCCGGGTTCGAGACCCGGCGACTCTATTTATTTTTTTTGAGTTTATTTTACTTATTATTATTATTTATTAATTATGGTTTTTAACTTCTATAATATTTATTAATTATGAGATGTTTAAAAATAGTCGGCACAATCAATACGTAACGAACTTTTAACCGAATGCTTGATTATTAAACGAAGCGGGTTTGGAACCCGTTTTTCATAAATGTTACAATATCCCCTACTTTTAGGAATTTCGTCCCGAAATTTAAGTAGTAGTGGTAACTTGAAAGAGATGCGGGTATTTTTCGCGCCTTGAGTCTTCACGTTCCCAAGTAAACTCGGGTCCTCGTTTTGACTCCCAACGTACCCTGACAATTGGAATACGACGTCGCCTCAAACGCTTCTCTCCGAAATCCATGATTTCTACTGGTCTTTCAACGAAGTGCATCGATTCATCGACTTGAATGTCTTCTAGAGGAATGTGGAGGTTTTCATCAGCAAGGCACTTTTTCAAGTTTGATACGTGGAATGTGGGATGAATTCTGTTGAGCTCTTCTGGTAGGTTAAGCTTGTATGCTACAGGACCTACTCTTTCGAGTATCTTGAAAGGTCCTACGTAGCGTGGTGCTAGCTTGCCCTTCTGGCCAAAACGAACCACTCCCTTCCACGGTGATACTTTTAAAAGTACTTGATCACCAATGTCAAACTCCAAGGGCTTTCGTCGTTTGTCAGCATAACTCTTTTGACGACTTTGAGCCGCTAGAAGATGGTTTCGAATTTGAAGGACCTTGTCGGTTGTTTCTTGAATTAATTCTGGTCCGGTGATTTGCGCTTCCCGAATTTCGTGCCAACATACTGGAGATCGGCACTTACGTCCATATAAAGCTTCGAAAGGAGCCATGCCGATACTTGAATGATAGCTATTGTTGTACGAAAATTCAACTAATGGTAAGTGAGTGTCCCAGTTCCCTTTGAAGTCTATGACACATGCTCGCAGCATGTCTTCAAGGGTTTGGATGGTGCGTTCAGATTGACCATCAGTTTGAGGATGAAAAGCGGTACTAAGGTCTAATCGTGTACCCAAGGCGGTTTGTACGGCTCGCCATGTTCGTGAAGTGAAATGACCATCACGGTCTGAAATGATGCTTAACGGTACACCATGACGGCTTACGATCTCGCTGATGTAGATACGAGCTAACTTCTCGTTCTTGAAGTCCTCGCGAATCGGAATGAAATGAGATGACTTTGTAAGACGATCGATTATTACCCATATGGTGTCATACCCACTGGAGGTGCGAGGTAACCCGGTAATGAAATCTATGGTTATGTTTTCCCACTTCCATACAGGTATTTCGGGTTGGACTAGAAGTCCTGAAGGTCTTTGATGTTCAGCTTTTACTTTGGAACAGGTAAGGCACTTGGAAACAAAAACAGCGATATCCTTTTTCATGCCAGCCCCCCAGTAGGTGTATCGTAGGTCTTGATACATCTTGTCGGCTCCTGTGTATACAGAGTATCGTGTTTTGTGCGCCTCATTCATGAGGAAATCATGAAGGTTATCGCGATCAGGAATCCATATGCGGTTTAAATAGTATAGAATACCGTCGGATTTGGTTTTGATTTTGAGTTCAGCTCCACATGACAGCTCATCGCGTACATCATTTTCTGTTACATAAACATGTTGAGCTGCACGGATTCGATCTTTGATGTCGGTTATGATTTGTGAACATAGAAGACGAATGGAGTTCACATAACCTTTTCGACTGAGCGCATCGGCCACCACGTTTGCCTTGCCAGGATGATACCGACTTTCACAGTCGTAGTCGTTGAGAAGTTCGACCCATCTTCGTTGCCTCATATTCAACTCTTTCTGGTTGAAGATATGTTGGAGACTCTTGTGGTCAGTGTATATTTCACACTTAGTACCGTAGAGGTAATGTCTCCATATCTTGAGAGCGAACACAACGGCTCCAAGTTCCAGGTCGTGGGTGGTGTAATTCTTCTCGTGTAGAGTTGCCTAGAGGCATAAGCTATCACTTTTCCTCTTTGCATCAATACACCGCCTAGCCCTTGCCCTGATGCGTCGCAATATACCACAAAGTCATCGCAACCCTCAGGGTGTGTGAGGATAGGTGCGTCACAAAGTTTTTGCTTTAGAGTTTGGAAGGCCTCCTCCTGCTTAGGTCCCCATATGAAGGGTTTTCCGTTATGAGTCAAGGCCGTGAGTGGTACAGCAATACGGGAAAAATTGACAATGAAGCGTCGATAGTAACCAGCCAAACCAAGGAATGACCTAACTTCGGTAGGGGTACGTGGTGCTTGCCATTCCTGTACTGCCTTGATTTTTGAAGGATCGACATGAATTCCCTTGTTATTGACGACATGTCCAAGGAATTGTACTTCTCCTAACCAGAATTCGCACTTTGAGAACTTAGCGTAAAGCTTTTCAGTCCTTAAGAGTGTAAGGATGAGTCGAAGGTGTCTCTCATGATCGGATTTAGACTTGGAGTAAATAAGGATGTCGTCGATGAAGACTATGACGAAACGGTCGAGGTAGGGTTTGCATACCCTATTCATTAAATCCATGAAGACAGCGGGGGCGTTGGTTAAACCGAAAGGCATGACCATGAACTCGTAATGACCATAACGAGTCTGGAAGGAGGTTTTTGGGATATCTTCTTCGTGCACTCTGACCTGATGATAACCAGAACGAAGGTCGATTTTTGAAAAGCAGGTGGCACCTTGAAGTTGGTCTAGGAGGTCATCGATGCGAGGCAGTGGATAGCGATTTTTAACTGTTAACTTGTTGAGTTCTCTATAATCAATGCACATGCGAAACGTTCCATCTTTCTTCTTCACAAACAGGATAGGTGCACCCCTAGGCGATGAGCTAGGACGTATGAATCCTTTGTCAATCAGCTCTTGCAGTTGACTGGCCAGCTCTTGCATTTCGGATGGGGCTAACCTATAAGGAGATTTTGCGACTGGTGTAGCTCCAGGTACAAGATCGATGCGAAATTCGACTTCTCTCACAGGAGGAAGTCCTGAAATGTCGTCGGGAAAGACTTGTGGGAATTCCTTCACAATTGGGATATCTTCGAGTTTCCTCTCCTTGTTCCCCTTTTTGACGACGTGAGTTAGGAATGCGACATAGTTCTTGCGGAGATATCTTCGGGCTTGAAGGCAGGACATTAATTTGAGTCCTTTCGAAGGGGTTTCCCCAAAAATACGTAGTGTCTGACCGTCTGCAAGAGGAATGCGAATGAATTTTTCGTGGCACACCACTTCAGTGTGATGTTGGCTAAGCCAGTCCATACCGATTATAACATCGAAACTTCCCAACTTCATAGGAATGAGGTCAATTGGAAAATCGTGATCGTTTAGAGTGAGGGTACAATTGCGTATAATAGAATTTAATGAAACGGGCTTTCCGTCAGCAACTTCCACCGTTAGAGATTCGATGAGATTAACACGAGGTTGGTCGAGGATAGATTCAAATTCTAAGGACACAAAGCTCTTATCCGCACCAGTATCGAATAATATGGATGCATAACTACCATTGATGAGAAACGTACCGTTGACCACGTTGTTATCAGCCCTGGCTTGGTTGGCATTGATATTGAAAGCTCTCCCTCTGGCAGGTGGGGGAGCTTGGTTAGCTTGGTTTACCGGGTTTCCGTGAGCTTGGGCATGGATGATGTTCACTAGGCGTGGACATGTGTTCCTGAAGTGGTTTGGGTCCCCACAGTTGAAACAAGCTCGCATGGGTTGCATCATGGGGTAGTTGGGTTGGTAGTAAGGTTGGGCTATGTGTTGTGAAGGTGGTAGAAGTAAGGGTTGTTGGGTTTGGCCCACTATCTGATTTTGGGTTTGGGTTGGAGGTTGATTGCGATTCATTCGTTGAAGGGTGCGACAGGTTTGGATGGTGTGACCCGCACGGCCACAACTTGTGCAATGTTGGCAGGGATTTTCGGGAGGGTGATGGTATTGATAGCCGTTGCATTTTGGGTGTGAGCCAGTATATGGCTTTTTGAATGGTGCAGCTGGAGGGGCAATTTGGGTGATTGGTGCAACAGTGATAGGAGGGTTGGTTTGAATGACAGCAAAATTTTTGCAATTTCGCTTCCTCTTACCAGCAAACTTCGAGGATGAGACTGGGTGGTTTGGAGTTGGGGTCTCAATGGGTGCTTTCTTCTTTTCATCTTTGAACTTGCCTTTTCGAATGCGATTTTCAGTGAGTTCTGTAGCTAACTCCATCGCGGCTTCAAGTGTTGCAGGTGATGTGCTTAAAACCGAATCTTGAATTTTCGAGGGGAGGCCTCGAATGTAATGTTCAACAAAGCGGTACAAGGGGGTGAAAATTAGGGATCATCTGGTTTAGCTCGAGAAATCTCTTATTATAGGAAGTGTGATCTCCTTCCTTTTGTTTCAGTGTGTGGAATTCGTCTTCCAACTTTTTGATTTCGCTTCTTGGACAGAAACGTCTTGTCATGAGTTCCCTTAACTCTTCCCATGTTAAGGCCATGGCATCTTCAACTCCTCGCTTACCCTTTTCCGTGTTCCACCAGGTAAGGGCTACCCCAAACAGTCTTCCAGTCGCGTAACGTACCTTACGGTCCTCGGGACAATCGCAATTGAGGAAAGTGTTTTCCATTTCTTCAAACCAGTGAAGGAGGGCGGTAACACCTTTGGTCCCTTCATATCGCAAGATTTGAAGTGTTTGTAGGTGCACTTGGGAGTTTTGGAAGGAGAGTTGGCGACGCTCTGATCTTCTTGATTGGGAGGGTTAATGGGATTTGCGGTGAGAGCTTGTTGAACTTGAAGCACGATGTCAGGAAGCATCAGTCGAGTCTCAACACACCGTTTCATCATCGCATCTAAGTGAGTAAGACATTGATCAAAGGTGTTCCCATAGACAGAGAAATCGTCCATGAAAACCTCCATGGAGGTCTCGATCATGTCCTGAAAGATGGCTACCATGCATCGTTGGAAAGTAGCTGGAGCGTTACATAACCCGAATGGCATGCGGTGTCACACCCCGACCCGCAGCGGAATAAAGTCGGGGCATAATTGGGTTATCACCAAAGCTCATGATATTTACTAAGATGTTTCATATTTATTAAATTCAAATTACAAACTTAAATATCCAAAAACAAAATTCATACAATTACAAAGGAAAATGAAACTATAAATTTATTACAAAGCATAAGCTTGTTTATTCTTCTAGGCCATCCTAAGTGTTTCCTGTCCCCGGCTGGATCACCTGTATCATGTGTAAAAACGGGGGAGATTTTGGGTCAACAAAAGTTGGCGAGTGAACCTTGATAAAACATTTTAACTAATTTCTTGTTTTATTTATTAAATTAAATTCGTGCATTAATCACATGTGAGCAAACATATATATGTAAACAATCACAAACCACTTTGGTTGAGTATATGACATGAATGATGATGTATTTGAGATCAAGGCTCAATCAAACAGAGCCGATCTAATGAGGCTCCTGATGCTCAACCCGTATCCCACGGGGAACTGATGGGCCTAGTGAAATGCGTGCACTGAAATGATAAAATTCAATCTACATATAATTCACACAACAATTGATACACATTTGATCACGGATATGATGTATGCACAAGTGTTTAAATAAAATAAAAGAATAGTACGACACATGATACACCCCAAAACATGATTAAAACGGGGAATTGGTAGAGATTCACTCACAGTGGATGCGTTTCTTGATGACGATGAATGCGCACGATTTTATGATTCAACCGACGAGAGAAAACTAACCTAAATAATAACGAAATGATTCGATAAATAAATAAATTTTTATTTGAGATTATTATTTTTAATTAGTGCTCTTTAATGAGATTTTTAGATTTAATTTTATGAGTTTAATGCAAATTTCTAACTTTAAAAACCTTATTTTTAAGTATTTTTAAATAATTTTTCAATTTAATAAATAAATAAAAAGAAATAAAAATAGGTTGACTTTGTCAGGTTTGACCGGGTCTGACCGGTCAGACAGCATGAATTCCAGGCGCGAGTGAGGTTCGAACTCGGGACCTCTCGTATACGTGCACGCAGCTCTACCAACTGAGCTACGTGTCTAACCCGAAATATTCTCTGTTTTAATTATTACTAACTAACTTTAACCTTATTTAGTTTTTATTAAAAATGATTTAATATGGTCGAACCGGTTACAGAAACCCGGAATCGAACTCGGGACCTTCGGTTCGAGTGCACACAGCCCAACCAGTTGGGCTGTGTGTCTAATCTGCTTAAATACTTGATTATATTCCTCTTATATATATACTGTGAATTGATCTGAATAGGTTTTTAAAAATGTTGGTTTTATTTCAGAAAGTCGGAAACATGTGTGATTCGAACCCGGGACGTGTGTTTTATATTTGCACACAGTCCACCGCTGGACTGTGTGTCTAACCTGGTTAAATACCCGATTTTAATTACATTAATATACAACTTAGGCTTCGTCTTCTTCACTAAGAAAAACACAGAACAGTGAACCCGACTGTTTTGCTTAATCGACCAACAAACTTATACTCGATTGAAATAGAATAGAAAAATAAAGATTAAGTAATATGATATACCAAAACAGAGAGTTTTCTTCAGATTTCCGGCAAGTTTCGTCGACCCTGATTTGCGATTTCCGGCTGAATGAACTGATTTAACAGTTTTGATTATTGATTTGAGCAATTAAATTATCAATCAAGAGATAGTAAGGAGGTTTAGCCAATTATATCGTCTGAAGAACAACTGCGGTTTTCTGATCAGTGATTCCGGTGATATTCCGGCGAGTGCGAAGATCTCCGGCGACGAGCTTTGGAAGAATTAAAACTTTAGAAAGAGAGTGTGGTTCTGAGCGAAATGTTACAAGGAGTTTGAGTGGGTATTTATAAGAGGGACAGGCCGATTGGGTTCGAATTTGGGGTCAAGATTCGCGGTCAATGATTTCAAACGGTTTTGACTAAAATTGATTGTTAGGCAACGGTTATAACTGATGTCGAAATCAGTTTACGCGTTTCAGTCAAAGGAAAATAGCCACTTTTGCGGAGTTTCGGTTTTTCCGGCGATTGCGAGTTCTGGGCGCGCTGATTTACAGGTTTTGACTTTCCCTGTTTTACTTTAAGTGAAATTTGTTTAAGTATATATCACAAAGGATGTGTGTGGCGGAGTGGTGTGATGTGTGTGTGTCTTTGCGGGAGACCCGAGCTCAAGACCCGGCGACTCTATTTATTTTTTTGAGTTTATTTTACTTATTATTATTATTTATTAATTATGGTTTTTAACTTCTATAATATTTATGAATTATGAGATGTTTAAAAATAGTCGGCACAATCAATACGCAACGAACTTTTAACCGAATGCTTGATTATTAAACGAAGCGGGTTTGGAACCCGTTTTTCATAAATGTTACATGCGACGATACGCATAAGTACCATACGGGCATGTGAAGGTTGTCTTTTCTTGATCCTCGGGAGCAATCGGGATCTGAAAGTAACCTGAGAAGCCGTCAAGAAAGCAATAAAATTACTGTCCTGCGAGTCGCTCCAACATCTGATCGATGAACGGGAGCGGGAAGTGGTCCTTGCGGGTGGCATCATTTAATTTACGATAGTCTATGCACAGCCGCCAGCACATGACTTTTCGCGATGGGATAAGCTCCTTCTTTTCGTTCATAACCACTGTCATTCCCCCCTTCTTGGGAATGACCTGAGTGGGGCTTACCCATGCGGAATCAGAGATCGGATAGATGAGACCAGCCTCCATCAGCTTAAGCACCTCTTTCTTTACAACTTCTTGCATATTCGGGTTCAGACGACGCTGTGGCTGCACTACTGGCTTAAAGACGTCCTCCATGAGGATCCTATGAGTACAGAAGGTAGGGCTAATCCCCTTGATATCGGACAGTTTCCATGCGATGGCCTCCTTATTTGACTTTAGGACCTCGATTAAATGCTCCTTCTCCTCCGTTGACAATTTCGAAGAAATGATCACGGGTAAGCTCGAATTGTCACCTAGGAACGCGTATTCTAAATGAGACGGGAGAACCTTAAGCTCTACGGCTGCTGGTGTCGACAATGGTGTGCTCTCGGTAGCTGCACTCCCCTCACAGAAATCTAGGGTCTCGGGAATCTCTAAGACATCGTCCCCTATATCCTCACTATCACTTTCCTCGGGTACTAAACTCTCATTCACTAAGTCGGCTCCGCTAATATAGTCTAAACAGTGATCAACACACGAAATGAATGAGTTCAGGAAGTATACGGAGTGACAAGGGCCACTATCGCTGTCGCCACCACTAGGGTGTTGCATCGACCTTGCGATTTCGAACGTGACGTTCTCGTCCCCGACTCGAAGAGTGATTTTCCCATCATGAACATCTATGAGCGCTTTCGCGGTGCGCAGAAATGGGCGACCTAAGATGATGGGAACCTTCTCGTCGGCCTCCATATCAAGGATGACGAAGTCTACAGGAAAGACAAATCTATCAACTTTAACCAATAAATTCTCTACGATTCCCCTCGGGTACTTAACCGACCTATCGGCGAACGACAAAGACATACGAGTGGGGGAAGCTCCCCTAAACCTAAACGCTCGTATAGTGAGAAAGGCATCAGATTTATGCTCGCCCCGAGATCGGCTAGAGCATGAGCTGGAGCAATGGAGCCGCCGAATAGGCATGGAATCGTAAAGATACCCGGATCAGTCAATTTCTCGGGTAACTTATTTAAAACCATGGCAGAACATCCTCCAGTCAATGGGACATTCGAAAGCTCCCCCAGCCCATCTTTATGTTTTAAAAGATCTTTTAAAAACTTAGCATATTTAGGCATATGCGGGAGGGCCTCGATAAATGGGAGATTGATTTTTAACTGAGTAAATATGTCAAGGAAATTCCCGTATTCTTTGACATATTTCTGCTGCTTCAGACTTGTGGGTAGGGTAGGCGTGAAGTGTCTATGATTAGTGATGGCATAACCTCTACCGGGTTTCTCTCTCCGCTACCCTCAACTGAAGGTCCACTGGCTGGTGCGGTACTTGCTGGGTCTAACCTGGTGTGCACCCTGGGTGGAGCCTCCATCTCGATTTCTTCATCTACCTCTTCATCTCGCTCCTCTACCTCTACCTCTACACCCTCTCTACTCACCTCCTTCAGAGTCCTACAACTGCGCGTAGTAATCGCTTTCGCGTGTTGGTTTGCGGGGTTGGGTTGGGTATTACCCGCGAACTAGCCGTGTGGCTGCTCTTGCAGCTGCTTAGCGATACTACCGACCGACCTCTGCAGATCTAAGAGCGCGGACTGTTGATTTTTCAAGGGCAGATCATGTTCCGCTAGAGTTTTCTGAGTAGCCTGATCTTTGACAGCTAATTGAGATAACAACTCTTCGATCCTATCTAGACTACCTCCTGACCCTCCACTCCTAGTCTGACCCTCCTGATTTGAAACCCCTCCACTAAACTGACTGGTGTGACCTGACCCTCCACTATTGTAATGACCCTGCCCCCTGTTCTGATAAGAGCCTGATTGGAAACCAGGGGGGTTACCGAAAGATCGGTAATTATTATTACGCCAGTTTTGATTATAACTGGAAGTATTATTATTGAAGGGATTCATAGGACCTCGGTTCTGACCGGTGATAAACTCGACTTACTCAATAGTGAGTGTGGGACACTCTAACGTGTCGTAACCCCCTCTACACACCTCACACCTGTCTACCTTCTTCTTCTGTTCCTGTATCTCCTTCGTGACCTCCCTCTTGAAGCTATCTAGAGCAGTAGCTACCGTAGTTTCCAAGCTAACTTGGTGTAAACCCCGGCTAACCAGAGGTGTACGAGAAAAAGGAATTGAATTCCTGCCGGCAGTGCTGTAATTGACATCAGAGTGGGCAAAGCTCTCGAAAAGGTCATTGCACTCGGCTACTGTTTTCTTTCCCATCAGGTGGCCACCAACAGAGGTGTCGAATCGAGCATGGGTCTCAGGGGTGAACCGTTGTAGAATTTCTCTACAAGTGCCCAGTTTGATAGACCATGTTGGGAGCAACGGGATACTAGAGTTTGGAACCGCTCCCAAGCTAGATGGTAGGGCTCATCAGGCTCCATTCGAAACGAATGGATCTGATCACGAAGGCGGGATGCTTTAGCGGGTGGAAAGTATTTCTTAAGGAAAGCATCCCGTAGAGAAGCCCAAGTAGAAAAAGTACCGGGTGGTTGGGAGTCAAGCCAGATGGCGGCCCGACCCCCGAGAGAGAACGGAAAGACTTGGAGAAAACGGGCATCATGGCCTGCACCCTCCATATTGAATGCATGACATAGACGGGTAAGGCGGTTGATGTGTGCAGGAGCATCCTCATCATCACGACCGTGGAATTGGCAAGAGTTAGTGATGGCGGTCATGATGTAGGAAGGGATTTGCCAGGCTCGGTCATTGTTCATGGGGGGTAAGGTAATGGGTGAGTTTGCACCAGTGAAGCGGTGGTGGCCTATTGGTATACGGTCTGATTATTATTATTAGCCATGTGAAGTTAGGTGGTGGCGGTGGTGGGCTTACGTTTCTATGGACTACACGGGGTGATTGGGAACCGGGTGATGAAGGTTTAGGTGTAAAATCAAAGTCGGGTGGTACAAAGGAACGGGATGAACTTGAAAAAGTTGAGGAAGAAGCACTTACCTTTGGTGCGGGAGAGAATGGCGTGTCCGTCGGCGGTTTAGGCGGAGGTCCTTACGAACGCGTATGGGGCATCCACTAAACCGGAAACACGACAAACACGAGAAGTTAGCACAAATAATTCAAATATATACAAAAATAAATATTAATCAATTAAACAACTTAGACTCCTACGACACAAACGAATACAAAACAAACACAAGTGTAAAAGAAAAGCCTAAATCGAGTAATCAACGCAATTGCCAATGAGAGAGTCCCTAGCAACGGCGCCAAAATCTTGATGTTCTAAAAGTAGTTAATTAAAAATAAAACAAATTATCTTAATTCTAGACTTAAATTATACTCTAGACTCCTAAACTACTAACCGGCAAGTGGACCGATCAATTGTAGAATAGTATAAAGCAAGTCCGGATTATCGAACCCACAGGACTCTCTAATTACTATGACTACTAATTTAGATTCGATTACACACTATGTGTATTTTAAAGGGGGGTTTTTACTAATAAATCTAAATTATTAATTTAACTAAAACTACTAAATTGGAATGACCAAACTATGAACTTCTAGGGACTTTTTAGATTTTAATCAAGAGATAATGAACTAGTTACCTAGGCTGGATTTTTAGACTACTACTCCTTCAATTTAAATAATAATTAAGCAGGTTGAATATTTTACCGGGATCTTAACATATTAAAGTCTAGGTTTATCAAACAGGACGACACCTACAATAACCTATCCTTTTTATGCGTTTACCGGTCCTAAAGATTCCTTTTCAGTTATCTTCTTAAATTAGTAAAGTGTCTAATTATTAATTACCTCTCAATAATTAACCTAGACCAACTACAATTTCTAGTTTAGATTAACTGATTCAATTATGACAAGGAAATTAGACTCGGGAATTTCTCAAAACCCTAACCTAACAATTTACCAAATTAATTCAGCCAACTAATTGCAATTTCTCAATTAACAAGTTAGGTATAATGACAAGTTTGATTTTATGGTTAATTTAATTGTTTCCCCGGTTTTATTGGCCAATTTTACCGACAACTTCACGAATTCCTAGGAACACGAAAAGTAACACAAACCTATTCTATGGAAGACATCCACCAAAGTTCATGCAAGATAACCAAACAATCATAAAACAAACAAGATCATGCAAATACCCTAAACTAGATCATTAAAGTTGTGACCTTTACCAATTAAATATTTAAACCATAAATTAAATTAAAACAAATCAAAGTTTCATAAATCCATCATCCAAAACCTAGGTAACTGAATAAGATCTAGCCTAAAAGCATGTTTGAAAAGCAAATTGAACAAAGTTTATAACAAGGAAACATGATTAAGAAAAAACAACAAAATCAAAGGCGAAGATTAGTATGATAAAACTGTGACAAACTCCTGCCTTGAACTCCCTTGATCATCACCACAATCCTTGCAGCTTAGATCCTCTTCGTGTAGCTCCAAATCTCCAGAAAGTTGCTCCAATTCTGCCCTAGTTCATCCAAGGTTGTCCAAAATTGAGTTCAGCTATGATTATGATTCTTTTTAAAACAACCAAGTCCCAATTTCCTCCTGATTTCGAAACTTTCTGGATAAAAGCCTCTCTCACGGCCCGCGAGAGAGTTTGGGTAGTTCGTTCGCGCCACGCGACCGAGTCGGATTCCGGGTGATAACTATTTCTCTCTCGCGGGCCGCGAGAGAGTTAAGGTGTACCGGTCGCGCCCCGCGACTGGGTTGTAACTCCTGTTTTGCATTTCGTTTTCTCGTTTCCGATCCACTCGCGTCCCGGCTCGGTTCTTTTCACCATTTTCGCTCGTTTTTCCCATCCGTCCAACCGTTTTCGCGAACCAAGAACTGCAAAACACGTTTGGATTAAAAGTAGATAAATTCTTGACAAACCAAAACGAAAACACGCTAAAATCATACAAACTCTACAAGATAAATGGATGTATTATTCAATACATCAGCTCCGATGTGTCAGCCGATTATTTCATTGTTAAGCATCGTCAGGCGACTATTTCAATTATTAATTTAATTGCTACACAATTTCATCGTTAAGTATCGTCGGGCGACTATTTCATCCCACGTGTGTGTTGTTAGCACGAAACTTAAAGAAACTTGCACTAATTTGTTAACTTGCTATGTTGTGAGAACCATGTGGACTCTTACTTCCCGCGCGAGTTTGGTCAAAAAAGAATTTCACAAACGTAGATAAAAATATTATAAACACATCTGTAAAAAAAAACAAAAAAAAATTGTCGAGTCAGTAGTTTTGCCTAATATAAGTTTTGTTTACGTGCTGGTGTAAGTTTTGGTACGACAATAAATATCTCATGTAAGCTTGTGTATGCGGCATTTAATTTTTTTTGCTAAAAAAGTGATTTGTTAATATTTTTGAGATTTTTTTTTTAAAAACGTTTTGAATGGCCTAGTTCTCATAGTTCTCATAACTTAAAGTTGTTCTCGTTTTAATCTAACCCTATATATACATATATACATACACACACACACATATATATATATATAGGGTGAGGTTTTAAAGTGAAAACTAGTGTATTTGTGAACTCAGTGAACAAATCCTGGCCATTGATTTACATAATCAAATAGTAAAATGCACTAGTGTATTTTTATCATACACTAATGCATTTTCATCATCAAATCCTGACCATTGATTTACACTTGTGTGTTGATAATCAAGGGTTAGATTAGTTCACACAGTTCACTATCAAATAGGTTGTTCACAAATGAACCTATATATATATATATATATATATATATATATATATATATATATGCGTTTGTCGGTGCAAAACTCATTTGGATCGGGTCTTGGGGAATTTTTGAAAACGAATCCTTATGAGAGTTGTGTGAGCACTTTTATATTGAAAAATTTTGATGTTTCACTAGAATGAATCAATTGGATAAAACTCAAAATTCTATCTACAAAAACCAAGTATGAATCTGTGTGTGAATTATGTGAACTAAAGGGATGGGCCAAATGAGAGTATTTTGAAAATTAGAGGATGGAAGGAGAAACGATGACCTCTGGTAGTTTTATTTTAAAATCAAAGTTGCCTTCAAATTGTGTTAATTTTCCATCTGATTTTTTAAGCCAGCGTGACTCCAGTCAGGGGTCGGCTACTGACCTACTGTCCCTTGGACCCTACTTACACGGGCACTATCTCTTGGAACCCATTGCTTAGAGGCTTTGTCCTTAAGAACCAATAAGATTAATAAATCCTACAATCATAATAAACTTAAACAAGTATGTACTCCCGCACTCTCTAACTTATTTGATGTATATCATGATACACTTTGATCAACAAGTCAATTCAATTACATTAAAATAATCAACAATTGGTGCAAAAGTGACAACACCCGATTTGTTGCACTCAATCGACGCAAAGTCACCAGAATCAGAAAAGTACATAATCTTGAAAAAAGTGATTGCATTTTAATCACAAGGAATCATATCTAACAACCTAATTATGATAAATTTAAAAGAAACAAAGTCAATAGCTATATGATTAAAAATGACAACTTTACAAATCATATCACAAAAGAAATAAAATTATAATTATAATATGTAAAAGTATCGTATAAAATTGTAACAAAGATGGATTCTCTTGGCACTCAAGAATGTGAAAAAGAGAGGTGTGTTGTGATTCCCGTTTTTCAATAGTTGACCCGACCGAACCCATCCCCCTCTTTCCGTTCCTGTTTCTGATTCTTTTCTTCCAACTTTCCATTCAATCTCCGATCCCCATCTTGTTCTTTTATAATATCCATGTATGATCAACAATATGTTCTTGTCGGTTCAACCCAATTTCGCCAATTAATGATGCGGTGAGACCTCACACTTTCAATTTATAACAATATAGTTTGATCTTGGTTTCTTGATCATCGTCTTGTTACTTAAAGTTTCAATTTTTATCCACTTTTTACCTTAAAGATTTGTGTCAAGTATCTTTTTGTAGATTGGTTCATTACCCATGACTGGTTTATGCTGAAAACACTTTGGATTAATTGGGGCAGCAATAAAGTTGTGATCTTTAGGTTTATAGTTGTTGTATGTGCTATATGATGCTGTTTGAATCAATTGGGGCAGCTTTAATATAATAATATTCTGCCCCACCAGTTGGATTATATGTTAGTGAAGAGTTTGAATGTTTTTGGTTATTGATAAGATCTTGTGCTTGGATAGTTAAGAGATTTTGTATACCGAATTTAGGGTTCGGGATTTAGGATTTGGGAATAAGGGAATGAGGATGATCATGATGTGATGGGGTTTTGTTTAAGGGTATGGGTTTTATAATTAGGAATCAAATTCTCATGAACCGCTTAAGATAAGGTAGTTGATGCTTAACATCTATGAATATAGCCCAATATTGTGTAAAGATGCTACTTTTAATGGCGGTAAAGCATTCTTATTGTTGGGTTAATTTTCTTTTACCTAGATTGGTGTTTGGGATTTCTGACTGCTTAAGATAAGCACTTTTGAGTGTTTGGATGAAGGCAAGTGCTTATGCTTATAGGGGCGTGTTCAAAATAGAAATAATTTTAGTAGAACACTGCGAAAACCACATAAGCACTTGTACGTAGTGTTGATCAGATATAGTAAGAAGAGAGAGAGAGAGAGAGGTGGTTGTGCGGTTACATAACTATCTTATGTGTCACAATTAAAGCAATAGGTACAAGTGCTTCTGTGGTTTTCACCTTAAAATTGGTTATGTGTTGAACGCCCCCCTATGCTTTTGTGCTTATTTTAGGGTGAAGAAAGTTTTCAACAAGTAGTTTGAGATTACTTATATCAAGCTGATTTAGTTTTACCATTTTGTCCTTTGATATGCTTAGTTTTAGCAATTACTAACACGGAATTTTATCTACTTGTTCCAGTGACCGACACATGACTGCTAGTGGTTGAGTGACATAAATGGAAGAAAAGTTTGGCCATTAATTATAATGTCTTTGTATTCAATGATGAACTTGAGAGCATCTCGCCATCCATCCATTTCGTACAGGCCTATACGACCATCGGATCTAGAAGTTCTTGTAAAGATCCATGGTGATCTTTTTCCCATAAGGTTAGAATATAATTCTTATTATAATTTTTGTGAATAAAGTGGTTGTAATGTTGTATACAAAATAAGTAATACTTATTCAACAAGAAGCTTTTGATGGTTTTGTTTTAGGTATGAACTTGAATTCTTCCACAGCGTTGTTCATGGCCGTGATATAGTTTCTTGGGGAGCAGTTGACCGAAATAGTCCAAATGGTGACAATGATGAACTTATTGGATTTGTTACTGCACGAATTGTTATGGCAAAAGAAAGTGAGGTGATTTCTCATTATTGTTACGACACAATTTTTTTTAGTTTCAGTTTACGTGATCCTTTTGATTCATATAACGGGCTTTATGTTATAAAGGTTTGTTAACTGAATCATAGGAGTGGCAAGGGCAAAGTGGTCAATTGACTTTTCTTTTTTTTTTATAATAAACTAAGGTGTTGGATATGATTAGAAAAATATATCATTACTATGATATTGTTGAATTTTCTAAATAACAGTTTCTAGAAGATTCTTATGCATTTTAGATGACTTTCAAGTTTTAACCTGTTTGACCCATTACAGACAAAACATAACCCAAATCTACCCATGTGTATACAAACAAGTCAAAGTTGCCACCTTTAAGCCAAAAGTGGCAACAAATTAGATATTTTCAAGAAAAAGATGTGTCCTCTCTCTTTTAGAAAAATCGCATTATATACACAAAAGAATATAGATGTCAGCCCATAAAACAGCTTATACACACACACACACACACACATAGAGAGAGAGAGAGAGAAAGCGGATCGTTTGAGAACTTTAAATATATTTGAAAACCGAGAGAACCATTTTTAGCCAATCAAATTTGTTAACTTTTTCATTTTTTTAATTAAAAGGTTAGTATTGTAAAAAAAAACTATACGTATCTTGCTAGCAGCAAGCTACATATATATACACTCACACCTTGTATGAGCTACATATATGTACCTTCGCGAGATACATATATGTAGCTTGTGGTTTGCTCGGTTTTCTCATAACTTTGTGGTTCTCTCTTGAACCACACCCTATATATATATTCTAATCTGGAAAACAAATAATTTACATATTATGATAATGATAGTAAAGAATAAAGACCGTATATTTTGCTGATTTGGGCGTGTTTGGACCTGTTTCCAGTGAATTGTCTGATTATTTATTGGTAAAATAATCAGTTTAGGAGTAGCTGCAAGAAAGTTGATTCCGGTTATATGATCATTTAGGCTAAAAATTAGATGTAAATTCTTAAGAACGCTAATTAGATCCAATGCATTGCAGATAGAAGATATTCTGAGATGTGACAAATCAAGATCAGACCAGTCTCTAGTTTATATTCTGACACTAGGCGTGGTAGAATCTTATAGAAATCTTGGTATAGGTAAAACATCGGTTCCGTTTTATTGGCATTTTCGTCCCTGAGGTTTGTCAGTTTTGCGACTTTCGTCCAAAAGTTTATTTTTCCGCATCTGGATCCAAAAGGTTTGAAATTTTGCCATTTTCATCCGGCTCGTTAACTCCATCCATTTTTCTCTCGTTAAGTGAAGGGTATTTTTGTCTTTTTTTGGTTAACTTAAATGGCAGTTCGGTCTTTTTCATTTCATGTAAAAAGACTGAATACCTCTGAAAACAACCAAATTCCCCTTTAAGTTAACAAAAAAGACGGAAATACCCCTGACTTAACGTAGAAAAATGGATGGAGTTAACGAGCTGGATGAAAATGGCAAGATTTCAAACCTTTTGGATCCAGATGCGGAAAAACAAACCTTTAAACGAAAGTTGCAATACTGGCCAAATCACAGGGATGAAAATGGCATTTTACTCAAAAATAATATTAAATAAGATCAGTTGCTTGTAACATCCTACGACAATATATATTATGAGTTGAGACTATCCATATGTTTTCCTGTTCATTTCCGCAGTGAAACAGATGTTTAAAACTGAACGGTTTAATTTTATTTACTGAGGAATTGGTATGTATGTGTTTTAAAAGGGTATGTATGATATTATCAGATTTTGAAGGATATATATGAAATTAGTCTTTTATCCAAATATTTTTATTTGTTTTATTTATTAAATCTCTATGTTGAATTTTCAGCCACTTCACTGATTCGAGAGGTAATTAAGTATGCATCCGATATGCCAAACTGCCGAGCGGTTTATCTGCATGTAATTTTCATACAATAATTCGGCTATCCATTTGTACCAGAAGATGTCTTTTCTCTGCGTAAGGAGATTGCACGCCTATTATTATATAGACGGCCAACATTACGATGCGTATTTGTTCATTTACTATGTAAATGGAGGACGGTCTCCATGTTCGCCCTTGTAAGTATGGTTTCTTCATTCATAGTTTATTATTCTGTTAATTTAGGGGCATTTTAGTCACACAAGTGAATGGCCAGACATGATGAGTTTGTTCATTAATATGCTTCTAGTAATATAATATATAGGTCCAGTACACCACTTTTAAGTAGAGAACTACGAGAATCGTATAAACATTTGTATCTATAACGCTATACAAGCTTTATGATACATAAAGTCAGTGTTGTAAGAATCGCTAGGCGCTAGTTGGTCGGTGGGGTACCAACTAGCGATTAATCGGGATTAATCGGAATTAGTCGGATCGGGATTCTATATATAATTTTTAGTTATATATACACACTCACACACATTTTTATATATAGTTTTTTATAGTAGACATGTTTTAACCTCACATTGACCAATTTTTTTAAGTAATTGACTGGATTTTATAAGGTTTGATCAAAATTTGGCTGGGATCTAGCCAAATTTGGCCAGAATAGGACCGGCATTGACCGCCTAGCGATTAATCGGTCATAAATCGGTGAACCTCCAATTAGTGATTAATCGGAGACTAATCAGAGACTAGTCGGGATTTTTACAACACTGCATAAAGTGATGATGTAACCGCATAACCACCTCTTTTTCCCTCTCTCAGTACATGTGACGAGCACTTTACAAGTATTTATGCGGTTCTTGCAGTTCTCTATAACGTTATACATGTATACACACACACATAATTATATGTATATGTAAATGCATATGCATATGTGCCCCTTTTTTTCCTTTACAAAATTCAGGTGACAAGAGATTAAGTTAAACAAAGTGTATAGCAGAAGAAAGAGTAAAGTACACGGATGGTCCTTGTGGTTTACCAAAATTTTGGATTTAGTCCCTTGCTTTTCAAAAGTAATGGATGGTCACTGTGGTTTGCACTTTGTAACACATTTAGTCCCAGCCAAGAAATCCAAAGGTTTTAGCATGTCAAAGTTAGAGACTAAATGCGTTACAAAGTGCAAACCATAGGGACCCCCGTGTTATTTTGGAACGCTAGGGACCAAATCTAAAATTTGATAAACCACAGGACCATCCGTGTACTTTACTCCAGAAGAAATAAACCATTTTTTTTTTCAATTTTAGCATTTATATTGAAGCTTTATTTACACATGTTTATGCGGTTCTCAGCATAATATTGGTTTTGAAATATTGGTTTTGAAATGAATGTGCCCCTATATATATCATTATTATCTTTATAGCATGCTTATGTGCTTGCATGTCTGCAGAGAGCTTGTTACGCTTATCATGACATACATGAGGAAGGGATTAAAGTTGGTATTTTCCAGAGTTTCTAAAAACAGTGAGAAAAACGGGCCAAAACGGGTCAAATATAGAGACAAAAGCTGCCTTCTACCAATGACACAAAACAAAAGAAGCATTACAATCGAGGGGCCCGAGAGTGATCATGTATGAACTAAATCATGAGGCGATAAATTCACATTTCCACCCCTCCTAACTGGTGTTTCTTTTTCGTGTTATTTTGGTTTGGAGCAAAACAATAAGTCTCACATGTTATAGGTTATCAGCCTGAATGTTATATATTGAGGTTTGACTTTTTTTTTGACATCTGTAAAACTTTTGTTTGTAAGCTTCTGTAAGTGTGAAGTGACAAAAGTGAAATGCCTTAAAAGTCATTTCACTCTGCTTTCATATGATTGTTTCATGTATTTGATGAGGAATATGAATGAATACATAAAGATATTGATAAATATCTCTTTTAAAGGTTATACACTGCACAAATTTGTTTGGATGGTCTCTTGGTGTGTAGGCAAAGTTAGGCCTGAAAAGCCCAACTTTAGGCCTGGTTGAGCCCGTGTAAGTGCAGTTCCCGCTGGGTAACTATGCTTTATGAGTTCTGGTCAACAAAGTCAAAGCTGATGAAGCATGACAGATTCCGGATTACAAGGTTAACTCGGAATAGTGGTTCCGAGTTTGATACGTAGTCCGAACTTATGAAGATAAGTAAATCTTCCGAATTTGTGAAACGATTATGTATTTCCGAGTCTATGTGGATAAACTCGGAAGGTTTCTTAGATTCTGATGATTCCGAATTTGCATGTTATATTCAGAATATATAGATGTTTGTTTGGTTATTATTCTGAGTTTGTTAGTAAACTCGGACATGATTAATTGTTGTATCGCGGACAATATGTTTTGTCCGGGTTTAGTCCTTAGTTTATATATATGTGTTGTATAGTTTAGATTAGGGTAAGCTTTGTGCACCTCTCACAATCTTGGTAATCCTCCTGGTGTGCACATTCTAGAGAGAGAGATTATGTGTTAGTGAGAGAAAGCTATGATTTAGATCTTTGTGATCTAAACAATCTTGTAGAAGATGATGTATACTCTTTCAGTTGTAAATCTGTGTTGATTGTTATAAATGAATGAGTTTCTCCTACATCTTCTTCTCCATCTATCTTGTTTATGTTGTTTCATGTCCTGAATCATGTGCAATGTTGATGTTCGTCATCGATCTAGTGCTTTCAGCCCGAAGTTGCATATTGATCCTAGCATTTGATCAAAAGTTCTTGGAGTTCGGGTCTGGGGATGGCAATGGGTTGGGTATGTGACGGTTTTGGCGATCCTAGTCCTGTACCGGCGTACCTGGTTTCATATTCATTGTGTACCCATTACACATTACCCATTTGGTTTGCGAACATACCCGTTTATGTTCTTATGTGGTTAAAATTACCTGTTAAGATGCTCGTTATCTAAAATCTTACCTTAAACATACATTCCAATTCGAATTGAAACATAGCTATTCAATTCCATTTCTAACATGTCTATTAATTTAAATGTTTGACTAGGTGAACAAAATTTTTTTGACATTTTTAAGAATACATTATATATATATATATATATATATATACTTTTAAACAGCAAATGTTACAAGAATCCTACTCTTAAGTTACCCCAAATTAATTCTAATGTACCTAAAAGGCAAGAGCCTTTACTATCTAGCTAAAGCTGGAATGGTGATTTCATGATATATTTACATGTAGGTACTAATGCAAGTAAACGGAGTCGGGCAAATTAGGTAAGTATCACCTTTATACCATACTCGTTCGAAACCTATGACGCTTTGTAAAACTAATACAATACGTCAGTCTCATATCTGTATGCCCACCTCGATTCTTCAGGGTGCAAATTTTCTTATTGGGTTCATGAAACTCTTGATCGAGATGCGTGACCTGTTTTCTGTAAATTGTAATACATATATTATCTAAGTCTTTTTATTTGACATCATTTTTAGATGTAATGTAAATGTAATTTGTATGTTCGTAATGCTTTATGAAACTAACTATATAACTTTTAAAGATATTTCTATTCTTCATAAAAATATATTGTTAAAAGTATTTAATAATGAACTTTTAATAATAAAAAGTAAAAGAAATAAAAATAGGCCAAGGTGAGGCTACCGGGCCCAAATCCATTTTTTCAAGAAAATAACCAGGATATAAGATATGGGCTTGTCACCTTTATTATGTGCAGGAAACGAAAAAGTAACATGGGTCAGATGTGTAAAGAAACCAGTTTGGGCCCGATGAACCGGTTCAGAGCCTGATACAATCGTCCAAAAAACTGGTTTGGGCCAACCCATTTTGGGCCCGACCAACCCGGCAGTTTGGCTTATGTTGGGGATTTTTGTGTTGAGAACAACTTCCAACCCGAACCAATTTGGGCCCACTCCGAAAAGACCGGTTTTTACGCTCCAAACTAGTTTTGAACCGATCCCAATCGATTTGAGTGGCTTGGGGTTTTTATTTCTAAAATCAAATCAGTTAAGGCCCGAACCGGTTTGGGCCCAAACTGGGTTTGTACACCTTAATATGGGATGTTACCAATTTACCATATATTTTATTGCAAGAAAATGGTAAAAGTTATTAATTATTTTATGGTTAATTTCTATTCGTTATATAAGTTTATAGTTAGACACAAACCGTAAGTTAGTTACTAAACAATTGCTGTTATAAAAAAAAATATTTTATAGAATAGTAATCAAGTTTTAGAAGTGTTTCAATTAGGTCACTTATACAAAAAAATTTATTCCTGTTAGTAATTCAAGATTATTTTGATGTTTCAATCTTATATATTTTACCTTAATAGCAGAGTACCAATCTTAAATAATATTTAAATTGTTTTTTTACATGGCATATATATATATATATATTACTTGTAATTTAAAGATCAAATTTAAAGTGTTCAAAATTAGTGCATTAAATTAAAGCTGATAATTGCACAATTCAAAATCCATGCATTACAATTCGCAACAAAAGATGATGGCATTATAGCCTAGTAGCATGTTAAGGATAGGATAAGTCTTTAGTACCATAAGGTTATATGTTCGATTCTTAAAAGGTGTTTTTTTATCAGATTTATTGGGTTTCTTCTTAATTGATGTATATGTATTATTGGCTAGTGGAGATGGATATGATCGGACGGTTCCGCTGATGGCATGATGACACTCAACTCAGATGATCCATCAATGATCCAAATTTGCTTTTAAAAAATACAATTGGCAACAAGATTAAAAAACAAACCAAAGTGGTCAACATCAGTAGCTTAATCGGTATAAACAAAGCAACAATGAGCGTGGTTGTACCACGTCAGCCGCACCACCGGCGTGGACACCGCCACACCCTAGCTGGTCAGGGGCGCAGGGCACCGGCATGGTGGTGACCAGGTCATGGGGAAGGGGAAGATGTGAACGTTGGAGCTTTGAGAATACCCCACCTGTTTATTTTTGACCGTTTCTTGTGACTTGTTACTGCTGAAGAAGGTGTCACCGAAGAGGCCACCGTTGATGGTGCAAATTGAGTTCTACAAAAAATTCTTTTGGATAATTAAATCAGAGTTGTATCGATTTCTCAATAATTAGATTTCTTCCACACACATGATTATTCTTTACTTTGTAATTGGTTTCGTAATTTTTCTAAAATATTTTGTAACACTTACAAATCAAGTTGGGATTTTTAAGAGGTGTCATCGTAATAAAAAAATCAGGTTGGGATTTTTAAGAGATGCCATCGTAATAAAAAAAAAAGAAAAGGAAAACAAAAGAAATGACATATATGACTAGTGAAGGTAAAATATATTAAATTGAAACATCAAAGTAAACTTGAATTAGTTGATTGGGATCAGAAAATTTTATAAGTGAACTAATTAGAATAATCTTGAAATTTGATTTCTATTTTAGAAAGTTATTTTTAGAAAAAAAAACTACTCAGCAATTCACTAAAAAAAGTAAACATAAATTTGTTACCCGTAACTCTAAGCACTTTATAGGTTTAAAGAATATTAAGTGATCGTTGTGACTAGGTTGTGCCCATGGTGAAAAACAAAATTACTTAATTGATTTGATATTAGTACAAGATTTACAATATACGAGACTTTATTGTTGAGTATCTTCAATTCTACTCTGCCAGGGAAGTCCTAGAGAAATCACAACTTGAAACTTCAAATGAGATTCTTTTATATATATATATATATATATATATATATGGGAAGGTTCATTTAAAAAGAAATTTTATGTGAGAAGAAAAAGAAGAAAATGTATAATGGTAAAACATTAAATAGTTTATAATTCCTCTCAATAATTATGTTATCTCTTATTTATAAAACAAAAACATTATATCCTACACATTTCAGAATTTATCCTACATATATCTTATACTTATCGGAGTTTACCCTACACACATGTAAATTTACCCTACACATTTCAAAATTTATCGTACACATACTAAAATTTATCATACACATGTTGAAAATTGTCATTCGCCATAAATTATTTTATCTTGAAAAAGTATATTAAAAAATGAGTTACAAAGTTTAATTAATTAGCTAATGAATGACAATTATAGATTTACATATATGCTCTTTTTCATAATATTAAATACACACATTAAATGAAGTAAATGGAGAATTTCTATTGGTTTAAAAGTTATTACTTTTATTCTTGCAAAAGTTTTCTTCTCATTTGAACTCTCAAATATATATATATATATATATACACACACACACACACACATATAGGGTAGGGATCAAGAGTGAACAACTCTCTAAGAGTGAACTGTTCGAACAGATCCAGACCGTTGATTCCTATCATCTTGAACATTTTAATAGGGGCATGATTGTAATTAATATGAAATGTGTTTTAATTAAAAATTAAATGAAAAGGGTATATTAGTAAATCAACATTATTGCAAATCTATTTGAATAAAGGAAACAACCGTTTCCATATTATGTTCCCGCATACTCAGTCACACGCCTCCCCCAAAATCGCGAACAGAATATGATTTGAAGAAATCAGAATCAAGAATAACATCCTCTCATCCGAATCAATTTAAACCACATTATTGGCGCATCTGTTTAACGATATTGTGCACAAGGAAGCCTAAAATTAGGGAAAACGGGCGATAGGAGTCTGGGGTTAAATCAAGCGCCGAATCAAAGGTAATCGTAGTTGTTGAAGTAATATATTTTGAAGGATTTTGGGTTTTTGTGTGTATGTTAGTATCAGGATTCATTAATTCGAGGAATCAAAGGTAATTGTAGATGTTTAGGGTTTTCTTATTCGTGTACAGTATCTATCGTGTCGCTATGAAATTTTTAGGGTTCAGGCATGTGTTGTTATATGTTTTCTGGAATCGTTTGTTTGTGCGGATAGTTAGATACCTGTTGTAGTACACATGTTGATTATGGTTTTTATTATGTGATTGAGCTCCTTAAAACCGATTTAACTGAGAAATTTTGAAACCAAATGTATGAGAAATTAATTTTTAACCAGTAGCTGTCATTAATTATGTTATTGTGTATGATGTGTACTTATGTTCCCAGGATTGTACACATTTTTTTGTTGGTGATATGTGGTTTAGCTAGCACTCTGGTTTAGCAAAACTATTTGTCTGTTTTAATCATGGTTTAAGAAGGGTGGCTTTTATGTATTTGATTGCCTTAAAAAAGTATTACAATATGGTAGAGATGGTACACCTGTGTATTACATTAAAAGTATAAGCACCATTCTGTTACATATGTGTATTACAGTATGTTTGGAGTTTTTTTGTTGCTATACATATGTGTATTTTTTGAGTTTATTATGGAAAAATATTTATTATTATGGTTCTGTCACACTAACTTTGTTTGTGATTTTGCAGTGATAACTGAGTTCCATTTTTAAACAAACTAAGAAGCGCTATGCGAAAACTAAGTTGTTAATCTAAACAATGAAATAAATGTTTCTAGAACTGAATTACTACTTCGTTGATATTATTGTGTTAATCGCATAGGTACGAGAAGCGAAAGAATGGCGCGTAAGAAGGCTAGTAAATTTAGTAATACTATCGAAGATCCAATACGGTTTTCAGGCGAGGACGATGAAAACGATCAGGGGGAAACAGGTGAGTATAAGTTATAGATGATGACTATATTGTTTTTTTAAACAAAGAGTATAAGATAAATTAATAACCAATTTATCATTATTTGTATTTGAAATGAATTAAACACAACATTTGTGGCTGAACGATGTGATGAAATGACACCAAAAAAATGGGATTCGGAGAGTAAGCGGAGAAAAAAAGTACAACCAGAAAGAAGAGAAAGAGAGAAAGAACTAAACCTGTCAAAGTGCCTTTCACTGATGATGAAGAAGGTATGGTTGTGAACACCCTTAAATATGTATGATTCAACTGGTTTGCAAAAATATATGTAAAGTTGTACACAATGATATGTTGTTTCCCCAGACGGTCTGAAGATTCATACACCAGCCAAAAATGAAAAAAAAAACGTGTAGATGAAACTGTTAACCGAGCAAATGATGAATACGAAGGTAAGACTTGAATTAATCATTTGTGGGGGTGTGTGTTATTATTTTGATTTGCTTATAGTTTTCATTTTTTTGTAATAGTGAATGACCCAATAACAAATAAGGGCGGTGAGGATGTTGATCGGAATGAGTTACGGACGGAGATGAAGAAGATGAATGTATAAATTTGCTATAGCTTCTAAATAGTGCTCCCAAAAAATCATTAATTGTTTAATCGTTTAATAAAAAATAATGAAACAGCCGAGCTTTTTGGTTACCAAAAAAGGCGACCGCAAAAGAAACCGAAGAACAAGGGTACACAAAGGAAAAAACGTTCAAAAGTTGAAGATGGTTTGTTTGGCATCAGGGTTAGAACGTCGCCCAACAAACTTTATGAAGCAATGCGAGTACTGAAGAAATGGCAGAAATCGATGGTGACAGAAAGTGGGTTTGGTAAGTTGTTGGAGTTTAATGTCAGCGATGTTACAGCCCATCTCGGGCATTTTGTGATTGATAAGCTGGACACGAAGAACATGAGTATCATTTTGGGAGAACGACAAATTACGGTCGAAAAAGAGTCTGTTAAAAAGATATTAGGTATTCCAAGCGGTGGTATAAAAGTGTCAAAGGTGAATAAAGATGAATCAGGACATCCTATGAAGGAGAAATGGGTTTCTAGGTTTGATAAGCTACCGATTAGTTGTAAAAATATAGTTGATAAGATTCGGACAGATGAGTATGAGGAAAGGGAAATGTTCATACTAGACTTTGTGATGTTGTTCATATCAACAATGATAGGATGCACTAAAAATGGTGTGTTATGTACAATTTGTTGGATTTGTTTAACCATGAGAAGGAGTTCAAGGAGCATGATTGGTGTCAATTTGTCTTGGACGCCGTGAAGAAATGTAAAGACGATTGGGTAAGGTGTGACCCTAATGTGTACTTCAGAGGGCCTCTAACCTATCTGGTGGTATGTATTAACCATTCAAATTTATATATTTTATCACAATTTTCACAGTTTAATTTTAGTACACAAGTGTAGTATGGGGAAAATACACCAGTGCATAATGATGAAGTGAAAAAAAAACAATATGCTTTTGTTTTTTGTGCATTATAATTGCATTTTCTTTTATCATGCGTTCTCACCCTCTTGCCATAATAATTGCATTTTCTTCTGTATTTTAATGCTTTCTCGCAAGGACCAATTGGACGCTTATGCTTTCCACATCCTTTGTTGCGTATTTTCTTTGGTGAGGTGCATGATACTTCTTCTGGTTCAGTATGATCAAGAATTTCCTGCTAAACGACAAACTTTTTTTAAGTTCAGGATCCGGTTGAACTTCACTAAAAACCTTATCTCTCAACAACTGTACTTGCTCATCTAATTCCTGTAATTTATCAATCCTACCACGAACTCTCTCTCGACACATTTCCATATTCTCAAGTATCCTACGCCAAATTCTTCCACTATGACTCTGATCTACAGATAACCTATTTTCAACGCTATATACACTGGAAGGCAAAGCGTCTCTCCTCCATATTGGGTGAATATACCGTCCCGGAATCTTATATACGTTATGGTGTCCAAAAACGCAGAAGATATGACGGCATAGATATCCGTCTCTAGTATAACCCATGCATTCACACGAAGCGAAGACATCTTCTTTGTTGAAGGTGATCTGTAATATGATGATACAAGATGGATAAATTAGGAAATATGTTCATAATAATGCACACCTGTATTCTAATATAAGAAAAGACACTTTACTGAATGTAGAAAAACCAACCCTGAACTCGTTTATAACTTCTTTCATGTGGTCTTGGTGAGCTATCACAAAGCTGTTTATACCTCCAGATACATATCGTTCAGCAATGTAACAATTTTCCTTGCCGTTGATAATTTCCTTTTGAACATCAAAAAAATTCTACGTGTGTATATGTCATTTGCATGTCGTTAAATAGTCCAAGATGTTTTGAATTCGAGATTAGTGGTGTCAATTTTATGTGTTAATTCCCTCTGTTCGTTTCGTATCCCATCAACTGATGTGTCGTAACACAACATGAACTGAACCAAGGTGTTATGAGAACTAGAATTAGATTTGAACAAGTGGTTTGCACTCTCACACCTGGAAGTGGTCTTCATTAAAGTACAGATAGGTATTTCACGGAAATAAGCCGGTATCCAGTTCGCACGAATCGAATACATCTCGGACAACCAGGAATGGTCTTGTAACCCGTATTCAGCAATAAGATTCTGCCATCTACCCTTAAATGTTTGTGTTTCAATGTAAACATTCCAAACGAGCTTGTGGAACTTCAGTTTTATTTCTGCATTCCTACTGTCATTCCCCTTGATCTACATTTAAAAAAAAGAAAAAAATTAATTAGTCGACAGGCTGCTTTAGAATGATACATTTATGTACTGATAACAAAAAATTTTGATTCAGATTTAGTACCTTAACCGGCAGTTTTTGAATAATGTGCCACATACACAACCTGTAAATTGACTTGTCAAAGACCTTTTCGACAGCTTGTTTCATAGCACAATCTTGATCAGTTAACACCAGAAGGGGTTGTTTACCATTGTGTGCCTCAAGGAATTTTTGAAGTAGCCATGTATAAGACTCGATAGTCTCATTATGAAGCAACCCTGCACCAAAAATTGTACACCTTTTGTGGTGATCGACTCCAGTAAAAGGTACAAAAATCATATCATACCTGTTTTTACAAAAACACAGTTAGATACGTATATTAAAAGATAAATAATATGTTAAAAATTTCATGTACTACTCACATATTTGTATGATATGTCGCATCGAATGCAATAACATCGCCAAATGAGTCATAGTTTGATTTCGATACGGCATCACACCAAAAGATTAACTGAAGTTCGGTATCAACAATGTGGGTGTTAAACGTGTAGTTTTCCTTGTTTTTGCTACGTTCCTTGAATTTGTCAATTATCATCTGGGGGTCCCTATCCCCGATAAAGTCTCGGATATCGCGCCCACAATTTTTGTAGTCGACAACGGTTCCGTGCACATTATGATGACCACCTTTTAAAACTACATGTACTTTGTGAGACTTGGTAGGTCCTAGGTTTGTGTTTCGGCATGTTGTTATAAACTCTTGGGTAGAAAAGTTAAGCTTCCTCCTCTTCAATGATAGATCAAGATTTTCAGGGGTAGTAAAGCCATGGTTATGTTGTTCTACAAAGTCATATATCTCATACTCAGATGAATTTTTTACACGCACAAATTTCACACATGCCTTTCAGTCTGTGACTTTAACATTGGACCATCTTTTTGGTGAACTTGAATTTACTTGATCAGTTGTACCATCTTTACGTTTTGGTTTGTTGGCTCTAGAACATAAAACGTATCGCCTATTAGTAACAATTTTGTCACCTATTTTTTCCTTCTGCGATGTACCAAGACGGGTTCCAAAACCGGCCAGTTGAGCATACTCTTCATACCTAGCTATAGCTTCTTCAATTGTACTAAATCTAGCATTAATAAACGGTTTGAAACCGGGAGGGACGGTTGGAGTCCAATACCTAGATCCATTAGGAGATTCATATACGTTGCTCGCAACGGATTCTGCAGAAATTATTAAAAGTTAAAGAAACAGACTATGAAAAAAAAAGATGTCATACAACTAAACTCAAACATGACATACATTGGCCATACGATATTTAAGACACATAACCAAACTCATCAAAATTACAAAAAACACAGAACCAAACTCAAAACATCACATACATTGTGTGTACCTGTTGTCTATGCACATGTGTACTTATCAAAACCAGGTAGCCAGACTTTATTGGATATTCAAATCACATAACCGAAACCCATCAAATATTACAAATCACAGAACCAAACTCAAAAACATCTCATACACAAGCATACCAAATTGAATCTCTCCTATTCATCTAAATTACATATCACAGGACCAAACTCAACACATCACATACATTGTATACCACTGTACTTGCACGTGTGTACTTATCTGTAACAAGCATGTCAATTAATATGTTTGGAACCAACGTCAATATCAGTGGCACAGCATCGGTGACACAATCATATATACAATTCGGATGAAACAGCAGGTATGCTCATTAGAACAAAATACGCTGAATTATCGGAAATAAGAACATGAGTATCAATACATGAACGAATATAACATAAAACAAAACTGAGCCAGCGAAGAACTTCACAATTAAACCAGTATATAACATGTCGGACCTAACAAGAAACCGAAAAAAATACAAAAATATCACGCACCTGGTCGATCCAAAGTAGTAACGAAAACAGACAGGCTGATCGTTGACTTCATCGTCGTTCACCATTGTATTGTTCATATTTGTTATATGTTCGTCCATAATAAGATAACAATAATAACGAAAAGATGTAACAAATTGCGGATTAAACAACTGTTTGATCGAAATGGAATAAATCTGAGATTTAGTAACGTTTTGGAAAGATAATGATTGAAAAACTAAGATCGAAAGGTGTAAAATATTATGTTAAACAAACTGTTATATTGAAATAGAACGAAAACTGGGTATTCAGGAAAATTTCGAAAAATTTGTTTTGATTAATTGGAACATGAACTGGAAATCCACAAAATTTTCGAAAAATCTTCGATTTTGTTAACAGATTGTAAAGATGATTGTTTTGAATGATTATAATCTAGATTTTAGGAAACATGTAACTACCATAATATAATTTTGTTTAAAAAAATTGAAAAAATAAATTAATAATTTAAATTACCATCCTATCCTTGTTAATTAATAAACAGATCAATGGTCAGGATTAGTTCACACAGATCATTCTTAGAAATCTGTTCACAAATGATTCTAATCCTATATATATATATATATATATATATATATATATATATATATATATATATATATTACAAATAAGGACAAATGCTAAAAAAAACATTTTCATAATTAGAGCACTATATGATATGGTGGTCGTAGGTCTCAAAAGTCAAAACATTGAAGTGGACTCATCCTCGTGAAGAACATGCAATGGTTGATTTAATAGGCACATCAACTTATTAAAAGAAAGTCCATTAGATTTATTTAGTGAAAAGTTGGTCCAAACATTATAAATCAGAAAAAAAGTATTAGATTCATTTTTATGTGTTATTATGAAATATATAAAATTTATCTCATAATATATAAGTGTACCCCTATCATATTTCATAATTCAGATTTATAAAAGTTGGATTATGTAATATATTTAAGTTTGATTTGTTATACTTATTTACATTATATTAAAACGTATAGTGAGACCCATTTGTAGAGACTGTTGAGTTATGTCTTTAGAATTAAAGGACACTTACAAATTGTCATGAAAATTGTAAAGAACACGTACACAGCCTATTTAAACATGTAATATGATTTATGATTTTCTTCAGGTACGTAAACGAATCGAGTTTAGCATGAACTCGCATAAGCTCGAGCTTGGCACATTTAACTTAAGAGATCTCAAGCTCGGCTTGATTCCATTTTTGAAGTCTAAAACTCGAACACAACTCAAGCTTGACTAGTTTATTGTATGTGTATGTTATTAATCAATTATAAAATTAACATAGCACATATAATCAAGTTATTTTGATCATATTATATATAAAACTCGAAAACCTGCCTAAGGTGAAAATATTTAGAACCTTTGTAAAAACTTTATGTAACAATTTTCTTTTTTTTTTAAAATAGGGCATGTAATATACATGTTTTCGAACATTTTGAGCCAAAAATTAAAAGTGCCAAGTAGTTATTTAAAAAAAGTTTAAAGTTTTGTGTAACATGTTACATACGTTAAAAAATGTGTAACATATAAGTCTAACACGTCACACGCGTTCAAAAAAATGTGTAACATACAAATACTGAACTTAGAAAAAAACTAGTTGGCATTTTTTTTATTTTATTTTTTTGGCTTAAAATGTTCGAAAGTATGTATATTACATTCCCTAATGTTTTTTAGAAAAAAATGTTACATAGGGTTTTTTAGAGTTTTATTAACTCAAGTGGGTTTTCTTATTATTCCCCAAACTATAATGTAGTTATATATTTACCATGCTAAACAACTTATGATATTTATATAAATATAGGCTCGTTTCGACTCTCAAACATAATCAAGCTTGGGATTGGGTTCCTTTATTAATTAAGCTCCAATTAGAATCATGCTCGTTTTGCTAGCCCATCTCAAGTAGATAATAAATAGCTTGGCTCGATTACGCCCCTCCATGATTTTTGTTTTAAAGCCCCTCACAGTCTCACACCCTATTTATCTGAGTTGGGACATTCTTCATCACAAATTTTCGATAAAAGTATGATGGATGTAAGTAAAAAACAGAGCATATTGCCTTCCATTTTGGAAACCCAACTGACATGTGCTGTACCACATGGTCCAAGTAATATATGACTTGTCATGCTGGCAGTTAAAATTATTGAACATGATGGGCAATTGCTTAAAGTGAGTGTGCATGTGCATGTGCATGTTTCAACCATTTAAAGATTTTACAAGCATCATACACCACTTGCAGACACATGGGCCTCAAGATCACTGACATCACCATTTGCAGAAACTAACTGTAAACAGATCAATTTAATTGATTATAATAGAGACAACATGCAATTGATATGATTGGATGGTTTTTTTCTTTGTTTTTTTTACTATTACATACTTAGAAAACTCATACATCAAATTATGTTGGTTAGTTTTACTTGATTAGAATTTAGTTAATTGATACAAGTTAGGGGGTGTTAAGTGTAGCTCATCCAAAACTATTCAACGCATGCGAAAATCCGATTTCAAATTGGTTCGTTTATTAATCAGCGTTAACTGACAGTAACTCAGTCAGCTACCACTGACGGATTTCCTGCTTAAGGTAATCATAAAAAACCAATCATTTTAACTGCCATCTGATACACTCTTTCACGACGAGTTATATCATTTCAACTAAGCATTGTGACGATTACTCAACTGAAAAATAAGTCTTCGGTCTATTTTGGACGCATATTTCACAATGGAAACAAACATTCTCGTTCTTGATTGTTTGTGAATTATCATATTGAGATTTTGAGGGTTCATCGAAATATTTCTATCTGACAGTGATTAAACACGATTCAGAAAAATTATCCAGACAATTACAAACTACGAAACCGATAGTATACACAAAAAAGAATTGACCTGTACCAAAAAGTCAACCTGAAACCAGGTGAGGCTGCCATTTCCTTCCCATTTACAGCAGTTTAGGGAAAAAAAACCACACATTTTCTATATACTTAAAGCAAACTTAACCATCAAGTTAATTTCTCTGATTTTGCTTAAAACCAGAATCATTGTAGTTTACACATAAAAAGATTGACTTTTACAGAAAAGTCAACCTGAAACGAATTAACGATATGCACAGTATAGTCAAACCTGAAAGGCTGAAACAACATGATGCTGCTATTTCCTTTCTAATTATGCTAGCATACCAAAAACATTTTCCATGAACTTCAAATAATTCTATGGATTTACCTATCAAGTTATAAGCTCTGATTACAGTTTTGACTTTTACAGAAAGTCAGCCTGTAACCACTTAAAGCTGCATTTTCCTTTCCACTTAAAGCAGTTCCCACCCATTCTGCCTATCAAGTTATACACTTTACTTTGAATATATCTCGATTACTCGAATTATAGATGTTTACACACAAAATTTTGACTTTTACAGAAAAGTCAACTGTCATCAGGAAACCACATGAAGCGGTTATTTCTTTCCAATTAACTTTCTAGGTAACATACAACCGGAAATCAGTCGCATACAATAGCATACACAATATAGTAATGATAGAGACAATAATAACAAACAAATCTCCAAAGATGATACGTAATTACCCACTGTTTTAAATCAAGAAACAAAATATAAAATCGTATCAAACGAAAAAAACACAAACACAAACACATGTAACATCGATTTACCTCTTTCGCTACTTCGGGGGGGTGTTGCTTGCGCCTTTCTTCTTCAACAAGCTTCCGAACTTTTTCAGCAAAGGTTTTTTCTTCTTCACATGTGAGTCCTGTTTTGATGGTGAGCTGGCACCGTTTTCAAAGTTTTCAGTACCGTTTACCTGATCGTACCCTTCACCGGCTTCGGTTTTTGAGTCTACGTCGTCATCGAAAGATTCGTCACGAACGGTTTCATCTCTTTCGGGTGACAAATCTTTTTCTTCAATCTTGCAACTTTCCCACATCTTGAATTCAACCTCTTCGGAATCTTTATGCTCTCCGTTCACATCTTTCGCAGTTGAATCCACTTTAAATTCGAATTCTTTACTTTTGTTTTCGATCACCGGTGTTTCTTTTGATGGTTGCTCGGTTTTAGCATCTCCGTTATGTTCGGAGAATTCGACCACCTTCGGAAGCATATCATAATCTTTTTCACTGTCTGTCGCATCGTCATTTTCGTCAACCGTCGGTTTAGCGGATTTCTCCTCGAGCAATTTGGTCAACTCCTCGATCTTTTTCAACGATTCAACGTCGCGTGCTTTAAGCTCCGTGATTTCTTGGTCGAGACTCTGCAATTCATTTTCTTTATCCATTAAACTTTCTTTCAAATTCATACTTTCGGCTTTTGCATCGCCGAGAACTTCTTTAAGATAACTAACTTCAGATTCGGTTTCCTTCAAAAGATTCTTGATATGGGTTCGTTCTTCGTTAGAAGCATAAGCTTCTTTTTCAGTTTCTTGAAGCAAATTAGTTAACTTGCTAATCTCCTTCTGCAAAGAATCATTTTCTTCTTTAGACTTCGCCACGCAACCAATCAATTCGGTCTCTTTTTCTTTCCATTCAGATTCCGTACTTTTATGGCTCTCTTTAGCTTTCTCAATCGTGTTCATAAGCATGTCGACTTCATGTTTTGCATCGTCAAGCATGTTTTGGTACTTCTCATTTGTCGTTTGCAATGCGTGTTTCAAATCTTCGATTTGCGCTTCATAATTTTCATTTTCGGATTGATTTAATAATAGTTTTTCTTTAGCTTCTCTTGCTTCCGATGAAACTTCATGCAAAGCCGATGCTAAACTTTCCAACGCTTGCTTGCTTTTTTCTTCTTCGCCTTTCGATGTTTCGAGTTCAATTATGAGTTTGTTCTTTTCTTCTAGAAGATTCTGAACACTGCTAGCCGCTAGTTTCTCGTTATTCAAAGCTTGTATTTTTTCTTCCTTCACAACTTCTAGCTCGTTTTTCAAATTTTCCGCTTTTTTCGCCGTTTCAGAAGCTTCTAGTTTCAACTTCTGAAGCACGTGTCCGGATTCTTCAAGATCGCCTTTTTGTCTAACGTTTGACATTTCTAATAAACCGACCTTTTCTTTCAGAGAAGAAAGCTCGGTTTCCGCATCTCTCAACAAACGGTTGCTGTTTTCTAGATCTTTGACCGTTGACTCGAGTGATGACGATGCGGATCTTTCTGATTGTTTAGCTTCTTCGACTTGAATATCTAATTCTTCCACCTTTTTCTTCCATTCTTCCATAACGCTTTTTGCGTATGATTCCGACATTTTAGCGGCCTCTAATTCAACGTGCAGTTCCTCAAACGAAGCTTCAATGTGAACTAACTTTTCCTTGTACACTTTCGCCTTTCGGAGTTCAAGATTCAGAGTTTCAATCTCCGATTTCAACTCGTTTTCCTCTGATTTCAGATGCTCGACTTCCGATTTCAATTCCGACACCAATTTGTCGGTTTCTTGACTCTCTGATTTCAACATCTCTATCTCGGATTTCAGCTCCGACACCAGTTTTTCACTCTGAGTTGCTTCAGATTTCAGAGTTTCGATCTGCGAATTAAGTTCCGACATCATCTTATTAGTTTGATCGGCTTCCGACTCAAATTTTGCGTTCAGTAATCCTTTCAATCGCGTGATCTCAGCGGTTAACGTTTCCACTTTTTCCATCTGGGTTTCAGCAATCTTTGTAGCTTCATCCGCATGCGTAAGCGCTTGATCTTTAGCGTCACACGTCATGGTCAACTCTTGCTTGACTTTTTCAAGCTCTTGAGTTGCAGCAACAAGAGCTGCCACGTCAACAGCGTGCTGGTTTTTGACAGCTTCTATCTCTTTCTCCCATTGTTCTTCCTTCTTTTGAGCAGATTCGATTCCCGCTTGTTCCATTTCGACAGCGCGGAATTTTTCAATTTCGATATTTTCTTCTGCATTCTTTTGAGCAACGAGTGCCTCACGAAGCTTTTCATTTGTTTCTTCTGATAACTTTTGTGCTTCTTTTAGGTCGTTAATCGCTTTTTCTTTCTCTTTCTCAACAGAAATTAACTTTTCTTCGGCTTTTTTAAGATTTTCTTGAAGAGCAGTTAATTGAGCTTGTAACTCCGACGCCTTTTGCACCCCCCTTGGACTCGGTGCTGGTTTCTGAAAACCCACAAAGAATATAAAAGTATATCAGTCATACCCTGATATCTTTTTTCAAAAAAATAAAATAAAATAAATAAATTGTGCACCCTCTTAAAAAAATTATGGTATTGCACAAGTCGGTCAAAAATCTTGGATCAAGCACTAATTAGAGCCAATACTTAACGCGTATTTGATGTTTTGACAATGTACATATTTAGTCAATCTCGACGGTCATGTCTGCATAATATTAACAAATCGGCAATATGTGATCGGTAACCTGTTTCTCAGGTTACAATATTCATTTGTTTAGTATACAAATTAAGTTTCCTTTTTTTTTAATTTATACCATATTATGAAACATTTAGTATAGTAATTTAAAGAGTTCTAATCTAAAAACTCCATGCTATATTTTGATCATGTACAGTTAGTCTAGGCTGCTCAATGCTGTTTTGATCATGATCCAATTATATACATTGAGGGGTATAACTGTCAACTGGATTCACTTTGGATTCCAGATTCAATTCAAGCCAACTATAAAGATAAAAGATTAAAGAGATGCAAAAACAGGAAGAATGCAAGTGATCGTTGAATCATAACAATATCAGAAATTAACACTGAACATGAATGAATTGGGCCCCACTTACTTCAGCAAGGGTGCTGGTCTTCGGTGACCGGCGATCGACAGTCGGCTTCGAAACAGCGGGCCGCGGGGACCGTTCAACTGAGGCTCTCGTGCTTTGAAGGGGAGACGGTGAATCCGTCTCGGATTTCGCAACTCCTCTGCTAAGTTTACTGACTCTTGGTGTCGCCAGTGATGTTTTGCTGATGGGAATTTTGGTGGCCGGAGGTGTTTCCGATGAAGATCTATCCAATTTCAACATTATTAACCACAATCAGAATTACAAAAGGATACAAACTTTGAACTAATTACACACAAATGCCAAACAAAACATGTTGAAAAACACCTAAAATTGGGATCTTCAAAATTAGTGAACCATAAGGATAAAGTTATAAACTTTATAACATGAAAATGCAAATAACAATGGGATCTTGGTGTGATTTCAGTTTCTTGAAAAAAAATTCATGATCAAAGTGAATAATTGACGGAATACAAAAGGATACAAACTTTAAACTAATTACACACAAATGGCAAACAAAACATGTTGAAAAAACCCTAATCTCGGTATCTCTAAAATTGATGAACATTAATGACAAAGTTAGCAACTTTATAACATGAAAATGCAATTAACAATGGGAGCTTAATGGGGTTTCAGTTTCATGAAAAAAATCATGATCAAAGTGAATAATTGTCAACAAATGTGCAGATCTGAAGTGGGAAGTTCAAGATTTCACAAAAAGATCAAAACCCAGAACAGAAACAAGCAATTAAGCACAGATTGAGTCAAAATAATCAACAATATTCATAAAAAGTTGAAAAAAAATCAAGAAAGATATGAACTTTACATGGATTTGGCTGAGAGGTGTGAAGTTCAAGATTTCATAAAAAGATCAAAAACCCAGAACAGAAACAAGCAATTAAGTGCAGATTAAGTGAAAACAATGAACAATAATCAATAAAAATATGAACTTTACTTGGATTTGGTAGCCATAGATCAAAGTGGTGACACTGGTTCAGCAGATATGGTTGTGTTTAATTTGGGAAAATCTTGATATTAAGTGACCCAACAAAACCAGGTTGAGCAGAGAGAGAGGGTGAGAGATTATTTGATTAGGGTCGGTGCACTACTCTTTTGTTGCTAGAGTTGTACTTTATGCATTGATGGTTGTACCATGAGCCAAAAAACCTTGCCCAGTCACTCGCGTGCTGCCTGCCTGTCTTGTCTTGATATTTCTTTATCTTTTGCCAGGCCTATAACCTCCTTTCCATATCCTTGCTACCTTTTTTTTATTTCTATTTTTATTTTTATTTTATATTTTCAAGATTATTTTAAAGGTTTTTAATTGGTAGATCTTGCTCTTCTTAAAGAGACAATCTAGATATATATTTAAATCTAGAGACCACAATCACATTGATTGAGCTTCGATCAAGATGATAGAGACAAGTAACCTAATTTGATGGCTTGTTTTGTATATAATTTTGAAGGGTATTAATATGCAGATTTAGTGAAATTTTTACCATAAAATCTAAGAGACAAAAAATGAACTCCAAGCTAGTTTTGATTGGCATGGGTTTAAATCAACAAGTTATCATCATCAGCCAGTGGTGAACCGGTTGTTTTAAGTTAATATCATTTTTTAAATAGTTTCTTTTGTAAATTAATCTTATAGATTTTGATGTTGTATTAATGGGTGATTAAATTAAATACTCTCCTCTTCCCTAACAAAAATCTCTTCGAATATCGTAATTTTGTACTATTTTTAAAAGGCTAAGCAAAAGTTTAGGGCCCTTTAAAAAATAGAAACTCTCATCTTTTTAATTTCTTTTTCTAAATATTACATATGTGTTTAGCCCAAATTAACAAACACATAAGTAAAGACATAATAACCGAAAAACTACAATGTAAGCCCAATACCTGAAGAACTAATGGCCAACTCCCTTTTCTTGAACGCAATAACGCATCCTTTGTCGGCTCCTATTCTGATTATTCCTCACCTCGCTAACTGCAATCGACATGAATGGCGATTGGGGGAGAAATTATGGGTAATCAATCGATGTCGATGCTTACTCAATGTCTCAATCGCGAGTGACTCAGTGATTATCCAGGTAATGACTATTTTTATAGTAATCTACTAATATGTGTGTGTGTATATATATATAGAGAGAGCGATTGAGTAACCATACATAAACAGGTTTGAGATTTGCTATTGCTATTGATATCTTTTTAGGGCTTTCAATTATTCAAGTCTTACAAGGGCCCTGACTTTTTAGTTCGCTTAAAGCGTCCATAAATGTTAATTGACCCTAGTATAATGTTAACCTAGTGAAAACATATAAGAAAAGGATGGAGTTTAGATCCCTTATGTTTCATATTATTATAAGATTGTATTATATATCATGCTATGATAACTTGTTATACTAAAGACAAACAGGGAATATACATCATACTAAGTGTTACCGATTTATGCTTGGGGGCGTGAATGCTCTGAGTTAGCACCACGTGGCACCACTTTTGCAAGTTTTGGGGTGTGTCACCGTGCATGTGGGGTGTGGAGGGGCGCAATGGGGTGGGCGTTAGCTTAGTAACGCTTGATAGGGAAGGCGTGAAGGGGAGATGGCGATTTGGTCGATGTGGGTGATGGTAACGCCTTGGGCGTGAATCGATTACAAACAGTCTTATGCGGTATGGGAAGACACATTTTGGCCAAATATAGGAATCAGTCATATCTATTTAAAACAAGAAATTTTAGTATTTAAAAAATGTAAAAACTAAAAACAACCTTTATAGTTTATAAAGAGTTCAAAATATGCTTTGAAAAATAATATTTCTCTTGTTAAAAATATAAATTTACTTATTATTTGTTAAGGAAGCGACTTATAATGAAACTAACATAAAAACATCACCTCTAGAAGTCTTTATGATGTTAAAAATATTATTGTGTACGAACCATCACCACGGTTCACGTTTATCCTAAACTTGACCTTTATTATCGGCTAAAAAGATTAATTTTGGTTTGTTAAGTTCACATGAGGGAATTAAGACTCATCGACCAATTTAACGGAGTTAAAATGTTTAATAAATAGCGTGTTATACTAGTTGGGAAATAATGGTACCCCAACACTCACCTAAAAAGGATACTCATTTTTGTTTTCTCCAAATCTTCAAACAAGTAATACTTAGCTTTATTAACTTTATTGATTTGATAAAGACATCATGTATAAAAGATATTATCATACGAAATTCAGGATACAAGCTCAGTTATTGATTGGGCTCAAAATTAGGAGGGAACATTTTTGTAAATCTTAGGTTTAAACAATTGGAGAAAGAAATTGAGCAAGAGTATTCTTGTTCTTTCTCATTTGAACTCCCCTGCCCAATGTGAGTCGGATCGCTTAGCCATGCTTCATAATTGGAAAAACGAGCACCGTGGAAATATATGCCACTCAGCCAAAGGAAGATGATGGAGAGTTGACCGAAATGCGCACTAAATACTTTTCGAGAGATCTCCTCCAAATCACTGGTATGGCTATCGAAATCGTGAGCATCAGCATGTAGGTTCCAGATCCAAGTGGTAGTTTCAGGGCCTTTAGCTATTGTTCTTGAGAAATGACCCGGTCTAGCCCATTCCTCGAATGAAGTTTTTATGTGATCCCTATCTACCAAAACTTTTACTTCTGGTTCCGGCGAACGAATAATCATTGAGTCCTCCTCTTTCCGGACAACACATACAAAGAGACCCGCCAACAGTCAAATAATTAGTGAATCTCGGAGAGATATTTCTATTATATAATAAGTTTCTTTCTCTTCTAGTTTTCTATCTCCCATCTATCTATTTTCTTTAGTTATTCACTAGAGCAATTATGATCTGGAAGTCGATCCGGGGCAAGTGTTCGGATCTATTATGACATAGCCATGAGGCGCTCAACGGACCTTTTTGATCTTATAAAAACCTTTCTGACTTTAGATTGATAGATAGCAATTACAACCCAAGAAGTAATAAGTACTTGGCCGTGGACTTGGAAACCCCCGATTTTCCAATAAAAATGTTGGCCTACTTCCACACCGGATAGATCGTATAACCCATTTAGTGTGTTGATGGAACATGATAGAACATTCATATTGCCCTCTGACAAAAATAGAACTTTAAACAAAATTATTTTGATTCAAACATCTCTTTCTCCCCCTTGATTTTCAACCGTTTTCATATATTAATATATATTTTTTAAATTACATCGTATTAACGGACATTTAATTCTCTTTAACTCGAGCAGTCTATTGCTATGGTTTTTTTAAAAAATTTTACATGATTTTGAATACCAATTATGTGATTACGTGATTTTGAATACCTAGCACATGACTAGTGATTTCGAATACCCATTACGTGATTACGTGATTTCATTATAGTATGTGAAACCGCAGTAAGTGATTACGTAATTACGTAAGAATAGTTGACTGTAACGCTTCGCATATCTGTATTTTCCATGTTTAGAAAGTTGTATTCACAATTCTATTTTTAGAAAATTATACTCGTATTTTCTTTCCCAACCTTGTAATTCTGAGACTTTAATAAATGGAAAACATATTTTATATCAATCTTGTTTGATCATACTTACACAATATGCAACCAATCACAAATACGCACTTTTTATACAAAATCAAACCATGATTCAAGTTTATATACGCTTCGGAGTGTGATCTTACATGTTTTATACTTACACATACTTGCATACACCTTGGATACCAAAAACATGCTTAATTATAGGTTTATAGCTGGAAAAACCAATAAAATCAATTGTAGGGGGGTAAAATGAACATTTTGCAAATTTTGGAAAAAAAGTGCTTCTTCGCGCCACGCGACGAAGCAATCTCCAAATTTAAATTCGCGAATTAAGTCTGGTTTTCACTTTCCAACCACTCTAACACCCAACTAACCTCATTAAACCCCAAACCCTAATACACACTTATAAATTCCCATCCTCCACACCTCCAAAACACTTTACACTCTCTCAAATTACTCCCAAATCTCCAAAATATGCAAGTGTTGGTAGATTGTATCAAGGTTCGAAATAGTGAGTTTTGAACACTTTTTGTCATCTTTTCTTCTTGTTTTCTTCTTCTATTCTCCTTGGATAACCTCTAGGGACATTACCCTAAGTTCACCAAAATGGTATGTCTTCTCATTTGAGGTCCAAAGGCAGAGTAATTACTGTTTTCAACTAAACTTTCACAGACTTGTTGTTTTTTCTTGAACAAACTTGTGGAAACTTTATACCAACCTTATCCACAACTAAACTCATGTTATGGGGCTTGTGTTATGGTAGATTTCCATAAGCTATGAGGCTCAAAAACCTCAAGAACTTACTGCCCTAAAGGTTTCCAAATAACCTACAAAGTGTTGAAACCATCTAAGTGTGAATAATGGAGCCTCGGCTTTCCAAGTACGATTCCACTATATCACTTAGTTAGTTAATCCATTTTCTCTAACCTAGGTCATTAAGTAAACATTCTAGTACCAAAGTGTTCAAACTACACCAAGTCTCTAAATATTTGCCATGATTGGAATGCACTAGTCTAGTTTTAGCTTCACTTGGTACTTGATGATTTTGATAAATATCTAACTCCTGTTCTTATGTTTCATGACCATCCGAATCATTCTTGTGATGATTTATGTATTGGTGAACCTTATGGTTAATGGATTCATCCAACCCATGCATGACCATACTTGATTAATCTAACATTTGGGCTACTAATAATTATAAACACACACACACAAAAATATATACCTATAAATTAATCGACCCTAAGGCACTAACCAATTTTTATGGTTATAATATCTTGGATTAAACTCCTCATATTTGGGCTTCCAATAGGCGAACTTGTGCCTATGAAAAACACCTAATCATGGTTTCCAAATTTGGATATTTTGTTTGTCACATCCCGTATTTCCAACCAAATCTCGGTGGGCCCGAGTAGGGAATATCGTGACGTAAGTTGATATCATCATAGTCAATTAACACAGCACAGCGGAAGTCTTGAAATTTAAAATACTATTACAAACCAAATGTCCAAAGTTCGAGAATAATATACAGACCAAAAGTAACTAAAGATCCACAGGCGGATCGCAAAATATACAAAAGATGAACATCATACTCTAGGTAGATCTAAGGATTTGCAAGATCCTCTTATATCAATACCAAGCAGCTTCCAGCCTATTTCGCATTGTACCTGCAACTTGGTTTTTTTGAAAATACGTCAGATTTTACTGGTAAATACAATTAACTGACTCGTTTTGAAAACATTTCAAAATTTGATTTAAGTGCACAAGGCACATAAAAATCTTTTATAACTTGGGATAGTTAAGTTTTTAACCTTGTGTACAGATTCACATGTTTGTCAATACATATGGGGCCCAATATAGAAATCGAGACATGATTAACTGACACGCCACTTATAAACCCACGAAGGAGTTATCCCCAACTTGTGGGTAAAAGTATATTTTAGCATTCGCATCTGTCAAGTGTATGCTACACCCCGTGCTTTGGTTGTGGCCATTAGTAACTTAAATGAGCCGAGGATATCCAGGACACAGTCGTTAACCCCTAATGTTTAAGTTATCAAACAAAACTTATCAAAACAGAATATGCATATGTACTAGTCACAATCCGGCATTCGATTGATCCCATTTCCGACCAAGCGGTAATAATTTACCGTAACTCAAGCCCGTATAGGGAAAATAAGTTAAGAGTATTTACCTGAGCAAGTACTTGACTTTAAATGCAAGTTTATATTAACTCAACCGTTTAATCAATAAATAAGTGCAAATAGCATTTACTGGAAGGCTTCTAGTCTGGAATAATGACATAAGCTAACCAATTAGAATGTTAACGGTCCTTTTTAAGTCATAGACTTAGACCGCCTAGCTTAAAGGATTAAACGGTACGATTCGCTAGATTAAGCGGTGACTGGATAGAATGTAGTTTAAACCCAACAAGTACTAAGACTTGTATGACATGGGTAAACAATTAACATTCTGGAATTTGAGATTTAAATGATAAGGTTAAACCCGTTTTGGTTAATTTTCGTAAACTAGTTACATATATTTAACCGTACGCATATAAGCGATATCGGGTAACCGGGTGAGTCATGGACAAGTTCTATATGTCATTGTACTTTTAATAATTTGTAATATCAGTAGGATATCAACTTATATGCCCGCTTAAAGTTTTAAAACGAGACTATGCCTTTATAAGGCGTTTTGATTATTTATATGTTGTATAAAAGGAACTTGCATATTTTCTTATGTTATGATCATAAACATTTTGGCAAAATACTTAATCTGTGGTATATGATCAGTAGGATATCACATATAAGTGTGGTCTATGGTTTAGGACCAATTATGCACCGAAAGGGCATTTTGGTCTTTTAAAAATATAATTTACGATATTATATTAAAACTTAGTTTATGATCAGAATGTTAACATCATAATAAGTTAATTGTTTAACATATCAGTAGGTAATTCATTTGCAATTTCATTGTTGATTAAAACCTTGTTTTATGTAAAAAAGGCATTTTAGTCAAAGTTTGACATTTTAGGGGAATTTGTGCATAAACTCAGATTTTGATTATGATTAAGTAATATAACCTCATAGGGTTATACTATACTATATTACGATCATAATACAACAACAAAACAGTAGTAAACTAATCTATTTCGGGTCAGAATCGAAAGTCAAAGCAGAAGTCAAACTTTGCGACTTTCGGTTGCGAACCGACCCTAGGACTGGAATTGACGGGCCGAACATGTTCCCACATGTTCTAATACTTATTACCAACTTGTTTAAGTGTCAAAAACATTTTTATAACATATATAAACTCATATTATAATATTTATAAAATCTGATCCGTTTGACTTTTTAAAACATAAACTTTGACCCGTCAATTGACCTAGTAAACGTCATTCTTAGGAGGTGCCCTTTAAGGATTAATACCTTCCTATTATGATCACTTAGCCATGTTCATCTTGAACAATGGCTAGACCATAATGGTCTTAACCGAAAGTCAAGGCATTTGTCAAAAATGCTTGATTTTTGGCTATTGAAAGCCTATAAAAGAAAAGAGCAGATATGGAACACTTACAAGTGATCCAAGAGGAAGTTTAGAACTCAAAGGGATACTCCTAGATAACCAGGAACTTCCAAGAGTGTATTAGATAGGAGAAAAAGAAATGAGCAAGGAATAGAGTGAACTGTCACACCCCGTATTTTCAACCAAACACCGGTGGGCCCGGGAGGGGTATATCGTGACGTAAGTTGATATCATCATAGTTAATCAAACACGGCACAAAGAAAGTCTTGGAGTAAAATTACTATTACAAAACAAATGTTCGAAATACAAAATAATATACAGGCTCGTAATAGAAGATCCACAGGCGGATCATAAAATGTACAAAGAAAGAATATAAAACAGACTTTAGGACAGATCTAAGGATTTGCAAGATCCTCTTATTTCACTACCGAGCAGCTTCCAACCTATTTCGTATTGTACCTGCAGCTTAGTCTTTTGAAAATACGTCAGCTTTCACTGGTAAATACACCCAACTGACTCATTTTGAAAACATTTGAAAATGATTTTAAGTGCACAAAGGCACAAAATCTTTTATAACTTGGGAAAGTTACTTTGTAACCTTGTTAACAGATTCACATGTTTGTCCATACATACAGGGCCCAGTACAGAGACCGAGACATGATTAAGTACACACCACTTAGAACTCACAGAGGAGTTATCCCCAACGTCTTGGGTAATTTGCATTTGAGCGTCTGTCAGGTGTATGCCTACACCCCGCGCTAAGGTCGTGGCCATTATCTAATGTAATGAGCAACGATATCCAGGACATGGTAGTTAACCCCTGATGTTTAAGTTATCAAACAAAACTGATTAAAACGGAATATGCGGATTTACTAGCCACAATCCGGCATTCGATTGATCCCATTTCCGACCAAGCGGTAATAATTTACCGTATCCCAAGCCCGTATAGGGAAAATAAGTCAAGAGTATTTACCTGATCTAGTCTTGATTTAAAATGCAAGATTTAATATCTCAGTCGTATCCAAATTGAACTAAATGCAGATCGCATTTACTGGAAGGCTCTAGTCTGGATTATGGCATAAGCTAACCAATTAAATACTAAGGGTCTTATTTAAGTCATGGACTTAGACCAACTAGCGTATTTGATCAAAACGTATAACGCTAGATTAAACGATGATTGGATTGAATGTAGTTTAATCCAAACAAGTACTTTTACTTGCATAATATGGGTAAACTATAAACATTCTGGATTTTGAAACTTAAATGACAAGGTTAGACCCGTTTCGGTTAATTTCCGTAAACTAGTTACATATACTTAACCGTACGCATATTAGCGATATCGGGTAACCGATACGTCATGGACAAGTTGTATATGCCATTATACTTTAAATAAGTTGTAATATCAGTAGGATATCAACTTATATGCTCGTTACGGTTTTAAAGCGAAACTATGCCTCATAAGGGCATTTCGGTAATTATATACTGTATAAAAGAAACTTGAATATATCTTAATGTTATGATCATATAATGAAAACTGATGTTAAGGTCAGGTTAACATGTCTTAGATATGTTATTTAATATAACATATCAGTAGGTAAAATATTTACTTTGAAAAGATGTGATTAAAAGCATTTTATAAGCCACAAGGGCCTTATCGTCATTTATCGACATAATACAATGACTTGTTCATAAACTCAGTTTATAATCTGATTTGACATCCCAAATAATCCTACTTATAATATTACATCAGTAGGAAACTCACTTTTAAGTTCATTATCATTTAAACCTCTTTTTATGCAAAAAGGGCATTTTAGTCAAAATGGCATAATTACGGAATTTGTGCATACTCAGATTCTGATTATGATCATGTAATATAACCTCAGAGGGTTATGCTACATTATATTACAATCATAATGCAACCTTAGATCAGTAGTTAACTAATCTAAATCGGGTCAGAATCGAAAGTCAAAGCAGAAGTCAAACTTTGCGACTTTCGGTTGCGAACCGATACTAGAACTGAAATTGACGAGCCGAACATGTTCTTACATGTTCTAATAATTGTTACCAACTTGTTTAAGTGTCAAAACAGGTTTCATAACATATATAAGATCAAATTATAATTTCTCCGAAAAATGGCCTGTTTGACTTTTTAATATCATAACTTTGACCCGTCAGTTGGTCTAGCAAACGTGATCTTCAGGAGGTGCCCTTCATAGGGACTAACACCTACCTTATTACGATCACTTAGCCATGTTCGTTATGAACAATGGATGGACCATAATGGTCTTAACCGAAAGTCAAGGCGTTTTCTATGAAACGCTTGACTTTTGGCTATAAAAGCTTATAAACGAAAATGCACAAAGAAGGAACACTTACCAGTGATTTCTAGAATGCAAGAGAACTAAGTTGGATGCTCCTTTCAGTTAGGAACTTCTAGAGGAGGGAGATAGAGTTGTGAATGAGAGATGTGCAAATCCAAATGGTGAACTTTGGCACCTATTTATAGTTGGAGAGCTCAAAGGAGGTGATGCCAGGTGCTAAGGGGTGTAAGAGGGAGCTTACAAGTGTCCTAAAACGTGGCATAGCTGTTTAAAAGTCCCTGGTTTCGAATCAAATGGTTTTTGGCAATTTGTATGGAGACCAAGTAAACTTTCTGCAGATACAGGCCTCTCGCGCCCCACGAGAGGCACAAAGCTTGCCTCTCGCGCCCCGCGAGCGCTCTTAGGCAGATTTGAAGTTTGCTACTTTTAGTCCCTCAACTTATTAAAACCTCCTAGAACCTCCTAAAACACCTTTTTAGCATATTTAGCCATCCGTAGCCAATATTTGGCGTACCCGGGATTATGCCCGGACATTGTCGAGCTCTTGGTTCATTAAAAGGTCACTCAGAGGTATAAATTAACATGTTGACACTTTGAACCCCTCCATTGTCCAACTTTTATATAATTACGGATTTAATCCCTATCGTCCAACAAATGGGACATATGAGAGTTAAGACTTCGTAAAAGATCATCCGAGGCTCATTATAAGCATGTTGACTCCGATGTCACTCAGAGGATGGGCATGTTGACACAATGGTCACTCAGAGGCCAAGTTTTAGCATGTTGACATTAATGGTCACTCAGAGGCTATGTTTTAAGCATGTTGACACTAATGGTCACTCAGAGGCTCGGTTTATGTATGTTGACATCCGAAGATCACTCAGAGACTTAGTTTGAGCATGTTGACGCTTTTAGTCCCTGTTAGTCTTTAATAGACTTAAAAATAAAATACGACACGTGTCACTATATTACTGGACATGATTTTACAGTGCAAGAGGGTAATTGAGGATGAAGCCAAGTGTTGTAGGATTATTACACGTGGCTAGTTAGGTGTTAAGAGCTGCAAGAAGGTGGCAATTTGCAGGATAGGTGGCATCTTGGCAGAAATTTAGAGTTTTGATACATTTAGTCCCTCAAAATATAGTTTTATGAATTGTCCCTTGACTTATATTCAATGATATTATGACACAACTAGTTCTTTTCGTTCAACACGTGGTGTATTGAAGAAGAGTACGAATAACCGGACGTTAATGTTTGTTACACTATGTGCTTTTAGTGACTTATATTTGGTTACTAGCTTAAAACGCAACAAATACGAGTTCTTATGGTTTTATAGGTTAAATTACCTAAGTTAGTAAAGTTAACGGTTCGGTGATAATGTGGAATACTTAAGGTTGGTGAATCAAAAGATATCGTCTCAACCGAGAGTTGTTCGAATCGAAAGGTGGCTTGATTATGCAAGAAACACGAATATAAGGAAGTCTAGGGGCCTCCATGTCATTTGCTGAAAGTTGAAAGGATGAAAAATAGAGGCTTTCAGGCCTCGTCGTAGGCTACGGTCACTAGACCATAGCTTACGATTAGTTCAAAGTCATTTCAGCAAGTATAGACCGTAACTTACGGTCCTTGATCGTAACTTACGGTCAGGTTTGATTTCTGACCAGAAATGCCGAACCGTAGCCTACACTTTGGGACCGTATCTTACGGTCCAAAGCATGAAAAATTTGTGAATTTGACACATTTGAGCGAGTTGAGTGTTTAAATCAATTGTGGCTTTATCTGAGGGTATGTACACGTGTCGGTATATTATCGGACGTGAATCTTATGAGGTGTTACATTGTCAAGATAGTTTTTATGTATTTTCCTACTAAGTAACCCTCTTACATTTGCATTCCGATTCCATAATCCGTCGAACCCATATGCCTCGTTTATCCTTTTAGGATAACCCAGCGGTACCTCTGAACACTGAAACGCATCAACACACGTACGCGGTATTTACTATGCAAACCGTGGGTATACTCGATCCCATTTTCCTTTTTACATACTTTGGGTGCAACATGTACAATATATTACAATCACATACTCACAATTAAACTTATTACATACACACTTTATCCTTAAAAACATAATACTTGTTATATTCTTGTTATTACATGTCATGCTCATATTTGTGTTCTATATGCTCATTAACTTTGCAAGCCTACCTTAACAATTATAGCGCCATAGGATTAACGCACCACCCGTATTCTTGTGGTATTGTTAAGCAAACTATTTTTCGACCTTGTCGTTTCGGCAACAAGGATATGCACGATTGCGATATACTTTGGTTTACCTTATAGTTAACACATGCTAGTATGTTAATAAACAATGTATGCAAATTACTATGTTGGATATGAGACAACTTTTAGACACGATTATGGTATGTATTCCAAACTTGTATACTCGCCAACTTTTGTTGATTTTGTTTTAATACATATTGCAGGAAACTAGTTGATGATGATTGAAGAACGATATTTAGGGTGGACTAGAACACACCTAAACCTTAATTTATGTTATGTTATGTTATTTGCAATATGTTGTACTTTCCTTTCCAAAACAACGCACTTTCCATTTTAGCATGAATGAAATTCGAATTACTTAATTATTATCACAATTAGCAAGTTATGAAGTCTCGAACAATCATGTTTTCATCTCACTTCGATGTTTGCACCATCAGTTGGGGTGTGACATTGACTATGTATTTGTTACGTGATTTTAAATACCCATTTTGTGATTACGTGATTTCATTATTGTATATTTTGTGTGAAACCACACCGAATGATTACGTTATAAGCATAATTCTAATAACATATCATACTGAATGTGTAGTTACATAATGAATTTTCAAAATCACGTTGTCATGTGCTGGTATTCAAAATCATGTAATCACGTACTGAACTAATGAGTATTAATAATCTTGTAATTTTTTAAGAAAACTATAGTAATAGGCTACTCGAACAGGGGTAGACCTACATGAGAGGTTGGGTGGGTGGGTGTCCCCTTTAGAAAAGAAAAGTTAGTATATTTTTTTAGAGTTAAATACATGGTTGGTCCCTGTGGTTTGCAAATATTGCAGACTTGGTCCCTGTGGTTCACTAATTACACACTTGGTCATGGTGCTTGTAATTTTTACACTCGGGTGGTCCTTATCACTGTAACATTCGTCAAAAAACGGGTTTCAAAACCCGCTTCGTTTAATAACCAAGTATTCAGTTATAAGATTTCGTTGCGTATTTATTGTTCGGATAATTTTAAATAATACATAATTAATAAACATTTTAGAATTTAAAAACCATAATTAATAAATAATAATAATGAGGGAATAAAAAATAAAATGGAGTCGCCGGGTCTCGAACCCGGGTCTCCCGCAAACACAAACACACAACACACCACTCCGCCACACACTTCACTTGTGTCAAATACAGAAACAAATAACATTTAAAGTAAAACCCGAAAGTCAAAACCGGTAATCAGCGCGCCCAGAACTTGCAGTTGCCGGAAAAACCGAGATTTCCGCAATTGTGACTGTTTTCCTTTGACTGAAACGCGTAAACTGATTTCGACATCAGTTATAACCGATGCCTAACAATCAATTTCAGTCATAACCGTCGGAAACCTTTGACCGCGAATCATGACTTAAATTCGAACCCAATTCAGCCTGTTCTTCCTTATAAATACCCACTCAAACATCTTATAAACCTTTCGCTCAGAACCGCACTCTCTTTCGAAGCTTTATTCCTTCCAAAGCTCGTCGCCGGAGATTTTCATTTTCGCCGGAATCGCTGATCAAAAAACCGCATTCGTTCTTCAGACGGTATAATTGTCTAAACCTTCTTGCTATCTCTTGATTAATATTCTAATTGCTCAACACAATAATCAAAACTGTTAAAACAGTTCATTCAGCCGGAAATCGCAAATCAGAGCCGACGAACTTGCCGGAAATCTGAAGAAAACTCTCCGTCTTGGAAATCTGAAGCAAAGATAGTCGGGTTCACTGTTCTGCGTTCTTCTTAATGAAGAAGACGAACTTTAAATTGTATATTAATGTAATTAAAATAAGGTATTTAACCGGGTTAGACACACAGTCCAGCGGTGGACTGTGTGCAAATACAAAACACACGTCCCGGGTTCGAATCGAACATGTTACCGACTTTCAGAAATAAAACCAACATTTTTAAAACCTAATCAGATCAAGTCACAGTATATACATAAGAGGGATATAATCCAGTAGTTAAACAGATTAGACACACAGCCCAACTGGTTGGGCTGTGCGCACTCGAACCGAAGGTCCCGAGTTCGACTCCGGGTCTCTGCAACCGGTTCGGCCATATTATAACATTTTTAATAAAGACTAAATATGGTTAGAGTCAGTTAGTATATAAATATAATTAAAACCAAGAATATTTCGGGTTAGACACGTAGCTCAGTTGGTAGAGCTGCGTGCACGTATACGAGAGGTCCCGAGTTCGAACCTCACTCACCGCATAGAATAAACATAGTCTGACCGGTCAGACCCGGTCAACCCTGACAAGTCAACCCAAATTCTTATTTTTCTGTTTTCTTTTTATTTATTTATTTAATTGAAAAATTAATTAAAAATACTAAAAAATAGGGTTTTTAAAGTTAGAAATTTGCATTAAACCCATAAAATTAAACCAAAAAATCTCATTAATGAGCACTAATGAAAATAATAATCTCAAATAAAATTTATTTATTTAATCGAATCATTTCGCTATTATTTAGGTTAGTTTTTCCCTCGTCGGTTGAATCATAAACTCGTGCGCATTCATCGTCATCAAAGAACGCTCCCACTGTGAGTGAATCTCTACCAATTCCCCGTTTTAATCATATTTTGGGGTGTATCATGTGTCGTACTATTATTTTATTTTATTTAAACACTTGTGCATACATCATATCTGTGATCAAATGTGTATCAATTATTGTGTGAATTAATTGTAGATTGAATTTCATCATTTCAGTGCACGCATTTCATTAGGCCCATCAGTTCCCCGTGGGATACGGGTTGAGCATCAGGAGCCTCATTAGATCGGCTCCGTTTGATTGAGCCTTGATCTGAAATACATCATCATTTCATGTTATATACTCATTCAAAGTGGTTTGTGATTGTTTACATATATGTTTGCTCACATGTGATTAATGCACGAATTTTCCTTATTAAATAAAATAAGAAATCAGTTAAAATGTTTTATCAAGGTTCACTCGCCAACTTTTGTTGACCCAAAACCTCCCCCATTTTACACATGATACAGGTGATCCAGCTGAGACATGAAACACTTAAGAAGGCATAGAAGAAATAAACAAGTTTATGCTTGAGAATAATTATGTAGTTTCATTTTCCTTGTAATTGTATGAATTTTGTTTTGGATATTTAAGTTTGTAATTTGAATTTAATAAATATGAGACATCTTAGTAAATAGCATGAGCTTTGGTGATAACCCAATTATGCCCCGACTTTTATTCCGCTGCGGGTCGGGGTGTGACAGATTGGTATCAGAGCTTGTGACTATAGGGATATAGGATAGGTTATTAGACCCTTAGAGCCTATACTATAGTTGATTAAATTTTAAATTGTTTATGCGTTACATGCAAAATTCATGATGTTTATGTGTTTCATGTTTATTTTCACACTCAATGTTATGCAAGCACGCTCACAAATACATGTTATTATGCAATGCTCATCATAAATCATATCCTCATAACATATCATATCCATGAGAGCACACACCTCACGATTCCCATGATTATTGCAATGATTTTTGTATTTTTCAAATCACATCAAAGTGAGTTCTCATGACGGGCATGTAGTAACTGGAAGGGTACGAGTACCGGTAGTCGGAACGTCCTGTCTAGGCTTGGCATTCGTATAAATCCAAAATAAAGGACCAGTTTGCCTACCTGGGGACTAACAATGAGAGTACGAAGGACCTATTAGGCCAAAGCATGCTATACCAAACGTCGTGTGAGCTAACCCCACTTTGAGTTGTCATTGTGTCTACACCTGGACACCCTCCTACCATACATCTCGCAATCATATTTTACAATTTTCATTCGGGTGGTGCGAGTGTTAATCCGTCGACACCAATGTGAATCCTACCAAGCCCAATAGTCATGGGGGCCCACATGACTACACAGGCGATGGTATGGGGGACATTGGAGGCCCAAACATGAGCAAACCCAAGACATCCTATGGATGTAGTTAAATTATTGTTAGTTATGTTATTTTTTTTTTCATTCTTTTTACGACACATGACACCTAGAAAATTCTTAAACTCACAATCTTCCTATATATGTTCCTGTAGATGTCGGCTAGGCAACTACGTGGAGGAAGAAAGTCAGGAAAGTCAAGTGAACGCTTGGCCACACAAATTGCTAAACAAATGGCCGCAGTACTTCCTGACATCGTACTTCAAGTTCAACAAGCTCTCACCGCTAATCCCATCAACCCTCCCAACCAAGAAGACCAGAGCGTGGCCAACCCTCCTTCCAAAACCCCCAAGTGCACCTAGAAACACTTCAAATCTTGCGATCCCCCAAAGTATGAAGGGACCGAAGGTGTTACCGCCCTCCTTCACTGGTTTGAAGAAATGGAAAACACTTTCCTCAATTGCGATTGTCCCGAGGACCGTAAGGCGTTATGCAACGGGAAGACTGTTTGGGGTAGCCCTTACCTGGTGGAACACGGAAAAGGGTAAGCGAGGAGCTGAAGATGCCATGACCTTAACATAGGAATTAAGGGAACTCATGACAAGACGCTTCTGTCCAAAAAGCGAAATCAAAAAGCTGGAAGACGAATTCCACACACTGAAACAAAAGGAAGGAGATCACACTTCCTATAATAAGAGATTTCTCGAGCTGAACCAGATGATCCCAAATTTGTTCACCCCTTTGTACCGCTTAGTTGAACACTACATTCGAGGCCTCCCCTCGAAAATTCAAGATTCGGTTTTAAGCACATCGCCTGCAACGCTTGAAGCCGCAATGGAGTTAGCTACAGAACTCACTGAAAATCGCATTCGAAACGGCAAGTTCAAGGATAAAAAGAAGAAAGCACCCATAGAGACCCCAACTACAAACCACCCAGTCTCATCCTCAAAGTTTGCTCGTAAGAGGAAGCGAAATGGCAAGAATTTTGCTATCACTCAAACCAACCCTCCTATCACTGTTGCACAAATCACCCAAATTGCTCCCCCAGCTGCACCATTCAAAAAGCCATATACTGGCCCACACCCAAAATGCAACCGCTGTCAATACCATCACCCTCCCGAAAACCCCTGCCAACATTGCATAAGCTATGGCCGTGCAGGTCACACCATCAAAACCTGCCGTACCCTTCAACGAATGAACCGCAATCAACCTCAAACACCAAACCCAAAATCAGATAGTGGGTCAAGACCAACAACCACTTAACTTCTACCACCTACACCACACGCAGCCCAAACTTACTACCAACCCAACTACCCCATGATGCAACCCATGCGAGCTTGTTTCAACTGTGAGGACCCAAACCACTTCAGGAACACATGTCCGTGCCTAGTGAACATTATCCATTTCCAAGCTCACGCAAACCCGGTAAACCAAGCTAACCAAGCTCCCCCACCTACCAGAGGGAGAGCTTTCAATATCAATGCCAACCAAGCCAGGGCTGACAACAACGTGGTCAACGGTACGTTTCTCATCAATGGTAGTTATGCATCCATATTATTCGATACTGGTGCGGATAAGAGCTTGTGTCCTTAGAGTTTGAACCTATCCTCGACCAACCTCGTGTTAATCTCATCGAATCTCTAACGGTGGAAGTTGCTGACGGGAAACCCGTCTCATTAAATTCTATTATACGCAATTCTACTCTCACCCTAAACGATTACGATTTTCCAATTGACCTTATTCCTATGAAGTTGGGAAGTTTCGATGTTATAATTGGTATGGACTGGCTCAGCCAGCATCACGCTGAAGTGGTGTGCCACGAAAAGTTCATTCGCATTCCTCTCGCAGACGGCCAGACACTACGTATTTTTGGGGAAACCCCTTCAAAAGGACTCAAATTAATGTCCTGCCTCCAAGCCCGAAGATATCTCCGCAAGAACTATGTCGCATTCCTAACCCACGTCGTCAAAAAGGGAAACAAGGAGAGAAAACTTGAAGATATCCCAGTTGTAAAATAATTCCCACAAGTCTTTCCCGACGACATTTCAGGACTTCCTCCGGTGAGAGAAGTCGAATTTCGCATCGATCTTATGCCTGGCGCTACACCAGTCGCAAAATCTCCTTATAGGTTAGCCCCATCCGAAATGCAAGAGCTGGCCAGTCAACTGCAAGAGCTGACTGACAAAGGATTCATACATCCTAGCTCATCGCCTTGGGGTGCACCTGTTCTCTTTGTGAAGAAGAAAGATGGAACGTTTCGCATGTGCATTGATTATAGAGAACTCAAAAAGTTAACGGTTAAAAATCGCTATCCACTACCTCGCATTGATGACCACCTAGATCAACTTCAAGGCGCCACCAGCTTTTCAAAAATCGACCTTCGTTCTGGTTATCATCAGCTCAGAGTGCATGAAGAAGATATCCCAAAAACCGCCTTCCGGACTCGTTATGGTCATTACGAGTTCATGGTCATGCCTTTCGGTTTAACCAACGCCCCCGCCGTCTTCATGGATTTAATGAATAGGGTATGCAAACCCTACCTCGACCGTTTCGTCATAGTCTTCATCGACGACATTCTTATCTACTCCAAGTCTAAATCCGATCATGAGCAACACCTTCGACTCATCCTTACACTCTTAAGGACTGAAAAACTTTACGCTAAGTTCTCAAAATGCGAATTCTGGTTAGGAGAAGTACAATTCCTTGGACATGTCGTCAATGACAAGGGAATTCATGTCGATCCTTCAAAAATCAAGGCAGTACAAGAATGGCAAGCACCGCGTACCCCTACTGAAGTAATGTCATTTCTTGGTTTGGCTTGTTACTATCGACGCTTCATTGCCAAATTTTCCCGTATTGCTGTACCACTCACGGCCTTGACTCATAAAGGAAAACCCTTCAATGGGGACCTAAGCAAGAGGAAGCTTTCCAAACTCTAAAGCAAAAACTTGTGACGCACCTATCCTCACACTCCCTGAGGGTTGCGATGACTTTGTGGTATATTGCGACGCATCAGGGCAAGGGCTAGGCTGTGTATTGATGCAAAGAGGAAAAGTGATAGCCTATGCCTCTAGGCAACTCAAGGTTCACGAGAAGAATTACACCACCCACGACCTGGAACTTGGAGCCGTTGTGTTCGCTCTCAAGATATGGAGACATTACCTCTACGGTACTAAGTGTGAAATATACACTGACCACAAGAGTCTCCAACATATCTTCAACCAAAAGGAGTTGAATATGAGGCAACGAAGATGGGTCGAACTTCTCAACGACTACGACTGTGAAATTCGGTATCATCCTGGCAAGGCAAACGTGGTGGCTGATGCGCCAGTCGAAAAGGTTATGCAAACTCCATTCGCCTTCTATGTTCGCAAATCATAACCGACATCAAAGATTGAATCCGAGCAGCTCAACATGTTTCTGTAACAGAAACATATGTACGCGATGAACTGTCATGTGGAGCTGAACTAAAAATCGAAACCAAATCCGACGGTATTCTATAATATTTAAACCGCATATGGATTCCTGATCGCGATAACCTTCATGATTTCCTCATGAATGAGGCGCACAAGACACGATACTCTGTACACCCAGGAGCCGACAAGATGTATCAAGACCTACGATGCACCTACTGGTGGCCTGGCATGAAAAAGGATATCGCTGTTTTTGTTTCCAAGTGCCTTACCTGTTCCAAAGTAAAAGCTGAACATCAAAGACCTTCAGGACTTCTAGTCCAACCCGAAATACCTGTATGGAAGTGGGAAAACATAACCATGGATTTCATTACCGGGTTACCTCGCACCTCCACTGGGTATGACACCATATGGGTAATAATCGATCGTCTTACAAAGTCATCTCACTTCATCCCGATTCGCGAGGACTTCAAGAATGAGAAGTTAGCTCGTATCTACATCAGCGAGATCGTAAGCCGTCATGGCGTACCATTAAGCATCATTTCAGACCGTGATGGTCGTTTCACTTCACGAACATGACGAGCCGTACAAACCGCCTTGGGTACACGATTAGACCTCAGTACCGCTTTTCATCCTCAAACTGATGGTCAATCTGAGCGCACCATCCAAACCCTTGAAGACATGCTGCGAGCATGTGTCATAGACTTCAAAGGGAACTGGGACGCACACCTACCATTAGTGGAATTTTCGTACAACAATAGCTATCATTCAAGTATCGGCATGGCTCCTTTTGAAGCTTTATATGGTCGTAAGTGTCGATCTCCAGTATTTGGCACGAAATTGGGGAAGCGCAAATCACCGGTCCAAAATTAATTCAAGAAACAACCGACAAGGTCCTTCAAATTCGAAACAATCTTCTAGCGGCTCAAAGTCGTCAAAAGAGTTATGCAGACAAACGACGAAAACCCTTGGAGTTTGACATTGGTGATCAAGTACTCTTAAAAGTATCACCGTGGAAGGGAGTGGTTCGTTTTGGCCAGAAGGGCAAGCTAGCACCACGCTACGTAGGACCTTTCAAGATACTCGAAAGAGTAGGTCCTGTAGCATACAAGCCTGACCTACCAGAAGAACTCAACAGAATTCATCCTACATTTCACGTATCAAACTTGAAAAAGTGCCTTGCCGATGAAAATCTCCATATTCCTCTAGAAGACATTCAAGTCGATGAATCGATGCACTTCGTTGAAAGACCAGTAGAAATCATGGACTTCGGAGAGAAGCGTTTACGGCGAAGTCGTATTCCAATTGTCAGGGTACGTTGGGAGTCGAAACGAGGACCCGAGTTTACTTGGGAACGTGAAGACTCAATGCGCGAAAAATACCCGCATCTCTTTCCAGTTACCACTACTACTTAAATTTCGGGACGAAATTCCTAAAAGTAGGGGATACTGTAACATTCGTCGAAAAACGGGTTTCAAAACCCGCTTCGTTTAATAACCAAGTATTCAGTTATAAGATTTCGTTGCGTATTTATTGTTTGGATAATTTTAAATAATACATAATTAATAAACATTTTAGAATTTAAAAACCATAATTAATAAATAATAATAATGAGGAATAAAAAATAAAATGGAGTCGCCGGGTCTCGAACCCGGGTCTCCCGCAAACACAAACACACAACACACCACTCCGCCACACACTTCACTTGTGTCAAATACAGAAACAAATAACATTTAAAGTAAAACCCGAAAGTCAAAACCGGTAATCAGCGCGCCCAGAACTTGCAGTTGCCGGAAAAACCGAGATTTCCGCAATTGTGACTGTTTTCCTTTGACTGAAACGCGTAAACTGATTTCGACATCAGTTATAACCGATGCACGTATACGAGAGGTCCCGAGTTCGAACCTCACTCACCGCATAGAATAAACATAGTCTGACCGGTCAGACCCGGTCAACCCTGACAAGTCAACCCAAATTCTTATTTTTCTATTTTCTTTTTATTTATTTATTTAATTGAAAAATTAATTAAAAATACTAAAAAATAGGGTTTTTAAAGTTAGAAATTTGCATTAAACCCATAAAATTAAACCTAAAAATCTCATTAATGAGCACTAATGAAAATAATAATCTCAATAAAATTTATTTATTTAATCGAATCATTTCGCTATTATTTAGGTTAGTTTTTCCCTCGTCGGTTGAATCATAAACTCGTGCGCATTCATCGTCATCAAAGAACGCTCCCACTGTGAGTGAATCTCTACCAATTCCCCGTTTAATCATATTTTGTGGTGTATCATGTGTCGTACTATTATTTTATTTTATTTAAACACTTGTGCATACATCATATCCGTGATCAAATGTGTATCAATTATTGTGTGAATTAATTGTAGATTGAATTTCATCATTTCAGTGCACGCATTTCGTTAGGCCCATCAGTTCCCCGTGGGATACGGGTTGAGCATCAGGAGCCTCATTAGATCGGCTCCGTTAGATTGAGCCTTGATCTCAAATACATCATCATTTCATGTTATATACTCATTCAAAGTGGTTTGTGATTGTTTACATATATGTTTGCTCACATGTGATTAATGCACGAATTTTCCTTATTAAATAAAATAAGAAATCAGTTAAAATGTTTTATCAAGGTTCACTCGCCAACTTTTGTTGACCCAAAACCTCCCCCATTTTACACATGATACAGGTGATCCAACTGAGATAGGAAACACTTAAGAAGGCATAGAAGAAATAAACAAGTTTATGCTTGGGAATAATTATGTAGTTTCATTTTCCTTGTAATTGTATTAATTTTGTTTTGGATATTTAAGTTTGTAATTTGAATTTAATAAATATGAGACATCTTAGTAAATATCATGAACTTTGGTGATAACCCAATTATGCCCCGACTTTTATTCAGCTGCGAGTCGGGTGTGACAATCACTAACATGTGTTAAATTTATCAGTTAAGTGTGTGCAAAATGACTAAATTAACCCTGACCAGTTAAAAAATAAAAAGATATAAAGATGGGTGGGGCCCCTCATCTTCTTCCTCTCACTCTCGCTCTCTCTCTCTTTAAAAACCACCTCCACCTTAAACCAACCACCACTTCCACCTACAGTTCCACCGTCAACCCACCACCACTTCCACCTCCACCATCACCTTCAACCCACCACCACCACCATCACCGTCACCTTCAACCCACCACCACAACCTCTACAACCACCCCCACCGTGACCTTCAGCGCACCACCCCAACCTTCACCACCAACACCACCCCAACCACAACCACTCAAACCCAAATCTGGCCGCCAGAAAAACGAAAAAGGAATTTGGCCGGCTACAGTTATGAATGAGAGTTTTGCGAGTGGTTAAGTCAGTGGATAATGTAGTTACGGAGAAGCGGAATCTGATTCACGTTCGAGCTCCAAAAGAGCTTTAATGGCGGATGAGCAGGAAAATGGTTTGTTATCTAAAGGTTGTTGACATTGGGGTTCTTATGCAGTTCGTGTGAAGCTTGTTTCAGAGCTTCAAGGATTTTGAGAGCTTGTAGTGAGTTGTGTTTAGGGTTCAAGATTAAAGCTTCGGCTTCATCTTCCATGGCGGATAGTTATAGATGTTTTTGTTTTTGGTGTTTGATTTGTTATAGTTGTCTTATTGTTATTTGCTACTGAATCTCTTGAAATTGTGGTGGATATTGATGTAATTTGTGGTGTGAGATCAGAATTTTGTTGATTTGTTAATGTTTTTAAGAGAGAGAGATATATGAAGGATGAGGAAGATGATGGTGGGCCCTATCTATCTCTATATTTCTTTTACTTTTTTTAATTGGTCAAGGGCAATCTAGTCATTTCGCACACACTTAACTAAGAAATTTAACACATGTTAGTGATAAGGACCACCCGAATGCAAAAATTACAACCACCGGGACCAAGTGTGTAATTAGTGAACCACTGGGATCGAGTTTGCAATATTTGCAAACCACAGGGACCAACCAAGCATTTAACTCTTTTTTTACTAAAATCCTAATTGCACCCTTAAATGTTTGCAATCACACCCCTTAATTGCAAAACTGATATATGTAACCGGAATTTTTTCCTCCGAGAAGTGACGCCAGCTGTCGGGAGATACCTACAAATGAAATGAAGAAGAAGACCATCGTTCGTAACTTGAATGAGTTTTCCTATTATAGTTTTAAAAATTATGTATTTTATTGTTTTTTTTTCTTTTCTAAGGCTCGCAGCAAAAGCCTTCAACCTTCATATGTTACACCTATACTTATATAGTTATCTAAAAGATAATTACACAAAGTAATGAATTAATTATGTTTAACCATCTAATTTTAATTTTTTTGGACTTTTATTTGATTAATATACTTCGGTATGTCATATATATTAGATATAAAATATAACATATAATACATATATGGTTATAAATTAGTTACATTCTTTGTATTTTAAAAGAGTTAATTAAATGTTATTTTAGTTCCTGTGGTTTGTGTCATTTTCCCAGTTTAGTCCAAAGGTTTCCTTTTTTGCCTATGAGTTCAAAAAGCTTTGAGTGTTGCCATTTTAGTCCAATGGGTCAATTTCATTCATTTTTTCTGTTAACGAGAAGGGCAATTCGGTCGATTTATATATAATTCTGTTACCTAAAAGGGCAATTCGGCCATATAAAATGACCGAATTGCCCTTCTTATTAATAGAAAAAATGGATGAAATTAACCCAATGGACTAAAATGGTAACGGTGAAACCTTTTTGGACCTACAAGCGAAAAATGAAACCTTTGGACTAAATTGGCAAAATGGCCTAAACCACAAGGACTAAATTGACATTTAATTCATTTTAAAATTTTAAAAAGAATAAATATATAAATAAAAATAAAATATTGTAGTATGTATGCATAGGTGTATCGTATTCAGAAAGGGATTTTTACTGTGATCAATTTGACCCACTTGAACTATTGAACTGACCTGAAAATTTATGTATACCATTTTATGAAATTGAGGCATCTAAAAATAGTGATGATATTGGAATAAAGTCCTGGATTCAGCACCTGTTGAAGGTTTTTTTAGCAACGTTGAAGAGCTATGCAAGTAGATTTTTCTGACCTGACCCAAACTAAACCGTATTAGGCCAAAAAGTAGAGTAAACTGCCAAAATGGTCCCTGAGGTTTGGTCACTTTAGTCCAAAATGTCAAATGTCACACCCCAACCGATGGCGGAAACATCGAAGTGAGACGAAAACGAGATTGCAAGAGACTTCATAACGTTATTCGGCGACAAGTTTAATAATCAAAATTTCATTTCATTACTAGAATCGAGTACAATGTTTCGAAGCAAAATAAAACAATTAACAAAAGACAAATACAACAATTAGTACAAAAATTAAGATGAGTTTCTAGTTCATCCTACTAAGTTCCATTCGTCAACATCATCATCAAATTCCTGCAATACGTATTAAAGTATAGTTCAATACAAAAAGTATTGACGAGCATACAAATTTGATTACGAGCATAAGTAAAAGAGTTTAAACGAATCCACATGACATAATCGTTAACTAGAACTATCATGCAACACTAGCATGCAACTATAAATGTCAACCCAAAGATTTCTGCTAGCGTAATCTAATCATAGCAGTGAATAGACCGTTTTGTTTATTTAACATGACCTCAAGAATACGGGTGGTGCGTTACTCCTATAGCGCTATACATGTTAAGGGAGGTTTGTACGAAGTTAATGACAAGTATAAAGCATAAGAATTATATGAATTCAAGTATAACGTATCAAGCATGTATATTGGATTGTTTGTTTGTGTTTTAAACATAAAGTATGTGATTGTGTAAGTTTAATAACATAAACGTATTACACCCAAAAGTGTTAAAAGTGAAAAGGGCGTCTAGTATACTCACAGTTTTGCAAGCGTTCCTAGCAATCCGATAGTTGTTAAGTTTGGAGGATGGAACACCGAAGTTACCCTGTATGTGGAAATGAAGGTGTATGAGTATTTGGAGTTTGAGGAGAGTTTGGATATGGAAATTTTAAGATATAAACGTATGTATACGAAAAATAATTATCTAGTCCTAAACACTAGTTTTTGACACTATTATTTTCATGTTATTTCATGGGTCGAATTTGTCCATTAGAATCGTAACGAGAAGTTTAAAACATAGATAATATAACCTATGTTCATGACGTGTAACCATAATCCGGTTAACATCAAGAATTGGTCATGTATATATGTGTATATATTTATATATAGTATATTTTATAATAAGTCCGTCATATATTATTATAGAATTAATATAAGTCATGCATGGAGGTAGGATGACAAACATCCATTACTCATTTTATGGATTCACCAAAGCATAAAGTTTATCAGATTAGTTCGTAAACCCGGTTGGTCATGAATAACAAGAATATAAACTAAACTACTAAGCCAACTAAAACTATAAACAACCAAGTGAGCAAGCTAGGTGCGTGCATCCTGAACATGGCAACGTTTGGGGACATGTCGTAGCTTTGTCACTCTAATGAAAGTTGAATGAGTTTTAGTGGTATGAACATGGAAAACATCAAGTGAGGTGGTGGAATGAGGTTGGATAGCCAAAGCTTTCATGTTTCACACCTTTACCAAAACACAAGTCTTGCCATATGAACTATGAGAGACTTGGATGGTCTCCATCACTTGTGGGTTGTCTAAACCCTATCAAAACAGAAAGTTTAGAGGGTATTTGCACCTATAAACTTGTAAGAATTAAGCTCTAACAAGTCTCATAACCATAGATGGGCTTAGGAAGATGTTAGGCATATTATTCTTCCAAAACAGAAAGTTTGGACCTCAAAATGGTGATGTTCCACCTTGGTCTACCATGGTAAACCTGTGGAAACACTTCTAGAGGTGTTCCAAGCTTTGTAGAGGAAGAAGAGATGAAGATGTAGAAAAGTGAGTTTTGAACTCACTTTAGAACTTGCTTGTAATCTGCCAAGAACTTGAAATTTTAGTAATGTGAGAGTGTTTTGAGAGTGTAGAGGAGTTTGGAAAGTGAAAAAGAGGTGTAGGAGGCTCCTATTTATAATAGAGTGGATTAGGGTTAGAATTAAATGAGTTAGGAGGTGACTGGTGGTAAAAAAAAAGGTGGAAAAGGTTTAAAATTCGCGCTTCTTGCTCAAGTCAGCTGATTCCCGCCGTAAGCTGTAGCTTATGGCCGGCCTTGTTTGATTTTTTTTGGTTTTGGGCATCTTAAGGGATATATGTATATGAATATCAAGAATGCATATGAGTATGATTTCTGGATATAATTTAAACATCAAGTATTATTCGGTTTCGTAAATAATGCACGTATTCGAGATTGATTAAATATCATGTATGCACAAACAAGTGTGAATAAAGATGTATTTTCATTATGATAGAAGTCTTGAATTACAAAATTGGAAAATGAAATACGTATTCGACGCAATTACAAGTTTCTAAAAATGAAAATACGATTACAACTTTCTAAATAAGGAAGGTGCAGAGATTCGAAGCGTTACATCAAACCTTATGAATCTGGTTCCCTGTGGTTTCAATTTTGTTGCCATTTTTATCCAAAAGCAAAATCTAGTCAGATTTTTCAGTTAACATCTAGCTTTTTTATCTTTTTCCTCCATTTCAATGAAAGACCAATGGTCAGATTTTTTTCTTTGTTATAACTGAAAGACAATTTTGCTTCATTGAAAGAGAGGAAAAAACAAAAAAAACTGGATGTTAACTCAAAAATCTGACCAGATTTTGATTTTGCATGAAAATGACAACAAAATTGAAATCACAGAGACCCAGATTCAAAAGGTTTGGGTTTTGGACTATAGTGGCAAAAGTGACCAAACCTCAGGGACCACTTTAGCAGTTTACTTTAAAAAGTATTATATAGTTATAAACAAAAGACCCCTTTAAAATTCCGCCCCACGTGAAAAAAATTAATTTGGGTCTGCCACTGTGCTCGAATTAAAGAGAATGAAATGCTGGTTAATACGGTGTAATTAAAAAAAATTAGCGTACGAAAAAGTTATCACCATTTGAAAATCAAAGAAGGAAGTTGTTTAAGAAAGACATGACTAAATTACCTTTCAAGCTAAGAATACTTGTCCTTCTCTAATTCTCAATTACATTTCGTATAAAATTGTTTTCTTGTACAAAATCCAACCTCTTATTGATATAGAGTGTGTTTGTGATTCTTAATTAAGAAATATTTAATAATATTTTACATTTATTCAAAGTTTCTTACAGTGGGTTTATTAGTTTTCATCTGAACCGGAAGACAAATAAATTAATGTATAGTTATAGCTATAGGCAACCGACCCAAAACTTATAATTTTGTTAAAATAAAAATTAGCTCCGTCACTCGATATAGAGTGTTTTGTAATTGTTCTTTTACAATATATTTTAAAGTACCTTTTTTCTAAAACAATAATTTTTTTACACTTAAATATCACGTAAACTTAAATTTGTAAGGATGTAAAGTCACGCTACTTTGGAAGACAAATATCATATCACTACATCACAGGCATTTATAGTATTAAAGATTGTTTATACTTTGTCGTCAATACGCTATATAGAGCTATACTTAGGTGTGGATGATGTTACAGCAGTCGAGGTGTATTCGGTACCTATACCTGATCGATCGAGTACACCACCATTAAATCAGGTAGGCGATTCAGGATTTGAAAACGAGTGGTGTTCACCTATTGAATGGACCGAATAACGGTAGGGGCCTGTGACCATGCACCGACTCTAGCCTCTTTTGATTGTTACCACCTTATTTATAAATATAAATATTATATTCCATGACAATGCACTAAACTTTTATATATATATATATATATATATATATATATATATATATATATTATACTCCAGTTAGGTCATTTTTATATACTGTACTCTCTTTTTATTAATGTAATGCTTAAAATTTTAATGAAAGTTTAATTAAATATGTAATTTATTTCTAATTTGAAATAAGGAAAAAAAAGGTTCCAGTGCAACTTTACAGCATATTTAGATGTTTTAAGATAGTTAAAGGTAAAAATGAGATTACAATACATAATTTATGGAATCTAGTGTAATCTCATTGGGTACCCTCCCGCTTAAATGTAAATTACGATACTGCTTTTTGAAAAAAAATAATAATTTAACACTAAGATGAATTAATATAAATGACAAATAAAACACTTTAATATTTTTCCTATAGATAATGTTATGGGTGAACCAAACCCTTTCGATTGGTTTGTAACTTTTGGGTTAATGCAACTTCAAGCACACAAAAAAATAATAATAAATAAATCAAGTTAAAAATAATAAGATGTTAGATATAGACCCCACAACCACACTACACCAAAATGGGTTTTGTCCGGTTTCACTTGACCCGACTGCCGCCGCTTTCCTTCTACTGTTCTAAAATGAAAGTGTATTAATGCCAGCCAATTAATGGATTTATTTTTATTTATTTATTTTTTGAACGTTCAACGAATTCTTCAAATAGGCTACTGACAAAATTCACCATATCGGGATATACTCGCCTTCCGAACCGGGAAAAACCCTCACCTAGGGCCGAAACCCGTGAACACTCGCCCGAAGGCACGTCGGTGCGATGAGGTAAAACCCGCTCAGTTCAAGGATCGAACTAGTGATCGTAGCCAACTCGCATAGTCTCCCATCATCACCAGGTGCCACAGAAACTAAATGTTGGGGCAGGAATTGAACCTGCGTCACTTGAAACACAAGATCACTCACTTACCACTTCACCACTAGCTCATTGGCTATTTGTTTATTTATTAATATATTAAATAGCATGACATGGATAGGTTTGGATCGATTTTGGACTCTAATCGAAGTTTTTGGTTATGTGATTTTGAAAACAGACCGGTTTTGATTAACTGGTTATTAACATTAGTTTAGTCCACCAAATAGTGTAAATTTGAAACTATAACATTGAGTCTGATAAAAATTAACCTTGACCTAAAATAAGTATAAGTGTTTAAATATTTTGGTTTTACCATTACATTTTATTAACATTTAAATAAAATAAGTAACTTAATAATTCAGCAATACCCATATGATCCAAACATACAAACAAAAATAGTAAATATTGAAAATGGTGACACAAAATATTATCTAATTTTATCTGACAAAACATGTGTTTGCAATATTTATGTTTCTTCGAATATTCACTTCCAGTCCATCATCATCTCCTTGTATTTAATTTTTTAGAAAAATCTACTAAAAACTCATTCCATTTCATTTATCATATTTCTCTACCCGAGTCTCCAACCCTAAATTCCAAAAATATGATACATTAACTTTTTGTATATAAAAACATATTGTTCATCCTCCATCAAATTATTAAATTACTGTGTATGTATAAAAATAAGAATTATAATAAAATAAATGTTTGTGAGTAAGATAAATATAAAAATGATGGATGAGATATGAGAGGTTTTTTTTTAAGTGATGACAATTTAAAAAAATATTTTTTAGTTAAATTACATAGTAGATAATGACGGAGAGAATGTAAATGCTCTTAATCTTCTTCGGTTAATAAGTAAGTGGGCCAGTTCAAATATAAAAGGAAAGCTGTGTGCGAATGATAAACATAAACCATTGATATACTAACTTAATAGTTGAGATTTAAGTAGTCTCAAAATCTTCAAAATCTTAGAATCACGTAACAAAAATAAGAGTTGAAACTTGAAAGGGCAAAAAAAATAATAATAATAACTTTTGACCTTTAAACTGACTTCCTCCATTTTTTTTAAATACTCATAACTTTTTTATGCATTAAAATTAAAAAAAATAAACTAATAAAATGAACATTTCATCGTCTTTAATTTGAGTATGATATTGCTAAAGTTTTTTATTTAATTTAAAAAAAAGTTAAATTGTTACGTATTACATACCATTACGTAATTACGTAATTATATACCATCATGTAATATGCTTAATCTTCCGAACAAATATTACGTTACAAGATTATTTATACCCTTTCATGTAATTACATATCCTTACCGCTTAAATAAGTTAACTTCACTTGAGATGGTAATTACATATCCTTACCGCTTAAATAAGTTTAACTTCACTTGAGATGGTTCCCTTTTGTTCTCACTTTTTTAGTTCCCCAATGCATAATTAGAAACATCAATAATTACATGTATGATCTTGTAAAACACCTTCTATATGCATTTACAATTAGGGTGGGAGTTGAGTCTAATGGCAAAGTTATTAGAATTAAGAGTGGGAGATCAAGGGTTCGAGCCTCATAGCATCTCCTTTAAAAGAACATGTGTTTACATCTGAGCTTGGTTTTGAAAATGGCAACTCGCTCCGAGTCATTTAGACCCCTAAAAGCCGAGTGACGAGGTGAGGGTTTCACGTACGCAATACGTTGCTCCATGTACAAACAAATAAGCTTTGAAAATGGCAACTCGCTCCTAGTCATTTAGACCCCTAAAAGCCGAGTGACGAGGTGAGGGTTTCACGTACGCAAGACGTTGCTCCATGTACAAACAAATAAGCTTTACGTGTAACCAAAAGCTACATCTCTTGGCCTTTTAATCAAGTAAACCATTATAATCTTTTCATCCTTCTTGTCAATTTAAATATCAGCCTCCTCTGGACCCTATACTTATTTGATCAACTTTGACCCACATATACATGAGGCGCACAAGGCCCCCAACTGTTTTCCCGATTGCCTCGCGCGCTTTTTAAAACCAAGCAGCCAAGCATAATAATTGCATTCAAGGAATTATAAGCATAGATCAGTCATGGGAAATCAAATATGATGATCAAAAGTGTACACAACTCATGTATGTAAGGGATAAAAGTGAACCACAGGTTTCAAAATATCATCCTTATCACATTTGTTTTTCCCCCACCAGATTGAAATTCCAATTGTCACTTTTTCACATGGTGGCTTCTTCAGGGTCAGTCTCAACTGGTACAGGTGGCATGTTGTTCCCACCCCGCAACCGCGAGGACACATTATCAATCGCAGAATTAAGCTGGCTTATTTTAGCATTCAAAGTCTGCCTGGTTTTCTGCATTTTTTGACATAGAAAACGTACATAATGAGGACTGGTAAGGTGGCACAATGGGTGAGTTGAGTTATGGGTCAAAAAGGATTCACATCAAAGCGGGTCTGTTTTGTACGGGTCGGATCAGCTTTGGTCGACCCACTAGCACTTGACCATTTAAAAAAAGAACTTATAAAGTGTGTGAATTTGGCAAAAGTTTAGATTTTTTTCCTAGGTTAATTAGTAAACAAGGCGTAGCGGCTTGAGAGCTACTCAAGATCGGATCAGTAAAATGCACGAATGAGCCAAGCCTCGAGCCTAAGATATAAGACTGAACTATGACTCGTTAGTTAACGAGCCCAAGCTCGAGCTTTTTATATACTAAGCTCGTTTAGGCTCGCAAGCTTAAACAAGCCCAAACAAATTTTATATTATTTTTTTTATGTATGCAAATTTGTCCATTTGAACAGGTTCACTTTTTACCACTAACATTGGCGAGCTGAGCTCGAGCCGAGCTTTGGCTCATTTAAGCTATCGAAGCGAGCTCGAACCGAGCTTTTAGCTCGTTTAAAATTGTTCTCAAATTACCTCGAGCCGAGCCGAGCCGAACTCGAGCTCTTGGGCTTTACTTTTGAGCCAACTCGATCTCAAAATAATAGGCTCGAAGTGAGCCGAGCTTCATAAAAGCATGACGAGCCGAGCCCGAGTAGCTACACGGGCTCGGCTCGTTTACACCCCTAGTTAATTACAAAACTATAATAATACAGTAATAACATAAATCATTGTATATTATGATTTAGATGGTAGTATGCAACAAAAATAGACCTTGGACGATTTTCAAATCATTTGACCCATTTGACATGTTCCCTTTGAGCTAAATGTTTTGAGTTGACCCGTTTGAGATAAAACACAACCAAAATCGACTAATTCACAAGTAAACGGGTCGAGCATAATGGTGCATGACCAAACACAAAATTACAAAACGCACCTCTAAACCTTCATCATAGTATATTGGTCGTTTTGCCCTCCTAAATCCATATTCATCTTCATTCAAGAGAGATCTTCTTATCTAGTGATTAAAGAAAAATATTTACAAAGTTAACTCAAACACTCATATTTAATCTTGATTCAAGTAAACAAGGAAAAGATTAAAATTTTGTGACAAACTAATAATTGAATTAAATGGATATTAAATGATTAATGCATGAGTTGCACCTGTGGAGCGAATATGTATGCCAGGGTCCCACATAAAGCACCACCCAAAAGAAAACCAGCAACGAAGTCACCGCCACCTCCACCGTCACGATCGCTAAACACAAATAAATACAGAAAATAATAATAGAAAAAAAGTGTGCATAAGACACGAATAAGTAACAACCAACACGAAAATACAATTTTTTAAAGGAAAATCACATAATGGAACGGTTTCTTTGTTTATATAAATATCAAATACAGTGAGACAAACAATAAACGCTAAAACATGTTTCCAAATGTTTAAACATACAAATTATCAACCATTTAGATTGTTTCTAGAGATTAGAGAACGAGAATAGCAAAGAGAATTTCAAGTGCAGTAAGGTTCTACAATAAAAGAATCGAGTCCTCAATGAAAATCAACCAGGTATAGGGCAACGTTAAAAAGTAACTTGAAAAATTGTGATTATTAATCGTTTCTATATGATTCTTTATCAAAACTGTTACAAAACACATAATTAAATAACTTTTGAGGAATTATAAAGGTATCTTACTTGTACTGTGCACATGTTGCCAACTTCTTCAGAGTTCTTTGTTGGTTTGACTTCTTTTGAAGAGTCAAAGCAGTTTTACCATAGAAGGAGGAATTACCAAAGAAACTGTCATGTCCCTTGAGACTAGTTCGAACTGTTACAAGATAAGCCCATCACACAAAAATCTAATCTTGGATCTAATCAAGAAAAAAAACAAGAAATTTACGGCATATAGTTTAAGTTTCCATAATCAACCAGTCAATGCTCGTAAAGATGCCCATTGGAATTGAGTCAAAATCGGGATATAAAACTTATAAGGTATCTTGGTTTTAAAAAGAGTCAGACACTCCATTTAGGTCCCAAAAGCGGAGGCGTGGCTTCGTGTACTCAAGGGTTGCTCACTTGCTTTATGTACAACAAATATGCTTCATGTACAACCAAAAGCCGCATCTTTCTCATCTCTTTACAAAGCAGCCTTTTAATCTAGTAAACCATTCTTAATCTCTTCATCCTAGTGGTCATTTTTACATATCAAGAACCTATATTTGGCCAATCATTTACCCGAAATCTTGGATCCAGTCAAGAAAAAACAAGAAACATAAAGCATGCACAATGCTTAGATTGCGAATTTACACAAAACCAAGGTTTAGAAGTACGGAATCGTGCCTTGAAGTGTTTTCTCTTCGCCCCACGAGGCGTAGGCCTGGGGTGGAATTAAAAAAATAAATAAATATATTTTATATCTTATAAAAAAATAAAATACTGACTAATTTCATCATCAGATTCATAAAAGACATAAAAAACACACATTAAAAAGACATGGAATGTTTGACATTGACACAAATAGTCTAAAACATCAAAAACAAACATCCAAACGCCTTGAGGCGCCCCTAAGGCGCAACTTTTCTTACCGCCCTATGAGGCGCACGCACAAAATAACCCTATGGACAAAACCATAAGTTTTAAAAGCAAAAAGTATATACTATATACTAAGATGCAAACATCCATCATGCATCAAATTCTTACTTCTACAGAATCTATAATTTAACTAACATATAGTTTCTATAATCAACCAGTCAATGCTCATGAACATGCCCATAGTACTAGAGTCAAAATCAAGATTAATAAGGTATCTTGGTTTTAAAAAGTGCGAAACACTCCGTTCAGGCCCGAAAACCGAGGCATCTCTCTCATCTCTTTTACAATACAACCTAGTAAACAAATAATCTCTTCATTCTTATGGTCATTTCTACATATCAGTCTCCTGCACAACCTACACTTGATCAATTTTAACCCTTAATCTTTATTTAATCAATGACACAAACAAAAGATGTCAAAACCCCTCCAAATTTGATAAACCCTAATAAGAAACATATAATATTACAACTTCCAAGGGGCAAACACGTCATAATAAGTTAAAAACCTATGGGATTTAACTGATAGCCCTATTTTCTGAATTGAACAGAAGACAATAAAATAAAAAAAACCCACAACAATTTAGGGGCAAGAAACCAAAGGGTACCCAAAAATCATCTTTAACCATGGATATCCAAAACAACGAATTAAAAGATTAAAGTTTTATTAACAAGAATTCAAGATTTAAAAAACCCTAAAATTACCAGAGATTGAAGCAGGTGAGATGATGGTTGTTGTAGCCATGAGTAGTGATTGAAGAAAAGATCAAGAATGAAATGGGGTTAAGAAGCAGACAGCCAAGCAGTATATATAATATTAACACAGAGGGTTGCTAATAAGGGTAAAATCGGTAATTCACATATATAGGGGCTTCCGCCACCATCTGCTGCTGCCGATGAGAATCACCTCGGTTTCATCGGAAATTATTTTTTGACTATTTTAATTTGAGGGACCACCCATTTTGATTTTTTTACATATTATATAATATAATTTATAAACTGATTTTTTTCTTTTTTTTTCATCTTTTCTTTTCCTTTTATCTATTTTTTTCTGTTTTCTTTTTTAAGTTTCAATCGAATCTGATGTTGCATATCTAATAAAACTGTAACGTATCGTATTTTCGTATTCCTATTTTTATAAAGTTCGTATTCGTATCCTATTTTTAGAAACCTTACATTCGTATTTCAATTCCAATATCACAATTTGAGGCGTTAATCATAATGGAAATACATTTTTATTCACACTTGTTTATGCATAATTGCATGATACTTAACCAACATCAGGTACGTGCTTTATATACGAAAACGAATTATACTTAATGTATAATTATATTCGGAATCGTACTCATCTACATTCTTGATGTTCATACACACTTATATATCCCTAAAGATGCAAAAAAAATTGAAATAGATCAATTCGTAGCCTACGGCTTGCAAGCCGTAGCCTACGAATCTAGGCGGACAGAATGTTAAAAAAGCGTGAAATTCACTTTTGTTCCACCTCACTTCTCCTCCAGTCATCTACTTTTAACCCAAACCCCCAACTATATATAAATCACTTCCACAACTCCCCCACACTTTACAAACTCTCTAAACTCTCTCAAAGTGCAAGAAAATTCTGATTTTGGCAGAATATCTTTGGAGTTGAAAGTGAGTTCTAACTCACTTCTACTACTTATTCTTTGAGTTTTCTTGTTTCAAAACACTTGGACAACATCAAGGTTTGTTACCCAATGTTCACCAAGGTGTAATAAGGTGGTACAACTCTGATTTTGATGTCCAAAGTAGGTTTAATTTTCTTTTTTTTACTAAACCATTAAAGATGTTCATCTTTTAGTTAATTTCTTGAGAAGAACTTGTATCCACCGTGTCCTCCATCAAACCCATGATTGTGGGGCTTGTGTGTGGTTGTTCTCCATCGAGTTTAAGGTGCAAACACCATCTAAAATTTATGTTTTGGATAACGTTTTAGATGACCTACCAGTGATGAAACCATCCAAGCTTATCATTTTCATAGTGAGACTTGTGTTTTGGTAAAGGTATAAACTATGGAAGCCTTGGCTTTCCAAACTTGTTCCACCACCTGATTTGATGTTTTATCATGTTATTCCAAGTAGTTTTCTAGACCTAAGGTAACACAACCTCACCGCATCTCCAACATTTTCCATGATGGGTATAAAACATCCGGGTTGCTCTTACTTGGCTACTTGATGAACTAGATAGTTAGTTGTACTTTATTTTTTTATTCATGACCAACCGGGTTATCAACTATGTTGGTAATTTTGTGCTTTGGTGAATTCATACAATGAGGTTTAATGGATGTTTATCATCCTACATCCATGCTTGACCTACATGATCTCTATGATAACATATTAATATATACTTAACCGAATTCTTGATGTTAACCGGGTTATGGTTACATGTCATGAAAACAAGTGTTTAAGACTAGATAATTATTTTTCGTACGCATACTTTTATGTACTTAAAACTCCGAATCCAAACTTCCCACAACTCCAAATACTCACACACCTTCGTTTCCCCATATAGGGTAACTTCGGTGTTCCATCTCCAACAACTTATCAACTTCGCGGATTTCTTGAAAAGCTTGCAAAACCGTGAGTATACATGACTCCCTTTTTACTTTTAACACTTTTGGTGCAATACGTATATGCTATTAAAATCACGCAATCACATACTTTATGCTTAAATCACAAACAAACAATCCAACATACATGCTTAATACATTATACTTGGACTCATATATTCTAAAATTCTTTATACTTTATACTTGTCATTAACTTCGTACGAGCCTCCCTTAACATGTACAGTGCTATAAGAGTTTCGCACCGCCCATATTCTTGAGGTTATGTTAAGTTAATCATAACGGTCTTTTCGTTGCTATGATAAGATTACGCTTGCGGGAATCTTTCGGTTGACATTTATAGTTGCATGCTAGTATATAATAGTTTTAAGATAACAATTATGCCATGTGGATTCGTTTAAACTCTTATACTTATGCTAGTAATCAAACTTGTATGCTCGCCAATGCTTTATGTATTGAACTATACTTTAATACGCATTGTAGAAAATTGGTGACGATGATGACGAACGGAATCTAGTAGGATGACTAGAAACACATTTTAATTTAGTCGTTAATGTTGTACTTTGTCTTTTGTTCAACTTGTTGTAATTTGTTTTCAAACGATGTACTTTGCTTAGCAATGAAATGAAATTTTGATTATTAAATACTGTCACAATTAGCGTTATGAAGTCTCTTGCAATCTATTTCGTCCCGTCCTGATGTTTCCGCCATCGGTTGGGGTGTGACAAAAACGAACGGTCTAATACTGATCGAACAACGTCAGTTCGGAATTGATATTCGTTTATTGTTATGATCGATGTAAACACATCTCGGTATTTTTTTGGTTGTATCATGACTTCTTTTTGTTTCTCTTTCGGTAAGTGTCGGTATCTTAATGAGTCGAACCAATATCAAACGAGTTCCTACCATTGACGTTATTTGTACTATTGCATCTACGTTTCCATTAAAATTTGTGTCGCCCCGCCGCAGAGCGCGGGTGTAACCCACTAGTATGTTAAAATACTATGGTATTATATATTTTATGTTATATTAGAAGGGTGTCCGCATGACTTGGCGAGAAACACAACATATAAGGGTTGAGCCGAGTTATGGCTAGTCTCAAACTTCATACTGAGTTAGCTTGGGTTTACTCGAATTTAAAATCAGGTTGAATTCTTAAACTCGAGTTAAGCTTGATTAAACATCAAGTTGGCTTGCTCAATTTAATATGACTAGACTTTGTGACTTATTTTTATCAAACTGTCAAACATATAACTTTTTTCTAAAAATAAAAACTTACTTAGTCAAAGGACTAAGAGTATTCACATATGTTCCCGTATATAATTTTGGGTGGGTTCCTTATATTATGATAAATGATTGTGAGTGGAGGAGAAAGAATGTTACTGTTTATCTGTATATTTGGGGGACACTATTCACTCCTATTAATTTTTTAATATTTTTTGAAAAAGATTGTGAGTAAAGTAGAGAGAATAAGTAATGATACAAGTATAAAAAGATTATTTAATTGAAAATGAAAGAAAAATAGTGGTATTTAGTGTAATTGTAGAAATGAGGATAAGGAAAGAAATGTGAATGCTCTAATTATATAAGCTACACAATTTATTAACTCTTGTAAAGGCTTACCTTGCTTTTATAGAGTAGATAATTTCTTCACTTTTGTTTCTTCATCAATGTGAGATAAGGGAACAAAATCTTTGAGAAAGCAATGGGCTCTTTTATAGCCATTTCTTTTATCCAAAGTTTCTTTCTCTTTTGATGTGGGATGGGAAAATGCCAAAATTTCAAAAGATTTAAGGATTTGAATGCTTTAAAGGATTGTACCTTGTGTTTTAATACTTGTAATTACTTTAACTCTTATTTTTTATAAAATTAATTTCTAGTCCTACTTATATGCATTATTGTATAAATATCTTTTTATGTTTTTTAATCATTTTCTATGTATTTATAATTTACATCACCATGTTAACATTTTTATACATATTTTGTTTATGACATTATGTCATGTGGCTAAATGTTTGAAAACACATCTATTAAAGTTCTATTAAACCGTGTGGGTTTCACACTATTCATGCATATATTTGGGGAGTGACTCAGTGATCAGTTAATAGTGTATCCAAAAGTGTTTGCACTTCTTGGGTTTCGGGAGTTGAGATCTCTTTACTAATTAGTTAAACATGGGAGGAAACCAAGGACCATGACATACGTGGGCTCGACAGGTTGATCTTTGTCGATGAATCAAGAAAGTGGCATGAGGACTCACTATTAGACTAAGTGTTGTGAAATATGGAAAAAAGCAAGTATGGCCTTCTCATTTCACACCCATTTAGGGGTTTTATGGTTCATGTGAAATATGACTAGGATCATCATTGATTTATTGTAAATTGGCAATTTAGGTGAAATATTTTATACCCAACGGCTCATGGTACACTTCCCAAGCCTCCAACCTTCACCTTCTCCCTATCCTTGTGCCTGTGAAGAACTTCATGCTCCTCTCCATCGCGTCATGTCGTGGCGGTTTACACGTCAAGGTCCCTTCCGACATGCCTGCTTTAGTGCCCCAAACAGATGGTCTTAAGCTCATGAAAATTATGCGTAGTGCTTTTTAATTACAAGGATTCATACACAGCTTAATTTTACTTGATGGATGATTCAAATATCTTACTATTTTACATTACAAACTTAGAATATGAGTCCTTTTTACACAAGTAAATTTAAAACGTAAAAAAGAGTTATTTATGGAGAACAAGGTTTCAAAGTACCTTAAGGGTCTTCCCCCTGCGATTCGTGATGCCATTCAAGCCGCTAGACCCGATACCATAGAACTCGTTTATCGAATAGCCGCGGGTGTCAACGGAAACCATGTTAGGGATAGTTCTCCCTCCGCTATCAAAGCCACTCACCAAGCCACAATCGAGCCTACCAAAGAAACCAAACCTCAAAACCAACTCAAGTGGTAAGAAACAAAATTTTCAAAACCACAACTATGCCTTAGTCACTCCACCAAACCAACACCCCCGTCAACTCAAACCAAGCACCCAATAATCCAAACCTTAAAACCACTAAGAAGGCTTACACTGGGCCTTTACCCAGTGTAATACATTTCACTACCATCACCCAACTACTTTCGCATGTCGGCACTGTACTACGTGCAATCGGTATGGACATCTCGCCAACTCATGCCGAAGTGGCATAATGCCATAAGATGACCAAGCCCAAGCTCAACCTCAAGCCCAAAACGAACGACCACCGGCGAATAATGGTCGTGCCTACTATAAATGTGGTGACCTAACCATCTCAGGCCTTAATGCCCTAAAGTCGCCCAAGATCAAGCTCAAAAGCCTCGTGGACATGCCTTCAACATCAACGCCAACCAAGCTCAAAACTACAACGACGCCGTGAATGATATGCTCCTAGTAAACGGCATGTATGTTTCTATGTTATTTGATACTGGTGTAGGTTATAGTTTTGTATCCTTAGAATTTGAAACACTATTATAATATGCACGATCTAAACTACCAAAATCATCCCCTGTCGAAGTCACCAGTGGCAAAACTGTCACTGTCGACTCCGTTCTCCACGATTGCTTTCTTAACCTTAATGAACACGAGTTCCAAATCGATCTTATACCCATGCAATTGGGTAGTTTTAACGTCATAGTAGGCATGGATTGGCTTCGTAAGAACCGTGCCGAAGTCATTTGCTACGAGAAGTTCATTTGCCTCCCTCTTCTGCGGTGACGTTTTGCACATCTATGGCGAGAGACCCTCAAAAGGGCTCAAACTCATGTTATGCATTCAAGTGAACAAGTAGTTGCGCAAGGAATACTTCTCATTTTTGGTAGTGGAAAAGAAGGGCGGAGGAAAGAGCGTAAACGATGTTCCGATTGTATGCGATTTTCCTGAAGTTTTCCCCTGAGGACCTACTCGGTCTTCCTCCTCATCGTTCCATTGATTTTTGAATCGACCTCATACCCGTGCTACATACATTGCTAAATCCCCGTATCGCCTTGCACCTTTGGAAATGCGAGAGCTATCTAGCCAATTTCAGGAACTGCTTGATAAAGGTTTCATTCGTCCTAGTACTTCCCCGTGGGGAGCTCCAGTCCTTTTTCGTTAAAAAGAAGGACGATTCATTTTGCATGTGCGTCGATTACTGCAACCACAACAAACTGACCATCAAAAACTTCTATCCTCTTCCACGTATCGATGACCTCTTTGATTAGCTCCAAGGACTGACCTTTATCTCAAAAATTGACCTTCGTTCCGGTTATTGAACTAGGTATGGTCACTAAGAATTCATGGTTATGACCTTCTGTTTGACCAACGCACCTGGGGATTTTATGGATTTAATGAACTGTGTGTGTAAACCATACTTGGACCGCTTTATGATTGTCTTCATTGACAATATCCTCATCTATCGCAAAACCGAAATAGAACACGAGCTACACTTGCGCGCAATCCTGGAACTCCTTCGAACTAAACAATTATATGCCAAATTCTCCAAATGTAAATTATGACTAAAGGAAGTTCAATCTCTCGGTCACGTCATGAACACGAATGGTATTCATGTCGATCCTGCCAAAACTGAAACCGTTAAGAATTGGATTACACCTAAGTCACCATCTGAAATTTGTTCTTTCCTTGGATTGGCGGGATACTATCGTCGATTCATCTCTATTTTCTCCAAAATCGCCATACCCCTTACCTCCTTGATCCAAAAAGATAAACCTTTCGTTTGGAGCACCAAACAAGAGGAATCTTTTCAAACTCTCAAGGACATGCTTTGCAATGCTCCTATCCTAGCTCTTCCTAATGGCAATGATGACTTCGTTGTCTATTTCCACGCTTCCAACCAAGGTCTTGGTTGCATTCTCATGCAACAAGACAAAGTCATTGCCTACGCATCGAGACAACTCAAAATCCACGAAAAGAACTACACCACTCATGACCTCGAGCTCTGTGCGGTTGTCTTTACCCTAAATTTGGAGGCACTACTTTTATGGTTTCAAATGCTTGATCTTCACCGATCACAAAAGTATCCAACATGTCTTTAACCAAAAGGAACTTAACATGTGTCAAAGGCGATGGTTCGAATTGCTAAACGACTACGATTGCGAGATTTGCTACCATCCCGGTAAGACGAATGTCGTGGCCGATGCACTTAGTCAAAAGAGTCATGTGAAAGTTCATAGTATCCGTTGTTTGCAACCCCAAACCGATATCCAAGCCCGTATTCGTGAAGTTCACATTTGTCCGTTATCGAAAACAACCTGTATTAAGAGATGCAATGTGGAGCCAAAGTCAACTCGAATCTAAATCTAATGGTATCCTTCACTACCTCAATAGTATTTGGGTTCCGAATCGCGATGACCTTTGTACCCTTTTGATGAATGAAGCGCACAAATCTGGATACTCGTTCACCCGGGTGCTAATAAAATGTCCCAAGACCTTCGTCAAATCTATTGGTGGCCAGGCATGAAGAAGGACATTGCCCTTTTCATGTCCAAATGTCTCACTTGTTCCAAAGTGAAAGCTGAACACCAACGTCCTTCAGGATTGCTCGAACAACCTGAAATCCTGATGTGGAAATGTGAAAGCATTGTTATGGATTTTATAACTAAACTTCCGCACACATCCCCGGTCATGATAGCATATGGGTGATGATTGATCGATTAACCAAACCGCTCACTTCCTCCCCATTTGTGAAGATTATCAAGTTGATAAATTATCTTGTATTTACATCGAGGAAATCATTTGTCATCATGGAATTCCTTTTGATATCAACTCGAATCATGATGGTCGTTTCACTTACCGCATTTGGCAATCTTTCTAAGCAGCTTTGGGCACTCAACTCAACCTCGGTACGGCTTTCCACCCCAAATGGATGGTCAGACCGAACGTACTATCCAAACTCTCGAAGACATACTTCAATCTTGCGTCATTGATTTTGGTGGTAATTGGGATACACATTTACCTTTGGTTGAATTCTCGTACAATAGCAATTATCACTCTAGCATCCAATTGGCCCTATTTGAAGCATTATATGTTCGAAAATGTCGTTTGCCTATCTGCTGGCACGAGATCAGTGAGGCTCAAATCACCGGTCCCGAACTCATATAAGAAACAACGAACAAGATCTCACAAATCTGAGACTAACTCCTTAAGGCTAGAGACCAACACAAGAAGTATGCCGATGGGAAAAGCAAGCCCATGCAATTCCAAGTCGAGGACCATGTGCTTCTCAAAGTATCTCCTTGGAAGGGAGTTGTCCGTTTTGGCAGGAAAGGGAAATTAGCTCCTCGATATGTCGAACCCTTCAAGATACTCGGGAGAATTAGTCGAGTGGCATATAGACTCGAATTACCCGAAGAGCTCAACAATGTTCATCCGGTGTTTCAGGTTTCCAACCTCAAGAAATTCTTAGCTGAAGGAAACATTCACATTCCGCTCGACGAAATACGTATTGACGAGACTATGCACTTCATCCAGAAACCAGTAGAAATCATGGACCGTGGTACTAAGCAGCTAAGGCGTAGCCGTATAGTCAAGGTCCGTTGGGAAGGAAAGCATGGTGCTGAGTTTACTTGGGAACTCAAAAGCAACATGAGGGCCAAGTACCTGCACCTATTCCCCGAGTCTTCCTCTTAGATAAATTTCGGGACGATTTCCTAAAGTAGGGGAGACTATAACATTCCGCATTTCTTGAATTAATCATTTCCATGTATTTCATATCCGATCAATGTAATCAGACACTTATGATCATAACGGAATTCATTTTATTTCAATAATTGTTCAAACAAACATATGTATTACTCATGTAATTATCAAGACACGTTTAAATCATTCAAAAACCGACTTACATTGTGTATATTCGATATTCGAGACCCAATCAACCAACTATTGTGTCATACTGTGCTTATATATTATGTTAGAAACTCAAATTAATTATTATTACATACTAAAAAATATATAGAAGCACTAATGCCTTTAATTTTTGTTATTTACTTATTTAGACTTGCAATTTAATTATCATTAGCAATCCATTATTTATTATTACGTGCTAAAGATATATAAATATTAAACCTAGCCATGACACCCCCTATTTATGGTGGAAAGTTGTGTGCAAAAGTAAAACACTTGTCTTAGACTAAATTCTTCACACGTAGACTTCTAGTGGGTGAATTAGTGCCCACAAAATACACATAAATTTATAGTGTCCAGAATAAGTTTTTAGAAAAGATAACATTTTATGTATTTTTATATGTATTATTATTATTACGAGTCATTACTTATTCATACCTCATTTACATTTCAATACACACCTTTGTTCATACTTGTTAGGATAACTTGGTACTCCAACCTCATAAGTCAATCATCTCACGTTTGTGGAAACCTTTGCAAATTATAAGTATACTCGAACCCTTTTACTTTAAACACACTTTGGGTTGCAGTATATGAAATTATAAAAACTCACCTACACACAATCAATCACATTATTCAAACACTCAATCTATGAATACATGTTATTTGTCATATACACATGCTAGAAGTCGATCTTGTGTACTCAATGCCTACCTTAACGATTATAGCGCTATAGGAGTAACACAACGCTCTTATGTGGTATTCTTAAGTATTCAATATTATACGGCCTCTCCCTTATGTGGAAAGGATATGCGAGTGGACACTTCGGTTTGATTGATGGTGATATGTGTCAAATGCAACATAAATTTTTTTTTCAAATAAGTTATAAAATCAACCATTTTTAGTACTAATGTTGGAAAAAGTGTATTTCTTTGTAACTTTTGATTTTCAGGATTAAAAGAGCTTAAATGCACGAAAGGAACGAAACAAATTAACAACAAAAACCAGCATAGGTACAAAAGAAGGAAAGATGATACACTATACCAACCCTTCGAGCTTCACCCCAAGACCAAAAACAACGAATCAGAAGTCAAGCACGGGGCGTGCCTGCTCGGCATGGGACCGTACCCCTTCAAGATTCCAGGAAGAAGAAGACAAACAAAAGCAGACAAGAGACACGATGTCGTGTTCCATGGACACTGGCCGTGGTTACTTCCAGATATGCAAATCTTGGATATTATAGCAAGTACATTGGCCACCGGGTCGTGCCGTTGACACACGGGGCCGTGTAAGCATTTGATCTGACAAGCTCATTAAATAAAGATAGAGAAGGTGGAAGACATGGGCCGTGCCCATGAGGCACGGTGTCATGTGAAGCTACTGTTTATAGCTATAAATAGGGGTGCTTGGTTTCATTCCAACTCATCCCTTGGCAAACCACTTCTCTCACACCTGCCACCACTCCACCACCATCATCCACTACTTTCATCCATCATCCATCTTTAGAGTGTGTGTAGTAGTCTCAGGACCCAAGACTGATCGTAAGTGAGATTCCAGGATCCGGTGGTTCTAGACGAAAGTTTGGGTAAAATAGAATTGGCGAAATTGCGTTTCCCCACTGGGAACTTCCAAAACTTAACTTCTCACGAACACACAACACACTATATATACTAGTTTACCCTCATGCGAACTGAGAGTTTAACTTTGTACGAAGTGAGTTACCTTCATACGAAGTGACACTTAAACACCGTTCTCGTTCGCACTTAAGTCATGTGTTTGTATCTAATCCATACAATATTCAACACACGCTCTATCTAGCCTAGTCGCATAGTGGCGGACACCCGGAATATGGACCAACAATTTCCCCCTTGTACGACACTGTCGAGCCTGATCTTGATCTTGAAATATGAGAGCTGTGTTTGAATATTCTGCAACTTCAATTAGGCATTTGTCGATGTCGTAGAACGCATCAACAAATTCCACTTGATTGATCATTCGAGTTTGCAATTCTTCAATAAATTCCCCCCGGAATAAATTTCAGGTCTTTTTTTGCACGGTTCCCGACCTCCTCTGATTTGTTTAACTGTAATCTTCTCGAATAATCACCACCTCGAAACCAATCAATGTAGCTTCTCCATTTCAAATTTAACCACATCCATGTTTGGTTTTTTATTTAACACTTTAGCATGTGAGCTGATATCTTAATCTTCAATAACCCAACCGACAATTGATAGAAACTTCGAATTACCACATCAGTAAACTTCAAGTTTGTGAATACCCACGAAATCTGAAATCCCATTTTCCGTAATCACTTTTAAGCTCACTCCTGAATGACTGATCAGCAAAATGGTGATCTCTCTAAATCAGCAAATCTCTTTTCCACGATCATAATCACATTCTTCCTCTTCAGTCACGATAACATATGTATAGTTTTCTCCACTAGTTTTGGCGGTAACTTAATCAACAAAAACCATCATTTCCCGGTGGTTAGTCTGAAAAACAATTCCTATGCTCGAAGATTAAACATTCTGACACTTTAGACTATCATCGAGCATCGTGTATGCAAGATAACTTGAACACCCTCTGATATCTTTTAAGTATCGACAATATTGTTGCATCTCTTGACGCTAATCCTGCTAATCGGCTTGACGAAGACCCGGGACTCAAACCATAAGACATCAATCTGTATCACGATCCGAAGACTGTGAACTTCCTGCGATCACGAACTAACGAATGCAATTCAAATGCATCCCGGGACAATCTGAAGTCGGAACCACCCGAATACTGTTGCATGTCACGAATTTCAAAAATGCCAGAATTTCAATATATATTATGTGAAATTTTTAATTTTTTTTCTCCCTCATTTTTGAAAATTATGACGTCTCTAAATTAGTCACTGAAAAAACTCCACTATGCGGAAAATATGTCACTTTGGTCCACAAAAGTGCGTTTTTCAACAATTCAGTTTACGTTAAGGCCCATTCATAGTCACTATACTAAATGATAATCATTCTGCATAGGTATCCGTGACTACGCCAATATCTTCAACCCTCTTTGATCATGTCATAAAATATGTTCTTTGAAGCCCTTGACGATGTCCTCGAACAAACTGTATTTGACGTTAAAATCTCGAAAAAAACTTCAATCACCAACTTTTCTGGACACTTGTCTCGTTGCCACGATCAAAAATGCCTTTCTTTTTTAGGTATTTTGGTTACATTCGTACAAGTGTAACTTACCTTCGTGCGAAGTTAATCTGTCATCGTGTGAAGTGATCTATCCTCATGCAAAGTGATTATCTTCGTGCAAAGAAAGTACCTTCGTGCGAAGATAATTCCATGATGATCACAATTTTCGATCCAAAATTTTTATTTCTTCGAATTTTAAGATGATTCTTTCACAGATCTAGTCGAATTTTATTTCTAAACAATCATGTGGTTTCAACTTTACTTTTTGTCGGTGGATTGTCCGTATATTTGATGATATACATCTAAAACCCTCTAAAGTCCTTAATTCATGAGCGTATGTGATTCAATCAACTGTTAGATCAATTGAATCGGCACCGTAGCTTTGATACCAATTGAGATTCTAGGATCCGGCGGGTCTAGACAAAAGTTTGGGTAAAATAGAACTAATTCGTTAGAATGTTATTAAGAATGGAGTAGAAGCAGAAGTCTAATGATTCATTCATACTGAAAGATATACATCTTGACAAGCTGGCGGAATAGCATTTCCTCACTGGGAACTTCTAAAACTTAACTTCTCACAAACACACAACACACTATATATACTAGTTTACTCTCGTGTGAACTGAGAGTTTAACTTCGTACCAAGTGAGTTACCTTCATACAAAGTGACTACCTTTGTACGGAGTGGCCCACTTCATACAAAGTGACATTTAAACACCGGTCTCGTTCGCACTTAAGTCACGTGTTCATATCTAATCAATACAATATTCAGCACACGCTCTATCTGGCCTATTCGCATAGTGGCGGACACACGGAATATGCCCCAACAGTAAGAGTTCTTGTCAAACATAGGCCATGCTTGGCTAATCTCTTACATCACTTGGTGAAGACAAGTTATTTATATATTACTTTTGGTTTCCAAGCTTTGGTTAACTTTTTAATTGGGTATGTACTAATGACTTTAATAACTAGTTTTTTTTATATTGAAAGTGAACTTTATTCTATCATCTTTTCATGTTTTGTTGATCCACTCATTCGTGTCTTTACAGTTTATATAAAGCGCGTTAACTGCCTAGAAGGGGGTTTGAAGGGTGGTATGGTTAAAGTTCTTGCCTCGTTCAGTGTATAGATCCTGCGAGGACTTGAGTCAAGCTTATTATGACTTCCTTTGAGGCATATAGCATCAAATCGGGGGAAGTAAGAACGACTTGAAACCCTTATAAACAAACTACCATTAAAACTTTAAACCAGCCTTGCGGGACTGTAGCCCTGTTGACTCGAACCAATATGGCCGAGGGTAGCGTTGCATCCAAAAGAGGGGCATGCCACATTTTGTATTAATAACTTACTTAATTAACTTTCAATATTACGGCCTTGCGGGACTGTATCCGTGCTGACTTAGACCAATATGGCTAAGGGTAGCGTTGCCTACAAAAGAGGGACATGCCACTTTAACTAAGATAATCTCTTAAAAAACCCAAAGTACGAAAATCATCAAAGGGTACATAAATGACATGTCGGAACCAAATGATTCTATCTTGTCTATTTGTTTCTTTCAATTATTTTAGTTTATTTCTTTAGTTTACTTCTTAAAAATGTTTTCTAAAATTTTGATTAAATTAGACGTCGATAATACTCCGGTATTAAAAGCTCTTGTGTCCTTGGACAACCTCGGTATCTTACCATCACTATACTACGTCAACGATGGGTGCACTTGCCCTAGCGTGATGTAGAAAGCGATAGTGTTGTATTGTGTCTTTATAAATATAAAACTTGAAGACATGAGTGAAAAAGTACTTCAAATATATATCAAAAAACCATACACACTCGCACCACGTCAGTGGTTTACACAAGCTAGTAGTGTATAAATTGACATGTTAGATTGAGACTTTTATTTTATATTATGTAAACCAAATTTTTATGCTCACCAACCATTGTGATGACATTTATTATTCACATATTGCAGAAAATTGATGATGATATCCAAGAAATCTACTTAGGTGTATTTAGAAACGCACCAAATTTTAATGTCTTTTCTTTTGTTTGAGTACTTGATTCTATGTAATGTCTTTCCTTACAATGTATCGAACTGAGTCATGCAATAAAAATGGATTTATTTGAATTGTCACACCCCAACCGATGGCGGAAACATCAGAGTGAGACGAAATAGATTACTCAAGGCATCATAACACTATTTACGACAATATTTAAATCAAAAATTTGTTTCATTTCATAAATCAAATCGTCAATTACATCATAACAACTTCAACAAAAATTACAACATTAAAAGCCTAACATTCTAGGTGCATTTTTGTGTCGCCCCTACTAGATTCGTCATATTCAACACCTTTAACCTGCAACATGTTAAAAGTATAGTTCAATACAAAAAGTATTGGCAAGTACACAAGTTTAAGTACATAGCATAAGTATAAAAGAGTTTACTCAAATCCACATGGCAATTGTATACAAGGTGAGCTAGCATGGAATACTAATTGCCAAACCCAAGTGTACACAAGAATTAAGTGTCCCTCGTCACACGAAGTAACGAGACTAAAGTACGATAAGAATAAGAATCAGCTTTAAGCTTAACAATACCCCGACGGGTGGTGTGCTACTCCTATAGTGCTATATATGTTAAGTTGGGGCTAGCCAAGTTAATGACAAAAGCATGTATGAATCTAGCATGAACCTAAGCATAACAATAAGCATGTATAATGGATTGAGTGTATAAAGCATGTAGCGTGTGTATTCGTGTATTTTGTAAGTTTAACATGTTACAACCCAAATTGTGTAAAAAGGAAAATGGGTTAAGTGTACTCACGGTTTTGCAAGCTTTCACTTGGTATTTTCCATGAAGAGTTGGAGAGTTGGAGGATCACCGAGTTATCCTACAAGAGAAAAACATGGGTTGGTAAGTATTCGTAGATAACGGAGGATTAGGAATTTTAATACATCAAAGTATGTATACGAGAAAATAACTACCTAGACTTAAGACTTGTTTTGACACTATGATACCCATTCGGGTTGGTGTGTTTTCATGGGTTGAGGTAGCCATTAGAATCGTAACGAGAAATTAAGTACTTAGGTGATGTAACCTAGTACCATGATGGACAATCATTCGATTATCATCAAGGGTTCAGTTAGTGTGTATATATATATATTATCTAGTATAATAAGTAGATCATAAATATCATGGAAGTTCATAGAAGTCATGCATGGAGGTAGGAGGATAACCTTCCTTTAACCTCTTTCGTGTTGTTCAGCAATGCACAAGTTGTCACAAGGACAACAAGGATGGTCATGAATGCGTTGTATAATAATAAAAATAAAAGTTGTAAAATAATCAAAATCATCAAGTGAGGTGGTGGATTGAAGGTAGGATAGCCAAGGCTTCCTAGTAATCACACACTACCAACTCAAGTCTTGTTTCAAGAACAAGCTTGGAAGGATACAACACTTGTGGGTTAAAACCCTATTAACACAGAAAGTTCTTACACTTGTGACCTCAAATATGGTGATGTTCCATGTTAGTTTTCCATGGAAAACCTATGGAAACACTCCTAGAGGTGTTCCAAGTGTTAAGAAGAAAAAAAGAGTAAAGAAGGGAGGGAAAGGTGAGTTAGAACTCACTTGAAAGTCTTGAACTTTCAGAATTGAGAGAGAGCTTTAGAGAGAGAAATGAATGTTTGAGGTGTGAAATGAAAGTGGAAGGAGGTGGGTATTTATAGTTGAGGTTAGGGGGTGAGTTAGGTGGGTGTAACTAATGCAAGAAACACAAAATTGCCCAATCCATGAGCTAGAAACAACAAACTCCGGATTAAGCCCTCTCGTGGGGTGCGAGAGACTGAAGGGGGGGGGGGGCGTTCGCAGGCCGTGAGCGAGGTGATTCCAGAAACTTCTTTATTTTTGTCACTTTTAGTCCCTGAACTTGGTTTTTTCTTTCATTTTATACCAAAAGTTGATATTTTCGCATGTTTTTAAGTGGGTAACGTATTTGTGAGTATGTTTTAGGTATCGAGTATGTATGTATTAGTATCTGCATGAATAACAAGTATCGGTTTGTATGTAAACACGTATTTAACGATTGAATGCATGTAAGACAACTATGTATCAAGTATGGATTTTATTACGATCAAAGTCTCGTATTACAAGATTTGGGAAAAGAAATACGTATGCGATACGAATACCAGTTTCCATAAATAGGAACACGATTACACTTTCTAATTAAGGAAAATACGAAAAAGCGAGCCGTTACATAAATATTGTCACTTTTAGTTGTTATAATGCTTTGAACAATTATCCACTCGTTCACGCCTCGATGTTTCTACCATCGGTTGGGGTGTGACAAATTTTGGTTTCGAATGGCCTACTTTGATATGATTTGTGTTTTGCAGATCTAACAGAGTTTAAGAAGCTAGTCGAGAGCTTTACGGAGCATCGGGATGCGATCGGGATCAACCGGGTGCAAGAAAAGAAGAAACCGGAGTTGGAACTGAACATCGCGTCGGCCACGGCCTACATACGCGGCGCTTAGGCCAGAAAAGCCCATAGGCAAAAGCCCAGCGTGTCGGAAAAAAAGTGGATCAGATGGACGAGTCGCTGACACGAAGGTTGCCTGTCGCCTATGCGGCCTGGAAAGTTGCAACGTTGATTTTCTTTTTTGGTGTTGTTTTGACCAAATTTGGAAAGGGAATATGAGGCGTTACTTGTTTTGAAGATCATTATCAGTTCTTGGAGCCACAATACACAACACCTATCATCTCTAACCTATCTCTAATCACCAATCATTACCACTTTTAATCATTCAATCCTAAACCCTGACCATCTCAATCTATCCAATCCACAATCATCACCAAACCCTAACCCTAACCTTCATCATTTCTCCATGATTCAAGATCATGGCTCGGTGCTCATACTCATCATCCGTTGTTCGTGATTCATCATCCATGAGTGGCTAGTCTCTTCGGGTTCCACCCCGGTGATTTTTGTAAGATTTTCTAGGGTTTAAACATTGTGCTTAATTTGATTTGTGACTAGGTGATTGTGATATTTGAAACTTTTGACAGTTGTCTTGTATTTGTATCGAATTCGTGAATTCTCGAGTGAAGATTAAATTTGATATTGCGAAATGTTTATATGCAATTATGCTTTGTCTTAAGTTCGAATTTACATGTTCTTGATAACGAAATATATTGCAGTCCATTCTAGAAACGTGATAGCTCTTGGCACCTAATTCATGTGACACTAAATTTGTTATTCATGAAACATAACTAAACAAGTCAAAATGTGTAGGAACCCTAGATGTTGCATTTATTGAACCGGGAGTGGAACTTGTTCTTTAGTTATATTTTTAAAATCACGACACCAATTTGTGTGCAATTTTAGTAGTTTACTTCTATAATTTTTAGTTAAATTGTCGGTCCAATCCGACACCCATTTTCCAAACAAACAAACCAAAGAATTAATCATCATTTGCAAACTTCATAATTGTTCCAACTTCATAATCAATCAAAGCTTAACACAAACCACAGACTCTTCGTGGTTGGTACGAACCCCGACTACCACTAACTATTGTTTAAGGTAATTAGGGCTTATAAATATTATTTTTGATCGGAGTGTGACACTCCGATCAACTTACCAAGTCCACCCCAAATAGGCAGGTCAAATTCGGATCGACATTCTACTTAAGTCAACACCTATAACTAAGTCTTCCTATCGCCTAGCTCTTACGGAGATAAAGGAATTAAAAGACACCTTATATATATTTTAAAATTTCTAAAGCACGAAAGTCTTTACGCAAAGTTCTCTAAGTATGAGTTCTGACTTAGATAATTGCAATTCTTAGAACATATGATAAGCAAGCATGGTGTCTAAGTTGATCCCACTAAAGATAGAAGCTTTTGGAGACATTATTTGTATAGCACAAAGTGTATTATATACACTTATCACAAAAGCCTCCAATATATATATAATAAAAAAGATTTAAATATGATGCAACACCGATGGATGGAAACTCATTATGAATACAAAATTCGTTATCATCCCAGAAAGACTAACGTCATGGATGATGCTCTTAGCCAAAAAGAAAGAGATAAGCTAACTAAGGTTCATGCTAAAGGACACGGGTTATGGATTAACTTGATTGAACAAATTTTCAATGCCCAAAAGCAAATGCTAATGGAAGTATATACTTTAACAGTAGATCTAGGTAGTACTATGGATTAGTTAAGCACTTAGATCGGTTGAACTTTTAAGATTTAATAATAAAATTTGGATCCCTAATTTTGAAAGACTCAGAGATTTGATTCTAGAAGAATCACATAGTACTAAGTATTACGCGCACCCTAGTAGGGATAAGACGTACCAGAATTTGAATAAAAAATTGTCAATGGATTGGTCTAAAGAAATCGATTTGCCATCCAAATAGTTAAATGTCTGGCATATTCACCAATTAAGGATAAACGTCAGAAACCGTCAGGTATATTACAACAATTGGAAATATCCAAATGGAAATGGGAATTGGTAACCATGAATTTATCACCAAACTACCTGAAACAAATCGTGGCAATGACACGATTTGACTCATAGTCAATAGATTGACTAAATCGGCACATTCCTTGCGAATTAAATAAACTTTTAGTCGAGAAAAGTTAGCTAAGTCATACCTTCACAACATGGTACCTATATATAGAAGTACCAATACAAATAGTATCAGACATAGACAACCGATATACACTCCATTTGTGGAGAAACTCTCAACAAGCTTTAAATACTTATTTAAAATATAGTACAACTTACTATCCACAGGATGGTCAAAATAAGCATAAAAATTAGACATCAGAAGACATGCTTAGAGCATGCGTTATTAACTTAAGTAGTAGTTGGAATGACCACCTACAATTGATCAAATTCTTCTACATTGATAAGTTTCCACACTATTAAAAAACCACACCGTTTAAGGCTTTATATGGAAGAAAGTGTAAGACCCTCGTATATTGGGCAGAAATAGGAGAAAATCAAATAACAGGGCCTGAGATTGTGCTTGAAATCACGGATAAGATTATACGAATACGTGATAAACTAAGGAATGCCCAAGATAGGCAAAAAGGGTTATGTTGATATGAAAAGAAAACCTCTTAAATTCCAAATTGGTAATAGAGTTATGTTAAATAACACAGTGGAAAGGTGTTATGAAATTTGAAAAGAAGGGCAAATTAAGCCCTCAATACATTGAACCATTTGAAATAACCGAATGTATTAGTTCTATAAACTTATAAGTTGAAATTATTTGTTGTATTGCGTATTCCAATATAAGTAATGCTTGGTCGACAAATCCTCTAGAAATGCCTCACGATGATGTGCAAATAGACAAGCAAATTCATTTATATTTAAAGACCTTTGTCGATCAAGGATCGACAAGTTAAAAAGCAATCTTTTAAGGGGGTGAGGATGTAACACCCCGATATTTAGATCGAATCCTAGCGTGACACGTGTCTAAAAAATATCTCCATATAATTCAGATATGTTGAAGGAGAGGGGTTATAATGATAATAAGGGCAAAGATTTAAAGTTGAGGGGCTAAATCTACCAAAAACCAAAAATTTTGGTTTTTGAAGGTCCTTACAGACCGTAACCATAACCCCGTGCGGTCTGCAAGGGATGCGCTAATAGCAGACTAATTGCTCGCAGCAGCCGTGCTGCATATTATGCCACCTGTCACAATTTTGACACCTTTTAACCTCCTTCTAACACATGTCCTGCCACTAATCAACTCCTAAGCACACCTAAGAACACTTGTAACCTTCTCCACACTCCTTGATTAATATAAATAGGCATGAAAGTTGCACTTATTCTTCACACCATTCATCTCTTCTCCTAAACACTTGTGGAGCTTGCTTCTATTATTGGAAGCCTCCTTTATGAAGTTCTTATCTTCCTTCTAAAACTAGAAAGTGTTCTTTCTAGTCTATTTCAGTTTATTGGCTAGTTATTATCTGAAAGTCAAGAAACTTGACTTTTGCCTTGACTTTCGGTTATGACCATTTCGGTCGAGTCAAAGACAAAGCAAGTTGACTTAATCTAGTGGAACTGAGCATATTGTAAAGTTACCTAGTCGAAGTCAAAGACTTACATACGAACCGTTAACATTCTAACGGATAATATTTCTGTTCAACGTATCCTTGGATTTGTTAAAATTATATCAAATACGGTATAAAATCAACCCTTATATGTAATAATGTTGGAAAAAGTGTATTTTTTTTGTATACTTTTGATTTTCAGGATTAAAAGAGCTTAAATGTACAAAAGGAACACATTAACGCTAAAAACCAACATGAATAAAAAAGATGCGAAGTTGATACATCATACCGACCCTCCGAGCTTCACCCTAAGACCAAAAACAACGATTCAAAAGACAAGCACGGGGTCATGCCCCACTTCAGATTCCAAGTAGAACAAGACAAACAAAAGTAGACAAAAGACACGGGGCCGTGGTCAACTCCCATATATGCAAAATCTTGGATAGTACAGCAAGTACAAGGGCCACGGAGTCGTGTCGTTGACACATGGAGCCGGGTGAGCATACGGACTGACACAACTCATTAAATGAAAAAAGAAAAAAAGGAGACGGCAACAAGTGTACATTTTTACAATGGACTCTTACCACACACAGGGCAAATCCTTGATTCTAACTCCGGGGGACTCCTTGGAAATCGGCGACCCGACGAAATTTACAACCAAATTGAGGAAATTGCTCAAAATAGTTTCAATGGCACACTCCTAGGGGATCAAAATCAATATCCTCGTGTGCCTATAAAGTGGATGAAGCCACCTCTTTATAAGCCCAAATCAAAGCTTTAACTACGAAAATAAAGAAGCTTGAATTAACGAAAACGACTTCGGTTATGGCTTGTGAAGGGTGTAGCAGACCACATGAAAACTGGAGTTGTATAAAGATATGAAAAACCAAACGGGAGTAGCAAACTGCCTCGATAACTGTCCACGACCACCGGGAGCCACAAGCAACACCTACAACCCCGATTGGCGAAATCAACCCAACTTTAGTTGGAGGGAATCAGGAGGTAGCAACCAACAAAATCAAAATCAACGTCCCAACTTTCAACAACAACCCTGCAATGAGCAACAAGGTTACCCAAAAAAACAACAAGGAGGAAGAGAAAGACTTGAGGACCTCATCACTCGTCTTTTCTCCAAATCCGATAAACGTTACTCGGAGAGGTTCCTATAAACCGAAGCTGAAATTAGGAACCAACGGGTTAGTATACAAAACATTGAAAAACAAGTAAGCCAACTCGCCCAAAGTTTTTTCCGAAAGACCACAAGGTGCCTTGCCCAGTAATACTTGAACCAAACCCAAAAGCCCAAGTAAACGTCATTAATTTAAGAAACTGGAGGGTAGTGCCCGGTAATGAAACTGCTTCACCTCAAAACACTCAACAAACTAACCAACCCACAAACACACCCTTAACCAATAACCAAGAATATACTCAACCACAAAACAACTAACCAACCAAATCACCACTGGTACCCTACCCCGGCCGTTTACTTCGCCAAAAGATCGACAAGCAATTCACCATGTTCATAAACTTGCTAAAACAACTTCACATCAACCTTCCTTTTGTTAAAGTCCTAACGCAAAGGCCAAAATACTCCAAATTCATGAGAGACTTCCTCACTCAACCTAAGTGAAGAATGCTCGGCGGCACTCCTCAACAAACTTCCTCAAAAGAAGATTGATCCGAGAAGCTTCACCATTCCTTGCTCCATTGGAGGATCGCCAATAAGCAATGCGCTTGCCGACTTAGGGACTAGCATTAACCTAATGGCCGCCTCCATGTTCAGATGACTCGGAATAGGGAAGCCACATACTCTACAAGGATGAGCATCCAACTTGCGATAGATCGGTAAAATACCCTCAAGGTGTCGTTGTCAAAATCCATTGGTAAAGGTTGGGGAATTTGTTTTCCCAGCCGACTTTGTAATCCTTGATATGGAAGAGGACACTGAAATCCCACTCATATTAGGAAGACCATTCCTTGCCACCGCACGGGCCATGGTGGATATAAGTGACGGAAGGGTAACGTAGAGGGTTGGCGAAAAGGATGAAGCCACCTCTTTACAAGCCCAAACCAAAGCTTTAACTACAAAAATAAAGAAGCTTGTAATAACGAAAATGGATTCAGTTATGGCTTGTGAAGGGTGTGGCAAACCACATGAGAACTGGAGTTGTATGAAAGATATGGAAAACCAAACGGAAGTGGTAAACTACCTCGATAACTGTCCATGACCACAGGGAGCCACAAGCAACACCTACAACCTGAGTGGCGAAATCAAAGCAACTTTAGTTGGAGGGAATCGGGAGGTAGCAACCAACAAAATCAAAATCAACGTTCCAACTTTTAACAACAACCCTGCAATGAGCAACAAGGTCAACAAGGTTACCCACAATAACAACAAAGAGGAAGAGAAAGACTTGAGGACCTCATCACTCGTCTTTTATCCGAAACCGATAAACGGTACTCGGAAAGGTTCCTATAAAACGAAGCCAAAATTAGGAACCAACGGGCTAGTATACAAAACATTGAAAAACAAGTAAGCCAACTCGCCCAAAATTTTTCCGAAAGACCAGAAGGAGCCTTGCCTAGTAATACTAAACCAAACCCAAAAGCCCAAGTAAACGTCATTAATTTAAGAAACCAGAGGGTAGGGCCCGATAATGAAACTACTTCACCTCAAAACACTCAACAAACTAACCAACCCAAACACGCCCTTAACCAATAACCAAGAAAGTACTCAACCCCAAAACACCAAACCAACCAAATCACCACTGGTACCCGACGAGCAATTCACCAAGTTCGTAAGCTGTCTAAAACAACTTTACATCAACCTTTCTTTTATTGAAGTCCTAACGCAAATGCGAAAATACTCCAAATTCATGAGAGACTTCCTCACTCATAAAAGAAAGATAATTCAACAAGTCAACCTAAGTGAAGAATGTTCGGCGGCACTCCTCAACAAACTCCCTCAAAAAAGATTGATAAGCTTCACCATTCCTTGCTCCATTGGAGGATCGCCAATAAGCAATGCGCTTTCCGACTTAGGGGTTAGCATTAACCTAATGCCCGCCTCGATGTTCAAATGTCTCGGACTATGGAAGCCACATCCTACAAGGATAGACATCCAACTTGTGGATAAATAGTAAAATACCCTCAAGGTGTCGTTGAAAATATATTGGTGAAGGTTGGGGAAGTTGTTTTCCCAGCCGACTTTGTAATCCTTGATATGGAAGAGGACATCGAAATCCCACTCATATTAGGAAGACCATTCCTTGCCACCGCACGGGCCATAGTAGATATGAGTGGGACAAGGAAATGAAGTTTGGAGCGACAAGGAAATGAAGTTTGAAGTGGGACAACACGTAGAAAATGATCCAGCCAACTACATCAAACCAATAGACTCGAGCTTGGACTACGCCCTCATCCGGTGCAACTTGGGGTGCAAGTCATCCCACTCTGGTAACATTTGACCGACTTTGGGTCTAGCCAAGGACCATCATAAACGTGGCGCACCATGGAGGCATTCCAAGGACTATTCAATAATAAAGTAGTTTACTTAAACATAAGTTTTTCAATTTTAAAAGTATGGCTTCCTTTTGAAAAGAATAATTGTGTTTAAGATTTAGTTTAAGCTACTAGTTAATGCTTTTATTTTCAAGTTTTCTATTTGTGGGAATAAGATACACTCAAAAGGAGATGGGAGCTAGCCAAAGGACGTTGAAACAGAATCCCATGCATGTAAAAAGAAGTCCCCCGACTCAAAATCTTCATTACAGTGAGTGTAGCACGGGGCCGTGTAAGGTAAGCACGCCCTTGTGCCTCAAGTCTGTAGAAAACAATTTTGTCTCTTGAGCTGTTACACAAGGTCGTGTCTCTTAGGCATGCCCTTGTGCCCGTCATTTGGAAAAATTTTCATTAATGTCACTTTTTACACGGGGTCATGTCTACATGGCATGCCCCCCGTGTCTGCCTTCTAAAATTTACACAGAAACCATGATACTGCACTTTTTACACGAGGCCATGCCCACCTGGCACACCCCGTGCCAAGTGTCTGATTTTTGAAAAACAAAATTACTGTTTTTAACCCACATTTACACATTTAATCAAATTTAACCCATTGAGGACAATGTGTAATTTAAGTGTGTATGTGTGTGGGGGGGGGACTTGAATTTGTTCGTCCTAAAACAAGCCTTACACAATACTCTACTTGAAATCGCTAAAAGACCCCAAATCTTCTTCAAAATATTCTTTTTAGGTTAATTTGTCTTGTTCTCGGTTTAAGTTAGAAAACCAAGTTCTAAAAATTTTGTTTTTACAAGTTTACATCCGATAGTGCCGTGATAAAAAGGACCATATAGAAAAAGTTATAAAAAGGCATGACAATCAGTTAAAATTTGATTTAATATATATTTTCGCACTTTTTACCCTTTTCTACAAAGCGTGAGTTTTGAGCCTTTACCGAGCATTCAATATCATATCTTTACTAAATGCTCACTTTTCATTTCTTGTGTGATAGTCCGTATGATTCTTACAAATCTAGAACTTGACAAGACAATAAATTTCCGGTCCTTACTAACTAACCCAAGTAAGTAAATGATTAAGGCATTAGGACTATAAATCATTTTTTGTTGCAACCTTATTTTCTCGTTCTATCTCCCAGCAAACAAAAATCACTTAGTTAACCCCTTTGAGCCTAAGCCTTTCGTTTCAAAATATGCAAAATGCAAATTTTACATAAATCACCCATCACCCGAAACCTTTTTATTTTTACACCCTTTATTTTAGTAAAAGTCGACTCTTTTGAAAAATATAAAATATGTGACTTGATCTCTCTTGTGAATATTATATTAAAAAAATTCTCTTTAGTTGCTTAAAATAAAATAAGCAAATTTATTGCTTATAAGCCTTTAGTCTATTCCTAAGTCACAAATGTTCAAAAGAAAACTGACATTTTACGCCTTTAGCCACTTTTCAAATAAAATGCCCTACCCCTAGCCAAAACCTACCCTTTTTAAAGCCCTCTTGATATTTACGAATATTATGTCAAAAAATGAGGAGGTTTGATTACTTGTCAAGCATATGGTAGGAGTAAGTTCCATATCGGGACCGAATGTTTCACTTCTACATCTTCGGCCGAGTGTTAAGCGGTCACTTGCGAGGTGTGTGAATTTGTATATAGCTTAATGAAATTTTAAAAGGCAAAGTTATGCCTAAAAATAATTATTTTTCTTGAAAAAGAGTTCTATATAAATCATGTCGAATAAGGTTGTAAATAAAATAAAAACAAGAATAAAAAGAACTTAGATTCCTGACTCTCTAAAACAAGACCCAAAAACTTCTTCTCTACCTACTTCATTTAGGTGTATAAGCAATATTAAATAGTTTTGCTTGAGTACAAGCAAAGATTTAGTGTGGGTATATATGATATCCACCAAATGCAACATATAAATTTTATCAAATACGGTATAAAATCAACTATTTATGTTCTAATGTTGGAAAAAGTGTGTTTCTTCGTATACTTTTGATTTTCAGGATTAAAAGAGCTTAAATGTACAAAAGAATCAAATAAATGGCAAAAAACCAACATGAATACTAAAGAAGGGAAGTTGATACATCATACCGACCCTCCGAGCTTCACTCCAAAACCAAAAACAACGAATCAGAAGACAAGCACGGGCCCGTGCCACCAAGGCATGGGGTCGTGCCCCACTCAAGATTCCAAGAAGAACAAGACAAACAGAAGCAGACAAGAGACACGGAGTCGTGTCCATGGACCCAAGCCGTGGCCAACTCTCAGATATGCAAAATCTTAGATAGTACAGCAAGTACAAGGGCCACGGGTCCGTGCCGTTGACACACGGGGCTGTGTGAGCATACGGACTAACACAACTTATTAAATGAAGACAGAGAAAAAGGATACACGGGGTCGTGCCCTCCGGGCACTGGCCGTGTGAACAGTCTGTTTCCAGGTATAAATAGGGGTGCTTGGTTCAATTGCAATCCATCCCTTGACAAACTACTTCTCTCACACCTGCCACAAAATACACAATTCACACAATCAAAAATATTCAATCACTCAATCCAGCAAACATGTTATTTGTTATGCTTAGGTTATTCATGCTAGAAAACTTTCATGCACTCTATTTGTCATTAATTTAGCTAGCCCATCTTAACAATTCTAGCGCTAAAGGAGTAGCACACCGTCCGTCGGGGTATTGTTAAGTTATTCATACTTTACGGTCTCGATCACTTCGCTGTCGAGGGACGCACATTATACTTTACAGTCTCGTTCACTTCGGTGATGAGGTATGCACATTATTCTAGGGGACACTCGGGTTTGACCTATAATTATGCATGCTAGCTTCAACTTAGTATATAAATTGCCATGTTGGATTTTAGACAATCTTTTTTACTTATGCTACGTACTCAAACTTGTATACTCGTCAACTTTTTGTTGATTTTATTACATGTTGCAGGAAACTAGTCGATGACGATTGAAGAAATGTACATAGGGTGGATTAGAAACACACCTAGACTTTAATTTATGTATTTTGATTCATATTGTTACGCTTATTTGCTATATTTTGTATATCCCTTTTCAAAACAATGTGCTTCACTTTAGTGTGAATGAAATTTGAATTATTTAATTATTGTCACAATTAGCAAGTTATGATGTCTTGAGCAATTATGTTTTCGTCTCACTCCGATATTTTCGTCATCGGTTGGGGTGTGACAAAATTATTCATGGCATTCAAACTCCAAATAATGGCCTAATGTTGATGCATTTTCTATATGCGGACGATGCTATAATGCTAGGGGAATGGTCTAAGGAAAAAATTTATGAAGATGGTGAGGATTCTTCGGATTTTCCACGTATGTTTCGGGTTAAATTAAATATCGCTAAGTCGAACTTATATGGTATTGAAGTTGGAGGTTTGGAAGTTGAAGAAAAGGCTTTGTTGGTTAGGTGTAAAGCGGGTTCAATTCCATTTATGTATTTGGGTCTTGTGGTTGGGACGAATATGAACCGAATTGGGAATTGGAGGCCGGTGCATGATGTATTCGAAAGCCGGTCTCGACAAGGAAGGCGAATACTCTTATCTATCGATGGTAGGCTTACCCTCGTCAGACGGTGTTGGAAGGTTTGCCGATATACTACTTTTCTTTATATAAAGCGTCGTGTAAGGTGATTAAAGATCTCGAAGGTATGATAAAGAGATTTTTTTGGGGAGGGTCAAATGATCACCACAAAATCCATTGGGTGGCGTGGATTCGGGTCTCCGTTAATAAACAAGAGGGTGGTTTAGGGTTTGTAAGCTGAACCGCATAAACACTACCCTTCTAGTTAAGTGGAGATAGCGGTGCAAATCAGAAAGGAACAACCTGTGGATAAATGTGAACCGCATAATAATGCCCATGATGATCCACATAAAAAAAATCTTCTCAAACGTAACTACATGAGCCAGCAGAGGCTACGATGCTATGTTGACTTGGGAGTATCCTACGCTGCTTACAGACCAGCTTCATCGGTTTGATTTAGCAAGCTCCAAGCCTAATTCCCCTTACTCGTCTTCATCAACAACAACCTGTACACGTAATGACCGTCCTTGCCTAGAGCTTAACAATCCATTATCGAACTTGAATACCTAGAATAATCATAACATCCACGATTACTAGCACATCAAATCATTGATTATCTTAGAAATTTACCCATGTACTCGGTTCATAAGCTTATTCCCAGATTATATATTACACCCATAAACAAATAATATTCAATTCTTATGGTTCACATAACCAAACTATTCAACCCATATCATTAATCGTTCGAAAACCCATTATATTCAGAAACAGTACCATTCAGTCAATTATATACCAAAGTAACAAATTACAAACAAGTGGCAGGTAAACGGGCAACAAGTTGCGCCGCAACCCCCTTTTGAATTGCAAAACCAATCCTACTAAAGACGAAACGGCCCTTAAAGGTTGAAAGATTACTATTCACAACCTGTTGGACCCTGTTTAGAAATTCCACAGCCTCTGGGGCTAGGGACCCAAATGTATCAAAAGCGAATGGGATAAACACGTGTTGATTCTCTAAACAAGCCTTCTCGTGTTTAGCGACCTTGCCTGATTCCGCCTTTAACGCAGCCTGGCCAGCAACAAACTCATTATCCCTGAGTCCAATAAGAGGGGACACTCCTGTAAGGTCCACACAAGCGTGTTTTACCTTCCAGCGTTGTTGGTTTAGGCTTTTTATTTGTAATACATCGCCGTCTACACCACTATGGAGAACCGCCACCACCAGCCCCAACTAGTTGTTTTGTCGGAAATCTTCCACGGCTCCGCCAACACCAGACCAACACTTCAGCCCGACCATCCAAGGCCACCTATCAGACCCGAAATCTTTGATTGCTCATGTATAGTAGATCAACTTCACCACAAGCAGCCAAAACTAACCACCAGTACCCAACAAATTGACTGCTGATGCCACTAAATCGGCCATTCCTTGGTCGATTACTCTCTTCAGACTGTGTCGTCTCCTGCTGCACCAACAGCACCGATAATCATCACCAATCGGAACCCCTATGCAGAAGAACACCACCCCAGATTGTTAACAAGAACCATCTCCTAGTCGCTACGATGGTCACCACTATCCTTGCACATCACCAATCGGGATTCTGATCTGAACCATCTGCATGTCGACTTTTCAACCGGAAATCATCTACACATAATCGATTTCATACAACCAAAGTACGCTCATCGCAACCTGGTACCGAGAACCGAATCTTCTCAGAATTTAAACGAAATCACCACCAATAGCTTACCAAAATCACCACCATAGTTGTCGATCCTTGTTTAGAAGAGAAACTGATCATCGTCGGCAGTCAATTACCCTGCCAACTTTTATTCACAAATGGAAAATGTGGTGAACCTCAATAATCATCGAACACTCATTTTAAGTATTTGTTAGAATAGAGGTATTGACTAATAGCCCCTTCATCTTTTCACAATTACAAGTCTAGCATACCACATTTTATTAGTGCTAAACCTTCCATAGTTAGTTAATAATCATACTTGATTAAAGTACTTGGTAATAATACGTCTCCTCATTAATTACAATTAAATTATATACTGACTTTCAAAATTCGGATGTTTCAACTTCTAGCCAAAGGAGAGGATCACAGTATTAACTATGCTTTTATTGGTGTAGATGGATCCCAAATAAATGCAACTAGGGTCGAAGTTATCCGTGCGTTGCGCAGAGACGTAGTTGGAATTCAGAACGCGTAGCACACCGTGACAACCGATAAAAATTTGTAAAATTAATTAAAATGATATATTAATGCGTTATGCTATTTGTGTCATAACTTGGCTCTCAACATCAAAATAATAACAAAAGGTAAAACGATATAGTAAATAACAAAGGTAGAAATTAGGTAAACGAAAATGAAAATGATAGAAACTTGGTCGGTTTCAGCGCGCTCGTTATATCAAAGAAAAAAAGTTAAAAAATATGTTCAAAATAGTATCGGTGTGTTCGTTAAAAAAATATTACACTAAAAAAAACCTGTCACACTTGTTATAGCAAAGAAAAAGAAAAATTAAAAAATATATCTTAAACGGTATTAAGGTGTTCGTTAAAAAACTATTTAGTGGTAGAAAAGTAATTTATTTAAGTAAAAGAAAAAAACAATACAATCGTTAAACTACATAAGTTGTAAATGAAAAAGTTTACATTAAATGACGAAATAGAATAAAGGATAAAAAAATTCATAAACTTGTAAAAGATGCATTAAATGTAGTACAACACTATTCATCTTATATTCTTTTATATTATATATAATATTTTCGCTTAGAAGGCGGAAATGGGGAGAATTCCTACAGCTATAGCACCAAGGAACAAGAACATTTTCGTGGAAGATTTAAGTTGTCTGTGTGTGGTTGCGGAGAGGAATTGGTTGACCATCTTTTCACTAATTGTACAACGGCGACATTGTTGTGGAATCATATTAGTAGGTGGTGTCGGATAGCTAACATCATCGCTTTCTGTTTCAGGATTGACTTGAATTGCCACAATTTTTTGGGTTTAAAAGATCTAGAAAAGGACGCTCTCCATAGTATTATTATCACAAGTTGCTGGTGCGTAAGGAATGCAAGAACCAATGAAATTTTGGAATGCAAGAACCAATGGAAATTCGAGAATATGCAAGTTCGAGTCAAAAAGATTATAGCTGAGGTAAAATCGTTAGGTGTCCCATGGTATAGTTCTAGATCTAAGTTTAAAACGATTACATGGGATCAGTGGTGTATATTTGTAATTATGTAAGATTTGTTTGTGTGCGGCCTCCCGGTTTTCAGGTCTGCATTTTTTTATTGAAGTATACCGTTCAAAAAAAAGGCGACCCATCATAGCACTTTTTTTATTCTCGGTAAGGAAGCTCTCCATAGACATTCAACAAACCTGTAGAATGGGCAACGGCATTTTTCATGCCAATGAATTGCCAATAATGGTTCGGAGCTTTCACATATTTTGCTTCACTAATGATATGGGGGAACGTTCTTATGCGAATTGTTTAAATCTCGCAGTTTCTGTTTATCCTCGGGTCTCAAAAATTGTTTTTTTTTTGGAAGAGCGAGTTATAAGGGGTCGAAATTCATGGAGACAATACATAAAATCAAACATGGGACAACTTCTTCATTGCTAAGTGGGAACATTTGCCTTCGAATTTGGTAGGTTCGAATATGAACCTCGCAAAGAATCAGAAATCGTTAATTGCTAAATTCGAATGAAACTCTATCAGTAGAAATCAAATTCACTTTGACTTGGTGGAAAGCAGACTCTTTTCAAAGCAACACTTTGGTAGACTACCTAACTAAGTTTTATCTCTTTTCAAAGACCTTTGCAAGTCATCAAAAAACTTGAAGGCTTGAGATAGAACTTTCACCTTTTCAACTCAAAAAAGGGATATATGAGTGACAGGCTACTATGGTCAAATTTCACTTTGACAAAACACCCCTCTGCCCAACAAGTTAAATTTCACTTTTTCAACTAAAGAAACTACAGAAATTTAACCAAAAAGCAAAAACTCATTTCATGAGTAACAAACACAAAAACATCTATAAAAGTACCTTCCAAAAGGGCTGGCAAGAAACCATTATTCACAAACCCCTGTGTATCATATATGTATCTTATCATCATCCTCGTTCGCTACTTATCTACCATATCTCTAAAACGAACCATAGAAGTACCCGACTGCCACTTACCTTTCCCCCTGTTATCCTCATCTGGCGGTGAAAATGCAAGCGAGAGTGATAAAGACGCCACGTCGTTGTCATCATCATCCTCATCCGTTTTCGGCATTATGTTATCATCATCTCCACCTAAATATGCAACATCTTCATTTAAATCCAAAGTGAACACGGGTTCTTTTTGTTGGGCCTTTCCTCTTTCTATAGGAAAGAAATATCTTTCACCATTACTGTTTCCCGCATCGGTCTTCCCAATATCTAAAACACTATTTTGTCCATTGAAATCACTCTTTTGCTTCTTGCTAAAGTTTCCCTCTTCTGCCATCCGACCACTCACATCACGCCATGTGTTCATTTGACTTGTATCATCAAAGTCAACATCATCTGAAAGATCAATAAATGGACGTTTTTTGGGCTCGTTTTGCAAATGGATTTCTGGGACTATCTCTTTGCTACTAGCTGGAACTACAACACTATCGGTAGCTTTTATATCTGAAGGGTTTTGCAACTTTGAGTTGACTTTTGACTCCAAATCCACATGGTTATCCTGTAGGGAAAAAAAATCCTATAAATAATTCATCTTAAAACATGCAGATATGAAAGCAGGGTTATTAAGATGGCAAAATGGACAGGTCAGACGGGTTACGTATAGGTCAAATGAAACAAAATGGACAGGTCAGACGGGTTACGTATAGGTCAAATGAATCATTGTATGTATGAGTCATCACGTTGGCCATAAACACTTCCTGTCCAAAAGATATAAATTCTTAATAAACATTGATCCATCTCCTTTTAAGCTATTTTTAGCACGACTGGGGTCGACCTGAAACACTTTTGTCCAAACAAAAACCAGTTCTTGAAAAAATAGTGTCAAATATGATGTGGATGGTTTTATGAATTAAAAAGGTACGGCAGAACCCGATCATAGGGCTGTAAACGAACATTACGTTCAGCAAACAGCTCGTGAACCGTTCGGCGGGAAGTTCGTTTAGTTAATGAATGAACACGGACAAGAAATTCCGTTCGTTAAGTTAAACAAACGAACATGAACATAGGTTGCGTTCGTTCGTTTATGTTCGTGAACGTTCGGTATTGTGTTCATTTATGTTCGCTCGTTTATGTTCATTTGTGTTTGTTCATTTAAAGGTTTTTATATGTTGTATTTTTGTTTTATTGTTTTTAAATTTTAAAAATTTGAAACTCCAGTTATACTATATGCCTCCCTTAACATCCCTAATTTGACTATTCCAATTTCAACTTGTGTTAAAGCATGACTTAATTTTGTGTTAATCATGTTTCTGATAATTATGTCAAATGTGTTCGGAAAATTATGTTAAATGTTTATTTTTTGGTGGATTCTTCTTTAATCTTAGTGATGAAAAATGCAGATTTTATTCTAAAATGAATATATGTTGTGTTCATTTATGTTCATGAACATTTGCTTGAGTTCATTTGTGTTTGGTAAGTGTTCATGAACACATTCATTTCCTTAATGAACAAACACGAACAAGAAATCTCGTTCGGTAAGAGTTCGTGAACAGGGTCATTCCTTAATAAACAAACACGAACAACTCGTTCGGTTTGTTTACAGCCCTACCGTTGCTAGCTTTATTGTATGTGAACTAATTTTTTTTCTAACAAACGAATAATACCTTTTCAATAGATCCAGTCAAACTTGCATTCTCAGCCAATGGTATTTTATCAATGGAGATTGAGGAAACGGATTGAGGAGCACAACTTTTTGCTGGATTATTAGGAATTTGATTCAGCCCGATCAAACTTGCGTTCTCCGCCAATGGTACTTTATCAGTTGAGATCGAGGAAACAGATTGAGGAACAGGAACACAACTTTTGTCTGGATTATTAAGAATCTGATTCGAAGGATTCTTTTTCTTTCCTCTGAACACACCCCAAAGGAAGAACAACATATTCCAACCTATAAATAAAGGATATGGCAAATGTAAGTCACATGCATATACACATGTATAAGTAGTTATTTATTACAAAAGGTAGGTGTTTCTTCTTACGGTTGGACTTTTCTGGAAGCTGATTGGATGGAAATATTAGAAGTTCAACCCCATTGATACTTCCGATAAGAGCTAAATCACCCTTTATCATGTCATCCAATAGAACTTGGTAGCTTTTCTCATAGCTGGGTCATAAGGATAGAAATAAAACATCAAACACAAATCAAGCTTACATGTACAGCTAGCCAAACATAATCTTCCGGTAGCTTCTAACCAATTGAATCAGATAGATTTAAGCTATTTTTTATTGAGTAAAATGCCATTTTCGTCCCTGAGATTTGGCGAGTTTTGCAACTTTCCTCCAAAGGTTTGTTTTTCCACATCCAAAAGGTTTGTTTTTCCACATCCAAAAGGTTTGAAATCTTACCATCTTCATCCGGCTCGTTAACTCCATTTTTCTTCGTTAAGTATGGGGTATTTCCGTCTTTTTGTTAACTTAAAGGCAATTCTGTCTTTTTCACTTTATGTAAAAAGACCGAATACCTCTAAAAAAGACCGACTGGACCTTTTAAGTTAACAAAAGAGACAGAAATACCCCCTACTAGATGGAGGAAAATGGATGTAGTTAATGAGCCGGATAAAATTGGCAAGATTTCAAACTTTTTGGATCCAGATGTGGAAAAATAAACCTTTGAACGAAAGTCGCAAAACTGGCCAAACATCAGGGACGAAAATGGCATTTTACTCTTTTTTATTTCACACATAAAAAATAATGCGTAGCCTAGATCGACCAAGCATAACTACATATAGAGGATAAAATCTATTGTTACCTTTCAAGATCTTTAGCAAAGAAATATAGTGCAATATTGTCCTCTTTAACGCCACTGTTTTCAAACTGTGTGGGCCAGGCACTAACACGTGATACCCCATTTAAAAGAATTTTATGGGGAAATTTGTTCACAGCTTCAAAGACTCTAGGTGACGCACAAGTTGACAAATGAGCTTGTAAACCATCCCAAAATTCAGCCATTTTACCGCTTCTATTAATCTCAAAACTTCCCCTACAAAAACAAGCAATTTTGAGAACCCAATCCAAAGAAGAAGAAAAAACAAATGGAATGGAGAGTAAAATGCCACTTTCGGCCCTGAGGTTTGGCCAGTTTTGCGACTTTCGTCCAAAAGTTTGTTTTTTCCGCGTCTGAAACCATAAGGTTCGAAATCTTGCCATTTTGATCCGGCTCGTTAACTTCATTTATTTTCTCCGTTATGTCAGGCGTAATTTCGTCTTTTTTGTTAACTTAAAGGGCAGTGCGATCTTTTTCACTTTATTTACAAGCATTTAAAATACCCTTGATTGAATCCATTAGACCAAATTGCCCTTTAACTTAACAAAAAAAACAGGAATACCCCTGACTTAACAGAGAAAAATGGATGGAGTTAAAAGAGTCGGATGAAAATGGCAAGTTTTCAAACCTTTTGGATCCAGATGCGGAAAACCAAACCTTAGGACGAAAGTCGCAAAACTGGCCAAACCTCAAGGCCGAAATGGCATTTTACTCTAGAACAGAAGAAGAAACCATACTGCCAGATGCATTCATGATCGGGAATAGCTGAATTCTTTGACAGAGAAGACAATGCCACATCATTATAGTTGAAGAGTCCAGTTGTCGAATGCCTTCCTTCAGCAGGGAGTATCATGGGCGGCTTATGGTTGTTACCATTTGACTGTTTAGAATAATCAACACTAGAATTTCGTGAAACATGCCCATGCCAATCAGTTGGTGACACCTCAGCAGAAGTCAAGCTCCCTGCATTTCTTAAAACTGGTGCACGGTCAACAACGGCTGCTTCATTATTCACGGTAGGGACGGACAATTCATCAGGTTGTTGATCAGACGTTTTGTTCTTTCTATATATTCCGGGCTTTTTAAGCAATGCGGCTTCAATTGCGTCCTTTAACTTGTTCTCTCCGTTTTTCGCATCTTTTGAAATTTTCGTTTGTTTATTGTTCTGGCCAGAAACACCAGATGCGCTAGGGTTCACAGCCGTTGTGTTTTCCTTAACCACTTCAGCAAGATTAGTTGATTCTTTTGATGTCGCTTTTGATGAATTGTCAATAGGCTTATCTTCAACAGAACTGATAACTCCACTAGATGCAGTTCCAACCTTAGTGGGGGATGACGGTAACTGCTTGTCAAGTTGACCTAATAAAAATAAATAAAAAATACATTAACAAATATTTGAGCAAGCGTAATTTAATCTTTGTAGCTAGAGATGCATTCAGAACTATGACAATAAGCGGAAATGAACGTTTATCGTGCATATTCCCTAAATAATTATAATTACATAGTTTCATTTGCAAATATATTTTGACACAAAAGGGACAAAAAAAACGGAAATAAATATTTCCTTTTAACATAAGAATTAAAATCATCATATAACCATATAAGTAGACATACAATAATAATGATAAGATACAACAGCTTTAGGATCAAAACCCATAGCATAATATATGCAAGAGTAAACTGCCATTTTCGTCACTGATGTTTGGTCAGTTTTGCGACTCCCGTCCAAAAGTTTGTTTTTTCACATCTGGATCTAAAAGGTTTAAAATCCTGCCATTTTCATCTGGCTCGTTAATTTCATCCATTTTTCTCTCCGTTAAGTCAGTGGTATTTCCGTTGTTTTTGTTAACTTAAAGGGCAATTCAGTCCTTTTCGGGGGTATTCGATCTTTTTACATAAAGTGAAAGAGGCGAATTGCCCTTTAAGTTAGCAAAAAAAGACGGAAATACTCCTAACTTAACGAAGAAAAGTGGATAGAGTTAAAGAGCCAGATGAAAATGGCAAGATTTCAAACCTTTTGGATCAAGATGCGAAAAAACAAACCTTTGGATGAAAGTCACAAACCTGGCCTAACCTCAGGGACGAAAATGACATTTTACACTATATGTAAAGATAAAACTTATATAGTGTAAGGGGAGGGTTATCTTGAGAACGTTAAATATTGCGAGAACCATGAGAATAATGAGAAAACCAATCAAAACCAATTTTTTTAATACAAACCTCATTGTAATTAAAATACAACATCAAAAAAAGAATTTACAACATCAAATAATCCATGTATCCTCTCAAACCACTCTTATTTAATTTTTTTAGACATGTGTAAATACACCAAATTTACACGTGTAAATGGCAAATTTACACGTGTAAATTTTCTTTATTTACGAATACATGTAAATTTAAACGTGTAAGTTTAATTTCTAACATTGTACTCGAATAATAATGATAGGTGTAAAAACAATTTTGAATATGAATTGTTTTTGCCCAAGTTATCGTGGTTTTTTCATTCGTTCTCACGGTTCTCGCAATATTTAGCGTTTTCATTTAAACCCTCCCCTATAGTGTAATTTCTTCAATCGTATAGACGTATATTATATTTTCTTTGAAATACAGTGGCCTTTTTAACAGGCTTCAAACTGAAATATGTGAGTGTAACAAGTTACATGAGCGTAGGCCTTAAGGGGCCTTTTTTGCATCTCTATTTCATAAGTTGCATCCAATTTGAAGGAATTGAGAGCATACCTTGAGAAACAGAAGCTTCTGTACCAATATTAACCGAACGGTTGTTTGATTTTAATCCTGAAGTAATTTTACAGTCGCCCTTTGACACTTTTGCTTCAGAGTTGGAAACCGAATTAGTTTCACCACGAGATGATAATATCCTATCACTTTTTGGAGTCAAAGCCGCAGAACTGGAAGTATTTGACTTTACCGAACTAGTCCTTTCGAAGCTCCTTTCTTTTTTGTTTATTGGACTTCTAAGATCCTGAACATGAGCCGAATTTGGAGATAACATTTTAACTTTAGAACCACTTGGACCAAAACGCCCCCCCAAGTTTGTAGATCTAAATGACACGGATTTTGACATTTCTTTGGTGCTATTGTATCGTGAGAAGAACGTTCTTTTATTGATTTCTGCCTTTTGAGAACAGCTTCATCTACAAGTTTAGTTTTCGACTTTGCATTTGGGAAACTGAATGAGCTGGACTTGGAAAAAGCACCTGAAAGAGAAAATATTGGTTGACTATACAGTACCCGCAATTTATATAAGAAAATAGAGTAAAATGCCATTTTCGTCCCTAAAGTTTGACCGGTTTTGTGACTTTCGTTCAAAGGTTTGTTTTTCCGCATTGGGTCCAAAAGGTTTGAAATCTTGCCATTTTCATCCGGCTTGTTAACTCCATCCATTTTTCTCCGTTAAGTCAGGGGTATTTCTGTCTCTTTTGTTAACTTAAAAGTGTAATTCGGTCTTTTTCAGAGGTACGCAGTCTTTCTACATAAAGTGAAAAAGACCGACTTGCCCTTTAAGTTAACAAAAAAGACGGAAATACCGATGACTTAACGAAGAAAAATGGATGGAGTTAACGAGCCAGATGAAAATGGCAAGATTTCAATCTTTTTGGATCCAGATGCGAAGAAAAAAACAAAAATTTGGACGAAAGTTGCAAACTGGCCAAACCTCAGGGACGAAAATGGCATTTTACTCAAGAAAATATAATATCTTGATCTACATCGCACCCTCCCAAGACCCTACAAATAGCTTGTTATTTGTGGGATTTACTGGGTACATTTGTTTTTAAAATAATGTATATAGTAGAATAAATTATACACTGTCAAGTGTCTACAATGTTATTTTTCTTTCTTCTGAACACTCATTCCAAGACTGCAAGCCAAGCTAAACATATTTATGGAACGTAACAATCCGTCCCATTACCTTGTTTATTTAATCACCCAATGCATTCCAGCCAATCAAACAGACCTTAGAATAGGTTACATACCTCGTAAAGATTGTAAGCGTGGGCGTTTAGCAGGAGAATGTGACCCTTCTGTAGACTCACTACCAAAATGAGAATCAGAAGAAAACTGATGGCTCGGTTTCACTTTCCCACGCTCAACGTCTTTACTTGACCCTGTGATTTCAAGAGACGGTTTTTTAAAAGACAAAGAAGACTCTAATTCGTCTGCACGTCTTTTGCCAGATGCTTTCGCAGCTGCTGAATCAGAAGACTGATCTTTTTCAGCTGAAGCCTCGGTGCTATTTTTTTGTCGGTTTGTGATTTTAGTTTCCTCCATTTCACATTCCTCACATGACCAATCACCTTCGGGAACTTTATCTATCATTACTTTCATGCAATAGCTGGCAAAGGCAAAAAGTCCAAAAACTAACGATTTAACATCTTTATCAACACAAATAAATCCCACTAAAAAACGACAGATAAGACTTACGTGTGCTCAGCACCATCAGGGCACCTACAACATATAGCAAGTAAGTCCTCACGCCCTGCATCTCCACATATATCACACACTTTAACCTGTCATCAACAAATATTTTAGCAAATAAGGCGCGATTAGAGTAAAGTACATGGATGGTCCCTATGGTTTACCAAAATTTTGAATTTCGTCCCTAGCTTTCCAAAAGTACAAGAATGGTCCCTATGGTTTGCACTTTGTAACGCATTTAGTCCCCAGCCAACAAACCTAAAGGTTTTAGCATGTCCAAGTTAGGGACTAAATGCGTTACAAAGTGCAAGCCACAAAAACCATCCATGTACTTTTGGAAAAAGTTGGGGACTAAATGTGTTACAAAGTGAAAACCAAACCATTCATGTACTTTACTCGTCGATTATTTACATAACATACATTTTAACAATTCTGCAGAAAAAAGTAGGGTTAATACTCACATCATGCTCCACAACATCTGATTCATCGCTGCCATCAGTATGAAGACTTTGCGAAGACGTTTCTTCTTCCGGAGGTTTTAAATGTTCTTCATGTGGATCATCACCATCACTATCGGGTTCCACTTCTTTCTCTTGGCGTCGAATTGTTTCCTTTTGTTTTCCTACACTAACCTTTTTATTCGCATATTCATCAGATCTAAGTGAAGACTTTTCTGCATGGAGATGATTACATGACTCATCAAATTCATTATAGTTGCGTTATAATCAAGAAAAATGAAAAACGTGGTGTAACAAAGAATGTACCTTCATTGTTTCTTAACCGGTTATCATCATCAGCATCATCAGACATGTTTGCTCCATCATTGACCTTGTTTATAAGACTAGCCTTCATATTAACTTTACTTTTAGCATTTTCAGGTAAAGCATTGTAGCTTGAACTTGTACTCTCTGAGTTGCTTGTTTCACTAGTTGTTTTCTGTTTGTATTCACGTGTTTTATCCTTAACCAAAGTTTTAACACCGTTAAGTTTATCGGAAATTACATCAGCCTTTTTCATTGGATCTCGCTTAACATGCAAACAGGATGAATACAGATCAACACACAAGCCACAATTAGCAGTCTCTTATCTCCTCCATCAACTTGAAAAACACCTAAACATGCATTAACAACACAAGTAAACAAAAATCAGTTATACTATTATCCAAACAAGTAGAAATAACAGCATATTAACCAAATAGCAAAAACTGATGTATAAAGTAGGCCATGTATAATGCTTCCAATTTCAAGGCCTTATGCTAATAGGCCATGCATGACAATTAGAAAACATATCGCGCTTTAATAACAAGGATGTAGGCCATGCTAAAACACACTGAGGCACGTTTTTTAGGCAAAAATATAAACTTGAGGAGCACACCTCATGTACATGCCATACTTTTGTGCAGCAGGATGTAGTACAGCATGCTTTACAGGTTATACATGTAAGTAATTTATACACTAAAACACATATAAAGCTTTTTTGTGTCTAAGTATTGAGTAAATGATACTAGAAACCTATAAGAAACATGTAAAAGATTTATCATATAGGTTGTGCCTGGTGTTCGCAAAGCGAGCACTTGCGCTTCTCGAACCAAGCACGTTATACTGAAAGCGTCATTAGAGAACAAACAATGCAAACAGACTATTAGCATTAAAGGCATCATCAAAAGCTTCATGGATCACAAAAGTAGTAACACACCAAATCAGTAAGAGCATCATTTCAAGCAATAGTAATCTAAAACAATAAAACAAGCAAATGCATATTCCAACACACTTCAAAAACCTAAATTAACTCATCCATCAGTCTACCCCACACTCCTCCAAAAAACAACCTATACAAATCAAAAATCAATCAATAACAAGTTAATAACCCTACAATCAATCAATTAACCAGAAAAATCCAATCAACCAAAAGAAACACAACACAACACACGTCGAAAAACAGAACAGTAACAGTCGCATTATATAATTTATAAACCTCTTTAATCAACGGATCCTTCTATATATTTCAGCATCTGCAAACAACGGATCAAACACAAACAGTTTTCACCAATTCAAAACAACAATTTCACATCATGCTGTGTGTAAAACTAAAACATCATCAATCGGAGGATGTATACCCTAATATTTGTATATCTAATTTCACACGCAAACGAAGGTGCAAAAGAGTCAAATAAGAGGTACAATAATAAGGCGTTTGATAATGGAGATTTAGAAGAAATTAATGACGGAAGATAAAGGATTCTTACAGATTTGTGAAAGCGATGAATCTAGGGCTAAACTAGGGCTCGAAACGAAAATCACCACTCAGTGTTTGGTTGCTTTCAAGATAATTGTTTTCCCCAAATTTCACTGTTGAAATTCATTTCATTATTATTTATGGATGGTGTTTAATGTGACTTAAATACTATGGTTATATTCATAAATGTAAATGTGTATGTATTAACTATGATATATATATATATTTTTTTTGTTTTAGTGAAGTTTTATTTTTAGTATGTGTTTTTTTCTTAGAAAAAAAATGAAAATAATTAATAATGAGATGCAAAGTTGTTATCAGATGAAATTGTAATCTTTGAAAATAGTGAAGATTATTACATATTATCTTTTGTCCCAAGCGAAAAACGTTTGACTGAAAATGTAGATTTCTAGAAAATTGTGAAAAGTTATGAAATTGGATTTTTATGAAGGTTTTAATATTTAATTTTTTGGGTTATTCGGATTGGAGTATTTGAAATAAATAATAGTTATGCTAAAAAATAAATGGGGTAATAATAATTACTTAAGTTATTTGTAGTTTAATCACTATCAAACTAATCAATTTTTTTCTTACGTGTCTTAGGTGTTGTTGATCTTTATTTATTTAACTTAAAAAAAAACTCATGTAATAGTCATAATATAATTATTTGTTTTACCAAAATATTAATTTGAGTAAATGTTTTCTCTTTATTTGAAATGATGTTTTTTTTTATTTTGTAAATTATGAGGTGTAACGTAGTTATCAAATCATGCGAAAACACGTGACTGAAAATGTAGATTTTTAGAAAACTTAAATACTTTATTAAATAGTTCTTTTTTCATTATTATGAGGGTTTAAATAATAAATTTTTGTGTTATTAATGAGGGTTTACATAATAAATTTTTGTGTTATTCGAATCGAAATGTTTATAGGTTGATTAATTAAAAGTGGATGTGTATTTGAACTGGGACGTGTAATTCGGTTTGTGTTTGGGTCGATTCAAATAAACTGAATTTCGTAAAAAAAAGGTTAAATAATCAGACCATGTGTACTGATGAAGGAAGATAACGCCCCACCGTTGGGCATTATCCGTCACGTGGCGGTCCAGTCAGCAATAAGACATTATGGGACGTTTCTTTTTAAATGGGTGTAGTGGTATAATGTCTTATCCAATTATTACCCTATTATTATTTTATTGTTTTTTTAATTAAAAGTAATGAAGAAATGGGTGTAGTGGCATGATTGGCCATAAAAATCTCGATTCGGCGTTTAATTTGGAACGCCCCAATCCATTTTTGAAGAAAAACGCCCATGGGGGCGGTAGAGGGGCATTCTGATGCGGTTTTTTTTTTTTGGGAAAACACCAAAAAAATCCACTACGGGTATTCTCATGTATGTGTATATCTGTGTATATACTTCAAAAAAACATGAAAGGCATAAATCGAATTCGTTTGATTCAAAATTCAGAATTTCAAAAGTTAATTAGATAACATAGTTTCAAAACTATGTTAACTTTGTTTGGTTCAGAAAACGTTAAATCAAAAATTGAGTTTCAAAAAATTGTTTACATGCTAACTTGTTCTGAAAATTCGAAAACCATATTCAAAATTGCTTTAAACCATTGTCGTTTTTTCAGAGTTCGATTTGGATAAGGAAGACTCCTGTAGTCAAATTAGATTTAACCATTTCAATTTCTCTATCAAAATACTATAATTTAAAAAAAATACGGTCAATGTGTCCTATAACAATATATATTATATGTTAGGTTCATTACAAAGCACTAATTTTTGTAAAAACATGAAGAAGAAACCTAAATCGTTTATTTCTATACTAGCGGTTCGTAATTTTTATATTTTGTACTATTTAAACAAAACTATCCATACTATGTACATAAAAACCATAAAATTAATTTGTTTATATGTTTGTTTAGCTAACCTACACGTGTCTAGGTTGAATTAATAAATCCCTTCTGATTTTGGTAGTTTAAGGGTATAATTGTAATTTAACTAATAAAATCTAATTAAGGAATGAATGTCTGCAACCGATTTTTGGCAGTTATTTTAGGGAATTCGAATTTTAATTTGTTTTTGAATTTACTGATCATATTCGACACCATATCATAACGAAAATTTATTTATAGCATCTTGATCATTTTTTTCATTCACGGTTATGAGATTTACTGATCATCTTCGACACCATATACATTAACATCTCGATCGATGGATAACGATGAACCAGGTATGAAAATTTAGGGTGGCTTTTGTTTCTTTGTTCGATCGATGTCTACATTTTTTTGTTGATCGGTAACGAATACCCTTTTTTAATTATATATATTGTTCAAATTTTTTGTTTCAAACGATCGTGTTGGGTATGTGGGGTTTGAGGGTTAGAGAAAGTATGGTGTTGTTATGTTATGTTTGATAATGATAGTAGCATACGTATATGGTGTTTTATTTGTACATTGGTTTGTGAGATGTTATTTGTACGAGGTGTTTATTTTTCGAATGGTAGTTTTATTGTACAGACCATTTTGCGTGTTTTGATGTTTTTAAAAAATATGGTGTTATTTCTGTTATCGTTGATAATGATAGTAGCAGTCTTATATGGTGTTTAATTTCTACATTGGTGGTTGGGAGTGGGTTTGTTGCACATGTTATGTTCATATTATCATTGTTGTGTTTTATTCTTATATATGGTGTTTTGTTGAAAGGTGCATGGTGTTTTTTATACATATGGTGTTTTTATCGTATGGTGCTATGGGTTCTGGTGAATGGTGAATTTAATAGGTGTCTTCAACAAGTTAGGTGTGTTATGGTGTCTTTTTAATGGTTTAAGGGTATAATTGTAATTTACATAGTTGTTACGGTGTCTTTTTTAAGAGGGTTATGGTAAATGATGAATTCAATATGTGTCTTCAATGAGTTAGGGTGTGTTATGGTGTCTTTTTTAAGAGGGTTCTGGTGAACGATGAATTCAATAGGTGTCTTCAATGAATTAGGGTGTTTTTTATATATACAGTGTTTTTCATAGTATATGATTTGGATAGTGTTTTTTTTGTAGTTCTCTATTGTCCTAATTTTCGAACATCTGTAAATTGAATTTAATCAAGTTTGTTTTACTGTAAAATACAACGCATTGAATCGCAATACAATTAAAACACCATTGTATGAACATAGAAAAAACACCATGGACTAAAACATCCAAGCGAGATGTAATAGCAATAGAATCATTCTAAATTACGATTAAAGTTGTGATGGTTTTTTGAATTCGTATGGTTTTTTATACGAACTGTTCTGGAATAGCAATAGAATCATTTTAAATGTTAAAACACCACGACTGTATTATGATTAAATTCACGGTGTTTTTGGAATTTGTATGGTGTTTTATACCTGCAAAAATAAAATTATTACACATGTTAGAACACCATGGCTGTATTACGATTAAAGTTGTGGTTTTTTTGGAATTCGTATGGTGTTTTATACGAACTGATGATGAATCCTAAAATAAATGATGAAATGAATTCCTAAAATAACTGATGTCGGTTATAAGATTATATCTTTAATTAGATTTATTAGTAAATTACAATGATACCCTTAAACTACCAAAATAAAAAAAGGAACATGTGTCACCATCATAATCTTTCTTATCATTCTCACACTTTTAGTCCCTTTTATAGGATCCTCTACTTATATATATATATATATATATATGTGTGTGTGTGTGTGTGTGTGTGTGGTAGAGTTATTGTAAAAAGGGTGTGTTTTGTGAGCAGTGTAAGAAAGAATCTACACCCTTTGATTAAGTCTAATGGTTGAGATTATAATGGCAAAATTGTAAATAACGTTTACCCTTAAAATAATTTATTTTTTTAGATTAAGGATATAAAAGTAAATTTAACATTTTTAAATTCAAAAACCCACATGCAATGCATATGTAATTTCCCTCGTCTTTTTTAAACATCGATAACTTTTTATAGGTAACTTTTTTTAAAAAAAAATTACACCATAATAACGAGTGTTTTTTATCTTTCATATGAGTACCATATTGCTATACTTATATAAAACAAAATAGACAAAACACCATCGACTAAAACATCCGATCAAATATATATATATATATATATATATATATATATTGTGGTTCAACCTTTTTGTAAATGGATGATTTGGTTTGTTCCAAGTGTTCTCGCAAAACTGGTGTGTAATTTATATGATATTATATTGTATAGTGAAATGCTAAAAGCATGTAATAGGCTTGGTCATCATGATCTGCATGTCGTGTCAACATTTGAAAGGCATGATTAATGATTCGGGGATGTGAGACCATGTGCCACTTACCTTGGCATTCCTCATTGTAAGTTCATCCTGGTCGATTGTCATGTTAATGTATGAGAATTCTAAAGTCAAATGCCAAAAGCATGTAATAGGATTGGTTATCATGATCTGCATGTCGTGTCAATGTATAAGCATGAACTTCATACATAGCTATTAGCTCGACTTGAGAAAGGCATGACTAATGATTTAGGGATGTGACGCCTATTTTGGTTGACTTCTCAAGCATGTTAATGGTGCATTTTAGGAATCGTTCATCAAAACGAAGCGCCATACATCACAATATCACATATACTTACTCGATATAAATACACGTGACTTTGAGAAAAAGGTCTTAGACTTTTGAAGACGTAAAGAGACTTCCAGAGCATAAATTGGTAAGGCTCTAAACGAATGATCTGAGTATTTAATTCCTCTTAGTAATTATACCATGAATACATGTTATTTCTATTGATTAGATTTGAGTATTAGTCTAATAAGCTGTTAATCATTTATTTCATTTTATGTATTGTTAAATTTTGCTTTAATCGCACGAAGTAAGCTTAATGTTTATATGTTTTTATTTAACATTTAGTACTTCTTCAACTTGTGGTTGTTATGTCATTACAATCTATTCACTAACTTGGTGTTTAGATCGTTTATTCTTGATCATTTATGCAACAAAATGATTATTGTAGTATGTTGTAACTAATAGTCAAGACTAAGTTAATAACTAATCTCAATTGGCATATATACATGTACATGCAATGAGACACTTGGCTTTAAAGAATAATTTGCAACAAAAACGAGTAATACAATAGCTTAAAACTCTCCCAAGTACATGTAGTTGAAGAACCTCATTAAAGTAAACAATGTAATCATAAATAAAGTAGTAATGTTAATGATCATTGCACATTTACATGGCTAATGTGAAGTAATATAGTTTGGGTATATGGCAGGACCGGCAAAGCTAGTGAAAGAAGGCAAAGCTAGGGCTTTGGACCTCCAAGTTGTTGGGGCCCATTAAAGAAAAGGAAGAATGGTTGTTTCCTTTTTGATGTGGATACATCCACATTCGCAAGGCAAAGAAGATGTGGTGGGTGTTGTGTGAACGTGAAAATTTAGATGGGTGTTGAAATGACGCACTAGTCTTATGAGGAGAACCAAAAACCGAGTTACAATTAGTTTTATTTAAGTTCACAAAACATGTCAAAATTTGTAAAGGAGTTGCACATTTTGTATAAAGACTTTCACCCACTCATACCAATCTCATACATACCACCCCATTTTCTTTTGTTTCATTCTAAACTAAACATACTTAAAACGACTCTTAAACATCATCTTCAAACTCATGGGAGTGAACTACAACCATTCTTACATCGATCAAAACCCTACTTACAACCATTCTTACATCGATCAAAACCATACTTAGGGAGACGTTAGAAACCCTTATAATATATTTTTTAGCTCCAAAGTGGTGAAAATCTCAGTTCACAACTCTTTAATTTCCCTTGCACCCATCACTTCTTCATCAAAGAGCTATCCATTATGATACATCATATTCATTTTTTTGGAGCGGCAGACATCGTATTCATTTAGTCACATGTAGTCCAACTTATTATCTAATATGCCCTCTTGCTCACCAATCATTTATATTCTCATATGTTAAAACTTCGACCACTAAATTTGACCATATTTTAACTTCACATCGAAAAGTTACATACCTCAAAATAATGCAACTTATAATACTTCAGCAATATAAAATAAACAGACTGAAGTGCAATTCATCTCACTGAGGTTTAGTACAGATAAACTGCCCTCTGACTTCCTCTTTTTCAGTTTTTGTCCTCTGAAACTCTGACTTAGGTATTTCGCTACCACATGCCTCAACAGTTAGTCAACTGTTAATTTTAGGGGTAAGGATGTAATTTCATCCACAATCTTATTGAGCACATCTTATATCTCCCTTATCTTCTCTCCTTCACTCTCTGACACCCTCAACTAACACACAAAGTCATCTTCTTCCTCTTCGCTGCGTTCACATACATCAACAGATTCAATAGCAAATGGAGAATGAATAGATCATAAGTACGATTACAAGCCTCTATTGCACTTTCTTGATAATGTACCTTTTTATTTATCCACAATAGAATACTTGAAAAAGTTACATTCTAGATTTTTAGATGTTACAAAATAACATAGTAAACAACTTGTATTATTTGCACAAAATTATGAACGTCAGCTAAGGATGAGCAAATCGTACCGGACACGGTACCGAATTTCCCAAACCAAATATTGTCCATACCGATTCGGTACAGACTTTTGACGTTTTTGGTATCGATAAATACCATATTTTTAGCTTCAAATACCGGTACCGAACCATATCTTACCGAGTATTTTCGGTAATGGTACCGGTACCGAACCATAGCTTCAAATACCGGTACCCATTTATGGTACCGGTTGGTACCGAGCTTATCCCTAATGTCGGTCATTGCACATAACTGTATAGTCTTGCTGGTATCCAATGCGTTTGTGGCCCCCAGAACGTGTTATTAAAAATTTTGAAGCTTGAGTTTGGTTCAAGCCTACTTTTTCAAAATCAAGCTCAGCTCGTAAGACGACCTTAAAAGTCAAGCATTCATGTATCAAGTTTAGCCTGGCAATTATGCAGCCGGGGGTCCTGGTGGTATTCGTGCAAAAATTCTGAGTTTAATCGGGGCGCGGGTGAAGCATTTCAATAACCTCAGCTATATAAAGGCTAAAGCATAAAAAACTGTGTATTTTTTTGTAAATTTCTTTCTAGGTTGGTGCAAAAGCATATAAAATGACATCACTGTTGTACTATAAAATAAAACACGTTTAATATAGTTTTATCAGCTTACAAGTTACAAATGAATTTGATCAGTCAATCGGGTGTTTTTCAGCTTGACGGGATGTGTAATGCGCAGACAGCAGAAGGAGAGACAAGAAAGCGCTAGCCACGAAAATTGCATCAAACCAACGATGGTAGAAATCAAACTGAATATCTCCACCCAATACGTCTGTTATGATTACCCTGCAAAAAAACCAAAAAAAAACTTCAACAGTCTATTTGGGTTGTCTGTCTTGGTTATCCTCTAACAGGGTCAATCGAATATGGTTTTAGAGCTTATCTAAAAAGGAAACGAGCCAGATGGTGAAAATGGCTCTTGAAGTGTTCTCAAATGCTTAAAAGTTAAAACCACCTAAATTGCTTTATTTATATTGAAAATTAAACCATTATTTCAACAATGCAGAACGATTAATAAACTTAATAATCCATTTTTTCATTTAAAAGGAGTAAATGTCATTTTCGTTCCTGAGGTTTGGGCCTTTGGCCAGTTTGCGACTTTCGTCCGAAGATATGTTTTTTCGCATATGGGTCGAAAAGGTTTAAAATTTCGCCGTTTTCATCTGTCTCGTTAACACCATATAATTTTCTCCATTAAGCTAGGGGTATTTCCATCTTTTTTGTTAACTTAAAGGGCAATTCGGTCGAACGGATTTGATCAGGGGTATTTTAAATGCTTGTATGTAAAGTGAAAAGGAACAAATTGCCCTTTAAGTTAACACAAAGGACAAAAATACCCCTGACTTAACGAAGAAAAATAGATGGAGTTATCAAGCCGGATGAAAATAGTAAGATTTCAAACCTTTTGGATCCAAATGCAGAAAAACAAACATTTGGATGGTAGTCGCAAAACTAACCAAACCTCAGGAATGAAAATAGCATTTTACTTGCTAAAAAAAAGAAACAACAATCGGGTTGTGTTTTTTCTAATCTCCAACGGGGGTTATATAAATAAACTTTAAAAACTTAGCTAAAAAGCCAAAGCGTTCTTAAACCCTTAAAAAACCTCCTAACTTGCTTCATCATAAAGATTAAAGTTAATATTTTAACAATACATTTTTATAGCTTATTTGATCCATTAATTACTTGGTTATTATTTTCTATTTGTTTAAGAAAAACCACGAAATCAGGTATGGGCAGTAAAGGAGTTAGTTAAATGTCACGGGGAAATAGATTTTCAAGTACTAATAATAATTAGGTATATAAATTTGGGGTGGTTATTTGTACACCAGCAAAACCATCCATATACCACTAAAATCTTTAAAGTTTACCATTACACCCTCTTAACTACAAATAAGGCCAAAAAAACAAAAGGATAAGATTGCACTTTCCAAAAATTTTAGCGTTGTATGTATAATTTGGTGGTGTACAGATCAAAATGTAACGGTATTCCAATAATGAGCATACCTGTACTCGTTTGCCAGGCTTTTTCTAATTAGAAGGATGGAAGAAACAAAATACATCCCCATGATCTCCGATAGAAAAAGCACAACGTTGCTAGAAGACCCACTTCCAACTCGAGAAACCGCAAAGAAGAACTGCATTTGAAAAAATGAAGCAATTTGTCACACACTAAAATGATTTCAGGCTCTACCTGCATATGAATAGAAAGTGTTCTCAGTCGACCCGACCCAACCCATATATAACATAAAATGTATGACCCGCGACACAACCCGAACATGTTAACACCTCTAGATGATTTAATAGAGGCAGGGAAACTATGATTACCTTCATCAGATTATTCAAAAATCCACGAACAGATATCACAACCAGCATTCCAATAAACAAGAGAGAGATATACTGCCCAACAGGAATAAGAAAATAAAAGATGATGTAACAGTGCATCATTTGATATATTCATAGATATAAGCAGTAAAAAGAACCTGAGACAACAATGCTGCATCAATGCCTATGTCAAAAAACTGCAAGGATATGCTGATTGTTCTAGTCACAGGATCAACTGAACCAGCCTGTAAAAGAAACCCTATTAGAATACCTTGAAGACCATTTAAAAAAACAAGAAGTCTCATAGCACAATAGGGCAAATTGAATTGTGTTGAGAAAAAATAGAAATATTTAATAATTTAATCAAGTAAGGATAAAGATGTGCACCTCCTTGAAGACAACACTTTGCAAAGACTGCAAAATACAATTGAAACAATCAGATGACATAGATACTATACATCTATAAATACAATTGAATAGACTTCGGGTGACTTTCGACTCGCTTGAGCCATACAACTCATTTCCAGTTTAGCTAATTCTCGAAAATCTACCCATTTGAATCATTATAGATACAATCCAACCAGAATTGACCCATTTACCCTACGCTTGATTGAAATTGCCAGTTATTAATAAAGTTTTTCATTGGTTTAAATTAAGCCTAACCAAACTAGTTTTGGTCATTCAGTTTGCATAAAAACTTCACAGTTTAGAACTTGCATAAAAAGGGGAAATGAATTGCTTGATAACAGATGCACTAATGAATATTAATATTAAATGACAATAATTAAACGAAATATAAACTATATAAGTGGAAATACAGTTAACAATGGATACCTTTATCATTTTATATACACAATATACTGAACATGCGTAGCCAAGTAGGTTCTGCAAGTGACCCTTCCAGGTTCTTGAATATGCAGCTGCTTCCTGATAATGTTACCAATATACAAATGTGTTCTTGTTATTAGAAAATAATAATGTTTGAGCACCAGTACGGTTGCTTATAATTTGCAAGAAAAAAAACAATCCTATGGGAACTAGTCCTGATCATTTGAAAAACTAAACACAATTCAACATGTGACGAAAAACTGAAGCTAAGCATTAATAGCGGGAAAAAATTGTTTTATGTTTTAATGCTTTTTAAGAGCATGAGATGGATAGAGCCTCAGATCTATAAAATGTAAGGCGATATTTTTCTATTAAGAAAACACAGGATATACCTTAGCTTGCCGAAGCTCATAGATTTCCAAAAAAAGCTGTTTTGAAAGCTCTTCTAAAGCTTGAACCTCTGATTCCATGCCTCTAATATCTTCAATGAGAAACAAGAACAAAAAACTATAGTGACCCTTTGATTCCATGCCTTTGATATCTTTCGGTCTTTATTTCAACTAGTTTTTTACCGCCGAGCGTTGCGGCGACACCATACGCGAAATGATAACGTATAGACTACAATCGATCAAACTCGTTTCCGAACTAAATTTACGTCAAAATGTATAATAACTCAAATTTATACCGTCGAATCAAAGCGTATTACATTTGACCAGATTTATTTTCAAACAAAATTTACGTCACGTAGTCAACTCAAAATGCACATAAAAAAACATTTTATACTTGACCCGACTTGTTTTCAACAAAAATTACATTAAAGCGTAGACGAACTCAAATTTATGCCGACAAGTCCATAAAATAAAACCGTAAGAAATTAGTTTTAGGGTAAGCTCGAAACTTCAGAAATTTGAGGGGGTCAAAGTGACATTTACAAAGTTAGAGAGTTACCTTTGACATTATAGCAAAGTTTGGGGGTAGAATGGGTTACATGTCAAAAGTTTGAGGGTTAAAAAGAAGTTAGAAAGTATGGGGGCTTTTTTTGTCAAGTTAGAAAGTTGGTTTTTGTCACATTAGAAAATTAGTTCTTGTCAAGTTAGAAATTTGAGGAGTGAATTTTGTCGATTTCAAAAAGTTGGGGTGATTTTTGTCAAATCAGAGAGGTGGTCGGCACCAACCTTTCAATTTAAGATTATAAAATTTCAAAAAATTTTTTACTCCAATTTCCATCAGATTCAACACTTATAGCAGAAATTGTCCAATTTGTGCATTTTCATCTTTTTTATGCATCACACTCTAACCTTGTTCCTTTTGGTCATCTTGCACAGAACGCACCACTGTTCCCACAAACCGCTTGAAAAAGGACCCTGCCTTTAAATTCTGAAACAGACAAGCATCACTTTATACACCAAAATCATTAAAAAAACAGAAGTTGCTTAAGGGTCCATTCATTCAACATAGAGCATTAAGAATAAGGATATCAAACAACAAATGATAAAAATTGTTAGAGTAAATTGCACGGGTAGTCCCTGTGATTTACTAAAATTTTGAATTTGGTCCCTACCTTCCCAAAAGTACATGGATGGTCCCTGTGGTTTGCACTTTGTACCGCAATTAGTCCCCAGCCAAGAAATCAAAAGGTTTTAGCATGTCAAAGTTAGAGACTATGTGAGTTACAAAGTGCAAACCCCAGAGACCATCCATGTACTTTTGGAAAAAATTGGGGACTAAATGTGTTGCAAAGTGTAAACCACAAGGACCATCTGTGTTCTTTTGGAAAACTAGGAACCAAATCCAAAATTTTGGTAGGGACCATCCGTGTACTTTACTCGAAATAGTTCTAAATCACTTATATAACTATGTTACAAGATAATCAAACCTCTTCTTGTCCTTGAACTCGTTCCATTTCTATTTGGCTAAGAATGATTTTCTTTTTCTTTCCAATGCATGTCTCGATTGACTGCATTAATTGTCTCTCTAATGCCTTGATTTCCGTTTCTTCGATTTCTCTTCCACAATGAGGAATATAAGAAAACTAATCAGAGAACTGATCAACTGAAGCTGATCACTTAACTAACGATACAAGCAGAATTCAGAAGCGTGATAAAGTTTTAAGTTCAAACATCAAGATACGATATAGTGTATTAGCGTGGGTGTGTATGTCTTTATAAGTCCATGAATGATGTTCTGGATACTTTCATCGATTAAAATCTTATATTTCAATTATTATTTTACCTAATGAAGAGAGACAAATAACTGTATGGCAAATTAACAGCTCCAAAACCAGATAAGACAGCCATGACTGTCACACCAATCACTCCAATTCTACTCACAAGCTGTGGAATAGTGAAAAAACCTGAGTAGATGAAATATCATTAGAACATCAACATGTCACTAGGTTAATATATCAAAAACAAAAGGAAAAAAGAGTATGGTTGACATGTGAAAAACATAAGTTGCACTTTCTCATATATATTATTATGCCAATCAGACAAAAACACAGCTTGAGTAATATAGAACATAAACGTACAGTTTATAGTCCATCAAATGGGTATACAATTAAAGTAAAGAGGCCATTCAGGAGTCTTAAAGAGTTCCAAAATATAAAAAGTTACGCACCATATAACCAATTAACTAGGGCAGCAAACGAACGACACGTTCAGCGATAGTTCGTGAACCGTTCGGCCGGGAAATTCGTTTGTGTTCGTTCGTTTAACAAATGAACAAACATAAACAAGAATTTTCATTTATTTAAATAAACGAACATGAATAGAGGTCACGTTCGTTTATTTATGTTCGTGAACATTTGGTAACGAGTTTGTTTGTATTCGATAGTTCATTAGTGTTTTACCTTTTAAGTTTTTATATTTTATCTAAATAATTCAGAATTCCAACTAATAAAATATTTAATAAGTATCAGTGTATTATATATTTTGTTCATGAACGCCTGTTTGTGCTTGTTTGTTTCCATTTGTGTTCATGAACGTTCATTTGCATTCGTTGCCTAATATTAACAAACAAACACGAAATAAAATCTCGTTCGGTAAGTGTTCATGCAGAGTTCGTGAACACATATATTTCCTTAACGAACAAACACGGACAACGTCTTGTTTGTGTTCATTCGGTTCGTTTGCAGGCCTACTATTAACTATGTATGCCCTCTTGCTGCAAATAGTGGATCAGATTCTGAAAGGCTATACACTACAATGTAAATCATAGCCGGAAAACTTTTCACGCGTACCAAATTGAGGTTTCTATCATAGTAATTTTACATTCACTTGCTTTCCCAAAACAAAAAAAATTAGCATCATTGAGAAATAAAACATTCCAAATATTTGGTTCCAAGTTCATATAATGTTTCATGCCTAAAAATGCAAGATTTAGATTGCAAACATTATATGAATCTTTGAGGTAGTCAAACCCATAGTAATACAACGCAAGTGATAAATTTATACCTTTATCAGGTGAAGGCATTGGAAAATGGATTCCCAAACGCCAAAAGGCATATAAAAATGCAAATAAGAATAACACAGCTCCAGTTGCAGCCCGTCGCTTGCTGACACCTGTTAGACAAAATTAGGAAAAGATTGAACCCTAGTTGAAAGTCTAAAATACTCCTCCTACAAAATATAGGCAGTTCATTTGAAATGAATCTTCTTCATGAAAAAGTGGTTTTTGTAGACCAAATTAATGAACATAAACTCTTTGTGATGATAATAATGAAGAAATAGGGTAATATAACTTGAGAATTTACAACTGATAGTTTGTTACATAAACCACAAATAAAGATGGTTTCAAATTTCAAGATATGGAGGGAATCAAGGACTATGACCATCAACAGAGTTATTTAAAAATATCAGGCGAATAAGTGCATTTTCAAGTATCGCATACCACTATTGTAGAGCATCAAGTAGCAGTGATAATAAGGCAACATGAAAACCAGTAATGTTATCAAGCAAAACAAATCCACCTTCCAGTTTATCCATCTTGCCCTACAAGAAACAGAACAATATCAGATTGCTATAAATGTAAACTAAACTACAGCTACACTATACTAATAATCAGGATTTATAATGCATTTGTATAAACAGACATTATCAACAAAATATGAAATACAAGAGTAAACTACAATGTTATTATCATATCTACAAGGCATCCAAGTATAATTATTCTATATACAGAGTACCTATGTAGCTTGAATCACAAATAAATCTACAATTCACCGATTTAAGTTGGTACCAAAGCCAACCCAAGCTGCCATCATAGACTGCATCTCCCCTGATGAGACGCAACCTCCGCGACGTATAATACCCCGCCGCTCGCAATAGTCATTGAAAACCCTAGTCGCCGCGCACAATAGCCGTTGAGCTCTCATCAATAGGTTTAGTAGCAAACACAAGCTCGTCTCTCAAACCTATCCCGTGTCTCATAACCTAGCAAATACAACCTACTCTCTGAAACCTAAGCCATGTCTCACCAAACCTAGCAAAAACAATGCACCGTCCAAACCCTAGCCATCACCACAGGCTGCTTCTCACAACAAGCATAGTACCATATAGTCGCATTTAGTAGGCAATCTAAACTCCAAAAAAATGTTCCCGTTGGATATCACTGGAAAACAAAAAACCAAGCATAATCCTTTTGGACCTTACACGCTCGCTCGCCACCTCTAACCGATTTTCAAACCCCAAAGCAGTTTAAAAGCACGAAAAGGTAAATCAGAATGATGCTTTTACATTGCAAGCTTCCAGTAGTTCCTCATCCTTAGTTGTCCTCGGCTTGTGTAGGAATATTAGAGTCTAAACTAGTTATATACTTATATGTTCTCTATGTATATAGCCCTATGTAACCCTATTATCTACACTATTCACCTTCCAGGTTTAAGTTACATTGATGCTAATCTTTTTATTTCAAGCTGTTCCTATCAGATTTTAGGGCTTCCTCCATCTAAAACCTAGTTTGTTCATTATGACTGTCAACTGATAACTAAAGTCATAAACATAAACAGTACAGAAGGGAATCAGTAATCAGTCGAGTAAAATAACAAACTATGATAACTTGTAGAAGAAGAAACATACTCTTTGGACAGGATAGGTATGATCTCGAAGAGGACAAGCTGGAAGAGGTTGCAGGAGAAAGCGAAAACGACACTGAAGATGATCTGAACGAGTAACCGTTTTTCTTCATACTCTTTGTAGAGCCTTCGGTTCAGAAACCAGAGGCCCGCCCAACCAAGCAGCGATAGCGAACCAACCACCACCACTCCCTCGTAAATCGCCCACCCCCAACCCATCCAGATCTACGCTATATTATCGGATTTCAATCGGAACTGTACGGAACTACATATATATACCCACCGCCTCTGCTAAAGTGACTGTGTGTATCTGACTGACTATAGGAGTGGGGTTGAAAAGTGGCCTTACACTGGAGGGGCTTAATAAAGGGCGTGTAAGCAACACGGGCAGGCATTTCGGTGACGTTTGAAAAAACATGAGACGAGAAAGTAGCGTGAAAGATAATAAAAAAATAAAAGTCAATCAATTAAAACAAATTTAAATTACATTCATCAATTAAGAGTCTTCATTTCACCTATATGTTTGCCCTCATGAGTTACGTAACTGGAAATTCTCAAGCCTCAAACAAAACAAGGTTTAGAACGCTGGGCGTGAGGTGGTTTTGTGGGCATGGACTGACAACAACACCATATTTCCACACCCACATCATGTGGTCTTATGCGACATGTGAACGTCAAGTTAGCACAAGTTAGAAAAATGGCGTGATGAAAAAATAGGAGTGAGACAGTGCGAAATGTGATGTTATTCAACACGTGACACATACTTTATTATTATTATTATTATTTTATTATTCAAAATTATATAAATTTTATTTAATTTAAAAAACATTAATATTACTTAAACAAATAACATTACTAAAAAACATTACATCATCACTTTAAAAAACGAAACTTAAAAAAACACACGGGATAAACCAAAAAAATATTACACAAATAAAATAAAAAGTTAAACTTAAACATAATTAAAAAAAACTAATTATATGTCACACCGAAACATGTTTGAAGTCACGATTGTAGACGTGCATGTAGTTGATAAGGTCGACTTGTATGATGTGTCTTCCATAAGGTTACACCGTCATTTTCCACCACGTTGTGCACCATCTCAAATCTTTCATCTTTCAGTTTCCAAACGGATAGTCCTAAAGCGTGAAGAAAGTGCACCCACAATTCGGGTTGTATCACCCTATGAATATAAAATTCTTGGAGTGTACGCCCTCAAAACGTATCCGAGCGATTACAAGGTGTGTAGTAGGTAAACACTTAGACCAGACTATTGAATGTGGGTACCAAACTATTGATCATGCATTGGTTGAAATTGTTGGTTTTATATGTCAATGTTGAAGATGAAGTGGGGACTGGAGAGGGTGTCATTGGCCACTGGTTACAAATGGGTAGAGAGAGATTTCTTGCTTATAAAATTTATTTATTGATATGTTAATTATAATAACAGGGACATTATGGTTATTTTACATAGAACTGATAGTGTAGATGTATGGGGTTAACGATGGTTGGTCCAATTGAAACAAAAATGAAACCACTGCTCACTAATACTGTGTTGGCAACTTTTAAACTAATAAATTGTAATAGTTATTTTCAGAAAACCACATAGAGAATTTTAAACTAATTAACTCTTTTTAGTTTTAACAATTATCACAATAACATCCAAACACCCTAAAGATCCACAAGAGACGACCAACATCAACATGTGCCATAGGCACACTTATCACCTATTTGGCTGATAAGACCTTAGATCCACAACACTTCAGCTTTCTAATACACAAATGTCTAGTCCAACATTGACACAAGTTGCTATTACAAGCAAAGTGGTCATTGACCATTTTGCACAAATAAAACAATCAAATTGAAACAAAAATGAACAAACCCTTTTACACCTACTCGTTTTCGACATCCCACAAAAGGAGAAATAAAATTAGCAACAAATGAAGAAATAGAAGGAAGCCAGTTTCATAAGTCTTAAATAAAAAGAATCACTATGAATGCACATCCATAAGTCATACTTCAACTACCAATTATCATCACAACATTCCTTCCTTACAGTCCATATTTTCTATATATAATTTCAAACTGTAACCATCATGCAATCCTTCCATATTCGTTTCCACCATGTGAAGATGGTAGAATATTGGTGGCTATCGGATGGTTGCCCCTACGCCCTACAACAAAGAACAGAAACTTCACATCAGACAGTTTTGACTGGGTTATGTTTTATCTCTAACGGGTCAAGTGTCAACGGGTCATATAAGTAGCTTAAAAGAAACGAGTTATATGGGTTAAATCTCTATGTTTTATCTCTAACGGGTCAAGTGTCAACGGGTCATAAGTAGCTTAAAAGAAACGAGTCATATGGGTTAAATCTCTACATCATTTTATTCTATAAATTATCCAAGGGAACTAGGTAAAAAAGGGAAAAGAAAAAACTTTGCTAAAAGGTAAAACATGTTAAATGGGCCAAAAGTCTGAATTATATTTTTATGCACAAGTGTTTTCACATAAATTTATTAAGGAAAATTATTACTAATTAGAGTAAAGTACACGGATGGTCCCTTGTGGTTAACCAAAATTTTAGACATGGTCCCTGGCTTTTCAATAGTACATGGATGGTCGCTGTGGTTTGCACTTTGTAACACATTTAGTCTCCAACTAACAAACATAAAGGTTTTAGCATGTCTAAGTAAGGGCCTAAATGCGTTACAAAGTATCCATGTACTTTTGGCAAAAGTTGGGGATTAAATGTGTTACAACTTACAAAGTGCAAACCACAGGACCGTTCGTGTACTTTTGAGAAGCTCGGGACCAAATACAAAATTCTGGTCAACCACAGGGACCATCCGTGTACTTTACTAATATAAGGTTGATAAAAAATATCTAATACATAAAACCTTATAATTATTTTTTTTTTCCGTTACTATCAAGATAATACAATTTTTGTAATCACATTTGAGACGTAATTATTTACAAACCAAATGACCCGGACAAAAAGTGTTCCAGGTCAATCAGACCCAAACCATTTCAGTACAGGGTCCCAAAAAGTGCCAATTTTGACCCGTTACCCAACCCATCCATTTTCCCACACTCACCTTAACATTGACATAAATCCAAAAACAATTAAAAAAAAGAAATAAGGAAGGTTGTTTAACGTACCCCATGGTGCATTGTTGTTGCTTCCCGGGGAACGTTGACCCGCTGAGCTGTAACTGGAAAGTGGGGGCTGGACCTTGACATGATTCCATTCGCCACCACGAGCACCCATTGACCGCCCGTGACTGAATCGCTGCTGTTGACCCAATCGGCTGGGTGCAAATTGAGAGAAATGGGGAGTTAAATGGGAAGAATGCATCATAGGGTGAACATACACATCGGGAGATCCATCTGCATGTGGGAATGCTTGAATAGGCCCGTTTGGCCTGTAAGGAATAAAACACCAATGAAACAGAATAAAGCAAATAAATTAAGTATAACAGAAATCTATTACACCAATATGTAAATGTAACTTACTTCACCTTTTTGTCATTGTATGTAAGAAAAAATGTTGTGTTTTTTTTCTTCCACTAAACACATTTTTTTAGTAAAATGCCATTTTTCGTCCAAATGTTTGTTTTTCGCATCTAGATCCAAAAGGTTTGAAATCTTGCCATTTTCATCTGGCTCGTTAACTCCATCCACTTATCTCTGTTAAGTCAGGGGTATTTTCGTACATAGTGAAAAAGACCGAATTGCCCTTTAAGTGAATACTTGTACATTATACTAAATGCTTGTACATAAAGTGAAAAAGGCTGAATTGCCCTTTAAGTGAATACTTGTACATTATGCTAAATGCTTGTACATAAATTGAAAAAGACCGAATTGCCCTTTAAGTTAACAAAAAAGACGGGATTACCCCTGACTTAACAGAGAAAAATAGATGGAGTTAAAGAGCCTCGAACATTCTAGATCCAGATGCGGAAAAACAAACCTTCGGACGGAAGTCGCAAAACTGGCCAAACCTCAGGGACGAAAACGAAAATGGCACCTACCCTAGATTTTTTTTTAAATTTTACCACTGTATGTAACATTCTATAGCAGGGACAATAATGACATGACACAAACACACATCATTATAAAATGATGTATGGAAGATACCTTTGTATTGACATATTTGAGTTTGACATTTGATTAAATCGCCCAACTCCAACAAAAGATTCTGTAGGAGTAAAAGCTTGACTAATTTGCATACTCTTACTGAATTCCATTGTCATGTTGTTTAATTCTGAAGAATCATCTTGCAAAAGCAGTTCATCACTGAAAAAAAAAAGTTAATAAAACTTTTCAGCATACCATCTAATGATTTAAATAGTTAAAATACAAATAAATATGACGATAAAACTAAAAAAGTAATAATTTATGGCATCAATGATTACCTATAATTAGGATCCCAGTCCCCAGGATCAGGCAACGAACTGCTACTCTCGGGTTTGTCATGAACGGCACTTTTTGGATGCAATAAAGGTTTACCCGAACCAAATGAACCGTGGGCCCTAGCATTTCCACTATTCCTTTGCTGTTGTTTCCAGTTTCCAGCGTTTAAATTCGGTGAATTAACATCGGGAAACTGCCCTTGCCAATGTGCAGACGAACTACTTTCTTGAGTCGGTAAATTACCAGAATACCCCCATCCTTTTCTTCTATTCATCTGATTACCCGAAACAGCTCCTTTTCCAAGGGGCGATCCGTGAGTATTCCCGCCTCTAGCAGGAGAACTCGGGCCGTAATGTCCAGGAGAACCAGCTGTCACTTGGATATACGGTGGAGTGAATTGTGACGGACTTGTGCCGAGTGACATAGGTGCTAAATTTCCAGCTGGACTGAACGCGAACCCGTTTCCAGGTGGGATTTGCATAATTCTTCGCCTAGCATCGGGACTACTTCTAAGAACCGGGATATTTTGTGCATAGTTGTTCATAGCAGATGGGCCCACCGGTGAATAATAAGCAAGCATGTTACTGTTATCTCCATAGCTGCTGTAACTACTTCCAAGTCCGGTGCCGTCATTATAACTGCCGTGACTTCCTAAACTTCCGAAATTGTTCCCGTGTGCATACGGAGGCATTACTTGAAAATGAGAGTTGTTATATATTGCAACCCGATTTCCACCTAGAACCTATACAGAATAGCAATTAGAATTGGAATTGTCAGAATCAGATAATCAGTTGAACAATGATCAGATAATCGGTTGTAAAAGAACGAGATATAAAATATATTGTATATAACCTTTAAACCAATGGTCGATGGTATATGCCACCGACAAAATCACCCTTAAGACTCTGAAAATTAACAAAAAAATCCCTAAGACTTTGATAATAGTCACTTACAACCCTTATATTTTTAGAACTTCATAAAATGTCATTTTCACCCACTTGAGTTCTAACTTTTCAAATTCCCCCCCATATTTTCATTCTTTAGCTTAAAAGAAAAACACTATTTTCTCACGTTGTGATTTCATGTAGGTGTCTGTATAAATTCACGTTTCAACGTAATTTTTTTTGGAAACGAGTCGGGTTATTGTAATGCATTTTCATGCTTATTTTTATTTACGTTTTCAGTTGGTCTATGTTTTGACGTAAATTAAAAAAAAACAGGATTTTCTCACGTGCTTATTTAATATATGTGTCTGTATAAATTCACGTTTCAACGTAAACAATATAAATTCACGTTTCTACATAATTTCTTTAGGAAACGAGTCGGGACAAATATAATACGTTTTGATTCGACGGTATAAGTTCGAGTTACTGTACGTTTTGACGTCGCTAAGTCTTGATGCAAAGGTAAGGGTGGTGTAGTGGTTAGGTGGAACCCTTACTAAACGAACCAACCCAGGTTCGAATTTGTTTCTTTTGTAACCATAATGCTTATATAGGTTAACTGAGTATGAGTGGATATGTCGAAACACGCGTTTTCATATGGTTAACGCATCAGATAACGTGCCACCGGTTATAAACAACTAAGGTGTTGCCGCCGCAATGGCGGCTTATGGCAACAATTTCGTTGTTAGTAAAATGAAAATATAAGCACCCACTAAATGAGAGTTAACTTAAGGATCAGGTATTACGCACGTTAGGCGAGAGACCTGCGGCAAACCAATGACCTCCAGCAGGATGATGATCAACCTTGACATTATGCGAAACGGGCTACATTGGTCAAAGAAAAACTTAACAATAAGTGATCCGTAAGTTACTATATTAAGAAAAGAAAAGAGTAATTACATTATATACTTTTATCAATTAATAAGTACTGCTTACCACACGAGGAGTCTCGGGAGCAGGCTTATAAGGACAGGTAAAAGGTTCTCCAGTAACAAAAGGATGCTTAGAAGCCTGCACCACGAACATTAAAAACCTTATTAATATCACCATAATAAACAAATTCTACATGAAATGATATATCATAATATCATCATTAACGACCTGCAAAGGTGACCACCGCTTGGCTGGATCAAATTCTACTAGTCCCTTCAAGAAATCAATCAGCGATAGTCGCATTTGACTTTCTGTAGTATTTTTATCACAAAATTGCCATCATATATAATGTTTTAAGATTTCAAGGAGAAAAATAAACTACTAATTTAAGAGTATAGAGCTAACCTCTAAAAAGCTCTTCTTTTTTCATATCTTTCTTGTAAGGATACTTTGTCACTATTCCTTCGAGATTCATGTGACTGAAGTACTCTTTTCCTATCGACGGTTTTTTCATCTCCCTCTGAAGCAAAAGAATACAAGACACACACAACAATTATAATACTAGCATAACTTAATAATCATTTTGTTACAATACGGAGGTTGATTTCTGTTAGAGCGTACAAAGTTATAGTACAGTATTGCATGATTTAATAATATTCATTTCATCCTAGGGATACAAACATAGCCCTTCATAATTAAAATAATAATTACATACGATAATAACTAAAAAAGGAAAACGCGCACTTACGACTTCATATTCTTCTTCACTTAAAGCTTGGTAAATTCTTCTTCCAGAAGAAGAAGCTTGACTACCATCTTCATGGTTTACAGTCCCTACACATTTGAAGAATTTGCTAGTGTTTTTGGCCTCTTTCAGCACATAATCGGGGGTTGTTCCCTAAATAAATAAAAACAAAAAAACATATGGAAACTTAACCATCATCCAAATTATATTTCTATTTCAATTCAAGAGTTCATCAGATAGTGCACCATGGGTAATATGTTCAAAATACGAGGAATGTGCAATGGAAGAGAATAACTGATTGAAATATAAATAAAATATTATAACGAGAAATATACCCAATTATTTTTATCATTCGTTTTAGAAGATCAAATTCTGACGCCCCGGGAAAAAGTGGCAGGCCAAGAAATAGTTCAGCAACTATGCATCCAAATGACCACATGTCGATAGCAGTTGTATACCTGATGGTGGTTAAGGTCTAACAAAAGATCACAAGTATTTATAGTATCCAGACGCTTTAAATAATGATTATAACAACAATAATAATAATAATATAACAGCGGATTTCAAATTCAAGGATACCGATAGCCAAGAACAACTTCAGGTGATCTGTAGTATCGACTCTGCAGTAGAGAAATATAATAAATAACAAAACTTTTGATCAACATGCCATAATTTATGCCTGCAACTAAGTGATGATGTATTAGATAAGAACCTGGATATAAGAATAAACGGTGTGATCTTCCATGCAAGCAGATCCAAAGTCAATAATTTTGACTTCTGGAGGATCCGATCTGGTTCTGGTACTAAGTAATAAACAGCAATTATATAACGATTTGAGTTTAACAGAAAAAAAGGTGGCAATTTTAGCATGTTTACTTATCAATGGGTCGATTGGGTTTCGTACTATCGTAAACAGGTCAAACTAAACAACTCAGCTAAAAGGAGAACAGGTCAAATGTTGCCAAAGTCTATTTAACGTCCACCTATATCGTTTTTAATCAGACTTCGATCATCAGTGTAACAACGGTGTCTTCGTAATAACAACTAATGCAAGAAAACATGTTTGCAGGCTAACCCAACGTTACCTGGTCCATTATGACCCGTTTCCTAACAAAGTAGCTCACCTTGTGCATAAAAGGATGTTCTCAGGTTTAAGATCGCAATGTATAATAGCAGCATCCTTCATCAGAGCTAATCCATATAAAATCTAGTACAAATATATAAATCGTTAAAGGCGGCACTAATAACGTTTGTCTTACACTCTATGCAGTTAATGCGGTAAAATATCGGATATCGGTCAAGGACCAATATTTGAGATATAGGTTATCTCGGTGGGATATCAGTAATTTTAATATCATGCAGAACTTATATATATAGCGATTTAACAATAACAATTCAGTATACTCCCATTAACAAATTAACCTTTTGCAACTTGCAAAACACTAACAATTAACAATTTAGACATAGAACACTAATAGCAGCAATAAGAAGAAAGACGAATGGTAGAGCTAAAGAAAGTATTGATATCGGGAAAATCGGCAATATATCGATCAATATCGCCGATGATTCGGTACCTATATTTGACACCGATATTTTACATGGGGACCGATAACCGAAATATCGGTGATAATATATCACCGATATTAGCTTACACTTAATTTTAAAATATTCATAAAAAAATAACCTGCTTTGAAAATAGTTGCACAATGCTCAATGATAATCCACGGAATCGATTTAGCCTTAAAAGCTCATACCTGATGTAAAATCACAAACAAAACAAAAACTCAAACCCTAATATAAAGCTGGAGAAAATATTTTATACAGCAAACCGAGACTTACAAATTTGAATCGAGCAGTTCAAAAGCAATGCACAAATGCCGTTGATATACAAAGTAATCATAAATTCGAACAATGTGATTTTTATCCTCTGGATCAAACTTTTTGTTTAACTGACAATTACAAGAAAATTAGGCGACATTACTAAATGATTAATGCTGATTCATTTTAAAACAAAAACCATAGCCAACACTAAATTTTTATTTACTGTTGTCAATATGGAAACTTCAACCAACGCCTGTTGATAGTAAGCAGGTTGATTTTTAATAACTTTAACGGCAACAAAACGGTCGAGTTCTGCAACCCAACATTTAGCAACTTGCCCAAATGTCCCCTGCCCGAGCATATCTTTTACAATATAACTGAAACAATCCGAAAAAAAAATAAGAAAAAAATGGTTAGATATTCAATCAAACAACAGAAACAGAGTAGAAGTATTAACCTTCTGTGAGTTTCTGGATTAACAAGGGGACAATTTACGCTCAAAATAAAGTCTGAATTTTCATTATCGAAACCGTCATTGAGTACTCCAGCAGACGGGCTAGTCAAAAACCGTTTTGGGTTTAATTCTTCTAAATAATTAAACTGTGGATTGCAGATTCGGTATGTCTCAACAATATCCTTGGTTAATCTTGATACCAGCTGCACAATATAATGATTCATGTCAACAAACTATTCAGGTTTCAATTTTGTATCAAACTTTCAATGTCAAAAGGTACTAATGTATTATGATGAACTGCGCTTCAACCTTCAATGCCACTAACACATGTTGACCTAGCTTTACAATTGTGTAACAGCTTATGTGGCGCGTAAGTGTATGAAACTGATGATGTAGTGAATCGTCAACTATTTAAGGGGTGTTTGGGACTGCTTTTGATTGTTCGAAACAACTTACTTTTTTTCACAAATAATCATATAAGCCGTTTTGGATAAGCAATCCCAAACACCCTCAAAAGAGCTAACTATAGCATCAAAACACAATAAGCAAATAAGCCACTTTAATACCCCCCCCCCCCAACCACACACACACAATGGGTAATCACATCAATCGGGAAGCCACATCATCATACGGAAAGAGATAATAAGTGCTGCAAGCCAAATGTTGCAAAGAATTCACTAAGGTTGAAAAAGAAAACTGAAACTTTAGCGGTTACTGGTTAATCTTGATTACTAGTTAACTACAAAAAACATTAACTTCAACCCACATAAATTCATTTATCTAGCAATACCAACATCCCAAAATCCATTTTCAATAAGTTCAACTAACCAAGCATTCAAATAAAACATATTACATGATCAAACAGCATAAAAGAACATAATTTAATTAGTCAAAACCACTCACAGGTCTTTTAACAAAACCACTCGAATTCCGCGTTCTGGCATCACCGCTACCAACCACCGGGGCGGCATACGGTTGAAAACCAAGCTGTTTCGGACTCCACCGCACCGAACCGGAAGCAGATACCAACCTCTCATCTGCCACCACCACAGTGTTGACCTCTTCCATGACCACTCCACCACAATTCACCACAAAATTCCACTAACCAAATGTTATTATAACAACACATAAATACTCAAACTAAAACTAATCTACCAGAAGACTGCAAACCCATTATTATCATAATTAAAAACCCACAGCCATCATGACCAAAAACCCACTTTCAGATCCATCAGACCCACAAAATCCCAATTCTTGTTGACCCAAATCAATTGATCAATAATCTGAAAAGGGTATTTGGGGAAATTGAAAAAGATACTAAATTTAACAACGAGAACTGATCAACGGTTGATAAAGATCAAGACCCGATTGAAATCAAATGTGTGTGAATTGGTTGTTGATGAAGATTTCAAGATTCGTTCGTCGGCACCGAAAAGGGGTTTTGAAGATTATCGTTCTCTGAAAACAATTGCTTCTTCAAGTTTGTTGAATTGAACCCTCGACTTTTTCGATGAATGAATTCGGGTCACATCTAAATTCTTGTGTGAATATATATATATATGTTTGACGATAAGGTCATTAGGATGCTTGGAGTGTTGTTAAATTAGGGTTTATCTTTTGGTCTAACCAATTTAATACCAAATTAATAGTTGTCATGTACAATTTTATTTGTGTTGCCATAATGCCCCATTGTATCATATTTATTATAAAATGTTATTTAGTTTCATAGATAGATTACTAGATTTATCACATTTATATACTTTTATTGTGTCATTCTTTCCCCTTCTAACAAAAGAAAAGTGTAAAGTTATAAATTGGTACATATAGAATTTTAAATGTTTCAAAAGTACATTAAGAATCTGACGATGAAGTTAAAAACTTTAAAAATGTTAGAAATCTATATATCTATTGTATTTTAATTTTAAGGGATGGTATTATATAAAAAAACCACTGGACATTACAATCTAAAACACAATAAAATGTATTTTATACATGAAATTTAAAGCATCATGCCAAGAAAACTAAAAGACTGTTTTAAGTTTCATATCTATAATATATTTCATTGTGTTTTAAATTGTTACGTTTTATATTTTTCTATATAATAATGTCTACATAGACTTCTCACACTTTCTTTTGACTTTGTAGTTGAATGCTCCACTAAAAACTATATTTAGTATTATAGTTGAGAATCTAACATGACACGAAAAATATTAGATTTTATATTAACTAGTTCAACTTATTTAATAAACATGTTACGTTTTCCTGTTGATATATGTCGCCTCCAGGTTGTATAAAATTTAAACAAGTTGAGTTGTCTTCCCATTTGAAACTAGAACTATCAATTGTGTTTATAATGTATAAAATACGTGATTGATATGTCAACCCGTTTACAACTTAATTACAATCTGTCAAATAATTCAAGTTGAAGTCTTAGAATTTTAAGTGTGTCTAAGTGAGGGTTCATGCGTTTGAGACGTACCAGCTTTATTTGGGTTTATCCCATCCCATCCGCCCCGCTTGCGTTATGCGTATATAATGTATATATGTGTGGGCGCTCGGGGGGCAAAAGTGAAAGTGCACTAATTTTAACGTTATTTACTAATTTAGTGAAAATAATGTTAAAAGAAGGGGATGCTTAATCATGCATCATGTGGTGGCGTTGATAGCCGAAAGACAAGGGGGTATATGCACAAATCAGCATTTGTCTCAATTGTTGAGTGTTATGTGCCTTATGTGCAAGGCTTAAGGCTTGATGCAAAACGACTATCGAGTCAGGGGGGGTCTCACTGGAAGCAGTCTCTCTATTCCTACGGGGTAGAGGTAAGGCGTCTACATCTTACCCTCCTTAGAACCTACCTTAGTTTTGTTATTGATGGGATTTACTAAGTATGATGATGATGAGGTTTATCCTATCCCGACATTGTCAATCCTAGTTATAATTCATTCACTACTATCCACGCTTATGCACTTTCGAGTTTTTACAAAATTACGTTTTATAGGGATTCCGTTCACAATACAAACTAAAATAACAATTTTATTAATAATTCTGAATACATGATATATACAAAATTGAAATAGACAGAATGGAAATACATAAGAAAACTAAACTGAGAAACACATTAAAAAGAAAAAAAGAAATAAAAACGATGGTAACTGAGGCACGTGAAGATCACGCTTCCCTTAAAACAAATTTCGGGCCACCCAGGTGAACCCGTCTGTTTCCTAGGGTACAACAGCCTAAGTAGATTGTACTGCTGGGATTAGCCTAGCACTTTAAAAGATACATGAAACAAGAGTGTGCAGAGTATCAAAGTTTGAAAATTCGTTGGAGGTGTGTGTTGTATTAACCATACGATTTTCAGTGTCCCTTAAAACAAAGCACCAAGCTTTGTATTTCTACTGGCTACAATTCAAAATAATCAGTCCCTGTTGAATATACAATTCAATAAGATTAATTCAAAAAATTCAATGGCATATTGAATTCTATGACTTAATCATTTTCCAGGTAGGAACTTGAACAATCTCTAGCTGACAACACCAAGGAAAGAAAGTGTCCCATTAAAGCACTACATTGCGCCCATCACCCTCGTCCCGGTCCCGGGGTCCGGGCGCGTGTCGGGTGCTCCGCACCCTCCTGGCTGCCACTGGGTGTGACTTGTCACATAGAAATACACTCGTGTATCGAATTATGGATATAAATCAATAAAAAATTTATCTCTCCACCAATGTGGGACAAACACAACTTCTCACACACATTAAAGTCCAACACACAATTAAAGCTTATAATCTGTCATTCATTTTACTTTAATCACAAAATTATTTATCATAATTTCCAACACATTTTTCTTGTTTGTTAGAATTTGATTACTGTGATGTTAAATATCTAATAAATATATTTATTTAAAAATTGTCAATACATGCGAAATTAGTGATAAAACTTAAACATACGTCTAAACTTTCATGTGTAATTATAGTATAACTCTACATGACTTTTGACTTCATTAAGAACATTTGTAAGGTGATTAAATCACAATTCGATTTAAATGACAAATGTATATGGACCCAAAAGTAGGAAACATAAATGCTTCCATGTATATAGCACAAATTCCTAAACAGTAGGACATTGTAGTGATGAAATGTGTTATTTTTTTTATAATGATAGTTATAAATTAAAGAACACTTTATTCTTAAAATATAAACTTTTACTTTTTTGTTTTCTTAAAAAAATCCAGTATAAAAATTAGTAAAAAAGGTAAGCAAAAAAAATGCAGTATAAAAAGACTAGCACAAAACATTATACAACATATAAATAAAACATAATTTTAGGGTTTTTTAGTTATCATTTTTATATAGGAATATGATTCAAATAAAGATAAACAAATGCTATATTTCATGATGTAATTTATTTATTTTTAACAATGACATAAAAAAAGTTATGAAGATTTAAAAATGAGGAAGGGAGTGAGGGTTGAAAAAGTTATGAGTTTTTTTTAAATATATCCTTACACCCATTTTTATACACTTTAATTTTAGTAATTGATTTGAAAAAATAAAATGGTAAGTTTTTAGCCTACCTAGATAAAAAAAACGTTTTTATTTAATCTTACCCCATAGTAAACATATAAATATATACCAAAAGGATGCTCACGCGGTGTAGAGGGAAACACAGATACTGCCAGGGTGTCCATTGTTCGATTGGTTCGGTTATTATTTCTAGCTGAAACTGAAGTCATCGGTTAATCTATTTTTTTAACCAATCGGTTTTCAGTTAACCAGTTCGGTTTATCTGGTTAGATTGATGGTTTTTGGTTTAATTCATTTAATTTCAATTAATAGCCAAAACTAGAGGCTAAAACTTTTGTTTACAAATACATGAAATTGAATACATGAAATGTATGTATACATACATAAAATAGAGGTATAATATATGAAAAATAAACGGAAGGTATAAAGGATAGACATGTATAAAAATATGAATGGTTTGGTTCAGTTAATTTTGTTTAAACGAGGATACAAAAAAGTCGATAACTAGTTTTGGTTAATTCTGGTTTCGGTTAATCGTTTTTCAATTAATTCAGTTTTTGGTTGATTTTAGATCGGTTTCATTTGCTTCTTGTTCGGTTTTGATTAACGATTTAGTTATTGCTCACCCTTAGACACTGTTAATCACGTAACATATCAACTTTTTAATTAAAAAATTAACGTAAAAAAGGTTATAACCGTTTACAAATCATTGGGATATTTAGTTTTTCATAAGGTGGTAATGTGTAACTATTAACTAATTATCTACAATATTGTTAAAGACAAGTGTAATTAAGATGAAAAGATTAAAATGTAAAGACAAGGGAATTAAAGTGTAATTGGGTAGCCCACCTGATAGATGTGCATTCTTTTTAAAGTGTAGGTCTCAGGTTCAAACCTAAATAAAGAAGGAACCTTTGGTGTATATGAGTAACATTATTAAAAAAATTAAGATGAAATGATTAAAATGTAATTAGTATTCGAAACCAATGGTCTCTTAGCCTAGTGCCCTAGTGTTAAGGGGAAGGTGGGAAGCTTTGTTTTTCTTGAAGGTCATGGATTCAAATCCAGGCAAAGAGGGATTTTAATACTAATTTGATGATACTAACATACTAATTACTAACCTGGTTAGCGACATCCTAACCGTACACAGTTAAAAAAAATTAGTATTTGAAAGACCAATTCACCCTATTTTAAGTTGTACCTATGCATGCCAAAAAAAACAAATTCTGAGTATTTTAAAATTTCATTGTCTTATGCATATGCATTAAAGCCAAAAAAAAAACTTTTAACTTTTAAATATTTTAAAATAAAATATCATTATGTTATGCATTATATACTTATAATAAGGCATAAATTACAATACAATATGATATAACATAATATCCCTAACATACTTATGACATAGAATAACATATCATAACGACATAAATACTATCTTAATTTTAATTTGACACCAATTTTATTATACGAAAACAGGGAATCATTATTGTTGCTTATGACTGTGATTGTTGCTCTAATTACTTTAATTAACTTTGAATTGCTCCTTTTTTATTTAGGTGGTGTGTCCAAATGTTTTTTAGTGTAGTTGTTTTGATGGGATGATTTTAGTATGAACTAAGGCTAAGGGATCTAGGGGTTATGATTTGTACATAGGATCATTATTCATGTGTTAGATCATCCCTTCTCATTAAATCATGGTGGTTCACATGGATTAAACCACGGCAACCACGGTCCTCCTATTTGTTGATTTCAAGACAAAAATAAATTTAAAAAATAAAGGGATAGTGGTTTGGGTCATTACCACGCCCTCAGGTAAGTGGTTTTAGATGGTGAATTAAATGTGAATGACATGACTACTATGTGGAGGGTCATGATGATCCTGAGAGTTATGACCAAGCCCTATAGCCTAATCTTTTAAGTGTAAATAATAAGTTATAATATATAATTGCATTTTCAGTTTGTATAGTGTTTTAGATATCAAATAAGGATGTTTCAATTTATATCGACTTAATAGCACCACTAAACATGTTTGCCCATGACCCGAACATGAGATGATCGATTACCCATAGTTTAGATACCCACGTAGTAAGGTTTTGTTGTGGATAGTGAAATGGGGTAATAGTCACGTAAAACACTGTAACACCTCGTAAAATCGTGTCCAATAGTATAGTGACATGTGTTGTATTTTTATTTTAGTCTATTAAAGACTAATAAGGACTAAATGTGTCAACATGCTCAAACTGAGTCTCTGAGTGACTTTCTGATGTCAACATGCATAAACATTAGCCTCTGAGTGACTGATATGTCAACATGCTTAAACTTAGCATCTGAGTGACTGATATGTCAACATGCTTAAGCAAAGCCTCTGAATGACTTATATGTCAACATGCTTAAACTTGGCCTCTGAGTGACCGTTATGTCAACATGCTCAGCCTCTGAGCGAAATCGGAGTCAACATGCTTATGGTGGGCCTCTGAGTGATCCTTTACGAAGTCCTAACTCTCATATGTTTCATTTGTTGGACGAGAGGGATTAAATCTGTTAATGTGTAAAAGTTGGATAATAGAGGGGTTAAAAGTGTCAACATGTTAATTTATACCTCTGAGTAAAACCTTTTAATCAACCGAGAGCTCGACAATGTCCGGGCATACTCCCGGGTATGCCAAATATTGGTTACGGAGGGCAAAATATGCTATAAAGGTGTTTTAGGATGGTTCAATAAGTTGAGGGGCTAAACGTGACAAACTTGGAATCTAGCCATGGGGCGCTCGCGGGGCGCGAGAGGCAAGGGCCTGGCCTATCGCGGGGCGCGAGAGGCCTATGTCTGCAGAATTCTTGCTTGGCCTCCACACATGTTGCCAAAAAACCGTTGTTTCGAAACCATGGACTTTCAAACAGCTATGCCACGTTTTAAGACACTTGTGAGCTCCCTCTAACACCCATTAACACCTGGTATCACCTCCTTCAAGCTCTCTAACTATAAATAGGTGTAATGCTTCACCATTTGAACTTGCACCATTCTGATTTATCACTCTATCTCCCTCCTCTGGAAGTTCCTAACTGAAAGGAGCATCTAACTTAGTTCTATTGCATCCTAGGAATCACTTGTAAGTGTTCCTTTTGTAACATTCGTCGAAAAACGGGTTTCAAAACCCGCTTGGTTTATTAATCAAATATTCAGTTATATGTTCGTTGCGTATTTATTGTTCAGTTTATTTTTAAATATTACATAATTAATGAATATTTAGAATTTAAAAACCAAAAATAATAACTAACAATAATAAGTATAAAAAAAAATATTGGGGCAGCCGGGTTTCGAACCCAGGTCTCCCGCAAAGTCAAACACACACCACACCACTCCGCCACACGCCTCTTTTGTGTTTAATACTGAAACGAATAACATTAATAATAAAAACCGAAACTCAAATCTGTAAATCAGCGCCCAGAACCCGCAATCACCGGAAAAACCTAAACACCGCGATTTTGGCCATTTTTCCTTTGACTGAAACGCACAAACTGAATTCGACATCAGTTATAACCGTTGCCGGCAATCAATTTAGTCAAAAACCGTCGGAAATCTTTAATCGCAATTGTTGACCTTCATTCAAACCCAAATCAACTGTTCCTCCTTATAAATACCCACTCCAACCTCCTGTAAACCTTTCGCTCAGAACCGCGCTCACTTCCTGAAGCTTTAGTCCACTCAGAACACGTCGCCGAAATTCTCGCACTCGCCGGAAATTCACCGGAGAACCGAAGCCTTACTCCTAATCGGTACAATCATCCAAACCTTTCTTGCTATCTCTTGATTAGTAATCTAATTGCTCAACACAATAATCGAAACTGTTAAACAGTTCACTCAGCCGGAAATCGCAAATCAGAGCCGACGAAATCTTGCCGGAAATCTGAAGTAAACTCGCTGTTTTGGTATACCATATCACTTAATCTTCTTTCCATTTCAATCAAGTATAAGTTGTGGTCGATTAAACAGAACAATCGGATTTCACTGTTCTGTATTTGTAAGTGAAGAAGATGAAGATGAAAATGTGTATTAGTATAATTAAAAACAGATATTTAACCCGGTTAGACACACAGTCCAGCGGTGGACTGTGTGCAAATACAATACACACGTCCCGAGTTCGAATCGCACATGTTACCGACTTTCTGAAATAAAACCAACATTTTTAAAACCTATTCAGATCAATTCACAGAATGAATATAAGAGGAATATAATCCAATAGTTAAGCAGATTAGACACACAGCCCAACTGGTTGGGCTGTGCGCACTCGAACCGAAGGTTCCGAGTTCGACTCTGGGTCTCTGCAACCGGTTCGGCCATATTAAATCATTTTTAACAAAAACTAAATAAGGTTAAAGTTAATTAGTATATATATATAATTAAAACAGAGAATATTTCGGGTTAGACACGTAGCTCAGTTGGTAGAGCTGCGTGCACACAAACAAAAGGTCCCGAGTTCGATCCCACGCACCGCATGGAATAAACACAGTCTGACCGGTCAGACCCGGTCAACTGTCAGAAAGTCAACCCATTTTTTTATTATTTTTATTTATTTATTTAATTGAAAAATTATTTAAAAATACTTAAAAATAAGATTTTAAAGTTAGAAAATTTCATTAAACTCACAAAAATAAATCTAAAAATCCAACTAAAGAGCACTAATTAAAAATATTAATCTCAAATAAAATTTACTTATTTATCGAATCATTTCGTTATTATTTAGGTTAGTTTTTCCCTCGTCGATTGAATCATAAATTCGTGCGCATTCATCGTCATCAAATAGCGCACCCACTGTGAGTGAGTCTCTACCAATTCCCCGTTTTAATCATGTTTTGGGGTGTATCATGTGTCGTACAATTCTTTTATTTTATTTAAACACTTGTGTATACATCATATCCGTGATCAAATGTGTATCAATTGTTGTGTGAATTATATGTAGATTGGATTTATCATTTCCAGTGCACACATTTCATTAGGCCCATCAGTTCCCCGTGGGATACGGGTTGAGCATCAGGAGCCTCATTAGATCGGCTCCGTTTGATTGAGCCTTGATCTCACATACATCATCATTCATGTCATATACTCATCCAAAGTGGTTTGTGATTGTTTATCTATATATGTTTGCTCACATGTGATTATTGCACGAATTTTCTTTATTAAATAAAACAAGAAATTAGTAAAATGTTTTATCAAGGTTCACTCGCCAACTTTTGTTGACCCAAAATCTCCCCCGTTTTACACATGATACAGGTGATCCAGCTGAGACAGGAAACACTTAGGAAGGCCTAGAAGAATAAACAAGTTTATGCTTTGGAATAATTATGTAGTTTTATTTTCTTGTAATTGTATGAATTTTGTTTTGGATATTTAAGTTTGTAATTTGAATTTAATAAATATGAAACATCTTAGTAAACATCATGAGCTTTGTTGATAACCCAATTATGCCCCGACTTTTATTCCGCTGCGGGTCGGGGGTGTGACAGATTGGTATCAGAGCTTGTGACTATAGGGATATAGGATAGGTTATTAGACCCTTAGAGCCTATACTATAGTTATTAAATTTTAAATTGTTTATGCGTTACATACAAAATTCATGATGTTTATATGCTTTATGTTTATTTTCACACTCAATGTTCTGCAAGCATGCTCACAAATACATGTTATAATGCAATGCTCATCATGAATCATATCCTCATAACATATCATATCCATGAGAGCACACACCTCACGATTCCCATGATTTTTGCAATGATTTTTGTATTTTTCAAATCATATCAAAGTGAGTTCTCATGACGGGTATGTAGTAACTGGAAGGGATCGAGTACCGGTAGTCGGAACGTCCTGTCTAGGCTTGGCATTCGTATAAATCCAAAATAAAGGACCAGTTTGCCTACCTGGGGACTAACGATGAGAGTACGAAGGACCTATTAGGCCAAAGCATGCTATACCAAACGTCGTGTGAGCTAACCCCACTTTGAGTTGTCATTGTGTCTACACCTGGACACCCTCCTACCATACATCTCGCAATCATATTTTACGATTTTCATTCGGGTGATGCGAGTGTTAATCCGACACCAATGTGAATCCTACCAAGCCCAATAGTCATGGGGGCCCACATGACTACACCGGCAATGGTATGGGGGACATTGGAGGCCCAAACATGAGCAAACCCAAGACATCCTATGGATGTAGTTAAATTATTGCCAATTATGTTGTTTTTCATTCTTTTTACGACACATGACACCTAGAAAATTCTTAAACTCACAATCTTCCTATGTATGTTCCTGTAGATGTCGGCTAGGTAACTACGTGGAGGTAGAAAGTCAGGAAGATCAAATGAACGCTTGGCCACACAAATTGCTAAACAAATGGTCGCAGTGCTTCCTGACATCGTGATTCAAGTTCAACAAGCTCTCACCGCAAATCCCATCAACCCTCCCAATCAAGAAGACCAGAGCGTCGCCAACCCTCTTTCCAAAAAGTGATCCTACAAACACTTCAAATCTTGCGATCCCCCAAAGTATGAAGGGACCGAAGGTGTTACCGCCCTCCTTCACTGGTTTGAAGAAATGGAGAACACTTTCCTCAATTGCGATTGTCCCGAGGACCGTAAGGTACGTTATGCAACTGGAAGACTGTTTGGGGTAGCCCTTACCTGGTGGAACACGGAAAAAGGTAAGCGAGGAGTTGAAGATGCCATGACCTTAACATGGGAAGAGTTAAGGGAACTCATGACAAGACGCTTCTGTCCAAGAAGCGAAATCAAAAAGCTGGAAGATGAATTCCACTCACTGAAACAAAAGGAAGGAGACCACACTTCATATAATAAGAGATTTCTCGAACTGAACCAGATGATCCCAATTTGTTCACCCCTTTGTACCGCTTAGTTGAACATTACATTCGAGGTCTCCCCTCGAAAATCCAAGACTCGGTTTTAAGCACTTCGCCTGCAACACTTGAAGCCGCAATGGAATTAGCTACAAAACTCACTGAGAATCGCATTCGAAACGACAAATTCAAAGATGAGAAAAAGAAAGCACCCATTGAGGCCCCAACTCCAAACCACCCCGTCTCCTCCTCGAAGTTTGTTGGTAAGAGGAAACGAAACAACAAGAATTTTGCTGTCACTCAAACCAACCCTCCTATCACTGCTGCACCAATCACCCAAATTGCTCCTTCAGCTGCACCATTCAAAAAGCCATACACCGGCCCACACCCAAAATGCAACTGTTATCAATACCATCACCCTCCCGAAAATCCCTTCCAACATTGCACAAGCTGTGGCCGTGCGGGTCACACCATCCAAACCTGTCGTACCCTTCAACGAATGAACAGCAATCAACCTCCAACCCAAACCCACAATCAGATAGTGGGTCAAACCCAACAACCCTTACTTCTACCACCTGCACCACACGCAGCCCAAACTTACTACCAACCCAACTACCCCATGATGCAACCCATGCAAGCTTGTTACAACTGTGGGGACCCAAACCACTTCAGGAACACATGCCCACGCCTAGTGAACATCATTCATGCCCAAGCTCACGCAAACCCAGTAAACCAAGCTAACCAAGCTCCCCCACCTGCCAGAGGGAGAGCTTTCAATATCAATGCCAACCAAGCCAGGGCTGACAACAATGTGGTCAACGGTACGTTTCTCATCAATGGTAGTTATGCATCCATATTATTCGATACTGGTGCGGATAAGAGCTTTGTGTCCTTAGAATTTGAATCTATCCTCAACCAAACTCGTGTTAATCTCATGGAATCTCTAACGGTGGAAGTTGCTGACGGAAAACCCGTTTCATTAAATTCTATTATACGTAATTGTACCCTCACTCTAAACGATCACGATTTTCCAGTTGACCTCATTCCTATGAAGTTGGGAAGTTTCGATGTCATAATCGGTATGGACTGGCTCAGCCAGCATCACGCTGAAGTAGTGTGCCGCGAAAAGTTCATTCGCATTCCTCTTGCAGACGGTCAGACCCTACGTATTTTTGGGGAAACCCCTTCGAAAGGACTCAAACTAATGTCCTGCCTTCAAGCCCGAAGATATCTCCGCAAGAACTATGTCGCATTCCTAACTCACGTCGTCAAAAAGGGAAACAAGGAGAGGAAACTCGAAGATATCCCAGTTGTGAAAGAATTCCCACAAGTCTTTCCCGACGACATTTCAGGACTTCCTCCTGTGAGAGAAGTCGAATTCCGCATCGATCTTGTACCTGGCGCTACACCAGTCGCAAAATCTCCTTATAGGTTAGCCCCATCCGAAATGCAAGAGCTGGCCAGTCAACTGTAAGAGCTGACTGACAAAGGATTCATACGTCCTAGCTCCTCGCCTTGGGGTGCACCTGTTCTCTTTGTGAAGAAGAAAGATGGAACGTTTCGCATGTGCATTGATTATAGAGAACTCAACAAGTTAACGGTTAAAAATCGCTATCCACTACCTCGCATCGATGACCTCCTAGACCAACTTCAAGGCGCCAACTGCTTTTCAAAAATCGACCTTCGTTCTGGTTATCATCAGCTCAGAGTGCACGAAGAAGATATCCCAAAAACCGCTTTCCGGACTCGTTATGGTCATTACGAGTTCATGGTCATGCCTTTCGGTTTAACCAACGCCCCCGCTGTCTTCATGGATCTAATGAATAGGGTATGCAAACCCTACCACGACCGTTTCGTCATAGTCTTCATCGACGACATCCTTATCTACTCCAAGTCTAAATCCGATAATGAACAACACCTTCGACTCATCCTTACACTCTTAAGGACTGAAAAGCTCTACGCTAAGTTCTCAAAATGCGAATTCTGGTTAGGAGAAGTACAATTCCTTGGACATGTCGTCAATGACAAGGGAATTCATGTTGATCCTTCAAAAATCAAGGCAGTGCAAGAATGGCAAGCGCCACGTACCCCTACCGAGGTAAGGTCATTTCTTGGTTTGGCTGGTTACTATCGACGCTTCATTGCCAATTTTCCCGTATTGCTGTACCACTCACGACTTTGACTCATAAAGGAAAACCCTTCATATGGGGACCTAAACAAGAGGAAGCCTTCCAAACTCTAAAGCAAAAACTTTGTGATGCACCTATCCTCACACTCCCTGAGGGTTGCGATGACTTTGTGGTATATTGCGACGCATCGGGGCAAGGGCTAGGCTGTGTATTGATGCAAAGAGGAAAAGTGATAGCCTATGCTTCTAGGCAACTCAAAGTTCATGAGAAGAATTACACCACCCACGACCTGGAACTTGGAGCCGTTGTGTTCGCTCTCAAGATATGGAGACATTACCTCTATGGTACCAAGTGTGAAATATACACTGACCACAAAAGTCTCCAACATATCTTCAACCAGAAGGAGATGAATATGAGGCAACGAAGATGGGTCGAACTTCTCAACGACTACGACTGTGAAATTCGGTATTATCCTGGCAAGGCAAACGTAGTGGCTGATGCGCTCAGTCGAAAAGGTTATGCGAACTCCATTCATCTTCTATGTTCGCAAATCATAACCGACATCAAAGATCGAATCTGAGCAGCTCAACATGTTTCTGTAACAGAAAATGACGTACGCGATGAGCTGTCATGTGGAGCTGAACTCAAAATCGAAACCAAATCCGACGGTATTCTATACTATTTAAACCGCATATGGATTCCGAATCGCGATAACCTTCGTGATTTCCTCATGAATGAGGCGCACAAAACACGATACTCTGTACACCCAGGAGCCGACAAGATGTATCAAGACCTACGATACACCTACTGGTGGCCTGGCATGAAAAAGGATATCGCTGTTTTTGTTTCCAAATGCCTTACCTGTTCCAAAGTAAAAGCTGAACATCAAAGACCTTCAGGACTTCTAGTCCAACCTGAAATACCTGTATGGAAGTGGGAAAACATAACCATGGATTTCATTACCGGGTTACCTCGCACCTCCAGTGGGTATGACACCATATGGGTAATAATCGATCGTCTTACAAAGTCATCTCACTTCATTCCGATTCGTGAGGACTTCAAGAACGAGAAGTTAGCTCGTATTTACATCAGCGAGATCGTGAGTCGTCATGGTGTACCATTAAGCATCATTTCAGACCGTGATGGTCGTTTCACTTCACGAACATGGCGAGCCGTACAAACCGCTTTCGGTACACGATTAGACCTTAGCACTGCCTTTCACCCTCAAACTGACGGTAAATCTGAACGCACCATCCAAACCCTTGAAGACATGCTGCGAGCATGTGTCATAGACTTCAAAGGGAACTGGGACGCTCACCTACCATTAGTTGAATTTTCGTACAACAATAGCTATCATTCAAGTATCGGCATGGCTCCTTTCGAAGCTTTATATGGTTGCAAGTGCCGATCTCCAGTATGTTGGCACGAGATTGGGGAAGCGCAAATCACCGGTCCAGAATTAATTCAAGAAATAACCGACAAGATCCTTCAAATTCGAAACAATCTTCTAGCGGCTCAAAGTCGTCAAAAGAGTTATGCTGACAAACGACGAAAGCCCTTGGAGTTTGACATTGGTGATCAAGTACTTTTAAAAGTATCACCGTGGAAGGGAGTGGTTCGTTTTGGCCAGAAAGGCAAGCTAGCACCACGCTCCGTAGGACCTTTCAAGATACTCGAAAGAGTAGGTCCTGTAGCATACAAGTTTGACCTACCAGAAGAGCTCAACATAATTCATCCCACATTCCACGTATTAAACTTGAAAAAGTGCCTCGCCGATGAAAACCTCCATATTCCTCTAGAAGACATTCATGTTGATGAATCTATGCACTTCGTTGAAAGACCAGTAGAAATCATGGATTTCGAAGAGAAGCGTTTAAGGCGAAGTCGTATTCCAATTGTCAGGGTACGTTGGGAGTCAAAACGAGGACCCGAGTTTACTTGGGAACGTGAAGACTCAATGCGCGAAAAATACCCGCATCTTTTTCCAGTTACCACTACTACTTAAATTTCGGGGCGAAATTTCTAAAAGTAGGGGATACTGTAACATTCGTCGAAAAACTGGTTTCAAAACCCGCTTCGTTTATTAATCAAATATTCAGTTATATGTTCGTTGCGTATTTATTATTCAGTTTATTATTTAATATTACATAATTAATGAATATTTAGAATTTAAAAACCAAAAATCATAACTAACGATAATAAGTATCAAAAAAATAAATATTAGGGCAGCCGGGTTTCGAACCCGGGTCTCCTGCAAAGTCAAACACACACCACACCACTCCGCCACACGCCTCTTTTGTGTTTAATACTGAAACGAATAACATTTATAATAAAAACCGAAACTCAAATCTGTAAATCAGCGCCCAGAACCCGCAATCACCGGAAAAACCTAAACACCGCGATTTTGGCTATTTTTCCTTTGACTGAAACGCACAAACTGAATTCGACATCAGTTATAACCGTTGCCAGCAATCAATTTAGTCAAAAACCGTCGGAAATCTTTAATCGCGATTGTTGACCTTCATTCAAACCCAAATCAACTGTTCCTCCTTATAAATACCCACTCCAACCTCCTGTAAACCTTTCGCTCAGAACCGCGCTCACTTCCTGAAGCTTTAGTCCACTCAGAACACGTCGCCGGAAATTCTCGCACTCGCCGGAAATTCACCGGAGAACCGAAGCCTTACTCCTAATCGGTACAATCATCCAAACCTTTCTTGCTATCTCTTGATTAGTAATCTAATTGCTCAACACAATAATCGAAACTGTTAAACAGTTCACTCAGCCGGAAATCGCAAATCAGAGCGACGAAATCTTGCCGAAAATCTGAAGCAAACTCGCTGTTTTGGTATACCATATCACTTAATCTTCTTTCCATTTCAATCAAGTATAAGTTGTGGTCGATTAAACAGAACAGTCGGATTTCACTGTTCTGTATTTTTGTAAGTGAAGAAGATGAAGATGAAAATGTGTATTAGTATAATTAAAAACGGATATTTAACCGGGTTAGACACACAGTCCAGCGGTGGACTGTGTGCAAATACAATACACACGTCCCGAGTTCGAATTGCACATGTTACCGACTTTCTAAAATAAAACCAACATTTTTAAAACCTATTCTAATCAATTCACAGAATGTATATAAGAGGAATATAATCCAGTAGTTAAGCAGATTAGACACACAGCCCAACTGGTTGGGCTGTGCGCACTCGAACCGAAGGTTCTGATTTCGACTCCGGGTCTCTGCAACCGATTCGGCCATATTAAATCATTTTTAATAAAAACTAAATAAGGTTAAAGTTAATTAGTATATATATATAATTAAAACAGAGAATATTTCGGGTTAGACACGTAACTTAGTTGGTAGAGCTGCGTGCACACAAACAAAAGGTCCCGAGTTCGATCCCACGCACCGCATGGAATAAACACAGTCTGACCGGTCAAACCCGGTCAACTGTCAGAAAGTCAACCCATTTTTTTATTATTTTTATTTATTTATTTAATTGAAAAATTATTTAAAAATACTTAAAAATAAGATTTTAAAGTTCGAAAATTTCATTAAACTCACAAAAATAAATCTAAAAATCCAACTAAAGAGCACTAATTAAAAATATTAATCTCAAATAAAATTTACTTATTTATCGAATCATTTCGTTATTATTTAGGTTAGTTTTTCCCTCGTCGATTGAATCATAAATTCGTGCGCATTCATCGTCATCAAAGAGCGCACCCACTGTGAGTGAGTCTCTACCAATTCCCCGTTTTAATCATGTTTTGGGGTGTATCATGTGTCGTACAATTCTTTTATTTTATTTAACCACTTGTGCATACATCATATCCGTGATCAAATGTGTATCAATTGTTGTGTGAATTATATGTAGATTGGATTTATCATTTCCAGTGCACACATTTCAGTAGGCCCATCAGTTCCCCGTGGGATACGGGTTGAGCATCAGGAGCCTCATTAGATCGACTCCGTTTGATTGAGCCTTGATCTCACATACATCATCATTCATGTCATATACTCATCCAAAGTGGTTTGTGATTGTTTATCTATATATGTTTGCTCACATGTGATTATTGCACGAATTTTCTTTATTAAATAAAACAAGAAATTAGTAAAATGTTTTATCAAGGTTCACTCGCCAACTTTTGTTGACCCAAAATCTCCCCCGTTTTACACATGATACAGGTGATCCAGCTGAGATAAGAAACACTTAGGAAGGCCTAGAAGAATAAACAAGTTTATGCTTTGGAATAATTATGTAGTTTCATTTTCTTGTAATTGTATGAATTTTGTTTTGGATATTTAAGTTTGTAATTTGAATTTAATAAATATGAAACATCTTAGTAAACATCATGAGCTTTGGTGATAACCCAATTATGCCCCGACTTTTATTCCGCTGCGGGTCGGGGTGTGACACCTTTCTCTTGCATTTTAGTTTATAGGCTTTATAGCCAAAAGTCAAGCGTTTTATGAAAAACGCCTTGACTTTCGGTTAAGACCATTATGGTCCAGCCACTGTTCGTAACGAACATGGCTAAGTGATCACAATAAGGTAGGTGTTAATCCCTATTAAGGGCACCTCCCGAAGATCACGTTTGCTAGACCAATTGACAGGTCAAAGTTTTAATATTAAAAAGTCAACAGGCCACTTTTCGGAAATTTTATAGTTTGATCTTATATATGTTATGAAACCCGTTTTGACACTTAAATAAGTTGGTAATAATTATTAGAACAGGTAAGAATATGTTCGGCTCGTTAATTTCAGTTCTAAGGTCGGTTCGCAACCGAAAGTCACAAAGTTTGACTTCTGCTTTGACTTTCGATTCTCACCCGATTTAGATTAGTTAGCTGCTGATATAAGGTTGCATTATGATCATATATAATGTAGCATTACCCTCTGAGGTTATATTACATGATCATAATCAGAATCTGAGTTTATGCACAAGTCCCGTAATATTGCCATTTTGACTAAAACTCCCTTTTTGCATAAAATAAGGTTTAATCAATAATGAACTTGAAAATAAGTTTCCTACTAATATAATACTATAAGTAGGATTATTTGGGATGATAAATCAAATTATAAACTGAGTTTATGAACACGTCCTTGTATTATGTCGATAAATGACGACAAAGCCCTTGTGGCTCATAAAATGGCTTTAATCATACCGTTTCAAAGTAAATCTTTTACCTACTGATATGTTATATTAAATAACATATCTAAGACATATTAACCTGACCTTAACATCAGTTTTCATTAAATATTGCACAAATCATCATTTTACGTCATAAGCGCCGTTTTGGCGCATAGTATGGTTTTAAATCATATTAATCAATCAAGACTTGTTACCTACTAATTTTAAAACTTATTTAAAATATTTTTACAGTAGGTATATGATATGAACTCACAATCCCAAATAATTTATAAAACTATGTGTAAAATAACCAAAATGCCCATTCGGTGCATAATTTGGTCATAAATGATAAATTACACATATAATCAATTACCTACTGATATTATATCATAAATAAGTTATTTTTCCAGAATACTTATGGTCATAACATAAAATTATATTCGAGTTCCTTTTACACGGTGTGAAATTACCGAAACGCCCTTATGAGACATAGTTTCATTTTAAACCCCTAACGGCCATATAAGTTGATATCCTACTGATATTACAACTTATTTAAAGTATAATGGCATATAGAACTTATCCATGACTTATCTGGTTACCCGATACTGCTGATATGCATATGGTTAAGTATATATAACTAGTTTACGAAAGTTAACCGAAATGGGTCTAACCTTGTCATTTAAGTCTCAAAATCCAGAATGTTTATAGTTTATCCATATTACACAAGTCAAAGTACTTGTTGGGATTAAACTACATTCTATCCGATCATCGTTTAATTTAACGTTATACATATTGATCCTATACGCTACTCGGTCTAAGTCAGTGACTTAAATAAGACCGTTAGTATTTAATTGGTTAGCTTATTCCATAATCCAGACTAGAGACTTGCCGGTAAATGCTATCTACACTTAGTACTTTTGTGTACGGCTGAGTTATTAAATCTTGCGTTTAAGCGAAAACTAGCTCAGGTAAAGACTCTCAACTTATTTCCCCTATACGTGCTTGGGTTATGGTAAATTATTACCGCTTGGTAGAAAATGGGATCAATCAAATGCCGGATTGTGGCTAGTAAATCCGCATATCCCGTTTTAATCAGTTTTGTTTGATAACTTAAACATCAGGGGTTAACTACCGTGTCCTGGATATCCTCGGCTCATTACATTAGATAATGGCCACGACCATAGCTCGGGTGTAGGCATACACCCGATAGACGCTCAAATGCATTACCCACAAGGTTGGGGAATAATTCCTTCGTGAGTTCAAAATGGTGAGTATGTTAATCATGTCTCGGTCTCTGTACCGGGCCCTGTATGTATGGACAAACATATGAATCTGTTAACAAGGTTGCAAGGCCAACTTTCCCAAGTTATAAAAGAATTTGTGCCAACGTGCACTTAAAAAAATTTCAAATGGTTTCAAAATGAGTCAGTTAGGTGTATTTACTAGCGAAAGCTGATGTATTTTCAAAAGACTAAGCTTGCAGGTACAATACGAAAATAGGCTGGAAGTGCTCGGTAGTGATAAGAGGATCTTGCAAATCCTAGATCTGCCCAAAGTCTGCTATACACTTTCGTACAATTTGCGATCCGCCTGTGGATCTTCTATTACGAGCCGTCTGTATATTATTTTGTATTTTGAACATTTGGTTTGTTATAGTAATTTTACTACAAGACTTCCGTTGTGCCGTGTTTAATTCTCTATAATGTTATCAACTTACGTCACGATATTCCCCACCGGGCCCACCGGTGTTTGGATTGGCTGTGGAAAGCCAGGGTGTGACAGGTTGGTATCAGAGCCAACGTTTGAGAGAATTAAACACTATCCTTTTTGTGATCTCAAACTTACACAAGCACATTCCTTAGACTTCCGAGTCTAGGCCTTGACCTAGGATTACTCATCTCATTATTAAGTTATTAGTATTGTTTTAAATTTGATTTTAACAGGAAAATTCCGCCAAGAGTAAGAGGAAGAGGTAAAGGACCAATGAGGGAAGGATCATTAGGACACATCCCTTCACATCCCCATCACCCGAACCCCTATGAAGCTTCAGGGGATTCATGGCCATTAGCGCAACATTCGCCTACCCATACCCAAAGTTCGTACCATTCGTATCATTCGCACCACTCCCACCACTCTCATCATTCTCATCATTCATATCATGATGAGTTTAACCCAAACCATTATTTTAATACACCCCCAGCTGACCAAAACCAGTTAGACCAACCTAATCCAATGGACTCCGACTCCGACTCGGAGATGCCGCCGTCGGGATCACACACACATCCCATCGAAATCTCGAGCAATTCGAACTCCTATGCCAGATCGCCATACCAAGGTCCTAACTAATGGGATCAATATATGGAACCAATTCACCTTTGCTAACACTCATTCCCATCACTCCCCAACACCTCCTGAGCCACCAAGGAGGAAACGTGGAGCACGTATGTCGGTACGTGCGGGTCAACGGTCGGGATCGCTGCCACCTTTACCAAAAACCTATGCTACAATTCACGAGGACCCACAAATGGTTGGACCCTCCAATGCTTCACCTGTGGTGGAACCGACGCCATCACCTGCAATTCAACCACCAACATCAGGTTATAATAACCCTATCACAACATATCCGGATGCATCTGGATATGATCCTTTTAACCCGTCTACACCGGTAAATTACTAGGCACTTTCGCATAACCCTTATATGCAAACGGTCATGCATAATGCACTTACCCGTCTCCTTTCCCACCTGTTTATCCTTCTACTGGATATCCAAGTTATGGATACCAGTATCCTGTTATGCCACAACCACAACTACAACCACCGCTGCCACTTGCGGCCATCAATGAGGCCTTAGAACGAATGAAAGAAATGCAACAACAAGCAGAGAAAACGGAGACGAACAAGTTCTTCAGGAAACTCTCCAAGTTGGTTAAGGGAAAGAATGACGAGTGAAGTCTCTTCTAATAATATGTATTAGTCCCTGCGAGGACATTGTTATTTCTGTCACACCCCGACCCGCAGCGGAATAAGAGTCGGGGCATAATTAGGTTATCACCAAAGCTCATGATATTTACTAATATGTTTCATATTTATTAAAGTCAAAATTACATTCCCAAATATCCAAACATGTCCATACAATACAAAGAAAATAAACCAAGCAAAACAATCCCAAACTCTAAATCATTTTATTCTTCTAGTCCAATCCTAAGTGTTTCTTGCTGCAGCTGGTTCACCTGTATCATGTGTAAAAATGGGGGTTTTTGGGTCAACATAAGTTGGCGAGTGAACCTTGTTAGATAAACATTTATTATTGATTTACTTATCAGTTTATCAATGAAAAATTGTGCATAATCATAAATGAGCAAATGTAAATAACCAAGCAGTAGCAATAGCAATCACAACTATAACATACAATAACACATGATAGCATACATTAACATACCAACATCATACGATAAATAACATGAATGAAACTGTGCGATCAAGGCTCAATCAAACGGAGCCGATCGTATTGCATGTACTGAAAATGAAAAATGTCTGTGCGAACAAGGCTCAATCAAACGGAGCCGATCGTATGTGGGCACGCCAGGTTCACGCTCATAATGTAATGGGGAACATGCTCAACGCTCATAATGTAATGGGGAGCGGCGGCCTATGAAATTGCATGTACTGAAAATAATAAATTGCATCTAACGATAACCGCACAACAGTTGAAACAAACTGAATACACATGTTCATCATATGAGGTATGCACAATGATTTAAATATAATATATAGCAAGACACATGATACACCCCAAAACGTGATTAAAACGGGGAATTTGTAAAGATTCACTCACATTGGGTGCGTTTGAATGGAGATGATGAGATGCGCACGAGTCGGGAGAGTTGAACAACGAGAACTACTAACCTAAATAATAACGGAAAAATATAATAAATGAGTGGATTTTATTAAGGATTTTAATGGAATTTTTAGATATATTTTTGTGAGTTTAAGGCTATTTTCTATCTTTAAAAATAGTATTTTTAATTGATTTTTTAAATTAAATTAAATAAATAAAACTATAAAAAAATTGTTATTTTTGCGTTGACCGTTGACCGTTGACTTGTTGACCGGTTCGGTCAGTGTGCAAGTATGCGCTGGGTGAGACTCGAACCCGAGACCTCCCGTACGCGTGCACGCAGCTCTACCAACTGAGCTACGTGTCTAACCCGAAATAATCTTGTTTTTAATTATATTTATATACTAATTTGATTTATTCAAAATTAATTTGTTTTTAGAAAAAGATTTTAAATCATCGAACCGGTGCCGTTAACCAGACTCGAACGCGTGACGTGCGACTTAGTGTTGCACACAGTCCACCGCTGGACTGTGTGTCTAACCTGGTTAATATCTCGGTTTTTATTATACTTAACAACTAACGGGGTTAACCCGGTTCAGCTTTAATCAAAAAGGCATTTTATTACTTAGAGGGTGCGTGTATCAGGGAACGAACTCTTGACGTGTGCGTATTATTTGCACACAGTCCACCGCTGGACTGTGTGTCTAACCCGTTTAAAATACCAATTTTAATTATACTTATAGTATTATCAAAGTTCATCTTCTTTGTTGGATTTTACCGACAACAGATTACACCATTAAATCTTGTTAATTCGATTGTTAAGCATTACCCAGACTGATAAGAGATAGCAGGGATGATAATTAGAGGAAAAACATACCGGTGAACGATTGATTACAGAGTTCCGGCAAGGCGTCGGTCTCTGTTTTTAAGTACTTAAATGAGCAATTCAATTAATCATTTTGATTAGCTAAACATGAAATTGAAGTGCTAAACAAACGTTATCAGTGTGTTTGAAGGTCCTTACCGTTTCACAGGCGAAGATACGGATTTTCAGAAGTTTTCCGGCGAGCAGAAATTATCCGATGACGACGTCTGAATTTGATTTAAATTGGAGGGTTTGAGTTAGAAATGGCTTAACAACTGTTAGACTATGATGGTATTGAAGAACTTACCGATTTGAGGACAAATACGGTTTTCCGGTGAACTTGCAGAATTTTCCGGCGAGTTGATTTAAGCTTTCTGATGGACCGAATGGGTGACGAAAGTGAAATGGAATGTTTGTATGATGTTTCTGAGTCGCGAGAGGGGTCTTGATTGAAGTAATTTGGACTTTGATTGTTTTCGGTTATAAAAACCGATGATGATAAAAATTGAAGTTCATTCAAATCCGAATTGATTAAAATCGTCGGTGCATCGGTTATAAACCTGAATGTGTGATTAATCAAACGATTAGACGGTTGAATTGCCGATTTCGGTTTCTCAGTTGGCGCAACCGGTTTAACTAGTTTGTGTATAAGAGTTATTTGTTTCCCTAAGTTGACAGAAAACAAACAAGTGGCGGAGTGGTGATGTGTGTGAGCGTTAAGTCTTTGGGTTTAAATTCCGGCTGACCCGGGTTCGAGTCCCGGCAGCAACATTTTATTTTTATTTATTTTGTTTTCACTTTTTATCAAAAATAATTTTTTTAGTTTAGTTTGTTTATTAATTATGTATCATTAAAAATCAAAATAACCATAAATACACAACGTGACATTTATAACTTGATATTCGATTACAAAATGGAGCGGGTTTTGGAAACCCGTTTTTGACAAATGTTACAGTATCCCCTACTTTTAGGAATTTCGTCCCGAAATTTAAGTAGTAGAAGTAGTAGGAAAAAGATGCGGGTATTTTCGGCATTGAGTCTTCACGTTCCCAAGTAAACTCAGGTCCCCGTTTCGACTCCCAGCGAACCCTAACAATTGGAATGCGACTCCGTCGTAGACGTTTCTCCCCGAAGTCCATGATTTCTACTGGTCTTTCAATAAAATGCATAGATTCATCAATCTGAATATCTTCCAGAGGAATGTGGAGGTTTTCATCAGCGAGGCACTTCTTCAAGTTTGATACGTGGAATGTGGGATGAATCCTGTTGAGTTCTTCTGGTAGATCAAGCTTGTATGCTACAGGACCTACTCTTTCGAGTATCTTGAAAAGTCCTACGTAGCGTGGTGCTAGCTTGCCCTTTTGACCAAAACGAACTACTCCCTTCCACGGTGATACTTTTAGAAGTACATGATCACCAATGTTAAACTCTAAAGGCTTCCGTCGTTTATCTGCATAACTCTTTTGATGACTTTGGGCCACTAGAAGATTGTTTCGGATTTGATGGATCTTGTCTGTGGTTTCTTGGATCAATTCTGGACCAGTGATTTGAGCTTCCCCAATTTCGTGCCAACATACAGGAGATCGGCACTTACGACCATATAAGGCTTCAAAAGGTGCCATGCCGATGCTTGAATGATAGCTGTTGTTGTACGAAAATTCAACTAATGGTAGGTGGGCGTCCCAATTTCCCTTGAAGTCTATGACACATGCTCGAAGCATATCTTCAAGAGTTTGAATGGTGCGCTCAGATTGTCCATCAGTTTGAGGATGATAGGCGGTACTGAGATCTAATCGCGTACCCATAGCGGATTGTACTGCTTGCCATGTTCGTGAAGTGAAACGACCATCACGATCAGAAATAATGCTTAACGGTACCCCATGACGGCTTACGATTTCGCTGATATAAATACGAGCAAGCTTTTCGTTCTTGAAATCTTCGCGGATAGGAATAAAGTGAGCTGATTTTGTAAGTCGGTCAATTATTACCCATATAGTGTCATACCCACCAGAAGTGCGAGGTAACCCGGTAATGAAATCCATGGTTATATTTTTCCACTTCCATACAGGTATTTCAGGTTGGACCAGAAGTCCTGAGGGTCTTTGGTGTTCAGCTTTCACCTTGGAACATGTAAGGCACTTAGAAACAAAAATAGCAATATCCTTTTACATTCCAGGCCACCAATAGGTATATCGTAGGTCTTGATACATCTTACCGGCTCCTGGGTGTATAGAGTATCGCGTTTTGTGAGCTTCCTTCATAAGAATTTCACGAAGATTGTTGTGGTTAGGAATCCATATACGATCTAGGTAGTACAGAATACCGTCAGATTTAGTTTCAATTTTAAGTTCAGCTCCACAGGACATCTCCTTTCGTACATCATCTTCCGTTAATGAAACGTGTTGGGCTTCTCGAATTTGATCTTTAATGTCGGTTATAATTTGCGAACATAGAAGACGAATGGAGTTCGCATAACCCTTTCGACTGAGTGCATCAGCCACCACATTTGCTTTGCCAGGGTGTACCGAATTTCACAGTCGTAGTCATTTAGAAGTTCGACCCATCTTCGTTGTTTAACTCCTTTTGATTGAAGATATGTTGAAGACTCTTGTGGTCAGTGTATATTTCACACTTAGTACCATAGAGATAATGTCTCCATATCTTAAGAGCGAACACAACGGCTCCAAGTTCTAGGTCATGGGTGGTGTAGTTCTTCTCATGCGTCTTGAGTTGTCTCGAAGTATAAGCTATAACTTTTCCTCTTTGCATTAGAACGCAGCCTAATCCTTGCCCTGACGCGTCGCAATAGACCACGAAATCATCACAACCTTCAGGAAGAGTGAGGATTGGTGCATCACAAAGTTTTTGTTTAAGAGTTTGGAAGGCTTCTTCTTGCTTGGGTCCCCATATGAAAGGTTTCCCCTTATGAGTTAAAGCCGTAAGTGGTACAGCAATGCGTGAGAAGTTTGAAATGAAACGACGATAATAACCAGCTAGACCAAGAAAAGATCTTACTTCAGTTGGTGTACGTGGAGCTTGCCATTCTTGTACCGCTTTGATCTTTGAGGGGTCGACATGTATTCCCTTGTCATTGACTACATGTCAGAGGAATTGCACCTCTTTTAACCATAATTCGCATTTGGAGAATTTGGCGTAAAGCTTTTCCTTCTCTAGAAGTGTAAGGATGAGTCGAAGATGATGCTCATGATCAGACTTAGACTTTGAATAAATAAGAATGTCGTCGATGAAGACTATAACAAATCGATCAAGATAAGGTTTGCAGACTCTGTTCATTAGGTCCATGAAGACTGCTGGAGCGTTGGTTAAACCAAATGGCATGACCATGAATTCATAATGACCATAACGAGTTCGGAATGCGGTCTTTGGGACGTCTTCTTCATGTACTCTAAGTTGATGATAACAGATCGAAGATCGATTTTGGAAAAGTAGCTGGCACCTTGAAGTTGGTCAAGAAGATCATCAATGCGAGGTAATGGATAGCGATTCTTGATTGTTAATTTGTTGAGCTCTCTGTAGTCGATGCACATACGAAACGATCCATCTTTCTTCTTTACAAAAAGAACAGGTGCACCCCAAGGCGATGAACTAGGACGTATGAATCCCTTGTTAGTCAACTCTTGTAATTGACTGGCTAGCTCTTGCATTTCAGAGGGGGCTAACCTATAAGGAGACTTTGCAACTGGTGTAGCACCAGGTATAAGATCAATACGGAATTCGACTTCTCTAACTGGAGGAAGTCCTGAAATGTCATCAGGAAAAACTTGCGGGAAGTCTTTTACTACCGGGATGTCTTCAAGTTTCTTCTCCAGGGTTCCCTTGTTGATGATATGAGCTAAAAACGCGACATAATTTTTGCGAAGATATTTTTGGGCTTGAAGACAAGACATTAAGCTGAGCCCCTTCGACGAGGTTTCTCCAAGGATTCGAAGAGTCTGACCGTTTGAAAGAGGAATACGTATAAATTTTTCGCGACATACAACTTCTGCCTGATGTTGACTGAGCCAGTCCATACCAATTATGATATCAAAACTTCCCAGCTTCATAGGAATAAGGTCGACTGAGCAATCGTGGTCGTTTAAAGTGAGTGTACAGTTGCGTATAATAGAGTTTAATGAAACTGGTTTCCCGTCAGTAGCTTCTACCGTTATGGATTCCATGAGCTTATCCCGATTTTGATTTAAGATAGGTTCAAATTCTAAGGACACAAAACTTCTATCCGCACCAGTATCAAATAACATAGAGGCATATCTACCATTTATAAGGAACGCACCGTTAACCACGTTGCCGTCAGCTCTAGCCTGATTAGCGTTGATATTGAAAGCTCTTCCTCTCGCAGGTGGAGGAGCTTGATTCGCTTGATTCACCGGGTTGGCTTGGGCCTGAGCATGAATAATGTTTACCAACCTTGGACAGGTGTTTCTGAAATGGCTTGGGTCTCCGCAATTGTAGCAAGCCCGCATAGGTTGACCCAGAGGATAATTGGGTTGGTAATATGTTTGGGCTAAATGTTGGGCGGTTGGATATTGTAGGGGTTGTTGGGCTTGACCCATTAATTGCTGGTGGGTTTGGGTTGAAGGCTGGTGGCGGTTCGTTCGCTGAGGCATGCGGCAGGTTTGAACAGTATGACCCGCGCGACCACAACCGGTACAATGCTGGCAGGGATAATCAGGAGAATGGTGATATTGGCAACGGTTGCATTTTGGTAACGGGCCAGAGTAAGGTCTTTTGTATGGTGCAGGTGAAGGAGCGACTTGGGTAATGGGTGCAGCAGGAATTGGGAGGTTGGTTTGTGTAACGGCGAAGTTTCTGGTGTTGCGCTTCCTCTTGTTAGCAAACTTAGAGGAGGAGATGGAATGGTTTGAAGTTTGACCCTCAAGGGGCTTTCTTTTTCTCTTTTTTAAGCTTCCCGTTGCGAATTCGATTCTCGGTCAGTTCAGTTGCTAGCTCCATAGCAGCTTCAAGTGTTACCGGTGAAATGCTGAGAACTGAATCTTGAATTTTCGAGGGAAGTCCTCGAATATAATGTTCGATCAAACGATAAGTTGGGGTAAACAAATTTGGGACCATTTGGTTCAACTCTAAGAACCTCTTGTTATAGGTGGTGTGATCCCCCTCCTTCTGTTTTAAAGAATGAAATTCGTCCTCCAACTTTTTAATTTCACTCCTAGGACAGAAACGCCTAGTCATGATTTCCCTTAACTCCTCCCAAGTTAAGGCCATTGCATCCTCAATTCCCCTCTTCCCCCTTTCAGTATTCCACCAGGTAAGAGCTACCCCAAATAGTCTTCCGGTGGCGTATCGAACCTTGCGATCCTCAGGACAATCGCAGTTGAGAAAAGTGTTTTCCATCTCCTCAAACCAGTGGAGGAGAGCAGTGACACCTTCGGTCCCTTCAAATTTAGGAGGATCACAAGACTTGAAATGTTTATATGAGCACTTGCTGGTAGAAGGGTTGCCGATGTTCTGGTCGTCTTGTTGGGGAGGATTAGTGGGATTTGTGGCGAGGGCTTGTTGTACTTGGACCACAATGTCAGGCAGTATCGTTGCAATTTGTTTCGCGATGTGTGTGGCCAAGCGTTCCTGAGACCTTCCTGATCTTTTACCCCCTCAACGTTGTCTGGACGACATCTACAGGAACATACATAAGAAGATTGTGAGTTTATGGAGTCTTTTTAGGTGTCATGTGTCTTTAAGAAAAATGAAAATAACATAAATATCAATAATGCAACTACATCCATAGGATGTCTTGGGTTTGCTCATGTTGGGCCTCAAATGTCCCCCATACCTTCACCTGTATAGTCATGTGGGCCCCCATGGCTATTGGCTTGGTAGGATTCTCATTAGTATTGGCGATTTAACACTCGCATCACCCGAATGCAAACCACAAAATATGTTTACGAGATGTATGGTCGGAATATGTCCAGGTGTAGACACAATGACAACTCAAAGTGGGGTTAGCTCACACGACGTTTGGTATAGCATGCTTTGGCCTAATAGGTACTTCGTACTCTCATCGTTAGTCCCCAGGTAGGCAAACTGGTCCTTTATTTTGGATTTATACGAATGCCAGCCTAGACAGGACGTTCCGACTACCGGTACTGGTACCCTTCCAGTGACTACATGCCCGTCATGAGAACTCACTTTGATGAGATTTGAAAACATAAAAATCATTGTAAAAACAATCATGATGTGGTGTGTGCTTTCATGGATATGATGTGTTATGAGAATATGATTCATAATAGGCATTATATGATAATATATACTTATGAACATGCTTGCATAACATTGAATGTAACATTTAACATAAAACATATAAACATCATGAAATTTGGCATGTAACACACAAAAATCTTAAAAATTTCTAATCAACTATAGTATAGGCTCTAAGGGTCTAATAACCTATCCTATATCCCTATAGTCATGGCTCTGATACCAATCTGTCACACCCCGACCCGCAGCGGAATAAGAGTCGGGGCATAATTGGGTTATCACCAAAGCTCATGATATTTACTAATATGTTTCATATTTATTAAAGTCAAAATTACATTCCCAAATATCCAAATATGTCCATACAATACAAAGAAAATAAACCAAGCAAAACAATCCCAAACTCTAAATCATTTTATTCTTCTAGTCCAATCCTAAGTGTTTCTTGCTGCAGTTGGTTCTCCTGTATCATGTGTAAAAATGGGGGTTTTTGGGTCAACATAAGTTGGCGAGTGAACCTTGTTAGATAAACATTTATTATTGATTTACTTATCAGTTTATCAATGAAAAATTGTGCATAATCATAAATGAGCAAATGTAAATAACCAAGCAGTAGCAATAGCAATCACAACTATAACATACAATAACACATGATAGCATACATTAACATACCAACATCATACGATAAATAACATGAATGAAACTGTGCGATCAAGGCTCAATCAAACGGAGCCGATCGTATTGCAAGTACTGAAAATGAAAAATGTCTGTGCGAACAAGGCTCAATCAAACGGAGCCGATCGTATGTGGGCACGCCAGGTTCACGCTCATAATGTAATGGGGAACATGCTCAACGCTCATAATGTAATGGGGAGCGGCGGCCTATGAAATTGCATGTACTGAAAATAATAAATTGCATCTAACGATAACCGCACAACAGTTGAAACAAACTGAATACACATGTTCATCATATGAGGTATGCACAATGATTTAAATATAATATATAGCAAGACACATGATACACCCCAAAACGTGATTAAAACGGGGAATTTGTAAAGATTCACTCACATTGGGTGCGTTTGAATGGAGATGATGAGATGCGCACGAGTCGGGAGAGTTGAACAACGAGAACTACTAACCTAAATAATAACGGAAAAATATAATAAATGAGTGGATTTTATTAAGGATTTTAATGGAATTTTTAGATATATTTTTGTGAGTTTAAGGCTATTTTCTATCTTTAAAAATATTATTTTTAAGTATTTTAATTGATTTTTTAAATTAAATTAAATAAATAAAACTATAAAAAATTTGTTATTTTTGCGTTGACCGTTGACCGTTGACTTGTTGACCGGTTCGGTCAGTGTGCAAGTATGCTTAACAACTAACGGGGTTAACCCGGTTCAGCTTTAATCAAAAAGGCATTTTATTACTTAGAGGGTGCGTGTATCAGGGAACGAACTCGTGACGTGTGCGTATTATTTGCACACAGTCCACCGCTGGACTGTGTGTCTAACCCGTTTAAAATACCAATTTTAATTATACTTATAGTAATATCAAAGTTCATCTTCTTCGTTGGATTTTACCGACAGCAGATTACACCATTAAATCTTGTTAATTCGATTGTTAACCCAGACTGATAAGAGATAGCAGGGATGATAATTAGAGGAAAAACATACCGGTGAACGATTGATTACAGAGTTCCGGCAAGGCGTCGGTCTCTGTTTTTAAGGACTTCAACTGAGCAATTCAATTAATCATTTTGATTAGCTAATCATGAAATTGAAGTGCTAAACAAACGTTATCAGTGTGTTTGAAGGTCCTTACCGTTTCACAGGCGAAGATACGGATTTTCAGAAGTTTTCCGGCGAGCAGAAATTATCCGATGTCGACGTCTGAATTTGATTTAAATTGGAGGGTTTGAGTTAGAAATGTCTTAACAACTGTTAGACTATGATGGTATTGAAGAACTTACCGATTTGAGGACAAATACGGTTTTCCGGCGAACTTGCAGAATTTTCCGGCGAGTTGATTTAAGCTTTCTAATGGACCGAATGGGTGACGAAAGTGAAATGGAATGTTTGTATGATGTTTCTGAGTCGCGAGAGGGGTCTTGATTGAAGTAATTTGGACTTTGATTATTTTCGGTTATAAAAACCGATGATGATAAAAATTGAAGTTCATTCAAATCCGAATTGATTAATCGGTGCATCGGTTATAAACCTGAATGTGCGATTAATCAAACGAATTGCCGATTTCGGTTTCTCAGTTGGCGCAACCGGTTTAACTAGGTTTGTGTATAAGAGTTATTTGTTTCCCTAAGTTGACAGAAAACAAACAAGTGGCGGAGTGGTGATGTGTGTGAGCGTTAAGTCTTTGGGTTTAAATTCCGGCTGACCCGGGTTCGAGTCCCGGCAGCAACATTTTATTTTTATTTATTTTGTTTTCACTTTTTATCAAAAATAATTTTTATAGTTTAGTTTGTTTATTAATTATGTATCATTAAAAATCAAAATACCCATAAATACACAACGTGACATTTATAACTTGATATTCGATTACAAAACGGAGCGGGTTTTGGAAACCCGTTTTTGACAAATGTTACAATTTCTTTAGTCCCTGCGTGGACGTTGTTATTTCTTTTAAGTCCTTGCATGGACAGTTTGTTTCATTTATTTCTAGTATTGTAATTTCTTAATGGCATTTAATGGAATATTTTGGAATTATATAAATATGTATTTATCCTCTTCAAGCGAGCGTCTCAATTTTACTTGGAATTTTTGCTTCGCTATATAATTCCAAAAGACCTTAATGGATTTGATTATGTCAAGTGGCACAGACCACATATTTGCCAAGAAATGATAGTTAAGGATAAAAGGCTTTATATCAGGATAGTTGAGGGAAGTGATCCTTCTATCTAGAGGTGGTGGACTAGGTTCAAGCCTCCAAGTCGTTAAGGTCCAAAGTGACCGGGACTATTAATCAATCATTAAGGTACTCTTATGTTAAGATTAAGGAATGTTCATACTCCGGGTAGTGTGACTTAAGGAACCATACTAGTCATCTTGGTAAAAGGACTACATCTAAGACCTATTATATAGCCTATGTGATCAATGTGATCTCGGCTAATGTAATCAGTGTGATGACGATTGACAGACCAAAGTGCCATAGGCCAACGTGCCATATGTTGTGTCTAGAGTGACAGGCCAACTTGCCATATATTGTGCCTAAAGTGACAGGCCAACGTGCCATATGTTATGTCCAAAGTGATAGGCCAACGTGCCATATGTTATGTCCAAAGTGACAGGCCAAGGGCCAATGTTATGTCCAAAGTGACAGGCCAACGTGCCATATGTTATGTCCAAAGTGATAGGCCAACGTGCCATATGTTATGTCCAAAGTGACAGGCCAACGTGCCATATGTTATGTCCAAAGTGACAGGCCAACGTGCCAGATTATATGTCCATTAGTGACAAGCCTATGAGCTATATATATAATTGTCCATTATGACAATGGTAATTGTGACATTACGATCCACTGTCTAATAATATATGGACTACGTCCAGATTGTAATTTGCCTTTGATGGTCCTGTTAAGACCTAGACCAAATATAGATATGATAAGCCTAAGAGTTGTGATGTTATTCACACTTAGATAGGCGATGGATTTTTATATCCAATGTTTAAAGTTAATATGGTTATAAATACCATGGCTAAGAGAAATTTTATTTGGTGATTAGAACCAAAGCTTCAAGAATGGCTGACTCAGACGAGGCGCAAAGTAGCCACCGGGATATTAACTCTAACAACGCCGAAAACATAGCCATTAATAACGACGATTTCCAAGCTCACATAGATGCAGCTGTTGGAAAGGCCATGGAAAAGGCCATAGAAAAACTTAGGGAGTCGAGTGCTACTCGCTCCAGACCATTATTAATCCCACCATCCTTAGCTCATAAGGAGAGCTCAGTTCACTCTTCAAATGCGAAGAGTGAACCAAAGAAATCAGAATTTGCTGATAGGTCTTGTTCTTCAAAGACGGGTGTACCTACAAATATTTCGTTTCCTGTAAACCCCGGGATTTTAATGGGGTGTAGAAGCCTTGAAATGGCTAGATGAAATGGAAACGATAGTGGATATCAGCGGATGTGCTGATAAGGATGTGGTTAAGTATGTATCACAGTCCTTTAAGGGCGATGCCCTGATTTGGTGGAAAGATATGATCCAGTCTACAGGAAAGGTACACCTGTACAACTTAGGATGGTCTAAGTTTGTTGATCTTGTAAAGGAAACTTACTGCCCACCTCATGAGGTGGAGAAGATAGATAGGAAAAACCTAGACTGTCGGAAGTATGTTTCTGACTTCAATTCCCTTTCTAGGTTAGTTTCCTATTTAATTACCCCTGAACCCAAATGCATTGCGCGTTTCATTAATGGGTTAGCGCCCGAGATAAAGGGCATGGTAAGGCTGCTCAGCCTAGTACTTATAAGTCCGCTGTTAACCTATCCCTCTCCCTCACCTTGGATTTGTTGAGGCAAAAGTCTGTTAAGTCTGAGACTGACGGAAAAAGGAAACAGGAGGAAGGTAACTCCCAAGGATTCAGTAAGATGAATAAAGGGAAATTTGGGTTCAAACAGAACCAAAATAAGTCGGGTGTAAAACTGACATGTAAAAATTGCAACCGCTAGCATTGGGGACAGTTTAGTATTGATCCACAGACTAAACCCTGTGGTATTTGTAAGAAAAAGGGGCATAAGACCATAGAATGCAAAGATCTTAAGAATGTCGTTTGCTATGGCTATATCGAAAAGGGGCATATTATGTTTAACTACCCTAAGAACCCAAGAAATAATGACGTAAAGCCTAGAGAGGCTAAGAAAGGGAATGCTCGTGCCTTCCAAATGAATGTTAGGGAGTCCGTTAATGACAACAACGTCATAACAGGTACATTCCTCATCAATGACATATATGCTAGAGTTCTTTTTGATTCGGGTGCAGATAAATCTTTTGTTGACCGTAAGTTTAGTAAAAACTATTAAACTTGCCCATAAGAACTCTAGACATAACCTATGAGGTAGAACTCGCTGATGGAACTTTAGAATTAGCATCTTCCTTTCTTGATGGATGTTTTATATCCATTAGGAATCATTCAATCCCTATCTCTCTTCTGCCAATAAAATTGGCAGGGTTCGATGTAGTCTTAGGCATGGATTGGTTATCAAATAACCAAGCCCGTATTGCCTGCGATAAGAAACTCATCGAGATTAAACCTCCGTCTGGTGTAACGATCCCCATCCCTAGAGATTCACACTATGGATTGCCAGACAAGGTATTGTTATTTAAGGCATCCGGCACAAGTAACTATCAACGAGCCTAAGCCAAATATTGAAGACCTTCCAGTTATCTTGGAGTATTCCGATGTTTTCCCCTAAGAATTACTAGGCCTACCTCCAGATAGGCAAGTAGAGTTTAGAATTGATATCCTGCCTGGATCAGCACTTGCAGCTAGAACTCCTTATTGTCTAGCACCGACGGAAATGAAAGAATTAAGAATTCAATTAGACGAACTCTTAAAGAAAGGCTTTATTCAGCCTAGTTCCTCACCTTGGGGAGCTCCTATTCTTTTTGTTAAAAAGAAAGATGGTTCAATGCGGATGTGCATTGATTACCGAGAATAGAACAAGATAACAATTAAGAACCGATATCCTTTGCCCAGGATCGACGACTTATTCAACCAACTTCAAGGGCTAGTTATTTCTCTAAGATTGATTTGAGATTAGGATATCATCAGCTGAAAGTTAGGAACAAGGATGTTCCTAAGACAGCCTTCAGGACCCGTTATGGTCATTATGAATTCTTGGTGATGCCTTTTGGGCTTACAAATGCAGTGCAACATTCATGGATCTCATGAATAGAGTCTACAAACCATATTTAGATAAGTTTGCCATTGTCTTCATAGACGACATACTTATCTACTCTCGTAATCAAGATGATCACGAGAAACATTTACGGTGCATTCTAGAGCTACTAAGAACTTTATGCTAAGTTCTCTAAGTGTGAATTTTGGCTTAGAGAAGTCCAATTTCTTGGACATGTTGTAAGTGAGTGTGGTATCCAAGTGGATCCCGCCAAGATAGAAGCCATAATGAACTAGGAAGTACCCAAAACTCCAACGGAGATTCGTAGCTTCTTAGTATTGGTTGGTTACTATAGGATGTTCATTGAGAACTTTTCGAGGATAGCCACTCCTTTGACTACTTTGACCCGTAAGAATGTCAGGTTTGACTGCGGTCCAAAACAACAAGAATCTTTTGAGATTCTAAAACACAAGTTGAACAATGCTCCTGTGTTATCTCTACTTGAGGGTATTGAGGGTTTTGTAGTTTACTGTGATGCCTCGCACACTGGCGTGGGCTGTGTGCTTATGCAAAAAGGCAAAGTAATTGCTTATGCATCACGACAATTAAAAGTGCACGAAAGGAATTGCACCACCCATGACTTGGAATTGGGTGCCGTTGTATTTGCACTTAAGTTATGGAGACATTACTTATATGGCACAAAGTGTGTTATAAACACTAACCATAAGAGTCTCCAGCATTTGTTCAATCAAAAAGATTTGAACATGCGACAACACCGTTGGATGGAAACACTTAATGATTATGATTGCGAAATTCACTATCATCCCGGCAAGGCAAATGTCATAGCTGACGCCTTAAGTCGCAAGGAAAGGGTTAAGCGCATTAGGATTAATGCCAAGAGCATAGAGATCAAAATTAGCTTAAATGAGTGGCTATTAAATGCGCAGAAGCAAGCCCTGTTAGAGGATAGTATTCCTAATGAGGGATTAGGTGGAACTGTTGATCAGTTAACGTCTGGAAAGGTGGAATCCTTAGATTTAAGGAAAGAATCTAGGTTCTAATCTTTGGAGGACTTAGAGATCTAATCCTCCAAGAAGCGCATAATACAAGATACTCAGTTCACCCCGGTGGTGACAAAATGTATCAGGATCTAAAAAAGAATTATTGGTGGATGGGTTTGAAGAAATCCATAGCCACTTATGTAGCTAAGTGTTTAACGTGTTCGCAAGTTAAAGCCGAACATCAGAAACCGTCAGGACTCCTACAACAACTTGAGATTCCCACTTGGAAACGAGAAATGGTAACTATGGACTTGATTACCAAGTTACCTAAGACCAAACGTGGTAATGACACGATTTGGGTCATTGTAGATAGGTTGACTAAGTCAGCACATTTCTTGCCAATTAAAGAAACGTATAACTCTGACAAATTGGCTAAGTTGTATGTGGACAAGATTGTGTCCCTACATGGTGTGCCGGTATCATTGTATCTGATAGAGGTACTAGATATACTTCTCACTTTTGGAAAAGTTTCCAACAATCTTTAGGCACACGATTAAACTTTAGTACGGCTCACCACCCGCAGACGGATGGACAAAGTGAGCGTACTATTCAAACCTTGGAAGACATGCTTAGAGCATATGTGATTGATTTGGTGGAAGTTGGGATGACCACTTACCCCTAATAGAATTCTCCTATAATAATAGTTATCATACGAGCATCAAGGCTGCTCCTTATGAGGCTTTGTATGGGAGAAAATGTAGAACGCCCGTGTGTTGGCAGAAGTTGGGGAAGCCCAACTATCAGGACCTGAGATTGTCCTGGAAACCACGGATAAGATTGTGCAAATCCGAGCATCTCAAAATTGCCCATGATAGGCAGAAGAGCTATGCTGACAAGAGGCGCAAATCTCTCAAGTTCCAAGTAGGGGACTGTGAGTCCCAAATCAGATTCGGATCACAGTGGTTGATTGTTATCACCAAAACAACTAGAGATTAGTTGTTTGAATGTGTAAAAGTTAAGAAAAACCAAAGAATGAAGATGAAGATTCTTGTATGGATCAAACAACAAGTGTTGTATATGGAATCCCAAAAGATATAATCACTAAAAGCACCTGGATATACGGATTAAGAACAAGAATCACAACAGAAGAGCAATCACCAAAATCTGTCCAAGAACCTTGGACTAGGGTTTTCATTGATAAGCATATATATAGTCACTGACTACCCAGCGTATTTATTAAATACGATGGGAACATAAATACGCCGCCCAGTTACTAGATTCACAAATTACACTATTAGCCCTTATAGTTTTACTAACAATTACAAAACCAAATCAAACTATTAAACTCAAGTATCAACGGTCTCAAAACGTCCTAACAATATCCCCCTAGACCGTTGCGTACTTGAGATTCTTCAGTTTTGTTCCTGAGCTTCAGGGCTTGCGGCTGATTCTCGATCTTTTCCTTGTTGTTGTTCAGTTGTTGCTTTAGTGGATTGGTTAATAACAGCTTCACTTGTGGTTGGCTAGGCCTCCATAGTGACTCCATATGTGGATGAAGTCGGAGGTGGTGGAATGATTTGAATATCTGAGTCAGATGATGGATCTTTGCTTGGAGGAGAGGATGATTTAGACTCAGCTGCTTTCTTCTTTCTGGATTCATCTTTTTCTTTCTGAGCTTCCATTCTGAGCATAATTTCCATCACTTCAATCTTTCAAGCCCGCACACGCTCATCTACCCTTTGAAATAACATCCCTTCCTCAAGGTACTCGTTCCTGCTTCAACGTTTATCTTGTGTCCGTAGAGGACATTCAGATCGTAAAGACAAAACATAAATACGTCCATAGGATCCAGAATATGGATGTATCATTTGAATTTGATCTGATAACTGCTTCACCCGTTTTGCCATCATAAAACCATTTCTTGAAGTTAGTGAGGGTCACAGGCTGTTCAGGAGGAAGTTTCACCCTTGTTACGACTTTCGCTGGATTGATTACCCATGTAATCTTTCCTTTTCCAGTGAATGGGTCTTTGGTGTTCTTTGACACACATCTTCTTGGGTGTTGAGGCTTGAAGACAGAAAATCCACGCATGCACTCTCTATGAATTAATCTCTCTAGGTCTCCGCCAATGCTGCTGTTTATAGGATTTATCAGATCATGCCTGCTTAGCTCTCGGATATCCCATGTGGGTAAACTTTGCATGTCGTTGGCATTTCGGAAGTATTGGATTACCCCACCCCTTCGCTTTACTATGAACCATCTAGTGAGATTTCAATATTTCCAGCTAATGATTCTATCCGTGACCTCAGTCTTCTCAACTGTTATTACCTAATAAAAATCTGGCATCTTTTCTCTTTCTTTCTTAAACCATTCTAGATGCTGAGGTTCGAACTCTTCCCAGCCGTCAGTCTCATATAACACATCATCCTCTAAACCCCATTCAAGAAACTTTGCTGGCATCTCGGTTTTTTCTACTTCTTCTTCTTCACTGTCTTCTCCAAAGCTAACATCATCAGCTGATTCAAGTCATTTCTTTTTCTTTTCTGCTCCGTCATCCTTCTTTTTCTGTTCTCTTTCTCTGAACAAAGTTGAAAATGTCTTCGCTTGAGTACTTGGTTTTTGATTTGCTGAGACATACAGCTTCTGCACTAGCTCATGCAACTTTTCTAGCCCCTCTTGTTGAAATTTGATAAATTCTGATTGCTTATAGACGTAGGAGTGCAATTCTTTGTTCTTCTTTCTTTGTTCTTTCAGTTTTCTCTTGAGCACATCAGTATCATTTACTTGATTCTTCAGCAAACAAAACTCCTTTGCAGGAAATAGACCAATTTCTTTGGATAGACGATTATACAACTCTTGAGACAGTCGAGGTCTTGTGGGAACTTTCTGAGTAGGAGGTTGAGCAGATACATGTGGTTTGGGTGGAACATTTGCAGAGGATCCCTCACCTGTTTTCTTTTCTTAGGTGCAACGGTCTTGCTTGGAGAGGGTTCTAGGGGATCGAATAAAAGCCCTTCCACGAATTGATCCAACTGCTCCTGTTCTGAAGTAACAACCACAGGAGTTTCAGATTCTGTCATCTCTCTTCTCTTCATTCTCCTTTCATGCTTTTCTGCCTCCACAACCGCATGAATGGCCTGCATTCTTTCGATTTCCTCTCTCGTTGATCCAGCACGAATACTGTCGCCCATGATTCGTTCTGGATTAGATGGATCTTTCTTGCTTCTTTTCTTTGAGGGTTCTTCTTCAACCACTTTCTTTCCTTTGTCTTTGCGCTTACGAACAAGTGGTATTTCCTCTTTTATTTCAGCCTCTTCTTCAACATCATCAGGATCGCCTCGACCTCTCTACCTTTCCTCGCCTTTTCCCGGTACTTATTGTACGTAGCCAGAACCACGGGAAGCCTCTCTTCTCGATACATCCAGTTATGCAGCATCACCCACTCCTTTGTTTTCAACTCTGTGATTTGTCTTCCTTTTGGGAGCTGAAATTGATATAGATTTCCATCATGTGGTAGGTTCTGGTGCTGATCATCAATGAGCAACTGCACAAATCTTGGACACATGGCCCATGCACCTTTGTTTACGTTGTCAATCATGCAATAGAAAATTAGGCCAGAAATGTTGAAGGGCTGATTTGTGCATAAATTTAGCATTGCCGCAGACCACTCTAAATTTAAACCATCGTATCCACCTTTTCTGTGACAAATGGTCATGCAGAATGTGTGAAGGGTGAACCTCCAATCCTTTGTAGGGCCCGACTTTTTGATCTCGTTCTTGTTGCGAAAATCTCCAACATTGTTCATCCCGCGGAAACCTTCTAGCACTGCCTCTTTGCTTAGAACCTTTCGAATCTGCTCTTCAGTCACTTTTATCTCTTTGTTACGCACCGTCGCAGTAATGTGCTTGACCTGGTTCAAAGTTCTTACTCTTGTGGTTATCTAGAACTCTTCTATGTGAATAGAGTAAATCTTTGGATTTGCCTGAATTGCATAACTTATTTTGCTTCGTGATAACCAGTCCATTACATCTTCGAAATCGGGTTCAGGAGGAACTAGAGTGATGGGCTGATTGTGCTTTCTTTTGCCATCCCAGACTACTGGTTGAGCCATTCTGAAACGTGAAAACTAGTCAAGTTAGATAAAAGTTACAAGGCATAATAGTCTGATAGAAAAGATATATAAATACATATATATACATATATATACAATAAATAATATTTAAAAATAATTTAAATAAATAAAAATAAAAAGGATAAAAACAAAAAATCTACATAAGAATATATATATATATATATATATATATATATATATATATATATATATATATATATATATATATACGCTGAGGGTGACAGACAAATACGCTGAAGGTTTAATACGCCGGTTAAATAGATTGCATAAACGCCCAACGAAATAATATTTACGCCTATTACAGATTATTTACGCTGATCATAGGTTAGCGAATTTAAGTACAGCCGGCGTAGATGCTTAACTACGCTAGCTTGACCGGCATATTTGTCTAATACGCCGGTTGCTTGAACTCGCGTTCAAGACTTAAATCCGCCATCCGAGACAAATACGCTATCTTCAAACATAATTACGCCATATTCAAGATAAATACGCTGGTTTCAAAAATTTCTTGATAAACCCACAAACCCCATGAAACCAGATCAATCTATCTACATAAGCCAAAACTGATCTTGTATTAATGATCTACAAACTCAACAATAGGCAATCAACATTTGAAAACTAAAATCATACCGATATTGATCTTCAGCAGAGCGCTATTCGGATGATTTTATAGAGATTGAGTTTGAGAAGTGGGTTTATGGTTTATTGAAGAAGATGATGAAATTTAAAAAAAAACTTTGCACAGAAATGAAAACTGATATTTATATACAAAATTATATTCCAGCGTAATTAAAAATTACGCTGGAATATTAATTACGCCGCCTAGGAGATTTTTCAAGGTTTCTTCAAGTCTAAGATGTTTGAAAACAAATACGCTCGAAATCTCAAATTTTCTCGAAAAATATGCCCTTTTAGGTTAAAGTAGTGCAGGAAATTCAACATATGATCAATAAAAACACAGGAATGCAACTTGAACTCTAAAAATCATTTTTAGAGGAAAGAAGCTTCCTTTTTCACATAACACTTATTGTTACTAATTCGAATCCTGTGACTTTCCTGCAGAAGATCATACTGGTAACACTTCGTTAGTTTGAGATAAAATATTAAATATCTTGAATAATCAAGGCACAAGAAAACTGTCAGTATGTTTGTCCTTTTAAATTCATGCACCTTTCTTTCAACATGCTTTCAGAGAACATTTTATCATGTTGAGGTAATATTGACAAGAAATTCGATGTTCCCCCACTCATGCTGGACAGTCAGAATGTTGTGCCCGTGAGTCCCACATCAGGACATAACCCCGCGATCAAGGCATGCGCAAAGGTTCCTCATAGTAGGTGAGTATATTGACTCATTTGTTCTTGAAATTTCAACGTTAGACAATTGGTGATCAGGTCAGTACTTCCGTACAGCAAAGAGACCAAAGTTTAACGGGGGCTATGACAGATACCTTAGACGGTACGATTTAAGCATATGAATGATTCTCTTATGAGATCTTCATTTGTGTGGGGTTTTGGCCGCATTGGCTCTTTTTGAAAAGATATCATAGTTGTGTCTAGGTCAGCATATATCTTGATGCAGCAGAAGAGCAACTATGATATCTCCGAATGAATAGTCAATATAAAGACCCAAAATCTCGGACTTTGGCAATCTATCAACGCAAGATTTAAGACCAGTAAGCCATACGCCGCAACGTGTTACCCGCAAGTTGCACAACATTACGGGTATCCAGAATTCTTGTGTGATCATTAGCTTTTGTCTCCTATTCGCAGTTTACTTCGAGGTATTGCTGAATCTACTGACATGTCATTACTTGGGGCCTCAATCTGATTCTATTTTAAGATCAAACAAAGTGTCAGCAGTTTTCTATCATTTCTCATGCAGATGTCAAACAAAGGATTTTGTTTTAACGAAATTTTCTGGAAGACTTCCCCCCTTAAAATTTTATTTTCGAGAATCCAGAGCTTGAAAAGAAATTTTAAATTTGCAGAAAATCTTTTTGTTGGGCACATTTTATGAGATTATTATTATTATTAAAACCCCCTTTTTTAATCATTTTCATTCAAGGAAATTGACCATTTCCAACCAGGTTACCAACTGGTTGAAGCGAGTTTTGTTGAAGGCTTTCGTGAATATATTAGCTTTTTGTTGCATTTTATCCACCGGCACCACTTGAATGTACCCTTTCTCATACGCATCTCTGATCACATGAATGCGAATTTCGATGTGTTTTGTTCTGGAGTGGTGGATACGGTTCTTCACAATTCCTAGACACGCCTTGTTGTCGATGAATATGGGAGTCTTCATAACGTTGATTCCGTAATCCAACAATTGATTTTGTATCCAGAGAACTTGAGAACAGCAACTGTAAGCTGCCGTATATTCGGCTTGAGCGGTAGATGTGGAGACTGTTGTCTGCTTCTTGCTCTGCCACGATATGAGACGATTTCCTAAGAATTGACAACCTCCTGAGACAGACTTTCTGTCAACTTTGCAACCTGCATGATCACTGTCAGAATAAGCAATTAAATCAAAATTACTATCTTTAGGGTACCACAAACCAAGCTTAGGTGTTCCTTTCAGATAGCGGAAAATTCTTTTAACAGTAACTTCATGAGATTCTTTTGGATCCGTCTGAAATAGCGCACAGAGACAAACAGCCCACATAATATCAGGCCTATTTGCGGCCAGATACATCAACGAGCCTATCATTGATCGATAGAAAGATTTGTTCACGGGTTTTCCTTGAAGATCAGAAGTAAGTTCCGTCTGAGCAGCAAAGGGTGTGCTGGCAGATTTGCAATCATTCATGTTGTACTTGGAGAGAATATCTCTGATGTACTTAGCCTGATGAATGAGGATGCTATCTTCCCTCTATTTCACTTCTAATCCCAAGAAAAATGTAAGTTCTCCCATCATGCTCATCTCAAATTTTGCCTTCATAACTTTCTTGAACTCCCTGCAAAGAGCTTCATCAGTTGACCCAAAGATGATATCGTCTATGTAGATCTGCACCAGCATCACATTATCTCCGATCCTTTTTGTGAAAAGAGTCATATCTATTTTGCCTCTTGAGTACCCACAATCCAGAAGATATGTTGACAAAGTCTCATACCATGCTCGAGGAGCTTGATGAAGACCATAGAGTGCTTTGTCAAGCTTATAGTATCTTGTAGGGAAGTGAGGATCTTTAAATCCTGGAGGTTGACAAACATAGACTTCTTCTTTCACTTTCCCATATAGAAATGCACTCTTTACATCCATCTGAAACACCTTAAAGTTTTTGAACGAAGCATAGGCTAAGAAGATTCTGATAGCTTCTAAGCGTGCAACCGGTGCAAAAACTTCCTCATAGTCAATCCCATCCTCCTGCCGAAAACCTTGAACTACCAATCTTGCCTTGTTCTTGATAACTACACCACGATCGTCCATTTTGTTACAAAACACCCACTTGGTACCAATGGGATACTTTCTATCTGGCAAATCAACGAGTTCCCAGACTTTAAGCTTCCGAAATTGAGGTAATTCTTCTTGCATTACTTGTACCCAGCTGGAGTCTTGAATGGCTTCTTCAATGTCTCGTGGGACAGACTGTGAGAGAAAAGCTGCATACAGTCCTGTATTGATGGTATGTGTTTGACCGCGAGTTCGAACTCCATCTTCCACAAAATCGATGACATTTTCAATTGGATGGTTTCGATTTGTCTTGTATCCTGCGTTGGTGTGAGTTTCTACTTGTTGAGGTAGATTAGAGAAATGTTAGTCTACATAGATAATTGGAGTTTCATCTTTTTTAGGTGATTCATCCACGATCTGCTGTGAAGAAGAATCATCATGTGCATATGCATTCTCAGCCGATGTGTCACCATCTACTTCGATAACAGGAAGGGCAGGAGTGTAACATCCGTCGAAAAACGGGTTTCCAAAACCCGCTTCATTTATTAAACGAATAGTCAGTTATAATTTTCGTTGCGTATATATTGTTAGTTTTAATTTTAAACAATACATAATTAACAAACATTGTTAGAATTTTAAACCATAATTAATAAATAATAAAAATAAGAGAATAAAAAAATAAATGAGGCTGCCGGGTTTCGAACCCGGGTCAGCCGCTTCAACAAACAAACACTACACCACTCCGCCACATGACACCTTTGTGTAATTACTGAAACAAATAATACTTAAATTAAAACTCGAATTCAAAACCGGACTTCAGCGCGGCAGAACTCGCAATCACCGGAAATTCTGACAATCCGCGAGTTTAGCCATTTTCCTTTTGACTATAACGTTATAACCGACTTCGACATCGGTTATAACCGACGTCTATCAATCAGTTGCGTTCGTAACCGCCGGAGAAACTTTGACCACGAATCAAGACCAAATTTGGACTCAATACATGCTGTTTCTTCCCTACAAATACCCACCCAAACCTCTGGTAATCTTTTCGCTCAAAATCGCACAAACTCTCGAAGCTTTAGCGCTCGCCGGAGATATTCTACAGTCACCGGACTTTCACCGGAAAACCGAGACTTACTTTAAATCGGTAAAATTCTCGACTCTTTTGCTTGTAATCCATTATTAGACATATATTAACTTCAATCCTTCAACCAGAACCTGTCCCAGACTACGCTGCCGGGAAATCCCACACTCGCCGGAAAATCACTGGAAATTCCGAAGTCTCGCTGTGAATCGGTACAATCATCTAAACCCCCTGATATCCCTTGTTTAGTAACTTAATTTCACAACTCGTTGATCAAAACTGTTAATTGATTCACTCAGACGGAAGTCACAAATCAGAGCCGACGACTCTTGCCGGAAATCTGAGAAAGACATTCTGAGCGGTACATTTAACTCCGTAACCCTTTTTATCCTATTCATTCCAATCAATTATATGTTCAATGACCGATTTAAACAAGAACAGTCGGACATCTTTGTTCTGTGTCTTTATAAATGAAGAAGACGAAGTCGAAATGTGTATAAGTTTAATTAAAACTGAATATTTAACCGGGTTAGACACACAGTCCAGCGGTGGACTGTGTGCAATCATAAAACGCACGTCACGAGTTCGAATCACACAACGTACCGACTTTCAGAAATAAAACCAATATTTTTAGAACTGAATCAGAACAAGTCACAGTATGTTTATAAGAGCAATATAATCCGTGAGCTAAACAGATTAGACACACAGCCCAACTGGTTGGGCTGTGCGCATACGAACCGAAGGACCCGAGTTCGACTCCGGGTCCCTGCAGCCGGTTCGGCCATTTTAAATCGTTTTAATATAAACCCAATAAAATATCAATTAATTAGTATATATATATAATTAAAACAGAGAATATTTCGAGTTAGACACGTAGCTCAGTTGGTAGAGCTGCATGCACGCGTACGAGAGGTCTCGGGAACCTCACTCAGCGCATGAATAAACTGAATCCGACCGGTCAACGGTCAACGGTCAAAGTCAAAAAGTCAGCATTTTTATATTTTTTTCTTTATTTATTTAATTAGAAAATTATTCAAAAATACTTAAAAATAATATTTTTAAAGTTAAAAAATGTCCTTAAACTCACAAAAATAAATCTAAAAATCCTATTAAGATTATGAATTAAAAGAATTAATCTCAAATAAAATCCATTTATTTACCGAACCATTTCGTTATTATTTTAGGTTGGTTTTCCTCGTCGATCAAATCCCAAAACTCGTGCGCATCCAACGTCATCAAAAGAACGCACCCAATGTGAGTGAATCTCTACAAATTCCCTGTTTTAATCATATTTTGGGGTGTATCATGTGTAGTTTAATTCCTTATTATATTTAAAACACTTGTGCATCCATCATATCCGTGATCAAATGTGTATCCATTATGTATCAATTGTTGTGTGAATTATGTTTAGTTTGAAGTTATCATTTTCAGTACATGCATTTCATTAGGCCCATCAGCTCCCCGTGGGATACGGGTTGAGTATCAGGTGCCTCATTCGATCGGCTCCGTTTGATTAAGCCTTGATCTCACATACATCATCATTCATGTCATTCGATCGGCTCCGTTTGATTGAGCCTTGATCTCAAATACATCATCATTCATGTCATTTACTCATCCAATGTGGTTCGCGTTTATGCTATATATATATGTTTGCTCACATGTGATTATTGCACAAATTTTCAATATTAAATACAATAAGAAAATAAATAACAATGTTTTCTCAAGGTTCACTCGCCAACTTTTGTTGACCCAAAATATCCCCCGTTTTACACATGATACAGGTGATCCAGTTGAGGCAAGAAACACATAGGAAGGCTTAGAAGAATAAATCAGTTTAAGCTTTGGATTGTATTACTTAGTTTCATTTTCCTTGTAATTGTATGGATTCGATTTGAATATTTAAGTTGTAATTTGAACTTAATAAATATGAAACATTTTAGTAAACATCATGAGCTTTGGTGATAACCCAATTATGCCCCGACTCTTATTCCGCTGCGGGTCGGGGTGTGACAGATTGGTATCAGAGCCATGACTATAGGGATATAGGATAGGTTATTAGACCCTTAGAGCCTATACTATAGTTGATTAGAATTTTTAAATTGTTTATGCGTTACATACAAAATTCATGATGTTTATATGTTTTATGTTTATTGTTACATTCAATGTTATGCAAGCATGTTCATAAGTACATATTATTATACAATGCTCATCATGAATCATATCCTCATAACATATCACATCCATGAGAGCACACACCTTACAATTCCCATGATTTTTGCAACGATTTTCGTATTTTTCAAATCACATCAAAGTGAGTTCTCATGATGGGCATGTAGTAACTGGAAGGGTACGAGTACCGGCAGTCGGAACGTCCTGTCTAGGCTTGGCATTCGTATAAATCCAAAATAAAGGACCAGTTTGCCTACCTGGGGACTAACGATGAGAGTACGAAGGACCTATTAGGCCAAAGCGCTATACCAAACGTCGTGTGAGCTAACCCCACTTGAGTTGTCATTGTGTCTACACCTGGACACCCTCCTACCATACATCTCGCAATCATATTTTACGATTTTCATTCGGGTGATGCGAGTGTTAAACCGCCAACACCAATGTGAATCCTACCAAGCCAATAGTCATGGGGGCCCACATGACTATACAGGCGATGGTATAGGGGACATTGGAGGCCCAAACATGAGCAAACCCAAGACATCCTATGGTTGTAGTTGCATTATTGATAGTTATGTTATTTTTATTCTTTTAACGACACATGACACCTAAAAACTTCTTAAACTCACAATCTTCCTATGTATGTTCCTGTAGATGTCGGCTAGGCAACTACGTGGAGGTAGAAAGTCAGGAAGATCAAACGAACGCTTGGCCACCCAAATTGCAAAACAAATGGCCGCAGTGCTTCCTGACATCGTGATTCAAGTTCAACAAGCTCTCACCGCAAATCCTATCAACCCCCCCAATCAAGAAGACCAGAGCGTCGCCAGCCCTCACTCCAAAAAGTAGTCCTACAAACACTTCAAATCTTGCGATCCCCCAAAGTATGAAGGGACTGAAGGTGTTACTGCTCTCCTCCACTGGTTTGAAGAAATGGAGAACACCTTCCTCAATTGCGATTGTCCCGAGGATCGCAAGGTACGTTATGCATCAGGGAGATTGTTTGGAGTTGCCCTTACCTGGTGGAACACAGAAAAGGGTAAGAGAGGAGTCGAAGATGCCATGGCCTTATCATGGGAAGAGTTAAGGGAACTCATGACAAGGCGCTTCTGTCCAAGAAGCGAAATCAAAAAGTTGGAAGATGAATTCCACTCGTTGAAACAAGAGGAAGGGGATCACACTTCCTACAACAAAAGATTTCTCGAACTGAACCAAATGATCCCTAATCTGTTCACCCCCGTGTACCGCTTGGTTGAACACTACATTCGAGGCCTCCCCTCGAAAATTCAAGACTCGGTTCTAAGCACTTCGCCTGCAACACTTGAAGCCGCAATGGAACTAGCTATCGAACTTACCGAGAATCGCATCCGAAACGGTAAATTCAAGGATGAGATAAAGAAAGCCCCCATTGAGGCCCAAACTTCAAACCATTCCATCTCCTCTTCAAAGTTTGCTGGTAAGAGGAAACGAAACAGCAGAAATTTTGCCGTCACACACACAAACTCTCCTATCACTGCCGCACCAATCACCCAAGTTGCTCCCTCAGCTGCACCATTTAAAAAGCCATACACCGGCCCATACCCAAAATGCAACCGTTGTCAATACCATCACCTCCCAGAAACTCCTTGCCAACATTGCACCAGCTGTGGCCGTGCGGGTCACACCATCCAAACCTGTCGCACACTTCAGCGAATGAACCGCAATCAACCCTCAACCCAAACCCACCATCAGATAGTGGGTCAAGCCCAACAACCTTTACTCCTACCACCTGCCCAATATATGGCCCAATCCTACTACCAACCCAACTACCCCATGATGCAACCTATGCGAGCTTGTTACAACTGTGGAGATCCAAACCACTTCAGGAACACATGTCCCCGTTTGGTGAACATCATCCATGCTCAAGCTCAAGCAAATCCGGTAAACCAAGCTAACCAAGCTCCTCCACCTGCTAGAGGAAAAGCCTTCAACATCAATGCCAATCAAGCTAGAGCTGACAACAACGTGATTAACGGTACGTTTCTCATAAATGGTAGTTATGCATCCATGTTATTCGATACTGGTGCGGATAAGAGTTTTGTGTCCCTAGAATTTGAACCTATCCTCAACCAAACTCGTGATAATCTCATGGAATCTCTAACGGTGGAAGTTGCTGACGGAAAGCCCGTTTCATTAAATTCTATTATACGAAATTGTACCCTCACTCTAAACGATCGCGATTTTCCAGTTGACCTCACTCCTATGAAGTTGGGAAGTTTTGATATTATAATTGGTATTGACTGGCTCAGCCAGCATCACGCTGAAGTAGTATGCCGCGAAAAGTTCATTCGCATTCCTCTTGCAGACGGTCAGACCCTACGTATCTTTGGAGAAACCCCTTCGAAAGGACTCAAATTAATGTCCTGTCTTCAAGCCCGAAAATATCTCCGCAAGAACTATGTCGCATTCCTAACTCACGTCGTCAAGAAGGGAAACAAGGAGAAGAAACTCGAAGATATACCAGTAGTGAAAGAATTCCCACAAGTCTTTCCCGACGACATCTCAGGACTCCCTCCTGTGAGAGAAGTCGAATTCCGCATCGATCTTGTACCTGGCGCTACACCAGTCGCAAAATCTCCTTATAGGCTAGCCCCATCCGAAATGCAAGAGCTGGCCAGTCAACTGCAAGAACTGACTGACAAAGGATTCATACGTCCTAGCTCCTCGCCTTGGGGTGCACCTGTTCTTTTTGTGAAGAAGAAAGATGGAACGTTTCGCATGTGTATCGACTACAGAGAACTCAACAAGTTAACGGTCAAGAACCGCTACCCATTACCTCACATCGATGACCTCCTAGATCAATTTCAAGGCGCCACCTGTTTTTCATAAATCGACCTTCGTTCTTGTTATCATCAACTCAGAGTACATAAAGAAGACGTCCCAAAGACCGCCTTCCGAACTCGTTATGGTCATTACGAATTCATGGTCATGCCATTTGGTTTAACCAACGCCCCAACTGTCTTCATGGATCTAATGAATAGGGTATGTAAACCCTACCTCGACCGCTTTGTCATAGTCTTCATCGACGACATCCTCATCTACTCAAAGTCTAAATCCGATGATGAACGACACCTTAGGCTCATCCTTACACTCTTAAAGACTGAAAAGCTCTACGCTAAGTTCTCCAAATGCGAATTCTGGTTAAGAGAAGCACAATTCCTTGGACATGTCGTCAATGACAGGGGAATACATGTCGACCCTTCAAAGATCAAGGCAGTACAGGAATGGCAGGCGCCACGTACCCCTACCGAAGTAAGATCATTTCTTGGTTTGGCTGGTTACTATCGCCGCTTCATTGCCAATTTCTCCCGTATTGCTGTACCACTCATGGCTTTGACTCATAAAGGAAAACCCTTCATATGGGGACCTAAACAAGAAGAAGCCTTCCAAACCCTTAAGCAAAAGCTTTGTGACGCACCTATCCTCACACTTCCTGAAGGTTGCGATGACTTTGTAGTATATTGCGACACATCAGGGCAAGGGCTAGGTTGTGTATTAATGCAAAGAGGAAAAATGATAGCCTATGCTTCTAGGTAACTCAAGGTTCATGAGAAGAACTACACCACCCACGACCTGGAACTTGGAGCCGTTGTGTTCGCTCTCAAGATATGGAGACATTACCTTTACGGTACCAAGTGTGAAATATACACTGACCACAAGAGCCTCCAACATATCTTCAATCAAAAGGAGTTGAATATGAGGCAACGAAGATGGGTCGAACTTCTTAACGACTACGACTGTGAAATTCGGTATCATCCTGGAAAGGCAAATGTGGTGGCTGATGCACTCAGTCGAAAAGGTTATGCGACCTCCATTCGTCTTCTATGTTCGCAAATCATAACCGACATCAAAGATCGAATCCGAGAAGCTCAACATGTTTCTGTAACAGAAAACGACGTCCGAGATGAGCTGTCATCTGGAGCAGAACTCAAAATCGAAACCAAATCCGACGGTATTCTATACTACTCAAATCGCATATGGATTCCCGATCGCGATAACCTTCGTGATTTCCTCATGAATGAGGCACACAAAACGCGATACTCTGTACACCCAGGAGCCGACAAGATGTATCAAGACCTACGCTACACCTACTGGTGGCCGGGCATGAAAAAGGATATTGCTGTTTTTGTTTCCAAGTGCCTTACCTGTTCCAAAGTAAAAGCTGAACATCAAAGACCTTCAGGACTTCTAACCCAACCTGAAATACCTGTATGGAAGTGGGAAAACATAACCATGGACTTCATTACCGGGTTACCTCGCACCTCCAGTGGGTATGACACCATATGGGTAATCATTGATCGTCTTACTAAATCAGCTCACTTCATTCCGATTCGCGAGGACTTCAAGAACGAGAAGTTAGCTCGTATCTTCATCAGCGAGATCGTAAGCCGTCATGGTGTACCTTTAAGCATCATTTCAGACCGTGATGGTCGTTTCACTTCACGAACATGGCGAGCCGTACAAACCGCCTTGGGTACACGATTAGACCTCAGTACCGCTTTTCATCCTCAAACTGATGGACAATCTGACGCACCATCCAAACTCTTGAAGACATGCTTCGAGCATGTGTCATAGACTTCAAGGGAAATTGGGACTCTCATCTACCATTAGTTGAATTTTCGTACAACAATAGTTATCACTCAAGTATCGGCATGGCTCCTTTCGAAGCTTTATATGGTCGTAAGTGCCGATCTCCAGTATGTTGGCACGAAATTGGGAAGCACAAATCACCGGTCCAGAATTAATTCAAGAAACAACAGACAAAATCCATCAAATTGGAAACAATCTTCTAGCGGCACAAAGTCGTCAAAAGAGTTATGCAGACAAACGACGAAAGCCCTTGGAGTTTAACATTGGTGATCAAGTACTTTTAAAAGTATCACCGTGGAAGGGAGTAGTTCGTTTTGGCCAGAAGGGCAAGCTAGCACCACGCTACGTAGGACCTTTCAAAATACTCGAAAGAGTAGGTCTTGTAGCATACAAGCTTGACTTACCAGAAGAACTCAACAGAATTCATCCCACATTCCACGTATCAAACTTGAAAAAGTGCCTCGCCGATGAAAACCTCCATATTCCTCTAGAAGACATTCAAGTCGATGAATCTATGCATTTCATTGAAAGACCAATAGAAATTATGGACTTCGGAGAGAAGCGTTTAAGATGAAGTCGTATTCCAATTGTCAGGGTACGTTGGGAGTCGAAACGAGGACCTGAGTTTACTTGGGAACGTGAAGACTCAATGCGCGAGAAATACCCGCATCTATTTCCTGTTACCACTACTACTTAAATTTCGGGACGAAATTTCTAAAAGTAGGGGATACTGTAACATCCGTCGAAAAACGGGTTTCCAAAACCCGCTTCGTTTATTAATCGAATAGTCAGTTATAATTTTCGTTGCGTATATATTGTTCATTTTAGTTTTAAACAATACATAATTAATAAACATTGTTAGAATTTTAAACCATAATTAATAAATAATAAAAATAAGAGAATAAAAAAATAAATGAGGCTGCCGGGTTTCGAACCCGGGTCAGCCGCTTCAACAAACAAACACTACACCACTCCGCCACATGACACCTTTGTGTAATTACTGAAACAAATAATACTTAGATTAAAACTCGAATTCAAAACCGGACTTCAGCGCGGCAGAACTCGCAATCACCGGAAATTCCGGCAATCCGCGAGTTTAGCCATTTTCCTTTTGACTATAACGTTATAACCGACTTCGACATCGTTTATAACCGACGTCTATCAATCAGTTGCGGTCGTAACCTCCGGAGAAACTTTGACCACGAATCAAGACCAAATTCGGACTCAATACATGCTGTTTCTTCCCTATAAATACCCACCCAAACCACTGGTAATCTTTTCGCTCAAAATCGCACAAACTCTCGAAGCTTTAGCGCTCGCCGGAGATATTCTACAGTCGCCGGACTTTCACCGGAAAACCGAGACTTACTTTAAATCGGTAAAATTCTCGACTCTTTTGCTTGTAATCCATTATTAGACATATATTAACTTCAATCCTTCAACCAGAACCTGTCCCAGACTACGCTGCCGGGAAATCCCACACTCGCCGGAAAATCACTGGAAATTCCGAAGTCTCGTTGTGAATCGGTACAATCATCTAAACCCCCTGATATCCCTTGTTTAGTAACTTAATTTCACAACTCGTTGATCAAAACTGTTAATTGATTCACTCAGACGGAAGTCACAAATCAGAGCCGACGACTCTTGCCGGAAATCTGAGAAAGACATTCTGAGCGGTACATTTAACTCCGTAACCCTTTTTATCCTATTCATTCCAATCAATTATATGTTCGATGACCGATTTAAACAAGAACAGTCGGACATCTTTGTTCTGTGTCTTTATAAATGAAGAAGACGAAGTCGAAATGTGTATAAGTTTAATTAAAACTGAATATTTAACCGGGTTAGACACACAGTCCAGCGGTGGACTGTGTGCAATCATAAAACGCACGTCACGAGTTCGAATCACACAACGTACCGACTTTCAGAAATAAAACCAATATTTTTAGAACTGAATCAGAACAAGTCACAGTATGTTTATAAGAGCAATATAATCCGTGAGCTAAACAGATTAGACACACAGCCCAACTGGTTGGGCTGTGCGCATACGAACCGAAGGACCCGAGTTCGACTCCGGGTCCCTGCAGCCGGTTCGGCCATTTTAAATCGTTTTAATATACACCCAATAAAATAACAATTAATTAGTATATATATATAATTAAAACAGAGAATATTTCGAGTTAGACACGTAGCTCAGTTGGTAGAGCTGCATGCACGCGTACGAGAGGTCTCGGGAACCTCACTCAGCGCATGAATAAACTGAATCCGACCGGTCAACGGTCAACGGTCAAAGTCAAAAAGTCAACATTTTTATATTTTTTTCTTTATTTATTTAATCAGAAAATTATTCAAAAATACTTAAAAATAATATTTTTAAAGTTAAAAAATGTCCTTAAACTCACAAAAATAAATCTAAAAATCCTATTAAGATTATGAATTAAAAGAATTAATCTCAAATAAAATCCATTTATTTACCGAACCATTTCGTTATTATTTTAGGTTGGTTTTCCTCGTCGATCAAATCCCAAAACTCGTGCGCATCCAACGTCATCAAAAGAACGCACCCAATGTGAGTGAATCTCTACAAATTCCCTGTTTTAATCATATTTTGGGGTGTATCATGTGTAGTTTAATTCCTTATTATATTTAAAACACTTGTGCATCCATCATATCCGTGATCAAATGTGTATCCATTATGTATCAATTGTTGTGTGAATTATGTTTAGTTTGAAGTTATCATTTTCAGTACATGCATTTCATTAGGCCCATCAGCTCCCCGTGGGATACGGGTTGAGTATCAGGTGCCTCATTCGATCGGCTCTGTTTGATTAAGCCTTGATCTCACATACATCATCATTCATGTCATTCGATCGGCTCCGTTTGATTGAGCCTTGATCTCAAATACATCATCATTCATGTCATTTACTCATCCAATGTGGTTCGCGTTTATGCTATATATATATGTTTGCTCACATGTGATTATTGCACAAATTTTCAATATTAAATACAATAAGAAAATAAATAACAATGTTTTCTCAAGGTTCACTCGCCAACTTTTGTTGACCCAAAATATCCCCCATTTTACACATGATACAGGTGATCCAGTTGAGGCAAGAAACACATAGGAAGGCTTAGAAGAATAAATCAGTTTAAGCTTTGGATTGTACTACTTAGTTTCATTTTCCTTGTAATTGTATGGATTCGATTTGAATATTTAAGTTGTAATTTGAACTTAATAAATATGAAACATTTTAGTAAACATCATGAGCTTTGGTGATAACCCAATTATGCCCCGACTCTTATTCCGCTGCGGGTCGGGGTGTGACAAGGAGAGGCAGAGACTGGGGTGAAACGAGTTGTAAAAGGAGTGAAACCAATGTCTGAAGGATCAAACAATGGTTCTAATGGGTTGATTCTGCAGGTTCGGATTCAGTGACAGGTTCAGCGATGTCGAAAGTGTTGAATACAATGTCTACGTCATAAACCCAGTTAGGAGCGCTTGCAGTGTTAGTGGAGTTTCCTTCTTGAAAGTTGACGTAATATGATTCAATCACCATCTTGGTTCGTTTGTTGTAGACTTGATATGCCTTTTGAGAAGATGAGTAGCTCATGAAGTAGCACACATCATTAGCAGATTCAAACTTGATGAGATTATCTTCAATGTTGAGAAGTGTTAGGAACACCTGAACGGTCTAAAGAAATCTACCAGAGGCTTCCTTTTGAAAAGGAGTTCATAAGCTGTCTTTCCATGAGGTTTGACAATAAGAACTCGATTCAAAACATAGCATGCTGTGTTGACTGCTTCATCCCAGAAGATTATGGGAATCTTGGAGTCTACAAGCATAGTTCGAGCAGCTTCAATGAGTGTTCTGTTCTTTCGTTCCGCTACCCCATTTTACTGAGGAGTTCTGGCAGCACTGTATTGAAGGTGTATTCCTTTTTCTTCACAGAAGGAGACAAACATATGATTTTTGAATTCTGTCCCGTTGTCGCTTCTTACGGATTTCACCTTCAGCTTGATTACGTTTTCAATCATAGGGATGAAGCTTTTCAGAATGGAAGTTGTCTCACTTTTGGCTTCAAGGAAATATACCCATGAAAAACGTGAGAAATCATCTGTAATTACCAAACAATAAGATCTTTTAGCTAAACTTTAACACTTATAGGGCCGAAAAGATCCATGTGAAGTAATTGCAGTGGGGCAGATATCGTATTCACTGCTTTGGATTTATGAGGCTTTTTATATTGCTTTCCTTGGGCACATGCGATGCATTTTTCTGGAAAAGGAAAATCTTTCATAGGTAAACCTCTTACTAAATTTAGTTTAGAAAGCTTATTTATATTTTTGAAGTTCACATGCCCCAAACGCCTATGCCAAAGCAGTGATTCCGATTCTGATGCTCTAGAAATAAGGCATGTCATTTTTTCATTTGATTTAGCATTTTTTCATATTTAGCACATAGGTATTGTTTTGACGGGGAGCTCTGAGCATGATCATTTCTGCAGGGACGGAGTATTCGGGCTTGAGGAATAAGCACTCCATGTTATTGAACAGCACTGAAATTCCTTTGTCATAGACTTGTGATACACTCATGAGATTGTAACACAACTCTGGAACATAGTTTACATTCTCTGGAACATACTTGTGATACCTTAGACATGACGTCTCCCATTCCGATGATCTTCCCTCCCTTTTCGTCTCCGGCAAAGGATACGAAATCACCATCGATAACTCGAAAGTTTTTAAGCAGATCCTTTAAGCTGGTCATATGCCTGGAGCATCCACTGTCAACATGCCAAATATATTCCATGAGCATCCGAAGCCATTTTTGAAGTTTATTCTGTTATACAACAGCAACAAAAAAAATATGTACAAGTTAGTTAGTTTTTGGAACCCAAACTTGCTTTACGTTAGTTCTATCATGATTTTGAGCAAGAGTGTTTTCTTTTCTTTTCCAAAAACAAGTAGAATTAACTATGCATTTCACTGGTTTCTTCAGATTGTCAAATTGATCAGGGAAACTTTTAACCAGATCTTGATTAGGTTTAGAAAATTTCTTGCTTTTGCAATGTTTCGCAGTATGTCCAAAATGACCACACTGAAAGCATTATTTGCAATTCGATCTTTTCTTCCTGGGTGCCTAGTGCGAAGATGATGTATGTGATGAGAATCTGGAGCTGCTTGAGGAATTTGATGATGTAACATGGCTTGAATCTTTGACTTTTTTCAATTTCTTGTCAAGATGATTTTCATCCTCAATGTCGTCTTCACTGTCCTCACAATCTGATGATGAGATTGATTCTTGACTTTCACTTGACATTTCTCCATCACTCTCTGAAGTAGTTGTACTTGAATCATCTTTATTGCTTTCTTCAGTAGAGTCTTTATCAGTCTCTGATGTACCTGTACCTGATGGAACAAACTCGGGAATTTCCTTTTTAAGGAACTTTCCAAATATGTTTTTCTTCAATTCTGGGACAAATACAAGAGATTCAAGCATAACATTTTCATCATTAAAAACAGAGTTTAAGTCATGACTCTCAACCTCAGCATGCACTTGGTTGTGAGTCTTAAGTGTCGGCGCAAGGCCATTACAGTCATCTCGAATGTTCAATTTTGGCATAAAGCCGTTACAGTCATCCATCCTAGTCAAACTATTACAGTTATCCTGAATAGAAGTACTATTTGTCTTATTACAATCCAGGCGAACCAATTAACTGTTGAATAACTGTCGCCTGAGTAACCGATTCCTATTTTTGAACCTTGATGTTCTAAAAGTAGTTAATTAAAAACAAAACAAATTATCTTAATTCTAGACTCAAATTATACTCTAGACTCCTAAATTATACTAAACTACTAACCGGCAAGTGGACCGATCAGTTGTAGAAAAGTATTAAGTAAGTCCGGATTATCGAACCCACAGGACTCTCTAATTGCTAAGACTACAAATTTAGACTCAATTACACACTAGGTATATTTGGGGGGGGGGGGATTTACTAATAAATCTAAATAATCAAATCAACTAAAACTAATAAATTAGAATGACCAAACTATGAACTTCTAGGGACTTATTAGAACTTTTACCAAGAGATGATAAACTAGTTACCTAGGTTAGATATTTAGACTACTACTCCTTTAATTTAATAATAATTAATCTGGTTGAATATTTTATCTGGGGTCTTAGCATATCAAAGTTTAGGTTTATTAAACAGGACTCCCGACCCTTCTCAGGAAGACACCTACAATAACCTATCCTTTTTATTCGTTTACCGGTCTTAAAGATTCTTTTTCAATTATCTTTTCAAATTAGTAAAGTGCCTAATTATTAATTACCTCTCAATAATTAACCTAGACCAACTACAATTTTCTAGTTTAGATTAACTGATTCAATTATGACAAGGAAATTAGACTCGGGGATTTCTCAAAACCCTAACCTAACAATTTACCATATTAATTCAGCCAACTAATTGCAATTTCTCAATTAACAAGTTAGGTATAATTACAAGTTTGATTTAATGGTTAATTTAATTGTTTACTCGGTTTTATTGGCCAATTTTACCGACAACCTCACGAGTTCCTAAGAACACGAAAAGTAACATAAACCTATCACATGAAAGACATTCACCAAAGTTTATGCAAAACAACCAAGCAATCATCAAACAAACAAAATCATTCAAATACCCTAAACTAGATCATTAAAGTTGTAACTTTTACCAATTAAATGTTCAAACCATGAATTAAATTAAAGTAAATCAAAGTTTCATAATTCCATAATCCAAAACCTAGGTAACCAAAGAAAATCTAGCCTAACAACATGTTTAAAAAGTAACAAAAACCAAGTTGATAACAAGATAGCATGATTGATAAAAAACCAAAGAAATCAAAGAAGAGATTGGTATGATAAACCATGACAAGGTCCTGCCTTGAACTCCCGTGATCACCACCACAATTCCAGCAGCTTAGATCAGCTTCGAATAGCTTCCAATCTCCAGAAAATAGCTCCAAAGTTGCTCTAGATCGTCCAAAATTGCCCAAGATGTGTTTTACAATCATAATAAGTCTATTATAAACAACCAAATCCCAAAACAACTTTGATTTCGAAACTTTCTGGATAAACACCTCTCTTGCGGGCCGCGAGAGAGTTTGGATGGTCCGGCCGCGCCCGCGACCGAGTGTTTTAACCAGAGATAATTATCCCTCTCTCGCGCCCCGCGACCGGGTGGAAATCCCTGATTTGCGTTGCGTTTTCTTGTTTTCGATCCACTCACGTCCCGGCTCGGTTCTTTTCATCATTTTCGCTCATTTTTCCCATCCTTCCAACCGTTTTCACGAACCAAGACCTGCAAAACACGTTTGGATTAAAAGTAGATAAATTCTTGACAAATCGAAACGAAAACACTCTAAAAATATACAAACTCTACACGATAAATAGATGTATTATTCAATACATCAAATATCCCCACACTTGCTCTTTTTTCGCCCTCGAAAAAGAATTATGCATAAACGGAATCATAACCAAGCAATTACTTGATTTCAAAAATTACTATTATTTTCATTAGGGAACAAGATTCACGTTAACCTCGGTTGCAAGTATTTGATCCACTTAATCTCAGAATTCGGCTCAAACCTCTTATCATGTAAATTTAATTTAAGTGCGGTCAATCCACCTCGGGTCTCACACTAGAGTCCACAGTATCCCTAATCCCACCTCAAGCTTATGAAACAAAAGGAACGAATTATTTAACCCTTTCCTAACCATTTTATACCAAAAATATAAAGAATTCAAAATCAAGCAATTTTCTTTTCTCTTTTTTTTTCATTTGAGCAGTTTGATTTCTTTTTGCGTATCTAACCTAGAGGCTGTCTCAACTAGAGTCACCATCCCGAAAGCGACAACGTGGGCTTCGATACTTAAAATTTCAACTAATACTAGAGGGATTCTCGATCAGAGTCACCATCCCCAAGGGAGATTCCAAAGGCCTCAGTCTATTATTCAATCAAGCTCATTTTTTTCTTTTTACATGATTAAAAATTCTAAATATTTAAGCTTATAACGGCATTTCTTATACTATTTTTGGTGGTTTCAGTTTCCCATTTCTCCTATATGAGTCCCACTAGTAGACCGACTATTAAGGTGTATTAAGCTCAAAGAAAATAAGAACCGAATCGAGTCTACTTGCACATCCCAAATTAGACATAAACTCACCCTTTTTATTCTCATATTATTATTATTTGAAACCGAATAAAAGTTTAATTTTTCTATCATTTTCCATTTAATTTTCATGCAAACTTCTTTTTCAAAAGACATTTTCGGATTTTTTATTTTTTTTTTATTTTTTTTCACTACTAACACACTCTACTTCTCATCCCACCCTTAAAGTTTTGCATTGTCCCCAATGCAAGGACTAGACAAATACTACTCAAAATAAAATAAAACAAGCAAACAAAATAAGAAGAAAAATAAAATACAGAAAAGGAAGCGACTTAGCTGATAGTGCAAGCCTGTCGATGTGCCAGGCAAACCACTTGTGCTCTACAAACCGAACGCGCTTAATGTGCCACTCTTAACGCTCTCATGCGAACGGAACAACATATACATCAACCTAGCATCACACACTTACAAAACATGATAATAATAAAGCCAAATAAATCCATAGTTTTGCAATATTGTTCATCAACACATACCCAACCAACCAACCCAAAAATAAATTGTTTTAAAAGTACAAACCATAATGACTGAAAACAGCAGAAAAGAAAAATAAAGATAAAGATCTTCGGCTGCTTCAATCATCCTCTTCAGATTCTTCGGACGCCTCGAATACCTAGTATGGCTGCACATCCTCCATCCCTGCAAACTGGCTAGAACCTGCCTGACCGCCTGGCTGCTGAAAGTAAGACGAGACTCCCATGTTTAGATTCTGCATCATGTATCGCATCCCATCCTCTAGCCTACTCTGGCTGGCCTCGTGCATTCGTCTACTCTCTAACATAGTTTGGCGCACCCCGCCAAACTGCTGGTCCACATAACCTCTCAAATCCCCGAACCCTGTCTCCATCCTGTCATAAAGTGAATCTAAGGTCAGTGGGTCCGGTCGAGGTTCCCGAAGAGGGTACTGCCGTCCTAGCAGTTCCTGGAGGGTGACTGGCCGCTGGTATCGAGTAGGTATGCCCGCCTGCATAGAAGATGCAGCTTCGGATCCAGGAGGCGGTTGCACTTGAGGTCCTTGGCGGGCTGGTATCCAGCTAATAGGCTCTTGGGTGGTAAGGATTCCAGTAGCCTGGAGATCTCTGATGCTAATGACACAAGGGGCGGGGCCTTCTCTCATTCTGTCATGGGGGGTATCTGTCAAATACCCCTAGGCTCTCAGCCAAGCATGTAATCAAGGGCCCGCAATAAACCCTTGCCCCGGGGCCCCCCTCCACAATCTCTTCATTGACCAAGCAAATATTGTGGCCATGTTTGCCAGCCGTCTCTCTACCATACACATCAAACAAAACAAACTCACTTGGTTAACTTTATTGTCCCCTTGTCCTCTCCCAACCAATGTAGCAGCAAGAATCTTATGAAGGAATCGGTGAATGGGATCAGTGATATCGCTCGCCACCATGTTGTTCGAATACGGGGCAGAAGCTATGGTGCCCCAAAATCTGGCGAGTTCATCTGTCTGTACACTGTGGGGGTGCCTTCTTTTGAAGACACCTTGCAGGCTCGTGGCGAAATCCGGCGACTGAACCTCCTCATCTGAATATATTTGCGTTGCCACCGCAAACTGTGGAATGGTCATTTCAAATACTTGCCTCCCCAAGGCAAAAGAAACCGCATCATTTTCGTTGAACTTTCCTTGTTGGTACTCGAAAGTGGAATGGAACTCGTAAGTGATTTCCTTGTACTGTCTTGCTCCACAATCTAGTACCCTTATGAACTTATCCCCTAGCAGCTACTCGATCCAACCCCTATGTCCCAAATTATCAATCAACCCCCAATCAATCCTCCTGTAAGGTAGTAACTCACAAGTGACCAAGTTTGAGAGCCTCTCCCACTCGTGGGGGGCATTCGAGAGCTCCCCCAGCCTATCTTTATGTTTCAGAAGATCCTTCAGAAACTTAGCATACTTAGGCATATGCTGGAGGGCCTTGATAAACGGGAGATTAATCTTTAATTAAGTAAACATGTCAAGGAAATTCTCGTACTCCTTGGCATATTTTTGTTGCTTCAGACGTGCTGGGTAGGGTAGGCGTGAAGTGTCTACAAGCGGCGATGGCCTAACCTCTACCGGTCTTCTCTCTCCCCTGCTCTCAACTGAAGGTCCACTGGCTGGTGCGGTACTTGCTGGGTCTAACCTGGTGTGCACCCTGGGTGGAGCCTCCATCTCGATTTCCTCATCTAACTCTTCATATCGCTCCTCTACCTCTACCTCTACACCCTCTCTACCTACCTCCTTCAGAGTCCTACCACTGCGAGTAGTAATCGCTTTCGCGTGTTGGTTTGCGGGGTTGGGTTGAGTATTACCCGCAAACTGGCCGTGTGGCTGCTATTGCAGCTGCTTAGCGATACTACCGACCGACCTCTGCAGATCTAAGATTGCGGACTGTTGATTTTTCTAGAGCAGATCATGTTCCGCGAGAGTTTTCTGAGTAGCCTGATCTTTGACAACTAATTGGGATAACAGCTCTTCGATCCTATCTAGACTACCTCCTGACCCTCCACTCCTAGTCTGACCCTCCTGATTTGAACCCCCTCCACTAAACTGACTGGTGTGACATGACCCTCCACTATTGTAATAACCCTACCCCCTGTTCTGATAAGACCCTGATTGGAAGCCAGGGGGTTACTGGAAGATCGATAATTATATTATTATTACGCCAGTTTTGATTATAATTGGAAGTATTATTATTGAAAGGATTCGTAGGACCGCGGTTCTGACCGGTGATAAACTCGACCTGCTCAACAGTGAGCGTGGGGAACTCGATCGTGTCATAACCCCCTCTACACACCTCACATCTGTCCACCTTTTTCTTCAGCTCCTGTATCTCCTTCGTGACTTCTCTCTTGAAGCTATCTAGAGTAGCAGCTACCGTAGTTTCCAAGCTAACTTGGTGTAAACCCTGGTTAACCGGAGGTGTACGTGAAACAGGAATTGAATTCCTGCCGGCAATGCTGTAATCGACATCAGAATGGGCAAAGCTCTCGAAAAGGTCATTGCACTCGGCTACTGTTTTCTTTCCCATCAGGTGGCCACCAGCAGAGGTGTCGAATCGAGCATGGGTCTCAGGGGTGAGACCGTTGTAGAATTTCTCTACAAGTGCCCATTCTGATAGACCATGTTGGGAGCAACGGGATACTAAAGTTTGGAAATGCTCCCAAGCTAGATGGTAGGGCTCGTCAGGCTCCATTCAGAACGAATGGATCTGATCGCGAAGGCGGGATGCTTTGGTGGGTGGAAAGTATTTCTTAAGGAAAGCATCCCGTAAAGAGGCCCAAGTAGAAAAAGTGCCGGGTGGTTGGGAATCAAGCCAGATGGCGGCCCGACCCCCGAGAGAGAATGGAAAGACTTGGAGAAAACGGGCGTCATGACCCACACCCTCCATATTGAATGTATGACATAGATGGTAAGGCCGTTGATATGTGCGGGCGCATCCTCATCATCAAGACCGTGGAATTGGAAAGAGTTAGTGATGGCGGTCATGATGTCGGTAGGGATTTGCCAGGCTCGGTCATTGTTCATGGGGGGGGGTAAGGTAATAGGTGAGTTCGCAGCGGTGAAACCGGTGGTGGCCTGTTGGTATACGGTCTGATTGTTATTATCGGCCATGTGGAAGTTGGGTGGTGGCTGTGGTGGGCTTACGTTTCTATGGACTACACAGGGTGAAGGAGAATCGGGTGATGAAGGTTTAGGTGTAAAATCGAAGTCGGGTGGTACGAAAGAATGAGATGAACTTGAAAAAGTTGAGGAAGAAGCACTTACCTTTGGTGCGGGGGAGAATGGCGTGTCCGTCGGCGGCTTAGGCGGAGTTCCTTGCGAGCGCGTGTGGGGCATCCACTAATCTGGATACACGACAAACACGAGAAGTTAGCACAAATGATTTAAATATAATAGAAAAATTAAATATTAGATAATTAAACAGCTTAGACTCCTACGACACAAACGAATACAAAATAAACACAAGTTGTAAACAAAAAGTCTAAATCGAGTAATCAACGCAATTGCCAATGAGAGAGTCCCCGGCAACGGTGGCAAAAACTTGATGTTCTAAAAGTAGTTAATTAAAAACAAAACAAATTATACTAATTCTAGACTCAAATTATACTCTAGACTCCTAAATTATACTAAACTACTAACCGGCAAGTGGACCGATCAGTTGTAGAATAGTATAAAGTAAGTCCGGATTATCGAACCACAGGACTCTCTAATTGCTAAGACTACTAATTTAGACTCAATTACACACTAGATATATATAGGGGGGGGGGAGATTTACTAATAAATCTAAATTATCAAATCAACTAAAACTAATAAATTGGAATGACCAAACTATGAACTTCTAGGGACTTATTAGAACTTTTACCAAGAGATGATAAACTAGTTACCTAGGTTAGATATTTAGACTACTACTCCTTTAATTTAACAATAATTAATCTGGTTGAATATTTTATCCGGGGTCTTAGCATATCAAAGTTTAGGTTTATTAAACAGGACTCCCGACCCTTCTCAGGAAGACACCTACTATAACCTATCCTTTTTATTCGTTTACCGGTCTTAAAAATTCTTTTTCAATTATCTTTTCAAATTAGTAAAGTGCCTAATTATTAATTACCTCTCAATAATTAACCTAGACCAACTACAATTTTCTAGTTTAGATTAACTGATTCAATTATGACAAGGAAATTAGACTCGGGGATTTCTCAAAACCCTAACCTAACAATTTACCATATTAATTCAGCCAACTAATTGCAATTTCTCAATTAACAAGTTAGGTATAATTACAAGTTTGATTTAATGGTTAATTTAATTGTTTACTCGGTTTTATTGGCCAATTTTACCGACAACCTCACGAGTTCCTAAGAACACGAAAAGTAACATAAACCTATCACATGAAAGACATTCACCAAAGTTTATGCAAAACAACCAAGCAATCATCAAACAAACAAAATCATTCAAATACCCTAAACTAGATCATTAAAGTTGTAACTTTTACCAATTAAATGTTCAAACCATGAATTAAATTAAAGTAAATCAAAGTTTCATAATTCCATAATCCAAAACCTAGGTAACCAAAGAAAATCTAGCCTAACAACATGTTTAAAAAGTAACAAAAACCAAGTTGATAACAAGATAGCATGATTGATAAAAAACCAAAGAAATCAAAGAAGAGGTTGGTATGATAAACCATGACAAGCTCCTGCCTTGAACTCCCGTGATCACCACCACAATTCCAGCAGCTTAGATCAGCTTCGAATAGCTTCCAATCTCCAGAAAAGAGCTCCAAAGTTGCTCTAGATCATACACAATTGCCCTAGATGTGTTTTACAATCATAATAAGTCTATTATAAACAACCAAATCCCAAAACAACTCTGATTTCAAAACTTTCTGGATAAACACCTCTCTCGCGGGCCGCGAGAGAGTTTGGATGGTCCTGTTGCTACCCGCGACCGAGTGTTTTAACTGGAGATAATTATCCATCTCTCACGCCCCGCGAGAGAGGTTAGCTGTGCCGGTCGCGCCCCCGACCGGGTGGAAATCCCTGATTTGCGTTTCGTTTTCTCGTTTTCGATCCACTCACGTCCCGGCTCGGTTCTTTTCATCATTTTCGCTCATTTTTCCCATCCTTCCAACCGTTTTCACGAACCAAGACCTGCAAAACGCGTTTGTATTAAAAGTAGATAAATTCTTGACAAATCGAAATGAAAACGTTCTAAAAATATACAAACTCTACACGATAAATAGATGTGTTATTCATTACATCAAACCTCCACAATCATCTTTCTCATCGCACACATCTTCTTGACCCTCACACAAATCTGCATTGCTTTCAGACATGTTAGTATTGTTTTGGGGTTTGTAAAAAGCATTTTGATCCAAAAGATCATTTTTATCGATTAAGTCATTTTTAGGATGAGGAGATGGCATAGGGACTTAACTTTTGCTGTGCGGAAGAGGAAATATTTATGAATGTCGGTCGTTGGCAGTTTACAATATCAACCAGTGCTTTTTGACTAATTTTCCATTTATCAATAACGATTTGCAATTTGTTATTTTCGTTTTGTGATTTTTCTAATTTTTCGGTCAAATCATTTATGATAAAATCTTTTCTGAAAACTTCTTTTAAAGTCTGTATTTCAGCTAAGGTTGAATTCACCTTTCTTTGATATGCAACTTCGTTTTCTTTTAGTTCTTGATTAATTTTCAAAACCTTTTCTTTTTCTTTAATTATGTCACGGTTGCGTGATTTGTAATATGCCACGACGTTCAAACATGGTTTGGGGCACAACTTTGCTTTAAATTCATATGGTATGCTATTTACCAAATCCTTATCCTCAGTTTCTGATTTCATGGCGGTTGTAGAAGTTCCAACCGGTTCATTCTTGCTGCCACTGATTGCTTCTTGAGCTGTCAGTTTCAAATCATTCATCTCAGTTTTCTGTTTTCCCTTCTCTGAAGTTGGTTCAGCAGGATTGATGATGCTTTTCAGACCCTTATCATCTTTGGGAATCCTGGTGGTTTGCTTTTCCACACAGTTTGAAGCAGACTTGACAGAAACAGTAGAGATGTTTGCCATGAGGGCTTTGTTGACTTCTCCTTTAGCCTCATCTATTTCCTCTGACCATTCATAATCTTTGTCGCACCATCAATTTCCACTTGCGGAGTATTACCGCGAGGCGTGTGATCAAACCAGAATCTCAGACACTAGCAATGTCGAACGAATCTATATGATTTATTTAAACGTTTTCCAAAAACATTTATTGTAAACATGCATAGTCATTTTCAAAGTTCCAAAGTTTAACGGAAGCATTTGAATAAAGTAACGGGCGCCAACATAAACGCCAAAACCAAAATCCCAAAAATAGTCGTTAATAAAGACTCAATAAAAATGTCTTGATCAAATGCAAAGTGGGTGCACCTAGTGCTCCTAGCGTCCTAAGAAACATGCAAAGAAACAAGTGTCAACATTAAAGAAGAGTGAGTTCACAGGTTTTATAAGTGCACACGTTCGGTTTAAAAGATTGGTTTCCCCCGTTATCCCTAACCCGGAATAACGACATAGTTCCATTATTCTTAACCTGGAATAATAATGTTGATTCGTAAATAAGTTCAATGTTAACATGCAGGTAGCGAGCCTAGAGTTACGTCACGTAGAGTTCGCGATCGAAGCTGACTGTTGTTGCCTCTGTGTTGCCAGGTCTATCACTGACCATGGCGAAAGTTAGGCCAAATTAATCACCCGTTGACCATTTCCCGGTCGGCTAGCGCGACTAGCTCGGGTGGGGCTTGTCAGGCCCAGTAGTACTACTATAATTTCCCCGCTATCTAACCCAATACTAACGATCCGAGAGTTGGTTGAGGACTTCCATGATAAAGCTACTTAGTGACCATAACATAAATTAACATTAACTTAGTTACCGAATAGTTAACAACATTAATTTCGCATAACGTAAAAGATAGAGTTGTAGAGCATATACATGTTTCTCCCCCTGTTGTTCAAAAACTGGATAAAATAGGAGCCGTGAACTCATCTTAAATTGCTCGGTTAGATAAACGCAAAAGAAGTAAAGGATGGAACCGCTAATCGCGTCCTAACATGTCAACCGATTCAAAGTTAGTGTGTGAACACACTGACACAAAACCCTATGTATAACTAACACACAGTACGGCAAACGTAATAACCAATTCGAAACCATAATCATGCATGCAAAGTATAACCATACAAAATAACGACCAAATCAACTTGTCACAAACACAGGATAACTCATACAACACTTAGACACACACAAACGTAAGTTATCATGTTTCAGCTTGTACACTCATAACTGGGCTGTTTTCGAGAATTTTTATTAAATAGTTCCCGTGTTCCAAAAATTCCAATCTTTTTACAGAGGGTGCCAATTAGCCTGTAAAATTTTCAAATCCTAAATCTTTACCAATTATTTACAAAAATTTATATACTAGGCTGCAGTCAGATTCGTCGCTTTCTGACTGCAGTCCACGAGAAAAATCATTTAAAAATCATCGTTCATCCGATTAACGAAATTCCAGTGAGTGATTTTCAGAAACTACCATCTCCAGTTACTGTACAGATTTCGTGACCTAACCCCATACAGACTATGAGATCCGATTCGATAAACAGCCTACAAATTCTGCAGAAATTACTCAGCTTCAGCTGCTGCACTATATGATCATTTAAAAATAGAAAACAACCTTAGAAAAATAAGAATCCGGCACCATTTGATGCGTTTTTCAAAAATACACGTTTTATGCTTTAGAAAAACAGTTTTTCCATAAATAACGATCAGTTTACAGCCAACTGAAGTTGACTGTAAATGTTAATCAGCTTTCTGTTTTCGATTTTGTAATACTAGAACAAGTTTAAACGACCATGACACTTAGTTGTATCGATTAACAGCAGGTTAACTTATTAAATATCATCTACCACATCAAGATTCACACAAACCCTAGGTGAATAACACCCTAAACATCATCACGAACGCAGCCAACACTCATGTATACGTACATATCATTCTACTAATCAAGTTAAACATTAACATGAACAAGATCACCATGAAACACTACAAACACAGCCATGTATACACCGATTTCAATACGAAACAACCATAAAACAAGACTAACCTTGCGAAGATGAGTGTTACACTAGAGAGGGAGTAGCGAGAAAGAAAGAGGGTAGCGAGAGAGAGAGAGATCGCGATTGGGGGGGGGGTCTCCACTGCCGTCGACTCACTAGGGGATTAGGGTTTTTGAATATTTTTCCCACAACATGCATGTATACGTATTCATGGGGGGGGGGTTGCATAAGGGGCGGTTTGGGTTTTAATTAGGCCGCAGGCGATTTTGGGCCGAAAGGGTTTGGGTGGCGGGTTGAGCTTGGTTTGCGCAAGGGATACGGGGCTCGGTTTCAGGTTAGGGTTTTTAACAAGCACATTATTTTTATATATAACAAGCACATATAACACGTTAAATATTCGCGACGCTATTAAAAGATAGAATATATACATATATATATATATATATATATATATATATATATATTTGATGGAGTCGAATAATTACAAGGAATCGAATCAGAATGATACCTGATTTTCCGAGACGTCACATTATCCCCAAGTGGAAAGAATTTTCGTCCCGAAAATTGAGTAAACGCGGTTTAGAATGCAACGCACAAAAGTTCAGTTTGTTAGAATTGTACAAGGAAATCCCAGGCTGTCATATCATCCCCATGTTGAAAGAATTTCGTCCTGAAATGCAGTTGGCGGTAACATCAGATTGCTGCTCAGCTGCAAAAAGGTGTGGATATTTGCTTTTCATTTGGTCCTCTCTTTCCCACGTGAACTCCGGTCTATGCTTCGAGTTCCAACGAACCTTGACGATCGGTATTTTGCTGTGCCTCGAGTCTTTATCTCACGGTCCATGATCTCGATAGGTTGTTCCACAAAATGCAGTTGTTCATCCACTTGGATCTCATCCAATGGAATGACCAGGGTTTCATCTGATAGACACTTCTTCAGATTGGACACATGAAAAACGTTGTGAACTCCACTGAGTTCGGCAGGAAGGTCTAACTGATAAGCTACGGGCCCGATATGTTTCGAAATCACAAATGGGCCTACGTACCGTGGATTTAGTTTACCTCGTTTTCCAAAACGAATTACACCCTTCCAAGGTGACACCTTCAGTAGGACACGGTCACCTACTTGAAATTCGAGCGGTTTGCGTTGTTGATCAGCGTAACTTTTCTGTCGATCCTGTGCCGCTGCCATGGGTTTCTGATTTGCACAATCTTTTCAGTAGCCTCAAGTATCAACTTAGGACCTGTGAGTTGACTGTCACCGACTTTTGCCCAACAGACCGGTGATCTACATTTGCGACCGTACAATGCTTCAAACGGTGCTGCCTGAATACTCGTATGGTAACTGTTGTTATATCCCGAAGTCTACCACGCATGCCCTAAGCATGTCCTCCAAGGTCTGAATGGTCCTTTCACTTTGACCATCCGTCTGAGGGTGGTAAGCTATGCTCATATCTAAGCGTGTACCCAACGCTTTCTGAAGTGACCGCCAAAATTTGGACGTGAAACGAGCATCTCTGTCTGAAATGATGGACGTTGGCACCCCGTGCCGAGAAACTACTTCCTTAATGTAGATGCGAGTCAACTTATCCATCTTATCTGTTTCTTTGGTCGCTAGGAAGTGTGCAGACTTAGTTAGACGATCCATGATCGCCCAAATGGTCTCGCAACCACCAGGAGTTCGCGGGAGTTTAGTGATAAAGTACATCGAGATCTGATCCCATTTCCACACTGGGATCTCAGGTTGTTGAAGTAGCCCTGATGGCTTCTGGTATTCCACCTTGACTTTCGCACAAGTCAAACACTTCCTCACGTAGGTGGCTATATCCGCTTTCATGTTGGGCCACCAGTACGCGGCTTTAAGGTCTTGATACATCTTATCCGAACCAGGATGGACAGAGTATCGGGATTTATGATCTTCGTCCATAACTAGCTTTCTGAGGTTTCCGTAGAGAGGTACCCATATACGGTTCATGAAATACCGGGTACCATTGGGTTTCACTTCCCAATCGCGTTCCATCTTTCCCACAGATTCGGCCTTGATGTTCTCTTCCTTAACTGCTTCTAGCTGCGCGTCAGGTATCTGTTCGGGTAACCCAGAATGAATTGTGAACTGTAGTGCTCGTACCCGATGAGGTTTCAAGTGCTCCTTCCGACTGAGGGCATCAGCTACCACGTTAGCTTTACCCGGGTGATACTGAATGGCACATTCATAATCGGTCAGGAGTTCGACCAGCGACGCTGTCGCATGTTCAACTCCTTCTGATCAAAAATATGCTGGAGGCTCTTGTGATCCGTGTAGATTGTGCACTTGGTTCCATATAGGTAGTGTCTCCAAATCTTAAGTGCAAACACAACTGCTCCCAATTCCAAGTCATGTGTCGTGTAGTTCTTCTCATGGACCTTCAACTGTCGGGATGCATACGCGATGACCTTATCACGTTGCATGAGCACACATCCCAGTCACTGAATGGAAGCGTCACAATATACCACAAAATCATATGTCCCCTCTGGCAAGGACAAAATGGGCGCACTGCAAAGCTTCTGCTTCAGTAATTGAAATGATGCTTCCTGTTTGTCACCCCAAGCATACTTGGTGCCCTTCTGAGTGAGAGTGGTAAGCGGTTGTGCAATCTTGGAAAATCCCTCGATGAAACGTCTGTTGTAACCAGCCAAACCCAAAAATTGGCGGATCTCTATCAGTGTCCTGGGTGCTTCCCAGTTCTTGATAGCATCGATCTTGGCGGGATCAACGTGTATACCCTTTTCATTCACAATATGCCCGAGGAACTGAAATTCTCGAATCCAGAAATCACACTTCGAAAATTTGGCATATAGTTTCTCCTGTTGAAATAGTTCCAGCAATAACCGCAGATGCTCAGCATGTTCTTCTTCACCCTTAGAGTAGATGAGTATATCATCGATGAACACGATGACAAACTTGTCGAGATACGGCTTACACACGCGGTTCATGAGGTCCATGAACACCGCGGGTGCATTGGTGAGACCGAAGGGCATGACCAAGAACTCGTAATGGCCATACCGAGTGCGAAATGCCGTCTTGGAGATATCCTCCTCCCTGACGCGTAGCTGGTGATAACCGGACCGTAGATCAATCTTGGAGTAGTAGCTTGACCCTTGAAGCTGGTCGAAAAGATCGTCGATGCGAGGTAAGGGGTACCGGTTCTTGACGGTAACCTTATTGAGTTCCCTGTAGTCAATACACATGCGGAAGGTCCCGTCCTTCTTCTTGACAAAAAGGACCGGAGCTCCCCATGGCAAAGTACTGGGTCGGATAAATCATTTTTCCAACAATTCCTGAAGTTGGGTAGACAGCTCTTGCAGCTCTGCTGGAGCTAAGCGGTACGGGGCCTTGGCGATAGGAGTTGCATGGCTCGCCAATTCCATTTCAAACTCTACTTGTCAATGTGGTGGAAGACCGGGTAACTCCTCTGGAAACACATCTGGAAAGTCACGGACGATGGGGATATCTTCAACCCGCTTCTCGTCCTTAGGCTACTCTGTGACCAGTGTGAGCAAAGCAAAAGAGTTCTTTCTCCGAAGATACTTCTGAGCTTGCATGTAAGAGATGATGTTCGTGACGACGCCTGCCTTCTCGCCTTGTACCATCAAGACTTTGTCGCTAGAGAGCGGAATACGGATAGCTTTCTCGAAACAGAGGACTTTAGCTCGGACGTCGGATAGCCAGTCCATTCCGACTACCACGTCAAAACTACCCAGAGTAGTTGTCATCAGATCAATGGTAAAGGTGGGACCCACGAGTTTAAGTTGACAGCCGGTCACTAGATGAGTCACATCTACAAATTTACCATCGGCTAGTTCTATGACGTAAGGGGTCTTTAGGGATTTAGGTGTGAGATTTAGGTTCTTCCTAAAAGACTCAGATATAAAACTCTTATCTGCACCCGTATCAAAAAGTACAGTAGCAAAATGATCATTAAGTGGAAACTTACCGGTGACTACATTTGAGTCGTTTCTGGCCTCCCCACGGCCTAGCGTGAATGCACGTCCTTTGGCACCTCCTGTGCCACCATTTCCATTGTTGCCATTGTTGATATTGTTGTTGTTGTTGTTGTTATTATTCCCACCATTGTTGTTGTTGCGAAGTTGCGGGCAGTCTCGCTTGAAATAGGCAGTGCTACCGCACAGGTAGCATTCCCGGTTATTACCCTGCTGCTGACCCTGGTGCTGGTTCTGATTCTGTCGTGACATAATCTCCCCGCGACAATCCTTTGCCACGTGTCCTGCTTTGCCACGTCGTTGGCAGCGATTTCCGGCGCAAGGGCCGTGATGATGGAGGTTACAACGATTACATTGCGGCTTCCAACCCGCATAGCCGCTCGAGTTCTGGGTGTTGTTGGCAGACTGATTGTTGTGACCCCGATTTTTGTTGAAGTTGTTGGACCGCTTCTGGTTTCCTTGTTGTGGCTGGGCTGATGAAGACTGTCGAGCAGGTGAGTCTTCAAATTTCCTTTTATTGTCAGGGACGATTTCAGTTTCACCCCTAGGTGGCAACTTCCTTTGCTCCACCGCCTTATCGGTGAGTTTACATACCAGCCTAATCGCTTGTTGCTCCGTCGTAGGGTTGCTAAACATTACCATGCCCTGGATCTCAGGGACCAGACCCCCAAGATAAAACTCAAGTCGTTTAGCGACAATGTTAGCCAAATCGGGACAAAGGAACACTAGATTATGATGTCTTGACGTGTACGCTTCAATTTCTGACCCGACCATCTTGTGGTTCCATAACGCTTGTTCCAATTGCTGAACTCTGTCCCGCGGATAGTATTCCTCCTTGATTAGAGCTTTGAACTCGGTCCAGGTCATTGCGTTCGCCGCAGCAAGCCCACGCGTTTGGACTTGTGCGTTCCACTAGGTTAATGCCCCATCTTCCAATGTCGAGGCAGCATACTTGACCTTATTAGCTTCGAGGCAATTGCACATTGTGAAAACCGATCAGACTTTTCGACCCAACGGACCAGTCCTATGGGTCCTTCAGCTCCCGTGAAGTTGCTCGGTTTCGCATCCAAGAACATCTTATAGGGGTTAAGACCCCCTCCTGAGGATAGAGGATAGGTAGTCAGCGCGAAAGTCTACTAGCCAAACTATTAGATGTTCCCATGAGAATTTAATAATGGTTACCTGCTGGTGCGTTAGGAGCACCTGCCAGAGCAGCATTCACGTGTTGTTGAATTAAAGCGGCCAATTCTTCAGCTGACATGTTGAGATTTCCGAGATGACCGGTTGCCATTTCAGATCTTCGCAAGACAACACAAACACATACCAATAAGTATATATCCAATATAGTTATCATATTCCACACTTCAATGATCACACAATTTATGTCAACCCAACAAATTAAACAATCAAAAGGAACCTTCGATTAAATAAATTGTAATGTCTCACAAAATACCAACCAAACATATCAGTTTAGTTATAAAATTTCCAAGTTCAAACATAAGTGGAAACAAACAAACTAAAGGAAACAAAACGAAGATTGGCGAGACGAGTTAGTCATTTATGTCTCCATCCCCCAAGTCACTATCACTGCCGTCTCCCTCTTCAGTGTTTTCAGCTTCAACAGCCGGGTCCTGTTCTGGCTCTTCTTCCTCCGGATCCTCCTCCGGGTCTTCCTCTGGATCCTCCTCTTCGTCTTCTACCGGCGCTGAAGGGGCCGGTGCTGGTGCGGGTACTGGGATAGGTGGTGCTTGGTTTTGCTCCAGTTCGTGAATCCTCCAAGTGGACTCAAGAACTCCATCTTCGAGCCAGTCAGCCCTCTGCTGCTCAGCACGAAGGTCCTTAGCTAAAATGAATCGAACTCTCTTATTCTCATCTTGCTCTTCCTCGAGCTCTTCAGTTTTACCAGTCAGCTGACGTATCAGCCAACCCTGTGCTTCGATAGTCTCTTGCATTCTCTCCAGCTGTTCCTGTTGTTTCCTTAGCACAAATCTAAGTAGATCGTCCCCTACTCCTGAAGAGTTGACTGGTTTGACCGGTACAGCGGTGGTTGGACGGGAGGACGACTCCCCTCCTGGAGCAAGTCTTTTCCTGGCAGCTGAGTGTGTCTCCACGCCACAAGGTGGTGAGGGTTCGACCATGGGTGCCTTCCCCGGAGCCTCGCGACCGAGTGTTTTAACCGGAGATAATTATCCCTCTCTCGCGCCCCGCGAGAGAGGTTGGCTGTGTTGGTCGCGCCCCGCGACCGGGTGGAAATCTCTGATTTGCGTTTCGTTTTCTCGTTTTCGATCCACTCACGTCCCGGTTCGGTTCTTTTCATCATTTTCGCTCATTTTTTCCATCCTTCCAACCGTTTTCACGAACCAAGACCTGCAAAACGCGTTTGGATTAAAAGTAGATAAATTCTTGACAAATCGAAACGAAAACGCTCTAAAAATATAAATAGATGTATTATTCAATACATCAAACCTCCACAATCATCTTTCTCATCGCACACATCTTCCTGACCCTCACACAAATCTGCATTGCTTTCAGACATGTTAGTATTGTTTTGGGGTTTGTAAAAAGCATTTTGATTCAAAAGATCATTTTTATCGATTAAGTCATTTTTAGGATGAGGAGATGGCATAGGGACATAATTTTTGCTGTGCAGAGGAGGAAATATTTTTCTTTCGTTTCCTAACTTATCCTTATATCCGATTCCATCCTTTATGAATGTCGGTCGTTGGCAGTTTACAATATCAACCAGTGCTTTTTGACTAATTTTTCATTTATCAATAATGATTTGCAATTCGTTATTTTCGTTTTGTGATTTTTCTAATTTTTCGGTCAAATCATTTATGATAAAATCTTTTCTGAAACAAATTCTTTTAAAGTCTGTATTTCAGCTACGGTTGAATTCACCTTTCTTTGATATGCAGCTTCGTTTTCTTTTAGTTCTTGATTAATTTTCAAAACCTTTTCTTTTTCTATAATTATGTCACGGTTGAGTGATTTGTAATATGCCACGAAGTTCAAACATGGTTTGGAGCACAGCTTTGCTTTAAATTCATATGGTATGCTATTTACCAAATCCTTATCCTCAGTTTCTGACTTCATGGCGGTTGTAGAAGTTCCAACCGGTACATTCTTGCTGCTACTGATTGCTTCTTGAGCTGTCAGTTTCAAATCATTCATCTCAGTTTTCTGTTTTCCCTTCTCTGAAGTTGGTTCAGCAGGATTGATGATGCTTTTCAGACCCTTGTCATCTTTGGGAATCCTGGCGGTTTGCTTTTCCACACAGTTTGAAGCAGACGTTACAGAAACAGTAGAGATGTTTGCCATGAGGGCTTTGTTGACTTCTCCTTTAGCCTCATCTATTTCCTCTGACCAGTCATAATCTTTGTCACACCCTCAATTTCCCTTTACGGAGTATTACCGCGAGGCGTGTGATCAAACCAGAATCTCAGACACTAGCAATGTCGAACAACTCTATATGATTTACTTAAACGTTTTCCAAAAACATTTATTGTAAACATGCATAGTCATTTTCAAAGTTCCAAAGTTTAGCGGAAGCATTAGAATAAAGTAACGGGCGCCAACATAAACGCCAAAACCAAAATCCCAAAAATAATCGTTAATAAAGACTCAATAAAAATGTCTTGATCAAATGAAAAGTGGGTGCACCTAGCGCTCCTAGCATCCTGAGAAACATGCAAAGAAACAAGTGTCAACATTAAAGAAGAGTGAGTTCACAGGTTTTATAAGTTCACATGTTCGGTTTAAAAGATTGGTTTCCCCCGTTATCCCTAACCTGGAATAACGACATAGTTCCATTATTCTTAACCTGGAATAATAATGTTGATTCGTAAATAAGTTCAATGTTAACATGTAGGTAGCGAGCCTAGAGTTACGTCACGTAAGAGTTCGCGATCGAAGCTGACTGTTGTTGCCTCTGTGTTGCCAGGTCTATCACTGACCATGGCGAAAGTTAGGCCAAATTAATCACCCGTTGACCATTCCCGGTCGGCTAGCGCTACTAGCTTGGGTGGGGCTTGTCAGGCCCAGTAGTACTACTATAATTTCCCCGCTATCTAACCCAATACTAACGATCCGAGAGTTGGTTGAGGACTTCCGTGATAAAGCTACTTAGTGACCATAACATACATTAACATTAACTTAGTTACCGATAGTTAACAACGTTAATTTCGCATAACGTAAAAGATAGAGTTGTAGAGCATATACATGTTTCTCCCCCTGTTGTTCAAAAACTGGATAAAATAGGGGCCGTGAACTCACCTTAAATTGCTCGGTTAGATAAACGCAAAAGAAGTAAAGGATGGAACCGTTAATCGCGTCCTAACGTGTCAACCGATTCAAAGTTAGTGTGTGAACACACTGACACAAAACCCTACGCATAACTAACACACAGTACGGCAAACGTAACAACCAATTCGAAACCATAATCATGCATGCAAAGTATCACCATACAAAATAACAACCAAATCAACTTGTCACAAACACAGGATATCTCATACAACACTTAGACACACACAAACGTAAGTTATCATGTTTCAGCTTGTACACTCATAACTGGGCTGTTTTCGAGAATTTTTATTAAATAGTTACCATGTTCCACAAATTCCAATCTTTTTACAGAGGGTGCCAATTAGCCTGTAAAATCTAGTGTAAAATTTTCAAATCCTAAATCTTTACCAATTATTATAAAAATTTATATACTAGGCTGCAGTCAGATTCGTCGCTTTCTGACTGCAGTCCACGAGAAAAATCATTTAAAAATTATTGTTCATCCAATTAACAAAATTCCAGTGGGAGATTTTCGGAAACTCCCATCTCCAGTTATTATACAGATTTCGTGACCTAACCCCATACAGACTATGAGATCTGACTCGATAAACAGCCTACAAATTCTGCAAAAATTACTCAGCTTCAGCTGCTGCACTAAATGATCATTTAAAATAGCAAACGACCTTAGAAAAATATGAATCTAGCACCATTTGATGCGTTTTTAAAAATACACGTTTTAGGCTTCAGAAAAACAGTTTTTCAATAAACAACGATCAGTTTATAGCCAACTGAAGTTGGCTGTAAATGCTAATCAGCTTTCTGTTTTCGATTTTGTAATACTAGAACAAGTTTAAATGACCATGACACTTAGTTGTATCGATTAACAGCAGGTTAACTTATCAAATATCATCTAGCACATCAAGATTCACACAAACCCTAGGTGAATAACACCCTAAACATCATCACGAACGCAGCCAACACTCATGTATACGTACATATCATTCTACTAATCAAGTTAAACATTAACATGAACAAGATCACCATGAAACACTACAAACACAACCATGTATACACCGATTTCAATACGAAACAACCATAAAACGAGACTAACCTTGCGAAGATGAGTGTTACACTAGAGAGGGAGTAGCGAGAGAGAAAGAGGGTAGCGAGAGAGAGAGAGATCGCGATTGGGGGGGGGGGGTTCTCCACTGCCGTCGACTCACTAGGGGATTAGGGTTTTTGTATATTTTTCCCACAACATGCATGTATACGTATTCATAGGGGGGTCCCATAAGGGCGGTTTGGGTTTTAATTGGGCCGCAGGCGGTTTTGAGCCGAAAGGATTTGGGTGGCGGGTTGGGCTTGGTTTGCGCAAGGGATAGGGGGGCCGGTTTCATGTTCTGGTTTTTAACAAGCACATTATTTTTATAAATAACAAGCACATATAATACGTTAAATATTCGCGACGCTATTAAAAGGTAGAATATATATATATATATATATATATATATATATATATATATATATATATATATATATATATATATATATATATATATATATATATATATATATATATAAATATTTAAAAGATGGAGTCGAATAATTACAAGGAATCGAATCAGAATGATACCTGATTTTCCGAGACGTCACAATCTTCCACCACTAAAGCTTTTTGGTTATTTTCAGCAACACTATCACTCTCTTCAATAGCCACCGGCCTTCTTGTCTGATTAAGTTCAACATTCTCATTCTTTAGCAAAGGGCATTCCCTCTTGAAATGACCCAGATTTTTGTAATTGTAACATCTCAGCTTTGACTTGTCAAATCCAGCTTTTCCCAGAGCTAGCCTTTTTCCTGTTTTGTCTTGAAATTTCTTCAATCGAAGAGTGATCATCGCCATCTGCCACTTTAAATCCATCTCCTCCATATCATCAGGATCCACTTGATACATGTCCTCAGCAGTGAGAAAATCTCTTTTTAACTCACCTGACATGAGAGCCTCCTAGCTGCTCAAGAAGGTGTTAAACAGAGCGACATGTTCGGTGGATATCTTAAGTGCTTGAGCATCACTGGCCACGGTATTCTTCTCGGTGGATGATGAGGCCTTTACAGAGCTTGCGGAAGCGTTGGGATAAGATTCGGCAGCACTTTGAGGATTCAATCCACAGAAGGTAATGGGAGCAAGAAACGCCATATTTTTGGGAGCAGAGGTTGCAGCAGCTGATTGAGTAAGTTTCTATGAATACCCTGTTTGGTTCATCTCTCTCTTGATAATATCCATTTCAAAGGCTTCCAGAGTGTTGATCAGTTTCGAGAGTGTGACAGGAGTTGTGCAGGTCAAGAAAGTTCTTTAATCATCATACACTGAAGGCTCCATGTCTAGCAGCTTCTTGATGGATGCATAGTTTGCAACAGGATTTCCCACTTTCTTCATTTTAATCAGCACTCCCAGAAATCGACAGATATGATCTGATAAGCTTTCACCATGAACACTTCCAAACATGTCGTACTCTTTCTGAACCATGTCTCTTTTGTTGTCCATGAGCTCCTCGTTTCCTTCATAATGGTCAATAAGGGCCAACCACAATTCATGAGTGGAAGTGTACTCTTCGAACAACTTGTTGTCGTCCTTGGACAGGGCCATTGTAAGAGTAGCATGAGCCCTACGATCACGTTAAATGAGAGTTCTGTCTTCTTCGGTGAACGTAGATGGATCTTCGTTGATCGTGCAAATATCATCGCGAATTATCATTGGAACGCGTGGACCCACCGTGACAAACATCCATTGAGTATAATCGGTATACTCAAAGAAGGCTTTGATTCTATTCTTCCAACTGCTGAAATCCTCAGATCCTTTCAATTTGGGAGGTCTTGTAGCTGTTCCTGTTTCCAACTCGGCTTGTGCTATTGGGTTAAGTTGATTGAGAGACATATTGCTTAATCAGAGATTAAATACGCTGCCGAAGTATGAAATCAGATGAAAAATACGTTGCAGTTGAATTAAATACGTTGGAGATCCCAGGCGACTTTATCCTGCGAAATTAGCTAAATCTGCTGGAACATGAAAAACAAACATAATTTTGGCTAATACGCCGATCACCGTGATAAAATCGCCGAGGATTTTTATCACTGACTTTGAAGTCGCCTTCGATTAAATACGCTGGCACTATTTTGCTGAAAATCAACAAATCCACTGGTGTTAACCTGACGTATTTGTTAATTACGCGATCTTCAACGATAAAAACGCTGAATTCAAAATTATCTACGCTGCCTTCAACAATAAATACGCCCATATGGGTTTAAGTAAGAACAAAAACCCTCTAATCACCCAAAAAAGACTCAAAAACCATGTTTCTTTGTACCAAATTGACATAAATGTTTACCAAAACACTGATTAACAACAACCAAATGATTAAACACACCAGATCAAGCCATTTTAAGTCCAAAATTTTGAAAAACCTTGAAACTTTGAAAACTTTTGAAAAACCTTCAAAACTTGAAGAATCTTAACAAAAACTCAAACAATCAAGAGCACAAAGGCTCTGATACCAAATTGTGAGTCCCAAATCAGATTCGGATCACAGTGGTTGATTGTTATCACCCATACAACTATAGATTAGTTGTTTGAATGTGTAAAATTAAGAAAAACCAAAGAATAAAGATGAAGATTCTTGTATGGATCAAACAACAAGTGTTGTATATGGAATCCCAAAAGATATAATCACTAAAAGCACCTGGATATACGGATTAAGCACAAGAACAATAATCACAACACAAGAGCAATCACCAAAATCTGTCTAAGAACCTTGGACTAGGGTTTCCATTGATAAGCATATATATAGTCATTGACTACCCAACGTATTTATTAAATACGTTGGGAACATAAATACGCCGCCCAGTTACTAGATTCACAAATTACACTATTAGCCCTTCTAGTTTTATTAACTATTACAAAACCAGCTCAAACAACTCAAGTATCAACGGTCTCAAAACGTCCTAACAGGGACAAAGTCATGCTGAAAGTATCACCTTGGAAAGGTGTAATGAGATTTGGAAAGAAGGGCAAGTTAAGCCCAAGATATATAGGACCATGCGAGATAGTCGAATGTGTCGGCATTGTAGCTTATTGGAGCTTAGTGGAATTCATGATGTATTCCACAAATCTAACCTTAAGAAATGTCTAGCCGAGGAGTCGCTAGCAATGTCACACAAAGATGTGCAAATAGATGAAAAACTGAGGTTCGTTGAGAAGCCAATTTCAATCAAGGATCGACAGGTTAAGAAGCTCCGAAGGAAATTGATACCTATAGTGAAGGTTAAGTGGGACGCCCTTAGAAGTCCTGAGTATACATGGGAGGTTGAGTCCAATATGCGACAAAAGTACCCCCATCGTTTCAATAAAATCTCGAGGACGAGATTTCTTTTAAGGGGGTGAGGATGTAACACCTCGTAAAATCGTGTCCAATAGTATAGTGACACGTGTTGTATTTTTACTTTAGTCTATTAAAGACCAATAAGGACTAAAGGTGTCAACATGCTCAAACTGAGCCTTTGAGTGACTTATTGATGTCAACATGCATAAACATTAGCCTCTGAGTGACTGATATGTCAACATGCTTAAACTTAGCCTCTGAGTGACTGATATGTCAACATGCTTGAACTTAGTCTCTGAGTGACCGATATGTCAACATGCTTAAACATAGCCTCTGACTGACTGATATGTCAACATGCTTAAACTTGGCATCTGAGTGACCATTATGCCAACATACCCAGCCTCTGAGTGACATCAGAGTCAACATGCTTATAGTGGGCCTCTGAGTGATCCTTTACGAAGTCCTAACTCTCATATGTCTCATTTGTTGGACGAGAGGGATTAAATCTGTTAATATTAAAAGTTGGATAATGGAGGGGTTAAAAGTGTCAATATGTTAATTTATACCTCTGAGTGACCTTTAAACGAACCAAGAGCTCGACAATGTCCGGGCATACTCTCGGGTATGCCAAATATTGGTTACGGATGCCTAAATATGCTATAAAGGTCTTTTAGGAGGGTTTAATAAGTTGAGGGGCTAAATGTGACAAACTTGGAATCTGGCCATGGGGCGCTTGCGGGGCGCGAGAGGCCTGTGTCTGAAGAATTCTTGCTTGGCCTCCACACATGTTGCCAAAAAAAACCATTGTTTCGAAACCATGGACTTTCAAACAGCTATGCCACGTTTTAGGACACTTGTAAGCTCCCTCTAACACCTCTTAACACCTGACATCACCTCCTTCAATCTCTCCACTTATAATTAGGTGCAATGCTTCACCATTTAAACTTGCACCATTCTCATTTATCACTCTATCTCCCTCCTCTGGAAGTTTCTAACTGTAAGGAGCATCTAACTTAGTTCTATTGCATCCTAGGAATCATTGTAAGTGTTCCTTTCTCTTGCATTTTCGTTTATAGGATTTTATAGCCAAAAGTCAAGCGTTTTACGAAAAACGCCTTGACTTTCGGTAAAGACCATTATGGTCCAGCCACTGTTCGTAACGAACATGGCTAAGTGATCGCAATAAGGTAGGTGTTAATCCTTATTAAGGGAACCTCCTGAAGATCACGTTGCTAGACCAATTGACGGGTCAAAGTTTTAATATTAAAAAGTCAAACATGCCACTTTTCGGAAATTTTATAATTTGATCTTATATATTTTATGAATCATGTTTTGACACTTAAACAAGTTGGTAATAATTATTAGAACACGTAAGAACATGTTCGGCTCGTTAATTTCAGTTCTAAGGTCGGTTCGCAACGAAAGTCGCAAAGTTTGACTTCTGCTTTAACTTTCGATTCTCACCCGATTTAGATTAGTTAGCTACTGATCTAAGGTTGCATTATGATCGTATATAATGTAGCCCTTTTGACTAAAACGCCCTTTTTGCATAAAATAAGATTTAATCAATAATGAACTTGAAAATAAGTTTCCTACTGATGTAATAGTATAAGTAGGATAAATTGGGATGATAAATCAGATTATAAACTGAGTTTATGAACAAGTCCTTGTATTATGTCGATAAATGACGACAAAGCCCTTGTGGTTCATAAAATGTCTTTAATCATACCTTTTCAAAGTAAATATTTTACCTACTGATATGTTGTATTAAATAACATATCTAAGACATATTAACCTGACCTTAACATCAGTTTTCATTAAATATTGCACAAATCGTCATTTTACGACATAAGCGCCGTTTTGGCGCATAGTATGGTTTTAAACCATATTAATCAATCAAGGCTTGTTATCTACTGATTTTAAAACTTACTTAAAATGTTTTTACAGTAGGTAGATGATATGAACTCACAACACCAAATAATTAATAAAACTATGTGTAAAATGACCAAAATGCCCCTTCGGTGCATAATTTGGTCATAAATAATAAATTACACATATAATCAATAACCTACTGATATTATATCATAAATAAGTTATTTTTCCAGAATACTTATGGTCGTGACTTAAAATTATATTCGAGTTCCTTTTACACAGTGTGAAATTACCGAAACGCCCTTATGAGGCATAGTTTCATTTTAAAACCTTAACGGGCATATAAGTTGATATCCAACTGATATTACAACTTATTTAAAGTATAATGGCATATAGAACTTATCCATGACTTATCCGGTTACCCGATACCGCTGATATGCATACGGTTAAGTATATGTAACTAGTTTACGAAAGTTAACCGAAACGGGTCTAACCTTGTCATTTAAGTCTCAAAATCCAGAATGTTTATAGTTTATCCATATTATACCAGTCAAAGTACTTGTTGGGATTAAACTACATTCTATCCGATCATCATTTAATCTAACGTTATACGTATTGATCCTGTACGCTACTCGGTCTAAGTCTGTGACTTAAATAAGACCGTTAGTATTTAATTGGTTAGCTTATGCCATAATCCAGACTAGAGACTTGCCGGTAAATGCTATCTGCACTTAGTACTTTTTTATACGGCTGAGCTATTAAATCTTGCGTTTAAACGAAGACTAGCTCAGGTAAAGACTCTCGACTTATTTCCCCTATACGGGCTTGGGTTATGGTAAATTACTACCGCTTGGTAGGAAATGGGATCAATCGAATGCCGGATTGTGGCTAGTAAATCCGCATATTCCGTTTTAGTCAGTTTTGTTTGCTAACTTAAACATCAGGGGTTAACTACCATTAGATAATGGCCACGACCATAGCGCGGGTGTAGGCATACACCCGATAGACGCTCAAAATGCATTACCCACAAGGTTGGGGAATAACTCCTTCGTGAGTTCAAAGTGGTGAGTACGTTAATCATGTCTCGGTCTCCGTACCGGGCCCTGTATGTATGGACAAACATATGAATCTATTAACAAGGTTGCAAGGCCAACTTTCCCAAGTTATAAAAGATTTTGTGCCAACGTGCACGTAAAACATTTTCAAAATGAGTCAGTTGGGTGTATTTACCAGCGAAAGCTGATGTATTTTCAAAAGACTAAGCTTGCAGGTACAATACGACAACTAGGCTGGAAGTGCTCGGTAGTGATAAGAGGATCTTGCAAATCCTAGATCTACCCAAAGTCTGTTATACACTTTTGTACAATTTGCGATTCGCCTGTGGATCTTCTATTACGAGCCGTCTGTATATTATTTTGTATTTTGAACATTTGGTTTGTAATAGTAATTTTACTCCAAGACTTCTATTGTGTTGTGTTTAATTGTCTATAATGTTATCAACTTACGACACGATATTCCCCACCCGGGCCCACCGGTGTTTGGATTGGCTGTGGAAAGCCGGGGTGTGACAAACACGGATCAATATCTTCATGACTCGGTTATTGATTGGGATGGACCAATGGCTTGGTCATGGGGTCGGCCACACCCAATGATTTTATTAGTGTTATATATACGATAAAATTCCGAACAATCACTATAAAAGTTTGACACAACCCCATAAAAATGTGAAAATGAGTAGACTATCCCCATAAATTTTTAACACCAACCCTAAGAAAAAATAAATTAAAATTTTGTTGGATATGAGAGTTAGTGAATTGTGTGTGTTATTGATACATTTGTCTGTAATTAACAAGTAAGCAAACAAACAAAAATAATAAGTACATCATCATAAACACTGCTGGATTTAGAAATAATTATCAATGATTCATATATTATTCACATGTCAATTTACGATCAATAGTACAGTGGGACCCCCCTCACCAAGCAACAATCTCTCTTAGGTTCTTCTGCTTTCAGCTCCTAGAGTTCAAGCTCACTGAATACAAAGTGAACTATTTATGGAGTAGAGAACTGTTGGTGACGTCATCATGAAAGCGACCCAAAACAACTCATTAAATGTGTAACTGTCAGCGGTTGTGCAGAACTGCTGGACAGTAAGAAATAAACAACTAAAAGTAAACACCTGGAAAATTACAAGTAAACAACTGAGATTCCAAAACTGTTGGTGGAAATCAACACTTTTGGAATCAAGTACTTTTGGTCTTTCTTTGACTTATTAACCTGGTCTTCTGATCTTAGTCTTCATTGTGTTGACTTGACTGTTGACTATTTGACCCAACACTTTTCAATCCAACACTTGTTGTCTTGTATCTTTGAGGCAACAATTGTTTGTTCCAGTAGTTTGGATGGTTGTTTGAATAACTTTCAAAGGAGGAAACTTCTGTACTTTGACTTGTAAACTAACTTATTCCATCAGACAGGGAGATAGTTTTCCTTGGGTTTTGGCTTTCATTATCAACAGATCTTACATAACCGAACAATCTCCCTTTAGATCTGGTGATGCTAAAATCTCTATTATGTAGCATGTCTTTTATTCTCTTATTTGATGGAATTCAACCTTTCCCTGACCATATCTTTGTTGCCAACTTCAAAATTCAGAGCTTGATCATCATTAACATCTTTTTTCCAATTCAAGATTAAGAATGACCTTGATATCTTCTAGGCTCAAACTTTGAGCTCCATACCCATCCACCTAGATTCTAGAGCCATCTTCTCTAAAAATCTTCACTTCTTTTGAGTCCTTCATTGTTTTCAGTCTCACAATCCTTGGGTTAGGGAGGATGTGAGGCAAGTCTAAGACCTCAGCGGAAGCCACTAATTAAAGTGGTAGATCATGTGGATATTCTTCAAGTGCTACTGTGTAGGTGCCAACATTTTGGGTCTTCAGTTGTTCTGAATACATGAGTAATACCTGTGATACAACTTACAAGCAATAGTTTGTTTCTTCATCCAGATCAACAATCCATCTTGCATAACCATGTTTTTTCTTTTAAGTTGTTCATGTTACAACTTACAAGCAACAATTTCTCTTATTCATCCAGATCAATAATCCATCTTGCATAACCATGTTTTTCTTTTAAATGGTTCATGTAAGTCCCATGATTTTTAGATTGTAGGAGAAGATTTCTTGGGGTTTAAATGAAACAACAACAAACTCCTTCTTTTCATCAAGGTAGATCTATGTGTTCTTCCAGTTAGGTCTACGTGGATATTTGTTAGGATTTCGTTTCTGTGTATCTAGGTATCAATGAACTCTTTTGATAGAGTAGACTCCTTTTACCTTATTATTGTATTTTTAGGAGCCCAATCAACATATTTCTTACATCTAGGTAGTCAATGAACTCTTTTGGTAGAGTAGACTCATTCCACCTTATTATAGAATTTTTAGGAGCCTAATCAACATATATCAGCACCTGCCTTATTCTAAAGGTCTTTGTAGCCTCTTCAGGAATTGGTTTTCTTTTACTACCAAGCTTCCAATTTGGAGGGTGGCCTTGATGCTTAGATCAGCTAGCATATATTCAACATTTCCGGTACCGATTTCAAAAACCACTCGTACAATGTGTGTGACAACCCGCAATCTCAGGTTAATACCTTAACTTCACCACAGTTAACTTAGACATACATTCATAGCATTGCATTTAACTAGGGTTAGTTAAATGAGTCTACTTTGGTAATTCGGGGAATTACCAGAACACACACACAAGTTAATTCTCGAACGTGCTGATTAACACGAATAATAATTATAAACGGACGGTTTAGGTGAAACTTATACGTTGCATGACAGATGTGGATTATGTTCACTGTGAATTGTATGATATTATGTGTTTCATGTGTGAAGGTTACATAGTTAGGGGGTGTTTAGAGTTAATAGTGAGACTCTAATAAACTCCTGCATAACCGTAAAACCTCCCCATAATCCATGTACGGTAGTTGCATTCTCTGATCTTCTAGCTACACCAAGTTCTCACACAAATCATCAACCTCTGATTTTTCAATCTTCCTATAAAAATCTCTACATCAATCTAAAGTAAGTGTTTATGCAAAATGCGGTGATTCTTGTTCTTTTGATTTCATGCAAATCCTAGATATCCAAACAACTGATTTGTGATTAATTAATCATGCTGGAATGAATGTGTGTTGTGAATAATTGTATGATAGTTTGTCAACACTAGAGATGCTCTTGATATGATGAAACTGCTAGTTCGATGTTATGATTCGTGATATTGTTGATTCATGAGATTATGGTTTTGATCGTAACTGCTGTTGTTAATATGAGAATATGATGGTTGTCCAAATTAAACTTAATGCTAAATGAAATTCTGAGTTTGTAACATATATGATGAATCCGGGTTTATTTAATTGTTTGAATCCGAGTTTGTTATTAGACAGGGTACGGTTCGAATTTGTGTGTGATGTTTAAGTGAAATCGGGTTTGACTAGGTCTGAACTTATACATACACTACCTATGAGTCTGAGCTTATATGTATGACCATGTAGAGTCCGGATTACTTGAGGGAAGGGGCATGTCCGAGTTTAATGATGGGTGAAGACTGTCCGAGTTTAATGATGGGTGAAGACTGTCCGAATTTATTGCATGTAGAAGGTCCGAACTTGTTAAATGTGTAGGATCCGAGTTTAGTAGATATTGATGTCCAAGTTTAACTATTATATATACTTTTCAGAGTTTAACCAGTATATATGCTTTTCAGAGTTTAACATGAGTATGCTTTTCAGAGTTTAACATGGGTATGCTTTTCAGAGTTTAACTTGGGTATGTTTTTCAGAGTTTAACTTGGATATGTTTTTCAGAGTTTAAGTGGGGAATGCTTGTCCAAGTTTAATTGTTACGATTGAATCCGAGTTTGGTGGGTTTGTTTATAGTCCAAATTTGTTCATGGGTTTTAAAGGTCCGAGTTTAGGATCTCTTAGTAGTCCGCACTTATATGTATGCATATATGCTTTCCGAATTGATGTGAATACATGTATACGTGTCCGAGTTTATGCTACGTCCAAGTTTACATGCATGTATGGTACATATGTGTCTGAGTTTAACAATCCATGGAATATATATGCATTTAGTTGTTCCGAATTATGTATATGTAATGTAGATGTGTTGTCCGTTTTCTCCCAAAGTCACTTTACATGCCACCAACTAATGTCACCAACTAGAGAGAATCCAATGTGTGTTACTGTATGATAAACATGTTAACCTGATCACATGAATATTGGGTTATTTGGACCATTAGAGTATTGCAAAACTCTACTTGTATACATACTTGCATTTAATGTACATTAGGTCACGTGTAACGGACCTAACATTTACTTAACGCGTAAAGACACGTTAACATTACCGAGCAAACCAAGGTGAGTTCACTACACTTTCACAAGCATGTGTCCCGGGGGGATAAACTACTATTCCTTGGAGGAATATCTTTTTTTATAAATGTTGTATTTTAATTTCGATGAATAAACTCAACTCTATCATGAAAGTCCCTACTTGCTACCGAACTAGTTGCCTTGCAGGCAACATGGTATTAGTTGATAGCGCTATTAGGCTTGACAAACCTCACACCGTGCTAGGAGCCGAGCGTGAACTAAGGACCTTAAAACACTTTGATCAATGCTGATAGACATTGATGAGGGCACAACGAACATAACAGTCACATCGGTATCGAGTTTATTATTCCTAGCATGTCTTTAAACTAAACACTTACCCGTTTTACGTTAAACAAAACCGTGAACTCGCCGACTTTATCGCTGATACACTTTTTCTGCATGCTTGCATGTTGTTAGATACATGGTTGAACCGGAAGTTGCATTCTGAGGAGCGAGTGTTGTCATGGGTTATATCACTTATGAAAACACTTAATGTTATGTTTATGTTTTGAAACACTATGGTTTTATTTGCTAGAACAATTATCTAACACATACTTGATCCTTTTGAAAACGTTTAATTTGAAGTTCACTAATTATGTTAGACATGGCATGTGTGTTTATATTATATTATTAGTTTAATGTGATTAGTGGCTAGATTCTAGTATGTCACACGTCTCGCGGTAAAATTCCACTGGTGATAATTTGAGGGTGTGACAGTGTGGTCTAAAATCCACCAATTCATTATATGGGAAACCTACACCGGTCTGATAGGGATAAATAGGGCTGAGCACGGTACATGTTCGGTACCGAACCGGTTCCGGTACCAAAAAATGAGAAAAGTGGGTACCTGTTCGGTACCGAAACCGATACTTACCGATGTTTTACCCACAAAATCCCAGTGCCAGTACGGAAAAATGGGAAAGTGGGTATCGATACCGGTACCGGTACCAAATGCTTATCCCTAAAGATAAACACTTTGTCACTAAACCAAGAGCCCATCATCACCCATCATCACCATACTTGTCAAAATGATATCATTATAATCCTTACCACCATACTTGTCACAATGATATCATTATAACTCTTACGTCTTTTTTTATTTATTGATCGAATCTTCTGATAGGCCGAAAGAAATCTTAAATCAGTATGAAAAACAAAATAACTCTTTCATCACTCTAGATTCTTACACTTATCTAAGGAACAAAGTTTTACATCGATAGTTAATGGATATGATTAGAAGTGTAAACAAACCAAACCACTCTTGAGCTACAAAAGGTCGTCGCACAAACTTATTAAAGATAAAGAAAGCTAGTTTAAACTTAATAATGCACTCACTGAGCACTTATGGGAGCTGTTGACAACTCGAAAAAATAGAGGTTATAACTTATAGGTTTTTCATAGCCGAGAGCAAGCAAAGCTTAGGATTCAGATATAATAATTAAATAATGCACTAATAATTCAATGATTGTCTATACCGTAAACTTATGTTTCTTATTTACAGCTATGAAATATAAATAATGATATACAACACAAACCAATCTCCTGAAAGAAGAATGTACACCGGAGTATTGGAGACACTTTTTAACTTATCGAAGGCAACATAGGGTTCATGCCTAAGCCTGACCCGCCAAAACCACCAGGTTCCGCATGTTTCACTCGACCAAAGTATCTGATGTGGCGCAGCAGCCTTGCTAGAAATGTGTTGTGGCATATTGTAGAGCTGTCACATACAACTGCCACGTGTTTGCGGGCCCTGGTTATAGCAACATTCATTCGTCTACTATCGCCAAGAAACCCGACAGCTCCCAAAGTGTTTGATCGAACCTTAGAAAGAAAAAAGACGGTAATTGTTAATAACTTGTGTATAAAAAAAAGTAAGTAATGTTTCTATTAAAAAGAATGCAGAAAAACAGCTTTTTTCCACTGTGAAACCCCCTCACTAAAAAAATTCCCAGGACCCCATCAATACCCTGTTAAATAATTGGATCAATTAAAATGCAACTTTTAGGGGGTTAATCTTTTTTGTATATGTGCATAGAAGTACACCTTTCACATAAATTTGAAGAAAAGTTTCAAAATAAAATTATAAATCTGAATGCTAATTATTAATATAAACATTCAAAATTTAGGACCATATGAATTGGTCAACCAGATCTGACCCGTTTAGACCCGAATATAAATTGTCCATTTGACTCATACTTATTACACGCCAAGTCTGACCTGCCTATGGAACAAAGCCGGTGATAAAACCTGACTTAATTAATTTTGTGGAGACATACCATAAATCATTTTTCAAAAATACAACTTAACTTTTAAAAGAATAGAACATTTTTAACAATATTCGACACAAAATACTTATGAAAATTGAAAACAAAAGTGTTTAACCCAGCCTGACCTGTTTTGACTCGTATAAAGGATACCAGCCTAAAGTGCTTATCTTACAACCTCTATGAAAAATGAACTCTTTATCTTAAAGAACAAAGTAAGTAAATAACTTCGGTTCAATTAATTTTTTTACCATAGATATGATGACTGCATCAGCTTCCCTGCCTTGAAAGCTATCAATAGTTGCGATTTCAACTCCCCTAGCCAAGGGAATTTCATCTAGACTATCCCTTAGTAACTGCACTTGAGCAACATACGGAGATTGCACTGCAATTGCTGCTGGGCTCACGCCTGCATATAATATTCCATCCCATGTTAAATGAGTTAATTTGTAAACGTCCACCGGTATACTTTTCACATTCAAAATTCGCACGTATTTACTAGAGTTTCATGAAAAGAAAACGAGAACTATAATAATGGCAAAAACCGTATTGAAAATAAAACTTCATATAAATTTATTATTCTTGACTACTCTGCTCCACCTGAAAATCACCCTGCACCTGCTTCGCACACGTTTTTCCACTATTCACAAAAGAGTAAAATGCCAATTTTGTCCCTGAGGTTTGGCCAGTTTTGTGACTTTCGTTCAAAGATTTGTTTTTCCGCATCGGGATCCAAAAGGTTTGAAATCTTACATCTCATCCAGCTCGTCAACTCCATTCATTTTTCTCCGTTAAATCGGGGGTATTTTCGTCTTTTTACGTAAATAATTTAAGTTTTTTATTTAGTAACGGTATTTTGAATACTTGTACATTATGCTAAATGCTTGTACAAAGTGAAAAAGACCGAATTGCCTTTAAAGTTAACAAAAAAGATGGAAATACCCTGACTTGACGAAAAAAATAGGATGAAGTTAAGAAGCCGGATGAAAAATGGCAAGATTTCAAACCTTTTGGATCCAGAAGTGGAAAAACAAACCTTTGGAGGAAAGTCGCAAAACTGGCCAAACATCTTCACAAAACTAAAGATTCTATTTTTATTGCAAAGCAAAAGCTTCAAGATAGTTAATTAGGCAAGAAAAAGTATTTAAGATTCAAAATAAAACCAAGAATATGTACCTGCATATATCAATGAGAGAACATGTTGAACAACAATATCCGCTTCCCTTCGTTGTAAAACGAGCCTGTGCCAGCTAGATCTAATTGCTCCTCACAACCAGGTGATAAACTACCGTATGGTTTCCTTGTATCAAGTAATAGCAATGGGCATTGTGTTATCCATGTGGGCTACAGTAAGGCACAAACAAATTCAATTATAACCTTGACTGAATCATTTTATTGAAACTATCAGATTACTATTAAACTATAATCGTTTAAAAACATATTTGGCACATTAATACCTGTACAAAGGGGGAATCAACAAGAAGATGAGAGGAAACCTTCTCTGAAGATTTCAGTAATCCACCATACATCTCCTTCGAAGCCCAGCTAGAAATTGCATCATTCATTCGATATTGTGTTGTTAATTTAGTAGCGAGAATTCCATCGTGTAAACTTATGGCTTTTTCCAATAAAGATATCCCAAGACCACCTTCTAAAGCTTTCCTAGAAAGAATCACAGGTGCCAGCTGGCACTGATCACCAGCAAGAATACACCTTCTTCCCAGCAATATCGGAATCCAGCAAGCCGGTTCGATTGCTTGACCCGCTTCATCAATAACCACAAGATCAAAAGCGTTTAAACGCCTGATAATCGGATCTGCTGCACCCGTGTTAGTCGTAAGCACGACTTGAGCACTACCTAACACTTCCTTAACCGTTTCCTTCTCTTTTTTCTTTAATTGCTTTCCCGTTTGTTTCAAAAGTTGTCTAATTCCAGCCGCCAGTGAATCATCTTTCAAACATTGTCTCAAATCCTTCCGGAGATCTGACCTTTTTCTCTCGAGTTCTGACCTAAAACTAGCGAGTTTAGTGTTTACGATCTCAACTAAAGATTTCGAAAGAACAACCGGAGATATACGTGCGGGATTCCCAAATCTTACGATGTTAATCCCGACATCTGACAGTTTTTCAACCATGTTATCCACAGCAGCGTTTGTGGGGGCGGTCACTAGCACGCGTTCACCTTGTTCAACAGCTCGGGTAATTATTTCCTTCAAAAGACCGGTTTTTCCGGTTCCAGGCGGACCTTGTACGACCAAAACGGGTCGTTTTTGTTCAACCCTAATGAAATTGCATGTTTTTGAGATGAATCGAAGTTTTGTATCGATTTGGTTTCCGAAAGTTGTGAGTCACCCCAGTCAGTGAACGAGTTATTTTCCAACCATTTAATATCATCATTTTCCCCAAACAGTGTTGCCACAACGGCAATCGAAGGGTTGTTCTTGTGCAGACCTTTTTTCTGAAGCATCATCAGGGCTTCACAATTACGCTGAAAAACATATAGTTGTATATATTAAGTTAAATATAGGATCAAGTAAATGATACGAATATATTTGACAATAAGATCCAAGCAACTCAAGTATCACATTTAAATGTATTATCTTAAGAGTAAAATGCCAAAATCGTCCCTCTGAGGTTTGGGCACTTTTGCCTGTTACATCCAAAATAAGATTTTTTTTTGTTACTAGACCCCTGACGTTTCATTTTTGTTGCCATTTCTATCCAAATCACTGACTCGGTTAAAATTTATCGTTAACTCGGAAACAATTTTGGCAATTTCATTACCTCAGGGACGATTTTGGTAATTTACCCATTTACTTTTATGTTTTTTATTTTTAAAAGTTCCTTTTTTATCTTTAAATAAAAACAATAAAAATAATTATAAATATAATATATATACATCTACGCACACATTTATATATATGAAATTTCATAAAAAATCGGCCCATTCAGAACTCTTGGGATATGAAATTCCATTATAAATAAACAAGATGGAAATTTAAAAAAAGAACTTTTTTACACTAAGAATTACCTCATATGTAACTGCATCAGCCAATCCTTGAATCCGATCTATACGAACACTTTTACCAAACAATTTTGAAAAGGTGGGATCACCATGTCGGGATTCAAGAGCCACAGTGATGCTACATCCATCTTCCCCTAAGTTATTAACAAAACCTTGCATACCTGAAATTGCACCAGCCGCACCCCTGCTGTCACATGTTCTCACGCAAACCATGTCACCAGGAGACAATGTTGTCGGTGGCAACCTATGATTTCCCTCAACCTTAAACAACACCAGATGCATGCCACCTAATCCTGTATAAGTACTGACTGCGAACAAGTTGCAGATTGTGTCGCACAACTCTTGTTCTGCTTGACCGTGGCTAACAAGGTATTCAATTGGTTTGTTTGGATCGGAACTGACGGCAGTAGGAGCGGCATCTAATTCCTGTTGGGTGAATTCCAATTCGGAATCCCTTTCGACACGAAGTAGGTTGGCCATTCGTTCTGAAAAATCATCGATTCTGGACTGAATCGCTTTCACTTTCTCTAGCTCCATGCCCAAAACACCATGAACAGTTTTTGGGGTTGCGACTTTTCTTGCAATGGCCCTATGCTGAGCTGAAGATTAATCATGTTGTAATTTCAGTACATAGGGTGTAAAATAATCACAAAACATTACTAAAAGAAAAACTAATAGTGGTTGCATGATGAAAATAAATCATTTGAACAGTTTCTAGTGTTTGGATACTTCAATTTATAAATATCCGTTATTTAGGGAGTGTTTGACAGCGCGTTCTGAAACTAATTTTGCTTTGTGGAATAACTAGAATAAGATATCAGGAGATAGTGTTTGGATGTGCTTTACAGTATAAAGTTGTGACGATCAGATAAGCATGTTTGAGCGTGTGGTATGATGTGATAATACAAGGATAAATATGTAAACTTACTCTTGAAGCTAATCCTAAACAGGCTATTCGACCCCTAAATAATGAGATAATCAAGATTCAGTACAGTATTACAGTACCCAAACACTAGAAAGTAACCTAAAAACAGAATAGCTACTTTCAAAGCACACCGCCAAACACCCCTTTTGGGTCATTAATCATATAATTAGTTTGCTATTATACCATAGCCAATTTATCTAACTCTAAATATTCAAGATTATGTGATATCTCTTAAACCACAGATCCAAACACCAGCAAAACAATTTCATATCATTCTTTAAAGTTTACCAACAACATGTAAAGACTAAATCACCTGATTTTGCAAGTTCCTTAAACAACTTCCACGACTCCGTCTTCTGCCAGTCCTGAACCAAACCCTTCCCCTGAAGCCCCTGCAACACATCCCTGAGCTCCCTCTGAAAATGATCAAACAAAGTGGGATAATGAGTGCAAGCCTTCAAGCACACAGACTCCAGCCCACACGGCATCGGCACCGCACTCAAATACGGTTGAGCCTGTATCACAAAAGTCAATCCCGGCCCCATCCGCTGCCTGACCTCTGCAAACTCACCTTGCAGCTCAGCAGCCCCAAAATCAGTAGCCATTGCCTTCATCCCTTGGCTTAGCCACTTCACCACACATTTCCCCAAATCTCTTCGCCCTAATGGATCGCCATTTTGCGATAAACTCCGTACATCTATCGGCTCACAATCTGTATATTCCTCCCTATCTGTAACCGTCCGGCGTACACTCTTCTTACTATCGTCTCCGGTGGTAACCGTCCGGCGAATACTGTTACTGTTACCTCCGGGTTTTAGGTTTAGGTTTTGTTTGAGTTTTCTTAACGGGGCTATTTTGAATACTGAATAGTAACGGAGTGAAATGAAAGTGACGGTACCGAATTAGGGTTTGTGGTGGTATCGTGCGCCGCATGGACTCTATCCGCCATGGCTCAATTCCGACGACTCTATCGGCGGTTACGGTGACACCTCCGGCACCGGAACTGATCACACGCATCACCATCGGAATCATGTACGATTTACAACTCCAGCAGGGGCGGCACCTGCATGCCCAGATTGATTAGAATTGTAAACCCGAGTACGGAAGTAAGAAAATGGAAAATATAATGTGAGGGAATCTGGAATGTGTGTTGTATAAGAAGATGAAGAAGATTCTTAGAACGTTTGAAAATATATGGGTGGCGTTAGCGGGATCACAATTTGAGTTCCGATTGGCTGTGTGGCTGATTGCTGAGATTTGCGTGTTACACCATTTGTCGACGTGTTCACTTCTTCTCCTTTGTTTTTATTAAATTAAATCTTTTAATATATAAGATATTCTTATTTTATTATTATTATTATTATTATTATTATTATTTTGTATAAATATTTAGTGGGTGTTAAAGCTTAGAAATATATATTTCATTATCTTCACTTCTGACATAGAATTATAGAATTGTATGATCAATGGTGATAGTTAGTTAGTTGGTATAGTTAGTTTGATCGACTTGAATCTTTAATATTGACTCACTTGTGTTGGGGTATAGTATTAACTTAATTTTCACCATTATTAAGTTATTATACAACAAAACATGGGTGTTATCGTGTGGTTGTAGTCCTATTTTTGTAGCATGTGATAATAAGTGATTACAAAAAGCTATTGTAAGTTTGGTGGACTTAGGTCGGTCACCTTAATTGACTGAACCAGATGATTTGTTTTGACATTTCGTCTAAGAATGTGTCACTAATGTTCGAGTATAGTATATAGTTATACTTAATATGTGTAAGGATAAAATACAACTGAGTCTTCACATACAAAATGACCTTAACGTGAGAAATGATTGAAGTTTTTTTACCATCTACTTAAGTATGATGTTTAATTATAAAATGTAAAAGAAATTATTATTTTACACTAGTAGAGTAATTATACAATTATGTAGAGTAATTCTACAAATATTGTAGAGTAATTATAATTACTCTGCAATAATTACATGATTAGTGATTACTTAATTACTCTGCCAATGTATAATCACGATTTTTTAGGTTCTTTGATTAAAATAGGTTATTGATAAGATAGGAAAAAAATTCAAAAAAAATCTTCCTTCAATTTTCACGTGCCAATTTATATGTTAGAACCTATTTGTTTACAGGGGCGGACCTACCTTAATAAAAGGGGTAGCCTCCGCTACCCCTTGGCACTCCGGCGGTAGTATAAATTTTAGAAAAATTTGACGTTTTTTTTATTTCGTTACCCTTTTTTATAAAATGTTGGCCTACGAAAAGTTTCTAGATCCGCCACTGTTTGTGTAATAACTTAACCCTACTTAATATTGATCATCAACTTATAAAAAGAAAGTACATACTATACACAGCAAAATAGGGGTGTAATCGTGTCAGTTTCAGGTTAGTTGAGTTATTTAAATTAAAAATAAAAATAATGTGATGTGAAGAAAATTGGAGAGAGAATCCACAATTCAATTTTGATGCTACTCCGATTTTTGAATGCTAGAAAAGCAAACTCGTAATTCGAATATGTTCCGTAGTCAAATTTATATTCTGAAGGTTATTTACATGATCCATTTTAATGTGATGTGAAGAAAAGCAATATAACACCCCTTTAGACCCCCAAGGGTTGAAACATTCCAAAGGAGCCTACTAAATTATAAGTCTAAATTTGACCATGTATCTAAAGGGGTCATCAAATCTTTTATGATTTTTTTTTTTGTTACCAAACTTACCAACACAATGGGATGGTTGTGTGTTTGTACAAGAAAAGGTGTCAAATCCCTCAAACATGTGGTTTAAAAAACAATTGTGTTGAAAGATAAGACATGCGATGAAGCGCTCCTTGTTCCTACAATAAACACATTTAGTGATGTATAAAAAACAATGGCTATTTTTGTGACTAATCAATGCTTCATTGGAGGAGGAAGATGCTTGTTTAACTCTATAAGAGTATTCATAGTAGAATCTCCATCTCTATAATTTAACTAAATATCATTTTTTAAAATTTTGTATAGCCTATTGTCTCTTATTTTTCATCTCTAACTCTATCTTACTCACAAACATCAATTTTATTATTGTTTCTCTTTCTTAGATACTCACAAACATATAAAATATGATAGAATAGTGAATCCCTATATTTGAAGAATCGATATTCATAAAACTCTAGATTTTGGAGATAGAGAAGGAAATTCTGATAAAGATACAAAATAGAGAAAATCTCTAAACTTTAGAGATGAAGATAAATATGGAGACCCCGATGTGAATGCTCTAACATTTGATATTAGAGTGATTTCTCTCTCTTTAAATATTCTTCGACTTGCTCTCGTTCAAAGCTTGGTCACAAAGCATCCTTTCTCGCGAACATACTCTCAATTTTATAAAACTTTGGGATTTTTATAGTCTTTCCAATATAGTATGCATATGTTTTGAACTATTGAGTGGTGTTGCCATATACAAGCTAAATGTTCTTTTTTAACCGATTCAAAGCCAATCTAGTGTTTCTTTAATTCAAAATTTTGTCTCTTTTGTTTGGATCTACCATTAATTGTATTTCATTCATAGTGTCTGGATTAAATTTTAGCAGAGTTATCAAGGCTTAATCGAGAAATAGTGTAATCCACATGATTTATTTTAGTTTAAACATAGATCATTCAGATTTCAAGTCCAAAGGATTTTAGTGTTGTGTTGATACTATATTTCATTTTGTTACCCTTGCATCATAACATAAAAATGGTATATTTCATTTTTCTTTCACACCATCAAAACATAAAAATGGAAATGGTGTAGAAACAGGACAACACCATAATCATATTTTGTGCTTAATTTGCTCATTTTGACCTAAACCTTAGATAATACTAACCTGTTTAGCCTAATTTGCTATTATATTGTATGAATTAAGGCACCTACAACTTTAATACCTGGATTTGCTATTACAAAGGGTCATATCTCAACATGCAGGGACTGTGAGTTGTGGTTACAGGTGTAAACGAGTAAATAGAAACTCGACTACTCTTGCACATGACAAGGTTAACTAAAAAGAGCTTGAGTTTAACTCATTTCAATCCATGTCGAAAGCTGAAGTTTGACTCGTTTCTAACCCTACATCTAAAGCCATTTACAACACCAGCTTGTTTTGGTTCCTCTGAAGCGGAAGGAAATTTTCAGAATTCAGACTATTTAAAATTGCATAGACAAAAGCAGTCAAGTTTTAGCCATCACGCATTGTTAGTTAAAAATTTCATTCAAAACTGAAGCATATAGAAACAAACCGAAGGCCGTCGCAACATCCTATTGACCCATTCCGACAAAGCACACGACAAATATGATAATAAAATGGTAATAAACACATTTCATTCTCATATATTAACCATTCTAGTTTAGTCACTTGATTCTTGTATCCAAAAGCTCTAACTTACAAAGCTCATACATACACAAGTTTTAAGGAAATTGAAGTAAAATGTCTATGGGATATCATAAACATGACGAGTATGATATGATACGATAGATTATAGATTCATATCAGCAGGCTGATCTGGCTTGTTTGAATTCCCTTGTTCTACTTTCACATCTGCTGCTGGCACTGCACCTGAATTTGAACCCTGGCAATACACGCGCAAATAGTTTAAGCACTTGAAAAGATGATATAAATATTTTATTAATTATTATTCTTATTTTGTGAAATTAGGTTTTCACCTTCAAAGATATTTCAGCAAATGATGCATCCATCTCTCTAGCCCCAGCATGATCACCTTCCTTTATATCATCCTGGACACACACAACAGGGAGACATTAGCATTAAATGATACAAGGTTATTCAAAGGGTGTTTGAATGTGTATTTTAAAAGTGGCTAACTAGATATTGGGCAATTGGATTTATTTTGCTCGCAGAAACAAAGCGGAGCTCAGAATGTTTATTTTGGATGTGGATTTGCAGCTTGAAGTTGTAATAATCACATAATTATACGTTTGAATGATTGCTAAATTTTGACTTATTCAAAGAAGCAACATATATGACCAAAAATGATAACTTTGTGTAAAAACAAGAAATGATTTGTGAAATGAGAGTTAATAGTTTCTCAAATTAGGTTTGAAAGAATGGTTATAGTAAAAAAAACATATATACTTAACGAAAACGTGGTTCTGTCCTTGATGTATTTGTGTGGTTGCTTATGTTTGAAAATAGGTTTAGTCCCTCAAACCTTAAAAGAAACAAATAAACTTTAGAGACATAATATAAGTTCACATATTAGGGTTAAAGAAAAAACTTTAAGGCCTGAAGTCCGTATTTTATTTCAAAATAATAACTCTTAAAAAAAGAGGCAATTAGAAAATTAAGTTTACACTCAGTGTTGTTGCAGCTTGTCTAGATTATTTGAGCCCAAAATAGCCAAATAATAGCAAAATTGTTCATCCAAACAATAAAACGTGATTCTTGTGATCTTAAGTCACAATAATGAGATTACAAGTTCCAGAACACAAGCCAAAAACCCCTTTGGATCATTTAAAACAAACAATAAAACTTTTTTACCTTGCTATTTAAGTAAGGGGGCTTCTAATATCATAAAATATTAAAGTAAATTGATTTATTAAGAAAAGTAATGCAATTGTATGGCTTATTCATGTTGAAACTGATAACTGTTTATAAAATGAACTCAAAGATCACAAAAGTGAAACATACCATGTCCTTAGGCTCGATATCATGAAGTTCCCTTTTCACACGTCCAACAAAAGACTTGCTGCAAAAGAAAAAAACAAAGAAGTAATTGAATTGAAGGTGTAATATAAAAATTCAGAAAACAGGAAAAAAAATTTGCAGAGGAGCTACCCCTCATTTTCATCATCGGAATCATCAGATCTTCGATCATCGTCTTCCTGATCTTCATCTGCCTGAATAATGATAAAATCGCTTCTGTTAGCTTCTCATGAAAGAAAAAAATTAATAATAATTTAGCAGGCATAAAAAACAGCATGCTGTGCCTGTTTCCTCCCATTATCATTGTTCAATACAAGTGATAAAAATTGTGTACAAAAAAAAACCCAAAAATAAGTTTAAAAAAAACCTTAATCAAAAACCGGTTGAACGATGAGCACGCAATGTAAACAAAAAATAACGCAGATACTAAAGAACCAAAATAGTAATTTAATATTTGCACTTAATTCAATCGTCTTTGACCTTCAATACTCTCCAGAAACAATAACTAAGTTCGAATAGGTTTTTTAGCTTCATACTTGTGAATAAAGATTTAAGATTAACTATGAATTTTTGCATATCTGATTTCCTAATTAGCTAGTAAGTAAACTCAGGGTTTCAGGTGCATAGATTTGGTTTTTAATGTTTTCTATATTCTTATAGATTAGTATATTAATAGCCCCCGTCAACAACTTGGTTTTAAAGCGAGATGCGCACCGAGTCACCGCTTTTCGTATGCAAAGCACAATTTCTCCGAATAATTAATTTATTATTCTTATAGGCTTACCAGCAAAAGTTACTTAAAATTTATCTATCAAGAAGCTATATCTATAATTAAGCATATGGATAACGTATACGTACAACATCTTGATGCACTAACTTGTAATAGTCTAGGGTTAGGGTTAAAGTTGATAAATCTATAACTTGAGGATGAAAATTGTAAGTTAGTTAAAAAAACGTGAAAAAGAAAAAGAGAGTACATCTATTAAAATAATAATCAGCCGCCACAACTATCCGCTCCTCTCGTCTCTATCTAACGTAATTAACCAGCCGTCAACCCTAATTTGTATCTAAAATCAGCAGGTAAGCTTCAATTCTTCTCTATTTCTCTTCTTTCATCGCAGGTAAGCACCGATTTCTTCTCTTTTCTTAATCTCATAACGTTTTTTTGTAAATCAGGCCCTACAATGCGCCTCAAGTCCTTATAGCCTACGCTTCAAAGCTTTCGCCTAAGCGCACGATTATAAACATTAGCCTTGTGTCACATAAGGCGCTGCAACCTACGCCTAGGCGCGCTTTTTTAAAACAAGATCACCAGTATATCAGACAAATGTGAGTCCGTCATTTTCATTTAATCATTAATTTTTTCTTTACTGAATTTGAAAGTTAATGTAAACCAAATATACAACTATCTCATAGGATTACTAATGTACAGGCCAAGGTGAGTTTCGTTTGATTAAGTTGAACTTATAAGCTAAAAACTAGTCTTGGAATTAATGTTTTATTTTATATTTTGTTACATATAAATTCAAGTCACCAGCAAAATAAACAATCCCACATATTCAGACAATTGTATTATTTTATTGAAACAATCCCATTAATTCTGCTTTCAGACATTAATCAAATAACTAATATGAGCTGTGTTTTTATTTCTACAAAAATGTAAAATTTTGACTTGAGATGTTATCTATGTTTAAGTGCAGATTATATATATATATATATATATATATAGGGTGCGGTTCATTTGTGAACAACCCCCTTGATTGTGAACACTAGTGAACTAATCCTAGCCCTTGATTATCAATACACAAGTGTAAATCAATGGCCAGGATTTGATGTTGGAAATACACTAGTGTATTTTACGATTTGATGATGTAAATCAATGGGCAAGATTTGTTCACTCAGTTCACAAATACACTAGTGTTCACTCTAGAACCCCACCCTATATAAAATCTGCACTTAAACATAGATAACATCTCATGGGGCCCAGTTAACGTACAATATTCCTTAACGTACATTGGGCATGAGATGAAATTATGCACGTTATAAACCCACAAAACCAACGCATGTTGAAAAAACATAAAACACGCATGTTTGAAAAAACATAATCACGCATGGTTATGATTTTCAAGTTTCAACATGCGTAATTATGGTTTTTCAACATTCGTAATAATGATTTTCAACATTCGTGATTATGTTTTTCAGTGATTATGGTTTTTCAACATACGTAATTATGTTTTCAACATGCGTAATTTCATCTCGTACCCAATGTATGTTAAGGGATATCGTATTTTACATATGTATATATATATATATATATATTGTGTGTGTGTGTGTGTGTGTGTGTTGTACTACACATAAAAGACAATTGCGGTAACAAACCTCAGGGAATTCTGTATCAGGTGGGCGTTCTTGGAATTGCACACTTGGAGCATGTTGAAGTTTAGAAAGATTATCAAGTAGCTTTGATCTTATTTCATCCAGCAACTGGCGCGAGTTCTTATTTTCCATATTACTCGGAGCAACATGAAGAGTATAATCAGGACCAAAATACTCATAATACTCATGTTGAGGCATTTTATCTTCTAGCTCAACCCCAAGCGCAACTCCAGTCTGCACAAATAAACAAAGTATCCATTATACTATTAGTTTCGAGTAGCACTGATAATTATAATTATTTAAATCAAATTAAATTAAATCACCTCATAGCACCAGCAGCGAGCAACATTTCGAATAGTGTAGCCTCCACCGCCAAGCAACAGTAACGGCACATTAAAAGATCTCATATACTTCACACATTCAGCATGACCTTTAATTGATAGATTAAAGCAGCCTAATCTATCTCCCGATAAAGAATCTGCACCGCATTGTAACACAACCGCACCGGGCCTAAAAACTTCCATAACTTTACCGATTATCGGCTTAAATAACGACTGGTAACTTTCATCATCAATGCCATCATCAAGAGGGACATTTAGTGAATAATATTTTCCTTTTGAGTATCCGATATCTCTTATATCCCCTGTACCCGGAAAGTAATCTCCGAATTTGTGGAAAGAAACCGTCATGACCCTGTCAGTTGTGTAAAACGCTTCCTCCACACCGTCACCGTGATGAATGTCGATATCCACGTATAGCACACGCTGCACCAAATAAACATACTTCCAAGTCAGCAACAGATCATATTATATCTAGGGGTGCTAAACGGATCGTGTTCGCAGGTTGGCAGGGCTCAACCGACCCGAACCCAAAAATTTTAGACGAACACGACCCGAATATTCACGGGTTGACCCGAACACGACCCGCTCAACCCAATTTTTTTATTTGTTTCCAAAAATTAATATATTAATTAAAATATATACTACAAAAAAAGACAAATGTATATAAGACAAATACATATAAATTATAAAATCTTGAGTCAATTTCTCTTTTTAAGTTGTAACTTATAATTATGGCATAAAATATACACCCAATCTAATTTATGACATAAAAAATATGAAATTGTAAAAAATATAACATAATACAAATGAGTAAAATGGGTCAACCCACCAACCCGACCAGGTTGACCCGAACCCGACCCATTCAGCTAAACGGGTTGGCGGGTTCAACCGGAAACCCAAATATATCGGTAACAGGTCAAATGTGATATATTAACTAAAAGCAACAGTTGACCAACCTCGTGCACTTTCAGAAGTTCAAGAATCGACAACACAATATCGTTTACGTAACAGAAACCAGATGCCTCACATTTCTTAGCATGATGCAGCCCACCAGCCCAATTTATCGCGATATCACAATACTCATGGTTCAGCTTAACAGCCCCACCAACAGAACCACCAGCATACGTCTGACAAAAGGAGTACAGACCGTCAAATACGGGGCAATCTTCACCAACGTTGAACCGTTTTAACTGTCTCAATTGATCTTGCTGTGTTTCCGGAGTGATACCCCTTAAAAAGGAAACATAATCATCAGCATGGAAGCGGCATAGATCTTTGTCCCTAGCGGGAACAGGCTTTACGACATGCATGTTTTGTAGTAAGCCGTAGTGAGCTAATAGTGCATGTGTCATGCGAATTCTGTGTGGCTTCATTGGATGACCTTGCCCGTAATAGTAGTTTCCGACTTCTGGGTCGTAAAAGTAATACACTTTCCTCTTTGATCCATCTGGCCCAGATGCTAAAGAATTGCCTCCGGTTTCCATCTAAATCTAAAAGTAGTAGAAAAGTAAAGTTAAAATCGTTAACCGAAGTAACAAAATAGAAACACCCAAAGCAAGTTTCATATAGTTTATACCGAAGTAAACATACATAATCCAGTTATCTTACTTATTGAAAACCATTTTACCTTTTATTGCCCTAATTTAGACCGATCACTCACATTCTGGTTCAACAAAAAAAAACAGTTTCAAGAAAAAATCATATTTCTTCTGTTTTAATCTCCACAGTAACCAATAACCAGTTAAACACAAAAAGGTAACCAAAAAACCCTAGAATAAAACTGTAAAAAAACAAATCCTAAATAACAACATTTATAAAAACACCATAACATCTGAACAATGAATAATTGAATATAACCCTAAGTGTTTAAATCAACTGAGAATCTTCAATCAGTAAAGCCTTAACACAACAATTTCTTCATCCCAAGCTTATGATTTCTTCGTCTAGATCTTAATTTCAAACAAAAAGTGTCAAAACTATAAAAAAAACAATTTACCCTAACACGATTCAACTCTTTCGGCTACATTTATCCATCTTAATGCACGTAAAGAATGGAAAAAACAAAACACAAACAAACCCTAATTAACGGCTTCAAATGTTAAAAGGAATGACAAAAAACACAGAGAAGAAAACATACCTAGAGTTTTATTTACATAAAAAAACGAAAACAACAAAATAAACATGTATGTAAGGCAAATAAATACCTGCAAGTACGTAGGATGGTTAATTTGTAGAGTGATGGAAGTGCAATGGAGAATTTGTGATGAGGAAGAGCAAAATCGAGAAAGATCCGGAACGATGGGGCTACACTCTTGTGTTCGTAGCTTGCTAATGGCTTCCAGTTTGATGCAATTGAGTATATACGTAGCGGTCAATTCAGGGGAAATTAGCACCGGCCCAATGTTTTGGGCGTTGAGTAAGGTCCAAGTAGAGGCCCACACTGCAAGTACGTAGGATGGTTAATTTGTAGAGTGATGGAAGTGCAATGGAGAATTTGGGATGAGGAAGAGCAAAATCGAGAAAGATCCGGAACGATGGGGCTACACTCTTGTGTTCGTAGCTTGCTAATGGCTTCCAGTTTGATGCAATTGAGTATATATGTAGCGGTCAATTCAGGGGAAATTAGCACCGGCCCAATGTTTTGGGCGTTGAGTAAGGTCCAAGTAGAGGCCCACAAAAAAACCTTTTATCGAATATCGATAACCGGGTATTGATAAGAATCGCATACGCTGTTTACGAGTTGAGTCAAATCGAGTAGACCTTTGCTTTTGCCTAGCTCGCTTACAACCGAGCGGGAAATCGAACGCACAATTTTCCAGCATTTCCCGAGCGAGAAACGCGCAATTTGGATAGCCATAGTACGAAGGAACTAAGTATGGAAACTACATTACCGTTGGGAGAAATTGGGTAGTGTGAGGTTCAATAGGGAACCACAAAAGGTGGGATATAAACAAGGTTTTAAAAACCGGGTTATACCGGCCGGATGCCGGAAACTTGGTCGGCACGATCATAATGGCAAACTTAGGGAACGACGTTGTACTGCCAGTAGATTGGGTTTTAAACCGGTTACCGGTACCGGGGCAAAGGTTAAAATTTGGATTTTTAGTCTTTCATGGGCTTAAAAATATGACGATTTATTTTCTTAGTAAAACCTAGCGCCCAAAAAGGTATCAATAGTGAATTTTTGAATTATTTTTTATTATGGATTAAACTTTAGAATATCTTTTATAATCGAATAATGTAGTTTTGGATTATTTTTTGAGTTGAATTTATATTTTATGGATTTATGGGTTAATTTGTCAACCCGATTGAACACCCCGGTAAAACCCGGTTCAACTGGTTGAACCATTTTTAAGCCTAACCCGGTACGATTCAAAAACCGATTTTTAAAACATTGGATATAAACATGTATAGAAGATGTTTTAATTAAAAAGATTGAAAAAAAAAATAAAAAAGTTCAAAAAAGTAAAAAGAAATTAAAAAAATAAATTTTCATTTGAACGCCTTCTACATGTGTTTTTATATATATAAAAAGGCTTTGAAGAAAATATGTAAAAATGATTTTTTTAACCATTAGCCCAGGCATTAAGGCAAACTCTATTTTTATTAAGGGGAAAATTACCAAAATAGTCATTAGACTAAAGATATTTACCAAGATATATATTTCTTTTGAGTTTTTCAATTTTATTTTAGCAAATCACAAGCTGTCACGTAGCCCTGAGCTGTTGTTTAGCCGTCGCTTAGTCGCCCGTTAGTCGTCCAGAATTAGCGCTGAAACTTAGAATTGTGATAGGTGGGGCCACTGCAGAGACCTTGTTTTTGCAACACGTGCCATTCCTTTAGCCGGTACTTAAGGTTTCAGTCGTCACTGTAGCCGGAATTATGAGCTGCGCCCTGGATGTGGCTTGGCTCAGCTCATTTGCAAGACCTTTAATTTGTTTTTTAAGCTTTTTTCCTTATTTACTTTTTTACAACTCCATAATATTTTTACTTTTTTACCTGTTAAGATTTTTACGTATGTAAATTAATTGTGATGTTAAATATGCATGTTTATATATATATATATATATACACTCACACACGAAAAATAGAAAAAAGTAAAAAAAACAAAAAAGTAAAAAAAAAACAAAAAATAAAAAATCAAGTACAAAAATAGCAAAAAATTGAAAAAAATCCCATAAAAATTTTAAAAAAATGGTGCAACTAGGACTCAAACAGACAACCTACAATTCTTTTAAACAAAATACATAAGCGCAATCAGTTGGTATGTTTGCACCCTGAGATTAAAATAGATTAGAGTAAATCATTTTTATAAAAAGTGCTACATGGTATGGGACGGCTGCAATAGGCACCCACTATCGGAAAATATAATTAACTCTTTTCTTTTTTATAATTTAGTAATATTTTTACATTGAAATAATTCATTAGTATGTCAACTTATTCATAATTCATTGAAAATTTACGTTTTCTTGTAATTCATTTATATTTTTACTTCGTTTACCTATTAAAATGAATAGTTTCTATAAAACCTTCATTGACTCATTCACCCACACTGCAATCTATGTGTTGTAGTTTGTTACATCTACTTCATACACTCACTCACCCATAACGCAATCTATAAACTATGTGTGTGTTGGATATGAGACTGTGTATTTGTGTGTGTTTTTGATAAAAAATTGTTTAACAAATCAGAAATACATTAAAACATGTAGATAATAAACACATCATTCAATACACAACTGGATTTAGAAAATGATTGTCAAGTGATTCATATTTTCACTTATTTCAATAATATTCGAGTACAATAATCACTTACCCTCACCAGGTGCACACGCTCTCTCTCTCTCTCTCTCTTACTTATATTTTTCTCTCTCTAGGTTCTTTAATAAGAGGATGTTCAGCTGTAAGAGTTGGTATATTAAATCGTGTACTGTTCCATTTATAAAAAGGATAGAAACTGTTAGTGACGTTACCATGAAACCGACCATAAACAACCTCTTAAATGATGTAATTGCCAGCAGTTTGCAAAACTGTTGCACAATTAAGATAAAATAATTATAATATCAAACTACTGGAAATGCAAGTCTAAACAAATAGGAAACTAAAACTACTAAAAGGATTCAAACACTTTTGGTTTCCAGTACATCAGTCTTCTAAGTTGACTTGTTGACTAGCACCTGTCTTCAGTTGTTGACTTGTTGACCCAACATTTTGTCTTTCCAGCACTTTGTACTTGTCTTCCAGCTCTTTAACCCAATAGTTCTTTTACAACTGTTTTGGTTGGTTATTTGTGAAGCTTTCAAGAGGGGAACTTCTTGTACTTTGATTATTGCTTTAACCTTATTCAATAGGTAAGGAATATTGATTCTTTGGGTTTTGGCTTTCATCATCAACATATCTTACATAACCCAACAATCTCCCCTACATCTCTTGATGCCAAAATCACACTTATTAGGGCTTGTCTTTTAGTCTCTTATTTGATGATGAGGAGTCCTAGAAATATTTTATATCAAGTGTTGCTCTGGACATTTCCTTTTCCTCATCACGATCATCCATCTTAACCTCAAAGAATGGTTCTCTGATCATCACATCTTTTAATTTGTAAGTTCTTGGGATCTCTCAGTCTTAGGGTTAGGGAAGACTAAAGGCTACTCTTTAGACCTTAGAAGAAGGACAAAGGATTGTGTCTCTATTCATAAATAGATGAGAGATGTGGAAAATTAAAGAGCCTTTATTAGCAAATGATTCATCAGGCCTTTAAGTTTATGATAAGGCAACGACCTTCAGTATCTTATGAAGGATTTCATTTAAGCAACTTCATTTTCTTGTGAAGTGCTGGATTTTTGAAACTACTAAGCCCATTTGTTTAAGCTTCCAATTTTTCCTTTTTCAGTAGTTTTGGATTTGATGATAAATCCTAACTCCTTGATCAACATTGATGCAAAGTTTTTCTGGAAGAACGAACATTTTAACCCTTATTGCCCTGCAATCTTAACTTTTCTCTGCTTCTCCAATGATTGGTAAGAGGTTTTTAGAAGATATTAGTTAAAATATGGGTTAGGGAGAATACTGGCTTTTCTTGAAAGTTTCCCGATTCTTTTATTTTTTTGAAAAATAAAGGGTAGAAGATAGAAATCAATAGGTATGCTTATTCTCCCTTTTTTTGGTATCAACATATATGAAAATAATGTTTAGCTCCCTTACTGGTGGATGAAGAGACGGTTATAACCTCACCAGTAGTTTGGTATACTATGGTTGGTGGTTGATATTTAGTGACTAGTAGTTTAGTGTATACAGGCTCGTTTTATCAGGAGGCCAACTGTTGGGAAGAATCTTGGTTCAACTGGAGTTAGCTTAAGGCATATTTGTGACCATTTACTTGAGATTGAAGACCTCAACTCTCATTTTGTTCCATCAATTTATTTTGAGCATCATTCAAATTAATGAAATCATCTGCATCTCTACTAATGGTGGTTGTATCATCAGTTGTATGAAGTAGAAACTACTACAGGGACAAAATGTAATGCCTTTTTTTCTTGGTGCTAGGGACTTCTAGTTTTTTTTACGTTAATAGAATGCATAAAGTTGTTGCCTGCAAGGTGGTCGTACTTACGTTTCCATTGTCAACATGTGATCCAATGAGATCATTTATAAGATTAGAAGCCAAAAATGTAATCTTATCAACATAATATACTTGTGATAGATTTTACCTCTTTTTCATGTGGGTTAGAATATGAACTCTGTAACATCTGAGAATTGATCTGAAGTATTATCTCTTTGATTTGTGAGTGTGATTTCTCTTTTATGATGTTTAAATGTTAACCCTTCATGAATAATTTTCTGAAGTCTTTGCAAAGATATACATAAGTTAGACAGTTTGACTAGTAGTTTAGGTCTTAACTGCAAGCATTTAGAAAACATCGGAGAGGTTATAGGTTTGGTGTAGACATTAAGATCAGGTATGAAGAAGTAACACCTGCCTTTTATTAAATGAATATGTGTATCACTCATGTTCTTTCAAGGGTGAGTGACCATTGAAGTAGAATATTGTCACACCCTAACCGATGGTGGAAACATCAGGGCGGGACGAAATAAATTGCAAGAGACTTCATAACACTATTTTGCGACAAGTATTTAAAAATCAAGATTTCATTTCATTACTAAAGTCAAGTACATCGTTTGAAAGCAAATTACAACATCTTAATCAAGGAAACAAAATACAACATAAGTACTAAATTTAAAAGTGGTTTCTAGTCATCCTACTAGATTCCGTTCATCATCACCATTATTCATATCCTACAATACGTATTAAAGTACATGTTAACATATAACGTATTAACGAGCATACAAGTTTGATTACTAGCATAAGTATAAAAATGATTAAACGAATCCACATGGCATAAACGTAATCTAGAACATATCATAGCAATACTAGCATGCAACTCATACTTGTCAACCCAAAGTTTCCAGCTAGCATAATCTTGTCATAGCAACAACAAAACTGTTTGTTTAACTTAACATGACCTTAAGAATACAGGGGTGCGTTAATCCTATAGCGTTATACATGTTAATGGAGGCTTGATCGAAGTTAATGACAAAGTATATTGCAAATACGTTTCTAGCATGCATGAGTTCCTAGCATAACGTGTTAAGCATGTATATTGGATTGTTTGTTTGTGTTTTAAGCATAAGTAGGTGATGGTGTGAGTTGCATAAAGTATACGTATTACATCCAACGTGACAAAAATTAAAAAGGGTCATGTACACTCACGATTTTGCAAAGCTTTCCTAGTAACCGAGAATTTGACGAGCGTTAGAGTTTGGAACACCGAAGTTACCCTACAACGGGGAAACGGATGTGTGTGAGTATTTGGATTTAGTGAAGGATTCGGATTCGGATTTTAAGTACAATAAAGTATATGTATGCAAAAATATATCTTGTCTTAAACACTCGTTTTGACACTAAGTTTTTATGTGATTTCATGGGTCCAAACTTGGCCATTAAAATCATAAACGAGGAATTTAGAACAAAGATAAGTTAGCCTATGTTCATGACATATAACCATAATCCGGTTATTATTAAGAATTCGGTTATATATTACATAGCATATAGATTATGCTATCATGTAGTCCATCATATATAATTATAGAAATCATTTAAGTCAAGCATAGAGGTATGAAATACCTCATTGTATGATTCAACGAAGCACAAAGTTTATCAACATAGTTGGTAAACCAGACCGGTCATGAATGACAAGAATTGTAAACCAACTAGTTCATCAAGTAGCCAAGTAAAATCAACTCAGGTGTTTCATACCCATCATGGAAAATGTTGGAGATGCGACAGGGTTGTGTTACTTTAGGTCTAGGAAACTACTTGGATAATATGATAAAACATCAAGTGAGGTGGTGGAACAAGTTTGGAAAGCTAAGGCTTCCATGGTTCACATCTTTACCAAAACACAAGTCTTGCCATATGAACTATGGTAAACTTGGATGGTCTCAACACTTATAGGTTGTCTAAACCTTGTCAAAACCAAAAAGTTTAGAGGGTATTTTGTAATACCCTGTAAAACCGTGTCCAATAATATAGCGACACGTGTCGTATTTTTATTTTAAGTCTATTAAAGACTAACAGGGACGAAAAGCGTCAACATGCTCAAACTAAGTCTCTGAGTGATCTTCTGATGTCAACATGCATAAACCGAGCCTCTGAGTGACCATTAGTGTCAACATGCTTAAAATATAGCCTCGAGTGACCATTAGTGTCAACATGCTTAAAAACATAGCCTCAGAGTGACCATTAGTGTCAACAGGCTAAAACTTGGCCTCTGAGTGACCGTTGTGTCAACATGCCCAGCCTCTGAGTGACATCGGAGTCAACATACTTATAATGAGCCTTTGAGTGATCCTTTACGAAGTCCCAACTCTCATATGTCCCATTTGTTGGACGAGAGGGTTCAATTATGTAAATATGTGAAAGTTAGATAATTGAGGGGTTAAAAGTGTCAACATGTTAATTTATACCTTGGAGTGACCTTTTAATGAACCGAGAGCTAGACAATGTCCGGGCATACTCCCGGGTATGCCAAATATTGGTTACGGAGGGCTAAATATGCTATAAAGGTGTTTTAGGAGGTTCTAGGAGGTTTTAATAAGTTAAGGGCTAAAAGTGTCAAAATGTAAAAGTGGCATAGGGGCGCTCGCGGGGCGCGAGAGGCAAATCCTGTGCCTCTCGCACCCGCCAGAGGACTGCATATGCAGAAAGTTTGCCTTGGCCACCACACAAATTGTTAAAAACCATTTATTTGAAACCATGGCTTCCCAAACTGCTATGCCACGTTTTAGGACACTTGTAAGCTTCCTCTTACACCCCTTAACACCTTGCATCACCTCCTTCAAGCTCTCCAACTATAAATAGGTGCCAAGGTTCACCATTTGAACTTGCACCTTTCTCATTCACAACTCTATCTCTCTCCTCTGGAAGTTCCTAACTGAAAGGAGCATCCAACTTAGTTCTATTGCATTCTAGGCACCTCTTGTAAGTGTTTCTTCTTCTTGCATTTTCGTTTATAGGCTTTTATAGCCAAAAGTCAAGCGTTTTACGGAAAACGCATTGACTTTTGGTTAAGACCATTATGGTCCAGCCTTGTTCGAAATGAACATGGCTAAGTGATCGTAATAAGGTAGGTGTTAGTCCCTATAAAGGGCACCTCCTGAAGATCACGTTTGCTAGACTAATTGACGGGTCAAAGTTACTATATTAAAAAGTCAAACAGGCCATTTTTCGGAAATGTTATAATTTGATGTTATATATGTTATGAAACCTATTTTGACACTTAAACAAGTTGGTAATAATTATTAGAACATGTAAGAACATGTTCGGCTTGTCAATTTCAGTTTTAGGGTCGGTTCGCAACCGAAAGTCGCAAAGTTTGACTTCTGCTTTGACTTTTGATTCTGACCCAATTTAGATTAGTTAGATACTGATCTAAAGTCGCATTATGATCGTAATATAATTTAGCATAACCCTCTGAGGTTATATTACATGATCATAACCAGAATCTGAGTTTATGTACAAGTTTCGTAATTATACCATTTTGACTAAAATACCTTTTTGCATAAAAAGAGATTTAAATGATAATGAACTTGAAAATAAGTTTCCTACTCATATAATATTATAAGTAGGATTATTTGGGATGTTAAATCAGATTTTAAACTGAGTTTATGAACAAGTCCTTGTAATAGGTCGGTAAATGACGATAAAGCCCATGCGGCTTATAAAATGGTTTTAATCATATCTTTTCAAGGTAAATCTTTTACCTACTGATAAGTTATATTAAATAACATATCTAAGACGTTTTAATCTGACCTTAACATCGGTTTTCGTTAAACATCGCATAAATCGTCATTTTACGACATAAGCGTCGTTTCGGCACATAGTTTGGTCTCAGACCATATTTATCAACCAAGACTTGTTACCTATTGATTTCAAAACTTAGTCTAAACATTTTTACAGTAGGTATATGATATAAACTCAGAATCCCAAATAATTTATAAACTATGTGTAAAATGACCAAAATGCCCATTCGGTGCATAGTTTGGTCATAAAAGATAAATTACACATATACTTAATATCCTACTGTTATTATATATCATAAATAAATTATTTTTTCAAAATACTTATAGTTATAATATTAAATATATTCAAGTTCCTTTTATAAGGTATGAAATTACCAAAATGCCCTTATGAGGCATAGTTTCATTTTAAAACATTAACGGGCATATAAGTTGATATCCTACTGATATTACAACTTATTTCAAATATAATGGCATATATAACTTGTCCATGACTTATCCGATTACCTGATATCGCTAATATGCGTACGGTTAAGCATATGAAACTAGTTTACGAAAATTAACCGAAACGGGTCTAACCTTGTCATTTAATTCTCAAAATCCAGAATGTTTATAGTTTGCCCATATTATACAAGTCAAAGTACTTGTCGGGTTTAAAATGCATTCTATCCGATCATCGTTTAATCAAGCAATATACGTTTTGATCATGTACACTACTCGGTCTAAGTTTATGACTTAAAAAAGACCGTTAGTATTTAATTGGTTAGCTTATGCCATAATCCAGACTAGAGACTTGCCGGTAAATGCTAACTTAGTACTTTTGTGTACAACTGATTTATTAAATTAAAAGAAGACTAGCTCAGGTAAATACTCTCGACTTATTTCCCCTATACGGGCTTGGGATACGGTAAATTATTACTGCTTGGTCGGAAATGGGATCAATCAATGTCGCATACTGGCTAGTAAATCCGCATATTCCATCTTAATCAGTTTTGTTTGATAACTTAAACATCGGGGGTTAACTACCGTGTCCTGGATATCCTCGGCTCATTACATTAGATAATGGCCACGACCTTAGCGCGGGTGTAGGCATACACCTGACAGACGCTCAAATGCAACTACCCACACTTGTTGGGGATAACTCCTCCGTGAGTTCATAAGTGGTGTGCACGTTAATCATGTCTCGGTTTTTATACTGGGCCCTGTATGTATGGACAAACATGTAAATATGTTAACAAGGTTGCAAGATCAACTTTCCCAAGTTATAAAAGATTTTGTGCCTTTGTGCACTTAAAATCATTTTCAAATATTTTCAAAATGAGTCAGTTGGGTGTATTTACCAGTGAAAATTGACGTATTTTCAAAAGACTAAGCTTGCAGGTACAATACGAAAATAGGACCCACAAATGGGTGGACCCTCTAATGCGTCACCTATGGTGGAACCAACATCACCACCAATGGTTCAACCACCACCATCGGGTTACAGTAACCCTATCCCAACATATCCAGATACGTCTAGATATGATCCTTTTAACCCATCGACACCTGTTGATTACCAAGCATGGTCACATGACCCCTACATGCAAGCAGTCATGCATAATGCACTTTACCCGTCTCCTTTCCCACCTGCTTACCCACCCACTGGATATCCAAGTTATGGTACCAATATCCTAGTATGCCACAACCACAACCTCTGCCGCCACTAGAGGCCATTAACGAGGCCTTAGAACGAATGAAAGAAATGCAACAACAAGCGGAGAAAACGGAGAAGAAGACGAATAAGTTCTTCAAGAAACTCTCCAAACTGGTTAAGGGAAAGAAGGACGAGTGAAGTCCTTTTCTAATAATATATGTTAGTCCCTGCGAGGACATTGTTAATTCTTTAGTCCCTGCATGGACATTTTTATTTCTTTAGTCCTTGGATGGACAATTTATTTCGTTGTTTCTAGTATTGTAACTTATATTGGAATTTAATGAAGTATTTTGGAATTATATATATATATATATATATATGTATATATATGTATGTATTCATCCTTTTCAAAGCAAGCGTCTCGATTTTATTCGAAATTTTTGCTCTGCTAAATAATTCCAAAAAGAATCTTAATGGTTTTGATTAGCCAAGTGGCACAGACCACATATTTGGCCAGTTTATAAATGATAGTTAAGGATGAAAGAGTCTTCTATCATGATAGTTAAGGGAAGTTATCCTTCTATCCAGAGGTGGTGGACTAAGTTCAAGCCTCCAAGTCATTAAGGTCGAATGTGACCGAGACTATTAATCAACCATAAAGGTACTCTTATGTTAACATTCAAGAATGTTCATACTCTTGGTAGTGTGGCTTGAGGAACCACACTAGCCGTCTAGGTAAATGGACTATGTCCTAAAAACCTATTTATAACCTATGTGATCAATGAGATCCCGGCTAATATAATCTATATGATGATAATAATTGATGTCCATTAGTGACAGGCCAATGTGCCATATTTTATGTTCATTAGTGACATGCCAATATGCCATATTTTATGTCCATAGTGACTGACAAATGTGCCATATTTCATGTCCATTAGTGATAGGCCAATGTGCCATAATCATATGTCCATCAGTGACAGGCCTTTGTGACGAGCCTATGGGCTATTTATAATTGTCTATATGATAATGACAGTTGTGACATTATGATCCACTATCCAAAAATATATGGACTATGTCCAAATTGTAATTTGCCTTTGATGGTCTTATTAAGACCTAGGCCAAATACAGATATAATAAGCCTAAGAGTTGTGATGTTATTCACACTAGTTTGATTAGGCGATGGATTGTTATATCCAATGTTTAAAGCAAATATGTTTTTTAATACCATGGCTAAGAGAGAATTTTATTTGGTATTTAGAACCAAAGCTTTAAAGAATGGCCAACTTGGATGACTCGCAAAGTAGCCACTAGGATGTAAACTCTAATAACGCAGAAAATATAGCCATCAATAATGAAAATTTCCAAGCTCGCATTGATGCAGCTGTTGAAAAGGCCATGGGAAAGGCCATAGAAAAGCTTAAAGAGTCGAGTGCTACTCGCTCTAGACCATTATCGATTACCCCATCCTCAGCTCATAAAGAGAGCTCAGTTCACTCTTCAAATGCGAAGAGTGAACCAAGGAAAATAGAATTTGCTGATAGGTCCCGTTCTTTTAAAGACGAATGTACCTTCAAATATTCCGTCTCCTACAAGCCCCAGGATTTTAATGGGGAAAAAGGAGCAGTGGAAGCCTTGAAATGGCTGGACGAGATGGAAACGATTGTGGATATCAGCGGCTGTGCTGAAAAGGATGTGGTAAAGTACGTATCACAATCCTTTAAAGGTGATGCCTTAATTTGGTGGAAGGCTATGATCCAATCCACAGGTAAAGTATAACTTACAATTTGGGATAGTCCAAGTTTGTGGACATTGTTAAGGAAACTAACTACCCACCCCATGAGGAGGAAAAGCTAGAGTCAGATTTCCTGACTCTCACAATGAAGAACCTAGATTGTCGGAAGTATGTTTCCGATTTCAATTCTCTATATAGGTTAGTTTCCTATCTGATTACCCCTGAAACCAAACGCATTGCATGTTTTATTAATGGGTTATCACCCGAGATAAAGGGGATGGTAAAGGCTGCTCAGCCTACTACGTATAGGTCCGCTGTTGACCTGTCTCTCTCCCTCACCTTAGATTTGGTGAGGCAAAAGTCAGTCAAAACCGAGATTGACGGGAAAAGAAAAAGGGAGGATGATAACTCCCAAAGGTTTAAGAAGAAAGGAAATTTTGGGTTCAAGAAGAACCATCATAGGTTTGATGATAGACCTCTATGCAAGACCTGTAGCTGCAGGCATTGGGGGCAATGCAATACCAACCCTCAGATTAAACCTTGTGGTATTTGCAAAAGAAAAGGGCATAAGCCCCACGAATGCAAAAATCTTAAGGATACCGTCTGTTATGGCTGTAATGAGAAAGGGCATATTAAGCCCAATTGCCCAAAGAACCCCACAAATAATGATGCAAAGCCTGGAGAGGCTAAGAAAGGGAATGCTCGTGCTTTCTAGATAAATGCTAGGGAGGCCGTTAATGACAACAACGTCATAACAGGCACTTTCCTCATCAACGCTATATTTGCTAGAGTTCTTTTTTATTTGGGTGCAGATAAGTCTTTTGTAGATCATAAGTTTAGCAAACTATTAAACTTACCCATAAGAACTCTAAACAAAACTTATGAGATAGAACTTGCTGATGGAACTTTAGAAATAACATCTTCTATTCTTGATGAATGCTCTATATTTATTAAGAATCATTCCACTCCTATCTATCTGTTGCCAATGAAATTGGCGGGGTTCGATGTAGTTTTAAGCATGGATTGGTTATCCTATAACCAAGCCTGCATTACCTTTGATAAGAAACACATCAAAATTAAAACCCCATCTGGTGAAATGATCATCATCATTGGAGATTCACACTATGGATTGCCAGACAAGGTGTCTTTATTTAAGGCATCCAAGTGTTTAAGGAAAGGTTGTGTTATTTACATGGCACAAGTCGCTATCAACGAACCGAAGCCAAATATGCAAGACCTTCCAGTTATTTCAGAGTATTCCGATGTCTTTCCTGAAGAACCACCAGTTCTACCTCTAGATAGGCAAGTAGAGTTTAGGATTGACATCCTACCTGGATCAGCACCGGTAGACAGAGTTCCATATCGTTTAGCACCGGTGGAGATGAAGGAGTTGAGGACTTAGTTAGATGAACTCTTAGAGAAAGGCTTCATTCGGCCAAGTTCCTCACCTTGGGGAGCTCCAATTCTTTTCGTTAAGAAAAAAGACAGTTCAATGCGGATGTACATTGACTACCGTGAACTGAACAAGATAACAATCAAGAACCGTTACCCATTAGCCAGGATCGACGAGTTATTCGACCAACTTCAAGGAGCTAGTTATTTTTCCAAGATTGATCTAAGATCTGGATACAACCAACTGAAGGTTAGGAGTGAGGATGTTCCTAAGACTGCCTTCAGGACCCGATATGGTCATTTTAAATTTCTAGTGATGCCTTTTGGGCTCACAAATGCACCTGCAGCATTCATGGATCTCATGAATTGTAACACCCTATAAAATCGTGTCCAATAGTATAGTGACACGTGTTGTATTTTAAACTTAGTCTTCTAAAGACTAACAAGGACTAGAAGTGTCAACATGCTCAAACTAATTCTCTGAGTGATTTCTGATGTCAACATGCATAAACCAAGCCTCTGAGTGACCATTAGTGTCACCATGATTAAAATATAGCCTCTGAGTGACCATTAGTGTCAACATGCTTGAAATATAGCCTCTAAGTAACCATTAGTGTCAACATGCTCAGCCTCTGAGTGACATCGGAGTCAACATGCTTATAATGACCCTCTGAGTGATCTTTTACGAAGTCCTAACTCTCATACGTGCCATTTGTTGGACGAGAGGGTTCAATTCTGTAAATATGTGAAAGTTGGATAATGGAGGGATTAAGAGTGTCAACATGTTAATTTATACCTCTGAGTGACCTTTTAACGAACCGAGAGCTCGACAATGTCCGGGCATAATCCCGGGTATGGCAAGTATTAGCTACGGAGGGCTAAAAGTGCTAAAAAGATGTTTTAGGAGGTTTTAAGGGTGTTTAATAAGTTGAGGGGCTAAAAGTGACAAACTTCAATTCTGCCTACGGGGCGCTCTCGGGGCAGGAGAGGCAAGTCTTGTGCCTCTGAGTCTGCAGAAAGTTTGCCTTGGCCACCACACAAATTGCCAAAAACCATTTATTCGAAACCATGGCTTCCCAAAGTGCTATGCCACGTTTTAGGACACTTGTAAGCTTCCTCTTACACCCCTTAACACCTGGTATCACCTCCTTCAAGCTCTTAAACTATAAATAGGTGCCAAGGTTCACCATTTGAACTTGCACCTTTCTCATTCTCAACTCTATCTCCCTCCTTTGGAAGTTCCTAACTGAAAGGAGCATCCAACTTAGTTCTATTGCATTCTAGGAACCTCTTGTAAGTGTTTCTTCTTCTTGCATTTTCGTTTATAGGCTTTTATAGCTAAAAGTCAAGCGTTTTACGGAAAACGCATTGACTTTTGGTTAAGACCATTATGGTCCAGCCATTGTTCAAAGTAAACATGGCTAAGTGATCGTAATAAGGTAGGTGTTAGTCCCTATAAAGGGCACCTCCTGAAGATCACGTTTGCTAGACCGATTGACGGGTCAAAGTTAAGTTATTAAATAGTCAAAAAGGCCATTTTCGGAAAATCATAAATTGATCTTATATATGTCATGAAACCTGTTTTGACACTTAAAAAAGTTGGTAATAATTATTAGAACATGTAAGAACATGTTCGGCTCGTCAATTTCAGTTCTAGGGTCGGTTCGCAACCGAAAGTCGCGAAGCTTGACTTCTGCTTTGACTTTCGATTCTGACCCGATTTAGATTAGTTAGCTACTGATATAAAGTTGCATTATGACCTTAATAAATGTAGCATAACCCTCTGAGGTTATATTACATGATCATTGTAACATCCGTAAAAAACCGGGTTAACCAAACCCGCTTCGTTTATTAACCGAACAACTAGTTAAAAATTTAGTTGCGTATTTAATGCTCAAATTAATTTTAAACGATACATAATTAATAAGTACATTAGAATATAAAATTTATATTTGAAAATGTATTAAAAATAGTGAATTAAAAATAAAATGCTGAAGCCGGGTTTCGAACCCGGGTCAGCCGAGAATCATCCAAAGCCTTAACTCACATCCTTCCAACCGCTCCGCCACTTGTGATTTTTGTTTACATATTGAAACAATTAATACATAAAATAAATCTGGAAATCAAACCCAGTTACACAGCGCGCCCAAATCCGCTGACGCCGAAAAATCCGACGATTTCGCCAATCATCGTCGGTTACCTTTGACTTAACGTAAGAATTAACAACGACATCGGTTATAACCGATGTCCAGTCCGCGACATTAGTCATAACCGCCGGAGAATTTTTGACCAACGAATCAAGACGGTAATCAGACCCAATTCGTCGATGTTCTTCTCTATAAATACACCCTCTAGCATCTGATAACCTTTTCGCTCACAATCACACCAATTCTCGACGTAATTTCACTCGCCGGAATTCTCTGCAAGTCGCCGGAAAACCGAGACTTTCATCTACACGGTAAATATCTCGACTTTTTCTGTTTTAACCCATTGTTAGACTATTGCTAACATCAATCCCTCACCCAGAATCTATTCCAGACGACGTTGCCGGATTTTCTGTTGTCGCCGGAAAACTTCTGGAATTTCGGAAACTCGTTGTTAACCGGTATGATCATTCAAACCTACTGATAATCGTTACTCAGTAGTTCAATTTCACATCTAATCCCTCCAAACTGTTAATTGATTCTAACAGCCGAAGGTCACCAAAACAGAGCCGACGAATCGTTGCCGGGTTTCTGAAGAAGACAATCTGTTCGGTACTTTCTTTCCCCAAACCCTTCTGTTCAATACTTTTCAATTGTTCATATTATTCGTTAACCGAATTAATCAAGTAACAGCATGGTTAACCGTTGTCTGTGTTTTGAACGAAGAAGATGAAGTCTAGTGTGATTATAAGATTAATTAAAATCAATATTATGAACGGGTTAGACACACAGTCCAGCGGTGGACTGTGTGCAAACAATATGCATACGTCCCGAGTTCGATCCTTGGCACACACACCTTCGCTGTAATAAAATGTCTTTTTTTTAACTGAACCTGATCCACAACAGTAAGATGTTAAGTATAATAAAAACCAGAATATTTACCAAGTTAGACACACAGTCCAGCGGTGGACTGTGTGCCAAACTAAACCACAGGTCCCGGGTTCGAGACCTGTGGCGAGCACCGAGTTGATGCAATTAAATCCTTTTTAAAATAAATGATTTTCGGATTAACTTAATTAGTGTATAAATATAATTAAAAACAGAAATATTTCGGGTTAGACACGTAGCTCAGTTGGTAGAGCTGCGTGCACGCGTACGGGAGGTCACGGGTTCGAGTCTCACCCAGCGCACATATAAGCGACCGGACCGGTCAACGGTCAATGGTCAACGGTCATGGTCAACGGTCAAAAGTCGACATTTTTTTTATTATTTTTATTTATTTATTTAATTTAAAAATCAATTAAAAATACTTAAAAATAACGTTTTTAAAGTTAGAAAATAGCCTTAAACTCACAAAAATATATCCAAAAATCCTACTAAAATTGATTAATAAAATCCGTTTTTTTACCAAACCGTTATGTTATTATCTTGGTTAGTTTTCTCTCGTGGATAAATCTAAACTCGTGCGCATTCAACATCATCCACCGAACGCACCCAATGTGAGTGAATCTCTACAAATTCCCCGTTTTAATAACGTTTTTGGGGTGTATCATGTGTCTTATTAATTATTACTTTTAAACTATTGTGCACCCATCATATTCATGATTAAATGTATATTCAACATGCATCATATGTTTGTGTGATTATTGTTTAGATTAAATTTATCATTTTCAGTACATACATTATCATAGGCCGCCGCTCCCCATTACCTATGAGCGTGAGCTGTTCCCCATTACCTATGAGCGTGAACCAGGCGTTGCCAACATACGATCGGCTCCGTTTGATTGAGCCTTGATCGCACATACATTTCATCATAGGCCGTCTGCTCCCCATTACCTATGAGCGTGAGCCGTTCCCCATTACCTATGAGCGTGAACGAGACGTTGCCAACATTTACATTGTCATTCATATTACATATTCATGCAAGGGGGTTTGTTATTGTATGCTATTGGTTTGTTATTGTATGCTATTTGTTTGTTATTGTATGTTTTGTTTACGTTTGTTCATATATGATTATTGCACAATTTTTTCCATATTAAATACAACAAGAAATAAATAATAAATGTTTTCTAACAAGGTTCACTCGCCAACTTTTGTTGATCCAAAAACCATTTTTACACATGATACAGGTGAACAGGATGAAGCAAGGAAAACATAGGAAATGCCTTAGAAGAAAATAATGAAGTCTAGAAAGATGTATAGACATTTTGTAATTATGATTGTATGATCTTCCTTAAATTGTGATAATAAATATGAAACGTTATAATAAATGTCATGAGCTTTGATGAAAACCCAATCATGCCCCGATCACCTTTTTCCGCTGCGGGTCGGGGTGTGACAGCTCTACTAATTATATGTTGGGTAAAGAAACTCTCCAAGTTCTTCAAGAAACTCTCCAAGTTGGTCAAGGGAAAGAAGCACGAGTGAAGTCTCTTCTAATTATATGTTGTTCCTGCGAGGACATTGTTATTTCTTTAGTCCCTGTGTGGGCATTTTTATTTCTTTATAGTCCTTGCATGGACAATTTATTTCATTTTTCTAGTATTGTAATTTCTATTTGAAATTTAATGAAGTATTTTTGGAATTATATATATGTATTCATCCTCTTCAAACGAGCATCTCGATTTTACTCGAAATTTATGCTCTACGATATAATTCCAAAAAGATCTTAATGGTTTTGATTAGCCGAGTGGCACAGACCACATATTTGGCCAACTTATAAATGATAGTTAAGGACGCAGGGGTCTTCTATCATGATAGTTAAGGGAAGTTATCCTTCTATCCAAAGGTGGTGGACTAAGTTCAAGCCTCCAAGTCGTTAAGGTCAATGTGACCGGGACTATTAATCAACCATTAAGGTACTCTTATGTTAACATTCAGGAATATTCATACTCCTGGTAGTGTGACTTGAGGAACCACAACCATCTAGGTAAATGGACTATGTCCTAAAAACCTAATATATAGCCTTTGTGATCAATGTGATCCCGGCTGGTATCATCAATGTGATGATAATAATTAACATCCATTACTGATGTAATGCCTTCGGGCCATAAAAGGTATCCACTAGTGATGCAGGCCAATGTGCCATATTTTATATCCACTAGTGACATGCCAATGTGCCATATTTTATGTCCATTAGTGACAAGCCTGTGTGCCATAATCATATGTCCTTTGTGACGAGCCTATGTGCTATTTATAATTGTCCAAGTGACAATGACAGTTGTGACATTACAATCCAATACACAATAATATATAGACTATGTCCAGATTGTAATTTGCCTTTGATGGTCCTATTAAGACCTATGCCAAATATAGATGTGATAAGCCTAAGAGTTGTGATGTTATTCACACTAGTATAGGCAATGGATTGTTATATCCAATATTAAAAGCCAATATGGTTAATTAATACCATGGCTAAGAGAAGTTTTATTGGTGCATAGAACCAAATCTCATGAAATGGCTAACTCGGATGAGGCACAAAGTAGCCACCGGGATGTTGATTCTAACAAAGCCAAAAACAAAGATATTGATGATGATAATTTTCAAGCTCGCATTGATGCGGCTGTCGAGAAGGCCATGGGGAAGGCCATATAGAAGCTTAAAGAGTCGAGTGCTACTCACTCTAGACCATTATCGATTACCCCATCCTCAGCTCATAAGGAGAGCTCAGTTCACTATTCGAATGCGAAGAGTGAACCAAAGAAAATAGTTTTTGCTGATAGGTCCGGTTCTTTTAAAGACGGATGTACCTATAAGTATTTCATCTCCTGCAAGCCCCGAGACTTCAATGGGGAGAAAGGAGTTGTGGAAGCCTTAAAGTGGCTGGATGAGATGGAGACAATCGTAGATATCAATGGCTGTGCTGATAAGGATGTGGTCAAGTATGTATCACAATCCTTCAAGGGCGATGCCCTAATATGGTGGAAAGCCATGATCCAATCTACAGGTAAGGTACACCTGTATAATCTGGGATGGTCCAAGTTTATGGACCTTGTTGAGGAGATTATTGCCCACCTCACGAGGTGGAGAAAATAGAGACAGATTTCCTGACCCTCACTATGAAGAACCTAGACTGTCGGAAGTATGTTTCCGATTTCAATTCCCTATCTAGGATATTTTCCTATCTAATCACCCCTGAACCCAAACGCATTGCGCATTTTATTAATGGGTTAGCTCCTGAGATAAAGGGAATGGTAAAGGCTGCTCAGCCTAGTACCTATAGGTCTGCTGTTGACCTATCCCTCTCCCTCACATTAGATTTGGTGAGGCAGAAGTCAGTCAAGTCTGAGACTGACGGGAAAAGAAAACAGGAGGATGATAACTCCCAAAGGTTTAAAAAGAAAGGAAATTTTGGGTTCAAGAAGAACCAGCACAGGTCTGATGATAGACCTTTGTGCAAAACCTGTAACCGCAGGCATTGGGGGCAATGCAATACCGATCCCCAGATTAAACCCTGTGGTATTTGCAAGAGGAAAGGGCATAAGACCCACGAGTGCAAAATCTTAAGGATGCCATCTGTTTTGACTGTAATGAGAAAGGGCATATCAAGCCTAATTGCCCAAAGAATCCTAGAAGCAACGAGGCAAAGCCTGGAGAAGCCAAGAAAGGAAATGCTCGTGCCTTCCAAATGAATGCTAATGAGGTCGTTAATGACAATAATGTCATAACAGGTACTTTCCTCATTAATGACATATTTGCTAGAGTTCTTTTTGATTCGGGTACGGATAAGTCATTTGTGGACTTTAAGTTTACCAAACTATTAAATTTACCCATAAGAACTCTAGACAAAACCTATGAGATAGAACTTGCCGACGGAACCTTAGAAACAACATCTTCCATTCTTGATGGATGTTCTATATCCATTAAGAATCATTCTATACCTATCTCTCTTCTGCCAATGAAATTGGTGGGGTTCGATGTAGTCTTAGGCATGGATTGATTATCCCATAACCAAGCCCGCATCGCCTGTGATAAGAAACTCATCGAAATCAAAACCCCATCTGGTGAAATGATCACCATCCTTGGAGATTCACACTATGGATTGCTAGACAAGGTGTCGCTATTTAAAGCATCCAAGTGTCTAGAAAAAGGTTGTGTCATTTATATGGCAAAAGTCACTATCAACGAGCCTAAACAAGCATTGAAGACCTCCGCATCATTTCAGAGTATCCTGATGTATTCCCTAAAGAATTACCAAGTTTACCTCCAGACAGGCAAGTGGAGATCAGGATTGATATAATACCAGGGTCAGCACCCGTAGCTAGAGCTCCATATAGACTAGCACCAATGGAAATGAAGGAGTTAAGAGTTCAACTGGATGAAATCTTAGAGAAAGGCTTCATTCAGCCGAGTTCCTCACCTTGGGGAGCTCCTATCCTCTTCGTTAAAAAGAAAGACGATTCAATGCGAATGTGCATTGATTACCGTGAGCTGAACAAGATAAAAATCAAGAACCGATATCCATTACCCAGGATCGACGATTTATTCGACCAACTTCAAGAGGCAAGTTATTTCTCCAAAATTGACTTAAGATCGGGTTATCATCAGCTGAAGGTTAGAAGTGAAGATGTTCCTAAGATTGCCTTCAGGACCCAATATGGTCATTTTGAATTCTTGGTGATGCCTTCTAGGCTCACAAATACACCTGCAGCATTCATGGATCTCATGAATAGAGTCTGCAAACCGTATTTAGACAAGTTCGTCATTGTCTTCATAGATGACATATATTCTCGTAATCAAGCTGATCACGAGAAACACCTTCGGTGCATTCTTGAACTTCTAAGACAAGAGAAGCTTTATGCTAAATTGTCTAAGTGTGAGTTTTGTCTTAGAGAAGTCCAATTTCTTGGACATATGGTAAACGAGCGTGGTATCTAAGTGGATCCCGCCAAAATTGAGGCCATAATGAATTGGGAAGTACCCAAAACCCCATCGGAGATTCGTAGTTTTCTAGGATTGACCGGTTATTATAGGAGGTTCATTGAGAACTTTTCAAGGATAGCCACTCCTTTGACTACCCTGACCCACAAGAATGTTAAGTTCGTTTAGGGTCCGAAACAACAAGAATCCTTTGAGATTCTGAAAAAACAAGTTGAGCAATGCTTCTGTGTTATCTCTACCTGAGGGTATTGAAGATTTTGTAGTCTATTGTGATGCTTCGTACACTGGCATGGGCTGTGTGCTAATGCAAAAAGGCAAAGTAATTGCCTATGCATCACGACAATTAAAGGTACATGAAAGGAATTACACCACCCATGATTTGGAATTGGGTGCTGTAGTATTTTCACTAAAACTGTGGAGACATTATTTATATGGCACAAGGTGTATTATATACACAGACCATAAAAGTCTCCAGCATCTGTTCAATCAGAAGGAATTGAACATGCGACAACGTCGATGGATGGAAACGCTTAATGATTATGATTGCGAGATTTGCTACAATCTAGGCAAGGCAAATGTAGTTGCTGATGCCTTAAGTCGCAAAGAACGGGTTAAACCTATAAGGATTAACGCCAAGAGCATTGAGCTCAGAAATAGCTTGAATGAGAAGCTATTAGATGCGCAAAAGCAAGCCCTATTAGAAGCTAATGCTCCTAATGAAGGATTGGGCGGAACTGTCGACCAGTTAACGCCTGGAAAGGATGGAATCTTTAGATTTAATGATATGGGTTCCAATCTTTGGAGGACTTAGAGATCTAATCCTCCAAGAAGCACATAACTTAAAATACTCAGTTCACCCATGTGGTGATAATATGTATCAAGATCTGAAGAGGAATTATTGGTGAATGAGTTTGAAGAAATCCATAGCCACTTATGTAGCTAAGTGTCTGACGTGTTCGCAAGGCCAAACATCAGAAGCCGTCAGGACTTCTATAGCAATTGGAAATTCCCACATGAAAATGGGAATGATAACTATGGACTTGATTACCAAGTTACCTAAGACCAAAAGTGGAAATGACACTATTTGGGTCATTGTGGATAGGCTGACTAAGTCAGCACATTTCTTGCCAATAAAGGAACGTATAATTCAGACAAATTGGCTAAGTTGTATGTGGACAAGATTGTGTCCCTACATGGTGTGCCAATGTCTATTATATCTGATAGAGATACTAGATATACCTCTCAGTTTTGGAAAAGTTTCCAACAATCTTTAGGCACAAGATTAAATTTTAGTACGGCATACCATCCTCAGACTGATGGTAAAGTGAGCGTACTATCCAGACACTGAAAGACATGCTTAGGGCATGTGTGATTGATTTAGGTGGAAGTTGGGATGACCACTTACCCCTAATAGAATTCTCTTACAATAATACTTATCATACAAGCATCAAGGATGCTCCTTTTGAGACCTTGTATGGGAGAAAGTGTCGAACGCCCGTGTGCTGGGCAGAAGTTGGGGAAGCCCAACTATCAGGACCGGAGATTGTGATAGGAGACCACGAAAAAGATTGTGCTGATCCGTGATCGTCTCAAAGCTGCCAGAGATAGGTAAAAGAGCTATGTTGACAAGAGGCGAAAACCTCTTAAGTTCCTAGTAGGGGACAACGTCATGCTGAAAGTGTCACCCTGGAAAGGTGTGATGCGCTTTGGGAAAAAGGGCAAGTTAAGCCCAAGATATATCGGACCATTCGAGATAGTCAAATGTGTCGGCACTGTAGCTTATAAGCTCAGATTGTTAGTGGAGCTTAGTGGAACTCATGATGTGTTCCACATCAGTAATCTTAAGAAATGTCTAGCCGATGAGTCGCTAGAAATATCTCACAAGGATGTGCAAATTGATGAAAACCTGAGGTTAGTTGAGAAACCAATTTCGATCAAGGATCGACAGGCTAAGAAGCTCCGAAGGAAATTAATACCTATAGTAAAGGTTAAGTGGGACGCATTTATAGGTCCCGAGTATACATGGGAGGTTGAGTCCGCTATGCGACAAAAGTACCCTCATCTTTTTAATAAAATCTCGAGGTCGAGATTTCTTTTAAGGGGGTCAGAATGTAACACCCTGTAAAATCGTGTCCAATAGTATAGTGACACGTGTTGTATTTTAAACTTAGTCTTCTAAATACTAACAAGGACTAAAAGTGTCAACATGCTCAAACTAAGTCTTTGAGTGATTTCGGATGTCAACACGCATAAACCAAGCCTCTGAGTGACCATTAGTGTCACCATGCTAAAAATATAGCCTCTGAGTGACCATTAGTGTCAACATGCTTGAAATATAGCCTCTGAGTGACCATTAGTGTCAACATGCTAAACTTGGCCTCTGAATGACCGTTGTGTCAACATGCCCAGCCTTTGAGTGACATCAGAGTCAACATGCTTATAACGAGACTCTGAGTGATCTTTTACGAAGTCCTAACTGGACGATAGGGTTCAATTCTGTAAATATGTGAAAGTTGGATAATGGAGGGATTAAGAGTGTCAACATGTTAATTTATACCTCTGAGTGACCTTTTAACGAACCAAGAGCTCGACAATGTCCGGCATAATCCCGGGAATGCCAAGTATTGGCTACTGTAACACCCCAACCGATGGCGGAAACATCGGGATGAGACGAAAACGAGATTGCTCATTGCTCACAACATTATTAAGTGACAATAATTAATTAAACCATATTTCATTTCATAAGAATGTCAAATACATCAATGTAACAAAACAAAGAACAATCTAACATTTGCAAAGTCATAACGAAATTGATACGTCGACATTAAACCTAACGTCTAATTTGTGTGTATCTAGTCCTTGCTATATTGTTTTCATAGTGCCATCTCCTTCAACCTGTAACATGTTTTAAAATAAAGTCAATGCAAAAGCAAAGGCGAGTACACAAGTTTAAGCATAGCATACGTATACGAATAAAGTTTTAACAATCCTCATGGCAACTAAATCTATACAAGAGCAATATCAAGGCATGCAATGCTACTAATCAAACCCGTAACGCAATCACGATGTTTTAACATGACCTCACGTGTAAAGCGATGGAGGTGGATGCGTGAATTCCTATAGCGCTAAGCATGTCAAACAAGGCTAAAAATAGTTAATGACTAAAGCACGGCACAACGTTTATCCCCAGACAAGCAACAAGTATACGATTCAAGTATTCATGTGTATAGGATTGTTTGTGCGTTTCATAAAGTTTAAGTGTTTGTGATTTTTGTATATGGAAACATGTTACACCCAAAAAGTGATATAAAACAAAATTGCTAAGTCTTCTTTGGAAATTCCACGACGAGTTGATGAGTGGGAGAAAGGGACACCAATGCCACCTTAAATGACAACGAACATGGATGAATAATCGAATCAGAGTTGAAGATACGTGTACGTTTAGCACGGGATTTGTGTAACGACTCTAAAGTTAAATTCGTCAAAAGTGCCGTAAAAGTGTTATCAAAATAATACAATAAATATATATATTTTTGGCGAAAAGAAAGTAGATAAAAGCATATTTTGACGAAACGGGATAATAGACATATATGTATTTTTTAACGAAAAGAATAATGGATAAATATATATTGTTTGTCGGAAACACGTAATATATATATATATTGCCGTTAGAGAAGTATAATTTTCGAAAAGTATATAATATATATTTATTTTGCCGGAAGGAATAATATGAGTATATCTTGTCGTTAAATAGATATATACTTTGTCGAAAGGATTATTAAATAAATATGTTGTTGAACGGTGTAATGAATAAATGTGTTTTGTCGAAAAGCATAAAGTGAAAATATATATATATATATTGCCGGAAGTGTAGTAAATAAGTATATTTATTTTTTTCGATAAACGGGCAGAGTTTCCTCTTGTTTTGGATGATCCCGACAATCTAGTTGTCGATAACATTTTCAAAACTCAACAATTTTATCAAAACAATACAAATATATATTTACATATCCTACTTATGTTTCCAAATTATATATAAAATTAGGTTACACAATTAAAACAATAAATGAATATGGAATAACAAGGTTTAATATACACGTCATTGCTATACAGGGCCTCGTTTCTAGATCGTTGACCCGACAGTTGACCAGGTTTGACTTTTTGACTGAAGCTAAGCCGAGTCTACTGAAACGACAAAACAACCGTCGAGTTGAGACACGAAACTGACTAAATCGGAAACAAAATAGAATAAGAGACTCGAACCTGAAACGAACCAAGACGGCTGTTGACTAGTGTTGACCCGAACCAAATCTGACTTTGACTAAGGCTGACCGTTGACTGTTTGACCACAGTTGACCAGTTGACTTTCGTTGACCAAGTTCATTCAAACTTAACCCGAGCCGAGATCACGGAAACTTTGAACCAAATCTGTCTGTTGACTGATGTTGACCAGCTTGACCGGGTTTGACCCGGTGTTAACCGAGTAAACTCGGACAACTGAGTCGTACCGAGCCGAGTCGCCAAACTTGACTAAACCCGAAACACTTGAGCTCGAACCCGAACCCTAATCAAGCCTGAACCGAGTCGACTCGGAGAACCGAGTCACAAAATGAGGGCCACCACCATCACTGCCGCCGTGATGAACTACTACCGCCGCCGTAGGCCATGCCGGCACCACCTGAAACGAAACCAAACGGGGCCGGAGACGCGGATCTTTACAGATATGAAAGAAAAAGGGAAAGAACAAGCTTAGAGGTGTTTACCGGAGGTTTTGGAGACGAACATGATGCTGGTGTTGCTGCCGTCGAGCCTGCTGCCGCCGCTGCTATGTTTCGTTTGAATCACCCACCACCACCGTCGCCCGCTGGAGGTGACGGTTGCTGCCGCCATCGATCGAAACCGCCGCCGCTGCTGCACCGCCGTTGCTGAACCGATGCATCGTCGCAGCCGCGCCGCTGCTCCGCCGCCACGCCGCCGCACCGCCGTCGCTCTATCTAGTCTCTCTCTCCTCACAGCTCCCTCTCTCTCTCTCTGTAAGCATCTAAGCGGGTGTGTGTGTGTCGGGTTTAAGAGATTGTAGGGGGTGTGCGAGTGTGAGGGGTGAGTGGGTGCGGCTGTAGAGGTGAAAGGGTGTCGATGGAAACTGCAGGGGAGATCAGGGATGGGGGGGCGAGGGTTGTGTGCAGGCGGGAAAGGAGAAGGGGGCAGGGAGATGAGCGTGTGGGTGAAATGTGTGAGGGTGTGGGGTTTTATTTAGTTGTAATTAGGTTTAGGGTTTAGTTAGGTTTAGGTGGTGTGTTGGGCCAAAGCTTGTTAACCCGTTCTAACGTTTTTGAGTGGCCCGAACGTACCGACGAGATCCGATTTTAAGTACAAGTTTCATAAAACGTCGAATTTATTTTGTTTATTATTATTGTTATTATTATTATTATTATCATCTAGAAAAATAATAAAAATACGATGCGTTACAGCTACGGAGGGCTAAAAGTGCTAAAAAGGTGTTTTAGGAGGTTTTAAGGGTGTTTAATAAGTTGAGGGGCTAAAAGTGACAAACTTCAATTCTGCCTATGGGGCACTCGCGGGGCGCGAGAGGCAAGTCTTGTGCCTCTATGTCTGCATAAAGGTTGCTTGGCCTTCACACATATTGCCAAAAACCATTTTTTAAAAACTATGGACTTTCAATCAGCTATGCCACATTTTAGGACACTTGTAAGCTCCCTCTTACACCCATAAACACCTGTCATCACCTCCTTTGAGTTCCCCAACTATAAGTAGGTGTCCAAGTCCGACATTTGAACTTGCACCTTTCTTATTCATAACTCTTCTCCCTCCTCTGGAAGTTCCTAACTGAAAGGAGCATCCAACTTAGTTCTCTTGCATTCTAGGAACCTCTTGTAAGTGTTCCTTGCTCTTGCATTTTCGTTTATAGGCTTTTATAGTTAAAAGTCAAGCGTTTTATGGAAAACGCCTTGACTTTTGGTTAAGACCATTATGGTCCAGCAATTGTTCAAAGTGAACATGGCTAAGTGATTGTAATAAGGTAGGTGTTAGTCCCTATAAAGGGCACCTCCTGAAGATCACGTTTGCTAGACCGATTGACGGGTCAAAGTTAAGTTATTAAAAAGTCAAAAAGGCCATTTTTGGAAAAATCATAAATTGATCTTATATATGTTATGAAACCTGTTTGACACTTAAACAAGTTGGTAATAAGTATTAGAACATGTAAGAACATGTTCGGCTCGTCAATTTCAGTTCTAGGGTCGGTTCGCAACCGAAAGTTGTGAAGTTTGACTTCTGCTTTTACTTTCGATTCTGATATGATTTAGATTAGTTAGCTAGATCATAATATAAAGATGCATTATGATCGTAATATAATGTAGTATAACCCTATGAGGTTATATTACATGATCATAATCAGAATCTGAGTTTATGCGCAAGTTCCGTAATTATGCCATTTTTGACTAAAATGTCCTTTTTTGCATAAATCAAGGTTTTAATGATAATGAACTTGAAAACAAGGTTCCTACTGATATAATATTATAAGTAGGATTATTTGGGATGTCAAACCAGATTATAAACTCAGTTTACGAGCAGGTCCTTGAATTAAGTCGATGAATGATGATTTAGCCCTTGTGGCTCATAAAACGGTTTTAATCAAATCTTTTCAAGGTAAATCTTTTACCTACTTATATGTTATATTATATAACATATCTAAGACATTTTAATATGACCTTAACATCAGTTTTCATTAAACATCGCATAAGACGTCATTTTACGACATAAGCGCCGTTTCGGCGCATAGTATGGTTTTAAACCATATTGTTTGACTAAGACTTGTTACCTACTGATTTTAAAACCTATTTTAAATATTTTTACAGTAGGTACATATTACAAACTCAGAATCCCAAATAATTTATAAACTATGTGTAAAATGACCAAAATGCCCATTCGGTGCATAGTTTGGTCATAAAATATAAATTACACGTATAATTAATATCCTACTAATATTATATCATAAATAAATCATTTTTCCAGAATAGTTATGGTTATACAATATGAAATTACCAAAATACCCTTATGAGACATAATTTCATTTTAAAACCTTAATGGGCATATAAGTTGATATCCTACAGATATTACAAATTATTTAAAGTATAATGGCATACAGCACTTGTCAATGACTTATCCGGTTACCAGAAATCGCTAATATCGTACGGTTAAGTATATGTAACTATTTTACGAAAATTAACCAAAACGGGTTTAACCTTGTCATTTAAGTTTCAAAATCCAGAATGTTTATAGTTTACCAATAATGTACAAGTTAAAGTACTTGTCGGGTTTAAACTACATTCTATCCGGTCATCGTTTAATCAAGCGCTATTCGTCTTGATCCTGTACACTACTCGGTCTAAGTCTATGACTTAAAAAGACCGTTAGTATTTAATTGGTTAGCTTATGCCATAATCCAGACTAGAGCCTTCTAGTAAATGCTATCTGCACTTAGCTCATTTTGAATACGGCTAAGATATAATCTTGCATATTAAACAAGGCTAACTCAAGTAAATACTCTTGACTTATTTACCCTATACGGGCTTGGGATACGGTAAATTATTACCGCTTGGTCGGAAATGGGATCAATCAATGCCGATTAGTGGCTAGTAAATCCACATATTCTGTTTTAATCAGTGTTTTATAACTTAAACATCAGGGGTTAACTACCGTGTCCTGGATATCCTCGGCTTATTACATTAGATAATGGCCACGACCTTAGCGCGGGGTGTAGGCATACACCTGACAGACGCTCAAATGCAACTACCCACACTTGTTGGGGATAACTCTTTCGTGAGTTCATAAGTGGTGTCTATGTTAATCATGTCTCGGTTTTCGTACTTGGCCCTGTATGTATGGACAAACATGTGAATCTGTTAACAAAGTTGTAAGGTCAACTTTCCCTAGTTATAAAAGATTTTGTGCCTTGTGCACTTAAAATCATTTTTAAATATTTTCAAAATGAGTCAGTCGGGTGTATTTACCAGCGAAAGCTGACGTATTTTCAAAAGACTAAGTTGCAGGTACAATACGAAATATGCTGGAAGCTGCTCGGTAGAGATATAAGAGGATTTTACAAATCCTTAGATCTGCCCAAAGTCTGTTATACATTTTTGTACATTTTACGATCCGCCTGTGGATCTTTCGTTACAAGCGGTTTGTATATTATTATTTAGTAATTTGACCATTTCGGTTTGTAATAGTAATTTTACTCCATGACTTCCGTTGTGCGGTGTTTAATTGACAATGATGTTATCAACTGACGTCACGATATTCCCCACCCGGGCCCACCGGTGTATGGGTTTAGGTTGAAAATCCGGGGTGTGGCAGGTTAGAGTCTGCAAACCACATTTGGATAAGTTTGTCATTGTCTTCATAGGCGACATACTTATCTACTCTCGTAATCAAGTTGATCATGAGAAACATCTTTGGTGCATCTTAGAACTACTAAGGCAAGAGAGGCTTTATGCTATGTTCTCTAAATGTGAGATTTGGCTTAGAGAAGTCCAATTCCTTGGACACATTGTAAGTGAGCGTGGTATCCAAGTGGATCCCACCAAAATTGAGGCCATAATGAATTGGGAAGTACCCAAAACCCCGTCAGAAATGCGTAGCTTCTTAGGACAGGCTGGTTACTGTAGAAGGTTCATTGAGAACTTTTCAAGGATAACCACTCCTTTAACTACCTTGACCCGTAAAAATGTTAAGTTTATTTGGGGTCCAAAACAACAAGAATCTTTTGAGATTCTGAAACACAAGTTGAGCAATGCTCCTGTGTTATCCCTATCTGAGGGTGTTGAAGACTTTGTTGTTTACTGTGATGCATTACACACTGGCATGGGCTGTGTGCTAATGCAAAAAGGCAAAGTAATTGCCTATGCATCACGACAATTAAAGGTGCATGAAAGGAATTACACCACCCATGACTTAGAATTGGGTGCCGTTGTATTTGCACTTAAGCTAGGGAGACATTACTTTTATGGCATAAAGTGTATTATATACACTGACCACAAGAGCCTCCAACATCTGTTCAATCAGAAAGAATTGAACATACGACAACGTCGTTGGATGGAAACACTTAATGATTATGATTGCGAAATTCACTATCATCCGGGCAAAGCAAATGTAGTTGCTGATGCCTTAAGTCGCAAAGAATGAATTAAGCGTATAAGGATTAACGCCAAGAGCATTGAGCTCAGAAATAGCTTAAATGAGAAGCTATTAGATGCACAAAAGCAAGCTCTATTAGAGGCTAATGCTCCTAATGAAGGATTAGGCGGAACTGTTGATCAGTTAGCGCCAGGAAAGGATGGAATCCTTAGGTTTAATGATAGAATTTGGGTTCAACTTTTTGGAGGATTTATAGATCTAATCCTCCATGAAGCACATAATTCAAGATACTCAGTTCACCCGGGTGGTGACAAGATGTATCAAAATTTGAAAAAGAATTATTGGTGGATAGGTCTGAAGAAATCCATAGCCACTTATGTAGCTAAGTGTCTGACGTGTTTGCAAGTTAAGGCCGAACATCAGAAGCCGTCAGGACTTCTACAACAATTGGAAATTCCCACATGGAAATGGTAACTATGGACTTGATTACCAGGTTACCTAAGACCAAAAGTAGAAATGACACTATTTGGGTCATTGTGGATAGGCTGACTAAGTCAGCACATTTCTTGCCAATCAAGGAAACATTTAATTCAGACAAATTGGCTAAGTTGTATGTGGACAAGATTGTGTCCCTACATGGTGTGCCGGTATCTATTGTGTCTGACAGAGATACTAGATATACCTCTCTTTTTTTGGAAAAGTTTCCTACAATCTTTAGGCACAAAATTAAATTTTAGTACGCCTTACCATCCACAGACTGATGTTCAAAGTGAGCGTACTATCTAAACATTGGAAGACATGCTTAGGGCATGTGTGATTGATCTAGGTGGAAGTTGGGATGACCACTTACCCCTAATAGAATTCTCCTATAATAATAGTTATCATACAAGCATCAAGGTTGCTCCTTACAAGGCCTTATATGGGAGAAAGTGTCGAACACCCGTGTGCTGGGCAGAAGTTGGGGAAGCCCAACTATCAGGACTTGAGATCGTCCTGGAGACCACAGATAAGATTGTGCAAATCCATGATCGTCTCAATGCTGCCCGTGATAGGCAGAAGAGTTATGCTGACAAGAGGCGAAAACCTTTTAAGTTCCAAATAGGGGACATAGTATTATTGAAGGTATCACAATGGAAAGGTGTGATGCGCTTCGGAAAGAAGGGAAGTTAAGCCCGAGATATATTGGACCATTCGAGGTGATCGAATGTGTCAGTTCTGTGGCTTATAAGCTTAGGCTACCCGAGGAGCTAAGTGAAATTCATGATGTGTTCCACATCAGTAACATTAAGAAATGTCTAGACGATGAATCGCTAGCAATGTCACATAAAGATGTGCAAATGGATGAAAACCTGAGGTTCCTTGAGAAACCAATTTTGATCGAGGATCGACAGGTTAAGAAGCTCCGAAGGAAGCTGATACCCATAGTAAAGGTTAAATGGGATGTCCTTCGAGGTCCCGAGTTTACATGGGAGGTTGAGTCCACTATGCGACAAAAGTACCCCTATCTTTTTTAATACAATCTCGAGGTCATGATTTCTTTTAAGGGGGTGAGGATGTAACATACTGTAAAATAGTGTCCAATAATATAGTGACACGTGTCGTATTTTTTTATTTTAAGTCTATTAACGACTAACAGGGACTAAAAGCGTCAACATGCTCAAACTAAGTCTCTGAGTGATCTTCTAATGTTAGCATGCATAAACCGAGCCTCTGAGTGACCATTAGTGTCAACATGCTTAAAATATAGCCTCTGAGTGACCATTAGTGTCAACATACTTAAAAACATAGCCTCTGAGTGACCATTAGTGTCAACATACTTAAAAACATAGCCTCTGAGTGACCGTTAGTGTCAACATGCTAAAATTTGGCCTCTGAGTGACCGTTGTGTCAACATGCCCAGCTTCTGAGTGACATCGGAGTCAACATGCTTATAATGAGCCTCTGAGTGATCCTTTACGAAGTCCTAACTCTCATATGTCCCATTTGTTGGACGAGAGGGTTCAATTCTGTAAATATGTGAAAGTTGGATAATGGAGGGGTTAAAAGTGTCAACATGTTAATTTATACCTTTGAGTGACCTTTAACGAACCGAGAGCTCGACAATGTCCGGGCATACTCCCGGATATGCCAAATATCGGTTACGGAGGACTAAATATGCTATAAAGGTGTTTTAGGAGGTTCTAGGAGGTTTTAATAAGTTAAGGGGCTAAAAGTGTCAAAATGTGAAAGTGGCCTAGGGGCACTCGCGGGGCGCGAGAGGCAAGGCCTTTGCCTCTCGCGGCCCGCGAGAGGACTGCATCTGCAGAAAGTTTGCCTTGGCCACCACACAAATTGCCAAAAACCATTTATTCGAAACCATGGCTTCCCAAACTGCTATGCCACGTTTTAGGACACTTGTAAGCTTCCTATTACACCCCTTAACACCTGGTATCACCTCCTTCAAGCTCTCAAACTATAAATAGGTGTCAAGGTTCACCATTTGAACTTGCACCTTTCTCATTCACAACTCTATCTCCCTCCTTTGGAAGTTCCTAACTGAAAGGAGCATCCAACTTAGTTCTATTGCATTCTAGGAACCTCTTGTAAGTGTTTCTTTTTCTTGCATTTTCATTTATAGGCTTTTATAGCCAAAAGTCAAGCGTTTTACGGAAAACGCATTGACTTTCGGTTAAGACCATTATGGTCCAGCCATTGTTCGAAATGAACATGGCTAAGTGATCGTAATAAGGTAGGTGTTAGTCCCTATAAAAGGCACCTCCTGAAGATCACGTTTGCTAGACTAATTGACGGGTCAAAGTTACTATATTAAAAAGTCAAACAGGCCATTTTTCGGAAATGTTATAATTTGATCTTATATATGTTATGAAACCTATTTTAACACTTAAACAAGTTGGTAATAATTATTAGAACATGTTCGGCTCATCAATTTCAGTTCTAGGGTCGGTTCGCAACCGAAAGTCGCAAAGTTTGACTACTGCTTTGACTTTCGATTCTGACCCGATTTAGATTAGTTAGATACTGATCTAAAGTTGCATTATGATCGTAATATAATGTAGCATAACCTTCTGAGATTATATTACATGATCATAATCAGAATCTGAGTTTATGCACAAGTTTCGTAATTATGCCATTTCGACTAAAATACCCTTTTTGCATAAAAAGAGATTTAAATGATAATGAACTTGAAAATAAGTTTCCTACTGATATAATATGATAAGTAGGATTATTTGGGATGTTAAAACAGATTTTAAACTGAGTTTATGAACAAGTCCTTGTAATATGTCGGTAAATGACGATAAAGCCCCTTCGGCTTATAAAATGGTTTTAATCATATCTTTTCAAGGTAATTATTTTACGTACTGATATGTTATATTAAACAACATATCTAAGACATTCTAATCTAACCTTAACATCGGTTTTCGTTAAACATCGCATAAATCATCATTTTACGACATAAGCGTCGTTTCGGCGCATAGTTGGTTTAAAACCATATTTATCAACCAAGACTTGTTACATACTGATTTCAAAACTTATTCTAAACATTTTTATAGTAGGTATATGATATGAACTCAGAATCACATATAATTTATAAACTATGTGTAAAATGACCAAAATGCCCCTTCGGTGCATAGCTTGGTCATAAAAGATAAATTACACATATAATTAATATCCTACTGATATTATATCATAAATAAATTATTTTTCCAGAATACTTATAGTTATAACATTATACTATATTCAAGTTCCTTTTATAAGGTATGAAATTACTAAAATGCCTTATGAGGCATAGTTTCATTTTAAAACATTAAAAGGCATATAAGTTGATATCCTACTGATATTACAACTTATTTAAAATATAATGGCATATAGAACTTGTCCATGACTTATCCGGTTACCCGATATCGCTATATGCGTACGGTTAAGCATACGAAACTAGTCAAAAATTAACCGGAACGGGTCTAACCTTGTCATTTAAGTCTCAAAATCCAGAATGTTTATAGCTTGCCCATTTTATATACAAGTCAAAGTACTTGTAGGGTTTAAACTGCACTCTATCCGATCATCGTTTAATCAATCAATATACGTTTTGATCATGTACACTACTTGGTCTAAGTCTACGACTTAAACAAGACCGTTAGTATTTAATTGGTTAGCTTATGCCATATTCCAGACTAGAGACTTACTGGTAAATGCTATCTACACTTAGTACTTTTGTGTACGGCTGAGTTATTAAATTAAAAGATGACTAGCTCAGGTAAATACTCTTGACTTATTTTCCCTATACGAGCTTGGGATAAAGTAAATTATTACCGCTTGATCAGAAATGGGATCAATCAATGTCGATTAGTGGCTAGTAAACCCGCATATTCCGTTTTAATCAGTTTTGTTTGATAACTTAAACATCGGGAGTTAACTACCATATCCTGGATATCCTCGGCTCATTACATTAGATAATGGCCACGACCTTAGCGCGGGGTGTAGGCATACACCTGACAGACGCTCAAATGCAACTACCCACACTTGTTGGGGATAATTCCTTCGTGAGTTCATAAGTGGTGTGTACGTTAATCATTTCTCGGTTTTTGTACTGGGCCCTGTATGTATGGACAAACATGTAAATCTGTTAACAAGGTTGCAAGGTCAACTTTCCCAAGTTATAAAAGATTTTGTTCCTTTGTGCACTTAAAATCATTTTCAAATATTTTCAAAATGAGTCAGTTGGGTGTATTTACCAGCGAAAGCTGACGTATTTTCAAAAGACTAAGCTTGCAGGTACAATACGAAAATAGGCTGAAAGTGCTCAGTAATGATAAGAGGATCTTGCAAATCCTAGATCTGCCCAAAGTCTGTTTTACATTCTTTCTTTGTACAATTTATGACCCGCCTGTAGATCTTCTATTATGAGCCTGCATATTACTTTGTATTTTGAACATTTGGTTTGTAATAGTAATTTAAATTCATGACTTCCGTTGTGTTGTGTTTAATTGACTATGATGATATCAACTTTACGTCACGATATTCCCCACCCGGGCCCACCGGTGTATGGATTTGGTTGGAAATCCGGGGTGTGACCTATAAACTCATAAGAATCAACCTTAAACAAGTCCTATAACCATAGATGAGTTTAGGAACATGATAGGCATAAGATTCATGTAAGAAAGTTAAGTTTATAAAAAGTTTACAACATATAACTTCTAAAACATAAAGTTTGGACCTCAAAATGATGATGTTCCAGCTTAGTTTACCATGGTAAACTTGTGGAAACACTCCTAGAGGCATTCCAAGCTTTCAAGAGGAAGACAAAGTAAAGAAAAGATGAAGAAAATAAGGTAGAAGCTCACTTTTAACACTTAGATAATTATGCCAAGAACTTGCAAATACAACTGATTTGGGAGTGTTTTGAGAGTGTAAAGGAGTTCGGAAAGTGAAATGGGGTGATGGAGGCTTGTTTATATAATGGTGAGGTAGTGTTTTGTGTTAAAGAAGGTTTAAAGATGATTGGGGAAGAAGGGAGGTGAAGGAAAGTGGGCAATCTGCATACAAGAAAAACCCACTACGGATTCAAGGGCTTGGCGTCATGCCAAGCAAAGGGTTGAGGGTGGTCGCGTGACGCGGCGCCTCATATGGCCAACAAGTTAGATTTTTTTTTTACAATTTAGCCCCTTAACTTCTATTAGTTTATCATTTTATGCCATAACTTTCATAATTAGCATGTTTTCAAGTACGGAATGCGTATATAAGTGTAATTTGTGTATCTTGAATGTATGTATGAGTATTTGCACGTATATCAAGTATCGGTTTGCAAGTAAACACGTATTTAATGATTGATTGTATGTATAACAACTATGTATAAAGTACGAATTTCATTATGATCATAGTCTCAGATTACAAAGTAGGCAAATGAAATACGAATACAATATGATTACAAATTTCTAGGAATAGAATTACGATTACACTTTCTAAATAAGGAAAGTACAAAAATGTGAAGCGTTACAAATATGTCATGTCAACATCAATGTGGAGTGTTCTGCCTTGGGATACCATAAGAGGGGTTTTCTTAGGTAGACAGGGGTGGTGGGCCCAAATTTGGAAAAGTAATTGATAAATAAGAGATCATACTTGCGTTCTTTTGGTGGAACCACTGGATGGAAACCCAGTTTTTGTGAAAACTTCTGTATGTGAAAACTACTCGATGAAAACGTGACAACCCGTGCTCACAAGGTTGCCCTCGTTCGTTTCACTTTCCTTTTTAGATTATGTTAAGTTATAATTTACTTTCCTACGAAACCAAATCCTACATACTTATCCAATTTATAGTGTTGAACCGACCCGAATCGTTTGTACCATTGAACCAAAGCATGAGCTCGCTTGTCGCTTCAACCCACTCGCGAAACCCGAAACTTTTGAGGTCCAAAACATAGCGTGTATATTATATTTTTACATTTGCTAATTCATTTTACATATATTAGTTGGTTTAAATAAATAATAATGATAATGATTGTAGTACTAATATTAATATGCATGTATATAAGGTGAATAAACTAAAAAATTGCTGCATATCTTGTTGGATGTGTGCAGCCCAAGAAAAATCAGTTCAACCCCCCTCACTTTAATTAAAACTTTCGGCCCACTCCACAAACCACAACCGCCAACAGATTTTTTTTCATATTTAAATTACATAAGTTGCATGTGGTTTCATACCTCTCAAACAACAACATACCTACTTCCTATTTCCCTCAAGTTTACAGCAGCCAGGTGGAGCTACCCCCCCCATCGTGATCACCTTTCTCTCAGCCGAACTCACCCTCTCTCGCATCTCTTTCGCTCTAGCACTCTCTCTTCTCCTATTGGTTAGTATTAAACCATGTTTTTCGGTTATAATCCGCTGTTACTTGTTTCGTTTCTTTTACTTATTTGATTTCCTGTGGTTAGGAAAAAGTTGTATGTTATGTTACTTGTAATCGAGTGTATACAAAGTTTATTATAGTTAGGGACTTGTTTGGTTGCTAGAGTTTGGGTAAGGATTAAATCTTTAGGGGTTTTGAGTTAAAACTTGCGGTTTTAATAGTGTAGATGGCGTATGGGGATGTCAATCTGCTGTGAATAAATGTTACGGGTCGTTGGGTGCATATATTATTCGGTTGGGGAGGTCGGGTAGCGAAAACAGAATCTATCCGCTAGTTTCAGCAACGTAATGAAAATTTGATTTTCTTAAGTCTATTACGTGCTATTTTCAAAAACGCCCTTCTAATGGCACTAGAATCATGATTTTTGGACATCGTTTGCTATTCTAAATAAATTATTTCGTTTCAGCATTTAAAGCTGCGTTTTTCTGCAGATTTTATGCATTATGTTTTGAGTCATAATTGGGCAAATATTTAGAGTTAGACAATGAAATTTATACTGCAGATGTCTGTGTGAATCTCCAACTGGAATCACGTCAATTGGATAAACGAGGATTTTTAAATGAATTTTTCCGTGAGCTGCAGTCAGAAAGTGACAAATCTGATTGTTGCTTTGTAAATGATTTTTTTTATAGATTTTTGGTAAAGATTTAGGCTCTAAAAATTTAACACAAGGTTCAGCCTTTTGAGGGGCACGTCACATAAAAATATTATAATTTTTGCAGCTTCATAGGTATGGTAAACGGACACCTCAAAACAATTTGTTTTTAGTGATTTTGATTATGTATGATTTTAAGTTGTTAAGTGACGTATTTGCTAATTTTAATGTTCGCGTGTGTATGATAATAGTATAACTGATAAATGGCATGACAAAGTGTATATTATAAACCTATGCTTGTAAACTACCCGGTAATACTTTGTGACAACTTGTACACCTGTTAATTGCTAGATATGTGTAGTATTTGCGTGAAGTACATAAATGGCCCCTAATGTTCTTGGTAACCATAATAGGACGTGGTTGGCCATACTAGCTCGCATAACTTAACCTACCGAGCTAATCTAAGGTGAGTTCACACCTTTAATAAAAGCATGTATTCCCGGTGGTTGGGAACCTCACTTTCCCGGGCATGGGATTGCCTAGTATTCTTGGGGATGGAATACTGTTAAATGCTATTTATATTCAATGTCTTTACCGGACTAAACGAACTCCATCTGAAAGTCCCCACACATTATACCGATTAATCGTCGGGGCCTGGTGAACGAGATATTAGTTGATAGCGCTATTAGGTTCGACAAACCTCACACCGTACCTGGGAGGACGAGTGTGAACTTTTATGCCTTGGCAACTGGTCAATAACGATAGACATTGACTTGGGATATAAACAACTTACACAGTCAAAGTTTCGGTATCACATAGTTTAGTAGCTTAAAGATGGGGTAGCTCCCCATGACATGTCCTATAAATTAAGTAATTTAACAACCTAAGTTTTTTTGTAAAATAATACTGAAAAACTGTAAACTCGCCAAACTTATGTTGACATACTATTACACGCTTTGCAGGTCGTTAGGTACAGTGCGGGATTTTGCATTAGAGGAGTGTCGTGGCGGCGTTGATTATTTGATTTGGTTTTACTTAAACAATTATAGTTTTTAAACGTTGTGTGGATTTTTAAATTGTTTGCTTCCGTTGTTGGTTAAACTATGTTTTTGGACATTTAAACTTTAGATCACTAATCGTGTTGATCGTGGTACTTTTTGATATCTTTAATAGTGGTTCAACATTGATTAGTGGCTTGATCCTGGTTGGTCGCACCTCTCGCGGTAAAACTCCGCTCGTGGTAATTTGGGGGTGTGACTGGAAAATCTAGTCTTTTGGCAAATTACTAGTATCAACTAGAAGTTTTGTTTTCTTTTTGGTAAAACTTTTGGTGTATAACCACAAGTTTCATTATGAAGAAAAATGAAAAGAAAATAGTTTTTTTGTTTTTATATTATATAATTAATAATTTTATTTTGTTAAATGACAATTTACTCCAAATTCAACATTCCCAGCTTAAAGATTAGTCATTGAAAAGTTGATGTGTCCAAAGGTTTTGTAAAAACATATACAAGCTCATTCGTAGAGGACACATGATGAATAAAAATCAAACCTTTCTTATAGCAATCCTTTACAAAGTGATGTCTGATATCTATGTTTTTGGTTCTTGAATGTTCGACAAGATTTTTTATTATATTTTGTGCAGCCTCACTGTACATCTTGATTGGTGTTTTAAGAGTTGTGATTCCATAATCCAGCAGTTGGTTTTGCAGCCTGAGAATTTGCTCAGTGCAACTGGCTGCAACAATATACTCTGCTTCTATTGTTGAATTAGATACAACAGTTTGCTTCCTGCTTTGCTAGGATATTAAGGCAAGGTCTAGGTACTGACATCCCCCTGTGGTTGACTTTCTTCTTGTAAGACATCTTGCAAAGTCACTACTTGAAAAACCAACCAACTCCAGATCATTATTAGCTGGATACCAGATTTCTAAGGATGGAGATCCTTTTAGATATCTGAATATTTTTTTCACAGTAGTTAAATGACATTCTCAAGGAGAATCATGATATCTAGCACACATACAGGTGCAAACATGATATATTGTCTTGATGTAGTGAGATACGTCAAAGATATGACACTTGGCTATCTTAGAGTACGTACTGTACTAATTCAACATGTGTTTATATGAATATGTCTACACACACACACATATATCATCTTGCGTCTGTGATGTGTATGCCTACACCCCGTGGTATAAGTTATGGTCATTTGCAATTAAATGAGTGGGACGCCCGGACATGGTCGTATTAACCCCCAAGTGTTTAAGTTATCAAGCAATACCATTCTAATTTAACACGTGTTTATATGAATATACTAGGATATGAATATAATGTATGCTTTGGGTGAACAATAATGAATGAAGTTAATATATGCATGATAAAATGTATAATTATATGATTATACAAGAGTGGAAAGTTATATCAAAATTGTTTTCTATTAATAATCTGAAGATTACAATAATACATAAATGATTATACAAACTCCCCCTCAACCTGATCACACACTTTGTTGTTCGTATAAAAGGAATGTTTCTGATGGAATAGATCTCTAACAGATGAGATCTGGTTATACAAGTATGAAAGCTCTGTTTGCAATCAGCTTACATCACCCCGATAGTGACATCTAACATTCCTAACATAAAAGATTCTACAGATGTTAGCAAACATCTGCGGGAATCTAACATCTGATCTATTACATTCAAAACTCTGTTCTAAGCTAAATACTCTTACATTGAAAACCTCTGTTCTTCAAATCTCTATTGCCTTGTTTTAAACATCTGTTTTGCCAAAATAGATGTTTGATCTTCTTCATGAGTGCTTTGCTTCAATAGGGCTTTGGCCAATGATTAGTGGTTTCTTCTTCTTCTTCTTCAATAGTGGTTCCAAGGCTCTGAACAGATCTTCGAATGTTTTAATAGATGTTCTTATTAGTGTTCAAGATTCATTATATTTGGAGAGAGAAATGTCTTATCTGTCTGTTTATTTCTTTAATCAGAAGTCACGATTTTGCTTTTGAATATCATCTGTTCTTTTGTAGGTCCAACAATCCCCCCTAGAACAAATGATGCCAAAACATATGTTTATTTTATTCAACTTCTCTCTGATCTGGTCTTTGAGTTGTAATTTGAGGTTCATAAAGAAGATATCTTCTTAGTCCCTTTCTAGTTGAAGACCCATGATGTATAGTAAAATACATTGTCACCCTGATTTCCCGTGGGCCCGGACTTATGGTTTATGCGTGACGATTGATAACAGTATCACAATAGGCAGCGGAAGATGTAATAAAGCAAAGTAATAAACGTAAAAGCTTGAATATAATAAATAAAATATATACAAGCTGTTTGTACAAAATATCCACAAGCAGGATTGAAATAAAAAGCCACTTCAGACTATAATGGGTCTTTTATCAAGGAGTTGCAAATTCCAAATTCTAAGACCAAGCCACTCCAACCTAGTCCGTAGTTGAATTAACCCGCGCTTAATCTTTTGAAAATACACCAGTTTGACTGGTAAGTACTAATAACCGACTCTTTCGAAAATATTTTAGAAATATATGATACCATTTGGTATTTCATTTTTAAATAACGTGAGACAAACTATATCTCTTGTTCCCAGTTTTACATGCTTGTCAATGCAATCGGAGACCAGAAATCAAATGCTAGCACATGATTAACAAGCATCACACACACACACACACATATATATATAGGGGAGGGTTATCTTGAGAACGCTAAATATTGCGAGAACCGTGAGAACGAATGAGAGAACCAATCAAAACCATTTTTTAATACAATCATCATTTTAATTAAAATACAACACCAAAAAAAGAAACTACAACATCAAATAATTCATTTCTCCTCTCAAAATCACTTTTATTAGATTTTTTACACATGTGAAAATATAAGAAATTTACACATGTGTAAATGGCAAACTTACACATGCGTAAATTTTCTTTATTTCCTAATTCTTGTAAATTTAAATGTGTAAATTAAGTTTCTAGAATTTTATTCAAATAATAATGACAAGTGTAAAAAGAAATTTTGAATTTCACTTGTTTTTTATCAAGTTCTAGTGGTTTTTTTCATTCGTTCTCACGGTTCTCGCGATATTTAGCGTTCTCATTTAAATCCTCCCCTATATATATATATATATGTATATATCATCTTGCGTCTGTAATGTGTATGCCTACACCCTGCAATTTAAGTCGTGGCCATTTGCAATTAAATGAGTCGGGACACCCGGACACAGTCGTTTAAACCCAAAGTGTTTAAGTTATCAAACAATACAGATTAAAACGGGCTATTTTCATTTCTATGACATTATTCGCCCTTTTGCAATACCCAACCAAGTGGCTAAGACCATATACCAAGCTTTTATAAAATAAAATAGCCTAAGAGTATTTACCTGTGCTAGTCTTTTATAATATCAATATATATAGCACAACTGTATTCAAAATAACTCAGTTTAGGTGCAATTTACTAGAGACTTCTAGTCTGGAATGAACGAAAATATTATCCGTTAGAATGTTAACGGGTCATTTATAAGTCTTTGACATTGACCGCTCAACTTAAGGACACGTTCGGTTCGCTAGATTAGGCGTTGACCGTACAGAATGTGACTTAACTAAACATTATGATTTGAAATGGTTTTAACCTGATTCGACTAGTTTATATATGTCACACCCTGACCTGCAGCGGATATAGTAGTCGGGGCATGATTGGGTTTTCATCAAAGCTCATGACATTTACTATAATAAAGTTTCATAGCTATTTAATCAATTTAAAAGAGAATATTTCAACAAACACATAAAAACATACAAACACGAAAATATTCCAATCATGACATTTAAATAACTCTTTATTTCTTTCTTCTAAGGCAAATTCCTATGTGTTCCTCGCTTCAGCCTGTTCACCTGTATCATGTGTAAAAATAGAAATTTGGGTCAACAAATATTAGCGGGTGAATCTCATTTAATCATTTGAAAGAAATAGTCATATTGATTAATTTAATAAAAATGTGCATAAACCAAATATGAGCATACGTATATGTAAAACTATCCACAAACCACATAACATCTAGCAATGTACACATGAGCATGATAAATGATGAAATGTGAGATCAAGGCTCAATCAAATGGAGCTGATCTAATTAGGCACGCGATGCTCTACTCGTATCCAACGAAGAACTGATGAGCCTAATGTGAATGATGAACTGAAATGAGAAATGTAACCACATATAACAATAACCAACTTTACATAACACGTTAGATCATATGATGGTAGTAGCACAAGTGTTTGAATAAACAAAATATGTAAACAACACATGATACACCACAAAACATGAATAAAAAGGGGAATTTGTAAGGATTCACTCACAGTGGGTGCGTTTCTTGGATTGACGACAAATGCGCACGATTTAAGATTTCAACGACGAGGAAACTAACCTAATTAAACACGTAATAATTTGGTAAATATATATCTTTTGTTTGAAACTGATATTCCTAAGTAATACCTTTTTTAGATTTTTTTTGAGTTTATTTTTATAGCATTTAATACAAATTTAAAACCTGAGGTATTTTAAATAAAAAATAAGGAAATTAGGTATTAAAAATATTCACCCTTGTCAGGGTTTGACCGGGTCAACCGGTTGGATCGCTTGTATTGTTGGCATCGTATGAGGTTCAAGCTCGTAACCTCCCGTATACGTGCACACAGCTCTACTAACTGAGCTACGTGTCCAACCCGAAATAATCTTGATTTTAATTTTATATATATATATATATATATATATATGCAAACTAGGTTAAATCAGATATTCATTTAATTTAAAAAGTGTGAGTCCCAAAACAAATTCAAATCACAGTGGTTGATTGTTATCATCCAAACAACTATAGATTAGTTGTTTGAATGTGTGAAAGTTAAGAAAAACCAAACTAAGAAGATGAAGAATCTTGAATTGATCAAACAACTAGTGTTGTATATGAAATCCCAATAACAGCACCTGGATATTCGGATGTAAGCACAATAGCAAAAATCACAACACAAGAGAATCACCAAAATCTGTCCAAGAAACTTGGACATACAATCATTGATCATCATATTTATACAAAATGACTACCCAGCGTATTTAACAAATACGTTGGGTTAGTAAATACGCCGCCAACTAGAAGTTTCACACAATTACACTTTTGACCCTTCAACATTGTCTAACTATTACAAACCAGCTCAAACTATGGATAATCAAGCACCAACGGTCTCAAAAAAGTTCTAACAATATCCCCCTAGACCGTTGCGTGCTTGAGTTTCTTCAATCTTGTTTCGGAGATTTAGGGTCTGCGGCTGGACCTTGATCTTTATCTTGAGCAGCTTGATCGGTAGGTTGGTCGGTTGTTGCTTCGATTGTTTCTTCAGAGCTTAGATTAACAATAGCTTCACTTGAGGGTTGTTGTAACTCCGTAGTGGCTTCATATGTGGATGAAACCAGAGTTTGAGATTGAGATGCAGCTTGAGATGGTGAGGGAGCTTTCTATTGGGATGATGACTTGTGCTTCCTTTTTCTTTTTCTTGCCTCCTCCTTTTCTTTCTGCTTCTCGATTCTGAGTACGATCTCCATCATTTCTACCTTTCTTTCTCTAGCCCGCTCCACAACCCTTTGAAATAACATTCCTTCTTCTCTGTACTCATTTCTGGCTCCAAAGTGGATTTTGTGGCCAGAGAGGATGTTAAGATCGGAAAGACAGGACATGAAAACATCCATCGGGTCTAGAATGCGAATATCTTCGTTAGAGACTAATCGGATCATTGCTTCTCCCGTCTTCCCGTCGTAGAACCACTTCTTGAAATTTGTAAGCATGACGGGCTGTTCTGGTGGGATTTTGACTCTCGTTTCAACCTTTGCAGGATCGATGACCTATGTAACCATTCCCTTTCCGGTGATAGGATCTTTAGTGGTCTTCAACACTCTTCTTCTAGGTCGTTGTGGCTTGAAGACTGTAAAACCCCGATTGCATTCTCTTAAAATGAGTCTTTCAAAGTCAGCTCCGATGCTACTGTTGGTTGGGTTTATCAAGTCTAGCCTACCCAATTCTCGAATGTCCCATCTTGGAAGGCTTTTCATATCAGCTTTGGTCTTGAAGTGCTGAATGACACCACCTCGTCTCTTCACAATGAACATCCCTTTGAGATTGCAGTACTTCCAGCTTATTATTCAATCGGTAACTTCAGATTTTTCAACAGTGACCACCTGATAGAAGTCTAGAAGTTTTTATCTTTCTTTTCTGAACCATTCTGGATGCATTGGAGTTACTGCGTCACCGTCCTCAGTTTCATAAACAATATCATCTTCCAAACCCCATTCAACAAATCTAGCTGGCATTTCATCTCTGTCTACCTCCTCTTCTTCACTTTCGTCATCTTCAGTGACGTTTACCCCAGATTCTAGACGCTTTTTCTTCTTTTCTGCAGCCTCAACTTTTTGTCTTTCCTCTTCAACCTTGAACTTTTCATAATAAAAAATGTCTGTGGAAGAGAACATCGGTGGTATGTCTACTTTGGTGCAAAGTTCTCTGATCATACGATACATCTTTTCCATCCCATCCTGCTGAAATCTCACGAATCTCGTTTGTTCTTTGACATATGCATGAAGTTCTTTGTTTTTCTTTCGTTGTTCCCTCAGCTTTACCTGATGTTTTAACAGACATAACTCCTGAGCTGGACCTTTTCCAATATCTTTCGCCAGCTTATCATACAGATCCTGAAATGGACACTGTCTTTGAGGAGCTTGTTGGGGCATCTGCCTTGGTTGTGCTTCTGTCGACGGTCCTTCCCCTGTTTTCTTACGCTTCTAAGGGGGAGATAAGTTTGGAGCTTCTGGATCGACAATCAATTGATCAACAAACTCGTCTAACTGTTCTTGCTCGGTAGTGACCGTCAAGGGCGTCTCTGATTCTGTCATATGACGCCTCTTTCTTCGAGCTTCTCTTTTCTCTCTTTCTTCTGCTTCATGAATTGCCTGGAGATCTTCAATATGTTCGCGATGTTCTCTGGTTCCTCCGGCCCTGAAGCTACTTTCCATTAAACGGTCTTGAGAAGGGGTTTCTTTATGTTTCTTAGATGATTCCCCTTCCTTCATAAGCTGCTTTCCTTTATTCTTTCGGACTAGCTGCTCGGTTTCCTCTTCTTCCTCTTCCACTTCCTCATCACCATCTCCTTGTCTCTTTTTCTTAACACGTTCTCTGTATTTCTCATAGGCTGCTTCACAACAGGATATCTTTTTTCCCTATACATCCACTGATGGAGCATCACCCATTCTTCAGTTTTTAGCTCTGTAATCTGACGACCTGTCGGCAATTGAAACTTGTATAGATCGCCATCATGAGGGAGATTTGGATGTTGGTCGTTGATGAGGAGCTGAATAAACCGTGGGTACATGGCCCACGTGGAGGAATTGGAGTTGTCAACCATGCAGTAAAAGATAAGACCGGAGATATTGAATGGCTGTTTTGTGCAAAGGTTGAGCATAACAGCCGACCATTCTAAATTCAATCCGTCATATCCTCCCTTTCTGTGCGCCAAGCTCATAGAAATTACATGAAGAATGAATCTCCAGTCCTTTGTAAGCCCCTTTCTTTTGATCTCGTTCTTCTCTCGAAATCTCCAACATACCTCATCCCCTTAAAACCATCGAGAATGTCATCCTTCTTAGTTCTAAGCGGATCACTGTGCTTGTCTCCAAGACTAAGGACTCTTCGTACATTTTCCTCTGTTACTACGATCTTCTTGTTCCTCACTGTAGCCGTGATTCTCTTAACTTCGTTTACTGTTGACACCTTGGCGGTTTTCCAAAACTCTTCAATGTGGATGTTGTAGATGATCGGATTAGCTTGAACAACATAGCTAATCCTGCTTGAGTTTATCCACTCCGCTACATCTTCGAAATCAATTGGAGGTGGGACCAACTTGCATGGCTGATTGTGCTTTCGAGTTTTATCCCAAATGATTTCCTTCACCATTTCTAAAATTGAAAACGAGTCAAGTTAGATTCATGTACATAAATATATATATATATATATATATATATATATATATATATATATATAAGTATAAGTATATACAAATATATAATAATAATAACAAAAAGATATATACAAAATAAACTTATAAATCCGCTAATATTTACGCCGGGCAAAACAACTAAGTTCGCCGGACACATGACTGTGCACGAGACTCAAAGATAAATACGCTGACTGAGTATTATTTATGCTGCATAAAAGTCGCGGATTTAGATTTTGACTCGAGAAAGAGTCCAGCGAAGGCAATTATCTACGCTGGTTTACCGGCGTAATTGTCAATTACGCCGGTTGCTTGAACTCGCGTTCAAGACTTAATTCCGATGACTCAGGAGTTTGTGATAATTACGCCACATTCAAAATTATCTACGCTGCATTCATAATAAATAAGCTGGCTTCAAATTTTATATGATAAACCCATGAAAACCGGATTAAAGCCATATTCAAATATATATATGCAACACAGACCGAAATCAAAGATTTAAAACACATTCAAACATAGAACAATGGACATTTAAATATCGAAACCATACCAATATCGATCCTTTTAGATTCACTAAGAGCAGATTGAAAATGGATGTGGGTTTTATGAGTGATAAGAAGAAGATGAAGATATGTATTTGAAAATATTTGCAGAGAAATGAAACTAAAAGATATATATATATATATACACACACATACTTGCTTTCTAGCGTATTTATTAAATACGCTGGAACGGTAAATACGTCGCGTTGATATATTTGTGAGATATCTTCAACTTTAAGAAAACTTAGAAACAAATACGCTCGAAAATTTTAACTTTTCTCGAAAAACGTACCCCCTGTTGATTAAAAATAGTGCAAAATTTTAAAAATAAGCTTAAGAAAAATGAAAAATTGCAATCTGGATCCTGAAAGTTGTTTTTGGGGTCAGGAAGCCTCCTTTTTCACACAAAATTTATGCTTATTGACATGAATCCTATGACTTTCCTACAAAAGATCATACTGGTAACATTTTGTTAATTGAAGATAAGATATTAGATATTTTAAATAATTAAGGCACAACAAAAACTGTCAGTATGTTTGTCCTTTTAAATCCATGCACCTATCTTTAAACATGCGATCGGAGAGCCTTTTATCATGTTGTGGTAATATTAACAAGAAATTCGATGTTTCCCCACTCATGCTGACACAGTCAGAATGTTGTGCCCGTGAGTCCCACATCAGGACATACCCCTGCGATCAAGGTATGCACAAAGATTCCTCATAGCAGGTGAGTATATTGGCTTCATTCATATTTGAAATTTCAACGTTAGACAGTTGGTGTTCAGGTCAGTACTTCCGTATAGAAAAGAGAACAAGGAGACCTATGACAGATACCAAATACGGTACGATTTAAGCACTTGAATGATTCTCAAAGAGAGCTTCATTTGCGTAGGGTTTTGGCCGCATAGGCTCTTTTTGAAAAGATATCATAGTTGTGTCTAGGTCAGCATGTATCTGGATGCAGCAGAAGAGCAACTATGATATCCCTGAATGATTAGCCAATATAAAGACCCGAAATTTCGGACTTTGGTAATCTATCAATGCAAGATTTAAGACCATTAAGCCATACGCCGCAACGTGTTACCCGCAAGTTGCACAACATTGTGGGTATCCAGAATTCTTGTGTGTTCGTTAGAATTTGTCTCCTTCTCGCAGTTTACTTCAAGGTATTGCTGAATCTACTGACACATCGTTGCTTGAGGTCTTAATCTTTTTCTGTTTTAAGATCAAAACAAAGTGTTAGCAGTTTTTCTATCATTTCTCGTGCAGGTGCCAAATAAAGGATTCTGTCTCAACAATATTTTCTGGAAAACTTCCCCCCTTAAAATTTTATTTTCGAGAATCCATTGCTTGAAAAGAAATTTTAACTTTGCATAAAATCTTTTTGTTGGGCACATTTTATGAGATTATTATTTATTATGAAACCCCCCCCCCCCCCTTTTATCACCAAAGGTCAATTCCATTCAAGGAAGTTCACCATTTCCAACCAGGTTACCAACTGGTTGAAGCGAGCTTTATCGAAGGCTTTCGTATATATACCAGCCTTTTGTTGCACTGAATCCACTGGCACCAATTGGATACATCCTTTCTCGTACGCATCTCTAATCACATGAATGCGAATTTCGATGTGTTTCGTTCTGGAGTGGTGGATCGGATTCTTCATAATTCCCAGACACGCTTCATTATCGATGAATATTGGAGTCTTCATGATGTTGATCCCATAATCCAACAACTGATTCTTTATCCAAAGGACTTGTGAACAACAACTATAACCTGCCGTGTATTCAGCTTGAGCAGTGGATGTAGAGACTGTCGTCTGCTTCTTGCTCTGCCACGAAATGAGACGATTTCCTAAGAATTGGCAACCTCCGGAGATAGATTTTCTGTCTACTTTGCAACCTGCATGATCACTGTCAGAGTAAGCAATTAGATCAAAATTACAATCTTTAGGATACCAAAAACCAAGCTTTGGAGTTCCTTTGAGATAGCGAAAGATTCTCTTAACGGCGGCATCATGCGATTCTTTGGGATTCGTCTAAAAGCGGGCACAGAGACAGACAGCCCACATTATGTCAGGCCTACTAGCGGACAGATACATTAACGAGCCAATCATTGAGCGATAGAAAGATTTGTTCACTGGCTTTCCTTGAAAATCTGAAGTGAGTTCCGTCTGAGCAGCAAAAGGAGTGCTGGCAGATTTGCAATCATTCATGTTGTACTTGGAAAGAATATCTCTGATGTACTTAGCCTGATGAATGAGGATGCCATCTTCTCTTTGCTTCACTTCTAATCCTAAGAAAAACGTGAGTTCTCCCATCATGCTCATCTAGAATTTCGATTTCATGACCTTTTCGAACTCCCTACAAAGAGCTTCATCGGTTGACCAAAAATTGATATCGTCTACGTAGATCTGCACCAGCATCACATCTTCTCCAATCCTTTTAGTGAAGAGAGTCATGTCGATTTTGCCTCTTGAGTATCCACAATCCAGGAGATATGTTGACAAAGTCTCGTACCATGCCCGAGGAGCTTGATGAAGACCATATAGTGCTTTGTCAAGCTTGTAGTATCTTGCAGGGAAGTGAGGATCTTCAAAACCTGGAGGTTGTCAGACATAAACTTCTTCTTTCACTTTCCCATACAGAAAAGCACTCTTTACATCCATTTGAAACACCTTAAAGTTTTTAAACGAGGCATAGGCTAAGAAGATTTTGATAGCTTCTAAGCGTGCAACCGGTGCAAAAACTTCCTCATAGTCAATCCCTTCCTCCTGCCGAAAACCTTGAACCACTAATCGTGCCTTATTTTTGATAACTACACCAAGGTCGTCCATCTTATTTCGAAACACCCACTTGGTACCAATTGGATACTTTCCATCTGGTAAATCAACGAGTTCCCAGACTTTAAGTTTCCGAAATTGGGCTAATTCTTCTTGCATTGCTTGTACCCAGCTTGAGTCTTGAATTGCTTCTTCGATATCTCTTGGGACAGACTGCTAGAGAAAAGCTGCATACAGTCCTGTGTTGATGGTATGTGTTTGTCCGCGTGTTCGAACTCCATCTTCAACAGAACCAATGACATTTTCAATTGGATGGTTTCGATTGGTCTTGTACCTGCGTTGGTGTGAGTTTCCACTTGTTGAGGCAGATTGGTGAAGTGTTCATCGACGTAGATAATTGGAGTTTCATCGTCTTTAGGAGGTTCATCCACAGCCTGCTGTGAAGAAGAATCATCATGTGCGGATGCATTCTCCGCAGATGTGTCACCATTTACTTCGATAGCAGGAAGAGTAGGAGAGGCAGACGCAATGGTGAAACGGGTTGTAAAAGGAGTGAAACCAATGTCTGAAGGATCAAACAATGGCTCTAATGTAGTGGATTCTGCAGGTTCGGACTCAGTGACAGGTTCATCGATGTTGAAAGTGTTGAATATAATATCCATGTCATAAAACCAATTTGGAGCGCTTGTAGTGTTAGTGGAGTTTCCTTCTTGAAAGTCGACGTAATATGATTCAATCACCATCTTGGTTCACTTGTTGTAGACTCGATATGCCTTTTGAGAAGATGAGTAGCCCATGAAGTAGCACACGTCACCGACTGCTTCAAACTTGATTAGATTGTCTTCAGTGTTAAGAAGTGTGCATGAGCATCCGAACGGTCTAAAGAAATCTATCAGAGGCTTCCTTTTGAAAAGTAGTTCATAAGTTGTCTTTCCGTGAGGTTTGACAATCAGAACACGATTCAAAACGTAGCATGCTGTGTTGACCGCTTCAGCCCAGAAGATTATGGGAAGCTTAGAGTCGACAAGCATAGTTCTTGCAGCTTCGATGAGAGTTCTGTTTTTGCGTTCCGCTACCCCATTTTGCTGAGGAGTTCTGGCAGCGCTGTATTGGAGGTGAATTCCCTTATCTTCACAGAAGGAGACAAACGTATGATTTTTAAATTCAGTTTCGTTGTCGCTTCTGACGGAGTTGACCTTTAGCTTGATCACATTTTCAATCATGGGAATGAAGCTCTTCAGAATGGATGCTGTTTCGCTTTTGGCTTCAAGAAAGAATACCCATGAAAACCGTGAGAAATCATCTGTAATCACCAAACAATAAGATCTTTTAGCTAAACTTTTAACACTAATTGGGCCAAAAAGATCCATGAGAAGTAATTGCAATGGGGCAGATATCGTATTCACTGCTTTAGACTTATGAGGTTTTTTATGCTGCTTTCCTTGGGCACATGCGATGCATTTTTCAGAAAAAGGAAAATCTTTCATAGGTAAACCTCTTACTAGATTTAATTTAGAAAGCTTATTTATGTTTTTAAAGTTCACATGCCCCAAACGCCTGTGCCACAGCAGTGATTCCGATTCAGATGCTTTTGAAATAAGACATGTCATTTGCTCATTTGATTTGGCATTTTTCATATTTAGCACGTAGGTATTATTTTGGCAGGGAGCTCTAAGCATGATCATTTCTGTCGGGACGGAGTATTCGGGTTTGAGGAATAAGCACTCCGTGCCATTGAACAGCACTGCAATTCCTTTGTCACAGACTTGTGAAACACTCATGAGATTGTAACACGATTCTGGAACATAGTTGACATTCTCCAAAGTAAGTGCTTCTGACACGACGTCACACTTTCGATAACTCGAAAGTTTGTGAGCAGATCCTTTAACCCGGTCATATGCCTGGAGCAACCACTGTCAACATGCCAGATATATTCCATGAGCATCCAAAGCCATTTCTGAATCTTATTCAAATCCTTATCCTCAGTTTCTGACTTCATGGCGGTGGTAGAAGTTCCAACCGCCTCATTCTTGCCGCAACTGATGGTTTCCTGAATTGCAGGCTTTGACTCATTCATTTCAGCTTTCTGTTTCCCTTCTCAGCGGATTGTTCAGTAGGATTGATGATGCTTTTCAGACCAGTGTCATCTTTTGGAATCTTGGCGGTTTGCTTTTCAACACACTTTGAAGCACACGTGACAGAGACAGTGGTGATGTTTGCCATGAGGGCCTTGTTAACTTCTCCTTTAGCTCAGCTATTTCGTCTGACCAGTCATACTCTTCCACAACTAAAGCCTTTTGATTGTTTTTAGCAATGCTGTCACTTCCTTCAATGGCCATCGGTCTTCTTGTTTGGTTGAGCTTGACATTCTCGTTCTTCAGCAATGGACATTCCCTTTTGAAATGGCCCAAGTTTTTGCAATTGTAACATCTCAGCTTGGACTTGTCAAATCCATCCTTTCCAAGTGCCAGCCTTTTTCCTGTTTTATCTTGGAATTTCTTCAACCGAAGAGTTATCATTGCCATCTGCCACTTCAGATCCATCTCCTCCATGTCGTCAGGATCCACTTGATACATGTCCTCAGCTGTGAGGAAATCTCTCTTTAACTCTCCTGATATAAGAGCCTCATAGCTGCTTAAAAAGGTATTAAACAAAGCGACATGTTCTGTGGATATTTTAAGTGCTTGAGCATCGCTTGCCACAGTAGTCTTCTCAGAGGATGACGAGGCCTTCACAGAGCTTGCGGAAGCGTTTGGATAAGATTGACAACACTTTGAGAATTTAATCCACATGAGGTGATAGGAGCAAGAAATGCCATATTCTTGTGGGCCGAGGTTGCAGCAGCTTGCTGAGTAATCTTCTGAGAGTAACCAGTTTGGTTCATCTCTCTCTTCACAATGTCCATTTCGAAGGCTTTTAGAGTGTTGATCAATTCTGAGAGTGTAACAGGAGTTGTGCTGGTTAAGAAAGTTCTCTTAATCATCATACATTGAAGACTCCATTCTTTGGGGAGAAAGTCTAGCAGCTTCTTGATCGATGCATAATTTGCGATAGGGTTTCCCACTTTCTTCATCTTAGTTAGCACTCCCAGAAATCGACTTATGTGGTCGGATAAGCTTTCGCCACGAACACTTCCAAACATGTCATACTCTTTCTAGACCATGTCTCGTTTGTTGTCCATGAGTTCCTCATTTCTTCATAGTGGTCGATTAGTGCCAACCACAGTTCATGTGCTGAGGTGTACTCTTCAAATAAGTTGTTAGCGTCCTTGGACAGAGCCATAGTAAGAGCAACATGAGCCTCCGGTCACGTTGAATGAGTGTCCTATCTTCATATGTGAACGTTGAAGGATCTTCATTGATAGTACGGATGTCGTCACGTATTATCATAGGAACATGCGGGCCGACAGTGACTGACATCCATTGAGTATAATCGGTATACTCAAAGAAGGCTTTGATCCTGTTTTTCCAGCTGCTGAAATCTTCTGATCCTTTCAACTCTGGTGGCCTTGTAGCAGTTCCAGTTTCTAGCTCGGCTTGGGCAATCGGATTGAGTTGATTGAGAGACATGATTGGTGATCGATGATTAAATACGCTGGAGAATGATAAATCAGGAAACCATTACGCTGCAAATGAGATAAATACGTTGGACCAGAAATCAAATTCGCTGCACTTGGATCAATTACGCTGATGGGGAGCGACGACTTTGTCCAGCAAAAAGCTAAATCCGCTGGATATTCGAAAACAGGCAAAGGTTTAGTTAAATTCGCTGAACACTGTGATAAAATCGCTGAGGATTTGTATCATTGATTTCGAAGTCGCCTTCGATTAATTTCGCTGGTACTATTACGCTGAAACTCTACAAATCCGCTTGTTTAAAAACAGCGAATTTGTTAAATACGTGATATTCAAGTTAATTACGCTAGCTTCAAAGATAATTACGCTATCTTCAAATATATCTACGCTAGCTTCAAAAATAATTAAGCCCAGAAGGGTTTTAGTACGAACAAAAACCCTCTAATCACCCAAAAACGACTCAAAATTCATGTTTCATTGCAGCTAAATGACCAAAATGTTTACCAAACCACTGATTAACAACAACCCAAAGATTAAACGCACCGGATCAAGCCATTTTAAGCCCAAAATTTTGAAAAACCATAAAACTTTGAAAACTTTTGTAAAACCTTCAAACTTGAAAAATCTTAACAAAAACTCAAACAATCAAGAGCACAAAGGCTCTGATACCAAATTGTGAGTCCCAAAACAGATTCGGATTACAGTGGTTGATTGTTATCACCCAAACAACTATAGATTAGTTGTTTGAATGTGTGAAAGTTAAGAAAAACCAAACTAAGAAGATGAAGAATCTTGAATGGATCAAACAACTAGTGTTGTATATGAAATCCCAATAAACATGTAATCAATAACAACATCTGAATATTCGGATGTAAGCACAATAGCAAAAATCACAACACAAGAGAATCACAAAATCTGTCCAAGAAACTTGGACATACAATCATTGATCATCATATTTATACAAAACGACTACCCAACGTATTTAACAAATACGCTGGGTTAGTAAATACGCCGCCAACTAGAAGTTTCACACAATTACACTTTTGACCCTTCAACATTGTCTAACTATTACAAACCAGCTCAAACTATGGATAATCAAGCACCAACAGTCTCAAAAAGTTCTAACAAAAAGGTTTTGGTAAATCATCGAACCGCTGCATGAAACAAGTGTCGAACCCGCGCCCATACGATATGTTGCACACAACCCTACCAACTGGGCTGTGTGGCTAACCCAGAATATCTACAATTTATATTAATTATATATACTTACTAACTATTAATATATCAGAGTATTTAAAAACTTTGGTTTAATTCGGAGATAGGCAGCGTGTTGAGATTCGAACCCGGGACCTATGTTTTATCTTTGCACACAGTCCACCAATGGACTGTGTGTCTAACCTGGTTTTATAACCGATTTTAATTATACATATACGCTAACTGACTTCATCTTCTTCATGGTTAAAACCAGAATCACCATACCCGACTGTTTAATCCTTTTATACGGGTGGAGTAACTAATGTGTTATAATAAATCATGAATCAAAATATAATAAATTGAATTTAGATGCTTGTACCAAGTTTGAGTGTTCTTCGGTTGAATTTCCGGCGTTGCTCGGTTTTCCGGGGAAGAGCAAAGATTGAACAGAGAGTTGAGCAGAGAGTTGATTTGCAAGTGGGCGAGTTTAGTCGAAATGTAGGATTGATATTTATAGTGTTCAAGACAGTTTCAACTTCGGTTTCCAATCTCGATTTAAAGCCTATGATTCCTTGCGGTTTCAATCAAATTGATTTTGATTTTCGGTTTTAACTGATGTTCGAAATCAGTTACACACGTTTAATCATAAGGAAAACGGTAGTTGTTTTGATTGCAAGGATTATGCTTTTCGACAGTTGCGGGTTCTGCAAGATTTGAATTGCAGGTTTGGCTTCTTGTTTCATTATAAAATTTACTTGTTTTCAAACTTAGAACAAATGTGTGTGTAGCTCAGTGGTGTGCGGTGCGTGTTGTTTCGTTGGGGACCCGGGTTCGAAACCTGGTTGCCCCTTTGTATTTATTTTTTATTATTTTAAACCTTATTTATTAATATTATTATTAGTTTTTATTTATTTATTATTTTAACTCTTTAATTTATTTATTAACCACAAAAATTAATAACTTGAATTTTAATGATTAATAAATGCGTAACGAAACTTCAAATAAAATACTTGAATTATTTAAATGGAGCGGGTTTTGGAACTCGTTCTACAACGAATGTTACAATATATATATATATATATATATATATATATATATATATATATATATATATATATTATTTAAACTACTTGAATGCGTAAATACGGTATCAGATGGTTGAATAGGTCTATGACGAGTCCGTTATGTCAAAACATATTTTAAAATGTTGTAAGATCAGTTTCGAGGTCAGAATTCATGCCTTGTAGGCTTTAAAACTATTTTTATGCCATAAGGGCATTTTTGACATTTATTGTAACATCTGTCAAAAATGGATATCCAAAAATCTGACCCGTTTGAAATCCAGATTCTAACCGTTGAACATCGTAAACTTTTTCTTTGTGAAATAAATAACAGTTGAAGGAATTTTTGTTCTTTAATTTAACAAATCTAGTTAATTATTTGTTTAGTTAATTACTTTTTAACTAATATTAAAATTATAAATTTCATAACATAACCTAGTTAGTTTGTTAGGTTTTAAAGGTAATAAGTTAGTAGCCTAGTAGAGATGAGGGGCTGAATGTAACATTTAAAAACCTTAAATTAAAAAGAAACAAAAAGAGTAATATGTGGGACCGCATGACTCGAACTCGGGTCTGCCCGTTCAGCAAGCAACAAACAACCAACTACACCACACAGGTGCTTGGTGCAAGTTTCACATTTAATTAACTTATAAGAATTCTTTTCAGTTAAGTTTTAAAAAAAACAAAGTTGCCGCCCAGCAGCGTTGAACGACAAACAGTAAGGTTTTGCTGATTTTTCGGGATTGAAATCTCGTTACCGCGTTACCGTGATTACACAACATGACCAAGATCGTGTCCCCATACATTCATGTTTAAAAACCTTCCGTAAATACTCACCAATACATTCATCGACGGACTTCATATAACCAACCGCAAGGAATCCCTCGTCTCGTTTACTTCACCTTTTCTCCATTCTCTAGAACTGCATCAGTACGTCGGAATAACGGGATATCATTTTCTTTCGTTTCATAAAGGAATTGCAGCACCTCTGCCGGAAATCGAGTCGGGAAAACCGAAGACGTTGCTGGTATATCTATCTCTGTTCTTTTATCAGCTTCACTTTGTTTAACATTTAAAATTTATAAGCGAACCTACTGTATTTTTACATAACCAAGAAGCAAGTGTCGTGTTGGATTGTATATGAAGAAGATGATACAGTCAAGCTATGTTTAAATTAAGTCTAAAACAAAACATTTCAAATTTAAGTTGTAGGGCAGTGGGTAATGTGGACTGAATATACACGGGGGTCACGGGTTCGAAACCCTTCTCGACATTCTCACTGCAACTTATTTTTCTTTTCAAATAAAGTTTATATCTAAAACAACTGAATGTTGTGTAAGTAGAAAAAGATGAAATTATATCACGAAACGGAGTACAGTCTAGTGGTTGTGATTGTTGTAAGCGAGTCGGAGGTCACGTGTTCGAGACCCGGTATCCGTTATTGTCTCTGTATTAATTTTCTTTTTATTATAAAGCCAGTATATGGAACCATCTAGTATCAGTATAAATTTAATTAAAATCAAATATGACACAGGTTAGAAACGCTTCCTAGTGGAAGGGCTGCGTGCACGTAAATGGAAGGTCTTGAATTTGAACCGGGCAGGGGCCGCTTTTGGACGATTTTTAGGCTTAATTTTTAAAATTCATTTTTTAAGAAGACCTTTAAACTATATATAAATATTTAACATTTTTTTACAGTTCTTTTTTTATCTTACTTTCTTAATTAAACCATTAAAAATTAATTAAATAATAGATAACTCATTATAATTCCTTTTTAAGTAATAACTCATTTATACTAACATAAATAAATAATTAAATTATTATATCTAAATAATTATGTTGCAACCATAAATAATAAGAATGCTATTTAGTTTATTTTATTTAACAAGGTCGTTATGTGGTATTTGAATATCTAGGATAATCGTTTCATTCGTCCGGTTTCTCGATTTTTACTCGCGCGTTATTTTACAAGGAATCGAAAACGCAAGCACTGTGTGAATCTTACAACTCCCCCTTTTTCCATTTTATTTATACGTTTTGGGGTGTATCATGTGTCGTGTATCTTTATTTCGTTTTACAAAGTTCAATTACGTGCAAGTACCATTATGTGAAGTATCTATGTTATGTGTTGTTTGGTTACTTATCATTTGGTGCATTTTCATTCATGGATATCACATCATCATAGGCTCGTCAGTTCCCCATTACCTATGAGCGGATCTTGACGTTGCCAACCATACGAGGTCAGCTCCGTTTGATCGAGCTTAGACCTAGTAGTTTACCATAATACTGTGCAACATACATTCATTCATTGGCACACCATGTTACCGTGCAACATGCATACATTTGTTGAATCATTTTAATGGGCTTGTTTATTGTTTAAGGTTGTGTTATGAGATTGACATATGACCTACAATCACCAACCTTTGTTGACCCAAATTCTATTTTTACACATGATACAGGTGAACAAGTTTGAAGAGAAGATTGGACATAGGATGGGCCTTAGTTAACAATAAACGAATTAGCGTAATTTATTTGTTCTGAACAGCGTCTTTTGTTTGTAATTGTTTATTTGAATTATTTGTTTTTGTGAAACAATTGTTATGAACCAATGATTATCTAAAACAAGTAATATCTAGTCATAAGCTCTCGAGTCAACCCAATCATGCCCCGATCACCTATTCCGCTGCGGGTCGGGATGTAACATTTTTAAAAGTATATAATGTTGACTTCATCAATTGACTCATCAAACGACGTGACTAGAAGGTATAACCTCAGAGGTTTATTCCTTATGATATTATGGTCACATAAAAAGTCTTAATCGGGTTATAAGTTTGACCAAACGGGTCAAAATCAAAAGTCAAAGCAGAAGTCAAACTGTTTGACTTTTTACTAGGAAATGAGCACTAAATTGGAAATGACGAATTAGACGTGATAAAACATGTCTTAATAGGTTATATAAACTGTTACGATGTCAAAATTTAGAGTTTTGATACTTAGAAGTTCATTTATCATAATTTCTAAAATCTGCGTTTTTTTACTATTATTTTCTACATGTTTGACTCGTCATTTCGCCTATTATATGATGATCAGAGGGTGTAATCACAAGGGATTAACAATTTCATAATTACGATCACGTTGCAAAGTTTGATTCGAACTTTGATTTGACCGAAATGGTCAAAACTGAAAGTCAAAGCAGAAGTTATTTTGCTTGACTTTCGGCTAATAACTAGCCTAATAATGGAAAAGGACTGAGGAAGAACACTTGTGTTCAAGAGAAGCTTATAACTTCAGGGAGGAGGCCTCTATGAAGAGACACAGCTCCAAAGTGTGATAGAGAGAAGAAATTGAAATGTGCACTTGAAATGTGAAGTATAAACACATATTTATACTAATCCAAAGTCTCCCAATTCATGTAAGTGTATTCGGGAGTGTTTAGGGATGAATTAGTGGCAGGACTCACGTCCTAAGGAGGCTAGAAGGTGGCACAAATTGAGCAAAGGTGGCATAATGCAGTAGTTGCAACTACCAGCTACAGTTTTTTGTCTGCAGACCCCTTACGGACCGTAAGGACCCTAGCACGCACACATATTTGAGATCCCTTGCGGTCTGTAAGGAACCATCAAAAGCTGATTTTTGGCATTTTTCCAACATTGATCCCTCAACTATAATCCATATTCCGTATAGATGAATTTTGTCCCCCTCCTCAAACAAATCTAGAATATTTGGAGAGTTTCCGGACAAAGATAACTCAAAATGTGGCATTTTATGAAAAATTCTTCAAGATCCCAGGTCGTGACACGGATTGCAGTTTGGGCGTCACGAGTATACTTTACAACTCGGTTGCAAACTCTCTCGTGTTTCAGGACATCTTTGAGACATGATTTTCTCTTGAGCCGCAATCAACTGCGATATGCCAATTTTGAGCTTCACGATTGTAATGATCGTACGACCTATAACGGACTATCTTGTACATGGTCATTAATGTTCTTCATTTCTGCACCCTTGGCAATTTAAAAGCGATTCCTTTAATTGGGTATGCAACCCTTATCAAGAACGCTACCGCCTTAATAAGATCTACACCCTTTGATATACCTTAGACCGAGCATATTCTTAACAACGTTAAGACTTGTATTTAACACTTACTACCTGACGTTCCTAAGAATTAATTTAATCCAACGATTCTTACATTTTGATTCTTTCCAAATATTCACAACCCTACCTACATAGCCTTCTACGATTAAACTTCGAGATGAATTTTTTAAAGCAAGGGAGACTGTGACATCCGTCAAATATTCATATTCAACCCGACCTGTTTTCGTATTCGATAATTTTTTGTGTAATCACAAAAATATTCTCTTTATTTGGAAAAAAATTCATTTTACATAAATTTAATTATTTATAAATACATACATATATGTATAGTATGTAATTAACTCTATATTTTTTTATAATGACTATGCTTTTAATGGGTTATTTAAAGGTTAAATAAAATAAATACATATCTAAATATTTTTTTATAATTAAATCTATATTTTTCAACTCACCTCCACATGTTTTCAGCCCACGTGAGAGAAGAGCAAGGAGGCCGATTGAAATGATGGTAACCCGCACGTCCTCTAGGATCAGTAGTGCATGTTCGCGGTGACGCTTGGTGCACGGCATGAGTTTTCATGCACTTGTTTTTCTTGGATTCGCATATTATCATCTCGGTTAACTCGGAACCCAGATTACTCCCAGATCTTCGCTTAGATTAGGTACCTTCGTGTTCTTTCTGTTTGGTTAGAAATAGAATGTTGGCTTGGGAATTATTGGCAAAAAAAACCTATTCTCGATACCGAAACTCGTATGTGATTCATGTCTTGATCTCGGTTTGTTCTGGGGGTGAGGGCGCGCGACTAAAACCTTATTTAATCGAAAGATGATAATCATACTAATAATTTATTTGCTTATGGTATCATATACATGGATAAGAATCCTAAAAGAGGTTCACCGTATTTGAGAAATTTAATAAGCATTCTGAACCACACATTTCCCTAAGCTTTTCGTAATATACACATATGTATAGTTTAAAATTGACTATATGCATATTGTATGTTGTCAAATCTTGAATTATATAATATTGCAATTGCAAGTTGGATTAAGAGTAACTTACTTTTGCTTCTTTTTCTTGTCTTTTTTTTGTATTTTGTTTTTTCTTTCTTTTGTCTTTATTATTTTTTTATGCCTTTACCCTTTAACTTTCAGTGTAACCTCTTAACTTTCTTAAATTTTGTAATCAAGTTTTACGTGTTTATTTTTATATACGTGTTTGTATAAATTCAAATTGATTTACATTTAGACGTAAAATTTTTCCCGGTAATAAGGTGGGTCGAATATAATATATTCCTTATGCTTATTATTATGTACTTTTGAAGTTGGTCTACGTTTTAATATAAATTTTATTTTAATTTTTCTATAAATGAGTCGGGTAAAATATAATACGTTTCCATGCTTATATTTATGTACGTGTTCAAATGGTCTATGTTTTGACGCAAATTTTTGTTCGGAAACACGTCCAGTCAAATATAATATGTTTTCATTAAACGCTATAAATTCGAGTCACTTTACGTTTCGACACAGCCACAACATGCCGTAACTATTTTCTTACATGCTTATTTTTATGCATATGTCAATATAAATTCAAGTTGGTTTACGATTCGACGTAAATTTTCTTCGGAAATATGTGTCAAGTATAATTGGTTTTCTTGCTTATTTTTATGTATGTTTTTAGCTTGTCTACGTTTTAACGTACAATCAGGAAGTTATGTGGGTAGTGCTTTTATTCTATTAACTTTTTTTGTTTCTTTCTTATTTATTTTTCTGGACCTTATTATTTTTAATTTTTAGCTTTCTTTTTAGATTCCTTATCATTATAGTTATATTTAAGATAACATTTACGTTTCCATTTAAAGTTAAGTTAAAATCACTTCGTCTCACTGTCCAATTTAAATTATTTTTTTATGGTTTTCGATCGATGTAAAACATGTGTCAATATTCTTTTGAACATATTTTTTTCGGTTGGTATACTGAACCAAAATAGATATCAACCGAAACCCCGCATAGTAGCGCGGGTAATCTTACTAGTTATACACATATGTATATAGTCAGTTTTAAACTATACATATGTCTATATCACGAAAAGCTTAGGGAAAATGTTTGGTCTATAATGCCTCTCAAGTTTCTCAATTAGCTTGATGTTTCTCACATGATCCTAACCCTTATAGACATAAAATTTTCTTCAAAGCAATAATTTCATATATATATATATATATATATATATATATATAGGGACAAGATAAATAGAAAACCCACTTGTCGTAAGAAAACCCAGGAAACTCTAAGCTCCAGAGATTTTTTTTTGAAAAAAATACACATGTAATATACATGTTTTTAAGGGTTTTGAGCAAAAACAATCAAGAAATCGCCGACCAAGCAAACAAGTTTTTGTGTAACGTATGTTACATTCAAAAAAAATATTGGAAGTTTAGAGTTTCCTGGGTTTTCTCACCATAGGTTTTCTATTTATCATTTCTATATATATATATATATATATATATATATTGTTTTAGAAAGCAATGTCCACTCTCATAGTCGGAGAAGATGACCGACACTTACTTCAGTGCACCTCGATTTGCTTATAAATACATGAGACTGACCACCATGGGCAACCCTTGTCATGATGATCTAATATAATGTGTATATTATATAATAATTTGGTACAAACTGATGTCATATAATATTAATATAACAAGATGAAGCGAAAATCAGATTATGGGTCACTGTGTTGTAGATTTTGTTTTGTGTTTCATAAAATTTACAAACTTTTAAATTTTAGTATATTTAAGTTCATCTATTTCTCACCAAGTTTTATGTATGTTTTCAAACTTTACAAAAAACATTATAAACTATAACGAATTTTTGTTCATATGAAAGAATAAAAGTAAAACTATACAATGTTCTATCCACAGTAAAATTCACTTTATATATAGAGTTTGATAAGGAGTACGGCTTCGTGTCATTCCTCGCACCACCATCACATAATGTGTCTAAGACATGGACTTGTGTCTGGGAACTGCCCCTTTAATAATTCTTGGATAAAACTAAAATTTAATCCATGGAGTTAAGAAGTAAAAAGGTTTGTTTCCTAGTGGGATTGGGAGGCCGGTGTCGGGTGTCAAACTCCTCGGGGGCGCTGTTAGTCGCGATACGGGTTTCATCAGTAGTTTGGCCGTGAAAAGGGCATCTTGTGCAGTGGATCTGATGAGCTATCTTCCACATCTGCGGGACCCTCAATGCGAGCTTCTCTTGCTGCGCTCTTGCATGGGTGTTGCTAAGTTGTTGTTTGGCCTCAGAACGTGCCAACACACATTTGTTGGGGAGGCTGTTTCGGTTTTTGACAAAGGCCTTCGGAGAGCTATCGATGATATCATGGTTTGCGGGGGTCCGTTTTTGGGGATCTTCAATGGAGGCTTGCATCCCTCCCGACCCGTTTTGGGGGTTTGGGTTTATGTTCGGCTGAGGATGTATCCATGTATGCTTTTGTGGCCTCGAGGGCGCAATCTTGGAGTGTACAGAACCACATTCTTCGAGACTGTGGTATTGTTGGGTTAGATTCTGATTATGTGTGCGCGTTGGATTGCATGCACATGTCCCTTCCGGATTTTGATCTTGGTGGTTTCTCTAATAAGGACACCGCCCCCCCTAAATGCCAGAATGCTTTGGCGAGTGCCCTATTTAGTAGAACTGTCCAGTGTTTGGGAGAGAAGTTTAGTCTATCCCCTCGTTAGAAAGCTGTGTTTGATTGTCTCCGGGCACCTCATTCTCAGGATTTTCGGACAGTTATCCCCATTGAAGGACTAGGCCAACACATGTCAGCAGTGGAATATCGGACAATTCTTAAGTACCGTCCAATGATCGCTCTGTTTCCGGTTGATGAGCCCTGCCCAGTTTGTCGCAAGGCTTGTTTAGATACTTTTGGCGAACATGCGGTCCATTGTAAGGAGTTGCCTGGTTTTAAATACCGACATTATTTGGTAAGGGATATTCTCTATGATGTTCTAAAGCGGGCAGGGATTTCGGCGAAAAAGGAGGCTCCGGTGAACTTTCTGACGGATCCGCTCGATGGGAGGTCTACTCTTCGGTCAGCTGATATTCTTGTGTTTGGGTGGGCTAGGGGAAAACACGTTTGTGTGGACCTTACAGGAGTGTCCCCTCTTGTTGGACTCAGGGATAATGGGTTTGTTGTTGGCCAGGCTGCGTTAAAGGCGGAATCAGGCAAGGTCGCTAAACACGAGAAGGCTTGTTTAGAGAATCAACACGTGTTTATCCCATTTGCTTTTGATACATTTGGGTCTCTAGCCCCAAAGGCTGTGGAATTTCTAAACAGGGTCCAACAGGTTGTGAATATCTTTCAACCTTTAAGGGCCGTTTCGTCTTTAGTATGATTGGTTTTGTAATTTAAAAGGGGGTTGTGGCGCAGCTTGGGTTGCCCGTTTACCTGTCACTTGTTTGTAATTTGTTATTTTGGTATTTTAATGAACAAATATAGATAATCCATGGCTATTTTTCCTAATTTATATTGCATGTTTATTAGAAATTTTTTTTTCCTTTTATTTGTTCGCGCAAAGCCTGACAAAATCAAATCACATTATCACATAGATAGCAAGGACAAATGGGGAAAAAAGCAAAGAATAAAAATTCACTCTTTATTATTAGTATGGTCAACCAGATTTTAGCCACAATATATAAGGTATATTTTAATAACATTATAATAGTCAAATTTGGTTAAGTAACGTCATGAAAGTGGTTTCAATATTTGAGAAGTCAAATTTGATATTTTCATAACTTCATAGTGATGGTAAATTTATCATTACGTTTACGTTTTAAGGGCTTCATAAGTTTAATTCCTATAAGCTAAATTTGATAAATAAAAGTACGGGTCGGTTGATTTCTAAATTAATTAGTAAATAGTATCATCCAATAAAAAATATGTATAAGTTGAATGCTAAATATATATAGATGAAAAAAAATAAGTTATTTCTTTTTTGTATATCAAGATTTTGTCAAGGTATAGAATTATCCGTCGCCGAATAATCAATGAGTCCACAAATTATATAGCAGAACTAATATTTGAAATTTAATTCAATCTCGTCGTAAGCATAACATTTATTGCTGACCTATTAATATAACATTGATTTGTTTAGGATTATGATGTATAAGTTAGGCTATAAAAAAGTCGCTAAATCAAGAATCAAAACCTTCGTTTCAAGTTTGATTCATGTTTAGGGTGTTTGCTATTATTTTTTTTAGATTTTGTCCATTTCTTTTTTCATGCAGTAATTCTTGTGGGACCAGTCTTCGTAACCTGTGAGTAATCTTTTTCATTTCCCCCTTTTTAATTTTACAAATTTTAGGGTGTATGATATTATACAAATTTTCGAATTATTTTACCTTTAACATGCTATGTTCAAAGTGTGAATATGTGGATGTTGGTTTCTTTAATTTACCTTTGACTGCCTTAAACTCGTTCGAAACATTACGAAACCATTGGGTTTGAAGCGTATTTTAAAACACTACATTTTATACTCTAGAAGCAGTGGATTTCGTTATGTTTTGACCCTGTTACAGCCGATACAAGTCGGCTGTAAAAATCCGGACAGCTTGTAATTACTTGCAGCTTTTCACAAAAACGTTTTCATGATGTTGTTTAACCTAATTTCGATCGTTACCCCATGAATAACATCAAATACATCAGATTCAATCATAATCTACCATCAATATCAAATTATAATCGAAACCCTAGCATATATGCATCCATACGAAAACATATAACTCACAAACTTCATCATTGATCAAGAACTTATTAAGTATTCAAAACCTAGCACTCAAGAACCATGTTTTTAAGATATTTGTTGTAACGCTTCACATTATTGTACTTTCCTTATTTAGATAGTGTAATCGTATTTCTATTTATGGAAACTTGTATTCGTGTCTATTCGTATTTCATTTCCAACTTTGTAATCCGAGACTTTGATCGTAATGAAAAATTATACTTTATACATGCTTGTTATGCTTACAATTTAATCGTTCATATGTAAACTGACACTTATTATATGTGCCAATACTTGTGCATACATTCTCGATACTCGAATCATACTTATATATGTTGTGCATATTCGAAAATATATCAAAATAAGTAGTTTGGGCTTGAAATGATAACAAATAGGAAGTTCAGGGGTTAATTTGTGAAAAACGAACTTGTGTCGGATATAAGAAGCGTCGCGTCGCGCGACACCCTTTCTCCTTACACCTTCGTGTAACGCGAAGGGCCTTAATCCGCAGAAACTCACTTCCCGATCTTGTATTGGCCATCTTCTCCTTCCCCAATCACCATTCAAGATCATAAACACAAAACCCTACATCCTCTCTATATATAAACAAGCCTCCATCCACCCATTTTCACTTTCCAAACTCATTAACACTCTCAAACACTCTCAAATCAGTTGCAAACATCTATGAAAAGTCAGATTTGTTCTAAGTGCCAAAGTGAGCACTTTACTTCATCTCCTTCACTCTACTTCACGTCATCTTCCATTATAAAGCTTGGAACACCTCTAGGAGTGTTTCCACAGGTTTACCATGGTAAACCAAGGTGGAACATCACCATTTTTTAGGTCCAAACTTTCGGTTTTGGAACATTTAATGTTAACTTTTATTAAACTTGTGTTTTCTTATACAATCTTGTGCTTCCTTTGCTACTAATCAAGTCTATGGTTAGTAAGCTTGTCCAAGATTGATTCTTACGAGTTAGAGGTGTAAATTACCCTCTAAACTTTCTGTTTTAATAGGGGTTATACAACCCACAAGTGATAAAACCACCAGAGCTTGCCATAACTCTTAAGGCAAGACTTTTGATTTGATAAATGTGTGAATACTTGGAAGCCTTGGCTATCCTAATCTCATTCCACCGCCTCACTTGACGTTTTCTAGGTTAAAGCAACTAAAACATGTTTAACTTTCATTTAAGTAACAAGGCTACGACACGTCCCCAAACATTGCCATGTTCGAATGCACGCACCTAGCTTGCTTACTTGGTTGTTCATAGTCTTAGTGGACTTAGTATGTTAGTAACTAAACATGTTTAACTTTCATTTAAGTAACAAGGCTACGACATGTCCCCAAACATTGCCATGTTCGAATGCACGCACCTAGCTTGCTTACTTGGTTGTTCATAGTCTTAGTGGACTTAGTATGTTAGTAGATTAATTTTCATTCTCGTTATTCATGACCAACCAGGTTTACCAACTAAGTTGGTAAACTTTTTTGCTTTGGTGAATCATACAATGAGGTGTTCACACCTCCATGCTTGACCTCCATGAATTGTATGATAATATTGTCGGACTTATTATAAAATATACTATATACTATATAAATATATATTTAACCGAACCCTTGATGTTAATCGGATTATGATTACTTGTCATGGCAATAGGTTATATTATCTAAGTCTTGAACCTCTCGTTACGATTCTAATGGGCAACTTGACCCATGAAATCACATCAACTTATACGAGGTTTATAGTGTCAAAAACGGGTGTTCAAGACTAGATAATTACTTTACGTATACATACTTTAGTTCCGAATCCGAACTCGCTACCAAATCCAATACTCACACACATTCGTTTACCCCATGTACGGTGACCTTGGTGTTCCATCCTCTAACTCTTCACAGGATTACCAAAGTAAGCTTTTCAAAGCCGTGAGTACACTCAAAAGCCCCTTTTTAGCTTTACACTTTTGGGTGCAATATGTTTAACCTATCAAATTACACATTCACACTTATACTTTATGCAAACACAAACAATCCATTCATGCATGCTTAAATACGTGATACTTGATTTGTATTCTTGGAACATTCTTATGTGATTCACTTGTCATTAGCTTTGTACGAGCCTCTCCTTAACATGTATAACGCTATAGGAGTAACGCACCGCCCGTAGTCTTGTGATCATGTTAAGTCTTTTAAATTCATGCGGTAATTAGATGATTGACTTGTATAATTGCATGCCATGATTACAATAATCTAGTTAACTATTTTTGCCATGTGAATTCGTTTAAACCTTTTTCATACTTATACTATGTTAAACTTGTGTACTCGCCAATGCCTTGTGTGTTGAACTATACTTTTAAACATGTTGCAGGTTGATGATGTTGATATTGACAAAATCTAGTAGGGACGACTTAGAAACGGATCTAGAAATACTAGATTTTGTTATTGTATTGTTACTGAGTTTTGTTGTACTTTGAAATTTTCAATTGTTGTACTTTGATTTCTTGTGATGTACTTGACAATTCTTATTTATGAATGAAATTGGTTTGAATTAAATATTGTCACAATAGTGTTATGAAGTCTTGAGCAATCTCGTTCGTCTCACTCCGATGATTCCGTCATCGGTTGGGGCGTGACATTTGCAGCCAAGAATCATGTATGTGTGCTCGAGAACTATAGACAAGATCAAGGTACGTTATCGAGAGAGATAAAGTTTGATTAATGGCTTGAAAACTGAAAGAGGTGAAGCCTTCGTGCCTTGTTCTTTGTCGATCTGAGAAGAGTCGTGAGAGATGTGTGGTCGTAATTAAGGTTTAGGTTATGTGCATGCATTTGTAACCTTACAGGTCGGTGCATGGTTTGACCCGTAACACACCTGGGCCGAAGGTCCTTGAAGGCCACGAAAGTGCACATGGGCCGCGAAGGTGGGTCATGAGGCGAAGGTGATGGGATTCATGTGGAGTTTGTATGGCACGAAGGTTGCCCTTCGTGTGGAGGGTGTTTCGTGTGGACAAGGGTGGCGCGAAGGGAGTCCTTCGTGTGATGTCTTGTATGTTTAAGTTTGTACAGTTTGTTTGTTATAGTTCCGGTTCCAGTCCCTCAAATTTTACAACTATCTGGGGTAGTAAGTTATCTCAGATAACTCTGTGTTGTCAATACTTATTCTTACATCGGAGGTGGGTCACAAAAAGAAATCCCTGCCTTTGATGAGCCTAACGGTATTCTCTATTTTGCAGATCTCCCTAGAGCTAATTATGTGTTCTCGAGGATAACCTTATGTAGAAACCCATCCAAACCGAGCCGGCAAGGATTTGTTTCTTCAAATACTAAGTGAGAATTAGAATATGAGACTCAAGTCAAAACCAGCTAATTCGTTATTTCGTTCCGTCAGTAAACAAAACGACAATTCCCGTTTAACTAGCTAGGCTAATAACTAGTCCAATTTAAAAAAAAATGGCTAGACAAAAAAAAAGAGCCTTGTAATTCTTACCGTTGATTTTTCTTTTAATGTGATTATGTTGGGGAGATAAAAAGGAAAGCAGTAATATAAGGTCTTGTAATTCCTAGCCTAGAATTTTCTTTCAGTGTGATAATATTGAGGTTAAAAAATAAGCAGTAAAATACTATTTTATTATTTTTGTGACATAACTACTCTCATAACCTAAGCTAAGGGCTTTTTTTTCTTTTTCTGAGAATACACAAAAAGGAAAGTTACATTTCCACATCTTTATTTTCTTTAGAAATCTAGAAAAAAAACTAACAATTTTCAATAAAGATTACAAAATTATCTATCTTCATGTAACATAATCATTTAATCACTGATATCCAAACACAAACTTATGTTACCTAAGCAATCTCCCATACCACAAGCAAAGAACTGTGCATTTCAATTGTTAGTTTTTGTTTTAGCATCATGACAACCTAATTTAAATATCAATTTTTTTTCTAAACTCAAATATCAAAGGTTTGGTTTTACATTGAACAGATGATATAACAAACGCAAGGCATAACTAGAAGAAGAACAAAAACTAATTACAAATTCTGTTAAGCTTTCCAATATCTTGAACAAGACGGATTCAAGTGAATCGCTTGAAGAATCCATCGTAACGGGTTTTCCTGATATTGCTTTGCTCTTGATGCAGAATGCATACTGTCATGCAACGGTCCTAAAAGCAAATGCATTTGAAGAAATATCTCAGCCGGCCTCATCTATGCACGTGCGTCATCAACATTTATAAGAACAAACAATTAATGGTATTAAAGAATGGTCGAATTGGGTTATACCATATCTCTAACGGGTCAAACATGCAAAATAAAAGATTTTAAAACATGCAAAATGGGTCGAAAGTTAAATAAGCAAAGTCAAACCTGGAGGCCAAGTTGACCATTCAAGCAGAAGGTATCGTTCCCATTGACCTTTGTATCCAAGACTTGCTTCGGCTTGTGCTAGTAACAGTTGCAAGATAGGTAAGGGGGGCCCGCATGTGTCTTTAGCTTTCTTCAAACTCCCGGTTGCAAGCAGCAAGTAGTCTGAACTGCATTGTTGTCTAGCAAGTTCCATACATGCAGCACCTGTATCCAAACATAAGGTTACGATGAGGTGGCAATTTCAACCGATTTGCTTAACGTTGTTATAAATTATAATCAGTGATGAGACATACCATGACACAAAAACAGACAGCTTTCATAACTGTTTAACGAACATGCTTGTGCAAACAACTCTTCCGCACCAACAAGATCTCTATTCCAAACAGCAATCAAACCTTGAGCTAATTTCAATATCGCCATCCAAACATTCCAAGAATACTTTATATCATTCGAACATTCTTCAAACTTCAATTCAATTATATTATCATTTGCTTCTGCTAGCCCGTACCAACATTCGATATATTTTAACCCTATCAAACCGATATGATAATCTGTTTTCAGATTTAAACATCTCACGTACTCTTCACGTAAACGGGACCGGTTATCTTCTGCGGCATAGGCCCGACATAATAGCAAGTGGGCAAAGAAAAGATATGCATCAGGGACAGAAATGTTTGAAGCATTTGTAGCGTGATTTATGCAGCCGATAACGTTTCCGCTTTGTAAATTTATCTCAGCAGCACAAATTAGAAGTTGGAATCTTTTATAGTGACGCGATTCATCTGAAAGGGCCAAGCACGTTAATCTTTCGAGTCCTGTGAGTATATGTTGCGGGTATCGCTCTTCACGGGCCTTCTGCATATGGTTAAGAATTAACAAATATCGCGCGTTTTTATTCCACGGTTCTTGATGGTACCACCTATCACAATATAACAGCAATATTATAGATGTATAACTGGAAGGAAATGATAAACCTTCAAAAAGAAAAAAATAGAGTAAAATGCCATTTTCGTCCCTGGGTTTTGGCCAGTTTTGTGACTTTCGTCTAAAGGTTTGTTCTTCCGCATCTGAATCCAAAAGATTTGAAATATTGCCATTTTCATCCGGCTTGTTAAGTGCATCCATTTTTCTCCGTTAAGACGGGTATTTTCATCTTTTTTTGTTAGCCTAAGGCTATTTTCGTCTTTTTAAATACTTGTACATTATGCTAAATGCTTGTACATAAAGTGAAAATAACCGAATTGCCCTTTAAGATAACAAAAAAAAACGAAAATACCCCTGACTTAACGGAGAAAAATGGATGGAGTTAACGAGCCAGATGAAAATGGCAAAATTTCAAACCTTTTAGATCCAGATGCGGAAAAACAAACCTCTGGATGAAAATCACAAAACTGGCCAAACTTCATGGACGAAAATGGCAATTTACACGGAAAAATATGTAACTGAAAAATAAGGAATACTTTTGCAGTAGTTTAAGTGATCAGTGCTGATATGGCGATTGATCTTTACAGGCAGGAAAAGAGTATTTATGATTTAAACTCCCTGTTGTATAGCAAGCGACACACTCGCACCGAGAATTTCAGGTGCGCGTTTGAAACCTTCGTCTTCAGGGCCCGCTGATGTGGTGCACCTCACAGTAAAGCATCTAGTAGACAAATGAGTATCTTTCCGTTCATTACTAGATATTAATAAATATCCAAGAAAATTCCTGTTTGGCAACAAATTTGAGTAAGAACTTATTTCAGAAAATATTAGTAAACACTATTAACAGTCAATATGATTTACCTTAGCACATAACTGTTAGGGTATTTATGGAGAGTTTTTCTAAGGTGATATATTCCATTCTGAATCCCCAAACAATCTTCTGAGCTATTTTTTACCTGCAAGAAAACAAATTACAAATTCATTTGTTGCCTTCAATTTGGAATACTAAAACTTGGTGGAAATATTGACCCGTTTAGTTATAAAATATAAACAGATCAATTTGTGTTGTACTTTATCTAATATGAGTCTAATGACCCAAAATTAGGATAGCGTCACATGTGCGGAACATGTTCAAAGTCACCAAAAGTCTTTAGTATATATAAACCTCCTATTTGTTTATTCATAGATTTTGATTAGTATGGTAATAATATATACTGGTCAAAACGAGTAGATTCATAGATTTTGATTAGTATGGTAATAGTATATAGGGTCAAAACGAGTAGATTCATAGATTTTGATTAGTATGGTAACAGTATATACCGGTCAAAACGAGTAGAATATGTTTAATGTTGCCAAAAGTCAAATAATACATACAACCTCCTACATCGTTTTATTCCCAAATATAAATTATAATTGCTAGAGTAAAATGCCATTTTCGTCCGTGAGGTTTGGCCAGTTTTGCAACTTATGTCCAAAGATTTGTTTTTCCGCAACTGGATCTAAAAGATTTGAAATCTTGCCTTCATTCATCCTGCTCGTTAACTCCATCCATTTTTCTCCGTTAAGGCAGGGTTATTTTCGTCTTTTTTTGTTGACTTAAGGGTATTTTCATCTTTTTGAATACTTGTACATTATGCTAAATGCTTGTACATAAAATGGAGAAGACCGAATTGCCCTTTAAGTTAACAAAAAAGACGAAAATACCCATGTTTTAACGGAGGAAAATGGATGGAGTTAACAAGCGGATGAAAATGGCAAGATTTCAAACCTTTTGGATCCAGATGCAGAAAAACAAACCAGGGACGAAAATGGCATTTTACTCTAATTCCTACAATAATGTTTCTGTAGTCATTTGACCCATTACTTGACAATGAACAAAAAGAGCATGTAGAAACAGATAAATCTGGAAGCGTACCAATTTACTTAACGTTATCAGAAAATGCATTCCGGTAATTTCATCATGAGTTAGAGCGAAGATCGACTACTTGAAACAACTGCCTCAAGCTGATTGCTTTGATCGAGAATATGAATAGCAGATACCACAAAACTAACTTTGGAACTTTCAAACAAACTCTTGGGCATTTTCAGAATGCTTGTAATAGCTGATTCTCGCCCAGATATATAATAAAGTAATCTACATATAAAACTTATGGATAAAGAAGCAAGGTTTGGTTCCAATGATTTAACGCGTGCGGCTAAAATTCTCACTACAGACAAAGCCTGATGATTATTGCCGAGTTTCCATGAAGATAAAGCATATATATGCAAACCTTCATAATCAAGAACGCCTCTTTTCTTTAACTCTTCACATTCTTGTACCGCTTCGTAAGCTTTGCCAGCCTGAAATCCATGTAAAATGAAGTTTTTATAGCCTCCTATATGAAATTATACGAAGATTTAAATTATTATTACTGTATGAATAGTCTTTGTAATCATAGGTAGCACATTGATAAGTTAATATAACTGTTAAAAAGGGTAAATACATAAATTGACAAAATAGCAATGAGCTTCCACTAATGTTTCATGAGGGTCACTAAAGGTTTTTATATGCCATTGGTGTCATTGAAGTGAAAAATGTGTTATATTTGAGTGTTTACTGTATAAACTAAAAATGACCAAAATACCCTTAAAGTTATTATACTGTTTTTAAAAAAGTGATTCACGTGCCAAGCCTTAAATGGATTATGTTGATTTTTTCAGCCCTATCTATCTATTAATAACAATAATAATAATATACTAAAGTATTATTATAATGTTTTTTTAATTAATAACAACGATCTTTTGAAGGGTATTTTGGTCATTATTTAGAAAAAACAAAAGAGAAAACATTTTCTAACTTCAATGACCTAACAGTAAAAAAAGATTAACGACGTCAACTCTACGAAAAGAACTGTAACGACCACATGATCCTATTTTATGTAAATGGCACTTTAGAAGATGGAAACAGTGTTTGCGGGTCAATTCAGCCCGATCTGAATTTCGTCACGTTCCAACTTGTACTAAAGTGAATTTCACCCAAAAGCTATCTTTACCCGTAATCAAACCCGCCCATCGTGCCACAACTTATTAACAATTTATGGAGAAAAGACAAAAAAAAAGTGAATGGAAAGTACCTTACAGAATGTCCTCGCCAAATTGATTGAAATATCAAGGAGTTTTTGAGAATCACCAGAAGAAATGTTGACTGCACAACGTGCTAACCTAAAAGATGTAATAGCAGAGAGATGATCACCTCTTGCCTCACATACAACCCTAGAAGATTGTGAGCTTCAGGATATTGGGGTGCGTGATGCAAGGCCTGACGTATGTGCCCAAATACCTATTAAAATGATTAAAAAACATTAATATTTTAATTAGTGGAACTGTGAGTGCGTGGGCGATCGCAATGACAGTTGACTAGTAGTACCTCTGAAGATGAAAGTTGACCAGAAAGAATAGCAAGCTTTGCAATACCCATTTGAAATTCTGGAAGCTGAACAGAAATATCAACAACTTTCACTAACAGAAAAAAGTACATAGACAAACAAAATTTGGTTAAAGGATTCAAGAATAGACGCAATAAATAAATAATTTAAGCCAAATTTTATCCAGCCATGCTCCACCTTACACAAAATTGCAACATAAATTGCTAAATGAAAACTGGTCAAACAGGTTAAAAGCAGCTTAAAGGCTATGTTTAATGCACTTACCCCCTAAATTGTTTTTATTCATATATTCAGATTAATATTTTCATAAAACTAATTTTTTTCATAACCAACACACTAATCATTTATCGAAAAGTAAGCAAAAAGTGTTGTTGGGTCAACCTAACCCAACCCAGCCCATTTTGACCCATACTTAAAATGAACTTCTTTGACCCATTACTTTTAAGGCATAAAAACAGAGAGAGAGAGAGAGAGAGATAGTACCGGTAGTATCTGCACAGCCCGTAAACAGCAATCATAAGCTTCATCTGGCTTAAGCGCCCTGAAAAATTAAGCTTATTTAAAAACAAGAAACGCTATACTTACAAAAAAAAAAAAGTTTACAAACTTCTATGGACCAATCACATTAACTTTTTCTCTCTCCTCTTCTTTCTCTTCATACAGTTGGTCAAGCTGAGTTTGTAAACAAATATCAATATAAATATATTCAGTTATACTTTCCCTCTATAATTCTGTAATAATACAGGCTCAAAGCATTATACAAGGTATATTACACAAATCTTTATAACCAAATAAACTTGCCTAATGGACATATCAGCCGACATGCCAGCCCATGGTAACGCAAGAGAAGGATCAATACTCCTGGCCCGATCAAATGCTTGCTGGGCCAAACTCTTTTCACCTTGTTTTCTGTAAAGCTGTAAAAGGTCACTGTTTAGCCCTACTTAGTCAACGCTACCAAATATATTATGCTACGTATTTCCGGTACTAAAAACGACAAATCTAAAAAAAAAACAAAACAAACTCTTCTACAGAAAATTTGAAAAAAAAAATAAGTAAATTACCTTCCCGAGATATGCCCAGGCAACAGCTAATGATACATCCAACTGCAACGACCTGATAAAAGCATGTTGTTTCATTTCCACATGATGTGATAAGCATCCCAATGCAACCCAGAACTCATTATTGCAACTCTCGAGTAATAATCCCCCTATTATCATTTTCTCAGGTAATTCCCTGCACCCAAAAAGAACACTATAACGGGTGGAAACTGCCACGTCTTGAAGACTCGTAAAAGCCAAAAAAAATACCCTTGAGTAAGATCACGCTTCTCAGTGTTCCTTCAAAGAGTTAATGACATCTATAGTGATTGCAATATCGGTGTAAATGTTCGCTTGCCACGGAGCCAAATGCAGAGACTGTTGAAAGGAGTGTTTGGCACCCAATGCAGCTGAAAAGCACGAGTTTTTCCATGACATTATGGAAGCCGACAGAGCTTTTTTATCGGTTTCTAACGCAGGATTTTCATCCATCCAGGGCAAACACTTTGCATATGATATCTGTAACGGACAAAACAAACAGTATGTAGAAAAAGTTTCATAACGAGACTAGAACCAGGACAAGAGTTATTATATTTAGCAAATAGAATAACTCGAAACTAGAGGTGGTCAAACGGGTTGGTTATGGCAAAATGGGTTTGGATCAAAATAAGGTATTATGTGCGGGTCAAGACAGTCCACATCAAGTTGTATAGACATGAAACACCTTTTTTACTGTTCTTATAAGTCCAAAGTATTCAACTTTTTTGGTCAAGGCTACCCATATACTGAAACTGCTTTATAAATTCATACAAGGGTATTTTTGTCTTTCCGAGTTTTTAAAGCCATCTTTGTCAGTAGGCATGTTGAAACTACTTTACGGAATGATAAAAGGAATTTAGCACGTTGCGTGCTTAAAAAATACACTTTAGGTGACTTTGGAACCTTCTAACACAATTTCCTTTTCAGCAAATTTTACCCTTGATAGTTGTATATTGTATTAATAAACACAATTCAAACAATTCTTAATATAGGTATACCTGAATATCACCATGCAACTTCTGTTAGGATCGCTAGGATTGAACACACACGAAACTGAACACACACACACGAAAGCAATAAACGACACGAAGATTTAAAGTGGTTCGGTCAGCTGACCTACATCCACTGTGCTGCAACTAGGGTTTCTTTATTATTCAGGTGCTCCAGGAATTACAAGTACAATGATATCAATATATAGAGACTGATCTAGGGTTAGGAAACTTGTTCCCCAAGTTAGGCCCAAGCCCACATAAAGATAACTAGGGCCGGCTAAATTAAAACCCTAATTTAACTGCCAAATAAAAAACGTGTGGGCCAACCCAAGGCTACGGCCGGCCACCCTCCCTTGATCGGGCCTCCACACCAATTAGCCCAACAATCTCCCACTTGGAGGCTCGAACAACGCCCAATAGTCTTCAAAATTTGTACATCTTGTAATCTTCCTTTACCACCTAGTTGCAGCAGCCTCCTCAACAACTAACCTGAAGGTACGTTGAAGCTCTCACTGAGCCTCAACTCATCAGTCACAACCTGTGACTCGTTCTCTGTCCCTGCCGGCTCCCACTTAAACGAACTGCCGAATCCTGAGAAATCCTGAGAACACACACTCTCCAATACTAGCAAGAGATTCTCTGGAGAGACTTTTCCATTTGGAATTCTGGTCTTTTTAACCCACTGTCGCTCTGAAACTGTAACTGAAACACGCCTTGCGCTCCCATTGTGACAATGTCCCCCGACTGGTTTGACCTTCCAAACACGTTCATCCTGAATCTTCCCTGTGACTCTAGGTTTCTCTCTTGCAAAGGAAACCCTCTTCTGTCCCTGAGATTCTGTGAACTCGACTTTGTTTTTCTCCAGAATTGGAACGTCACTTCCTTCTGATGGTATACTGACCATGTATAATGAGCCTCTTTTCTTTCCACGAGCCATGACCATATTCCCTTTGACAACCTTCCACTGTCCATTCCCGAACTTAACTTCATGTCCCTGATCATCCAACTGGCCAACTGAAATCAACAACCTCTTCAGACCTGAATAACCCTGACATCTCTTAAAGTCCACGAACCAACTGAAGTCTTTAAAACAATGTCACCCATGCCCGTAACATCAAGTACCTCATCATTCGCCAGTTTTACCTTTCCAAAGTCACCTTCTTTCAGATTTTGCAGTGCTTCACTGCTGTGGGTAGCGTGAAATGATGCACCAGAATCCATGACCCAGGAATCCACACTGCTCTCCACACTACAGACTAACGCATCATCATCATCATCACTGTAGTCTCCTGCAAAGTTTATTTCTTTCTTCTGTTCCGAACACTGATTCCCAAAGTGTCCTACTTCATTGCAATTCCAACATACTACATCCTTCCGAACCTTAGACACACTCCTCCTCTTGCTCTGACGACTTTCACGCTGATTGTTTCTTCCCCTGGCCTCTGTACTCAACAAAGAACTCGAAGACTCACCTAAACCACGACTTCGAGCATCCTCTCCCAAAATAAGATCCCGCATCTTCGCAAATGTGAATTTACTCGATTCCGAAGTGCTAGTAACAGCAGTTACGGTTCCGGACCAACTATCAGGCAATGAGGATAATAACAGTAGGGCTTGAACCTCATCATCAAACTTAATATCGACAGACACTAAGCAAGACAAGATTGAGTTTAGGTTATTGATGTGATTTGTTACCGAGTCACCCTCCTTCATCCTGGTATTCACAAGCTCTCGAATAAGATAAACCTTATTTGCTGCAGAAGGCTTCTCATACATGTTAGATAATGCTTCCATCATACCTTTAGCTGAGGTCTCCTTCTGGACGTTATAGGCAACATTCTCTAACAAAGAAAGTGTTATCACTGCTCTGGCTTTCTTATCCAACTTCACCCAATCTGCTTGTGGCATATCTTTTGGCTTCTCACCCTCAAGCACTACATCTAAGTCTTTCTGACAAAGTAGTGCCTCAATCTGCATCTTCCACCAACCAAATTTATTCCCATCAAACTTCTCTATTACAACTTTTCCGTCTACAGCCATGGCAATGACTAAACGAAACACTAGTTATGGATAAACAGAGATAAACGCAGCAAATCAATCTATTTAAACACGCAGCGGAATAACGAACTTGATAATCAAAACTGAAACGATAAAACCTGACAAACGCGGTTGACTCAGGTTCTAGGTTTCTGTAGTCGGTCTCTTTGATTCAGCAAAATTGTACTACTGCAAAATAGATCTCTGATTTCGGCTGATTCGGGACTGGTTGTTAAAGCTTTCGAAAAAAAAACGGAACCTAAACCTTCTTCTGTGACGGCGGCGAAAACCCTAACGGCGGCGGCGGAACCCTAGCAAAGCTGGGTGGCGGCGGCGGCGGTTGACTGGGTGGCTGATGACGAAAGAACTGAAGGTGGTGGTTCTGGTGTTCTCGTGTGATCCCGATCAAGAGCCAAAGCTCTGATACCAGTTGTTAGGATCGCTAGGATTGAACACACACGAAACTGAACACACACACACGAAACGACACGAAGATTTAAAGTGGTTCGGTCAGCTGACCTACATCCACTGTGCTGCAACTAGGGTTTCTTTATTATTCAGGTGCTCCAGGAATTACAAGTACAATGATATCAATATATAGAGACTAATCTAGGGTTAGGAAACTTGTTCCCCAAGTTAGGCCCAAGCCCACATAAAGATAACTAGGGCCGGCTAAATTAAAACCCTAATTTAACTGCCAAATAAAAAACGTGTGGGCCAACCCAAGGCTAGGGCCGGCCACCCTCCCTTGATCAGGCCTCCATACCAATTAGCCCAACAACTTCCACATGCATGAAACATTTTTGCCCAAATATGTACCAGCCTTTGCAACTTTTGATGCCTCCTACAGATTTATATAGATTTCAAAGAGGCTTTTTAGGTGTCATATAAAATTTAAACTTAAATGTCATTTAAGATTTAAGAATCAATTTACCTCTAATATTGAAGCTCCCCATCTAAATGCACCTGAGCTTATACATTCCTTTGATAACTCAAGAAGCGCACATCCAAGACCGTAGTGTCCAGCTAAATTTACAGGTGATATTTGTAAAGCTTGTTGAAACATCTCAACTCTCTTCAACCATATAATTATTTATTAAAGTTTCTCAAATTAGGTTAAAACAAAGCGTAATTAGATTTCATTTTATCTTTTGATAATCAGTTGTTGCAGCTAGTTATACAAAAACTGAATGTGTGACCCCTAAAAATAAACAGCTAATAAGTGTCCAAACATATGATATAAATTAAAATATATGTTGAATCATACAGCGAAATGGCCAGAGATTACCTTTCGATGTGAACCAATCATCATGAACATATCCACTCTCAATTAAAGAAAACACGCGTGATTCCTCCAACTCAATAGCTCGACCATATGACTATTAGGTAACAAGTCGAGTATAAGTGATCAAATGTATAAAATAATTTAAAAGGTTAGGTAAAGCATTGCAACAGATATATATAATCTGCTCTATATCAATAAAGAAAGCATACAAACAAAAATCAACTATCAACTTTTTCCAAAATATACATCCAAAACAATATACAAAGCCAGAAACTCAGAATGCAAAAATAGAAATCATAACTTCTGATGAAGTACCTTAATAGCTGCGGTGAACATGCTTAATCGTTGATAGGCAAGACCTAAGGCCTAAAAAGTAAAAGAAGAGAAATTTGAGTGACTAATATGAGTACATACCAAAAGTAAGAAGACACAATATAATCTTCTGAAGTGATAGTACAAACCTCCCATAAATCAGCAGATGTAGGATATCCTCTGATGGCTTGCTGAAGACTTTGAACTGCTTCAGACCACTTCTTCTGATGGACCTGCAAAACGTAATTTATAATTTACATATAATGTAATTATTTAACAATATTGTTGGTATAAAGAGATATGTTGCTTTCTGTAGAAGTTATATATCTAAGAGTCCGAGCCTGAGTTTAAAACTATAGAAGAAAAAAGTTAAGCGGTAAAAAGAACAAACCTGTAGAAAACCTAGTCTACGAAATGCCCAAAATGCCGTTGGAGACTTCCCTGAAGCTTCACGACAGACAGCAACCTCCAAACTCTCTTTTCCTTCTTTATCCAACAAATCACACATTTATTCCTGCAAACCATACACGATAACAACAATTGAGAAATAGGATACTAGGATTACTGGTTCCTGGTGAATACAAAAGACATCATTTAAAAACTACAGGCAATGGCAATCCACTAGAGGTATAACATTAAACCTCACAAGCTAAAATGAATAAGATGTTCAAACTTCAAACTTTACATAACACCTTATTTTTACTCTATTCATTCTATAAAACACATGGCAAATGTGAACTTGTAAACTCAATTGTTATAATTGTTTAAAAAATATCTTAATTTTTTGAAGTCTACACCCCATATTGAAATAAAATTTATTTACAGTCTATATATTACTATGACAACAAAAAAGTATATTACTCGTTTAATACAAATTCTTTTAAAAACAAGTTCATTATAAGCATTTTGAATACACACTAGGCAACCTTTGACCCATTTGACAACAATTCATTTTCAGCTCTCTTTATTCGTTTCATTTGACTTGTTAAAAATAAAAAATAAAAAGTTCTAAATTGACACGTTGCCACACAATTACACAAATGGTTAAAACTGCCACTAGATTACAGGTCCTAGTTATCTTAATGAACAATTACGTCCAAAATTAATCAGCTTGAATGGGTTGAAAACACTTTCAAACAAGAAAACATAACTACATAAACGCTGGTATCTGAATTAAGCTGAAGAGACATAAACATATCAAATTAACATACAAACTACAAAAAAAAGTAAAAAGGTAAAGAACGAGACCAACCCCGGATTCAGAGTCTTGAGGAGAGAGAGCAAGAGCTCTTTGATAACACTTGAGAGCTCTTTGAGTATCAGTTGAAACTTTGCTATAATAATGACCCAAAAACCTAAAAGCATTTGTATCTTGTGGGTTGAGCTGTGCTGCAATCACAAAATGCTCTGCTGCCTTTTGCTTAGATTCTTCTCCAATCCGGTCCCACAAGTACAAACCCTAAATTCATTAGAAAACATATATTTATCAAACAAAATCACAGACTTTATGTTATAATTTGGAGATTTCAATGATTATGTTACCAAATTGAAATGAGCAGATGGGTCTTCTGGGTTGGTGGCTACAGCTTCACTCAACTGCGTGAAAACGGAGTCATCTTGACGGTCCTTTGCGTCACCCTAAACATAAATTTGAGAAGGTATAAGATATGGAATACAACCACACATCTTAATTTGACAAGTCTTGTGGCATTGTGATACATGATTAAATGACAAACAATAAAAAAGAAATTATATAGAATGTTTCCCCTTGATTAGTCGATTTTATTCAATGACGGGCCACATGATCACATATACTAATAGAGTAATAGCAATCACGACCCACGAACAAAGATCAACAATCGAATTAAACCATCTGTTGAATTGCGATCGGTAGCTGAGATTGGGCCGCCAGCAAAATATGGGTCAACACCCACATGGGTCAAAACAGGTCAATTGGAGCCCCATGGTGGAGGTTGAATCCATGCAGATTGAGGCAACCCATGTTCACCACCACCAATAGTTAATTCTACTTTATTTCATGTTCACTGCATATTTTAAGTACTTTACTTTGCAATGCTTTTCCACTTGTACTTCCAGCTCAATAGGTAGTAACTTAGTTTTTTTAAATTTATCAAGAATGTAGGACGTGGGTTAGTGATAGTATCTTTTCTTTCCTATATGTATCAACCAATGTTCTCAATGAAAGGTGGTGTTATAATGTATGAAAAACTTCTGCTGTGTTTTCTCTTCGAGCAAACCAGTTTATCACATCCATTGCTAATCCAAGGTAGCAACTTGGGGTGTTCTTTGGATCCTACACTTGAGTAGTTGAGTTTTAGGTGGTGAAATCCGTATCCTAAACTCAGTTTATGACGCTCCTCGGTTTCAATCAGGTGGTGTTCTATGTATCCCATCCGACAGTTGCCTATCCATTTAATTTGAATTCTACCTTTTCATAGCCGTTACCTAACCGGATTTACATCCTATATAGATTGTATCAAGTTTCATCAATTAGTGCATACCGCAAAAGGTGAGACCGTTACCTAATTGGATTTGAATCATATACAGATTTTATCAAGTTTCATCAATTAATGCATACCGCAAAAGGTGAGAAAATGCTACTTAGTCTTGAACTGTGTGAATTTATAAGTCATTCACATTTACGTTTGAGGGGCACATTAAGCGGCAGACAACACTATGACGATCCCATCATTCAGCACAGGTGATCAAAATAAACTTATACAGGATGACAGATATAATACAAAACCCTTATGAGTTCTGTCACACAATTGATCTACATAATGCAGGTAACCAACTGTCGATTTCTCCGAATTTCAATTAAAAACACAGTAAAAACAAACAACTATAATAATAACAGATAGTAACAGGCAGGAAGCAATCACGAGAATTAAATTAGGGTTTCAAAACCGAATGAACCAAATTCTCTTTCTATTTCATCAACTAGGGTTTTTTAGCCTATTTGTCTATCTTGTTCTTGACATTAGGGTTTATAAACGACAATAAATGAAAAAATTGAGTTAATAATGGTGGCGAATTTATAAAGTAAAAGCTGTAAGACTTGCCATTGAGAATTTTGGGGCTTAAAGCGAGTGTGCGAAAGAGACGATGCGAAGCACTTAAAACTTCGGTATGCCGGAACGGTGGAGAGGAGATGCGACGCGACGGGTGGCGGAGATACGGTGGTTTCGAAGAGAGAAGAGGACGTTTTGAGTGTTTGACCCTTTGACCGTTTTGAAGACTGAGCTCTATCACTTTACCTCCACTATGGTGTTTGGAAATTGGAACAAATGAATTAAAAAAGATAAGATTAAAATAAAGAAAAAGTAAGAAATTACCATAACCAGGTGTGAATTGGTCGGTTTAGATCGGTTTTAGCCTAAAACCATAAACACGATGTCGGTTAATGGATAACCATAATCATAACTGATAGGTTATGGCGGTTAGTTGTGGGTGGTTAACTGTGTATTTAGCCTAGCTAAAAATAGCTTAATTTTTTTTAACATGGAATAAATTGTTATTGTATATTTGTATATATTAGTATATTATTAAAAAATACATATAATCTATAATGTTATTACCGAATATATAAAGTTATATGATATATTCCATAAATTCAAATAAACATTCAACCAAAACCGCAGAACGCTATAAAATAACCCATAAATACTAAAAATGTTTAATCAATAACATCAAATATTAAACCCAAAAATACTAAAAGTCTTTAATCAAAAACATCAGATATTAAAAAAAATTGTGAAAAGTCCTAAATCCTACAAAGATTTATTTCATGTCAGTTCGGTTCCGTTATGGTGGGTATGGAAATATTGATAACCATAACCGACCTGCTACTTTCGGTTTTCAAAAAAACCATTAACCGACCCACCGGTTTTTATTTGATTCGGTTTTTTTCGGTTTGGTTTTTCGGTTAATTCGGTTATGGTTCGGTTAATTCGCTTTTTTGTACACCCCTAATAACCATATAAATACTAGAAGTTTTTTGTTTCATCTTTATATTTTAATGAATTCTTAATGGTTTAGAAATTTTACTACTTCAACGTTTAATGGTTCATACTGTTTGTTTTACAAGCAGAGGTCTGAATGGTTCAGACACTTGAATGGTTAAGCATTATAGTAAGTTTAAATGGTTAAGACATCTATTTGAATTGATCAAACATTTGTCTCTGAATGGTTATATATTATACTAGCACTTAATGGTTCAGACTTCTTACTGGTTCAGCACTTAATAATTCAGATGATTCAGACCTTTTGTTGGTTCAGCACTTAATAGTTCAAATATCTTATTTACTGATTCAACACTTATCAATTCAGTAGTTACCAAATAGCCCCTTATACTTATACATATGTATAGTAGTAACTCAAATATAAGGTATGAGCTTAGGAGGAACAATAAAAGTCTCATCTTTAACGATCTCTTAATGGTTTGGACCTCTTACTAGTTCAGCACTTAATAGTTCAGACTATTTATTTCACGCGCAGGCGTCTGAATGGTTCAAACACTTTTCTTTGAATGGTTAAGTATTATACTAAGTGTGAATGGTTAAGACGTCTTATCCGAATTGATTGTAAGGTATGAGCTTAGAAGGAACGATAAAAATACAGATATATTTTATTAGTTTTTGATTTTGGTATTTCTAGATCTTTTGGCATTGTTTCGATCAATTTATGTTATAAAATGAGTAGTTGAAATAAGTACTCAATACATATCTAATATGCTGCACATATACGATTGTATAGATATCATTCTGAGATTAGTTTATCAACGTTTAACTTCTTTTCATCCGCCTATGCAGGACTGGATTTGTATTTGATGATATTCAAAACAAGTGGCATTTGTCACATTCAAAATTCACATGTGAAAAGGTGATTGTAACATTTACCTTACATCATGAATTTGATTAAAATGAAGGGTTCTTGTCAAATATAAGAGTTTTTACTAATTGAATCTAATAAGTGAAGATACATGGTGTCTAAAACGAACAATGTCTTTTATCATACGCACAAGAATCAAAAAGTTATATATATATATATATATATATATATATATATATATATATATATATATATATATATTCTAACTTGTCCAGATTCTTCAAATTGTACAAGTATAGAGAAACAAGGTTGGTACAACGTTCATCGATTTTTATTAGAACAAAACTTCTATCCTAGTCAAATCCAACGACAACTTTACTAAAATACCATTTTTTCTCGATAAGTAATTTGATAGACTAAATAAACTTATAATTTTTTTGCTACGTAACGAAATCATGGTTTTTTTAACCTGATTATATCAAAATAAACTCTAATAAAAATATTATATAAATACTCAACCTTCAATCGTAAATATCTAAGGTCAGTATCTTTATAACATACACTTATAAACTTTATCCATCACCATGATGTGAGTGTGAACTTTGGGTAAAACCCTACCACAATTGTGGATTTGTGATAGATGATTGTATTTATATATACAATATTACAATATAAATACATGAGATATAAACAATTACACAAAGTGCACTAAGCTTTTATATGGTTCTAATAGTGAGTATTAAAAATCATTATTGGTGTCGATACACATATACACTATATGAAGTCAAAACAAATTTAGACGGTACATTTGATGTAATGTAATATGGGTTTTAGGTAAAAGTCTATGAATCTATTTGATGTATTGCAAAATACATCTCTTTTCCTTGTACATTTTGTATAGTTTTTAGTAGTGTTATATTAGTTTTTAGTTAGAATACGCGTACTACTGACAAAATTGCGATGTCCAAGTCTCAGGGGTGAAGAATCGCTGAAAAGGTTGAGAAACAAGTCCTATATGTAAAAAACCTGAGCACCAGATCGAATTCAAGAGCATGAGAGCTGAACTGGCACAAAAATCAAGGAAAATCATCAGCTTTGGTCGTACATTCACTGAAGACCTTCTCCCCGCGCGACGCAAGGAGTGGAATTGGTCAGAAGGAAATTGAACATGTCGCGCAACGTGTTGCTAGAAGCCCATGCTCGAGGCGGGGAGCCAATTTTCACAGTATGATTCGTCCTGATTAGGGTTTTGAGTTGAGGATTGGTATTTAAACATCATTAATTTGGATAAACTAGAACCCTACGAATTAAGAAGTGTTGTGGATGAAATTGGGAGTTTTTAGAGCTAAAGTTGAAGGATTTCGAGCTCCAGTTGAAGATACGAAAGTCGGGGATCAAGGCTGCTTGTGAATAATCATTCAGGTTTCCTCGTTCTTACACTTTCATTGTTTGATCATATTTTGTTCATTCTACTTATTCTTTGATTTTGTTCATACGATAATTGTTGGCTAGAAACTTATAAACTACCTAGATTAGGATGATTAATTGACAAAGTTTGGATTTTTATTGTTCATGACTATTTCCTATGGATTGTTAACTTAGTAAAAGACTCGGTAATACTATTTTGGTGTGTTTGACTATTTTTACTTGTTTGATTTCGTGTTATTATTTTCACACGTATCTTATGAATGTCTTTCATGTAATAGATTCGTGTTAGATTATTTGCATTTGTGTTTATAGTCTTTGCGGTTATTGGCCAATACACCGTAGGAGGTTGTTTCGTGAATCGAGTAGGTCTAGGTGGGCTACTAATCTTAAAACCTGCAAAGTGGGGAATTATCAGTTTGTGTAGGTTGTTAGATCACTAAAGTTAGGTGCTTTGTGAAAAGACCAATTTAGTTAACCTTAGAATTCGTGCTAACCGAATCAAATTAGTTTATCATAGTTACCTTAGACTTTCGCACCGTAAGGTAATTGTCATATTAAGGTACCTTGTTAACATAATTGGAGGACCGTAAGTAAATCCATATAAAGTCGGTGTTTAAACATCTCACTAGTTTCCATAGGTGTCTTCTTGAGAAGGGTTGGGGGTCCTGTTCGGTTTCTTAGTGAGTTTATTATTTTAAGATCCTGGTTCCATAGCGTAGTCATGTAACACCCTATAAAACAGTGTCCAATAATATAGTGACACGTGTTATATTTTTATTTATAGTCTACTAAAGACTACTAAGGACTAAAAGTGTCAACATGCCCAAACTAAGTCTCTGAGTGATTTCTGATGTCAACATGCATAAACTGAGCCTCTGAGTGACCATTAGTGTCAACATGCTTAAAATATAGCCTCTGAGTGACCATTAGTATCAACATGCTTGAAATATAGCCTCTGAGTGACCATTTGAATATAAAACATGTTGTTTAGAAAGCTAAACCGTTAGAACGGTTTAGTTTATCATCGTACCGTTTTATGATATCAAATAAACTTTATATTGAGTACAAATCCGTTTTTAACAAAACTTATAATGGAATGTCGATGGAAAAAATCAAACAAAACTACGTACTTAAGTTTTTATAAAAAGTTATAAATGTCATTTATTAAAAAAGTATCAAATTATTTATAAATTAATATATCTTCTAAGAAAAGAAAAAAGAATCCTTAAAAAAATTAGTAAAGGAAATATATGGCTTAAAAAAATAAAAATATATCATAAAAAGTAAATATAATAATATAATATTAAAATATTAAAAAAATAATAAACTATATATTATTATAAAAATAAAGGTACTATTCATAACTTTTCGTTAACAAAATGTAAATATATATAATTCCTTAGTTGAAACTCCTTTTACAAATATAGATAATCTCCATGAATGTAAATATCCGTTAATCCAAATTCTTCTTCATGTCATCATGAAGTACATTTGTTGAAGGGCTGAATACAAGAATTCTCAATTTTACGAGTTAAAAGACATTTTTCTAAGTCCACTTGAAAAGTATCGCCTTTGTTTTATATCTCTTTGTTAGTTAACAAACTTCATTTACTAATAATGGTTTAATTCTGTGAAGTGATATAGAAATAATATTAAGTTATATTTATTTTAAAAAAAAGTGAAAATTGTATTATTAAATATAAAATTTGTTATTATCAAAGGAATATCTATTTATGTAAGACCCGAACGTACTTAAAGAGAATTTATAAAAGATTTGTATTTATATTCCTAACCTAAACCCCAAACTTGTGAACTACGATCCCACTTTCTCTCATTCTGTTGACGCAAGCGGCAGCAAGAACAATAACAACATCGATTTCAAGTCCCTAGCGACTCCTCACAATCATATAACTCGGTAATTCTATATTATAGTTGATTCGTTTTATAAGATGTTAAGTAATTTTTGGCTGTGAATGTTTGGTGTACATGATTGAGCATGATGATTTGATGTTATCTAAGGTGCTATAGGTTAAAGATTATGTATTTGTTATATTCGGGTCGTTGTAAGTTCGGTTATGTCACTAGGGTGTTGATTGTGGGGAAAACTCTTGTGTATTGCGATAATATCAATGATCATGCATGATTTTAGTGTGTTATTGTAACACCCTGTAAAATCGTGTCCAATAATATAGTGACACGTATTGTATTTTTAATATAGTCAATTAAAGACTAATATGGACTAAAAGTGACAACATGCTCAAACTGAGCCTCTGAATAACTTTCTGATGTCAACATGCATAAACCTAGCCTCTGAACGACCATTAATGTCGTTATGCATAAAAACGTAGCATCTGAACGACCATTAGTGTCATCATACATAAAAACGTAGCCTCTGAACGACCATTAGTGTCGTTATGCATAAAACATAGCCTCTGAGCGACCATTAGTGTCGTTATGCTTAAACTCGGCCTCTGAGTGACCGTTGTGTCAACATGCCTAGCCTCTGAGTGACATCGGAGTCAACATGCTTATACTGAGCCTCTGAGTGATCCTTTACGTAGTCCTAACTCTCATATGTCTTGTTTGTTGGACGAGAGTGATTAAATCCAATAATATATAAAAGTTGGATAATGGAGGGACTAAAAGTGTCAACATGTTAATTTATACCTCTGAGTGACCTTTTAACGAACCGAGAGCTCGACAATGTCCGGGCATAATCCCGGGTATGCCAAGTATTGGCTACGGAGGGCTAAAAGTGCCAATAAGGTGTTTAAATAGGCTTTTAGAAGCTTTAATAAGTTAAGGGGTTAAAAGTGTCAAAGTTTGAAAGTGGTCGTGGGGCGTCGCGAGAGACATGGCCGTGTCTCTCGCGGGGCGCGAGAAGCCCTCTGCTGCAGAAAGTTTTGCTTGGTCTCAAAACAAAACTCAAAAACCATTAAAACCGAAAACATGGCTTCCCAAACTACTATGCCACGTTTTGGGACACTTGTAAGCATCCGCTTACACCCCTAAACACCTGGCTTCACCTCCTTTGAGTTCTCCAACTATAAATAGGTGATCAAGTTTACCATTTGAACTTGCACCTTTCTTATTCATACTCTTCTCCCTCCTCTGGAAGTTCCTAGCTGAAAGGAGCATCCAACTTAGTTCTCTTGCATTCTAGGAACCTCTTGTAAGTGTTCCTTGCTCTTGCATTTTCATTTATAGGCTTTTATAGCCAAAAGTCAAGCGTTTTACGGAAAACGCTTTGACTTTCGGTTAAGACCATTATGGTCCAGCCATTGTTCGTAACGAACATGGCTAAGTGATTGTAATAAGGTAGTTGTTAATCCCTATAAAGGGCACCTCTTGAAGATCACCTTTGCTAGACCAATTGACGGGTCAAAGTTATGTTATTAAAAAGTCAAACAAGCCATTTTTCGGAAAAATCATAAATTAATCTTATATATGTTATGAAACCTGTTATGACACTTAAAAAAGTTGGTAATAATTATTAGAGCATGTAAGAACATGTTCGGCTCGTCAATTTCAGTTCTAGGGTCGGTTCGCAACCGAAAGTCACGAAGTTTGAATTCTGCTTTAACTTCCGATTCTAACCCGATTTAGATTAGTTACCTACTGATTTTAAGTTGCATTATGATTGTAATATAATGTAGCATAACCCTCTGAGGTTATATTACATGATCATAATCAGAATCTGAGTTTATATATGCCATTTTTTAATAAAATGCCCTTTTTGTATAAAACAATGTTTTAAATGATAATGAACTTGAAAATGAGTTTCCTACTGATGTAATATTATAAGTAGGATTATTTGGGATGTTAAACCAAGTTATAAACTGTAACATCCGTAAAAAACGGATTTACCAAACCCGCTCCATTTATCAACTGAACAGTCAGTTAAAATTTTCGTTGCGAATTAAATGCCCAAAATAATTTTAAACGATACGTAATCAATTATTATGCGGGGATATATATTTAGTTTTTGAAAAACTGATAAAAATCGCAAAATAAAAATGATTTACTCATGCCGGGTTTCGAACTCGGGTCCATACCGGTTCAATCAAACACTTATCACTCAACCGAACAACCGCTCCGCCGCTTTGATTTTATGTAATAGCAGGAAACATTTAATTCAAATATTAAAGTTCGGAAATCAATTCAGTAATTGCGCCCAATTAGCAGTCGTCGGAAATCCCGACGACTTCGCCGTTTAATTACGTTTCAGCTCAAAATAACCGAAGACTTAACTCCTACAACGGTTATAACGGACGTCTGAACCCGCGACATCAGCCATAACCGCCGGAGAACGGCTGACTTCGAATTTAGACCGAATTCAGACCCCATTCATCTCAATACTACCCTATAAATTCAACCACTACTCACCAGAAACCTTTCAACACTCAAATCGCACCCTTTCTCGGCGAAAACTCACTCGCCGGAAATAATTTATACGTCGCCGGAAAACCGTATCATTTATCTCTGAGCTTTACTGAACCCCCTAAACTTTTACCGAAGTCACCCACACCCTTTGTAAGCTTTCGGAAGACTCTTTGCTGCAAGACACTCGTCGCCGGAAAAAGATTTCTGTCGCCGGAGTTCTGCCGGAAAACAGAGGAGAACCAGTCGGTACTTTTCACGCCTAATTCCTTTCCTTTTTACTTTTATCTCGTCTGTAATTGATCATACAACGCTAAAGAAACTTGAATCAATACTTCGAATCAGTCAGTCGTCACTTCCGGTGAAAACCAGTGAAGAAAACGAAGTTTCGGTAATAGTTAAGTATAATTAAAATCCAGTTATTTACCGGGTTAGACACACAGTCTAGCGGTGGACTGTGTGCACTTTTAACGCTATGGTCTCGAGTTCGAGTATTGTTCCTCACACGCTGCCTTAATAAAAATTCCTTTTTCCGCAAAACTGAACCGGATTGATTTAGGTATATGTTAAGTATATTGATAACCGAGTTTATAACCAAGTGAGACACACAGTCCAGCGGTGGACTGTGTGTACGCTAACCCACAGGTCCCGGGTTCGAGACCTGTGGAGCGCACCGGTTCGCTAGATTTAATTCATTTTTAAAATAAAGGATTTCTGTTTAAAATCTAATTAATATATATATATATAATTAAAATCGGATATATGACGGGTTAGACACGTAGCTCAGTTGGTAGAGCTGCGTGCACGCGTACGGGAGGTCTCGGGTTCGAGCCTCACCCAGCGCACAACAATATGCCTTTCGAACCGGTCAAACAGTCAGTCAAAGTCAACGGTCAAAGTCAACTGTAGCAAAAATCAAATATTTTTTTATTATTTTTATTTAATTATTTTAATTAAAAATCAATTAAAAATACTTAAAAATAACATTTTTAAGGTTAGAAAATAGCCTCAAACTCACAAAAATACACCCAACAATCCTACTAAAATAGATTAATGAAATCCGTTTACTTACCGAACCAAAATGCTATTTATCTAGGTTAATTTCACTCGTGGTTAAAACCATTTCGCGTGCATTCAACATCATCAACCGAACGCACCCAATGTGAGTGAATTCTTACAAACTCCCCTTTTTATTCATGTTTTGGGGTGTATCATGTGCCGCTTAAACTAATTCTCTTATGCAAATTCGTGCTATACCATTTTATGAACTAAACTAGAATGTAACTATTATTGGTTGTGATGTATTACATATTGTCAAAGTTGTATGCAAATTATTTAGGCCCATCAGTTCCTCGTGGGAGACGAGAACAACGCGTGCCTTAAAACTCATTCATTAGGCCCATCAGTTCGTAGAACAACGCGTGCCTCAAAACTCATACATTAGGCCCATCAGTTCGTAAGAACAACGCGTGCCTCAAAACTCATACATTAGGCCCATCAGTTCGTAAGAACAACGCGTGCCTCAAAACTCATTCATTAGGCCCATCAGTTCCTCGTGGGAGACGAGTCGAACAACGCGTGCCTCAAAACAATCATTTGGTGTTTGTGTGTTCAATATTCATTATTATGTGTTGTGTGAATAAATTTACATCTACATTTACTCATATGTGGTATGCACATTATTTATAATCAATTGGATAAACTTGTTCAAATGTTTTTCCATAGGATTCACTCGCCAACATTATGTTGATCCAAAAACCTTTTTACACATGATACAGGTGAACAGGTTGAAGCAAGGAAAACATAGGATATGCCTTAGAAGAGAATCAAGAAGCTTAGACTGATAGTTAGAACATGTTGTATCATTATTGTAAATTTCCATTAAATTGTATTAATGAATATGAAACGTATAATAAATGTCATGAGCTTTGATGATAACCCAATCATGCCCCGGTCACCTTTTCCGCTGCGGGTCGGGGTGTGACATAAACTGAGTTTTCAAACAGGTCCTTAAACTATGTCGATAAATAACGATTTTAGCCCCTATGACTTATAAAATAGTTTTAATCAAATCTTTTCAAGGTAAATCATTTACCCACTGATATGTTATATTTAATAACATATTTAAAACATTTTAATCTGACCTTAACATTAGTTTTCGTAAACATCGTTTAAAGACGTCATTTTACGACATAAGCGCCATTTCGGCGAATAGTATAGTTTTAACCCATACTATTGACCAAGACTTGATACCTGCTGATTTTAAAACTTATTTTAAACATATTTACAGTAGATACATGTTATAAACTCAGAATCCCAAATAATTTATAAACTATGTGTAAAATGACCAAAATGCCCCTTCGGTGCATAGTTTGGTCATAAAAGGTAAAGTACACATATGAATGATATCCTACTGATATTATATCATAAATAAAATATTTTTCCAGAATAATTATGGTTATAAACTTAAAATATGTTCAAGTTCTTTTTATACGGCGGTATGAAATTACCAAAACGCCCTTATGAGGCATAGATTCGTTTTAAAACCTTAACGAATATACAAGTTGATATCCTACTGATATCTTAACTTATTTAAAGTATAATGGCATATAGAACTTGTCCATGACTTATCCGGTTACCCATTATCTCTTATAAGCGTACGGTTGATTATACGTAACTAGTTTATGGAATTTAAGTGAAACGGGTTTAACCTTGTCATTTAAGTTTCAAAATCCAGAATGTTTATAGTTTACCCTATTATACAAGTCAAAGCACTTGTCGGGTTTAAACTACATTCTATCCTATCATTGTTTAATTAAGTGTTATACGTAATGATCATGTACACTATTCGGTTTATAAGACCGTTAGTATTTAATTGGCTAGCTTATGCCATAATCCAAACTAGAGCCTTGCCGATAAATGCTATCTGCACTTGGTACTTTTGTATACGGATGAGTTATTTAAAAATAAAAGAAGAAGACTAGCTCAGGTAAATACTCTTGACTTATTTTCCCTATATGTGCTTGGGATACGGTAAATATTACCGCTTGGTCCGAAATGGGGTCAACCGAATGCCCATTTGTGGCTAGTAAACCTGCATATTGCGTTTTAATCAGTTTTGTTTGATAACTTAAACATCGAGGGTTAAATTACCGTGTTCTTGATATCCTCGGCACAACACATTAGTTATTGGCCACGACCTCAGCGCGGGGTGTAGGCATACACTTGACAGACGCTCATATGCAAATTACCCAAGACGTTGGGGATAACTCCTTCTTGAGTTCGTAAGTGGTGTGTATTTAATCATGTCTCGGTTACTGTACTGGGCCCTGTATGTATTGACAAACATGTGAATCTGATACAAGTTTGCAAGGTCAACTTTCCCAAGTTAATAAAAGATTTTGTACCGTTTTACACTTAAAAATCATTTTAAAATGTTTTCAAAATGATTCAGTTGGGTGTATTTACCAGCGAAAGCTGATGTATCGTCCAAAGGCTAACTGCAGGTACAATACGAAAAAGGCCGGAAGCTGCTCGATAGTGAATAAGACAATCTTGCAAATCCTTAGATCTGCCCTAAAGTCTGTTTTATATTCTTTCTTGTACATTTTAATGATCCGCCTGTGGATCTTCTAATACGAGCCTGTATATTATTTTATTTCGAACATTTGGTTTGTAATAGTAATTTTACTCCAAGACTTCCGCTGTGCCATGTTTAATTGACTATGATTTATTAACTTACGTCACGATACTCCCCACCCGGGCCCACCGGTGTATGGATTTGGGATGGAAATCCGGAGTGTGACAGTTATATAGGCTGCGTTTTCTGTTTAGATAATGAATCTCGAAACTTGTTGATTATATGAGTTGGGTTCTTGGACGCAAAATAACCAGGGTGTGTAGGAATATGTGATTGTGATTTTATGTGAAGGTCCGATGTGCTAGCAACCATGATAGGGCTATGTATGGGTTATCTCTAGCGATAAAGTCAAATGTGTTGAATGTTTCTATGTTATTGAGTACTAATTTCATGATAACGACACTTAGAACCGTCGTAGGATACATGAAAAACAATCTAAAACAAGTAATGTTGCGTTTAGCGATATACTGCTAGAAAATACGCCAACTTCCGTAGTCTTTTTTTTTGGGACTTAAACTTATCGAAACTCTATGTTTTCTAAGCCTAAAATCAAGTATTCAAAAGTAGCTTTCAAACACAGTGATTTCATATTTTTCAGACAGGTCATAAGTATTTTTAACTGATTAAATCGCAAAACTGCTCTAAGCTGTCATTTTCTGCAGAAAATGCAGCTCATGTTTCGTGTCAGAACTTGGTATGTGTTTACTGTTTACATGTGAAAATTTTAATTTAGATGCCCTTTCTCGATTAGGTGATTTTGTCATTGGTTTCGTGTCAATCGGATAAACGTAGATTTTTAAATAAATAATTCGGCAAACAGGGTCAGATTACGACGAATCTGATCAATGTTTGGCACAAGATTTTTCACGGAAAATTCGTAAGGATTTACGTCACCATATTTTTACACAATAGTCGATGCTACAATGGACACGTCCTGTAGTTTTTCGGGAATTTTCGTCTACACGAACTATTCTGGATAACACTCCGAAAACTGTCCGAAAATGTACTATATTGCTGAATTTTTAATGAAGTGTATTTATATATTTCGTGACACTTGTGTTGTCGCTAAGCGGTGTCATGATAGATGCATGCATGATAATTAGTATTGTATGATAAAATGTGATACGCGATAGATACGTGTAGGATTCGTGTTTCCGCGTAAGCACACACACTAACTCTTAAACGGTAATCATGTTAGGACGTGATTGACCGGTTCCACCTCGCGTATTTCTTTCTATTCATTAATCCGAGCATTCAAAGGTGAGTTCACTACTCTTTCACAAGCATGCGTCCTGGGGGGGACAAACCAATATTCCTGGGAGGAATACTTTTAAATGTTGTAGTTTAAATTCGATGTTAGTTAATAAACTAAAACTCTATCATGAAAGTCCCTACTTACTCCGAGCTAGTTGCCTGGGAGGCAACTGGGTATTAGTTGATAGCGCTATTAGGCTTGACAAACCTCACCCGTGCTAGGAGCCGGGCGTGAACTAAGGACCTTAAACATTTTGATCAATGCTGATAGACATTAATGAGGGCACAACAAACATAACAGTCACATCGGTATCGAGTTTATTATTCATAGCATGTCTTTAACCTAATCATTTACCTGTTTTACGTTAAATAAAACTGTGAACTCGCCAGCTTTTTGCTGATACATTTGTCTGCATGCTTGCAGGTCGTTAGGTACTTCATGCACGGGAACTTGCAGTCTGATGAGTTTGAAGTGTCATGGGCGTGTTACTTGTGGCAACTATTTGATATTTTACATTTTGAAAATACTTTGGTTTTGGTTATGTTAAAACAATGCATTTGCTTCCGCTGAACATTACTTTGTTTGAGTCGTTAAATTTGAATTAGACTATCCATGTTAGACTTGACGTTGGTGTTTTATATTGTTTACTATTAGTTTGACATGATTAGCGGCTAAATCCTGGTCGGTCACACCTCTCGCGGTAAAACTCCCACGTGGAAATTTGAGGGTTTGACATTAAGTATATAAACAAGCTTCCGTTTTTGTTTAGTTTGTTTTTGAAACTAAATAGTGTTAATGTGCTTTGAAATACTTAAAATATTTAAATCAAGCCTGAATTTTGTATGTGAGTTTATTTGCATTACTTTATATAAATGCAAATCTTTTATGAATTCTCTTATAACTAAGTTCGGGTCTTATAATTTAACTACATATAAAAGTTGGTTTTATTATATTGAATGGAATAACTCATTGTTAAAAATAATTAAAAATAATACTACTTAACCCCTTAGGCTCAAGAATTTTTTTATGTGTTCGATCTCGTGTATGTGTACAATGTATATAAGTTATGCATTCCATAAAACCATAAAACTTGTAGAGTGAACAAGGTGCATGCAGGATAAAGGGTTTCAATTTTACGAGTTAAAGGCCTTTTCTAAGTCTAAATTGAAAAATGTCACCTTTCTTTTTATATCTCCTTGTTAGTTAACAAACTTCATTTACTAATAATGGTTTAATCCTGTTAAGTGATACAGACATAATATTAGGTTAAATTTATTTTTAAAAAAAGTGAAAATTGTATTATTATATATAAAATTTGTTATTATCAAAGTAATATCCATTTAACTATATATAAAAATTGGTTTATGATATTGAATGGAATAACTCATTGTTAAAAATAATAAAATAATACTACTTAACCCCTTAGGCTTAAGAATTTTTTTACATGTTCGATCTCGTGTATGTGTACAATGTATATAAGTTATGCATTTCATAAAAACCATAGAACTTTTAGGGTGAACGGGGTGCATGCGGGGTAAAGGGCGGTGAATCCCTTCACCGCGCGAGGAACACCGCCGCCTTCACCTTTCACCGCGCGACAAAACTGAAGATCGAGGGATAGTCACCGCATGCAAACATGACCGTTGGAGAGAGTCGTTTGACTTCAACGGCTATATAGCTATTATTATTAAAAAAAGGTTTTTTATATATTAAAACTATATAAACGCAACCCATTCTAAACAAATTCACATCAACCCATTTCCTCATTTCTCCAAAACTAAATCTCTACCCCTATTTTATTTAAAAATGGTGGAAGATGCCATTGTTTTCCCCACCCGATAGCAGTGATTCATCCGATAATAGCATAGCTTTTTTCCAAAAGCTCATCGATGAAGCCGAATTACAAGACACGAGCACATCTACTAAGAAACGCTTTGTTCGTCGTGATCGTGAGAGTGGCCACGAATGTCACACCCCAACCGATGGCGGAAACATCGGAGTGAGACGATAACGAGATTGCTCATTGCTCACAACGCTAATAATGACAATATTTAATTTAAAGTCGAATTTCATTTCAAGAATAATTGTCAAAATACAACATTGAAACAAATACAACAATTAGACTTAACAAGTTTAAATAACACAATACAACAAAATTGATACAACAATATTAACCTAAACGTCTAAATGTGTGTATCTAAGTCCTTGCTATTTGATTTCATAACATCCTCTTCATCAACTTATAACATGTTTTAAAATAACAATTCAATGCAAAAGCAAAGGCGAGTACACAAGTTTAAGCATAGCATACATATACGAATAAAGTTTAAACAAATCCTCATGGCAACTATGATTCTACAAGAGCATATACAAGGCATGCAATACTACTAGTCAAACCCTTAACGCAAACACAATGTTTTAACATGGCCTCAAGATTACACGATGGAGGGGGATGCGTTACTTCCTAAAGCGCTTATACATGTCAAACGAAGGCTTAAAACAAGTTAATGACTAAAGTATCACATAAAGAATGTCCAAGATATAAGCATCAAGTAATCGTATCAAGTATTCATGTGTATAGGATTGTTGTGCATTTTATAAAGTTTAAGTGTTGTGGTTTTGGTATAAGTAAACATGTTACACCTAAAAGTGTTGTAAACGAAAAGTGGGCCGAGTGTACTCACGGTTTTGCTAAGTCTTCAAACTTGACAGGTCCGCGGAGTTGGTTGATTGATGGGATGGACACCGAGTTAACCTACAAGAGGAAAACGAGGGCGTATGAGTAACGAGTTTAACGGAGGATTTGGATTATTCGAGCATGATTAAAATAAAGTGTGATAAAGTATGATGATACAAAAGTATTCACTAAGATTTAGCACTTGTTTTTGACACTATAGTAACCCATAAGGGTTGAATGTGATTTCATAGGTTCAGGACCTATTAGAATCGTGACAAGGAACTACATACTTTAGTGGCAACTTAATAACTTGATAGGTGATTATATAATCATTATCAAGGTTTCGGTTTTTAGGATTATAATATAGTCCTTGGATAGTATATGTACATAATAATAAACTATACTAACAAGGATGTCATGGAAGTCATGGAGGAGGTAGGAGGTAGAACCATCCATTTTGGAACCTCGAATAACGTTCACCACTACACAAGTCACCATAGGTAACAAGGATGGTACTAGAACAATGATATGAACAAGAATGTAATGACAAGAATGTAAAATGTGTCCATGGTGACACTTTAGGTCTAGAAAAATCATCAAGTGATGTGTGGTCTCGAGTTAGGATAGCCCAAGCTAACCATGGTGGACACACATGAACAAGTCTATGAACTTGCATTACTTGTGAGCTTGAAGCTCTATGAAAACAGATTTTTTGTGAGGATAATCCTCTATTTTGAATGTCTCAACCTTGTTTTTAAGCCTAACAAACCATAAGAGTGGTTGTAAGCATTAGGACATAGGTTTGAGATGAGTTAAACTCAAGTTGGATGAAGAGATATAAGTGTTGAAAAGTTTTTGAAAACAAATAGAAAGTTTTTGGACATTTAAGTGCATTTCTAGATCTGAGTTCTCCATGGAGAACCCTAGGTCTCAAACTTAAAGGTTGTCCAAGTGTATAGAAAGAAGAATGAGATGATTTCGTTGAGAAATGAGCAAGATATGCTCACTTTTGTAAGATGGGTACAATCTGCTCAAACTTGGAATTTGGCAGCTGGTTTGAAGGGTTTTGAGAGAGATTTGAGGGAGATTAAAGTGTAGAAATGCTTGGATTAGAGGTGGGTTTTATAGGGATAAGTTTAGGTTAGTTGTTAGGTGAGTTTAGGTGAGTAATAAATGTAAAAAAAAGGTTTTAAACTCAAAATCCCGCCCCGAAGGGGCTGCTGCCGCTCCTACTCACGACCAGCATTCACTCCGAAAACACGGCTTAGAAGCCTTGTGTTTCCGGAATCATTCAAGTGTGGTGCGCTTGGCGGAGTGGTCGCGCTGTTGTTTGTTGAACCAGAGGTCCCGGGTTCGAGTCCCGCGGATCCGGTTTTGCTGGTATATTTTTTTATTAATTAAAAATATTATATTAGTTTCAGAATTGGCAGGATTAGCCCTTGAAGTTAAAGAATTCAAGAATTGCAATTTAGACCTTAGAGTTTATTAAGGAAAGATATACATTAACATTTAATTCTAAATGTTAATATATTTATAAAGAAAATTTAGCATTTTAATTTTTGTAAAAAAATTAATTAATTTTATTAACTAATTTAATTAATTAATTTAATCAATTAATTTAATTAATTAATTTAATTAACTAACTTAATAAACGAATAGGTAATTATATATATTCGTAACGAATTTAGTTTAACGATTACGAGTTTCACGGATCACAAGCGTTTCCAATCACGTACAACATTACAACGAATAAATATTACGAATCTTGATTTCATTATGATCATAGTCTCGGTTTTACAACGATGTTGTTAAAGATGATTACGATAATTACAACCTTCAAAAAAGAAATAAAGAATTATAATATATGGTTTCTAGATAAAGGAAGTACGGGAAAGCAGGGCGTTACAACGATACCCTTATGGCGAATTATTTTGTCGAGAACCTGAAATACAACGAAGATATTTTTCGTCATAGGTTTCGTATGTAAAAACGATTGTTTCTAAAAATTATGAGCGACGTGGAAGCGAATAACCCATGGTTTGAATACAAGACCCTAACACGTTTTAACCATAAAGACACAACAGATATACGAGCCTTAAAATTTATTTCATTATAAAGGTTTTGACATACTTAAAAGTCCATTTTAAAATAACTCTTTTACAATAAATACATTTTTCGTTCTCATTTATGAAATAAAACATAGCTTATGTTTACTAAATTACATAATCACAGATTCCCGTACAATTTATCTTATGACTCAATCTTCGACAACTTACACCTCGTGATGATGGTCCGTGATTCTGTACAACTTGCATTCACCACATACATTCACATCATTAGTTGTAACACCTCGCTTTCGTAGCTTACCGTTTTCAGAAAGAATGTATCGTAATTCTATTTTCGGAAACTCATTGTTATTGTAATCATTCTCAGTGGAATCATTGTAAATATGAGGCTTCGATCATAAGGCAATTAATCTTTTATACATGCTTATACACTAGTTCATGCATCCATTGTTACATGATACATTTTGAATCGTAAACAATTATCGTATATTCATATTTCTTACACTTCCTTTCATGCGAAACACTTGGTTATTCAATCACGAGATTTATAATTATTTAGCACCTCACTAAACGACTCACGCTTATTATACACTTCGTTTCATTAAACTCGTAAAAAACATGTTCTTTTACTAGGAAAAAAAGATAGATTATAATGTCCGTATGCTTAAAATATCAAGCCATCCGTTAATATACGTCACTTATATATAAAAGGACATCAAATAACCTTATAATATCAATTAGTTAACAAAAAAAGGCAGCTTGCGGCCGCAAGCTGCTAGAGTAAGTTGTTTGGGCTTGTTCAAGTTTAAACTCTCACCAATCTTGTCCAAAGCCCAACCCATTGAAACACTAATCCCTCCTTATATAATGAACACTTCCCCATCCTTTATCCCACTTTTATAACCCTCTAACACTCTAAAAAACCCACTTAAACTCAGCTGAGTTTTCAGCAACTCATCAGAAAGTTCCAGCCATTAAAAGTGAGTTTAGACTCACTTCTCCTTCAAATTTCTTCTTGTTATTTCTTCTAAAATACTTGGATAACCTTTAGGAAGGTTTTCACAAGTTTTCTTGGGTAAACTAAGGTGAAACCTCACCATTTTTGAGGTCCAAAGTGCCATAAACTTTCTGCTTGTTTTTATCTTTTTATAACTTCATCAATTTCATGTTTTCTTAACATTTTCTTCCTCTACAAGGGTTGTAATTCCTCTAAGGATGTTACCCTAGGTTTTCCATGGAAAACCAAGGTGGAAAATACCATTTTTAAGGCTAAACTTTCTGTTTTGGAAGATGAACTTATAAACTTTATTTAAACATGCTTTCTCTAGACAAACTTGGGCTACTTGTGCCTCTAATCAAGCCCATGGTTAGTGAGCTAGCTAGTGTTGTTCCATACAAATTAGGAGGTGTAAAATACTTCTAAACTTTCTGTTTTCTATAGGGTTTTAACCCACAAGTGTTGGAACCATCCAAGCTTGACAAAGCTTGTGTTTTGGTAAAGGTGTGATTACTTGGAAGCCTTGGCAATCCTACTTTCAATCCACCACCTCACTTGATGATTTCTATGTGTAACCACTAAATTATGTTCAACCTTCAATTGAGTAACAAGGCTACGACACGTCCCCAAATGTTACCATGTTCAGGATGCACGCACCTAGCTTGCTTACTTGGTCGATACATAGTTTAGTGAAGTATTTCTTTTTATTCCATTCATGACCATCCGAATTGTCCTTGTAACAACTTGTGTATTGGTGAATCTTACGAAAGAAGTTAAAGGACGATTATCCTCCTACCTCCATGCATGACATCTATGAAATCTATGACTTATATGATGAACTTAATGATATATTATATAATATATATGTAAATAAGACTTATACCTAACCGAACTTTTGACAATGATCATATGGTTACTTGTCCTAACATTAGGTTATATTATCTAGGACTTAAATTCCTCTTTACGATTCTAATGGGCATGACCCATGAAATCACAACCACACTACGGGGTTTATAGTGTCAAAAACGAATGTTAACGTCTAGATAAATACTTTTAAAAATACATACTTTTGCATAGCTTAAAATCCGAATCCTCCATTATTATTCCAATATTCACACACCTACATTTCCTCGTATAGGATAACTCGGTGTTCCATTCCGCAACCAATCAAACTCTTCACGGGATTTAACAAAGGAAGCTTTGCAAAACCATGAGTACACTCAAACACCCTTTTTACGCTTTACACTTTTGGGTGCAATATGTTAACCTATCAAAACTACACGCAATCACACTTATACTTTTATGCAAACACACAAACAATCTACATGTTATAGCTATGTGATACACGATTCCTATACTTGGAACACTCTTATGTGATACTATTTGTCATTAACTTCGTACGGGCCTCCCCTTAACATGTATAGTGCTATAGGAGTAATGCACCGCCCGTATTCTTGTGGTCATGTTTAGTTTAATTTTTTTGCGGTGACACTAGAGGATTGACTTGTAGACCGCATGCCATGTTTACATTAATCTAGTATGCTAGCTTAACATGTGGATTTGTTCAAATGATTTTATACTTATGCTATAATTAAACTTGTGTACTCGCCAATGCTTTTTGTGTTGAACTATACTTTTAACATGTTGCAGGTTGAGGATGTTGAATATGAGGGAATCTTAGTAGGGATGACATAGAAACGCATCTAGAATGCTAGGTTTTATGTTATAATTTTGTTAAACTTGTCGTATTTGAATTTATGTTGTAATTGAGTTTATATTGTATTTGTCAATTTGATCAATGAAAAGAAATGAGTTTTAAATTTAATATTGTCGCAAATAGTGTTATGAGGTCTCGAGCAATCTATTTCGTCTCACTCCGATGTTTTCGCCATCGGTTGGGGTATGATATTAGTACTTGGTGACATTATATATAATCTAATATTCATAATTATAATATCACGTGCATCCTCATATATGTTCCATTTGGTCATCTTTATGAATTCAAGCATTTTATCTTGGTGTTTAACCTTCAATGAGTTAACAATAATGTACCTGCATTTCATTTCATTCTCAAAGGCAACCCAGTTAGCATCGTTAATACTCATGTATAGTTACACCATACATACATACATACATACATACATACATACATACATACATACATACATACATACATACATACATACATACATACATACATACATACATACATACATACATACATACATACATACATACATACATAAGTCTCACTCATTTGAATACATATGATTCAATAACACACATATATATTATCTTATCCAACTCTTTCGAGTATGATAAGTCCTACTTCATACACCTACCCCTCATCCAAACTCTTACATACAACTTACATTCTCACATATTCATACTAACAACTCTTAGTCACAAACTACTACACATATAAGTCTCGTACATACCAACCTACGTGTATACTCCTTTCTATTCGTGTTTACTAATGGGTTCCATCTACTAACATACAATTAATTTATTCATATATTCCTACATAGTTATTTCATTCCCAAACATACTTGCATACACACCCCATTTTTACCTGTACCTCATAAACACTCTTTAATGAGTTTAGGGTACACTCTTTAGTTAATTATCATATAACTAAAGAATTCAAACCTTTCATCGAACATGATACTAATAATCCATTTAGTATGGTAAAGTTCTGTAACCCAGACTTGTTAAATCTATATCTGGGTTGTCATTATTGGGGCATATCCCGGACGAGTTACCTGATTATCTGGGTTATCAATCGTGACTCAATTAACCCAGATGAATTGTCACAGCACAGACGTTCATCTCACCGTGTCGGTATGCCAACCGTAGGCTACGACATGCATTAACAAGGAATTCAAACCTTTATGTACAAATCGAACTTCCATGTAGTTTCATTAACATAATACAAATTTATTAACTTAACTTAAACATTGTAAACTACTAGTTTTTGTAAGTATGAGAACTTACTTTCGTTCTACCATTACTTACCCATCCTTTCATAATTCCCATCCTTTTCGCAATCAAAACTCACTAAATAAAAATAAACTTAGTTCGGAAATCACTTACCTTATGCATCCGTATTCTTATCCGCTTCCTTGCCTCCTCTTGACCCGTTAGCCTTTCATGCTTGAGTCCATCTCGACATGACTCCTATTTGTTCATGCCACCACATTCATATAATGGTTTGCATATATAATCGTTCATACAAACATTCATATTCTTTCCATTCATACATACTTGTCTTGCATTAGGCAACTACCACATACATAAGACATATACTAATAATCGCCTTGTTCCATGATGTTCTAAAAGTAATTAATTAAAAATGATTAAAATTACCCTAATTCTAGACTCAAATTAAACTTTAGACTCCTAAATTTTACTAAACTACTAACTGGCAAGTGAACCGATCAATTGTAGAATAGTTTAAGTAAGTCCGGATTATCGAACCCACGAGACTCTCTAATTACAATGACGACTCAATTTAGACTTGATTAATACACTTATTTATATTTAGGGGGAGGGGTCCTAAATTCTAAATTAAACTAAGATTACCTAATTAAAGTGAATTAATCTTTGAACTTTTGAGATTAGAAATTAATTCAAGAATAGTAAACCGGCTACCTAGGTTGGATTTTATATTGCTACTTATTTGGTTTTGTAATTAACTAATTATGTTAAATGATAAACCGGATCTTAAAATACTAAACTATAAGGTATACCGAACAGGACTCCCGACCCTTCTCGGGAAGACACCTATGATAACTTAAAAGTAGTTTGGGTTACCGGTTTTAAAGACTTACTTTCGGTTATCTATTATTTAGTAAAGTGTCTATTTTAGTTAAATACTTCTCAATAATTAACCTAGACTAACAATAACTCTTAGTTTAACCGACTCGAGTTATGGCAAGTAAATTAGACTCGAGATTTTCTCAAAACCTAAATCTAACAATTTACCTAATCAATTCAGCTAACAAATTACTATTTCTCAATAATTAATTTAGGTATAATGTTAAGAACTAATCATATGTTTTACTTAGTTATTTTTCCTTTATTGGCCAATTCGACCGAATGATTACCCGAACCCGTTAAGACCCGAAAATCAACACAAACCTATTCTATGGAAGACATCCAACAAGATTTATATAAAACAACTAGGTGATCAAAAACCAATTCAAATCATGCAAATACACTAAACTAATAGTAAAAGTTGTCTATTTTACTAAAAAGATCATTCAAACATAATCAAATTAACACAAGTTCCAAACTTTCATAAATCATAAATCCAAACCTAGGTAGCAAATCAAATCTAGCCAAGTAACATAGTTTTAAAAACAATCACAACAAAGTTGATAGAAGAATTCATCAAAGTAAAAACAAAGGAAACTAAAAGTATTAAGACTGTGCAATAAAACCGTGTTTGAATTAGCCTCCAAGCTCTTGCTTCACCTTGATGATTCCAGCAGCTTAGATTCACCTTCTTCAGCCTCCAAGATCCAGAATTTTAGCTTCTAAAGTTCAACGTTTGTCCAAGATGTTGCAATTATAATCAAACTCAAACTTATAAACTCATCTTTCCTCATCTGATAACTTTTCGAAACTTTCTGGATATATCACCCTCTCGCGGGCCGCGAGAGGGCTTAGTGTCTCGGTCGCGCCCCGCGGCCGAGTAATGAATTCCTGGATAACTTTTAGCCTCTCACTGGCCGCGAGAGGCATATGGTGGTGTGGTCGCGGGCCGCCAGAGGATGTTTCCCTCCGTTTTTCGATTTGTTTCCTCTCTCGAATTCTAACTACGATCTGACTTGGTTCCAATTATCATTTTAGCTCATTTTTCATCCTTTCGGCCACTTTTACGAACCAAGACCTGCAAAAACCTATTTGGATCAAAAGTAGATATATTCTTATCATGTGAATTTAGTTTTAGTTCGGTCAATCTACCTAAGGTCTCACACTAGAATCCACAGTAGACCTAATCCCACCTCACGCTTATGGAACAAAAGGAATGAATTATTCAACCCATTTCCTAACCGTTTTATACCAAAATATAAAGAATTTAAAACCAAGTAAAATTTTTCTCTTTTTTTTCTTTCTTTTGAGCATTTGATTTTGTTTTACATATCTAACCTAGAGGCTGTCTCAACCAGAGTCACCATCCCCGAGAGCGACAACGTGGGCTTCGATACTTAAAATTTCAACTTATCCTAGAGAGATTCTCGATCAGAGTCGCCATCCCCAAGGGCGAATCTATAGGCCTCGTCTACTTTTTAATCAAGCTCATTTTTCTTATTTTTTCTATTTTATTTACATGATAAAAAATTCTAAAGATTTCGGCTTATAACTGTTGGACCTATATTGCTAAAGGTTTACACATTAGGGATTATTTTGGGCTTTCGTATGTCTTGTGGGCTTCCTAGTGCCTTATGGGCCTAGGGTTGTAAATAGTGGGCTTGGTAATCATTATAAATAGAGGTGTTAGGTCAATGAAAGGGGGTTAGAGAGTTGTATTCACAAAAACTTGTATCAGACACTTTTGGTGTATTCAAGTTGATTCTAATTCAAAGTTGTTTCTTCTTCCTAATCATTATTTCCGCTATTGATTAGGTTAGTGATACCTGTTTGATCCGTTTTTAGGACTTATAATTGGTATCAGAGCCTGCTGTTCAAATACAGGCTCCGGGTATTGCTGATTGAAGAAGCTGTTTTTCGAAGTGTGTTGCTGCTACTCGGATTGGTCACTGTTCCAGATCACTGTTCGTCTTCGGAAGTGCTACTATTCCGAAGAACTCGAAGAAGATTTGAAGATTCGGATCTGTTACTGTTACGGATTCCGAAGAACTCGAAGAAGGTTCTCACATCTTGGATCAGCTACTGTTCCGGATTCCGAAGAACACGAAGGAGATCATCCATCTTGGATTGATCCCGGACTGTTGTTTAATCCGGATTACTATCCGAGATACTGTGGTGGTTATCTATTCCTTAGTTTTTGGATTACTGTTGCAAAAAAGGGCGGATTACTGTTGCGGATAAGGATAAGGATTCCGGATTCATCAGATAAGGATAAGGATTCCGGATTCTCTTCATTCCGGATTGTGTTTTATCCGGATACACATTCAGAGTTATTTATTCTGGATTATCTCAGTTCGGATCGTTATTCCGGATTTGTTAATTCGGATTTGTCAATTCGAAATTCTCATTTCGGATTCATCAGTCTCCGGGTTCATCATTTCGGGTTTTCAATTCGGACTCTTCAATTCGGCCTCATCAATTCAGACTCATCAATTCAGATTCTCATCAATTCGGATACATCAGCCGGATTTGACCATATTTGACTTCAGATTGACCATTCTGGATCGATTACGAATTAAGTACTGTTCATCTAAGAAAACTTAAAATAAATTAATTCTAAATCTGTTTGGTAATCTTTAATCAATTTAATAATGATGGCCGGATACATGACTGCACAAGATCTGACGAATGCCACTCTGGCTGCCCTGCAATCACAAACTCTGGCCCTCTATCAAGAGCTGGATCAAGTCATTAGCACTTCCACTAAAGTGCCACGTTTGTTATATGGGGACGAATATTACGAATGGGAGTTTCGTTTTGAGCAGTATTGCAAGGCAAAAGAGCCTGGTGTATGGAGATGCATCATGAATGGTCCAAGAACAATAGTCTACAGTACTGAGCAAGATCCGGACACAAAAATTCCTAAGCCCATGCACTTATGGACTCCAGAGGATATTAAGATAATAGAGGAAGATGAAAAGGCCTCGGCTACTCTGACCATGGCGCTTGGACCTGATATCTCTATCGTGGTTAGAAACTGTAAGACCGCAAAGGAAGTTTGGAGTGAATTGCAAAATCTCTATGAGGGAAATGCAGACATGAAGGCAAGCAGGGTGAATCAGCTGAATTAGCAATTCAGCTCATTCAATCACATCTATGGGGAAACTATTGAAAATCAGATTCGTCGATATATCAAGCTCGTTTTCCAGATGATTTCAGCTGAGATTACTCTCACTAACAGTGCCATGAACAAACAGTTATTAAACTCACTGCCTAAGAGTTGGGATGCGGATGTGGGAATGATAAAAAAGACAAAGAACTTGAATGATGTCACTCTCATCAAGATGATAGCTACTATCAAATCATGTGAGATTGATAACAAGCAGAGAGAAATAAATCATCAAAGCAGTTTGATAGCCGCCGGGATGACAGGGCAAAATGCGGCTCTAATGTCACAAAATTTGATTTATAGCCCTCTGCAAGGAAATTCGCAAACACCGGGTGGCTCAAACGTGGTTTATAGTCCTATAGCCACGCCACAGAACACCCAGTACGTGCATGGTCTTCAATCCCAAAATCCTACTATGGTTTCGGCTGCTCAAGTTCACACTCAGTACCATGCTCGGTATCCCAACATGGTGTTCAGTCTTGCAATTCCTTAAACAGTGCAACAAGGCAACACTCCTCAAATTGCTACACCAGTGCCTGCACCTGCTCAACCTGCGTCCAACTCTGTGTTTCTCACTAAAGAAAACGAAGAGAAACTGGCTATTGCAGTGTCGATGATCAAGAGCTTAAACGCCTTCCTGGCAAGTGATCTGACTCCTCCATCCATTCTTCCAACCGAAGTTGATCAAATAATGGAGGAGGACCTAGACGAGATCGATGTCTCCTGGAATCTAGCTATGGCTGCCTTTCGGGTTAACAAGTTTCAGAAGAAGTATGGACGACAACCCTTGTCAAATTTGAATACTGGTCTCACAAAGGACAAACTCAGATGTTACAGATGTCACGAACCAGGACACTTTGCTAGGGAATGCAAGAAGCCGCCATCCGGGTATGTGTCATCCAGGGTGGCAGATAGACAGAGCAGTGACAGACAGCTGGTTCCCATCTCTCCCTTAAAGTCCACGACGAGTCCCCCTAGCAGCTCAGCGGGAAGTCGACAACATTGGTGGCCCAACAGCATGAAGGTTTTAACTGGGCAGATGCTGCAGCTCAAATGGAAACATTAAATCTCTCCAAGAACAGCAACCACTGCATGACGGCGCAGACAACTGAGATGCCCGATCTTTTGGAAACGGTAAATCAAATTCTCTATTCTGATAGTTGTCGTTTTAAATTATCACAAATGTGCGCCCATAATTCAACTCTTGTAGCTGAATACCGACAAGCTGCGTCACAGAACATCGCCCTTAAACATAAGAACAAGCTTCTTATGGAAAAGGTCGAAGCTCAGAAACAAGATGTAGCTTAGCTAAAGCTAGACTTGAACCAACAGCAATGTTGGGTCTACGACTATAAGCTAAACTAGCTGAAAAGGACGTAGAACTTCAAGCAGCCTTCACCAAGCTAAATTCCTTGACAGGGAAGCTTCACGAAAATGAAATAAACATTAAAAAATTTGAAACTTCTAGTAAACTTGTCAAGGACTTGTGTGACCTCCAGCTAAACTACCAAAAGAATTTTACCAAAGGTCTTGGGAATAATAGGGCACCTCCACCATATAATCATAATTATACTAGAATGCCTGAATATGAGGTTGATTTAGAAAATGCAGAAAAAATGATTTATGGTAAACCTTCAGATTATCTATCTAAACCATGGATGCCCTATTACCCAAAGTTCTCTAAACCCACTGAACTCAAGAGGGATGATGTCTTTGTTACTTCTACACCACTTTCACATGACACTGGTGATCATCCTTCTGGTGGTACAGATGGTTTGGAGAAAGTAGTCCCTGAGGCAGAGAAATCCACATCCTCCACAGAATCTAAATGAAAAGAATCTTCTGATACTCAAACTGAATTTGTGAATGATACTAATGTGTCTAACTCACGTGCAGAAGAAGTTTTAGTTGAGGATATCAAAGAGGGTGATCAAGATGAATGTCTGAATACAAATTCAGACAATTCGGCTGCTGACTATGCGTTTTATAAGCCTGCTTTTGACATTTTAAATCAACTTCTTGCTGAACAATTTACATGCTCAAACAGTGTTGGTTGTGTTGAGAATTTAGACAGTTTTAATTCTGGTTTTTCATCAAATGCTGATGTTGTAAATGATGCTAATAACTGTACTAACTCTTGTGATGAAAACATGAATTTAGCTGCAGGTTCAGTATTGACAGATGATTCGGTTTCATCAGTTTCAGCTGAAGAGACCGAAAGTTCATCTCCAGAGGTTTCGTCTGTTGATGCGTATCCCAGGGTTGACATTGCAAGAGTCGACCAACCAACCGACCCTGTGCACGTTGATGTTGACATAATTCTAGAAGATTCGGGCGACTCAGCTTATGTTAACCAAGCACAAGGGACTGATTCTGAAACGACAGATGATGAGCACTCTTTTTCTCATGATTTAAATGAAAATCTTAAAACTGATTCTGAATCGGAGTCTCAAATTCTTCAAAATCGCGAGATTCCACATTCATGTAGTGTTTCAAGCTCATCTTCCGAAGTTCCAGAAAAGGATGTCCCTGTAGAGCCACCCGTGTCCTCTACAGAATTTGTCACAAAATGTGATTTGAAGAGTAAGATTAAGAAACGGAGAACACACCGATCAAAAAAGAAGAAAACAAAACATGCGTCTTCGACAACTAAAACGGCAACTGCTGGGTCTCCTCATCAATCTGAGAAATCGACTCAGCAGTCGCAAACTAAATCTGTTAAGCAACCAGCTGAACATATATCAGTTAAAATTTTACCTAAATCTCCATGTTCGAAACTGTCCAATTCAAATCACAAAACTAACAAGTGTGCTAATGGTTGTGCGCAGGACACCGTCAAGAACAAGACCGTGCATCAGCCGTCAGTACCCGCTAGCAAGAAACTGACAGACAAATTGCCCACAATTTCCCAAACTGAACGGACTGTTTTCTTCCAGAAGAGGCAGACCTGTTTCAATTGGGGATTTCCCGGGCACATTGCTCACAATTGTCAAAAGACCTTTATCTCGTTCAAAACTTTGTACTCACGACATAAGAAGACTATGCCTAATCGCCCACCTCAGGCTCGATTTGTGGCTAAGTCTTCTGATCGCGACTGGAACTTGGCCAAGAAACAATCTTTCAAACCCTTGAGACCTTCCAGTTCCCAAAATCCTTTTAGCACTCCAAGGATTGTGCAGAAGTCTGATTCGGTAACCTGGAGGCCTAAGACAGTGGCCAAGACTCAGTCTTCTACCCCAATTTCAAATAAATCAAAAGCATCATCAACCTCATCCTCAACTAATTTAATTATTCGTGAGGTTACTTACGTTGATGCTAATGGTAAGCCCAGATCTTAAATGGCCTGGGTTGCAATCTCTAACTAAAACCTGTTGAAATATGCAGGAATATCTCTGGCAAACTCTTGTTAGACTATGGTACATTGACAGTGGTTTGTTTCCTTCGCAAGTGGAGAGACAGGGAAGATTACCATGAGAGGAACTGTTTGCAACAGAGCCCTCAGCTTTAAGAATGTTAATTACGTACCAGAATTGAAGCATAGTCTTTTGAGTGTGTCTCAACTCTACGACAATCATTTGGATGTTCTGTTCACCAAGAAAGGGTGTTATGTGCTGAAACCAGGGCTAATTATTCCAGATGATTAGATTCTTCTTAAAGTTGCACGAAAAGGAAATGCATATGTTATTGATATGAACCAGGCTCCTTCTGACAAGCTCACTTGCCTCTTCTCATCTACAGCTGAACATGATGCAATGCTATGGCATTGCAGACTGGGACATATCAACATGAAGAACTTAAATCGTCTTGCAAAAGGTGGTTTATTCTGAGATCTACCAGTTCGTGACTTCATGCAGATCGAAAAGTGTGAATCATGTGCGCGTGGGAAACAACATCGACAGCCACACAAATCTAAAGCCGCTCCTTCCACGTCCCAAGTCTTAGAACTGCTACATATGGATCTTTTTGGTCCAACAGACATACTGAGCATTGGCGGGAAGGCTTACTGTCTGGTTATTATTGATGACTACTCTTGATTCACCTGGGTTTTCTTTCTTACACATAAAAGTGAAACTGCTGAGTTAGTCAAACAGTTTGTCACGCTTATGGAAAACCAGTCAGATTCTTCTGTGAAGGCTATTCAGTGTGATAACGGGACATAATTTAAGAATTTTACCTTAATTCTTTCTGTTCCTCCAAGGGGATTGACCGACAGTTTAGTGCAGCCAGAACCCCACAACAAAATGGGGTTGCAGAACGCAGAAATCGCACACTCATTGAAGCTGCACGCACTATGTTGGTTGAATCCGAACCTCTTATTTTCTGGGCAGAAGCAATCAATACTGCATGTTATATTCAGAATCATGCCCTGGTCAATAAACGACATATGAAAACTCCAAACGAAGTGGTTGAAGGTCGCAAACCTTCGGTCAAGCATTTCCGCAAGTTCGGATGCCCTTATGTTCTCCTGCTCATGGACGCTAAAGGAAAGTTTGAATCATGCGGGGATCCTTGCATCTTCGTTGGCTATTCTAAAAATACATCATACCGCGTTTATAACAAGATCAAGAAGATGGTAGTTGAAACCTACAATGTGGGTTGGCTAGAGGAAAATCCCAAGGACACACGCATTGGTCCTGATTGGTTGTATGACTATTCCACAGTATTTAACCATATTGATGTGTCTTCCAATGTGTATGCAAGTAGCAGTTCAATTTCTGCCCTTCCAACGGCGCCCATTTCATCCGAAGACGATGCGACGCTGCCGAGCTACATGAGACTTTAAAGAAGCTGAGTGTGGATCCTCCTGGATTTAATGACGCTGTCTCGTCTTCTTCGTCCGTTTCGCAATCTCAAGAACCAGCTATCAATTCGCCTGCTCAAAACGATCCTCCTGAAGTTGTGGTTTCTGACCCAGAGCCTCCTACGACACATGAAGGATCTACTCCAGATGTCTTGGGTTCTTCTCTGTTCCCTGAGCCTACTCTGCTTGATTGTTCGGTGGATTCCTCAGCAACTACTTCTATTGGTGCATCTTTTGAGGGGGACTCATCTGGAGTAGCTCAGCAAGTGTTACCAACTTGCAAACAAATGTTCTCGTTCCAGCTACACCAATACCACAGTGTTTACAGTGTGATCACCCCATTGAAAATATTATTGGTCCTATTAACATTGTTGTTCGAACCCGCAGCCAATCTGGGGATATCAATACCTGTCTCTACTCTTGCTTCATTTCACAAATTGAACCTAAAAGCATTGATGTTGCCTTGCGGGAACCAGGCTGGGTGGATGCTATGCATGAAGAACTCAATCAATTTGAGAAGCTTGGTGTCTGGCAATTGGTGAAGCTGCCTCAAGGAAAACGTGCTCTCGGAACTCGCTGGGTTTTCCGTAACAAGCAAGATGACATTGGCGTTATCGTTCGAAATAAAGCTCGACTGGTGGTTCAGGGTTTTCGACAGATTGAAGGGTTAGGTTATGATGAGGTCTACGCACCTGTCGCGCGTTTGGAGGCTATACACATTTTCTTGGCTTATGCATCTTACATGGATTTCACTGTCTATCAAATGGATGTCAAGACTGCGTTTCTCTACGGCAAGATGAAAGAGGAAATCTACATGGCACAACCACCGGGCTTTACTGATCCTGACAAGCTAGACTATGCTTACAAACTAGACAATGCTTTGTATGGGTTGCATCAAGCGCCTCGTGCATGGTACGCCACTCTTACAGAGCATCTGCTTGCTCATGAATACACTCGGGGAACCATTGATCAAACCATGTTCATCAAACGCGTTGATAAGGACATCATTCTTGTTCAAATCTACGTTGATGATATCATTTTTGGTTCTACCAATGATGGTTTGTGCCGCGACTTTGGAGAAATTATGAAGAAGAAATTTGAGATGAGCTCATTGGGGGAGATGGCCATGTTTTGGGACTTCAAGTTCGTCAAAGCCCACAGGGTATCTTAATTCATCAAGGAAAATATGTCCATGACGTTCTTGCCAAATTCAAGCTAACAGATTCAAAGCCTATGGCTTCACCTATAGCAGAACGGCCCTTGCTAAATGAAGATGCTGAAGGAACGCCTGTTAATCCGACTATGTATCGCTCCATGATTGGATCACTCATGTATCTCACTGCTAGCCGGCCAGATATCATGTTTGCCGTCTGCCAGTGTGCTCGTTATCAGGCTACTCCTAAACTCTCTCATTTACATGCTGTTAAACGAATTTTTAGATACCTCAAAGGGGCACCATCATTGGGCCTCTGGTATCCTAAAAATTCTGAATTTGAACTGTTTGCTTTCTCTGAGTAATCTTAGAGGTACAGATAGGGATATGCGCTCAACTTCAGCTGGTTATCAATTTATGGGAGACCGCTTAATCTCGTGGCAATGCAAGAAGCAACAGACGGTCTCGCTTTCTACTACAGAAGCCGAATATGTCATAGCCTCTTCTTGCTGCTCCCAGGTTTTATGGATGCAAAACCAGTTTGCGGATTACGGTTTGACTTATTTAAACACAACAATTTACTGTGATAATGATGCCGCTATCCAAATCGTTAAAAACCCTGTTTTTCACTCCAAAAACCAAGCACATAAATATTAAAGTTCATTTTATCCATGATTGCTATGAAAAGGGTCTTGTAAAGCTTGAGCAAATCCACACTGATGCAAATGTGGCGGATTTGTTCATGAAACCCGTTAGCAACGCGCGTTTTCAAGTGCTTGTGGATCTTCTCAAAATGATTCGGTTTTCTACCTAGGCATCATCTGTCTTTGTGTTTTGTTTACTGTTCTTCTTTTATTTTCATTGCTTCGTAAATTTGTTCATGTGTATGCACAAATTTAGGGGGAGAAATCTAAAAAAAAAACAGTTTTTGCAAGGATAGGGAAATGAAATACTTTTTCGTGATAAAATTTTTGACTAACACATGTAAAGTGTTGAAGCGGGAAAAGATTTGGATCGAAAGTGATGTATCGGTAACACTCAACCGGATAGGGAAAGCCAAATGATATAAACATAACGAACTATGTAGTTAGGGGTCACTTACTATAGGCGTATGATTTCATGGTCTTAAATCTTGTGTTGATAGATAGCCAACGTCTGAGGTTTCGGGTCTTTATGCTGTTGAGTCATCCGAGGATATCTTGGCTGCCCTTCTGTTGCATCCAGATTATATGCAGACCTAGGCACAGTCAGGATATCTTTGTAAAAGAGCCAAAATGGAAAGGCCAAAACCCAAGAGAATGGAAGTTTCTTCATGAGAATATTCCATAAGTTCTTACGTACCACATAAGGTATTAGTCTAACCCTCGTCAGTCACTATTGGTCTCTCTGTTGTACGAAAGTACTGACCTGTTCACCAATAGCCTGATATTGTAAAATAAAAGGATGACCACAGTATACTCACCTGCTACGATGAATTGTTGTGCTTACCTTAATTGCGGGGGTATGTCATGGTATGGGACACACGAGTATCATAGCATAATACTACATTAAGCGTATCATAATGCTTAAACTGGAAGGGTTGAGTTTTAGATTTAAATGGACAAGTATATTGACAATTGCTTACACCAATTGATCCTGCTCATACTGAAAAATGTTCCTTAGTTAACCTTTGAAACGATTTGACCCCTTAGCAAGGCTGTGTTAATATTTATGTGGGTGCTAAATAGTTTTCCTTTGTAGATTGTTAAAAGGTGGTTGGATACTTGGTTAGTCTACTTGACGATTTTTGTTTAGATGGTTTTTGTCAAGGGATATTGGACTGGCCCAGTGTGCTTTGGAATTTGGGCCAATCTAATAATAGTGGTTAAAAGTCTTAAAAATTTGAAAAACAGAATACAATTCCGGATTGGGCTTCTTTTGGCACAAATGGCACTGTTCCGGATTGGGCCTGACATAAGCCCAATCCAGATTCGAAATTTTAGGCCCAAGCCCATTTTGGAAAGTATATATGTATCTCTGAAATTTCATTTCGGATTATTCACAAATTTCTGAAATCCGATTTCTTCTCTGATTCTCTCTATATTTGCACTGTGTATCTCGGAAATTCATCCGGATTAGGTATAATTTGCTTGAACTCATGTAATCCGGATGATATTGTTTATATTTAAAGCTTTCCAGATAGCATCTCGAATAAATCTTCAAATTTATATGCATTTTGGATTTCATTCCGGATGGTTATTCATCCGACTTGATGAATTCGGATATCATGTCGGATTGCATCTCGGATAATCTTCATCCGGAATGATAATTCATCCGAGATATTGTTGGGTAATCCGGATTGCAACCTTATCCGAAATACAATTGACCTCCTTCTAATCCGGATTGATGAAAGGGTTCATCCGGATTAGTGTTGACCTGTCAGTAATCCGGATTTAAGATTTTTGAACCTCTGACCTGTCTGTTTTGAACCTTTTCAACTGTTGAACACTAAAACTAACTTGAACTCTTAAATATTTGAACCTTAAAATCTGCTTGGACTATCCAGTTAGTTTTAACTGTCATTCTGGTCAACTCCGTTAACTTCTGTTAGTTGGAATTTAACTTGGTTGTTATCTTGACAGATATGGTTGAAGAAGCCTTCGATGCTGTTATGCTGGTTGAGGAGCAATTCCACAACCAAGCAGGATATCTCTCAGACCCTCCAGCCGAATTCTTTCAGGAGTTCCAGTCTATGATTGTGGGATTGAACGCTTGTAAGATTGCCTATGCTCTCCGCGCTAATCCAGTCATCTACCGAGACTTAGTGCATTCTTTCAGGAAGAGAGCGTGTTTTCATCAAAGAGGCGCAGATGGGAGACCGTACATTCGTTCGCAAATACAGGGAAAAGAGATACTGGTGAATGAAGCGTGTGTCAGAGAGGTGCTGCAGATTGTCGATACTTTTAGTGATCCAACAATATATGCAAAAGAGAAGTGCTACCGGTGTTGATGGAGATGGGGTATGAAGGATCGTATCCACCGTTGCTAAAGAAGATGTTTCCAGCGTACTGGCGATTAATGGTTCATATGTTTATGCAGTGCGTCTCGGAGAACAAAGGAGGTCTTGACCAGCATAACTACTCTGGTTATATCTTCGAAAATATGAAGAAAATTCTGGAATAGTCCAAGAAGCAAATGTTTCTTTTATACCCGCGTTTTGTTCAGTTGATTCTTGATGCCCGCTACCCAGACTTGGCAAAGGACACGCCAGATGCTAACTTGTTAAACATGAAGCCAATGGGACCTACTATTTTTAGTACGATGAAGAAGAACCGTTCAACATCTAAAACGGTGTTTGTTGGTCGATTTGCAATAAAGGGTTTGGGAAGTTTGCAGAAGTTGTTGGTTTGGACATTCCAGCTCCTCCTCTAGTCAATGCAATCGTAGCCGAAGAACATGATATACCAGCTAAATAGAAAGAGATAGAGATAGAAGATTTGGTTGCTGATGACAAAGCCAATGTTGGGCAAGCTTTTCTTGATGATCTCACAGAATTCAACGCCAATTTGACTCCCGTTTTACCAGCTTTATCTTCAGAGAATTTAGAAGCTTTGATTGCTCATCTGAAGGATATTCAGGAGAAGCAGGGTGATCCTCCACTTGATATTCCACCTGTTGTTGCTCCAACTGATATGATTGAGGACGATGACGAAGATGAAGAGGACGAGGTGCCACTGATAAAGAGGAGAAGAACCGAGTTCAAGTATTTCATCAAGCCAACCTGAAGTTCATATTGCTATTACTGCTGAAAAATCTGAATTGATAGCATCTACCGTTGTTGTGTCTACAGTTGCTGCATCTGTTGTTGATACTCCAATAGTTGATACACCCGCTTTATCTGAACAAACAACCACTCCTATTGCTACGCAGTCTACTGTTGTCTCTATTCCAGCTGACACAGTACTTCAAATGATGGAGTTTGGGGGAAGTTCATCTGGTGCTGGAGGTTCTGAGGCGGGTGGAAGTGGTGTTGGTCGCGGTGATGATGTTTTTGAAGAGTATATGCGCAGATCAGAAAAACAGGCATTTGAATTTGGCGGGATGGATAGTGATGATGATGATGATGTGGAAGTTGATGTCGTGGATCTAAAGAAAATGGTGGTCGTCTTGGAACAGGAAGTTATATTGAAGGATGCACAGATTGCCTCACTACAAAGTCGTTTGGATGTCAGAGATCAAACTATCGATCAGTTGCAGGGAGATGTAACTATGCTTATGACCCTGGTATTTGATTTGAAAGCCAAGCTGGAGAATAAATTCGGAAGGGAATTCAGTGATCCGACGGACGACCCAATGAATATCGAACACAGGCATCGGGTGGCGCAACAAAGAGCGGATGAGGAGACTGAAGCAGAGAGGTTGGCTGCTTAACAATTGGCTGCTGAACGCCAAGCTGGTTTGGATGATTATTTGGGCAACCCACGTAAGAAATTTACAACTAGTCAAAAGCATGCAACTGGTCAGAAGAAGAAACAGATGGTTCTAATGAAGAATGTCAATGTAAATCCTCTTGATGAGAACTTTTAGCTCAAAGATCCGACGAATCAGTCAGAAAGGTATGTGATGGAGCTTGGGTCCAGCTATTACAGCAAAGTGGGAAATAAATCCAGGGTGCTCAGCTGGATGTATGACCACGTCAAGAATATGTGGATTATTGTGCGTCAAGATGGAACTCGCGAGTATTATTCAAAAGAATCACAATTCGAGACATGGAAAAAGGTTGCTCTAACTGATCTGTTGCGTGCTCCATATACAGACGATGATACGACTGAGCGTGGACCTGGATGGAGGTTTTCAAAAAGCTGGAGCGTGAGGTTAAAAGCGGTTTCAAGACAATGAAGACTGCCGAAACCTATCTTAGAGCTGCAAAAGGTGTTCGTGATGTGCATATTGGGAAGAGATTTAAATCAGTATTGTGGCCACCGACTGACAAAGAATTGGTTATACCAGTGGCTCCTACATTTCCACGCGGGATTCTCAAGAATTTTAATTTTTGGTTATATGACCCCAAAGTTGGCAGTGTTGCGATCGTGACGAAGGAAAAGGCATTCAGAGTCAATGATGTGGTAGATTTAGTGAGCTTTCATGACGAAGACTTGCAGGTTCTTGCGTCTCATCAAATTAGAACTGCAGAGCTGTATGAAGTGTGCGCGAAAGACTGGACTGCAGCTGTAGCAGGGATTACCGCTGGAAGGCTTGGTGTGGATGCTCAATCGAAGGACTAATGTAGTAAACCTAGGGGAGATTGTTGGGCCTATATTGCTAAAGGTTTACACATTAGGGATTATTTTGGGCTTTCGTATGTCTTGTGGGCTTCCTAGTGCCTTATGGGCCTAGGGTTGTAAATAGTGGGCTTGTTAATAATTATAAATAGAGGTGTTAGGTCAATAAAAGGGGGTTAGAGAGTTGTATTCACAAAAACTTGTATCAGACACATTTGGTGTATGCAAGTTGATTCTAATTCAAAGTTGTTTCTTCTTCCTAATCATTATTTCCGCTATTGATTAGGTTAGTGATACATGTTTGATCTATTTTCGGGACTTACAATAACGACATTCCTTATACTATTTTTGGCAGTTTCAGCTTCCCATTTTTCTCCTAGATGAGTACTCACTAGTAGACCGACAATTAAGTTATATTAATCTCAAAGAACTAAGAACCAAATCGAGCCTACTCACACATCCCAAGTTAGACATAAACTCATCCTTTTAGTTCTCATATTATCATTATTTGAAAACCGAATAAAAACTCAATTTTTCGATCATCTTCCGTTTATATTTTTATGCAAACTCCTTTTTCAAAAGACATTTTCTAAATTTAATTTTTTTAATTAAAACTAAACAAACCAAACTACTCTACGACTCCCATCCCCACACTTAAATATTGCATTGTCTCTAATGTAAGGATGAGAAAACTCACTACTAAACAATAAGCCGGCGGACAAAAAATAAATTTATAAAAAGTAAACAAGTGAAACGGCTTAGCTGATAATGCAAGACTGTCAATGTGCCATTCAATCCACTCATGCCCTCCAATCCGAACATGCTCGGCAAACGACTCTCAAATCTCACACGTAAACGGAAGCAACATATAAACATCGACCTATCAACCAACAGAATAACTTCCAAACATAATAGAACCAGTAAATAAATAAATTGTTTCAAGAAGTTAACCACCATCGTACCCAACCAACCCACAAATCCCAACAAGTAAAGTGTTTAAAGTATAGACCAATAAGAGATGAAAACAGCATAAAAGAAAATTAAACAGTAATAAGGATAAGCTGCTGCTTAATCATCCTCCTCCGTCTCCTCAGATGCCTCGAACACTTGATATGGCTGAACATCCTCCATCTCGCTGAATTGACTAGGACCCGGCTAACTTCTCTGCTGGAAATAGGATGGCACCCCCATGTGCAAATTTTCCATCATATAGCACATCCCATCCTCTAGCCTTCTCTGGCCATCCTCATGCATCCTCCTACTCTCCATCATAACTTGGCGCACTCCACCAAACTGCTGATCTACATACCCTCGTAGATCACCGAACCCGGTATCCATCCTGTCATACAAAGATTCTAATGTAAGTGGGTCAGAGCGGGGCTCCCGAAGAGGATATTGTCTTCCCGGCAGCTCTTGACGTGTCACCGGTCTCTGATATCGAGTAGGAACGCCAGCCTGCATAGATGATGCAGCTTCAGAACCCGGAGGAGACTGAACCTAAGGACCCTGTCTAACCGGCTCCGAACTAACAGGCTCTTGCGAAGTCAAAATACCGCCAGCCTGAAGGTTATGTATACTCATAAAGCAGGGGATGGGCCTTCTCTCATCTGTCCCGGGGGTACCTATCAAACACCCCAAGACTTTCTGTCAAACATGTAATCAAGGGCCCACAATACACCCTAGCCCCTTGGCCTCCCCTCCACAATTGCTTCATCGACCATGCAAAAATAGTCGCCAGATTCGCCGGTCTTCTTTCCATCATACACATTAAGCAAAACAAACTCACCGGATTCACTTTATTATCCCCCTGCCCTCGCCCAACTAATGTGGCAGCCAAAATTTTGTGAATGAACCGGTATACCGGATCAATGATGTAACTCGCCACCATATTGTTAGAATACGGTGCAGTAGAGATGGTACCCCCAGAATCGGGCTAGCTCATTTGTTTGAACACTGTGTGGGTGCCTTCTTTTAAAAACCCCCTGTAAACTGGTGAAAAACTCCTGCTACTGAACCTCTTCCATTGTGTAGATCTGAGTGGCTACAACAAACTGTGGGACTGTCATTTCGTATACATGCCTCCCCAAGGCAAACGTTATAGCATCACTCTCAGCAAACTTCCCCTGCTGATATTCGAAAGTGGAGTGAAATTCAAGAGTAATTTCCCTGTATTGTCTTGCACCACAGTCCAATACTCTTCTGAATTTATCTACCAGCAACTGCTCAATCCTGCCCCGTTGACCCAGCTGATCAAGCATCCCCCAATCAATCCTTCTGTACGGCAGTAAATCACATGTAATCAGGGTGGACAGTCTCTCATACTCGTGAGAATCTAGCTCGAACTGCAGCAAAGGGCTATATATTAATCGCGTGCTCTTCTCGTGGGGAATACCGTCTCCCTATATCTAACACTCCGTCACATCCCAAAATTCGGAGGCAGTGGTTGTGTCTCCGTCGGGTCACCCCTTTGTCGAGGTGTAGGCCCTCTCCTCTTCCTACCTGCTCTACTCGAACTACCTTCTCCTGACATTTGCAAAAATTGTTTAATTCACAAGCAAAATAAGTACATCATTAGAAGAGATAAACTGTGTACGAGGAATGACCGTATAGCATTTCATTCGCGGTCATAGTCAGAAAAATAAACACTTTACCAAATATTAGATATATTTTATTGGGTGTAAGCAACATTATTAATTAATTAGACCGAATCTCGCCCGAATGGAGATTGAGTACGGGCGATAGATCCTATATGCATGAATGCCCAAATATTGCCAACCCGAATCCCAAAATATATCCACAACAATACGACTACCCCCTTCCGGCACTTTAATTGTCCACAATTAAAACCCAGGTGCCGGAAAGTATCCAACATTGAGTTCAAAGCTAAAGATAAAAACTTTATAAACAAAGCAGAAAACCGGGTTTAATTTTCTGTTAAAAACATGATTTTTATACCAAACATACTAACCCGAATCTCCACACTCAATGTTGAACCATACCAAACCAAAATACCCACAAAATATACACAGTTTACACCCAATCTTCCTAGACAGACTGGTTCAGCCACAACAATCAAAGCTCAACCCAACCCAAGTGCACCCCAAACCCTCAAAGTAACTAGCATGCAACCTAAAAGGGACCAAACACTAAAATACGTTCAACAACTAAGTAAAATATGAAGATTAAAGCATAAGAGTTGCAAGAAAACATACCGTACTGCCGATCCACAAGAAAAATTAAGTACAAAGGAGATAAGTTGCAAAAACTGTTAAATAAGTCGTTTGAAGGTGAAAGACACAAAGTTGCACTTAAAAATGGGTTATAGTTCATGTGGGAAAGTAATGGGAGAAGATCTTGGTGAATGTGGGTAAAAATAGGTGGATTTTAATGGAGAAAGGTGAAGGAGCCGTATGTTAAAGTGGGAACAAATGAGGTTGAAAATGTTGAATTTGGCATCTAGGGTTTTTGAACTGCTGTTAGGGCCTCTCGCGGGCCGCGAGAGAGAATATGAAACCTCTTGCAGGCCGCGACCGAGTAGTAATTTCCGGATTCAAAGGGTTCTCGCGGGCCGTGACCGAGATGTGTCAAGGCTCTCGCGGTCCGCGAGAGGGGCGTATTCACAGAAAGTTTTGCCAGTGTTTTGCCTTAGAAAAATTTTGGTTTACTTTGTGAACTTAGTGAAACACCCCTCGTTCATCCGGTTATTAGAAAAAATTACCTGCAAATTCAAAACCGTCATTGATGGTGGCCTCATGTTGGCGATATAACCTGCAAAATAGCTAAACGACACACAAACGCGCAAAACACAAACTACGAAAATGAGGAATAGCACTATAAAAACATGAAATGCAAACAATCACCAAGATGTACAAACTCTACACTTGAGCTCACACTCAAGATCCTATGCGGCATTAGGTGGAACTTCGAGTGGATTTTCCTCCATCTCAGTGGAATCGAGCGGTCCTCCTAAGTAATGTTTCAATCTATGACCATTGACCTTCCAAGTACCTCCATCAGCTTCATCTTTCAACTTTACCGTCCCATATGGAAATACCTCATTCACCACATATGGACCCGTCCACTTGGACTTCAGCTTCCCGGCGAATAATTTCAATCTCGAATTGTATAGAAGCACTCGATCGCCAATCTTAAACTCCTTCACTCCCCTCAACCTCCTATCATGCACAGCCTTAGTCTTTTCTTTAATACTCCATGAACGCTCATAGGCTGCGTCTCGAAGCGTCTCTAACTCATGAATTTGGAAATATCGTTTTCTAGCAGCTTCGGTGAGGTCCAAATTCACAGTTTTTAGGGCCCACAATGCTCGATGCTCGAGTTCAACCGGAAGATGGCAGGCCTTACCATAGACAATCATGAAGGGTGTGGTACCTGAAGGTGTCTTATAGGCGGTTCTAAACGCCCATAACGCATCGTCTAGCTTATCGGACCAATCCTTACTACTTTTGCCTACCGTCTTCTCTAAGATCTGCTTCACCCCTCGGTTTGCATTCTCCACTTGACCGCTTGTTTGGGGATGATAAGCGGTGGAGAAGCGATGAGTGACACCGTAGCGCGCTAATGACTTTTCCATGACGGCATTACAGAAATCTCACCACCACTCGGGCGTCATTGGTGGGTAAAGCTTGAGCTTCAACCCACTTAGAAACATAATCAATCGCCACGAGGATGTACTGATTCCCGCTAGAGACGGGAAACGGTCCCATGAAGTCGATCCCCCATACATCAAAGACTTCAAGAACTTGGATTGGGTGTTGGGGCATCTCGTCCTTGGATGAGATGTTCCCGGTGCGCTGGCAACGATCACATGTCCTAGCAAACTCTAAGGCATCCTTAACTACTGCGGGCTAGTAAAAACCGCAATCAAAGACCTTCTGTGCAGTGACGTGCGGACCATGATGACCTCCAGTTAGCCCCTCTTGCACGTGCCTAAGAATCTCTACCCCTTCCTCTCTACTTACGCAGGGCCGAAGAATTCGATCACCTCTTACCCGAAATAGAAACGGGTCATCCCAGTTGTATCTCCTCACATCACAGAATAATTTCTTCTTCTGCTGAGTGGTCATACCCTTCAGGACCACTCCATTTGCGAGGTAATTTGTAAAATCCGAGAACCACGGCATACCCTCCTTCTCCACCGCCACAAACTCCACTGACTCATGAAGGAATCTATCACCGATTTCCTCCTTTCCAATTTCTTCTCTACCTGGATCTTCTAATCGGGATAGATGATTGGTGGCCACATTCTTCGCTCCCTTCTTGTCTCTAATCTCTATATCAAACTCAGAAAGCAGGAGAATCCACCGAATAAGACAAGGTTTTGCGTCCTTCTTCTGGAGGAGGTAACGCAGAGCCGCATGATCAGTAAAGACTATGGTTTTGGAAAGGACGACATAGGAGCGGAATTTATCGAATGCGAAAACTAAAGTTAGAAACTCCTTCTCCATAGTGGTGTCATTTTCCTGAGCATCATTCAGGGTTTTGCTAGCGTAGTAGATGGGGTGAAAATGCTTATCTCGTCTCTGACCCAAAACTGCGCCGACTACATAGTCGCTTGCATCACACATGAGCTCGAAGGTCAAGCTCCAGTCGGGTGAGACGAGAATGGGAGCACTCACAAGCTTCTCTTTCAGGAACGCGAAAGCATGCAAACACTCTTCGTCGAAGACGAAGGGGACATCCTTCTCTAGGAGTCGTGTCATGGGGCGTGTAATCTTAGAGAAATCTCTAATGAATCATCTATAAAACCCGCATGACCGAGGAAGCTACAGATATATTTCACGCTTGTCGGTGGAGGGAGTCTTCTGATGGTATTTATCTTAGCCCTGTCGACCTCTATACATGCACGAGATATCTTGTGACCCAGCACTATCCCCTCTGTCACCATAAAGTGACATTTCTCCCAATTCAGCATCAGCCTAGTCTATACACATCACTTCATCATCGCATCAAGGTGACTAAGGCACTGATCAAAAGTGTTTCCATAGACAGAAAAGTCATCCATGAAAACCTCCATCGAAGTCTCGATCATGTCCCAGAAGATAGCGACCATGCATCGCTGAAAAGTAGCTGGAGCATTACATAGCCCGAAAGGCATGCGGCGATAGGCGTACGTGTTGTAAGGACATGTGAAGGTTGTCTTCTCTTGATCCTCCAGAGCAATGGGGATCTGGAAGTACCCTGAGAACCTGTCAAGAAAACAATAAAATTGTTTTCCTGCGAGTCGCTCCAGCATCTGATCGATAAATGGGAGTGGGAAGTGGTCCTTGCGGGTGGCCTCATTTAATTTACGATAATCAATGCACACCCGCCAACCAGTGACCGTACGCGATGGGATAAGTTTCTTTTTCTCGTTCATGACCACTATCATTCCCCCTTTTGGGAACAACCTGAGTAGGACTTACCGATGCAGAATCAGATATCGGGTATATGAGACCGGCATCCATTAGCTTGAGCACCTCTTTCTTCACGACTTCTTGCATATTCGGGTTTAGGCGGCGCTGAGGCTGTACTATCGGTTTAAAGACATCCTCCATGAGGATCCGTGAGTACAGAAGGTAAGGCTAATCCCCTTGATATCAGACAATTTCCAAGCGATGGCCTCCTTATTCTCTTTAAGGACCTCTATCAATCGTTCCTTCTCCTCCGTCGACAATTTCGAAGAAATTATAACGGGTAAGCTCGAATTGTCGCCTAAGAACGCATACTATGAGTGGGAGGGTAGGACCTTAAGCTCTAACGGGTTGGAATGTCTATGTGTGTACTCTCACTCGCTGCACTAACCTCACAAAAATCTAAAGTCTCGGGGACCCATAGTGGGTCGTCCTCGATGTCCTCTCCCTCGCTCTCCTCGGCTACTACCCCCTCACTCACTAAATCGGCTCCGCTAATATAGTCGATACAATGATCTACACACGACATGAATGAATTGAGGAAGTAGACAGAATGACATGGGACACTATCGCTGTCACCACCACTAGGGTGTTGCATCGACCTTGTGATTTCGAAAGTGACGTTTTCATCCCCTACGCGAAGTGTGATTTTTCCATCATGAACATCAATAATCGCTTTTGCGGTGCGAATGAATGGACGACCTAGGATGACGGGCACCTTCTCGTCAGCCGCCATATCTAAGATGACGAAATCCATGGGGAAAACAAATTTATCAACCTTAACTAACAAGTTCTCTATAATTCCCCGCGGATACTTAACAGGCCTATCAGCTAGAGACAGTGACATACGAGTAGGATGTGATCCCCTAGGCCTAATTTCTCATAAAGTGAGAAGGTCATCAGATTGATTCTAGCCCCTAGATCTGCTAAGGCATGAGCTGGAGCGATGGAACCACCGAATAAGCATGGAATAGTAAAGATACCCGGATCAGTAAGTTTTTCGGGTTACTTATTCAGAACTACGGCGGAGCACCCTCCCGATAACGGAACATTCGAAAGCTCCCCCAGCCTATCTTTTTGTTTAAGAAGATCCTTCAAAAATTTAGCATATTTAGGCATATGTTGGAGGGTCTCTATGAACGGGAGATTGATTTTCAATTGAGTAAACATATCAAGGAAATTCCCGTATTCCTTGACATATTTTTGTTGTTTAAGACGGGCTGGGTAGGGTAGGCGTGTAGAAACTACGTGTGGTAGATGGCGTAACCTCTACCGGTTTCTTCTCTCCCCTACTCTCGACTGAAGGTCCACTGTTTGGTGCGGTACTTGCTGGGTCTAGCCTAATTTGCACCCTAGGTGGAGCCTCCATTTCTATCTCCTCATCTACCTCCTCATCCTGCTCCTCTAATTCTACCCCCTCTCTAACTACCTCTTTCAAACTCTTACCGTTGCGTGTGGTTATCACTTTCGCATGTTGGTTCGCCGGGTTAGGTTGGGTGTTACCCGAGAACTGACCGTGTGGCTGTTCTTGCAGCTGCTTAGCAATACCACCTACGAATCTCTGAAGATCTAAGAGTGTAGACTCCTGATTTTTCAAGAGAAGATTGTGTTCCGCTAGAGTTTTCTGGGTAGCTTGATCCTTAACCAGTAATTGAGAAAAAAGCTCCTCAATCCTATCTAAACTGCCCCCAAACCTCCACTCCTATTCTGACCCTCTTGATTCGAACCCCCACCACTAAACGGACCTGTATGCCCTGAACCTCCACTAGAGTAGTGACCCTGCCCCCTGTTTTGATATGAACCGGATTGGAAACCAGGGGGTTACCGGAAGAGCGGAAGTTATTATTGTCACACCCTGATAAAACCATCAGAGTTAGGTGTGAACTAAACTGGTATCTTCATTGCACTGCGAAAGTGTTTTGAAAATGCTAAGACTTCTAAAAAGTGAACGCCCGCTAAGTACTCAAATCCCCATGGGTTCTCCTACTCCAACCGTGCCATACTTTGAAAATATAACCTGAGAAAGAAACATGCGAAAAATCAACATAAAATTGGCGAGTTCATAGTTTGTCTGATTTTGTTTCAAATAAATCATAAAACATTTGAAAGTCTTGCATTCGAAAAACCAGTTTGTAGGATCATAGTTTCCCAGAGCGTTTGAAATGTCATGTCTGTATAACAGTATTGAAATGTTTTCTCATGTTGTTTGCAAATCCATGCATATAACTGTTATGTTTATAAACCGGTGATAAAATGTTTTCAATCGTATCTGTAAATAAACCAGTATTGAAGTGTTGTTGAGAAAGCGTAATAAAACCATTTTTCTCGGCATGCAATTGAAAACCTTATTTTTGTAATATTTGAATAACCGTCGATGTCCGCGTATGACAAAGACAACATGCCCGCATGAGCCTATAACCCACCCCAAGCTAGTAAGTGCCTCGCCGAACCGTTTACTCAAGACGGTAGACTAGCAGGCGGTTATAGTTCCGATATGTAGCGAGGACTTCACTGTACAGTTTTAAGCGACCATACGGCCCTTATTGTTGAGTAGAGGACAATCCAGTCCTTGTGTCTTCGTGCCTCGTACGAGTATAGGTGGGTCTAACCCACTCGAGTCTTTGTGCCTCGCACAAATGAGAATGGGCCTAGCCCATTTGAGTCTGTAAGCAGGACTAACCAGTCCCCTTATTTGTATGCAGGACAAACCAGTCCCGTTGTAACTAGGACCTTCCCGTCACTATATGCACGTTTCGGAAATACGCGAGTGTTTTGTAAAACCGGTATGTTTAACATAAACCTTTTGTAAACCATTTGAGTTTATTGAAATTCATTTGCAACATGGTTTAGAAATAACCTTTTGTAAACCATTTGAGTTTGTCAGAGATCATTCGTATCATGGTTTAGAAACGTATAGTTTTCGTTCATCAATATCTTGTGTACTTTTGCAAAACTTGCATGTCTTTCCACCCCCGAAAACATTTGTAAAAATGTAAAACTGTAAAAAGTGGGGGTTATGAACTCACCTGGATAATCCAGTACAAAGCTAGCTTAAATGTGTTTTCCATAGCGTTGACTCCATGACTTGACTCGCTAGCATGCAATCGAAAACATTCCTAAAACAGAATAACTTATAAGTTTCTAAGAATGGCGTAGCTATACTACGTGATACCGAGCTCTACCGAATCGTTACTCATACGATTCTATGAATTCGTGTTATTGACTTAACTCGGTTAACCAATCTAGGGTTTTCTTAGAATTGTCTTAGTTTTCGAGCGACTTGATATATATGTTTACTCATAAACTTAATTATATTTCATGAAATCTTATTTAGTCGCCATGTACGTCGACGGATAATAGTACGACTCTTTGTAGTTTTCGCAAGATATAATGTATATATACTTATATATACCCGTATAAATAATACATTTCGTATTCGCGCAATAGTCTTGCAGAGTTGCATCGTACTTCGTTTGGCGTTGAAATCGAATATAAACAATATATTATTGTTATAATATCATTCAAAAGTATTCGTACGTGTCCGCGTCATCAACGTTAGAAATAAATATAACTATATTTATTCTATAAAAGTATTTGAAATCTCGACGTTCGAATATGTATAATTATATTCGTGTTATACGATTTCCGAATTTGTTCGTTTGAAATAATACGCGCCTTGTATTCGGCTTGTAAAAGCGTTTCGGAAATCTTGGCGTTTCGAATTAAATATAAATCATTATAATTATTTTGTATAACGTCCGTATTCTAGATGTTTTAAACAAATAATTATACTTATTTTATGTATTTGCCGAATACTAGGCGTCTGGAGTAAATGAAGCTTCGAATTCAAGACATTTAAAGTAGATATAAACAATTATATTATTTTATAAAAGTACTAAAAATATCGACGTTTGAATATAATTAATTATATTCATTTTATATGATTTTCGAATGCTAAACGTTTGAAATATAATTTCCGAATTCCGTCGTTTGATATAAATATAACTAACTCTATTTATTTTATAAAAAATCCTCGAGTCCGGTTAACTTGTAGCTTGTGTTTATCAAAGCGTTACAAATTCGTTTTTGTAAGTTATATAGTATCGCCAAAATAAATATATACTTATATTTATTTTATAAAAATACTTGAGTCCCGATATATTTAGTTTTGAGAATATAACACGTTTCGTATTACGGATTTTTTTTTACGAAAATCAGGCAGAGTTTCCTCTGTTTTAGACGATCCCGACAATACTAGTTGTCGATTTATTTATCAAAACACAACCTGCAATGTCGCAAACAAGCAATATATATATACTTTTTCGTTGTATTAAATATAACGTTTCGCCAATCATTGTTTCCGGTTTATATATTTTACTAATGCTGGTCCGGTTTTTAACTAATAATTTTTAAACGAGTTACGCAGTCGGATTTATTGTTATATATTATTTATTTTCTTTGGCGATATCTAATCGTTTACAGGTCGAGTCAAGCTCGGTTTCGCGAAATATATATATATTAATATATAAACTAATATAATTTAAATTTTCGCGTCGTAATAATTTTTACCGAGTCTCGGGTTGACTCATTGACCGGGTTTGACCAGGTTTGACCGCGTTGACCGGGTTTGACCCGTTGCCTTTTGTTGACCGCACTGAACCGAACACCGAAACTGAACCTGAAACAAACATGCATCAGAAGCGAAATGATGTAAACTCAAATCAAAACGAAACGGAAATACCGAAACTGAACCGGAAACCCGTTGACTGTTGTTTTGACTGAGTTGACTCGAGTGAAACGAAACACCCGATCTTGAACCGGAGATGGACTGAACCGAAACTGGAACTTTGTTAGGCCCAAACCCGAACCAAGTCTGAAATATCTAACGGAACCGTAACAATCTGAACCGAGTTTGAATCAAAACTCAAACAGAATGATACCCACCACCATCGTCGTATCACCGAACCCCCGGAGTCGCGGGTCTGCCGCCGCTACTGCCGCCGGAATGTTGCGCTGTAGACATGCCACCGCGAACCACCGCCGGCTGCGACCGCCATTCTACGCCTCCCAAACCGAAATAACACCTCAGCCGCCGCTCTCTCTCTCTCGTCTTTTCTACCGCGAAGGCCTACTGCCACCGCCGCTGTCAACCTCAGCCGATTGTCTCTCTCTCTCCCTGGTTACTCTCTCTCTCTACGTTGTTTGAACGCGTGTGAATATATATATATGTGGTGTGTGTGTGTGTGTGTATGATAGGGGAAAGGGGGTTTCGCCGGTGTGGGGTGCGGTGCCGGAGAAGATGACCGGTGGTCACTGGAATTCCGGTGACCGGACTTCGGAGAGGAGAGAGGGACAGAAGTTTTTTATAAGGGGCTAGGGTTTCTACAAAGAAATGAAAGGGGTTAGAGTTAAGTTTGTTTATATATGGTTAGGGTTTCTCTAGTGGGTCGGGCCCAAGGACCGTTAGTGCGTGTTCAAGCCCGATACATATCCGAAGCCCGTTTTCATAACCCGAATTTCATTATTTACCGAAATTTATTTGTTTAGACTCAAAAGTGCTTAAAATTATATTGATGGTCGGGTTTTGACTCGATTGTTTGTCGGTTGCATTAAAGTTGCGTAAAACCAATCGATGGTCGTTTCTTGTCCGTTTTTCGATCTGATTTCGACTGTGAGCATTAAAATTCAAAAACGAAGCCGAATATATCATAATATATTAATATTTAGACTTAATTCTAGTCCGTGGCTTCCGTTCCGTTGTCGGTGCGTTTCAGTTTTCCGCGTAACTTTCGCGTTGTGCTTTGCCACGTTCAACGATCCAAATTTATCGCATAACTATAAATGTATGATAAATACAAGTATAAAATTTGTGTTTTTAGATGTTTTCAGTATTTGTCCGGCATCAGTTCGCTTAACGTTTAATTTCGCGTTTATTGTTCTCGATTGTCGTCATATCGCGTAACGTGAAGCAAGTAGACGTTCCTAGGCTTCCAAAGGCCTGATCGAGTTGATTTACGTCTAATTACGCTAATTATAATGGTATTACTGTTCGTTAAGCGCTTAATTAAGATCGGAAACCGCCGGTTGTCACATTCTCCCCTTGTTATAAAAATTTCGTCCTCGAAATTTAAGTTGTGTTATCTCCTTAGATTTTTGTCATACGTAGGTAAGTATTAAAAATACCCAGGTAAATGATCATGTAATCGCATCGAGACTTGTCTGGATTATATAAATACAATGACTTACTACAACAACATGAACCCACTGGTTCAACTGAATCTGTTTTCAGAATCGGTGCCAAGTGAACAAAATGTAATGACATAGTCACCAATGTGACTGAGTTTACATGGGTCATACATATGAGAATCTCAACAGTTAGATTTTTAAGATGTTCACAATCTGTAATTGAATTTCATAAACAATAGAAATTTATACCAACGGAAACTAGCGGTGGTTGTTGGATTGGTGAGCCTCTGAATCAACAAGCTCAACTGAATTAGAAACATGAAGATGATCTGTTAACTTTTCGAACCATAGGTTAACACTATTGTATTGCAAGGATACACCGAATTACAACCGAAGTTAGTGTATCATTGTCTTAATACATAGTTGCATTAAGACCACTTTCAATGATTAGCCCAAGCTACAAGTTTATACCAACGCCACAAGGCGTCATAGCCATTGAAATAATTCAATAATAGCGGTGATCGAACAAATTCACCGTGTTTACAACTAAATGAAAGGTTCAATCAAGTAATTCCGAATATTTGTTCCAAATATATCCCATAGGATTTTCAACTGGAAATGAAAGAACAGATAAATATAATTTTCGGTCGCTAGTGGAAGAACAATAAATATCCCAAAGTTTTCGATCGATATTGAAAGAATCCGTTAAGAGATACACTGAAATAGATCATAAAGTTGTGTACCATCTTCTTAATACACGATTGTATTATGAATGTTTTAAGAAAATGATCCAACAAGGGGATTTAAAAATGAACAAATAATTAAGTAATGAAATCTGTATATGAGTTGTGAAAGTGAGATTAGCACAAGCTTCAACTAGTGTAACGCCTCCACAAGGTGTCGTAACCAATAAGTGACTTAACAAGGGTGCAGATTGAACCAGTCTGCTATGGTTCGAAATAAATGAATTGCTTATCGATATTACTTTGAATATGATGGCCTCAATCCGTCATATGAAATTCTTGAATTGAACTTTGTATACTTTGAGCAAGTTCAAACAATTGAACTTGGTTTGACACAATCCAACAAATAATACATGATTTGACCAAGGAGTTTTGATATGATTACTACGAAAAACCCATGTATGCAACTTGGAAAGAAATGAAATTTCAAGAAATTCATTGACTCGATATCAAGGAGTCAATACTTGCAATAATGCAGGTCATCTAGATCACAAAGCGAAAATTTGAATATAGCGAACCGACTTTTGAATTATTGATGAAATGACTATTCGAGGTGAAGACCCTGATGGTCTCCACGTATCAAGTTAACCACGTGCGTAACAAGCAAAGCATGCGTATCATGTAAATCTGTCAAGAAATGATGCAATATGCGTTCGCTAATCAAGAAAGAATTTCCATGACACAATGACCGTTCTATCTAATGCAACAGCTACCATAGTTTCCAAGCTAACTTGGTGTAAACCCCAGTTGACCGAGGTTGTACGAGAAACAGGGATCGAATTCTTGCCGGTTGTGTTGTAGTCTATGTCTGAATGTGTGAAGCTTTCATAAAGGTCATTACACTCAGTAACCGTTTTCTTTTCCATTAGTGTCCACCAGCAAATGTGTCAAATCAAGCTCGGGTCTCAGGAGTGAGACCGTTGTAGAATTTCTCTACAAGTGCCCAATCAGACAGACCATGTTGAGAGCAGCGGGACACTAGGGTTTGGAAACGCTCCCAGGCTAGATGATAAGGCTTGTCAGGTTCCATTCGGAACGAATGAATCTGATCATGAAGGTGAGATGCTTTTGCGGGTCGAAAGTATTTTTTTAGGAAAGCATCTCGTAGGGCAGCCTAAGTAGTGAAGGTATCGGGTGGTTGAGAGTCAAGCCAGATGGCGGCTCGACCTCCAAGAGAAAATGGAAAGACTTGAAGGAAACGGGCATCGTTTCCAGCACCTTCCATATTGAAAGTGTGACAAAGGCGAGTGAGGTGGTTAATATGGGTAGGCGCATCCTCGTCATTACGACCGTGGAATTAGCAAGAATTGGTTATAGAAGTCATGATGTAAGATGGGATTTTCCAGGCTTTATCGTTATTCATAGGGGGAAGAGTGATGGGCGAGTTCGCACCAGTGAAACCGGTGGTGGCCTGTTGGTAAACGGTTTGGTTATTGGCCATGTGGAAATTAGGTGGTGGACTTGCGTTTCTATGAACTACACGGGGCGATGGGGAACCGGGCGGTGAGGGCTTTGGTGTAAAGTCAAAGTCGGGTGGTATAAAAGGGCGGGATGAACTAGAAAAAGATGACGAAGAAGTACTAACCTTTTGTGCAAGAGGAAAGATGTATCCGTAGGCGGCTTCGGCGGAGGTCCTTGCGAACGCGTCTGGGGCATCCACTAAACCGGAAACGAGACAATTGGAATAATTCAGAAAAAAACACTTAAAATATATTAAACGAAAAACAAATATTAAACTAATTAAATTTATTTAGACTCCTACGATGAAAAACCAAAAATGGTAAACACGTATGAACTAATTAAGCCTAAATCGAGTAATCAACGCAATTGCCAAGGAGAAAGTCCCCGGCAACGGTGCCAAAAACTTGATGTTCTAAAAGTAGTTAATTAAAAACGATTAAAATTACCCTAATTTTATACTCAAATTAAACTCTAGACTCCTAAATTTTACTAAACTACTAACCGGCAAGTGAACCGATCAATTGTAGAATAATTTAAGTAAGTCTGGATTATCGAACCCACGAGACTCTCTAATTACAATGACGACTCAATCTATACTCGATTAACACACTTATTTATATTTGGGGGGGGGGGGGGTTTCCTAAATTCTAAATTATTAATTAAACTAAGATTACCTAATTAAAGCGAATTAATCTTTGAACTTTTGAGATTAGAAATTAATTCAAGAATAGTAAACCGGTTACCTAGGTTGGATTTTATATTGCTACTTATTTGGTTTTGTAATTAACTAATTATGTAAAACCGGGATCTTAAAATACTAAACTCTAAGGTGTACCGAACAGGACCCCCGGCCCTTCTCGGGAAGACACCTATGATAACCTAAAAGTAGTTTGGGTTTACCGGTTTTAAAGACTTCCTTTCGGTTATCTGTTATTTAGTAAAGTGTCTATTTTAGTTAAATACTTCTCAATAATTAACCTAGACCAACAATAACTCTTAGTTTAACCGACTCGAGTTATGGCAAGTAAATTAGACTCGAGATTTTCTCAAAACCTAAATCTAACAATTTACCTAATCAATTCAGCTAACAAATTACTATTTCTCAATAATTAATTTAGGTATAATGTTAAGAACTAATCATATGTTTTACTTAGTTATTTTTCCGGTTTATTGGCCAATTCGACCGAATGATTACCCGAACCCGTTAAGACCCGAAAATCAACACAAACCTATTCTATGGAAGACATCCAACAAGATTTATGTAAAACAACTAGGTGATCAAAAACCAATTCAAATCATGCAAATACACTAAACTAAATAGTAAAAGTTGTCTATTTTACTAAAAAGATCACTCAAACATAATCAAATTAACACAAGTTCCAAACTTTCATAAATCATAAATCCAAACCTAGGTAGCAAATCAAATCTAGCCAAGTAACATAGTTTTAAAAACAATCACAACAAAGTTGATAGAAGAATTCATCAAAGTGAAAACAAAGGAAACTAAAAGTATTAAGATTGTGCAATAAAACCATGTTTGAATTAGCCTCCAAGCTCTTGCTTCACCTTGATGATTCCAACAGCTTAGATTCACCTTCTTCAGCCTCCAAGATCCAGAATTTTAGCTTCTAAAGTTCAAAGTTCGTCCAAGATGTTGCAATTATAATCAAACTCAAACTTATAAACTCATCTTTCCCTCATCTAATAACTTTTTAAAACTTTCTGGATAAATCACCCTCTCGTGGGCCGCGACTGGGTTTAGGTGACCGAGTAATGAATTCCTGGATAACTTTTAGCCTATCGCTGGCCGCGAGAGGCATATGGTGGTGCGGTCGTGGGCCGCAAGAGGATGTTTCCCTCCGTTTTTCGATTCGTTTCCTCTCTCGAATTCCAACTACGATCCGACTTGGTTCCAATTATCATTTCAGCTCATTTTTCATCCTTTCGGCCACTTTTACGAACCAAGACCTGCAAAAACGTATTTGGATCAAAAGTAGATATATTCTTTACAAACTGAAACGAGAAACAACGAAAACTCTACAAACTATACATGATAAATGAATGTATTATTCAATACATCATTCCACATTCACACAACTCAATTATCATTATGCATAACACATAAATCATCTAGCACATAACACATTAACTCTCTACTCTAACAAACATGTCCAAAGGCCAATCCATGATATTCATACATTGTTGATTTTCAAAAGTCAACTATCGTACTTATATACTTTCAAATTATGAAAATGAAACCATCTTAAAATGGTAGACAATAGTATTAACTTCATATGCATTTCATGCTCATATCACATGACATTATACTCCTACATGGTCGCCTAGTTATATACTCATACACATACATAATCCGTTCCATTACACTAGTATTTCCATCACTTCATAACTAACACCGACATCATTCGCATTTACTCTTTTTCTAGATTCCCATACTCTCCCCATCTACTTCTTAAATCACAATTAAGACGATCAAACAATCCACATGTTTGCATTACATCATTCAAGCATATAACACAACTCTTAAAATATACGTCTACCCAATTGCTCATTAGCTACATTCACACATGGATTCCATCAAGAACATCTTTCTCATGATATTTTACTATTACATACATCATTTCCACATTCTATACGTATTCATTCGTTGTTTACATCTAATCTCATCTAATAATCTCACTTATGCATTTCATCAAACACTTGGTGTGCGTACTACTATCTAAGCATAATGTACAAGCATCATATGTCCATTCTCCTAATACTTGCTTTCATTCATCAAATATAACCAAATATCATACATACTCTATAAAATATTCAATCCATTTAACAAGAATTCATCTAATAGCTCACACTACATCAAGTTTTGAACAAGACTTGGACATGGGTGAAACACACATGTCATCTTCATCACCCAACTAGTGGGTTTTCATCTCAAACATCAATTTACTTGAAATTAAATACAAAATAAGTTCTGTTTGATGCTTCTAATACATAGTCATGCTTAGTTTCATACCAATTCACGGATTTGATCATACCCATTTCTCAAAAGATCATCAAATAAAAATCTATAATTTACCAGGTGATTTATAGGGCTAGATGATCAAGAATTCATGCACGATTTTTAGCTTGAATCCATCTTCAATTTAGGAAAAAAAAAGGCTGAATTGAAGGTTCCTCTTTCTCCTTCTTTGTGGTATCGACACACGCACACCTCAAACACACACTTACATACTGAACTTTCTAGTTTAATGGATATTTAAACTCATTTTTCCAAGTTTAGTCCCTCTAGTTTGTCACACCATCACAATTGCCACCAAATTCATTCCTTACTTGTTTTGACTAAATAATTTAACTAGGTTAAATAGCCTAGTCATTTTATTTCATGTTTTATCATATGGAAACATATGGCGAATATAAACATTCAAGTTTTAGGGCGTTACATTGAAGAGGGCGTAGATGCGAGAATGAAGAAGGGTTTTACACCGTTGCAAAAGTTACATCGGCTATTATACAACTTGCAACCGGAATCATCCAGACGAGAATGCCGAGTATTTACATATGGCCGAAAGAACTTCACGCGAGTATCTAGATTATTTCTGCGAAACTATACGTAAAATATACGCTTCCGAGTTCTTACGTGGGCCGACAAGCCACGACATGGCGCTTTTGTACCAAGCTCATGAGGATAAACATCACCTTCCTGGTATGGTGGGTAGCCTTGATTGCACCATTTCGTATGGAGAATGTGTCCCAGAGTTTCGGGGCCAATATATGAGAGGGAGATCACCGTTACCCTACAATTATGCTCGAAGCGGTGGCCTCTCATGATTTGTGGGTTTGGCATGCTTTTTGCGGTCCACCAGGTGCACAAAACGACATCAATATGCTTCAACAATCTCCATTATTTCATACTGAACGAAATGGAACGGCCCCAAAATGTCCATTTTACGTAAACAACCACTTATACAAGCGTGGTTACTATCTCGTGGATGGAATCTACCTACATGGTCCGTGTTTGTCAAATCATTTCCATATCCTCACTTACTAGATGAAAAGAAATTCAAGAAGCAACATGAGGCGGCAAGAAAAGACGTGGAACGGACTTTGGTGTTTTGAAGTCAAAATGGGGTATAATGAATTGGCCAATGCGTGCTAGAAGTGTGAAAAAATTAGGTACGTGGTGTGCATGTGTATTATTTTACATAAAATGATTTTAAAGACGACAGAAACGTGATAGCACCGATACACATTCGGGATCCTTCAGTCGAGCCCCCCCCTCGATGACAGTGAGTTAAACGAGCTTATGGATGAAGATACGCATCGAAGACTAAAACATGATCTCGTTGAGCATCTCAGAAGAATGGATTTATCCCACCTATTGGTGGATCCGACGAAAAGTAGTAATTTTAGTTAGTTTAATCTAGTTTATTTTAAGTTTTTTTAATCAATGTAATTTTTTATTTTATTTTTAATTTAATGTAATGTTTTTTTATTTATTGTACTTTTATTTTGGTCAAAACATGTAGGGGTGCTAAACGGGTCGTGTTCACAGGTTGGCGGGTTCAACCCGACCCGAACCCGACCCGAACCGAACCCAAAAATTGTGTCATACAAATGAATACAAATGAACCCTAACCCAACCCCAATATTCGTGGGTTGACCCGAACACGAACCATTCAACCTGAACTTTTTTTTTTTCTACAATTAATATATTAAAATTAAAATTTACTCTAAAAACACAAATGTATACAATACAATTAAATTTAATTTATAACTTTTATGTTAATTTTTCTTTTTAAGTTATTATTATGACATGAAATACACGCCGAATTTAATTTAACATAAAGCATACTATAAAAAAATATAATATAGGTTAAACGGGTCAACCCACCAACCTGACTGGGTTGACCCGAACCTGGCCCGTTTAGCTAAACGGGTTCGTGGGTTCAACCTAAAAACTGACCCGAACTCGTTTAGATTAAACCTAAACCCGTGTATTTCGTGTTAGGTTCGTGTCATGTTTTCGGCTCGTGTCAGAAATTTACACCCTAAAAATATGTTTCATTTATTAATTAAGTAGTTTAAAAAATAGGAAAAAAAAAGAGTTTACCCCATGGCATGAGTGGTAAACATCTCTTATGTTTTGGGCAAGATGGGAGTTAGAGAGAGGAAATGACATGGCAATATATGATTGGGTGGGTGGAAAGTTTACTCCATCCCATGAGAGGTGCACCTCTTTCACCCTTGGGTATCATAGGTTTCGAACATTCAAGTGCTAGCATGCACGTCGACCCATTCTTGACTATTAGATGAGGTTATCTTGGATTTGACACCCGATAATATTTGATCATACATCAAATTTATAATATCGAGTTAGTAATCAAAATATCATTTTTGATTGATAAATAATCTAGCTCTTGTTTCTTATTAGGATGTGTATTACATTTGGATTGATTGAATAAACTCACAGGTCTTTTTTGCTATGTAACAAATTCATTCTCAACGCATTTGGTATTGTTAGTACGATCCATACAAATACAAGTTGGAAAAGTTTTCCTAGTTAAGTTTTCTTTTTAAACAATATTTTACACCTAAATACCATTTAAGTTTGTATTTACAATAATTTAAACTCAAATTGTGTGGGAAACAAATACCATATCACTAGATGACTAGGTCATGAGTTATAAACAATATCTAAGGTGAAATTTTAACAATTATGTGACCAATAAGGATCGTCTTTTAAACACCACAAAAAGTAAATACCTAAACGCTTTCATAGCATTAAAGTTCAAAATGATTCTAAACGAGTTCAATTTGAAAGATCATAATAAATTCGAGTTAATGAGATACAAGTAAATTCAAACCCTAATCTTAGTTACAATTGCAAAACTTAATTAGTTAATTATAAACACAAAAAGAATCTATACTTCTCATTACAAGATTATCCCTGCCCGTCAACCTTCGTCGCCAGACCACCTCCCCACCCCCCTCAGGCCCGTCATTGTCCCCAACGTCCTCCTGTAGCTGCTCTCGATGACCCCTAAACACACATACATACATACATACATACATATATTGAGGCCCATCCCCCACATCATAAGTCCATCCCTTTTAGGCTCATCCTCACACCCGCTAACGCGGACGTCTACGTGGCGGGTCATCCTTTGAGAACTACCCTCCTCCACACTCCATAGTCTTAAAACCAAGTCTTTGATCTTGGTGTCAAAAAGAACTCAACTGGCTCTCGATATTATATTATATTATATTATATTATAACAAGATGGGGGAATAGTGCCAGGCAGCTGCCTGACACTCCCCCATTGGTCCAACAAGTTTATTATTTTTTTCCCGGTTTACAATTACGATTTTGCCCTCAGTTCAAAATTACAGTTTAGCCCCCAATTCAAAATAAAATTATGCTCTTAACCCCAACTAAAAATTTCGATTTTGCTATCGGTTCAAAATTACATTTTTGACTCTGCCCCCAGTTCAAAATAAAATTATACTTTTGCCCCCAGCTAAAAATTACGATTTTTCCCCTAGTTCAAAACAAAATTATGATTTTGCCCCCGTTTAAACATATGATTTCGCCCTCAGTTCAAAATTACGTTTTTTTGTCCCAAGTTTAAAATAAAATTATACTTTTGTCCCCAGTTCAAAATTACGATTTTGCCCTCAGTCAAAATTTTGATTTTGCCTCAGTTCAAAAATAAACTTATGGTTTTCCCCCAACTTAAAATTACGATTTTGCCCTTGATTCAATTTTCAGGCTGCTGTCTGACACTTCCCCATTGGTCCGGGCATATTACGATTTTACCTCGAGTTCAAAATTACGAATTTGTGGGGGGATAGTGCAAGACATTGGTCCAACCAATTTACCACTTTATCACAGGTTTAAAATTTCGATTTTGCGTTCAGTTAAAAATTACGTTTTTGCCCACAGTTCAAAATAATTTATGCTTTTAATCGCTAAAAATTACGATTTTACCATCGGTTCAAATTTACGATTTAACCCCAATTTAAAATTACAAATTTTCCTGTAGTTTAAAATTACGGTTTTGCCTCCAGTTCAAAATAAAAATATACTTTTGCCTCCGGTTCAAAATAAAATTATGATTTTGCTCCAAGCTTAAAATTACGATTTTGCCCTTAGTTCAATTTTCAGGCTGTTGTCTGGCACTCCACCATTGGTCCGGGTATTTACGATTTTACCCTAAGCTCAAAATTACGAATTTGCCGCTGTGCAAAATTACGATTTTGCTCCTGTACCAAATTACGATTTTGCCCCTTGTTTAAATTTATAGTATTGCCATCACTTTAGCTTTTGACAAATTACGATTTTACCTCAGTCAAAAAATACAACTTTGCCCTCAGTCAAAATTACACTATTGTCATCGTTTTAGTTTTTTTTTAGTAAAACTATAGAAGTTTTTTTTTTAATTGGTTGACTCGATTTTTTTTCGTGTTAAGGAACTGCCTACTCGCTTATTAGTCCTGACAAATTACACTTTTACCTCAAGCTCAAAATTACGGTCTTACCATCATTTTATTTTTTTTTAGCAAAACTATGATAGTGTTTTTTCTATTGGTTAAGAATTATTTAGCTTATCGTCCCGCAATGCAAACGAGACATCATGTAGTTCCTTGTCATGATCAACATATCAACCATGTATTGGCTACCTCCTTTCCTCGACTTCTAATTAACTAATGATGAATTATTGCATGTTAATTGAATTGTCATTCAACACATGTGCATAAACAAAATGCTTTATTATAATCATTGAATAAACAATTACAATATGTCACTTTATTTGATACCACACTTGCTAGATTTAGACTAATTACATTTTTCATTAACATAATAATAATAATAATAATAATAATAATAATAATAATAATAATAATAATAATAATAATAATAATAATAATAATAATAATAATAATTGCAAAATGCAATGTACTTAAATGGGTGTAAAAATAGTTTGAGCTTTCATTAAAATAATAAATAATTATTATTATTATTATTATTATTATTATTATTATTATTATTGCAAAACGGTATGTACTTAAATGGATAAAGGATGTAAGGATTCATCATCTAAAACCCAACATGTGGTCGTATATAAGTTCTTATATTTTTTAAAAAGAATACTTGTTACAATGTGTGTGTCCACACGTCGTCATCCCATTTCTGTGCAAAGTATTCAAAAAAAATTAAAGATGTTTGAATCTATTATGCCACCTGTTTGAGCTTTCATTGAACTCACAAAATTGTCACCTGTTTCTGCAAGATGCATCTATTATGCCATAATCAATGCTAAGTGGTGGGACGTAATCTATTAGTAATTAACATGTGAAAATCCACTTCGTACACAACCTAACTCATGAACACTTGGTCTAAAATCAAAATTCAAACCCATTTTAACTTTATTCTCATAATTTTTCCCAACTACATTCATACCACACACTAAAAACACTCCAAAAAAAAAAAAGAAAAAACAAATTTAACTAGAATACTTGGTGATAAAATCTTTGATTATTTTCATTAATTGAATGGCTGGTTCAGAATCTGGATAAATAGTGAAGAACCCATGTTGCTGACCTTCAAATTCAACATATTTCACATCTTTTCCCCATTTTTTCAATATATCTGCATACTCCTTGGCTCTGTCTTTCAGTAGATCTGAACCACCACAAACCACCAAGATTGGATCCAACTCCACGGGTTCGAGATCCACGCTCACCGGTCCAAACGGATTCACTAGAGGGTGGTCCATGGTGTCCCCGTCTGGGATCGATAACCTCCAGAACCTAACCGACAGTTAACTGTTAGTTAATAATGTGTGAATCGTAGGACAAAATCGTAAGGGTGTAAATGACCCGAGCTACCAATGAGCTACTCGAGATTGTATTGAGCCCAGGAGCGTAAATTAATGATCATTTAATAAACGAGCCGAGTTAAAGATTCACATATAATAAATATTCTTATATATCTTTTTATATAAAAATTATAAATAAATATATAACTTAAAAATTTATATATATACACAAATAAAATATATAGAGAATTTAATAAATAACAAACAATCAAAACCCAAACCGGGCTTAAATTTGAAAACATTTTGAGAAGTCAAGCTAGAGCTTTAGACAGAGCTCGAAATGAGCTCAAGCTCTTAAAAATTATACGATTCAAGCTCTAGCTTAGGCAACCGCAAAACATGTGTGAACATAGAGAGGGTAGTTAATTGACTCAGTGACTTGTTTATTTTTAATTGCAAATTAGTCATGATCATGTTCACAAGTTTGAAACAAAGAAAAAGAGGTGTAAAACGACACGAACCTATCGATAAGTTCCCAGTTCAAGAAAGCATCTTTGGGCCCATGGGCCTCGGACTCGGTCAGCTGGGTCCCACCAAAGAAGGGTGCCAATAGAAGATAACCCCTAACCCGAACCAGTTCCAAGCCCTTGCAGCCAGCACTTGACCGAACCGCCACATTATGAGCAATGTTCCCACCAGCCGAGTCACCAGAGATAAAAACACGGCTAAAGTCAGCCGAGTCAACAAGCCACGGATCCGGCTCAGCCGCCACAGCCTGGGCCTGGAGCCACTTCAAGGAGGTGAACCCGTCCTCCACTGCCAACGGAAGCCGGTTCTCAGGGGCTAACCGGTAGTCAGGAGCCACGATCACGGCTTCGAGAGCCAGAGCGAGCTTAAAACAATAGTTTTGACAGTTGGGCCATGTTCTTGAACCAATGCAAAAACCACCACCATGAATGTAATAAAAAACTGGCAGCTTTTTACCCACGGCGGCTAATGCAGGTTTGTACAACCGTAGGTAGAGGTTATTGGGTTGGTCAAACATGACATCTTTCCATAGAACCGAGCCGTCATCGAGTACAGGGACTTGAAAGCTCGGTTCAGTGGACCGCCATATTGAGCCATCACTGTAAACTTTGAGCACCCCTCTACAGTCATCAACCTCGTACGGTGCTGTTTCTGCCATGTTTGGACTAGAAAGTTGATTGATCTGCTTTAAAGAACATTATTGGAGGTATAAAACAAGATCAAAGACAACAAAAGATTACATTGATGCTACACATTTGTGTTTGTCACTTTCTGATGAAAGACTCATCAAGCCGGCCTTTTTGTTTTTTATGATGCCGTTGAAACCGAGCAATTTGTATATATAATTTAGCTCCTCCTTTGTACATGTACAATTCGATCGGTGCAGCTGGACGATTTCCCGACGCTCATCCGATGGCGAAGAAACGCAGCCTGCCGTTTCAAGACACAAACAGTATGCAACAGCAACATCAGCAGTATTTTCAAAGGTTAATTCCTAATTTAGATGAGTTTCGAAACAGTTGGAACCCTAAAAATTGGGAATGGGATAGTTCACGGCTTGTGGCTAAACCGTTGGATATGATGGAGATTTCTCGAGAACACGAAAAACAACAGCAGCAACAACAACATCAGTCCGCTATTAATACCGTTAATCCCAATGTTTCAAAGAAAACTCATGTTAGTCGAGCGGAAGAAGATTCACAACTTTTGTTGAAACTCGGTGGCGGTGGTGGTTTGGTTTCCGGTGAAGAGGCGGTAACGAGGCCTAGCAAGCGGGTCCGATCTGGATCGCCAGGTGGCGGTGGTGGGAATTATCCTATGTGTCAAGTTGATAACTGCAAGGAAGATCTGTCAGCTGCTAAAGATTATCATCGCCGACACAAGGTTTGTGAGGTTCATAGTAAAGCTGGAAACGCCTTGGTTGGAAAACAAATGCAAAGATTTTGTCAACAGTGCAGCAGGTTCTTTAATTTAATGTCGTAATTACATTTAGATTTTTAATAATTGTTTTAGCTAAATTTATATGCAATATATTTTCTAGGTTTCACCCTCTTTCTGAGTTTGATGAGGGAAAACGAAGCTGTAAGCGTAGGCTTGCGGGCCACAACAGGCGAAGAAGAAAAACTCAACCGGAAGATGCTGCGTCACATTTATTACTTTCCGGAAATGAAAATAAAAATAGCAACGGAGATATGGACATTGTTAATTTACTTACCGTTTTAGCTCGTGCTCAAGGTATTATTACCAAAATACCCCTCTCCTTTTCTTTTTCATCTCATGTCTTTCAAATCGTCGAATGACTCAAATCTAATACTTTTGGTTTATTAAATATTAGGAAACACTGAAGACACAACCAGGAGTTCATCACCGTTACCAAACAAAGACCAACTCATGCAAATAATTAACAAAATAAACTCTTTGCCAATCCCACCGGTTCCTGGAAACGTAACTGGCGTCAAGCCGGAAATATTTCTCATCCGACAGTAGTAATCCAACTGAAGAACACTCACCGTCATGTTCGCCACCTATCGTGCAGAGGTTTTTCCCGCCAAAATCTTCAAGGGGAAGATTGAAGCCTGAGAGTCTGTCGACTAGCGGTGAGGTTACTGCAAATGTTAAGGCTAGCTGCGGTGGTCATGGTGGCGGCACCACAATGTCTCTTGAGCTTTTTGGGCCGAATGGCGGCACTGATAATATTTCCATTCAGAGTTCACCGTACCGCGCTGGATATACGTCTTCATCTGGATCCGATCAGTCACCTTCCAGTTTGAATTCTGATCCTCAGGTTGTTGTTACTCATAAGATATGATTTGATATATTTAGGTATTCTTTTTTCTTCCATTTTTTGTATGTTTATATGATTTGATATATTTTGGTAACTTTTAGGATCGCACTGGACGTATATTGTTTAAACTGTTCGACAAGGATCCAAGTCATTTGCCTGGTTCGCTACGCACACAGGTGAACTTATTGTTTTGAGTAAATGTCGTCTAAAGGTTTGTTTTTTTGCATCTGGATCCAAAAGGATTGAAATCTTGCCATTTTATCTAGCATGTTACTTCATCCATTTTTCTCCGTTAAGTCAGGGGTATTTCCGTCTTTTTTGTTAACTTAAAGGGCAATTTGGTCTTTCTCAGGGGTATTTGGTCTTTTTACTTGAAGTGAAAAATACCAAATTGCCCTTTAAGTTAACAAAAAAGACGGAAATACCTCTTACTTAACTGACTTAACGGAGAAAATGAATGATTGAATGGAGTTAACGAGCTGGTTGAAAATGGCAAGATTTCAAACCTTTTGGATCCAAATGCGGAAAAAACAAACCTTTAGAGGAAAGTCGCAAAACTGGCCAAACCTCAGGGACGGAAAGGGCAATTTACTCTATTGTTTTTGTTTGTAGCAAAATTGAAATTAATTAATTATATATCTAGTAACATGGTTTTGATTTCTTGATTTTCAGGTTTATAATTGGCTCTCTCAGAGTCCGTCTGAAATGGAAGGATACATAAGACCAGGTTGTGTCGTTCTTTCGATTTACTTATCAATGCCATCGTCGTCTTGGGATCAAGTGAGTGAACTATCGAAGCGATCATCTTTCTCTTCGTATAACGTTTACTGACTAGTCACAATGTACTTTCTTGTTGCAGCTTGAAGGAGACTTTGTTCGGTATATCAGTTCTCTTTTGCGAGATTCTGGTGACGATTTTTGGGGAACCGGAAGGTTCTTAGCGCATACTGAGAAGCAAATAGCATCACGTAAAGATGGTTAGTCATTTTTTGTCATATCTTTAACTAATATAATAATTAAAAATTTCATATATTAATATTGACATTGTAGGGTCATACGAGTTGGATAACAAGTGATAATAATATTTTTTACAAATAGCTAATGTATTCAATATTTTTACATAAAAAAAGTAAAGTACAAGGATGGTCCCTACGGTTTACCAAAGTTTCGGATTTGGTTTCTAGCTTTCAAAAGTACACAGATGATCCCTGTGGTTTGCACTGTGTAACACATTTAGGCCCCGGCTTTTTCCTAAATGACATGGATGGTCCATGTGGTTTGCACTTTGTAACGCATTTTGTCCCTAACTTGGACATGCTAAAACCTTTAGATTGTTGGCCAGGGACTAAACGCGTTACAAAGTACAAACCTCAGGAACTATCCGTGTACTTTTGGAAAGCTAGGGACCAAATCCAAAATTTTGGTAAACTACAGGGACCATCTGTGTACTTTAAAAAGAACTTGTTAAAATAGATGTATGTTTTTATAAAACAGTTTTAAGAGGTTGTAAACATTTGAATAGGCTTGTTAGAACTTTTGACCCAATTTTTTAGCTCAATTTTAAATTTGCACATTTGACCCCTTAGAGATGAAGTATTACCCGAAAATGGGTCTAAATTCTCACTCATAGCTCTTATTTGTTATTTTGTTTTGACATGTGTTGTATATGTTAAATTATATCAGGGAAGGTCTACTTGTTTAAATCTTTGAAAGCATGGAGTTCGCCTCAGTTGATATCCGTCTCTCCGTTGGCCGTTGTGGCTGGAAAGGAGATTTCTCTTATCCTTAGAGGCCGAAATCTAAGGACACCTGGCACCAAGTGTGTATTTCTTTCTCTTTATATACATATTATATTATAATATTATAATATTTATCGTTTGTTCATAAAGAGATGGGATATTGAATATTCGTGTCGTGTTATTTTTGCAGAATCTATTGCACACATTCTGATGGGTGTACGTTGGAGGAAGCAACAAAATCAGCTGATCAAGAATCTACATACGAGGAAATAAGCACGTGTAGCTTCAAAGTCTCTGCACCTAGCACACTTGGTCGATGTTTCATTGAGGTATATAACTTCTTTTAGAGGTGGTAGCTTCTGACCTATTAGTTATGAATAGATCAGTTTGGGTTATTTTAGTTCAAACAGGCCGACCGGTTAAATGGTTTTAAAGTTGCCCTGACGACCTGTACTTTAAGCCAATGATTTGAAAACCGGACTGGACCGGCTGGTCGGACCAGGAACCAAGGGTCTGGTCGGCCTGGTTCATCCTTTTGAACCCGTTTTTGAATCGAACCGGCCGGTTGGACTGGAAACCAGGCAGTTGAACCGGATTTTTTGAGTGTTGAACAGATAGAGAACGGTTTAAGATGTACCAGCTTTCCTATTATAATAGCCGATACTACTCTTTGCCAAGAGTTGAGGCTTCTCGAAGCTGAATTTACTGACGGTCAAACAAAGTCAATGAAAGAAAGCTTGCACTTCTTGAACGAGCTCGGATGGCTATTCCAGAAAAAAGAAGGAAGTTCCCCGTATAGCCTCACTCGATTCAAATTCCTGCTTGTATTCTCAGTCGAACGAGATTTTGTTGCTTTGGTGAAAACCCTTTTGGGAATTCTACTTCATAAAAGCTCGGGTATGACAGACAATGAGTCATCATTGGAGATGCTATCCGGGATTAATCTCTTAAACCGGGCTGTTAAAAGAAGGTGCAAGAATATGGTTGATTTGCTCATACATTATTTGATGCTTGATTCGCAAACTACTTCTAGAAAGTACGTTTTTCCGCCAAACCTTGCGGGGCCCGACGGCATCACACCGTTGCATTTGGCAGCTTGCACATCGGATTCAGACAATTTGGTTGATGCCTTGACAAATGATCCACAACAGGTATAAAAACAATTTTTACATATAAGCTTTTTTTATATTTTTTAGGTATTTGGTATAAAAAGATGTTATCTTTCTACGGAGATTTCAATAGTATTTGGAATAAAAAAATGTTATCTTTCTACAAATATTTCAATTTTCTAAGAAAGATCTCATCTTTTAGGACAATTACGTTTTAACTCTTGAAGTGTCAAATGGGTGAAACAAAATAGTTAAAATTTTGGTTATGTTTAATGTGTCAAATATAAGATATAAAACCTATTGAATCATTTTTATATAAAGTCAAATTTATGAAATTATGCATCTTTTAAGTAGAGTAAAGTATATGGTTGGTCTATGTGGTTTACCAAAATTTTGGATTTGGTCCTTAACTTTCCAAAAGAACATGGATGGTCCTTGTGGTTTGCACTTTGTAACACATTGAGTCCCCATCCAGCAAATCTAAAGGTTTTACTTTTAGCATGTCCACATGAGGGACTAAATGCGTTACAAAGTGCAAACCCCAAGTACCATCTGTGGACTTTTGAAAAGCTAGGGACCAATTCCAAAATTTTGGTGAACCACAGGAATCATCAGTGTATTTTACTCCAAATTAATTATTTTTTGAAAATTTGGACTAATTTTCGGGTCAATTCAGCCTAACTCTCACCAAAACTACACATTTTGACTTGTTACCCAACCAACTTGACCCACCCTTTTTCCACCTCTACACATTGTTAGCTCACAACTAATGCTTGTTGATCATTTTTGGCCTCGCAGATCGGGTTGCTGAGCTGGAACTCTTCGTTAGACGCAAACGGGCTGTCACCATTTGCATATGCATCAATGAGGAACAACAACTCATACAACACACTAGTGGCGAGCAAGCTCACCGATAGAATCGCCAATCAAATATCAGTACGGATACCAAACGAAATCGAACTCCAAACAAGAACCCACGACCACCAAGAGCTTAGTTTCAGAATAAGAGACCACCCGGAACCCAAAACCTGTTCGAAATGTGCACACGTGGCTGCAAACTTCCCTAAACGGGTCCCGGGTTCACAAGGGTTACTTCACCGTCCTTACATACTCTCCATGCTTGCGATAGCTGCGGTGTGTGTATGCGTGTGTCTTTTCCTTCGTGGTGCTCCGGATATCGGTCTGGTTGCACCGTTTAAGTGGGAGAATTTGAACTTTGGTTCAATGTAGAGGAAGTAAGTTTCGAAAATGCACCAGAAACAATAAGTAGGTTATTTTTAGGTCATAATATAACTTTTGGGAAGGTGAATAAGCGAAAACGGGTTCATTAATCGGTTTAACATCGGTTTGGATGCGATACAGTTCCTTCCCCTGCCCCTAGATCAAAGGCTTAAGCTGCTGTTCGAACTCGAATAGTGGCTTGAAGTGGAAAATGGGCGGCAGGTGGGCGGTGGTGGTTTTTGTCTGGTTGATGTTACTGATCGTGGCTGACTTGTTACTGGTAGCGGTTCTTTTTTTTTTTTACTTTTATCTTATATATGCAAGTTTATAATAGTAGATAGCATGTTTTGGTTTTGTATATTGTTTTTGTTTTGACAAATGGAAAGGATGGTATCTGTAACTCTCTTGTTTTCTTTCTTAATGAACTCGTTTTTATTGTCGTTTTGTTTCGAAAGTTGTTGACTGAAAGACAATAGGTCGACGGAGGATCAACGGTTAGTCTTTCGAAATTAGTGGTATCTGATGGCCTGGTTAGGCCGATTTTGATGAAAACTTTAGGTGAGACATCAACTATGGTTGCGAGAAACACAAATCAAACTAGACGAGCTAGGTTGGTCGTCCGGCTTTACTCTTTTGACAACTCAACGGATCGGTTTGAATTTACACAGCCGGTTTCAAGTCTATTAAGTTGATCAAAATGTGAAAATTGATCGGTTTCAACGGCATGTATCATTTTGTTTTGGGCATAAAAAACAAAAAGGCCGGCTTGATGAGTCTTTCATTTTTGTCACGAAATCAAGAATATGTCATCAGAAAGTGACAACACAAATGTGTAGCATCAATGTAATTTTTTGTTGTCTTTGTTCTTGTTTTATACCTCCAATAATGTTCTTTAAAGCAGATCAATCAACTTTCTAGTCCAAACATGGCAGAAACAGCACCGTACGAGGTTGATGACTGTAGAGGGGTGCTCAAAGTTTACAGTGATGGCTCAATATGGCGGTCCACTGAACCGAGCTTTCAAGTCCCTGTACTCGATGACGGCTCGGTTCTATGGAAAGATGTCATGTTTGACCAACCCAATAACCTCTACCTACGGTTGTACAAACCTGCATTAGCCGCCGTGGGTAAAAAGCTGCCAGTTTTTTATTACATTCATGGTGGTGGTTTTTTGCATTGGTTCAAGAACATGGCCCAACTGTCAAAACTATTGTTTTAAGCTCGCTCTGGCTCTCGAAGCCGTGATCGTGGCTCCTGACTACCGGTTAGCCCCTGAGAACCGGCTTCCGTTGGCAGTGGAGGACGGGTTCACCTCCTTGAAGTGGCTCCAGGCCCAGGCTGTGGCGGCTGAGCCGGATCCGTGGCTTGTTGACTCGGCTGACTTTAGCCGTGTTTTTATCTCTGGTGACTCGGCTGGTGGGAACATTGCTCATAATGTGGCGGTTCGGTCAAGTGCTGGCTGCAAGGGCTTGGAACTGGTTCGGGTTAGGGGTTATCTTCTATTGGCACCCTTCTTTGGTGGGACCCAGCTGACCGAGTCCGAGGCCCATGGGCCCAAAGATGCTTTCTTGAACTGGGAACTTATCGATAGGTTCGTGTCGTTTTACACCTCTTTTTCTTTGTTTCAAACTTGTGAACATGATCATGACTAATTTGCAATTAAAAATAAACAAGTCTGTGAGTCAATTAACTACCCTCTCTATGTTCACACATGTTTTGCGGTTGCCTAAGCTAGAGCTTGAATCGTATAATTTTAAGAGCTTGAGCTCATTTCGAGCTCTGTCTAAAGCTCTAGCTTGACTTCTCAAAAAGTTTTCAAATTTAAGCCTGGTTTGGGTTTTGATTGTTTGTTATTTATTAAATTCTCTATATATTTTATTTGTGTATATATATAAATTTTTAAGTTATATATTTATTTATAATTTTTATATAACAAGATATATAAGAATATTTATTATATGTGAATCTTTAACTCGGCTCGTTTATTAAATGATCATTAATTTACGCTCCTCGGCTCAATACAATCTCGAGTAGCTCATTGGTAGCTCGGGTCATTTACACCCTTACGATTTTGTACTACGATTCACACATTATTAACTAACAGTTAACTGTCGGTTAGGTTCTGGAGGTTATCGATCCCAGACGGGGACACCATGGACCACCCTCTAGTGAATCCGTTTGGACCGGTGAGCGTGGATCTCGAACCCGTGGAGTTGGATCCAATCTTGGTGGTTTGTGGTGGTTCAGATCTACTGAAAGACAGAGCCAAGGAGTATGCAGATATATTGAAAAAATGGGGAAAAGATGTGAAATATGTTGAATTTGAAGGTCAGCAACATGGGTTCTTCACTATTTATCCAGATTCTGAACCAGCCATTCAATTAATGAAAATAATCAAAGATTTTATCACCAAGTATTCTAGTTAAATTTGTTTTTTCTTTTTTTTTTTTTGGAGTGTTTTTAGTGTGTGGTATGAATGTAGTTGGGAAAAATTATGAGAATAAAGTTAAAATGGGTTTGAATTTTGATTTTAGACCAAGTGTTCATGAGTTAGGTTGTGTACGAAGTGGATTTTCACATGTTGTCTTATGATGATTTTACGTGTTGTACGAGTTAATGTGTGGTCAAGTGTTGTACATGTTCGTTCACATGTATGTTTCGTACTTGTTTGCATGTTTTTTAAAATATGTTTTTTTATTATAGATATTTTTCCTGGGATGTTTAAATTTTCAAACTAAGCATATTTTTACCTCCTGCGAGTTTTCGCTACATATATGATGAAATGTCATTCATTATATGTAAGAGAAAACTGCGAAAATGGTCTTTTCTAGTTGTATTGTTTGGTCATAAACTACAACTTTTATACATGTACCGAAATTTCACATATTTACTTTATTGTCAGGTATAAGTATACGTATACGGTATACTTTTTAAGAAAAAAAATAGACACGTGACAAAAATATAGAATAGTAACCTATAGTAAAATTATCGACATGGTCCGGACAAGGTGATATGTAGGCAAACCATACATTTATTCATGAGGAACTGAGAGACGGGTCTAAAGAGACTCTCCGCTCCACAACAAATAACAGACAAACAAACAATAGTAAAACATTATAAGATTAAAAGCTACCATTAACCAAATGAATGGTGAAAAAGGTAAGATAAAAAATGGAATAACATCATAAAATAGCATATAGGTGCAACTACAAGAATACAATATTATGCAAAATACACCAAAAAGTATAAGAGAATTTAAACCTTATGACAAATTTGTAGTTGTACCATCCTAAAAGTACTACATTTTAATCATACGCCTCTCAAGCTCCTAATCTAGCCATATCATACCTAATCCGTTTTATCTCAAATAAAATTGGGTCTACCTCTACTTCTCTCCTTCTCCACAACGAGGATTTTCACTAGCTCTAATTGGTATATTCATTTGTCTTCTCTTCACATGACTTTTCCATAAATTCGTCATTTTTATCCGGTGCAATCTTGTATGCTCACACTTCCACCTTAGCATCTCATATCCGCAACCTCCACCTTACATGCCCTCCTCTTCTTGATTGTCCAACATTTTGTTCCATATAAAATATATAGCTATTCGAACTACAACCATATAAAATTTTATTGGAAAATTCTTATCATATAGTTAAATAATAAAAAAAACATATGCACATAATAATAGAATAATTTGTATATTTTAAGACATTTATAACGACATGTAAAATAAATGTAATTGTAAAACTTATCTAACGTAAACACTCGCATATAAATATATCTAAAAGTAATAATATTTTCATAATTCCCTTATGCTTTTGCTTTTTTTTTAAACAACAATTTTTTTAATTACAGTTATATGTGGACGTGAACCCAGACTCCCTCTAAAATGTTTAAAAATTTTAATCTTTCACACGTAATTCTCTCATGGTAATTACTTATAGATTACGTCCCACCACTTAGCATTGATTATGGCATATTAGATGCATCTTGCAGAAACAGGTGACAATTTTGTGAGTTCAATGAACCTTTCAAATCAAACTTTGACAATTTGGTCAAATAATGTAATTAGTTAATAAATAATAGACAATAAAGTTAGGTTCGGTTGGATTTATGTCAGATTCAAACATCTTTAATTTTTTTTGAATACTTTGCACAGAAATGGGATGACGACGTGTGGACACACACATTGTAACAAGTATTCTTTTTAAAAAATATAAGAACTTATATACGACCACATGTTGGGTTTTAGATGATGAATCCTTACATCCTTTATCCATTTAAGTACATACCGTTTTGCAATAATAATAATAATAATTATTATTATTATTATTATTATTATTATTTATTTTAATGAAAGCTCAAACTATTTTTACACCCATTTAAGTACATTGCATTTTGCAATTATTATTATTATTATTATTATTATTATTATTATTATTATTATTATTATAAATGTAATTAGTCTAAATCTAGCAAGTGTGGTATCAAATAAAGTGACATATTGTAATTGTTTATTCAATGATTATAATAAAGCATTTTGTTTATGCACATGTGTTGAATGACAATTCAATTAACATGCAATAATTCATCATTAGTTAATTAGAAGTCGAGGAAAGGAGGTAGCCAATACATGGTTGATATGTTGATCATGACAAGGAACTACATGATCTCCCGTTTGCATTGCGGGACGATAAGCTAAATAATTCTTAACCAATAGAAAAAGCACTATCATAGTTTTGCTAAAAAAATTAAAATGATGGTAAGACCGTAATTTTGAGCTCGAGGTAAAATTGTAATTTATCAGAACTAATAAGCGAGTAGGCAGTTCCTTAACACGAAAAAAAATCGAGTCAACCAATTAAAAAAAAACACTTCTATAGTTTTACTAAAAAAAACTAAAACGATGACAATAGTGTAATTTTGACTGAGGGCAAAGTTGTATTTTTTGACTGAGGTAAAATCGTAATTTGCCAAAGCTAAAGTGATGGCAATACTATAAATTTGAACAAGGGGCAAAATCGTAATTTGGTACAGGAGCAAAATCGTAATTTTGCACAGCGGCAAATTCGTAATTTTGAGCTTAGGGTAAAATCGTAAATACCCGGACCAATGGTGGAGTGCCAGACAACAGCCTGAAATTTGAACTAAGGGCAAAATCGTAATTTTAAGCTTGGAGCAAAATCATAATTTTATTTTGAACCGGGGGCAAAAGTATATTTTTATTTTGAACTGGAGGCAAAACCGTAATTTTAAACTACAGGAAATTTGTAATTTTAAATTGGGGTTAAATCGTAAATTTGAACCGATGGTAAAATCGTAATTTTTAGCGATTAAAAGCATAAATTATTTTGAACTGTGGGCAAAAACGTAATTTTTAACTGAGCGCAAAATCGAAATTTTAAACCTGTGATAAAGTGGTAAATTGGTTGGACCAATGTCTTGCACTATCCCCCCACAAATTCGTAATTTTGAACTCGGGGTAAAATCGTAATATGCCCGGACCAATGGGGAAGTGCCAGACAGCAGCCTGAAAATTGAATCAAGGGCAAAATCGTAATTTTAAGTTGGGGGAAAACCATAAGTTTATTTTTGAACTGAGGCAAAATCAAAATTTTGAACTGAGGGCAAAATCGTAATTTTGAGTTGGGGACAAAAGTATAATTTTATTTTAAACTTGGGACAAAAAACGTAATTTTGAACTGAGCGCGAAATCATATGTTTAAACGGGGGCAAAATCATAATTTTGTTTTGAACTAGGGGAAAAATCGTAATTTTTAGCTGGGGGCAAAAGTATAATTTATTTTGAACTGGGGGCAGAGTCAAAAATGTAATTTTCAACCGATAGCAAAATCGTAATTTTTAGTTGGGGTTAAGAGCATAATTTTATTTTGAATTGGGGGCAGAACTGTAATTTTGAACTGAGGGCAAAATCGTAATTGTAAACCGGGAAAAAAAATAATAAACTTGTTGGACCAATGGGGAGTGTCAGGCAGCTGCCTGGCACTATTCCCCCGTCTTGTTATAATATAATATAATATAATATAATATCGAGAGCCAGTTGAGTTCTTTTTAACACCAAGATCAAAGACTTGGTTTTAAGACTATGGAATGTGGAGGAGGGTAGTTCTCAAAGGATGACCCGCCACGTAGACGTCCACGTTAGCGGGTGTGAGGATGAGCCTAAAAGGGATGGACTTATGATGTGGGGGATGGGCCTCAATATATGTATGTATGTATGTATGTATGTGTGTTTAGGGGTCATCGAGAGCGGCTACAGGAGGACGTTGGGGACAATGACGGGCCTGAGGGGGGTGGGGAGGTGGTCTGGCGACGAAGGTTGACGGGCAGGGATAATCTTGTAATGAGAAGTATAGATTCTTTTTGTGTTTATAATTAACTAATTAAGTTTTGCAATTGTAACTAAGATTAGGGTTTGAATTTACTTGTATCTCATTAACTCGAATTTATTATGGTCTTTCAAATTGAACTCGTTTAGAATCATTTTGAACTTTAATGCTATGAAAGCGTTTAGGTATTTACTTTTTGTGGTGTTTAAAAGACGATCCTTGTTGGTCACATAATTGTTAAAATTTCACCTTAGATATTGTTTATAACTCATGACCTAGTCATTTAGTGATATGGTATTTGTTCCCCACACAATTTGAGTTTAAATTATTGTAAATACAAACTTAAATGGTATTTAGGTGTAAAATATTGTTTAAAAAGAAAACTTAACTAGGAAAACTTTTCCAACTTGTATTTGTATGGATCGTACTAACAATACCAAATGCATTGAGAATGAATTTGTTACATAGCAAAAAAGACCTGTGAGTTTATTCAATCAATCCAAATGTAATACACATCCTAATAAGAAACAAGAGCTAGATTATTTATCAATCAAAAATGATATTTTGATTAACTAACTCGATATTATAAATTTGATGTATGATCAAATATTATCGGGTGTCAAATCCAAGATAACCTCATCTAATAGTCAAGAATGAGTCGACGTGCATGCTAGCACTTGAATGTTCGAAACCTATGATACCCAAGGGTGAAAGAGGTGCACCTCTCATGGGATGGTGTAAACTTTCCACCCACCCAATCATATATTGCCATGTCATTTCCTCTCTCTAACTCCCCTCTTGCCCAAAACATAAGAGATGTTCACCACTCATGCTATGGGGTAAAGTCTTTTTTTTTCCTTTTTTTTAAACTACTTAATTAATAAATGAAACGTATTTTTAGGATGTAAATTTCTGACACGAGCCGAAAACATGACACGAACCTAACACGAAATTCGCGGGTTTAGGTTTAATCTAAACGAGTTCGGGTCAGTTTTTAGGTTGAACCCACGAACCCGTTTAGCTAAACGGGTCAGGTTCGGGTCAACCCAGTCAGGTTGGCGGGTTGACCCGTTTAACCTATATTTTATTTTTTATAGTATGCTTTATGTTAAATTAAATTCGGCGTGTATTTCATGTCATAATAATAACTTAAAAAGAAAAATTAACACAAAAGTTATAAATTAAATTTAATTGTATTGTATACATTTGTGTTTTAGAGTAAATTTTAATTTTAATATATTAGTTGTAGAAAAAAAAAGTTCAGGTTGAATGGTTCGTGTTCGGGTCAACCCACGAATATTGGGGTTGGGTTAGGGTTCATTTGTATTCATTTGTACGACACAATTTTTGGGTTCGGTTCGGGTCGGGTTAAACCCGCCAACCTGTGAACACGACCCATTTAGCACCCCTACATATTTTGACCAAAATAAAAGTACAATAAATAAAAAAACATTACATTAAATTAAAAATAAAATAAAAAATTACATTGATTAAAAAAACTTAAAATAAACTAGATTAAACCAACTAAAATTACTACTTTTCGTCGGATCCACCAATAGGTGGGATAAATCCATTCTTCTGAGATGCTCAACGAGATCATGTTTTAGTCTTCGATGCGTATCTTCATCCATAAGCTCGTTTAACTCACTGTCATCGAGGGGGCTCGACTGAAGGATCCCGAATGTGTATCGGTGCTATCACGTTTCTGTCGTCTTTAAAATCATTTTATGTAAAATAATACACATACACACCACGTACCTAATTTTTTTCACACTTCTAGCACGCATTGGCCAATTCATTATACCCCATTTTGACTTCAAAACACCAAAGTCCGTTCCACGTCTTTTCTTGCCGCCTCATGTTGCTTCTTGAATTTCTTTTCATCTAGTAAGTGAGGATATGGATATGATTTGACAAACACGGACCATGTAGGTAGATTCCATCCACGAGATAGTAACCACGCTTGTATAAGTGGTTGTTTACGTAAAATGGACATTTTGGGGCCGTTCCATTTCGTTCAGTATGAAATAATGGAGATTGTTGAAGCATATTGATGTCGTTTTGTGCACCTGGTGGACCGCAAAAAGCATGCCAAACCATCTAGCACATAACACATTAACTCTCTACTCTAACAAACATGTCCAAAGGCCAATCCATGATATTCATACATTATTGATTTTCAAAAGTCAACTATCGTACTTATATACTCTCAAATTATGAAAATGAAACCATCTTAAAATGGTAGACAATAGTATTAACTTCATATGCATTTCATGCTCATATCACATGACATTATACTCCTACATGGTCGCCTAGTTATATACTCATACACATACATAATCCGTTCCATCACACTAGTATTTCCATCACTTCATAACTAACACCGACATCATTCGCATTTACTCTTTTTCTAGATTCCCATACTCTCCCCATCTACTTCTTAAATCACAATTAAGACGATCAAACAATCCACATGTTTGCATTACATCATTCAAGCATATAACACAACTCTTAAAATATACTTCTACCCAATTGCTCATTAGCTACATTCACACATGGATTCCATCAAGAACATATTTCTCATGATATTTTACTATTACATACATCATTTCCACATTCTATACGTATTCATTCGTTGTTTACATCTAATCTCATCTAATAATCTCACTTATGCATTTCATCAAACACTTGGTGTGCGTACTACTATCTAAGCATAATGTACAAGTATCATATGTCCATTCTCCTAATACTTGCTTTCATTCATCAAATATAACCAAATATCATACATACTCTATAAAATATTCAATCCATTTAACAAGAATTCATCTAATAGCTCACACTACATCAAGTTTTGAACAAGACTTGGACATGGGTGAAACACACATGTCATCTTCATCACCCAACTAGTGGGTTTTCATCTCAAACATCAATTTACTTGAAATTATATACAAAATAAGTTCTGTTTGATGCTTCTAATACATAGTCATGCTTAGTTTCATACCAATTCACGGATTTGATCATAACCCATTTCTCAAAAGATCATCAAATAAAAATCTATAATTTACCAAGTGATTTATAGGGCTAGATGATCAAGAATTCATGCACGATTTTTAGCTTGAATCCATCTTCAATTTAGGAAGAAAAAAAAAGGCTGAACTGAAGGTTCCTCTTTCTCCTTCTTGTGGGTATCGACACACGCACACCTCAAACACACACTTAGATACTGAACTTTCTAGTTTAATGGATATTTAAACTCAATTTTCCAAGTTTAGTCCCTCTAGTTTGTCACACCATCACAATTGCCACCAAATTCATTCCTTACTTGTTTTGACTAAATAATTTAACTAGGTTAAATAGCCTAGTCATGTTATTTCATGTTTTATCATATGGAAACATATGGCGAATATAAACATTCAAGTTTTAGGGCGTTACATTGAAGAGGGCATAGATGCGAGAATGAAGAAGGGTTTTACACCGTTGCAAAAGTTACATCGGCTATTATACAACTTGCAACCGGAATCATCCAGACGAGAATGCCGAGTATTTACATATGGCCGAAAGAACTTCACGCGAGTATCTAGATTATTTCTGCGAAACTATATGTAAAATATACGCTTCCGAGTTCTTACGTGGGCCGACAAGCCACGACATGGCGCTTTTGTACCAAGCTCATGAGGATAAACATCACCTTCCTGGTATGGTGGGTAGCCTTGATTGCACCATTTCGTATGGAGAATGTGTCCCATAGAGTTTCGGGGCCAATATATGAGAGGGAGATCACCGTTACCCTACAATTATGCTCGAAGCGGTGGCCTCTCATGATTTGTGGGTTTGGCATGCTTTTTGCGGTCCACCAGGTGCACAAAACGACATCAATATGCTTCAACAATCTCCATTATTTCATACTGAACGAAATGGAACGGCCCCAAAATGTCCATTTTACGTAAACAACCACTTATACAAGCGTGGTTACTATCTCGTGGATGGAATCTACCTACATGGTCCGTGTTTGTCAAATCATTTCCATATCCTCACTTACTAGATGAAAAGAAATTCAAGAAGCAACATGAGGCGGCAAGAAAAGACGTGGAACGGACTTTGGTGTTTTGAAGTCAAAATGGGGTATAATGAATTGGCCAATGCGTGCTAGAAGTGTGAAAAAAATTAGGTACGTGGTGTGTATTACATTTGGCCAAAATATCATTTTTGATTGATAAATAATCTAGCTCTTGTTTCTTATTAGGATGTGTATTACATTTGGATTGATTGAATAAACTCACAGGTCTTTTTTGCTATGTAACAAATTCATTCTCAATGCATTTGGTATTGTTAGTAAGATCCATACAAAAACAAGTTGGAAAAGTTTTCCTAATTAAGTTTTCTTTTTAAACAATATTTTACACCTAAATACCATTTAAGTTTGTATTTACAATAATTTAAACTCAAATTGTGTGGGGAACAAATACCATATCACTAGATGACTAGGTCATGAGTTATAAACAATATCTAAGGTGAAATTTTAACAATTATGTGACCAACAAGGATCGTCTTTTAAACACCACAAAAAGTAAATACCTAAACGCTTTCATAGCATTAAAGTTCAAAATGATTCTAAACGAGTTCAATTTGAAAGACCATAATAAATTCGAGTTAATGAGATACAAGTAAATTCAAACCCTAATCTTAGTTACAATTGCAAAACTTAATTAGTTAATTATAAACACAAAAAGAATCTATACTTCTCATTACAAGATTATCCCTGCCCGTCAACCTTCGTCGCCAGACCACCTCCCCACCCCCCTCAGGCCCGTCATTGTCCCCAACGTCCTCCTGTAGCCGCTCTCGATGACCCCTAAACACACATACATACATACATACATACATACATATATTGAGGCCCATCCCCCACATCATAAGTCCATCCCTTTTAGGCTCATCCTCACACCCGCTAACGTGGACGTCTACGTGGCGGGTCATCCTTTGAGAACTACCCTCCTCCACATTTCATAGTCTTAAAACCAAGTCTTTGATCTTGGTGTTAAAAAGAACTCAACTGGCTCTCGATATTATATTATATTATATTATATTATATTATATTATATTATATTATAACAAGACCGGGGAATAGTGCCAGGCAGCTGCCTGACACTCCCCATTGGTCCAACAAGTTTATTATTTTTTCCCGGTTTACAATTACGATTTTGCCCTCAGTTCAAAATTACAGTTTTGCCCCCAATTCAAAATAAAATTATGCTCTTAACCCCAACTAAAAATTACGATTTTGCTATCGGTTCAAAATTACATTTTTGACTCTGCCCCCAGTTCAAAATAAAATTATACTTTTGCCCCCAGCTAAAAATTACGATTTTCCCCCTAGTTCAAAACAAAATTATGATTTTGCCCCCGTTTAAACATATGATTTCGCCCTCAGTTCAAAATTACGTTTTTTGTCCCAAGTTAAAATAAAATTATACTTTTGTCCCCAACTCAAAATTACGATTTTGCCCTCAGTTCAAAATTTTGATTTTGCCTCAGTTCAAAAATAAACTTATGGTTTTCCCCCAACTTAAAATTACGATTTTGCCCTTGATTCAATTTTCAGGCTGCTGTCTGGCACTTCCCCATTGGTCCGGGCATATTACGATTTTACCCCGAGTTCAAAATTACGAATTTGTGGGGGTATAGTGCAAGACATTGGTCCAACCAATTTACCACTTTATCACAGGTTTAAAATTTCGATTTTGCGCTCAGTTAAAAATTACGTTTTTGCCCACAGTTCAAAATAATTTATGCTTTTAATCGCTAAAAATTACGATTTTACCATGGGTTCAAATTTACGATTTAACCCCAATTTAAAATTACAAATTTTCCTGTAGTTTAAAATTACGGTTTTGCCTCCTGTTCAAAATAAAAATATACTTTTGCCCCCAGTTCAAAATAAAATTATGATTTTGCTCCAAGCTTAAAATTACGATTTTGCCCTTAGTTCAAATTTCAGGCTGTTGTCTGGCACTCCACCATTGGTCCGGGTATTTACGATTTTACCCTAAGCTCAAAATTACGAATTTGCCGCTGTGCAAAATTACGATTTTGCTCCTGTACCAAATTACGATTTTGCCCCTTGTTTAAATTCATAGTATTGCCATTACTTTAGCTTTTGGCAAATTACGATTTTACCTCAGTCAAAAAATACAACTTTGCCCCTCAGTCAAAATTACACTATTGTCATCGTTTTAGTTTTTTTTTAGTAAAACTATAGAAGTGTTTTTTTTTTAATTGGTTGACTCGATTTTTTTTCGTGTTAAGGAACTGCCTACTCGCTTATTAGTCCTGACAAATTATACTTTTACCTCGAGCTCAAAATTACGGTCTTACCATCATTTTAATTTTTTTTTAGCAAAACTATGATAGTGCTTTTTCTATTGGTTAAGAATTATTTAGCTTATCGTCCCGCAATGCAAACGGGACATCATGTAGTTCCTTGTCATGATCAACATATCAACCATGTATTGGCTACCTCCTTTCCTCGACTTCTAATTAACTAATGATGAATTAATGCATGTTAATTGAATTGTCATTCAACACATGTGCATAAACAAAATGCTTTATTATAATCATTGAATAAACAATTACAATATGTCACTTTATTTGATACCACACTTGCTAGATTTAGACTAATTACATTTTTCATTAACATAATAATAATAATAATAATAATAATAATAATAATAATAATAATAATAATAATAATAATAATAATAATAATAATTGCAAAATGCAATGTACTTAAATGGGTGTAAAAATAGTTTGAGCTTTCATTAAAATAATAAATAATAATAATAATAATAATTATTATTATTATTATTGCAAAACGGTATGTACTTAAATGGATAAAGGATGTAAGGATTCATCATCTAAAACCCAACATGTGGTCGTATATAAGTTCTTATATTTTTTAAAAAGAATACTTGTTACAATGTGTGTGTCCACACGTCGTCATCCCATTTCTGTGCAAAGTATTCAAAAAAAATTAAAGATGTTTGAATCTGACATAAATCCAACCGAACCTAACTTTATTGTCTATTATTTATTAACTAATTACATTATTTGACCAAATTGTCAAAGTTTGATTTGAAAGGTTCATTGAACTCACAAAATTGTCACCTGTTTCTGCAAGATGCATCTAAGTGGTGGGACGTAATCTATTAGTAATTACCATGAGAGAATTACGTGTGAAAGATTAAAATTTTTAAACATTTTAGAGGGAGTCTGGGTTCACGTCCACATATAACTGTAATTAAAAAAATTGTTGTTTAAAAAAAAAGCAAAAGCATAAGGGAATTATGAAAATATTATTACTTTTAGATATATTTATATGCGAGTGTTTACGTTAGATAAGTTTTACAATTATATTTATTTTACATGTCGTTATAAATGTCTTAAAATATACAAGTTATTCTATTATTATGTGCATATGTTTTTTTATTATTTAACTATATGATAAGAATTTTCCAATAAAATTTTATATGGTTGTAGTTCGAATAGCTATATATTTTATATGGAACAAAATGTTGGACAATCAAGAAGAGGAGGCATGTAAGGTGGAGGTTGCGGATATGAGATGCTAAGGTGGAAGTGTGAGCATACAAGATTGCACCGGATAAAAATGACGAATTTATGGAAAAGTCATGTGAAGAGAAGACAAATGAATATACCAATTAGAGCTAGTGAAAATCCTCGTTGTGGAGAAGGAGAGAAGTAGAGGTAGACCCAATTTTATTTGAGATAAAACGGATTAGGTATGATATGGCTAGATTAGGAGCTTGAGAGGCGTATGATTAAAATGTAGTACTTTTAGGATGGTACAACTACAAATTTGTCATAAGGTTTAAATTCTCTTATACTTTTTGGTGTATTTTGCATAATATTGTATTCTTGTAGTTGCACCTATATGCTATTTTATGATGTTATTCCATTTTTTATCTTACCTTTTTCACCATTCATTTGGTTAATGGTAGCTTTTAATCTTATAATGTTTTAGTATTGTTTGTTTGTCTGTTATTTGTTGTGGAGCGGAGAGTCTCTTTAGACCCGTCTCTCAGTTCCTCATGAATAAATGTATGGTTTGCCTACATATCACCTTGTCCGGACCATGTCGATAATTTTACTATAGGTTACTATTCTATATTTTTGTCACGTGTCTATTTTTTTTTCTTAAAAAGTATACCGTATACGTATACTTATACCTGACAATAAAGTAAATATGTGAAATTTCGGTACATCTATAAAAGTTGTAGTTTATGACCAAACAATACAACTAGAAAAGACCATTTTCGCAGTTTTCTCTTACATATAATGAATGACATTTCATCATATATGTAGCGAAAACTCGCAGGAGGTAAAAATATGCTTAGTTTGAAAATTTAAACATCCCAGGAAAAATATCTATAATAAAAAAACATATTTTAAAAAACATGCAAACAAGTACGAAACATACATGTGAACGAACATGTACAACACTTGACCACACATTAACTCGTACAACACGTAAAATCATCATAAGACAACATGTGAAAATCCACTTCGTACACAACCTAACTCATGAACACTTGGTCTAAAATCAAAATTCAAACCCATTTTAACTTTATTCTCATAAGTTTGAAACAAAGAAAAAGAGGTGTAAAACGACACGAACCTATCGATAAGTTCCCAGTTCAAGAAAGCATCTTTGGGCCCATGGGCCTCGGACTCGGTCAGCTGGGTCCCACCAAAGAAGGGTGCCAATAGAAGATAACCCCTAACCCGAACCAGTTCCAAGCCCTTGCAGCCAGCACATGACCGAACCGCCACATTATGAGCAATGTTCCCACCAGCCGAGTCACCAGAGATAAAAACACGGCTAAAGTCAGCCGAGTCAACAAGCCACGGATCCGGCTCAGCCGCCACAGCCTGGGCCTGGAGCCACTTCAAGGAGGTGAACCCGTCCTCCACTGCCAACGGAAGCCGGTTCTCAGGGCTAACCGGTAGTCAGGAGCCACGATCACGGCTTCGAGAGCCAGAGCGAGCTTAAAACAATAGTTTTGACAGTTGGGCCATGTTCTTGAACCAATGCAAAAACCACCACCATGAATGTAATAAAAAACTGGCAGCTTTTTACCCACGGCGGCTAATGCAGGTTTGTACAACCGTAGGTAGAGGTTATTGGGTTGGTCAAACATGACATCTTTCCATAGAACCGAGCCGTCATCGAGTACAGGGACTTGAAAGCTCGGTTCAGTGGACCGCCATATTGAGCCATCACTGTAAACTTTGAGCACCCCTCTACAGTCATCAACCTCGTACGGTGCTGTTTCTGCCATGTTTGGACTAGAAAGTTGATTGATCTGCTTTAAAGAACATTATTGGAGGTATAAAACAAGAACAAAGACAACAAAAAATTACATTGATGCTACACATTTGTGTTGTCACTTTCTGATGACATATTCTTGATTTCGTGACAAAAATGAAAGACTCATCAAGCCGGCCTTTTTGTTTTTTATGCCCAAAACAAAATGATACATGCCGTTGAAACCGATCAATTTTCACATTTTGATCAACTTAATAGACTTGAAACCGGCTGTGTAAATTCAAACCGATCCGTTGAGTTGTCAAAAGAGTAAAGCCGGACGACCAACCTAGCTCGTCTAGTTTGATTTGTGTTTCTCGCAACCATAGTTGATGTCTCACCTAAAGTTTTCATCAAAATCGGCCTAACCAGGCCATCAGATACCACTAATTTCGAAAGACTAACCGTTGATCCTCCGTCGACCTATTGTCTTTCAGTCAACAACTTTCGAAACAAAACGACAATAAAAACGAGTTCATTAAGAAAGAAAACAAGAGAGTTACAGATACCATCCTTTCCATTTGTCAAAACAAAAACAATATACAAAACCAAAACATGCTATCTACTATTATAAACTTGCATATATAAGATAAAAGTAAAAAAAAAAAAGAACCGCTACCAGTAACAAGTCAGCCACGATCAGTAACATCAACCAGACAAAAACCACCACCGCCCACCTGCCGCCCATTTTCCACTTCAAGCCACTATTCGAGTTCGAACAGCAGCTTAAGCCTTTGATCTAGGGGCAGGGGAAGGAACTGTATCGCATCCAAACCGATGTTAAACCGATTAATGAACCCGTTTTCGCTTATTCACCTTCCCAAAAGTTATATTATGACCTAAAAATAACCTACTTATTGTTTCTGGTGCATTTTCGAAACTTACTTCCTCTACATTGAACCAAAGTTCAAATTCTCCCACTTAAACGGTGCAACCAGACCGATATCCGGAGCACCACGAAGGAAAAGACACACGCATACACACACCGCAGCTATCGCAAGCATGGAGTGTATGTAAGGACGGTGAAGTAACCCTTGTGAACCCGGGACCCGTTTAGGGAAGTTTGCAGCCACGTGTGCACATTTCGAACAGGTTTTGGGTTCCGGGTGGTCTCCTATTCTGAAACTAAGCTCTTGGTGGTCGTGGGTTCTTGTTTGGAGTTCGATTTCGTTTGGTATCCGTACTGATATTTGATTGGCGATTCTGTCGGCGAGCTTGCTCGCCACTAGTGTGTTGTATGAGTTGTTCCTCATTGATGCATATGCAAATGGTGACAGCCCGTTTGCGTCTAACGAAGAGTTCCAGCTCAGCAACCCGATCTGCGAGGCCAAAAATGATCAACAAGCATTAGTTGTGAGCTAACAATGTGTAGAGGTGGCAAAAAGGGTAGGTCAAGTTGGTTGGGTAACAAGTCAAAATGTGTAGTTTTGGTGAGAGTTAGGCTGAATTGACCCGAAAATTAGTCCAAATTTTCAAAAAATAATTAATTTGGAGTAAAATACACTGATGATTCCTGTAGTTCACCAAAATTTTGGAATTGGTCCCTAGCTTTTCAAAAGTACACAGATGGTCCTTGGGGTTTGCACTTTGTAACGCATTTAGTCCCTCATGTGGACATGCTAAAAGTAAAACCTTTAGATTTGCTGGCTGGGGACTCAATGTGTTACAAAGTGCAAACCACAAGGACCATCCGTGTTCTTTTGGAAAGTTAAGGACCAAATCCAAAATTTTGGTAAACCACATAGACCAACCGTATACTTTACTCTACTTAAAAGATGCATAATTTCACAAATTTGACTTTATATAAAAATGATTCAATAGGTTTTATATCTTATATTTGACACATTAAACATAACCAAAATTTTAACTATTTTGTTTCACCCATTTGACACTTCAAGAGTTAAAACGTAATTGTCCTAAAAGACGAGATCTTTCTTAGAAAATTGAAATCTTTGTAGAAAGATAACATTTTTTTATTCCAAATACTATTGAAATCTCCGTAGAAAGATAACATCTTTTTATACCAAATACCTAAAAAATATAAAAAAAAGCTTATATGTAAAAATTGTTTTTATACCTGTTGTGGATCATTTGTCAAGGCATCAACCAAATTGTCTGAATCCGATGTGCAAGCTGCCAAATGCAACGGTGTGATGCCGCCGGGCCCCGCAAGGTTTGGCGGAAAAACATACTTTCTAGAAGTAGTTTGCGAATCAAGCATCGAATAATGTATGAGCAAATCAACCATATTCTTGCACCTTCTTTTAACAGCCCGGTTTAAGAGATTAATCCCGGATAGCATCTCCAGTGATGACTCATCGTCTGTCATACCCGAGCTTTTATGAAGTAGAATTCCCAAAAGGGTTTTCACCAAAGCAACAAAATCTCGTTCGACTGAGAATACAAGCAGGAATTTGAATCGAGTGAGGCTATACGGGGAACTTCCTTCTTTTTTCTGGAATAGCCATCCGAGCTCGTTCAAGAAGTGCAAGCTTTCTTTCATTGACTTTGTTTGACCGTCAGTAAATTCAGCTTCGAGAAGCCTCAACTCTTGGCAAAGAGTAGTATCGGCTATTATAATAGGAAAGCTGGTACCTCTTAAACCGTTCTCTATCTGTTCACATCACACAATTCATAATTCAATACTTACCTTGTAATCTTGTATGCTTAAAGCAATGTTTTCAGGACCGGACCGGATGTCGAACCGGTCTCCTTACCGGTCCACTAGTAGGGCCGGATATAAGAACCAGGTCTTAAATTTTTTTAATCAAAATCCGGTTCAACACTCAAAAAATCCGGTTCAACTGCCTGGTTTCCAGTCCAACCGGCCGGTTCGATTCAAAAACGGTTTCAAAAGGATGAACCAGGCCGACCAGACCCTTGGTTCCTGGTCCGACCAGCCGGTCCAGTCCGGTTTTCAAATCATTGGCTTAAAGTACAGGTCGTCAGGGCAACTTTAAAACCATTTAACCGGTCTGCCTGTTTGAACTAAAATAACCCAAACTGATCTATTCATAACGAATAGGTCAGAAGCTACCACCTCTAAAAGAAGTTATATACCTCAATGAAACATCGACCAAGTGTGCTAGGTGCAGAGACTTTGAAGCTACACGTGCTTATTTCCTCGTATGTAGATTCTTGATCAGCTGATTTTGTTGCTTCCTCCAACGTACACCCATCAGAATGTGTGCAATAGATTCTGCAAAAATAACACGACACGAATATTCAATATCCCATCTCTTTATGAACAAACGATAAATATTATAATATTATAATATAATATGTATATAAAGAGAAAGAAATACACACTTGGTGCCAGGTGTCCTTAGATTTCGGCCTCTAAGGATAAGAGAAATCTCCTTTCCAGCCACAACGGCCAACGGAGAGACGGATATCAACTGAGGCGAACTCCATGCTTTCAAAGATTTAAACAAGTAGACCTTCCCTGATATAATTTAACATATACAACACATGTCAAAACAAAATGACAAATAAGAGCTATGAGTGAGAATTTAGACCCATTTTCGGGTAATACTTCATCTCTAAGGGTCAAATGTGCAAATTTAAAATTGAGCTAAAAATTTGGGTCAAAAGTTCTAACAAGCCTATTCAAATGTTTACAACCTCTTAAAACTGTTTTATAAAAACATACATCTATTTTAACAAGTTCTTTTTAAAGTACACAGATGGTCCCTGTAGTTTACCAAAATTTTGGATTTGGTCCTAGCTTTCCAAAAGTACACGGATAGTTCCTGAGGTTTGTACTTTGTAACGCGTTTAGTCCCTGGCCAACAATCTAAAGGTTTTAGCATGTCCAAGTTAGGGACAAAATGCGTTACAAAGTGCAAACCACATGGACCATCCATGTCATTTAGGAAAAAGCCGGGGCCTAAATGTGTTACACAGTGCAAACCACAGGGATCATCTGTGTACTTTTGAAAGCTAGAAACCAAATCCGAAACTTTGGTAAACCGTAGGGACCATCCGTGTACTTTACTCTTTTTTATGTAAAAATATTGAATACATTAGCTATTTGTAAAAAATATTATTATCACTTGTTATCCAACTCGTATGACCCTACAATGTCAATATTAATATATGAAATTTTTAATTATTATATTAGTTAAAGATATGACAAAAAATGACTAACCATCTTTATGTGATGCTATTTGCTTCTCAGTATGCGCTAAGAACCTTCCGGTTCCCCAAAAATCGTCACCAGAATCTCGCAAAAGAGAACTGATATACCGAACAAAGTCTCCTTCAAGCTGCAACAAGAAAGTACATTGTGACTAGTCAGTAAACGTTATACGAAGAGAAAGATGATCGCTTCGATAGTTCACTCACTTGATCCCAAGACGACGATGGCATTGATAAGTAAATCGAAAGAACGACACAACCTGGTCTTATGTATCCTTCCATTTCAGACGGACTCTGAGAGAGCCAATTATAAACCTGAAAATCAAGAAATCAAAACCATGTTACTAGATATATAATTAATTAATTTCAATTTTGCTACAAACAAAAACAATAGAGTAAATTGCCCTTTCCGTCCCTGAGGTTTGGCCAGTTTTGCGACTTTCCTCTAAAGGTTTGTTTTTTCCGCATTTGGATCCAAAAGGTTTGAAATCTTGCCATTTTCAACCAGCTCGTTAACTCCATTCAATCATTCATTTTCTCCGTTAAGTCAGTTAAGTAAGAGGTATTTCCGTCTTTTTTGTTAACTTAAAGGGCAATTTGGTATTTTTCACTTCAAGTAAAAAGACCAAATACCCCTGAGAAAGACCAAATTGCCCTTTAAGTTAACAAAAAAGACGGAAATACCCCTGACTTAACGGAGAAAAATGGATGGAGTTAACAAGCTAGATAAAATAGCAAGATTTCAATCCTTTTGGATCCAGATGCAAAAAAACAAACCTTTAGACGACATTTACTCAAAACAATAAGTTCACCTGTGTGCGTAGCGAACCAGGCAAATGACTTGGATCCTTGTCGAACAGTTTAAACAATATACGTCCAGTGCGATCCTAAATGTTACCAAAATATATCAAATCATATAAACATACAAAAAATGGAAGAAAAAAGAATACCTAAATATATCAAATCATATCTTATGAGTAACAACAACCTGAGGATCAGAATTCAAACTGGAAGGTGACTGATCGGATCCAGATGAAGATGTATATCCAGCGCGGTACGGTGAACTCTGAATGGAAATATTATCAGTGCCGCCATTCGGCCCAAAAAGCTCAAGAGACATGGCGGTGCCGCCACCATGACCACCGCCGCTAGCCTTAACATTTGCAGTAACCTCACTAGTCGACAGACTCTCAGGCTTCAATCTTCCCCTTGAAGATTTTGGCGGGAAAAACCTCTGCACGATAGGTGGCGAACATGACGGTGAGTGTTCTTCAGTTGGATTACTACTGTCGGATGAGAAATATTTCCGGCTTGACGCCAGTTTTGGCGGGCTATCGTTTTCAGACGAAGAACTGAATAACTGTAACTGTAAGTTAACTGGTGTGTCGAGAACTTGACAATCAGAATCTTCACCGCGAGACTGAAAACTCGTACTACTTCGTTCTCCACCGGAAAGAACCTCAGCCACTGGTTTCAAAGCCATAGGTTTATCAGTCTCGACCCTGTGGTTTCCTTTTTGGGATAATGATTCGGTGCCGGAAAGAACACCGAGAAAGTCCATGGTTGATGAACCGGTTTTCCTGTTGACTTTTTGACTCTCGGAAGACGGTTTATCTTTGTCGACATTAGTTACGTTTCCAGGAACCGGTGGGATTGGCAAAGAGTTTATTTTGTTAATTATTTGCATGAGTTGGTCTTTGTTTGGTAACGGTGATGAACTCCTGGTTGTGTCTTCAGTGTTTCCTAATATTTAATAAACCAAAAGTATTAGATTTGAGTCATTCGACGATTTGAAAGACATGAGATGAAAAAAGAAAAGGAGAGGGGTATTTTGGTAATAATACTTTGAGCACGAGCTAAAACGGTAAGTAAATTAACAATGTCCATATCTCCGTTGCTATTTTTATTTTCATTTCCGGAAAGTAATAAATGTGACGCAGCATCTTCCGGTTGAGTTTTTTCTTCTCGCCTGTTGTGGCCCGCAAGCCTACGCCTACAGCTTCGTTTTCCCTCATCAAACTCAGAAAGAGGGTGAAACCTAGAAAATATATTGCATATAAATTTAGTTAAAACAATTATTAAAAATCTAAATGTAATTACGACATTAAATTAAAGAACCTGCTGCACTGTTGACAAAATCTTTGCATTTGTTTTCCAACCAAGGCGTTTCCAGCTTTACTATGAACCTCACAAACCTTGTGTCGGCGATGATAATCTTTAGCAGCTGACAGATCTTCCTTGCAGTTATCAACTTGACACATAGGATAATTCCCAACACCGCCACCTGGCGATCCAGATCGGACCCGCTTGCTAGGCCTCGTTACCGCCTCTTCACCGGAAACCAAACCACCACCGCCACCGAGTTTCAACAAAAGTTGTGAATCTTCTTCCGCTCGACTAACAGGAGTTTTCTTTGAAACATTGGGATTAACGGTATTAATAGCGGACTGATGTTGTTGTTGCTGCTGTTGTTTTTCGTGTTCTCGAGAAATCTCCATCATATCCAACGGTTTAGCCACAAGCCGTGAACTATCCCATTCCCAATTTTTAGGGTTCCAACTGTTTCGAAACTCATCTAAATTAGGAATTAACCTTTGAAAATACTGCTGATGTTGCTGTTGCATACTGTTTGTGTCTTGAAACGGCAGGCTGCGTTTCTTCGCCATCGGATGAGCGTCGGGAAATCGTCCAGCTGCACCGATCGAATTGTACATGTACAAAGGAGGAGCTAATTGAGTACCAACCTCTTCCATCTCTCCACCAAAATTATATATACAAATTCCTACAAAAATCAAACTTTTTTCAGAATCACTTACTATATATAGAAATCAACATAACCCTATTCTGATCCAACAATATCTTATCAATCGATTGATTCGATTCGATTCAATTCCCCCCTTGAATTCCACAAAATTAATCAAATCCACCAAAGTCAATGATTTTCCCCTCTTTTTCCCAAGATTTTCAAGGGTTTTCAACGATAAATCACAAACAAGATAACAAACATATAAAGATAACAGAACTTGACAAAAAATATAAAAAAAAATCAAAACTTTTTTCTTAATTACTTACTAAAAAAAAATCCACAAAACCCGCTTCTGATACAACAAAATCCCATCAATTGATTCAATTCCCCCTTTTAATTTCACAAAATCAATCAAATCCACCAAAGTCAATAACTTTCCCCTCTATTTTCCAAGATTTTCAAGGGTTTTCAACAAAACCCATAAACAAGATAACTAGCATATAAAGGTAACAAAAATCCACCAAAGTCAATGATTTTCCCCTCTTTTTTCCAAGATTTTCAAGGGTTTTCAACAATAATCCATAAACTAACTAACCAACACATAAAGATAACAAAACTTAACATGAAACACAAAACCAACAACAAAAATAGCCATTAAAGTCAAAGATTTACCAACCTCTACGAGTTCATACCACCCCAGATCAAAAGTTTGAGTCAGGACTTTTCACAAACACTTGGTGGGTGGATCTAAAGAAGAACTTGAAGAACAGCAGATAAGAGAATTGTAGATCTGAAACAGAGAGAGAATAGATCTGGTGATGATAAAGAAGATGGGGAAAGGGTGGTGGAGTCAATCAGAAGGTGTGATCGTACTAGTCGAATGGGGCTTGTTTTTTTTTAGTTTATCTATTTGGTTGGGTTCCTTTTTTCATACGGACATGAAAGACTTCAGTAATAAATTCCACCTTAGCTCTGTTTTCCAATTGTTTTACAGTGGAAAATGATGGTGGTTTTGGCCGTACAATACCCCACTTCTCACCTTATTGGAAAAACCCCACATTTCACCACCATCCAAATATATAGATATATATCATATATCTATCTCTATCTCTATATCCAATTTAAAATTTTGATTTTTAAACTAACTTCTAAGTTTTATCTATATACTCGGTTTTATTTTTATAAAAGATTAGATCTATAAAAATGTTTTTGAAAACTTTTAGAATGTAATATTGTTTTTGTGTTGAGTTATCAAAAGTAACGATTTGGTATATGAATAGTGAGAGGTGTGTGAGCTAATAAGGTAAGTGAGAGTGAGATATCGGTTGTTAAGATAACGTATACGTGTTTGTGTTGAAATGAAGGACCTGACACGTGGATGTGGATCGAGGCTAGTGTTTCGGTGCAAAGTTATTGCGATGCATGTAACGTGGATAGCAGTTTTGCACAAATGGCAACAATGTCAACATGTCCACAGTGAGAAGATAATCATGTGACGGATCTTTGACGTGATGATGATGAGTATTTGTATATGAGATTGATAAAGAAAAAAAAAGTTAAGTAATTGAAGATGTGGGGAGAATTGTAATTATATGCATTTTTAGGGTTGGACTCTTGTAGCGTGTGCGCACGACAACCTCTGCAATGTAGATTGTCTTCCAATGAATGTTAGTAGTTCAAGTCTTATGGTCACGGATCATATGGGGCGCACTACACTTTGTGGTTGGCAAAATGCAGTGGTAGGGGATGTCACCATTATGTAGTGACGTGCCCTCGACACTTTCTTCATGTAGGACTATTACTGTACACTCTAGATCATGTTATCACAGGGTTGTCTACATATAGTCTCGCTTTACACCGTTGGTTAGCTAGTCATTTTGCCTCGCTTATTGATATGGGTAATAAGTTTCGCTATGTCATGTACTCAATAGGGGAGTAAACACAACTCTGAAGTCTTGACCATGGTACGTCACAATGGGAGGGCCCCAATTAGAACCTAATCCTCATATTGGAATGCGATGCTCCAAGCATATATAAGTGAGGTTAGCTGGAGACGAGCGTCTTTGTATTTAAGCGTATTGGAGATGTGTAGTTGGTGTGTACCCGTTCATTGAAACTTAGTGGAATTCGGGTTTTGTCCCATATCCATATGTATGGGAAGACAAAATCTAGATATGTGAACTAAGTTAAAGATATTCAAAGACACCGGTATTAATCCTTTTTTATTAATTTTTAGATAGTTTTGTTGAAAACAAGTATGTTGAGACTCTTGGTTATGTCATATAAGTTTATTTGACAAGATAAAAATACCAAGATATATATATATATATATATATATATATGGAAATATTCATTTGAGAAGAAAATTTAATGTGAGAAGAAAATTTAATGTGAGAAGAAAAGAAGAAAGTGCATAATTGTAAAACATTAAATAGTTTATAACTAATCTCATTAATTATGTTATCTCTCGTTAATAAAGTAAAAATATTTTATCCTACAAATTTCAAAATTTATTCCACATATGTCTTACACTTACCGGAATTTACCCTACACACATATAAATTTACCCTACACATTTCAAAATTTATCATACACATACTAAAATTTATCATACACACGTCGAAAATTTTTCTTCACCATAAATTATTTTATCTTGAAAGAGTATATTAAAAAAATAAGTTACAAGTTTAATTAATTAGCTAATTAATGACAATTATAGATTTACCTATATGACTTTTTTTATAACATTAAATACACACATTAACTAAAGTAAATGAAGAATTTCTGTTGGTTTAAAAGTTATTCTTTTTATTCTTGCAAAATTTTTCTTTTTATTTGAACGCTCCAAAATATATATATATATATATATATATATATATATATATATAGTGGTTAGTTAAAATACAATTGAACTTTAACGTATGATGCGTACGCGATGAACATATAATGTGCGGATTTGAGGTTATAACATGCGGATTTTAACGTACAAACTCAGAAGACTCACAAACCCGGAAGATTCACCATGCGTACTTCATAAAACGGGACGATTCCAACATGCAGACTTCACAAACTCGGAAGCTTCCAACATGCGGGTTCACAAACTCGGAAGCTTCCAACATGCGGTTCATAAACTCGGACAAATTCCAACATGCGGATTTATGGTTTTGGGGTTTTATAATGTGTGGAATACTCATCGCGTACGCTCGTACATTAAGGTCAATTGTATAGTACACTTTCTCAACACACATATATATAGTATTTTGGAATGGGTTTAAGCGGATTTTGAAACGTATCTATAATTTTGTAACAGGTTATGAAACATAAATTAAGATATCGGATAAATAAAAACCTTTTTAAGCGTATAACCTCACGCATGTGGGAGTCTTTAGTACTAGGTTTGCCCTTATTTATTACGTATTATAGAATTCAGATAGATTAATTCTAAGAGATGTATTCAACGAGTTTGTGTTCGGATAAAATGTTTACAAAAATGATTTTAATAAAGCGAGTGTTAGTTCATCTTACATGATTCGATCTTTAAACGTGTGTCGTGGTCGACTTGACTACTTTAATTTTAAGTATATTTTTTAGAATACTATTAAAAACGCAAACGAAGGCATGTACAAAAGTTGAATAGGTTAGCTTTAACTTTCATAAAAGTTTTAACAAGGTTTGCAATCAACTTTAGATAGTCTTACAAAATTTGAGAAAAGGAAACATACGAGAAAGAGATAAGTATAGTGTCATCACACAAACAAATTATACATATATATATATATTGGTATGGAGTGGATGTTAGTGTGTCCCTTTCAATTTTCATAATCCTCTTAACAATAGTTGTTTTTTCAATATACTTTATTATTTTGTATGGTGTAGATCATCAACATACAACGTTGTTACTGATAAGGTGGTATCACATCCTCACTTCTAACTCGAGAAGTGTAAAGAAATCATCAGTTGTTGACAATTATAACTTTATTAGATTGAAACTTGACTTATCAAGGATGATGTAATTTTTCTACCAATATTGTATCCACAGGAATTAGTCACAAAGGGGTTTTTTTTTAATCGACGATAAAGAAACTAGCTAAAGAGAAGGTCGATTAAGTATGTCATTTTACTAACAAAAGTATATGTTACATATGTAGGGGAAATGGGTCTTTGTGATAAATAGTAAAACAGAGAAACTTTCCTTCATGGTTGCAAGAAAGAATGAACTAAAGCGTTAGTGTTGACTAAGGATTAGTGTTCAACATGGGTCCATCAAGACATATTTCAAGTGTCTCCTAAAGAACTCGTTTGTCTCTAAGGATACAACTTACAACCTATACTACTAGAAGTGAGACACGCGCATGAAATAACACGAGGTTCTTTGATGTCTTTTTTTTGTCGATAATGAAGTAGTGGTCTTGAATGGATTAGAGAGTGTATTTTGATTCGAGATGTTTTAGGTTGCTCGTCTCTCTCTCTCGATTTTTCATCTGAGTGGAAATAATCTTATCTTATTTTCCATCTCAAAATGAACTCATAAGTGCACTCTTATGCTCACACAAAAAGAGACCGACACGACTGTTCGGGGTCACTTTTATGGCTCGGGATCCTGAGGTATTAAGATACTTTTGTATCCTGCTATAGTTGAGCGTCCTGAGCTTCGGTGTTACTAACCCTTGTTTTTGTCCTCTCTTGTTAGTATTCGCAGGTAAGGCTAGAGTAACGGCTCCTTGGATAGGACTTCTCGAATAATGGCACAAGAGGTTGAAGAGAACATGTTGAAAACGTGGAGAAGACCCACAACGGTCACTGTGAAGACTGACTGAGTCACCTAGATATCCCGGATTTGTCGGAGACTTAATTAAATTGTCATTTCAATTTATGACTAATAAGTTCCTGTAGCAACTTTCTACCAAGTAGTAATAATTGAGCAATAACAACTTTTTACCTGGTAGTAGGTGCTTAGCTTAGCAGAAATGTGGGAGCAACGTCAACATCATACTAAGCACATCAGTAGCAACTTATTAGCGAGACACACATTAGTAGCAATTCATCAACGGTAAACCATGCAGTCCTTAGTAGCAACCTATCAGCAGTAAGCTGCTGTTAGCACTAACTCGCATCAGTAGCAACTGAACCAAGTCATCAGCATGAGTTGGATCATCAACAACAAGCGGTTGTTAGCAATAACTAACTACTAACCAAGTCACGCATTAATACACATGTTAGTATGTTATTGCCATTAACAAAGAACCAACCGTAAAAAAGCGTGTTGTGGTGATGTGTGTGTGAAGTGCAAAAAGTGTCATGAAAACACGGTACGTCCATCACACACATTCACGACATGTTTGTGCGCATGAGGGTGCTTAACACCTTATAAGATCCCCACTAATTTCTTATGGCTAAGGAAGAATACCTAAAGAAAACTTCCAATTATATACCACTTCAAGGTTTGTACACTACATATATGAGATAACATTTATCTCCTTCTCCTTTTAAGTTTCACATCAAACTAAGTACTCTAAAAATCAATGTATTATTCAGCTAACTCCGTTTTTACATATGGTGGCTCGTTACGAAGCTCTCATGAGAAGAACACAAGTCTATAATTAATTAACTATATATCTATTAGCAAATTTATTCCACTCACAAACAACTATTCATTTTTTCTTTCACGTTTATTCCTTTAAGTTTTCATCTCCTACAACTCTATCACATTTTTTTTACTTTTAATCCTCTTTACTTTTCACCCTCCACAAATTTGTCACAAACATTTTCATTTTTAACTCCAACACTTTTCCACTTTCAACTTTATGTCCCCTATGCTTTTCATATTTTACAAATTTTTTGTTTATTGTTCCGATCTAAAATTTGCAAGTTAATATTTTGTGGTTTAACAACCGACGTAGTGATTGTTTTATATGTTTTACTTTCGATCTAATTTTTGCATGTTAACATGTCGTAATGTGCATTCGTGTTTCAATGTTTTTATGTATACTTTTTGTTCGATTTAACAGCCCTGTTGCAAACCACGAGTCCCGGCCTAAATATTAGTTAATTGTATATAATGTAATAAGTAATTATTTATTTCAAAAGTAGTTGACAAACAAATGAAATGCTTGTTTTTTATTATTCAACAACACATTTAATAACGCATTAAATCATGGTTCTTATTTCAAACAAATACTTATTATTTTTTTAATTGCAATGTAACAAAGACATCACTTTTTTCTGCTACTACTTAAATATATTGTTTTACCGTGGTTAGCAAAGTTTTCAGTTTGATTTTTTATACACATCACTTTTTGGAGAAACCTATGTTTGTTTTAGATATATATATTATACCGTCTGGGTCACTCAAGATTTTATTATAATCATGAAATGCATGATAATAACGTGTTTGCACTTTATATTCATGAATATATCGTAATTTAAAAGCTTACCTTTTAGAGCTTAAAAAATTGGATCCCGGAAAAAAAATCACGTACTTAATAATAATTAATAATAAAAAAAATTCAAACATGGCCTAATATTATATTTTTTAAAGAGAACTAGTAAGATTACCCGCGCTACGCCGCGGGGTATCGATCGATTTGTATTTTGGTTTAGTTTAACAACCGAGAGAAACATGCTTAAAAGAATATCTACACATGTTTTACATCTACCAAAAATCATAAAAATAAATTTAAATTGGATAGAGGTTCATGTTGATTTTAAATTAATTGTAAATGGAAAGGTAAACACTATTAATAAAGTTTAATGAAAATTTACATCTAAACGAAAACCAATTTAAATTTACAGCGAAACGTGCATATAAATAAGCACATAAGAAAATATTGTTTATTAAGTTAAAGAATGGTACGGCGCGTTGCGATGGTGTCAAAACGTAAAGTGACTCGAATTTATACAGTCTAACGAAAACATATTATATTTGACTTGAGTCGTTTTCGAACAAAATTTACGTCAAAACTTAGAACAACTGAAAACGTACATAAACTTAAGCACGAAAATGTATATAAAAATAAACATGAAAACGTATATTTAACCCGACTTGTCACACCCCGAATTTCCAACCAAACCTCGGTGGGCCCGAGTGAGGAATATCGTGACGTAAGTAGATATCATCATAGTTAATTAACACAGCACAACGGAAGTCTTGGAGTTAAAATACTATTACAAACCAAAAATGTTCAAAGTTCGAAAATAATATACAGACAGTTTGTAATCCACAGGCGGATCATAAAATATACAAAGATGAACAACAGACTTTTAGGCAGATCTAAAGATTTGCAAGATCCTCTTATATCACTACAAAGCAGCTATTTCGTAGTGTACCTACAACTTAATCTTTTGAAAATACGTCAGCTTTCGCTAGTAAATACAATTAACTGACTCGTTTTGAAAACATTTCAAAATCTGATTTAAGTGCACAAGGCACATAAAAATCTTTTTATAGCTTGGGAAAGTTAAGCTTTTAACCTTGTATACAAATTCACATGTTTGTCAATACATATGGGGCCCAGTATAGAAACCGAGACATGATTAACTGACACACCACTTATGAACCCACGAAGGAGTTATCCCCAACTTGTGGGTAAAAATATTTTAGCATTCGCATCTGTCAGGTATATGCCTACACCCCGTGCTTTGATCGTGGCCATTAGTAACTTAAATGAGCTGAGGATATCCAGGACACGGTCGTTAACCCCCAATGTTTAAGTTATAACAAAACTGATCAAAACGGAATATGCGGATTTACTAGCCACAATCCGGCATTCGATTGATCCCATTTCCGACCAAGCGGTAATAATTTACCGTATCCCAAGCCCATATAGGGAAATAAGTTAAGAGTATTTACCTGAGCTTGTACTTGACTTTTAATAAGCGAAGTTTATATTAACTCAGCCGTTTATCAATAGATAAGTGCATACATCATTTACTAGAAAGCTTCTAGTCTGGAATAATGGCATAAGCTAACCAATTAGAATGCTAACTGTCCTATTTAAGTCATAGACTTAGACCGACTAGCTTAAATTATCAAAACGGTACGACTAGCTGGATTAAGCGGTGACCGGATAGAATGTAGTTTAAACCCAACAAGTACTAAGACTTGTATGACATGGGTAAACAATTAACATTCTGGAATTTGAGATTAAAATGATAAGGTTAAACTCGGTTCGGTTAATTTTCGTAAACTAGTTACATATACTCAACCGTACACATATAAGCGACATCGGGTAACCGGGTGAGTCATGAACAAGTTTTATATGTCATTATACTTTAAATAAGTTGTAATATCAGTAGGATATCAACTTATATGTCGTTTAAAGTTTTAAAACGAGACTATGCCTTATAAGGCGTTTTGACCATTATATGACGTATAAAGGAATTTGCATATATTATGATGTTATGATCATAAACACTTTGGAAAATACTTAATTTTTTATATATTATCAGTAAGAAGTCTTACATAAGTGTGGTTTATGGTTTAGGACCCAATTATGCACCAAAAGGGCATTTTGGACTTTTTAAAAATAAACTTTACGATATTATAATAAAACTTAGTTTAGGAATAATAACATCATAGTATGTTAATTATATTAACATATCTGTAGGTATTCCATTTGCAAGTTTATTGTTGATTAAAACCTTGTTTATGTAAAAAGAGCATTTAAGTCAAAGATTGACATTTTAGCGGAACTTGTACATAAACTCAGATTATTATTATGATCAAGTAATATAACCTCAGAGGGTTATGCTACATTGTATTATGATCATAATGCAACCATAAGTCAGTAGTAAATTAATCTAAATCGGGTCAGAATCGAAAGTCAAAGCAGAAGTCAAACTTCGTGACTTTCGGTTGCGAACCGACCTTAGGTCTGGAATTGACGGGTCGAACATGTTCCCACATGTTCTAATAACTATTACCAATTTGTTTAAGTGTCAAAAACATATTTATAACATATAAAAACTCAGATTATAATATTAATAAAATCTGACCCGTTTAACTTTTTAAAACATAAACTTTGATCCGTCAATTAACCTAGTAAACGTGATTCTTATGAGGTGCCCTTTTAAGGGATTAATACCTACCTAATTACGATCACTTAGCTATGTTCATCTCGAACAATGGCCAGACCATAATGGTCTTAACCGAAAGTCAAGGCATTTGAATAATGCTTGACTGTTTGCTATTGAAAGCCTATAAAAGAAAAGAGCAGATATGGAACACTTACAAGTGATCCAAGAGGATGTTTAGAACTCAAAGGGATGCTCCTAGATGACCAGGAACTTTCAAGAGTGTAATAGAGAGGAGAAAAGGAAATGAGCAAGGAATAAAGTGAACTTGGTGGTCTATTTATAGTGCAAGAGGGAGTATGAGGATGAAGCCAGGTGTTAGAGGTGTTGTAGGATCAATACAAATGGCTAGTTAGGTGTCAAATGCTGCAAGAGAGTGGCAATTTGCAGGATAGGTGGCAACTTGGCAGAAATTTGGGATTTTGACACTTTTAGTCCCTCAAGTATAGTTTTATTAAATGTCATGAATTGTCCCTTGACTTATATTCAATGGCATAATGACACAACTAGTTCTTTTTGTTCGACATGTGGTGTATTGAAGAAGAGTACGAATAACCGAACGCTAACATGTGTTATACTATGTACTTTAGTAACTTATACGGGTCATTTGCTGAAAGTTAAAATAATGAAAAATAGAGGCTTTCAGGCCTCGTCGTAGGCTACGGTCACTAGACTGTAGCTTACGTCAGTTCAAAATCATTTTAGCAAGTATAGACCGTAACTTACGGTCCTTGACCATATGTTACGGTCAGGTTTGATTTCTGACCAGAAATGCCGAACCGTATCCTACGGTTTGGGACCGTGGCTTACGGTCCGAAGCATGAAAAATTTGTGAATTTGACACATTTCAGCGAGTTGAGTGTTTAAATCAATTGTGGCTTCATCCGAGGGTATGTACACGTGTCGGATATTACCGGACGTGCATTTTACGAGGTGTTACACGACTCATTTCCCTGGAAAAAATTAAATAAAATTTTCGCCAAAACGTAGATAAACTGAAACGTACATAATAATAAGTATAAGAACATATTATATTTAACATAACTCATTTTCATGAAAAATTTATGTTGAAACGTAAATTAACTTTAATTATACCAATACGTACATAAATATAAACATATAAAACTCGATTACAAATTCTTTAGAAAACTAAGATGTTGTAAGTGTCAATGCTAAAAGTTGGGGTAAAGTATAAAAAAGGAGAAAGAGACAAAAAAGACAAAAAAAATTAATAATAATAAAAAATTGAAAGCACTATTCGCGTGACATAAGTTCTTAATTTTATTATAGTTAGTACCTTGAAGTTAGAATACATAATCGAAATTTGTTCAACATAGATAAACATTCTTAACAAAAATATGTATTTGTAGTTTTTAACTTTTTATATATTAATTTCTTCTTAAGGATTTTAAATTTAAGAGTATTTCCTAACACTCTTTAGGACTTGTTAATTTGTGTTACATATATTTTAATTGTTTTATCATATTTATTTAGTGAAATTAAACTAAAGAAAGAGGGGTTTGTGGGCAAATGGGTCTTTCATTACCAAACCAAAAGCAAAGGCACATTGTTGAACATGTACAATGCATTTGTAAACATGTGCAATGTGACCTTTATGTCTCCACACTACTATTTTTTTCTTTGTCTCTCTTTCCTGTTTAATAATATACTTTTAAATATATTAAGATTAAATTCAGTCAAAGATCTTATGTAGTTACACAAAAACAATCAATTAAGTGTCAAATAATTTTAACTTTATTTATTAGAAAAAATAATGCCATAGACATTATATGAACATTCAAGTTTTTATTTGCCTTGTGAAAGAATATCTGTACGACTTAATTATTATTAATTGTTATAAAATACTGATTGTGGTCTAAACTCTTTTTCAACTTGTCATGTTATATGTCATATTACAAATATCGAAATCAGTGATGCTAATAAATACTATATCAAAAATGGTATTACACTAAGCGTTGTGAATTAATGGAGGGGGTGCTACAACACTCATTAATGGGTTTAATACTGTTCCTTCTACCCTTTCGTTAATGGCTTTAGTTAATGGGGATTTAGCCATTGGGCTAATGGAGAAAAGGTGAGCCTATGTCTTTTTCAACTAATCACATGTCTTTTTTTTTTTATAAAAAAATTGATTTAGCTATTGGTATTGAGTGTTTAGGTTGAAGAGCGTGGGGGCATGGGTTGGATCATTTATGGATCGCTACACCGCCCGCTTAAACATCCACCTTGGTTCGTTAGGATTAAACCACGACAACCACATGCCTCTTTTTTCTGTTTCAACATTTTAAGCATGTGCATGCTTATTAATTTAGGGTGGTGGTGGTTTGGATCATGACCACACAGTAGTGATATTAGGTGGTGAATTAGAGGTTGGTGACATGACGTTGATGTGAAGGGTCATGACCACACCATATTAGCATTACTTAATCCACAACACATTGTTAACGGGTAGTTAGTTAATGTCAAGTTCTCATGTGACAGCGACAAGGTGGTGATGCGACAATAAGTTTAGTTAATACACAACACATTGTTAACGGGTAGTTAGTTCATGTAAAGTTCTTAACCGCCTGCTTTGGAAATTGGAAGTTTGTGGAATGTGGATGCAAGCTAATTGTGATAATCCAATCAGATTTTGTCAAATAAAACATTCTTAGGATGGAAGGGACACCATCGGTGACGTGAGTTTTACCGAGCGGTGAGTGGGCACCGGTCTTCATTCAGTGAGCGGGGAGTGGGTATCTCGGTGAGCAGTCACCAAATGTGGGAAGGGAAGAGAGAGAGGAGAGAGAGGGGGTTAATGGTGGACCCCAACCCTTCCAACCAATCACATATTTATTTTTTTATTTAAAAAAAAAGAAAATTGTTTACCACTTTTCATGTGGGAAGCACCCCTAGTGATTGAGTGTAAAATCGTAAGTGAAGAGAGAAGTTGACATGTCATGATATTATTGATTAAGAAAAAAGTTTACCACTCCCATTCCACCCTAATAATCTAATTCTTATAATCTATGAGGGTTAATAAGCAACGACTAAGAAGTTACTTATATAAAAAAAAACCATAACAAAACTTTTTCAAAATATGACATATTGTTTAAAATATACAAAGAAACATTCTTATAATCCATGAAGGAGAATAAGCAACAATTAAGACATTATTTATAAAAAAAAGAAAAAGCATAACAAAACTTTTTCAAGATATGACATTGTTTAAAAAACATACAAATGTTGGTTTTAACGCCAGTTTCAATTCGGTTAAATCGATTATCTTGACACATAATCATAAGCGAACCCAAAAAGTTGATTATAAAAAGATAAGAAGTGAACCATCTATTTCTCAATCAACTCAAATGATATAAAGAAAATAAGAACCGAACCATCTATTTCTCTATCGATTCAAATGATTTGATTATTTGGTGTTTATTAACTTCTCAGATCATTAAAAATTTAAAAAAAGAAAAAGAAATAAGGTACAGATATTCTTTCTTTTGAATATAAAAGAAAAAAAGAAAACTAATTTTAATTTAATAGTGGACAACTAATGCCAGCTTCTATTGAGAAATGAGAATAGTACCATTTTATGGTCCCCAAACCCCATTCACCATTTGGAAGTCAATTACTTGTTCTTTCAACTCCAAATAGATAGGTTCAAAGGAATCTTAGAATGTGAATATGTACCACCCATTAAGCCAAAGGTACAACTCCAACTGTCTTCAGAGTGGCATTTGCATATGTTCCTCCAACCATGTTTAGGTAGGTACTCAAAATGTAATAAATATGTTCAATCTCAAAACACAAATTTACAAGAAAGAAACCATGAAAATGATTATATCAGGTGCTACGAGAACCAAATAATATTATAATTATAAACAATCTAAGAATATAAAGTTAAACTAAAAGTATGAAGTTGGAACTAAAATGTAGACAATACTATGTAGTTACTAGTGTTGCTTTTCGAAAAATACTCGGTATTTACTACTGGAGAAGTGAAAAAACCGATAGAATTAGAACGACAACAGTGATCACCATACTTCCCCAATGCCGCCACGCTTTCTGGTTTCTGATTGCCACAGCCACCACCGAAGAGTTTCCGTTTGTGTTTTCAACCTCCTTTGACTTGTTTGACTCTGCGACGACTCCATCATCAATGCTGTTGATGGCGGCATTTCTAGCTGCCCGCTTCTTTTCCTTCTTTTTCAACTTCTTCAATCTCCTCTGCACAATATAAGTTCAGTTGATTTTGTAACTTATTGATAACAAGTCAAACGGGCCAAATGTAAAATATTAACTATAGATGAAAAGGGTTAAAATATGTGTTACAATGTACAAAAAAAAGTACAAAAGCGTTGGCCCGTTTTATACAATTTAAAAAATAGATCAATATTACATTAAAATAGATTAAGATACAAACACACTTAAACCTAAGTCTCGATGTGATGTTATTGGGCTGGTCAACCGGATCAACCCGTCAATCCCCCCTTTTGACCCGAACTAAAAGGTACCCTTTTATCTTCCCAAACTCTTTTTGGGTTTTTGGCCCGTTACCCAACCCACCCACTTTCTGCAAAATGAAATATAAAAAAACAAGCTAAAAGAAACAAAAACAAATGAAACTTACCTTTTCTTGCTGTTGGGCTTCCTGTTGGGCCTTCTTCTCAGCCCGCATGGGGCCTTTTTAGCATTTTGTTTCTTCCTTTCATGGGCCTCATTTGCTTTCATCTTTTCCTCCAACGGAATTTTTTCTTTCAACATAATCTCAAACTCTTCTTTCACTAATTCATTTGTTTCTTCAGTTTCTTTAATCTCTATTATCTCAGTTGGTTCGATAGGTTCTTCGGTTTTCATCACTTGTTCAACTTCCTCAAATACATTCTCCTTAATCGGATCATCTGAGTGTTGTTCTTCAACAGATTTAACTGTTTGAAGTGTTTCTAAATTAATACCGGACATGGGTTCTTTTTTATCTAGTGTGGGTCCCGAATTGTTGGCAACCTTAGGGTCCGAATCATTCAGTTCAACAGATTTGACTGTTTCATGTGTTTCTAAATTTATAACGGCTGACATGGGTTCTATTTCATCTAGGGTGGTCCTGAATGTTGGCAACCTTTGGGCCCGAATCATTCGGGAACACGCATGAAGGTTCATCGTGTGTTGCAAGCATGTTGCGGTGATTAATGTAGTCTATCCTGAATTCTTCATTTGTATTCCATTTACCCAAAAATCTCTCCACCTGAAATAAATAAAAGGTTAGTCCATAGTGCGTTGCAATAAATCGGTTTTTAAAATCGAAATCTTACTAATATGGAAAATTCATTACAAACCTTATCATTTAATTGTTTCTTCAAACTTTCTAAACACTCCTCAGCAGCTATGAATTGGACCCGTAGTTCCTTTACCATTTCAAGTTCCTCAAGGTATTTTTTCCTTAATATATAGCCAACCACTTGAGCTTTTGAAACATCATCTTTTAAGGTTTTCAGTTCCATGTTTAAATTCTGCATACAGTTAAAAGAAAGATCAATTTTAACGATACGAATGTGAGTTTCAGATTATAATGTGATATTATGCTAACTCATCTCCACAAAAGCAAGAAAAGAAATTCAGAGTCATGTATTAAATGAGTAAATTTACCTGTACCTTCATGAGCTCCTCTATTTGGTCTTTTTGCTGAATTTCATCAGGGCTACCCATGTTTGAAGCTAGTTGAACGCGCAAACTCTTCAACTGTTTGATTTCACGAGCAAACTGTTTTTCATCTTCTAAGCACGATGTTCCATTCTTTATAATATGTTCCGCTTTAGATATCTGTTTCAAGTACAAAAGCCAAGTATGAGCTACAATATATAGAAATACATCACATAAAAATTAACCAGATCTCATACAGTAAATAAAGAAGGGGTTGGAATGTTGGATCATACCTTGCTATTGATATCTTAAACTGTAATGGCATTCTTGATTTTGTTGATGACGCATTCAGCATGGTCTATTTGGTGCCTCTTTGATTTGATTAACTGTCTTGCAGCCCTTAACTCCATGTTTTTAGTATGGAATGCCTCATTATGGTACAATATGCTTTCCTGTTGAATAAATTATCAAACTAATTATATGAACACAAGTGCTAGTGCTAACATAATAATGAAACATCGAATCAGCTATTAGCATATTTCTTACCCATTTTAAGTGAAGTTCATCTGAAATCGCATCTTTACACCTCCTCATCTCATCAAGCTCCCGCTCAGCATTTTTAATCTGCTCATTTAGCCTTTCATCTTCGTATCCCGGATTTTTAATCACAAAGCAATACGGTGGAAGCTCAACCTCCTCAGTCTGAACATGAACAGAAACCCCGACCCTTTGACCGCCCTGTTGAGCATCCTCTATGTCATCAACAGCCTCAGCAAAACATTCCGGTTCAGTCTCGGGGTTCGAGTCTTTCAACACACTAGTTTGTTCACCCGATTGACCGAATGAGCCAAATATTAAGTTCAAGCCTCACAAATGTGGCAGGGAAACTTAATGTAACTTGATCCATAACAGTAGCTTCCTTAACTTCAAATAGTGCTTGTTCTACAGCCTTATTGACTGATTCCGCTACATCGTCTTTCGAGCTCAAAACTTCAGCATTCTCCATAGCAACTATTGGAGATATCTTATCATCTTCAACAACCTCCTCCATCGGTTGAACTTGAACTACAACATCCGCTCCAACAACTTCAGTGTTTTCCAACGGTAACTCGGTCTTTTCCGATCCGTTCACCACCTCCTCCACACCATAGGTTTTCATAACAGTTTCAACCTTACACGCACTGTCATCACAACTGTCTTCGATTAACGTCACCGTTCTGAACCGATCACGGTTTTTTTCTACAAATCAATAAACAGATAACAATCAAATATCAGAAGATTCAGTATTTCAATTACTAATGCATGCGTATTTAAGTAATTGAAACAAAATATGTGATATGTATGCTTACGAGAAAGAAGATGAAGTGATTTACGTAGGAGAAGATGAGTTGTTGAGTAGAAAATCGAACGGGAGGGTGAAATTAGAAATTTTGAGAAATTTATGGTGATTTGATTTTTGAAGATGAGTGGCGGGAGACGACCCATATACTTCAATTTATTAAATTAAAACCAAATAGTATAGGAACTAACCCTTAAATGTAAAATAATAAATATAAGTTAAAACTCAAAAGAGATGTATTATAAGATAAAACTGTATGTATTGGTTGAATTATCCATATATTTTGTGTGTTCTAAAAGCTAATAAAAGTTTGTTACAAATGTATCTTACTATTAAATATAAACTAGTTGATTTCCCCCACGCCTCGTGGCGGGATTTCAGTTGTTATCGATTCTCATTTCCGTATCGGTACAATACATGCATCCGGTGTAGCAAGCAACACGTGTTTTACATAAATCGAATACCATAAAAACAAACATGGTACCGACACCGATAATTTTTCGGATGATATTGGTTCAGTTCGCCATGGTATCGGTATTGGTTCGCAGACGAAGTTGTATAAAAAGAAATTTTATCAAAACAAAAAACCATAGAAATTAATACGCGTACTGGTATCGATGTTGTTTCGTTCGGCTCGGTATGGTACAATACAATAGTAATATGGTGTCAGTTATCGAAAGAAAAAACCATATAAATAAATACAGATACCAATACTGATGTCATTCGACGGGGTATACGTTCGTAACGACACGGTATCCATTTTCAATAGGATTTTCAAAAAAGCAGTAAATTGAATACCGGAACTGATATTGTTTGGTTGGTTTTTCATTTGTTATTGTAGTGGCACTTTATCCATTTTCAATAAGATTTATATTGAAATGCTGGAAAAATCAAACATAGTTACATATATAAAAATGTTAACATACATAAATTATTAGAATTTTTTTAATTAATTGATGAAATAAATATTATTATAAATAATAATTATTATAAATAATAAATGTTAAAGAATTAGAACCTAAAAGCACTCATGCTTCGCGGCCGCAACGCACAGGAAACCCTTATGATAAACATTATATAGTATACTACAACATTTTTTTGTCTCGTGGTAAACCCACGCATTGCGCCAGAGTTGACAATTTATATCTAAATTGTTAACTAACTTCTCTAAAATTACAAAACACATTTTATGTTAAATTTAATTAATTTTGTTCACTGGTTAGTCCTTTAGTCCAAAACACAAATACAACAGGATGTATTTTTGAATATATGTTCTTGATGAATGTGATGAGTTTATTACCCATAAGCTTATTTTTTAGTATTTATAAATAATCTAATATACAGTATAGATTTATTAAACATAAATGTCATTGATCTTAAGAAAATAGCAAAAAGTTAGACATTTTAACTTGATCCTTCATATGAATCTTAAAATTTGATGAGAATTTACCATTTTGTGCATAAGAAATGCTTTATATAATAATGTATAAATATGCTCACATGTAATTTATGTCGTAGTTGACTATAAAAATAGAATGTAACACTATAACACGCTATCAAACACATGATATTATATAAAATGGAGAAAGATAACCCTCTACTAATGTAACGCTCTGCGTTTCTATACTTTCTATATTTGGAAATCTTGTATCGTACTTCTATTTTTAGTAAGCGTTATATCTTGTATCTGTCTTTCGTTGTAAACGTAGAAAACCGAGACTTGAATCGTAATGAGAAACTCGTATTTTAACTATAATCATGTTATCCTTATACTTGTTCATACTTTAAACGTGTAAACATATTCGTGGTACTCTCAATCGTAAACGTGAGATAACTCGCAAACTTGGTTTGTATTGCGTAAACGAGACTCAAACGTGAAATTTTTAATCGTTAAACTAAATTCGTTACGAAAATATAATTATCTATTCATTTATTAAGTTAATTAATTAAATTAATTAATTAAATTTAGTTAATAAAATTAATTGATTTATTTTACAAAAATTTAAAATTCTATTTTTTTATAAATGTTAATATATATCCTTCTTTAAATAAGTCCAAGGTTTAACGAGTAAATATTGAATTCTTGAACTACAGGGACCATTCCTGCCATTTATGAAACTGTTTAAAAAAAAAATAAAAAAATAATAATAAATAAAATAATAATAATAATAATAATAATAATCAAACAAAACCGGATCCGCGGGACTCGAACCCGGGACCTCCGGTTCACATACAAGCGCCTTAACCACTCCACCAGCCGCCTCTCATTCAAACAAACCCGGAAACAAAAGCTTCTTATGCTTTGTTTCCGGGCGAGGCTGGTCGCGACCAGCTTTCAAACAGCCCATTTTGGGCGCGGTTTTTTTTGTATTTTTTCGAGTTTTAAGCCATTAATTACCCACCTAAACTTCACCTAACTAACCCTAATCCTTCCCCTATAAAACCCACCTCTAATCCAAGTATTTTCACACTTTAATCTCTCTCAAATCACTCTCAAATCACCTCAAGATCCTTGCAACATCAGATTTTCGAGCAGATCGTATACCTCTTACTAAAGTGAGTGTAACTCACTCATTTCTTAATGAAATCACTCCATTCTTTTTCCTACTTGCTTGGATAAACTTTGGGTTGAATTCCTAGGTTTCTCCATGGAGAATTCAGACCTGGAAATGCCCCAAAATGTCCACAAACTTTCTGTTTTGTCTAAACTTTTATCAAACTTGTGTTTTAACTTCAACAAACTTGTGTTCTTGTGCTTACAATCAAGCTTATGATTAGTAAAGCCTAACCAAGCTTGTTAACATGAACTAAGGGCTGTTTTAACACCCTAAACTTTCTGTTTTTAAAGAGCATTGAGCTCACAAGTGATGCAAGTTCTTAAACTTGTTCTTGTGTGTCCACCAAGGAAGCTTGGGCTATCCTAACTTGAGACCACACATCACTTGATGATTTTTCATCAAGATCCCAAGATAGTTTGCTAGACTTAAAGTGTCACAACCCCACAAAGCCGTTGACGATTGTCCTCGTGTGCTCGTCGGGTTGTTGAATACTTGGCTACTTGGTATCTAGATGACACCTTATCATTCTTGTATAGTATATAGTTCTTGTACCCTCCTTGTTACCAATGGTAACTTGTGTAGTGGTGAACATAATCCGAGGTTCAAAGTGGATGGTTTAACCTCCCACCTCATGCTTGACATACATGACACTAGAGGTTACAAAGTGGATGGTCATCCTCCCACCTCCTACATGATTATAATGATATATATATATAACTATATTATAATTCTAAAACTGAAACCTTGATAATGAACTTATAATCACCTATCAAGTTATTAAGTTTAACACTAAAGTATGTAATTCCTTGTCACGATTCTAATAGGCCCCGAACCTATGAAATCACACCAAACTCGTAAGAGTTACTATAGTGTCAAGAACGAGTGTTACATCTTAGTGAATACTTTCGTATCATAACACTTTATCAAACATATTTTTTTTATCATGCTCGAATACTCCCAATCTCCCGTTGAAACTCTATACTCATACGCCTCATTTCCTCTTGTAGGATAATTCGGCGTCATCCTCGAACCAACGTCTTCACGGATTGTCAAGTGTAGAAAAGACTTAGCAAAACCGTGAGTACACTCGACCCACATTTGTTTTTATCACTTTTTGGGTGTAACATGTTTCCATATACAAAAATCACAAACACTTAAACTTTATGAAACGCACAAACAATCCTATACACATGACTACTTGAATCGTATACTTGTTGCTTGTCTAGGGATAAACGTTGTGCTATGCTTTAGTCATTAACTATTTTTAGCCTTTGTTTGACATGCTTAGCGCTATAGGAATTCACGCATCCACCTCCATCGCTTTACACGTGAGGTCATGTTAAAACATCGTGATTGCGTTACGGGTTTGATTATTAGCATTGCATGCCTTGATTTGCTCTTGTATAGATTTGGTTGCCATGAGGATTGTTAAAACTTTATTCGTATACGTATGCTATGCTTAAACTGGTGTACTCGCCTTTGCTTTTGCATTGACTTTATTTTAAAACATGTTACATGTTGAAGGAGATGACGCTATGAAAACAATATAGCAAGGACTAGATACACACAAATTAGACGTTAGGTTTAATGTCGACGTATCAATTTTGTTATGACTTTGCAAATGTTAGATTGTTCTTTGTTTTGTTACATTGATGTATTTGACAATCCTTATGGAATGAAATATGGTTTAATTAATTATTGTCACTTAATAATGTTGTGAGCAATGAGCAATCTCGTTTTCGTCTCATCCCGATGTTTCCGCCATCGGTTGGGGTGTTACAGATTGGTATCAGAGCCATAACTATAGGGAATTAGGTAGAATTGCCATGTTCGACCTAGTCTATAGTTCTAAGTACCCGTTGTGACCATTCTTGATTATGCTTAAAACTTTATGCTTCCTACTTTGCTTCTCTCTTTCCTTTTGGTCTTAATACATATACATGGTGTCTTCCTAAGACACTTTTACACAATACACGTTTGGACGCTTGAAGACACTCGTAATATAAACGAGACGACTTCACTAAAATAGGTGTGAAAACCGCAATTTGGTGAACGACTATCAATCCGCTATACTTATTCTTTTTTTTGCACGCAATTATGCCATCGAGTTAGGAGTGAAATCCAAACCTTGATGGAAAATTTCCAACTCAAAACTCTAGTGGACCCTTACCAACGAATCGGAATTTGCTCTTCGTTTGGTAAGTACCAACCACACTTAGGGTACAAAATCGTCAAGTTAGGGGTGAAACCCGCACCTTGTCGATTAAGTCCCATTCCTTGATTTTCGCTCTCGCCAAAGTCTCGATTTTCTGATCGGTTAGAGACGTGTAGTAACTGGAAGGGTAAAATGTCGTTAGTCGCTTCTCGATGAGAGCATTTTACCTATAGGCCAAAGCACGTTTCTCTAATTCGAGAAGATCTTCGATTCACTTTGGAATTGTCGACGATTCTCTACCCGAATCATTCCCATGTTTTACGAACCTATTCTTTTTATGTGACTCAAATTTTATGTGTTTTGATACTTGTTACCTTGTTCATTTCAAACCGTTACACACTCGCCCGTTTATCGCAATAAAAAACAATACTAATCCCCGTGAACAAACTAAATTTATACTCTTTATTTGTATTCATACGTGAGTATACATGTTATACTTGTTGAACTCATGCAAACTATGTGAACCGTACTTAATGAACACATGCTTCTTATGTGAAACTTATGTGAACTTTATTCATACTCATGCATGCAAAACCTATTTTCTTTATTACAATCAAGTCTCATGCTTTTGTCTTGTTTACAACCTCTAGATGCCTCCTTTCCGTAACACGTTAAACCGCCTCAAGAAGTCCAAGAAGACGGATTCCCAGAAGGAATCCACAACGAGGACTCAATGTCGAAGCAAGAACTGATTGGACTCGTTTCGGAGCAAATGGTCGGGCAATTGGCTAAGATCATACCCGACATTGTCAGCCAAATCCACACCATACACGCCGAAGCCACACCTAAATCATCCGCTGATTCCAAACCTGATACCCCCAAACCATCTTACCAATTCAAGCATTTCATGGCTTGTAAACCAGTGGAATTCACTGGCATGGACGGTGTTACCGCCATGATCAATTGGTTTGATTCAATGGAGCTTATCTTCCTTCAGGGCGGCTGCCCTGAGGAACTCCGAACCCTTAATGCCACCGGGGTCTTCCGCAAGAGAGCCCTAGAGTGGTGGACCACCGAACGAAACACGCGTGGAAACGAAGCAGCCCATGCGATGACTTGGGAAGAGCTTAAGGAGCTCATGAAGGAGCAATTCTGTCCTCCCCATGAGACCCAGAAACTTGAAAACGAGTTCTGGAATCTCACACAACAGGGGAGCGACGCCGAAGGATCGATTGCGCGCTTTAAACAGTTAAGTATCATTTGCCCTGGGCAAGCCGATACTGTTCCCAAGTCAATCGCCAAGCTCATCCGTTGCCTCTCACCGGTAATCATGAACCATGTAGCCGCAGCCAACCCGAAAACCCTTGAGGAAGCCTATGCCATAACCCTCCAACTCAACCATAACTGCATCCTTCAGGGGGCCTACGACAAGGTCCCTACGAAGCATGCGCACCAAGCCATAGCCAACACCACCGAATCACCTACCCCTCCAGCCAAGAAGCCCCACTACAAGAACAAGAAGCGGAAGGCTTCTTCTCAAAACAATGCTGTCGTCACTCCGCCTACCCAAAACACCCACCAACCTGGACAAGGTTACATTGGCTCTCACCCCAAGTGTACCACTTGCAACTACCATCACCCTGTTGGCACCTCATGCCGAAAATGTGCCAACTGTAATAGGTTGGGACACCTCTCCAACCACTGTCGCCTACCCCAGAACCAGCAAACCCAAGCCCTTTTACCCAATCCTAACCCAAACCGCCAAACCCAAGCTACACCAGGTCGAACCTGCTACAAATGTGGCGATCCTAACCATTTCGCCAACATTTGCCCGAAACGCACCAACAACCAACAGCAACAACAAACCGAACCTGCGAAAGGACGAGCTTTCGTTCTCACCTCAGCTCAAGCCCAAAGTTCAAATGACGTCATCACTGGTACGTTCCTTGTGAACCATATCTATGCTACTTGTCTGTTTGATACTGGCGCGGATAGAAGTTTTGTATCCGTTGAATTTGAACCCTTGCTTAAGTGCGAACGAACTAAAATGCCTAATCCTTTTGCTGTCGAAGTCGCTAATGGTAAGACCATATCCGTTGACTCTGTTCTTTCTGGTTGCTCCCTAATCTTAAACGATCATAAGTTTTCCATCGACCTCATACCTATGCAAATGGGTAGCTTTGACGTCATAGTAGGCATGGACTGGCTTAAGCGAGTTCATGCTGAAGTCGTTTGTTCGGAGAAATTCATTCGTCTTCCCCTACCTCAAGGTGACTCTTTACACGTCTATGGTGAGAAACCTTCTAAGGGTCTCAAGCTTATGTCATGCATCAAAGCGAACAAGTACTTGCGTAAGGAGTACTTTGCCTTTCTCGCCCACGTTGTGGAAAAGAAAGACAAAGGCCCTAGCATAAGTGATGTTCATGTCGTTTGTGAGTTCCCTGCTGTTTTCCCCGAGGATCTCCCTGGTCCTCCGCCTCCTCGAGCTGTCGATTTTCGTATTGACCTAATTCCTGGCGCAACTCCTGTTGCGAAGGCTCCCTATCGTTTAGCACCCTCGGAGATGCAAGAGCTATCAAGCCAACTCCAAGAGCTTCTTGATAAAGGCTTTATACGCCCTAGTACTTCCCCTTGGGGCGCTCCCGTGTTGTTCGTCAAGAAGAAAGATGGGTCTTTTCGGATGTGCATTGATTATCGTGAACTCAATAAACTTACAGTAAAAAACCGATACCCACTTCCTCGTATTGACGATCTCTTCGATCAATTGCAAGGCGCGAAGTGCTTTTCAAAGGTTGATCTCCGTTCTGGCTATCATCAACTTCGGGTTTTGGAGGAAGATGTACCCAAAACCGCATTTCGTACACGTTACGGACACTACGAGTTCGTGGTCATGCCTTTTGGTTTGACCAACGCTCCTGCAGTGTTTATGGATCTTATGAACCGTGTGTGTAAGCCTTTTCTCGATCATTTCGTCATTGTGTTCATCGACGATATCCTAATCTACTCTAAGACGAAAGAAGAACATGGACGACATTTGCGTCTTATCCTTCAGCTTTTACAAACTGAACGTCTGTATGCCAAATTCTCCAAGTGTGAATTTTGGCTAAAAGAGGTTCAATTCTTAGGTCACACCGTCAATGAACTTGGTATTCATGTTGACCCTGCAAAGATAGAAGCTGTGAAGAATTGGATTGCACCTAAGTCGCCCTCTGAAATTCGTTCGTTTCTTGGCCTAGCTGGGTATTATCGCCGTTTCATCTCGAACTTCTCGAAGATTGCCGTTCCTTTGACTTCGTTGACTCAAAAAGATAAACCTTTTGTTTGGGGTCCCGAACAAGAAGAATCCTTCCAAACACTCAAGGACATGCTTTGTAATGCTCCTATTCTCACTCTCCCCGATGGGAACGACGATTTCGTCGTGTATTGCGATGCCTCTAACCAGGGTCTTGGTTGCGTTCTCATGCAACGGGACAAAGTAATCGCTTACGCGTCGAGACAACTCAAAATTCATGAGAAAAACTATACTACTCACGACCTTGAACTTGGTGCAGTTGTTTTTTGCGTTAAAGATTTGGCGACACTACCTTTATGGTACAAAGTGTACGGTCTTTACCGACCACAAGAGCCTCTAACACATCTTTGATCAAAAGGAACTCAACATGCGTCAACGTCGTTGGGTAGAATTGTTAAACGACTACGACTGCGATATCCGCTACCACCCTGGTAAGGCGAATGTCGTGGCCGATGCACTTAGTCGTAAGACTCATGTTAAGAGTGCTCGTTGCTACCAAAGCGTGGGAAAACTCAATGAGTTAATTCGACAAGCACAATTTGCCGTTATTAACGAGGGTAACCTCGATAACGAGTTGAATTGTGGAATCGAAAACCCACTCGAAGCTAAGCCTGATGGTATTCTTTACTACCATAGTCGCATTTGGATTCCCGATCGTCTCAATCTTCGGACTACTTTGATGGACGAAGCTCACAAATCCCGATACTCCGTTCATCCTGGAGCTGATAAGATGTATCATGACTTGCGCGCATCCTATTGGTGGCCTGGAATGAAACGTGATATCGCTCTCTACGTCTCCAAATGCCTTACGTGTTCCAAGGTCAAGGCAGAACATCAACGTCCCTCCGGTTTGCTCGAACAACCAGAAATTCCGGTCTGGAAATGGGAAAGCATAGCCATGGATTTCATCACGAAATTGCCTCGTACCTCGTCTGGTCACGACAGTATTTGGGTTATCATCGATCGTTTGACCAAATCCGCACACTTCCTCGCCATTCGTGAAGATTACAAGGTCGAGAAATTGGCTCGTATCTATACGAGTGAAATAATTAGTCGTCACGGTACTCCTCTTGATATTATTTCTGATCGTGATGCTCGTTTCACTTCTCGCCTTTGGCAAACTTTCCAATCCGCCCTTGGCACTCATTTGAATCTTAGCACCGCTTTTCATCCTCAATCTGACGGTCAGACCGAGCGTACTATCCAAACTTTAGAGGACATGCTTCGATCATGCGTAATCGATTTTGGCGGCAACTGGGATTCACACTTACCCTTGGTAGAATTCTCATACAACAACAGCTATCACGCAAGTATTCAAATGGCTCCATTTGAAGCACTGTATGGTCGCAAATGCCGTTCGCCTATTTATTGGCACGAGATCGGAGACATACAACTCACCGGTCCCGAACTTATACAAGAGACGACGGACAAGATCCTACAGATTCGTGACAACTTGCTCAAAGCTCGAAGCCGACAAAAGAGCTATGCTGATAAAAGACGCAAACCTTTGGAATTCAACATAGGTGACCACGTACTTCTCAAGGTTGCACCTTGGAAAGGTGTTGTTCATTTTGGTAAGAAAGGAAAACTCGCTCCTTGCTATGTGGGTCCTTTCAAGATTCTCGAAAGGATAGGCAAGGTAGCGTATCGACTGGATCTACCTCAAACGCTCAGCAATGTTCATCCTGTGTTTCATGTTTCGAATTTGAAGAAGTGTCTAGCCGAAGAAGGACTTCAAGTTCCACTCGAAGATCTTCAGATCAACGATACTTTGCACTTTGTGGAGAAACCGGTCGAAATCATGGACTGAGGAACCAAGCAACTGAGGCGCAGTCGTATTCCCATTGTCAAGGTTCGATGGGAAGGTAAACGTGGCGCCGAATTCAATTGGGAACTTGAAAGTGATATGAAGACTAAGTATCCATATCTCTTCGTTACATCTTCCTAAATTTCGGGACGAAATTTCCTAAAGGAAGGGAGACTGTAACGCTCCGCGTTTCTATACTTTCTATATTTGGAAATCTTGTATCGTACTTCTATTTTTAGTAAGCGTTGTATCTTGTATCTGTCTTTCGTTGTAAACGTAGAAAACCGAGACTTGAATCGTAATGAGAAACTCGTATTTTAACTATAATCATGTTATCCTTATACTTGTTCATACTTTAAACGTGTAAACATATTCGTGGTACTCTCAATCGTAAACGTGAGATAACTCGCAAACTTGGTTTGTATTGCGTAAACGAGACTCAAACGTGAAATTTTTAATCGTTAAACTAAATTCGTTACGAAAATATAATTATCTATTCATTTATTAAGTTAATTAATTAAATTAATTAATTAAATTTAGTTAATAAAATTAATTGATTTATTTTACAAAAATTTAAAATTCTATTTTTTTATAAATGTTAATATATATCCTTCTTTAAATAAGTCCAAGGTTTAACGAGTAAATATTGAATTCTTGAACTACAGGGACCATTCCTGCCATTTATGAAACTGTTTAAAAAAAAAATAAAAAAATAATAATAAATAAAATAATAATAATAATAATAATAATAATCAAACAAAACCGGATCCGCGGGACTCGAACCCGGGACCTCCGGTTCACATACAAGCGCCTTAACCACTCCACCAGCCGCCTCTCATTCAAACAAACCCGGAAACAAAAGCTTCTTATGCTTTGTTTCCGGGCGAGGCTGGTCGCGACCAGCTTTCAAACAGCCCATTTTGGGCGCGGTTTTTTTGTATTTTTTCGAGTTTTAAGCCATTAATTACCCACCTAAACTTCACCTAACTAACCCTAATCCTTCCCCTATAAAACCCACCTCTAATCCAAGTATTTTCACACTTTAATCTCTCTCAAATCACTCTCAAATCACCTTAAGATCCTTGCAACATCAGATTTTCGAGCAGATCGTATACCTCTTACTAAAGTGAGTGTAACTCACTCATTTCTTAATGAAATCACTCCATTCTTTTTCCTACTTGCTTGGATAAACTTTGGGTTGAATTCCTAGGTTTCTCCATGGAGAATTCAGACCTGGAAATGCCCCAAAATGTCCACAAACTTTCTGTTTTGTCTAAACTTTTATCAAACTTGTGTTTTAACTTCAACAAACTTGTGTTCTTGTGCTTACAATCAAGCTTATGATTAGTAAAGCCTAACCAAGCTTGTTAACATGAACTAAGGGCTGTTTTAACACCCTAAACTTTCTGTTTTTAAAGAGCATTGAGCTCACAAGTGATGCAAGTTCTTAAACTTGTTCTTGTGTGTCCACCAAGGAAGCTTGGGCTATCCTAACTTGAGACCACATATCACTTGATGATTTTTCATCAAGATCCCAAGATAGTTTGCTAGACTTAAAGTGTCACAACCCCACAAAGCCGTTGACGATTGTCCTCGTGTGCTCGTCGGGTTGTTGAATACTTGGCTACTTGGTATCTAGATGACACCTTATCATTCTTGTATAGTATATAGTTCTTGTACCCTCCTTGTTACCAATGGTAACTTGTGTAGTGGTGAACATAATCCGAGGTTCAAAGTGGATGGTTTAACCTCCCACCTCATGCTTGACATACATGACACTAGAGGTTACAAAGTGGATGGTCATCCTCCCACCTCCTACATGATTATAATGATATATATATATAACTATATTATAATTCTAAAACCGAAACCTTGATAATGAACTTATAATCACCTATCAAGTTATTAAGTTTAACACTAAAGTATGTAATTCCTTGTCACGATTCTAATAGGCCCCGAACCTATGAAATCACACCAAACTCGTAAGAGTTACTATAGTGTCAAGAACGAGTGTTACATCTTAGTGAATACTTTCGTATCATAACACTTTATCAAACATATTTTTTTTATCATGCTCGAATACTCCCAATCTCCCGTTGAAACTCTATACTCATACGCCTCATTTCCTCTTGTAGGATAATTCGGCGTCATCCTCGAACCAACGTCTTCACGGATTGTCAAGTGTAGAAAAGACTTAGCAAAACCGTGAGTACACTCGACCCACATTTGTTTTTATCACTTTTTGGGTGTAACATTGTTTCCATATACAAAAATCACAAACACTTAAACTTTATGAAACGCACAAACAATCCTATACACATGACTACTTGAATCGTATACTTGTTGCTTGTCTAGGGATAAACGTTGTGCTATGCTTTAGTCATTAACTATTTTTAGCCTTTGTTTGACATGCTTAGCGCTATAGGAATTCACGCATCCACCTCCATCGCTTTACACGTGAGGTCATGTTAAAACATCGTGATTGCGTTACGGGTTTGATTATTAGCATTGCATGCCTTGATTTGCTCTTGTATAGATTTGGTTGCCATGAGGATTGTTAAAACTTTATTCGTATACGTATGCTATGCTTAAACTGGTGTACTCGCCTTTGCTTTTGCATTGACTTTATTTTAAAACATGTTACATGTTGAAGGAGATGACGCTATGAAAACAATATAGCAAGGACTAGATACACACAAATTAGACGTTAGGTTTAATGTCGACGTATCAATTTTGTTATGACTTTGCAAATGTTAGATTGTTCTTTGTTTTGTTACATTGATGTATTTGACAATCCTTATGGAATGAAATATGGTTTAATTAATTATTGTCACTTAATAATGTTGTGAGCAATGAGCAATCTCGTTTTCGTCTCATCCCGATGTTTCCGCCATCGGTTGGGGTGTTACAACTAATACATTTACATATAATTTATGTCATAATCTGTTATAACGATCTAATGTAACACTATAGCACGCTATTAACACATTATATGATAATACAATATAATATAGAGAAATATAATACCCTTACTAATAGATTAGATGAACCAACAAGCATGGGATAATATAATAATAATAATAATAATAATAATAATAATAAGAGAAAACACACTAAAATAACTAACATAAGTGGGTACCACAATATGTGACAACTTAATCTTTTATAACAATCTAATCTAATGTAGCACCATAATATAAGATAACATAAGATGATGGTTTATTGACAAAGATAAAACTTTTAAATATATAGATTTGAAAGAATGAGGTCTTAAGTTTAAGTCCCATAAACAACATAAATCAAATGAAATTTGCTAAAAGATATCCTTTTCGTGGTACAGATGACAAAGAAGCATGCTTGCAAAATATATTTGTTTACTTTATAATTATCATACATAATATTTCATTTTAGAATCGAACAGGAAATTTACATGTTTGGAAGCCGATTTGATGTCATAAAACACATTTAGCTAAATGCGTAGTATTTTTATAATAACATGTTTTTCATTAACTCTTTAAATGAAAACTATATCGAAATATAAGATAAATAGTCAATAAGTTACGTCGCTACCTTTTCTTAACAACAAAACAAATTTATGTCATAATTTAAACTAGCCATTTCACATCAAAGTTAAAATCTTGGTATGTGTAAGTCCCGTAAACGGATCAAATAGGTATCACTAACCTAATCAATAGCGGAAATTATGATTAGGAAGAAGAACAACTTGAATAACTTCAACTTGCATACACCAAAAGATGTCTGATACAAGTTCTTTGATTACAACTCTCTAACCCCTTCTCAATAACCTAGCATCTCCATTTAAAAGCACTAGCAAGCCCACTATTTACAACCCTAGGCCCATAAGACACTAGGAAGCCCACAAACCAACCAAAGCCCAAAATAATCCCTAATGAGTAAACCTTTAGCAATCTAAGCCCAACAATCTCCCCTGGTTTACTACATTAGGCTTTCGGTTGAGCATCCTGCCAACTATAATCCCAGCTACCGTAGTAGTCCAATCTTTAGCGACCTCATACAGATCTGCAGTTCTGATTTGATGTGACACAAGAACCTACAAGTCTTCGTCATGAAAGCTCACTAAGTCTACCACATCGTTGACTCTGAATGCCTTTTCCTTTGTCACGATTGCAACGCTTCCAACTTTAGGATCGTATAACCAAAAGTTGAAATTCTTAAGAATCCCCCGAGGAAAGGTAGGAGCAACTGAGATAACTAACTCTTTGTAGGTCGGCGGCCACATCACTTATTTGAATCTCTTGCCAGTTTGTGCATCACGAACTCCTTTAGCCGCTCTCAGATATGTTCAGCAGTCTTCATAGTCTTGAACCTACTCTTAACATCATGTTCTAGCCTTTTGAAAAATCTCCATCCGGGTCCACGCTCGGTAGTATCATCATCAGTATACGGAGCCCTCAACAGATCAGTCAAAGCAACTTTTGTCCATGTCTCGAATTGGGACTCCTTTGAATAATATTCACGTGTTCCATCCCGACGCACAATAATCCACATATGCTTGACGTGGTCATACATCCAGCTGAGCACCCTGGACTTGTTTCCCACTTTGCTATAATAGCTCGACCCTAGCTCCATCACATATCTTTCCGACTGATTCATAGGATCCTTGAGCTGAAAGTTCTCATCAAGCGGATTCACATTGACATTCTTCATTAAAACCATTTGTTTCTTCTTCTGACCAGTGGCACGTTTTTAACTTGCAGTAAACTTCCTACGTGGGTCGCTCAAATAATCATCCAAACCAGCTTGGCGTTCAGCAGCCAACTGTTCAGCTGCCAATCTCTGTTCTTTGGTCACCTCAGCCATTCTCTGTTGCGCCGCACGATGCCTGGTCTCAATGTTCATCGGGTGATCAATTCAGATTCAGCAACAGCAGGTATCGAAGCATCAACAGAAGATTCAGCAACTATAGATTCAACAACGGTAGAAGTGATCAATTCAGACTCTGCAACAGTCACATCAATAGGAGCTTCAGGTTGACTTGATGGAATACTTGGCTCGGTTCTTCTCCTTTTTATCAGGGGCATCTCATCTTCTTCATCTTCGTCATCTTCATCAGAACAGTCGGTGCAACAACAGGTGGAATATCAAGTGGAGGATCACCTTGCTTCTCCTGATATCCTTCAGATGTGTGATCAAGGCTTCTAAATGCTCCGAAGATAACTCTGGTAAAACAGGAGTTAGATTGGCGTTGAATTCCGTGAGATCGTCAAGAAAAGGTTGCCCAACATCAGCTTCGTCATCAGTAACCAAGTCCTCTATCTCTACATCTTTCTCTTGATCAGGTATATCGTGTTCTTCGGCCACTATAGCATTAACTGGAGGAGGAGGAGGTGGTGGAATATCCAAACCAACAACTTCAGCGAACTTCCCAAACTTCTTCAAAGCAAATCGACCCACAAACACCGTTTTGGATGTTGAACAGTTCTTCTTCATTGTACCAAAAATAGTTGGCCCAATCGACTTCATATTCAGCAAGTTGGTATCTGACGCATCCTTTGCCAAGTCAGGGTAGCGTGCATCTAGGATTAACTGGACGAAACGAGGATACAAAAGAAACATTTGCTTCTTGGACTGTCCTAGAATTTTCTTCATGTTCTCGAAGATATAACCAGAATAGTTATACTTCCAGTCCATAACCAACGAAACTATAGCAGATGTCTGAGCTTGATTCGGCTGATCAAGACCGCCTTTGTTCTCCGATACACACTGCATAAACATGTGAACAAGTAACCTCCAATAAGCTGGAAACATCTTCTTCAGTAATGGTGGATAAGATCCTTCATATCCCATTCCATCAACACAAGAAGCACCTTCTCTTTGGCATATATCGTTGGATCACTAAACGTATCGGTAATCTGCAACACCTCTCACACACACGCTTCGTTTACCACTATCTCTTTACCCTGTATCTGCGAACGAATGAACGGTCTTCCATCTTCACCTCTTGGATGAAATCGTGCTCTTTTCCAGAACAAATGTACAATGTCTCTGTAAATAACTGGATTAGCTCGGAGAGCATATGCAATCTTACACGTGTTTAGCCCTACGATCATGGATTGGAACTCCTGAAAGAACTCCGCTGGAGGGTCTGAAAGGTAACCCGCTTGGTTGTGGAATTGCTCCTCAACCAGCATCACAACATCAAAGGTTTCTTCAACCATATCTGTCAAGATACCAACCAAGTTAAATCCCAACTAACAAAAGTTAACGGAGTTTACCAGTATGGCAGTTAAAACTAACTGGATAGTTCAATCAGATGTTAAAGTTCAATTAAATAAGAGTTCAAGTCAATTTTAGGGTTCAACAGTTGAAAAGGTTCAAACCGGATGAAAGGTTCAAAAACCTCAAATCGGATTACTGACAGTTCAACTTTAATCCGGATGAACCCTTTCATCAATCCGGATTAGAAGGAGGTCAATTTCAGTTCGGACAAAAGTGCAATCCGGATTACTCATAGTATCTCAGATGAATTATCATTCCGGATGAAGATCCAATCCGAGATGAAATCCGAGTTCATCAATTCGGATGAATACCCATCCGGAATGAAACCCGAAATGCCTTAGGCTTTGAATATTTATCCGAGACACGATCCAGAATGCTTTAAACATGAATATTTTCATCCGGAATTCATAAATTAAACAATCTATACCTAATCCGGATGAATGTCCGAGATGCAAAGTTCGGATAGAGAGAAAAAGAGAAGAATTAGGATTTTGGAATTTTGTGAATAATTCAAAATGAATTATCAGAGATACCTATATACTTTCCGAAATGGGCTTGGGCCTGGAATTTCGAATCCGAATTGGGCTTGTGACAGGCCCAATCCGGAACAGTAACACAGTGAGCCTGTCCGGAAAAGTCCAATTGGGCCTTTCCGGAAAAGCCCAATCCGGAACAGTTCCTTTTAGGCCTAAAGAAGCCCAATCCGGAACAGTACCCTTTGGGCCTAAAGAAGCCCAATCCGGAATAGTAATATGGGTTTCCAATTCTTTAAGACTTTTAATCAATTTTATTAGACTGGCCCAAATCCCGAAGCACATTGGGCCAGTCCAATATCTCTTAACAGAAACATCTCACCAAAATTCATCAAGTAGACTAACTAAGCATCCAACCGCCTTTTAACATTCTACAAAGAAGAACTATTTAATACATACATAAATATTAACACAGCCTTGCTAAGGGATCAAATCGTTTCAAAGGTTAACTAAGGAACATTTTTCAGTATGGGCAGGGTCAATTGGTCTAAGCGATTGTCAATATACTTGTCCATTTAAATCTAAAACTCAACCCTTCCAGTTCAAGCATTATGATACTTGTCAATATATTAAATATTAATATATTATGTTTTATGATTTAAACATATATGTTGTACATGTTTGTATTTTTACTGTATACATAAAAAACCTTAGGCTAAACAAGTCGTGCACGTGTCATATTCAAGTTTACATGCATGACACAGTTTCCAGATTTATGTCGTGTTTTGGTTCATGTCAGGTTTGACCCTTCAACTTGCGAATAAGGGTGTTCAATGTACATGTTCAAACCAACTGAACATAACCGTTTTAAAACCAAACTGACTTATATATTTCATTTTCGATTCGGTTTTAAATCGAAATCAAACTAGTTTTCCGATTCGAAAAATCTGAATCCAGGTTAAACAGACTGAGAAACAAATGAAATTAATGTTATTTAAGTCTTGTCATTTTGCCTAAACAAATAACAACTTTGTCCTAACCCTATAACAAATATGTTTACTCAATCAAAACCATGCTTGTAGAAATCGCTAGTCGGCCGATAGGGTAGGGGACTAGCGATTAATCGAGATTATTTGTAATTAATCAGCAATTAATCCATATTGATCCGGAATTAATCGGTGCCTAGTTAAAACTTCTACAACCATGATCAAAACCAGGGCTGTACCCACCTCAAGCCATGGGTGGGCGGACGCACCCCTTGAAAAAATATTTTTCAGTGTTATTTTTCGCCGAAAATCCCGACCGCACCCCTTGAAAATTTTCACCCGCACCCCTTGAAAATTTTCAACCATCCCATTTAGAAAAAAATATTATTAATTTAAAAAAAAATAAACACTGATTATTATTTAATATATAAGTGTATAACACAATTTATATATTTAACCACTTGTTCACTTAATTACTTAGTCCAATCAAAGCCTAATCTACAATTTATTTTTATTAACCAAAATCCAAACCCAACCCAAAGAAATTTGAACTAAATAAAATAATCTAAACTCATCCACCAATTCCAATTCCAAATCCCGCCCAAAAAAAACACTTCCAGCGATTGGATGCCACTGCTCACGACCGGACGACTTTTTTTGCTGGAAAAACCAAAATTCCGGCAGGATCGACCCATATTACGCCAGAATTTCGATATACAACTAGTATGGTTTCTTTATTGATTTTTTTATGTGACGATTAGGAGAAAATATAGATGTATAAGGGTTTGATCTTTTTATGTTTTTTTATTTTTGTTGTGGACTTGTAGTTAAATGATTTCGTTGTTTTATTTATAGTTTTGTTTGTTTAAATGATTAGTTACAAGTAATTATTTAATACTGGGCTTTGAATGTTTGAAAATAAAATTGAAAATTATGGACTATAGTTGAACATGATTGTTTATTTAGTTTAAGTGTTTAATGCTGTTTTATGAACTTATAGAGTGAATTATATGTATTAGGAACATAATGAATAAGAATGTAATGAACTTATGGAGTGTTTAGTATCTTTAGATAATGTTTTGATATATTTCAAAAAATGAAAACTTGTAGGACACAATTTTAAATACGTTTGTAATGACGTTTGACGTGTTTTTGATGATTATATAAATTTTAGTTTGATGTTCTTTTGTCTTATATGACCCGACCCGATCCGGCCCGCTATGAACCAATTTTTTTATATAATTAGGAGTCTAAAATTTTTAAAAATATTTCACATCTTCCCTGAATTCGTCACTAATCAAAACTAAAAACCAAACCGAGAACACTCTACCCGTGAAAGACTCATTCTAACTCCTCGAGAAAGTCTAGATATTTTTTTTGTATTATGTTTTAAATTTAAATAAAAAATAAAAACAAATAAATATTTGATCATGAATGCAATTATTTTCCGTTACGATTTAGGTTTAAAGAGTCATAAATGATAAACAAGGGGTTCACGCCTGTCTCAAAGCTTTGACTTGACGAAGACACACACGCATCAACACAACGAAGAAATTTGCTAAAACCTCTGAAGATAACCACCATCGCCGGCGAACAACTCTCCGGCGACTGTTCATTCGCAGTTTCTTTCGCCGTCTACGGTGGTAATTTCTCAATTCTTGATTCACAGTCTCCATTAATTACATTATTACCCAAAATTCAGATGTTTTTTGCCCTATTTTCTTCAATTTCAGACCGAAACAGCAATCAACGTCGATCGATCGATCAATCGGTTAATCGATCTAGTATATATAACTCATTTACCGATGTTATTGTTCGGTTTTTAGTGTTTAAATCAATTACTGTTGGTTAATTACACTTAGGGTTTGTTAATTGAACTTAGGTAAATAAATATGTTAAGCTTTTGTTATTTGATTTTTTGTATGGTTTGATGTTTTTATTTTTTGAATCTGAATGTGCTTATGATTGTTTTGCTTGCTAGAGGGTTAAAAGTGTGTTTAAACTGGTAGTTTTATGTTGGGTTAATAATCTGGTATCGGTATTGGATTTATCGGTTTAACAGGGATGTTGATGTGTACAGTAACTGTTGGTTTTCATGTAAGTTATAGTAAGTGGACTGAGCATGGAGTTGGTTATGTGGTGTGGATAAGAAAGTTCTTACATGTATTCTATGGTCATGTGGCTGAAGAGTGGGTGTATTGTTTAACTTGATGTTTATCTAAGGGAAAACTGTCAAGAAAGATCTTAAATTTGACGTGGCGAAAGATGAATTTTGAATTTTTGACAATCTTTGGTGATCAGTTCAAGTTTAATTTATGAAAATTTAGGTTGGATGTTCAATCTTTACAGATACATGGAACGAAAACTGTATATTTCTTGTCAGATTTGAGATCTTTGGTTAAGTTTGTTGGCAATTTTCCCTCTGTTTAACTATTATATTGGAAATTTGTTGATTAGGCAACAGTACATTTCTGATACTCATGAAGCTTCAGAAGACAACGGAATGAAGTTTGATTCACCAAAGTTGCTTCTGAATGCATTGCATAGACTACTGCCTGCCTTGAACTTACTTGTCAAACATACAGTGCATCAAGTTATGCTGTAAATAGTTTATGGTAGATTATTTCTTAGATGAGTAAACTTTTTCGGGTGTAATTTTTTATTAGTTCTTCTAATATTTGGTAGAAGGGTGATTTTTTACAATTGTTAACAGTGAGTGTTTTATTTACTTACAATATTATTTATTGTTTTTTACCTTGTGTAAAATGTGTGTTGCAGATTCTGCTTTTAGCTAGCTTGCAAAAAAATAAATAAATAACCGTCAGTTTGTCTTGTTCTCTACCAAAATCACTTAGTTTTGACAATGAAGAGTGGAGAGCGAGCTGCAAATATCGCACTAGCAGGTATTGTTTCTTTTCCCAATTAAATTACACCTACTATATAATCATTTTTCTGATTTTTTTGTTCTTAGTTATATTCTAATCTACCTTAGTATTTTACGATTGCAGGTCTAACGCTAGCACCATTAGTTGTGAAACTTGACCCAAATATAAATGTCATTTTGACTGCATGCCTCACAGTTTTTGTGGGTTGTTACCGTTCTGTCAAGCCAACACCTCCTACTGTAACTATAAAAGCACCCTGTTCAGATTTTTTTTCAAGTTTTTCCATTTTTCTTTGCGTAAAAGTTCTTCTTTTTTGTATCTTTTCCACAGGAGACAATGTCTAATGCACATGCCATGCGTTTTCCTCTAGTTGGCAGTGCAATGTTGTTGTCTTTGTTCTTGCTATTTAAGTTTCTGTCAAAGGACCTGGTCAATGCCGTTTTGACTTGCTACTTCTTTGTGCTTGGCATCCTCGCACTCTCGTATATTTTTTTTTTAATTTCGTTAGGGATTGTAATTCCTTTATTACTACATTAAGCTAGTCAGCCAATCAATATCTGTTGAACTTTTATTGTAGGGCGACACTCTTACCTGCAATTAGGCGGTTTTTACCTACCAAGTGGAATGAAGATGTTATTCATTGGAGTTTCCCATATTTTAAATGTATGCTTTCTGTGTCCATTAACTTCCTATGTCATCCACATATTTTTATATATTTAAATAATACATGATGTATTTTTCTTAAACATGTATTATACAGCTCTAGATGTAGAGTTCACAAGGTCTCAAGTCGTTGCAGCAATTCCTGGGACCTTTTTCTGTGTGTGGTATGTTGCACAGAAGCATTGGCTTGCTAACAATGTTTTGGGACTTGCATTCTGCATTCAGGTTTGATCACATGTTCAATTTCTCGAAGAAAAAACATTGAATAGTTGTTTCTGCATTTTCCAATTTCCTATAAGAAAGACCATTCATCTTTATTTTTAATAAAGCTATCATCTTTGTTAATCTTTTGTTCTTTTTCTGCTTTTCGTCTTGATGATAGACGTACCCTTTTTAAAACATCTTCTTTTTACATTAAATCTCAGATTAATATTATAACCTTTGCAGGGAATTGAAATGCTTTCTCTTGGCTCATTCACAACTGGTGCCATTCTGTTGGTAAGGAAGTTTTATTTACCTTTGTGTGCTTTGTGAAAAATTCTAATATTAGCATGAACCATGATCAAAATCTGCAGGCTGGACTCTTTTTCTATGATATATTCTGGGTCTTTTTTACCCCAGTTATGGTCAGCGTAGCCAAATCATTTGATGCACCAATAAAGGTAATGTATGATATTTTGTTGGAATTGATAGTTCTTATCATACTTTTTTGAATTCTTACAGAATAGTTTATTTCGTTTCCAGCTTCTATTCCCGACAGGAGTCACTGCACGCCCATTTTCTATGCTCGGTTTAGGTGACATTGTAATTCCAGGTATGCCATTGTTAGAGTTGACTTTTTTCAAACAATAAGTTCTATTCAGTGGTCAATTTTTACATTTTAACTTGTTAAAAATATATATACTCGATTAATTTTTAGAAATAATGCAATTATTTAATGCATAATTAAAGAATAAGCAGTGCATAAATAATTGTTTAAGCATTATGCAAGAAAGAAGTTCAGTTTATTATATAACATAATATTAGATAATTAAATACTTGTTATTCTGGGCTCGGCCCTATTATTGTATATTTGTATTGACAGGCCTTGGCAGTTGTCCCTTTAGGATTTTTGGTTACCTTTATGCTATTATAGTTGATCAACATACAGTTATCATACGGGGTTTTCATTATCAAACTTCCATGTTTGCAATACACATCTTGTCAATCATGTATGCCTTTTCTATTAACATATAAGATAACTACTATATAATGAGTAAAATACATAAATGTTTTACTGCTTAAGTTTATCAATTATTTTGGCTATTGACCATACCATTTAGCAATTGCTATTTATAAAAGGTGTATCCTTTTTCTGCTTACATATTCATATGTTTGTTATCAGGCATTTTTGTAGCATTGGCACTGAGATTTGACGTGTCAAGAGGGAGAAATAACCAATACTTCAAGAGTGCCTTTTTGGGATATGCAGTTGGTGTGGTGCTTACTATTGTTGTCATGAACTGGTTTCAAGCTGCACAGGTTGGTAATTTTTAGCTGTTTTGGTCTTTTGGATAAACAAATTCCACCTCAATCATGGACTAATATTTATTTTATCTCTGGGAAACTGTTGGAAAACCTTATGGACTGTCAAATATCCACATAAGCCCCTCGATTTTATTTTTACATTATGTTCATATTCGGTGAAAGTCCTTGAGGTTTTTTCAGCATTTACATTTTTTTTTGAATGAATGCTTGTAATCTAATGTTTTCTTTCCTGTTTCAGCCTGCTCTGTTATATATTGTACCAGCTGTTATTGGCTTCTTGGCTGCTCATTGCATTTGGAATGGGGAGGTCAAACCGGTAAGCCTGATGTGTACATAAAAACTTATTTTTTGCATGTGCTTCTAGAAGATGACTGACTGACTGACTGACTGACTTTAGTAATCTGTGGGAGGTGGCAAAATTGGCGGGTTGGGCTATATGGTCAAAGCAGGTTCAAGTCATAATAGACAAAAAATGAATATGACTGACTTAAATGTAAACCGACCGTAGAAGTTTTCCGGACCATAGCAACTAACAGTAAATTGCTTATGTCACAGTGATTGATGCCATTCAGCCTCTTCACATTGACGTCTTGTGTAAAAAATGTTTTTGAAAAAAAAAAAATAAATAATAACTGATATATTTATATACACGTTTGAAAAAGGTGATATACTTTAGTAATCAGTATTTAGAAGTAATAGTTAGATGTGATGTCAACAATGTTGTAGAAGTAATAATTAGATGTGATGTCAACAATGTTGAAAAAAGTTGGTTACCAAAATTGTAACAAGTGTAAGTTGATGTCTGGTAGTTCACCCTTATAAGGACCATACTATTACGATTTGAAATTATATATTTATTAATTCAATTAATTTAGAATGTTATATGTATCAAAACATTTGTTGACTTTGATCCGTCATTGATAAAACATTATCAAATCGACCCATTCATGAGTAAACCGGTCGAAACAGCAGGTTGCAAATTTGCAGTATTCTAATATGACGTTTTGATCTTTGGCAGTTGTTGGAGTTCGACGAGTCCAAAACGGCTATTAGCAGTGATGGTGATGCAGATGAGAATAGAAGCAAGAAAGTAGAATGAGATATGAAAATTAGGTTTACAAAATACAGCTGGAGAAACTATGTTTTTCCTTTTTCTTTTTTAAATACTTTTTTTAATAGCATTGTAACCCTAATCTTTTTGGTTAACTTTTGCTAGACTTTTCAAGTTCAAGTTTTTGTGGCATTGTAATCTGGCTAATCCACCCAGGCCCACTTAACTTGGGGTGACTGATTCCGATTTAGGTTAATCGAGTAGGTTACAAATGACCCAATATGTGTCTTAACAAAAATTCCCTGGACCCAAAAGTCTGTTTCCAAAGATAGTTGAAATAGGGTACCTTGAGTACCCTAATAATTACTTAAATACTTGTAAGTAATGATGTGGTGGAAGGGAGAATGATAAATTGTTATGTGGTTACATAGCTCTCTTATGTATTATAATTAATGTTAGGATTGAACACCCAAAAATTGAGCACAAAAGCAATAAACGACACAAGCATTTAACACCCAAAAATTGAACACAAAATTAATAAACGACAAAGATTTAACGTGGTTCGGTTTATGTTGATCTATGTACTATGTCCATGGCCCACGAGTGGCAACTAGGTATTTTATTGTTGAGGTGATAATCAAGTTACAAATACAAGATTATGTTTATAAAGACTAGTTAGGGTTTAGTAAACTTGCTCACTTGCTCCTAAGTTAAGCCTATTCAAGGCCATAATCGATTAGGCCCTGGACCAACTGCCCCAAACCTGTGCACCCCTTGCTGTCTCGATCAAAACCAGCTCACAAGACTTACGGACCCAACATTTAAAACACTATGTAAGATAAAATCTCACAATGATCATCCTTAAACTCCTAAGTCTTTTATGATTTATGATACAATTTCATTTCGAACACACGTCAAAAAGTTTAATTGTTAAAAAAAACTACAATACAATAGTATTTTATGAAATTCAATGTATGACTCGTAAAATAAAAATATATATAGTCTTACGAAATTTGCATCAGATGTTGAATTTTGAGTTAGATATATATAACACAAGTGTGTAATATATTACATTTCTTTTAATATTTATGTTGGGTAAAAAAAATCATATATTTATCCTAAGCTACACATTTGTCCATAGATGAGATTTTAAACCACAGCTACTTGATTCGTGAGAAACTTGAGGTTCTAAACAAGTTGTGTTTGAAGATTAACATGACAACCTTAAACAACTGAACACGAACCTAAAACTCATTTCACATACATGAATGACACAAATATCTGCACGTTGACATGATCGTCATCCGTGTAGCTCAGAGATATCATTTTTGTTTTTCATATTAATACTTTTTGATTACAAACTTAGAACCAAAAAAAAACATCTTGTAAACTATTTTTTTAAGTTTTTCCAAAATATATTGGTTTAGCAGACAGTGGCGGAGCTTGACCAAAAGTTTCGAGGGGACGTAAAGTCATGGGACCCAAATTTTTTTCCAATCGTTATGTTTCAGGTAGGGGTCAGATAACAATAGTTCCAAATAAAAAATAAAAGAAATTCATTTATTCAAAGGACCCGTTCTTATAAATAAAAAAAAAACTAAATATTGTTTAACACACAAAAGACCAATATATATATAATGGTACGAGATAAATGGAACCTGAATGAAGACTTACAACTCAGCCCGACGACCTTTAAGATTTAAAGTGGTAACAAACTTGACTTTGATTTATATATTTATAAATATTCAGGCAAAATAATTGGGGGAGAGTGCACCCCCGGTACCTACTAACCTGCGCCCCTGTTAACGGATCAACATACGAACACAACAAATGACTCCGAACACGACCTGTGTGGCTAAACATGTGCATGGGCTCGTCTCGAAACAGACATGAACCCGTTTAAACAAGATCAATCAATGAATTTCATGTCTAGTTAAGCTTGTATTTCTTTGCAATGTCAAATAATACACAATATCGTTTTAAAATCCCCCAGAGCATTGTGTTTGTGGTCCTACTTTTTCACAAGTGGCATATTCAAAGTATCCTGGTATAAACGGGCGGGGCCAAAATATGAAAAACCACATTTAGAAGGATCAAATGCAAAACCCCAAAAATACAGGTTGGTTGGTGAAACTGCTCATTGGAGTGCCCTCTTTCAACAAGAACCTACAACAAAAAAATATATATATATATATAAACAAATTTGCATAAAAACGCTACTAGTAAATTATAAACTTTAATGTAAATTTCTCTTTTAACTTTTACATAACTAAGTTATAACATAATCCTTTTCAAATTATGCTAGTTATGTTGATCAACTCGTAAACATGACACATTAACCTGAACACGATCTATGTAGCCAAATGTGTTCAAGAGCTCGTCATGAAATTGATCCGAACCTATTTACACTAAACCCAACCAACAAATTTCATATCATCGTATTTTTGTGTCATGTCATCTATTCACACCTCTATTCAGGGGCCGATGTACCTTATTAGAAGGGGTAACCTCCGTTGCGCCCCTTAACGCTCCGTCGGTAGCGTAAATTTTGGAAGAAAAATGATGCTTTTTCGATTTCGTTACTTTCTTTTTGAAACGTTTCCCCTATAATGATTTTCTAGATCCGCCACCTCCTCTATTCACCTAAACACTTAATATCCTTGGTTTTATGTCGTTCTGAAATTACTCAGGAGTATTGTGTTTGTGTTCCTATTTTTTCACAAGTAACATCATTAGAGTGCCAAATTATATAAAAATCACATTGGAGAGGATCAAACTGCAAAATCCAAAAAATATCGGGTGGTTGGTGAAGTCGCCCTACAGTGTGTGCTTTTTCAATAAGAACCAACTTCACCACATCAGTAGCCCTATTGTGTGTGCTTTTTAGGTGAAGAAACCAAAGTAACAATCTTCTGTGTAAAATATGGATTCAGATTACGGTGTTCCACGAGAGCTTTCTGATCTGCAGAAGAATCGATCTCTCTACACACCGGAACTTCCCCCGTGCCTTCAGGTTTCCATTCGTAACTTAGATCGCAAGTTATCTACAGTTTCTTTTCAGATTTAGTTTATTCTTTTCAGATTTGAATGTATGCATGTATGCGTTTGTTGACATTGTATGTATTTTGATGTGTTTTGAGTTAGTGAAGTGTTTGGATCGAATCTAGGGTTTGTGTTTGAGGTTTTTTTGAATATTCGATGATTTGTTGAGTTTGAAAAGTGATGTAGGATAATAGATTAGTAGATATGATGTGTTTTGAGTTGGTGAAGTGTTGTGGATCGAATCTAGGGTTTGTGTTTGAGGTTTTTTGAATATTCGATGATTCGATTAAATTGAAAAGTGAAGTAGAATAGTAGATCTGACGTTTATAGATTCGTGATTTTTGCTTTTTAGCGTCTTTTGTTTACGTCAACTTTTTGATTGCTTTGTGAAGATTCTGAGGTTCAGTTTGACTGCTTTAAATGTGGAAAATAGCATTTAGGTCATATGCTTTGATGTTGATTTGTAGAATGAAGAAGATTTTGACTTTTTTTAGAGGGACGTGTTTTGACTTTTTTTTGACTTCTCTTATTAGTCAAGTCATGTTTAATGTACATATGTTTGTGGGGCTGTTTGGATGTGGATTTGACCTGAAGTTGGAATAATCAGTTTTGAATGTTTTTGGTCAAGTGATTCAAATCTGAATCAAGTCGGCTGGGTTGAGATTCAAACGGGTGTTCGATCCGGTTTAAAACTTGGAATTAACCGTTTAACCTTTATTTGTTCCTTTTTTTACAAATCAAGGATTTTGAAAAAAAACAAAAAAATTGGTTCAAACCGCGAAAACCGAATGGTGAAACCACCAAACAGGTAAAAGAGGCTGGTCCAGCCGACCCACCCAATCAGCCAGTTTGGTTTGTGGCTTCTGGAAACCGTTGGAAGCAGTTTGGCCTAGAATTTTCATCAAAGTTGACCGAACCGGACCATGAAGACAGTAGTGTGTAATACTAAGATCTGGAAAGACAAAAGAAAGAAGTTGATGCAAGAAAACTGAAAATCTATCTGGAAAGAAAAAATAAATAAAAAATTATTGGCATATACACATCCCTTTATTTGTATTTTAAAGTTAAGCCTTTTCTTGTAGCATTAGAGAGAGGTTTTTAAAAAAATGTAGTTATTGTTATGAATTTTGTTTATACAGCGGATTAATGAACCATGATTTATGAATTTGTGCACAGGGAACTACTGTGAGGGTAGAATTTGGTGATGCAACTGCTGCAGCAGATCCTGCTGGTGCTCATGCGATTGCCCGATCATTTCCTCACACTTATGGTCAACCTTTGGTTCATTTTTTCAGAGAAAAATCTAAACCAGTCAATGCTCAGACCATTAGTGAACATCCTGCAGTAAGGTGCAAATCATTTAATTTTTTTTCTTATTGTAAATCACATATTGAAGTTTTGAGGAAAAGTTATTGAGCTTTTGTTTTAGTTTATTCTATATCGTATTTTCAAAGTTGTTTGATAAGGCATATATGTGTGCTAGCCTGAAATTTCTGTTTGGGTTTATAGCGTAAAATTATAGAAAAAAATAAAAAAAAATGTTATTGTAATGTATTTCTAGTAGAAATTAATCAGTCATATATTGTTTTGTTTTCTTTTTCAGGGTTGGATTGGTTTTCTGTGGTAGACAATCTCCTGGAGGACATAATGTTGTATGGGGACTTCATGAAGCTCTCAAAATTCACAACCCTAAAAGTGTTCTGCTTGGATTTCTAGGTAAATCTATTATCATTTGCTATGCTCTTTTTCCATTTGTGGGATTACTTATAGGCTGCGCTTTTGATACTTACTGTTAAGATATGTGCTATGCATGTAACTAGGTGGATCTGAAGGTTTATTTGCTCAAAAAACTCTTGAGATCACAGATGATGTTCTTGAAACCTACAAAAATCAAGGTAGTTATGAGAAATATATACTTTAATGATTAGGGTTTTCCTTTTTTTATTAATGTTATTTCATTTGGGCTATTTTAATCCTTTTGAAGGTGGTTATGATTTATTGGGACGAACCAAGGATCAAATCAGAACCACAGAACAAGTAAATTCTGCAATGGAAGCATGCAAGGCTTTGAAGTTGGATGCCTTAGTGATTGTTGGAGGTATATATTTATGTACATAAAACATTTAACTGCTGTAAATTTATATATACATTATATCATGTTTACTGACACAAACCATGGTTTGCTTGAAGGGGTAACATCTAACACAGATGCTGCTCAGCTTGCTGAGACTTTTGCAGAAGCAAAATGCTCTACAAAGGTAGTTATTGGTGGTTTGATTTCTCACACATATCTCTAATACACTAAGACTTCGTTTATCTTGTTATATAAATACTTATTGAGATTGTTTTTTTATATCACAGGTGGTTGGAGTACCTGTGACCTTGAACGGTGATCTTAAAAACCAGTTTGTTGAAGCAAATGTTGGTTTTGATACTATTTGCAAGGTATAGATACTATGATACTAACTTCTTAAGATATACCGAAGTTTAATGTATGGAAATGTTACAGAGATGTGTATGCTTGTGATCTTGATGTAAACAATATTCAGATTATTGTAAAGTTGTAACTGTAACAAGATTATCAATACTAAAATGGAGTGTTGGTTTTAGATTACTGTCAATTGCTCAAGTTCTTTGTGGATTCAAGTCCTTTTATGATTTGTTTAAAGTTTTTTATAATATATTTTTGATGTAGTGACCGATTTTTTTTATATTATTTTAGGTGAACTCTCAACTCATCAGTAACGTCTGCACGGATGCTCTTTCTGCTGAAAAGGTATATATTTCCAGTTAATATAATTTCTATTTGCTTCGATACACTGCTGTTGGAGGTGGCAACTTTGTCCCATCTACTTGTAATTTAGTTGGTTAATAAACATTTAGCTAAAAGGGGATCGGAAATGGGTTCAGACTCTCACAATCTCACATAGTTTATTTGTTCTATTCAAATAGTTAGATACATTAAGTAATAATATTGTTTTGTAAGCTCTTCAATCATCATATTAGAAAAACGTGTTTGCTGGTCAACCCAACATGTTCTTGCTTTCTTGCTATCATGCTACTTAAGATCTAATTGGTGTTTCTTTCTGTAGTATTACTATTTTATTCGGCTCATGGGTAGGAAAGCATCCCATGTTGCTGTGGAATGCACACTTCAGTCACATCCTAACATGGTGCACTTTCATTTCCATCCATAATAATTATCGTTTTTCTTTATTATTCTTGGATTAAACTTCTGTGTGTTGTTATGTAGGTTATCCTTGCTGAAGAAGTTGCTGCTTCAAAGCTTACCATTTTTGACATAACCAAACAGATTTGTGATGCTGTGCAAGCCAGGGCAGAGCAAGGTGTGTTTTTTTTCTCTCTCAAGATGAATCAAATACAGATTATAACTTAAAAAGGAAACGGGTCACACGGCATGAAAGTCTCCTGAAAGTTTATTCTTAAGGCACACGACATCCTATATCGGACTTTTATATTGTTATATTAACAATTTCACAATTAATAATATCGCGTTTGTAAAAGGCATCTTGCCACCTCTAATTGTTGTTGATATGGTAGTGGTGATTAGCCTTAGATATATCTTAAAATGTTTCGTTTGTCTTTCAGACAAGAATCATGGTGTCATTCTACTTCCAGAAGGGCTTATAGAAAGCATCCCTGAAGTTTATGCACTATTACAGGTATTTCTTCTTTTTTTCTTTCTTTCTGGCTACTGATGCAGACCGAATATTTTGAAACTGGAATTACTTACAATTTGATAACTTTTAGAAGTAAGCACTTAATAAAACATGTTCTAGACAATACATACAGCTTGAGTGATTAACGTTCGACATTTGGACATTGCCTCTTAATCTTCAATTCAGAAGAACTTTCAGCATTCAATCCTCATATTTCGCTTGTGTCTTTTCAGGAAATTCATAGTCTTCTTCGACAAGGTGTTTTGCCTGATAATATATCCACACAGCTGTCACCATGGGCATCCGCCTTGTTTGAATTTATGCCTCCTTTTATTAGGAAACAGGTCTGTTTTAAACATAGTTTTGCACATTTTATATAAACAAAAAGAATACACATGTGTTAAACACTAATGTCAGAACTCATAAATTTTCTTCTATTGTTACAGCTTCTTCTCCATCCCGAGTCAGATGACTCTGCCCAGTTGTCTCAGGTACTTCATTATCAACATTCATGACACCATAAAATTTTTGTAAACTCCCTTTCATTGATCATTTGCATACATTATTTCTCAGATCGAAACCGAGAAGCTTCTTGCTGAACTTGTGGAAGCAGAAATTAACAAGCGACTGGTATTGTTGTACTTAGAAGCTAGAAGATTTTATTCTAAAATCATAGTTTACACACACATACATATATAAATATATCTTGCTAATATCTTTTGTTGTGTTAACAGAAAGAAGGAACATACAAGGGCAAGAAATTTAATGCCATCTGCCACTTTTTTGGCTACCAAGCTCGTGGTTCTTTGCCATCAAAATTTGATTGTGACTATGCGTATGTAAGTTTATTAAGTTTTATTTACTTAATCCATGGGTGGTTAAGGTCAAGTTTGTATGAAGCACCTTTTATCTAAAGAAAGTTCATAATTTCTTTTCGTGCTTAGCGTGCATAATATGATTACAACGTTTAAAGTATTTTAAAGATATATTTTTCTAATAAAATGATTTAAGATGCTTCATGCATTCAATCACTTTGGGTGACCTCGAGTCCTCAACATATTTGTAGGTTCTAATAAAAGTTTTACGTAAATGGGTTGAAGTTACCACCTTTACTAAATTTCAGCTATTGATCAACTAAATTCAAAGCAATTATTGTAGGTTCTTGGACATATTTCTTACCATATTTTGGCTGCTGGTTTAAATGGTTATATGGCCACTGTCACCAACCTCAAAAGTCCTTCAAACAAATGGCGCTGTGGTGCAGCTCCAATAACGGTAGGGTTTCCACCCTCGGAATAACTGTCATCTTTATTATTATTTTTATTCTGTTTCATTGTATTTTATTTTTGAGAAATAATGTGGATTAGTTATAATCTTACTTTTGATTGGACAATGGACATTCTAGGCTATGATGACCGTCAAGCATTATGGTCGCGGATCAGGGTCAGGGGCTACAACACTTGGGAAACCTGTGGTTCATCCTGCTACCGTAGATTTAAGAGGCAAAGTATACGAGTATGTGATTTATTTATTTCTTTTTGGAATGATTTTGTATGGTGGACAATTGCAAATATGGTGATTTATGGTGGTGATTGGTGCAGTCTGCTTAGACAAAATGCAACAAGATTCTTGATGGATGATGTCTACAGAAACCCTGGGCCCCTTCAGTTTGACGGGCCAGGTGCCGATTCTAAAGCTGTCAGTTTGTGTGTAGAGGACTTGGATTACATGGGCCGGATCAAGGAATTGAATGACTATCTTGACAAGGTATACACTGTTCTAGCTAAAGCAGCTTGGGTGGCTTCATGGGGTCGAAATGGATCGGATTTGGTCACCATTGTTAAAAAAAGTTTAATACCCAATACTCCAATAGTGTCAATTATGATTACAAAAGTAAGTTAATATTGAATAAGAACTGTTTTTTCTAACGAACAGGTTTAGCTAATTTATTTTTTAAGGTATTTGACCCGTTTCAGATGTGTCATAACTGGAATCAACATTTTGCTTTTTAACACATTGGTTGATGTTATTCTTGACTTTTACAGGTAAGAACAATTGTGAAACCAGGTTGTCCACAGGATGTTCTAAAAGCTGCTTTGAGTGCCATGTCATCTGTGACAGACATTCTTTCTGTCATGACCTCACAACGCCTCGAGTAATCAATACTCCATGTGGCTTGCTGATCTGGCAAAATCAAACTCTTATGGTGCTTCCTCAAGTCAATACTCAAGACACTTTCGGATTTTCCTTTATTTTCTTGATTTTGTGATGAGTTTCTTTTTTTATTATTTGAAGGCGAACAATTAGATTTCAGTTAATCATCATTACTCTTGTTTTGGTTTTCGGGTCTTGTTTGTGGAAGCTTTATAATGAGAAATAATGCTTGACATTTTGTCGGATCTTTACACATTTTTTTTTACCTTGTTCGTTTGGTAACGTTCTAACATGTCAAACGGGGTCCAAACTTGTTTTACTGGTCAAGAGTATATATTTATATTCTATAAATAAAGTGATTAAAGGCTTTAAGCATTAATACAAGTGTTAAAAATGGGAAAAGTTTTGTGAGAATATAGTTTTTCTCAAAAATGGGAAAATGATACTCACATCTGGACGTTAATAATCATATGTTGTAATGGTTATTAAGAGTGAGTTGCAAGTTTTGTTCATTTATCTTTGTATCATTTTTGAGATCATATCCTTTGTGTTTAAAATTGATTGTATAAAAATAGTTTTGTATTTAATGTTTCAATGCTACATAACCTAATTACTTTATGTTAAATATGATATGTTTGAATAGTGGGTCTTTTCACTCAAAAGTCAAATCAACATCAACTCTCAAAGCCACGCAACATACCTGATTCTCCAATTTCTTTATTTAGTTATTGAAATCATTTATTGGTTTTTATTAAAATGTCTGAATGGAAAATTAAAAGTCATGTGTCAAAATGAAGAATTGGAATATTTGCAGAGCAGAACCACGACCCCAAGACTGCCGCCTTGACCAGGATATCCTATGACTGGTCGAGGATATTTCTAGTATAAGTTGAACTACACCGTGTACACTCGATATCATAGCTTTCAACTTCTACAATTCTTTAGCCATGATTGGGCTTATACGTGCATCATGTATTGGCTCAACAATATGAATGTTAGAAATATTAGCATTTAAAATATTACCAAACTGGAGTTTCTAAGGTAAGGATGATCATAAAGCATATCCCAAAGATAATTCTGCACTCTTGATCAATGGAGATTCCGACCGTCAAAGAAGGATTAGCAGAGGTATCCTGAGGCTACATAGGAATAAAATCTCCATGGTGATTCTCTGTGAACCCCACATAGCTGAAGTTCAGAGTCCTAGGTTGTAGAGAAGTGAAGACATCTTCAACCAGCTTCTTGGAATTAGACTTCAGAGTCTGAATTTCCCTAATCAGCATCCAGTTGGTATCATGTTGTTTCGTATATTCTCTCACCGTAGTCAACAATGAGATGATTTCATCATTGGAGACCATCACAGGAGTTTCAGCAAATATCTCGGATCTGGAACCAACTTAATTGATAGAGATATTTTTGTTGGTTTGGGCATCATTCTTTCTGATATGTTTGAGATGATGGAAGCAGAGAAAGAGACATATTGGGACCAGAAGTTGATGAAGGCATGGGAGACGAAATTGGTTTTGAGTATGAAGCCATATTTGAGAGTTTTGAAAGAATCTGATTGAGAAGGAATTTTAACAAGAGTTTTGTGAAAAAAATAGCACCTCTTGCCCTACGATGGGCGTCAAAATGTTTTGGTCAAAAATTACATAAGCAATTAGTTGATCAAATTCGTAAGTGTGGTAGTGTGCAAATTTGTTTTGTATTGAGAATATTGTTTAGTAATGGAAAATTGAAACGTTGGGCAAAGATGCTAAGTATTTTTAGTGAAATAATATCTAGAATGCTAAAATACTGTTCGGGATATCAAAATATGGCTCAGTTTATTAGGTGAAAAATAACAAGTAAATAAGAAGACACAAGCGATTTTAGCAAGGAAAGCCCTTTATCAAAGTAGATCGCCGGCACAAAACATCGGGATACCACTATAAAAGTCGTCTAACACAGTCAATATTATTAAGATGAGAAAAGAACTACAACTCGAGAACCAGTGTGATCGATGGTACAATGATCGGTAAAGTGGAAGTGTTGGTGTGTAATGTGGTATATAATCTGCAAAGGAAAGTGTTAATGAATGCGAGTATGTAAGTAAGGAGCCAGAAAGTGTTCTAATCGATCAGATAGCCTCTTATTTGTAAGATAACCTAACAACTAGTCTGATATGCCGGGGATGCCATGATAACTGCCTTTTCGAACGTTGGAGCTCAAGTCTTCCACTCCAAGGTTAGTCTTTCGAACGTTGACCTGCATTATATAAATAACATGCACAATAAAAGGATTAATTCGAAAGAGAGTCAAGTCCGAAATACATAACATGTCACATATCCCGGATGGTTAAATATTGTTCAGATATTAACCCATAACACACCCAAAATCTTTTTCGATCAATTTATTGATCTTCCTTACTTATCCGCGCAATAGATACTGTTTCATCTGTTGTACTTTGAGAAATATACAAGTTCTTTTGGAAGACTTGAGATTTGTTACAAGACACCCATGTCGAACACAAATCCTTAACCACAATATATTTTAATAAGTAGTAATTGTTACTATATTTTACAGCTAACGACTTCCTAGAATATATTCTATCCATTATAAACATGAATTGGACTTGCCTAAACTAAAAAGTGTAAGAATATATCAACATAAACAACGTTTGTTTTTTGGTTTAATGAAAATACAAGTAGGTTAATGTTCATTTTTAGTTTTTCTTTTAAGAAAATATGTATATAGTTCTAACTGTTTAATGTTTAATCACTTGTCATAAGTTTTGGTTCTTGCTGTGCTAAAAGTAATTTTATTAAAACAACCTAATTTAGCCTATTCTAGACTCAAAGTAATACTCTAGACTCTCTAAAACTCGACTAAACAACTAACCGGCAAGTGAACCGATCGACTCTAGTAAAGCTAAAGTAAGTCCTGATATCGAACCCCCGACTCTTCTCGGGAAGACACCTATGGAACTCTAAAGGATTGTTACTTTTACCGGTTAACTAGACTCCCTTTCGCTTATCTACTTTCTAGACAAGTGCCCTAAAGTGACTAACTACCTCTCAGCGGTAAGTCTAAGGCAACTAAGGAACTTGATTTGGTTTAATAGACTAGAATGTGGCAAGGCAACTAAAACCGTCTTTTCTCAAAACCTAATCTTAGCAATTTACCCAGTTAGACCTATTAATAACCTAGCACTTCTCATGCACTAAGGTTAGTAGAATATTAAAACCGAATTAACTCTTGATCACTGTTTCTATAGTTTATTGGCCAATTTACCAAAAGATTACCCGAACCCGCTAAGAACCGATAATCAACACAAACTCATTATATGAAAGACATTCAACAGAATTCATGTGAAACAGATAAACAATCATAAATCAAGTAAAAATACGCATACACACCAAATCAAAGAACCAAAGTCTTTTACTTTACTAGAAAAATCCAAACCAACATCAATAAACTATAAAAATCCGAACTTTAGCAAGGTTTCATTATAACCTATGTAGTTTAGGGCGATTAACCAAGAATCATAGTAATAGAAATCAAAACAATCCTTTTAACACAGAATTTATTGACAAGATATGGAAAACAAAGAAAACAATGATGAAACGGGAAGACAAAACCCGTAAATCTTCACTCTCGATGCTTCCAACTCCTACCGAATGATTCCGGGGCGTCCTATGCTTCAAAACCGTGCAGAAAAAAGCTTTCGAGTTCGACTTTGATCTCTCAAATTCGTCTAGGGTTGAGCTGGGACGAATTATTAAGTATTTATACCTTCCTATCAACTCAAAAACGCCCAGCTACGGTTTTCACTGTTGAAAACTGCCTCTCGCGCTTCGCGAGAGGTGAAGCTAAATCTGTCGCCCCCGCGACCGTGTCGGTTTTTGTTCAAACTCTAACATCCTCTTGCACCCTGCGAGAGGATCTTCATAACCTGTCGTGGCCCGCTAGAGGGTGTAAATTCCAGACTTCCGTGTCGTTTCGTCCCTCGAACCTCCAATTACGTTCCGGTACTCGGTTTCTACGTATTTTATCTCGTTTTCTGCATTTTTCAGCTGTTTCCATCAACCAAAACCTGCAAAACATAACCAGATCAAAAGTATATGCATTCTAACTAAAAACCGAAACTAAACTAACGAAAATCGTACAAACTCCACATGATAAATAGATGTGTTATTCAATACACCAGTCCTTGAAATAAATGACCGTTTGATTTAAAAAAATAACAATATCTTACGTTAGTTAGCTTAAAATAATTTAAATACGCAACTATATTTAATTTTTTTCCTGTGTTCTGATATTTTTCCAACATTCAGATATAAATCTTTTTGAAACATATAATGTGTCACTACTGTACCAAACGAATAACCGACCGAACGACATCAACACTATTATTCATTTTTATGGTTTTCGGGTTTAGTAAATTGACACCGTATCGCTACTATGTTGTATCGAGCTGAACTGAACTTCGATACTGGTAGTCGTATTCATTTTCGATAATATTTCATAAATACAATTCCGTCTGCGATGATATAATTGATTCCGATATCGTGATGAACTGAATCAATATTATCCGAACAACATTGGTATCGATACCAATTTTTTTAATGATTTTCGATCAATGTAAAACACATATTGATTCTTATATCAAGTGTCTACATCATCGTACCGATAACGTAACAAATAGAACTGATACCAACTGAATTAACGCAACAATAACACAGGAAAACCTATGGGTTATTAATTAAAATGCATGCTTAAAGTTGAAAATTTTAAACTTTATTAATTCATGAAAAGTTTGAAGAAATTGTTAATTGAATAGTCTTTTTCTTTCACGCCTTTTTAAGAAGAATTTAGTAGCCTCAAACTTTGAATATTGACTTTAATAATAATAATAATAATTTTTTAATGGCTAACATAATTAATATCGAGTATTCTTTGAGCATCTACTGAATCAAACTGAGTATTCTGAGAGTAACCTGAATCTACCACTAATTTCGAAGAAAACCCGGTAACTTGCCTGTAAGCACGGTGATGAAATTACCAGTAAACCCGTTTGGCTCAAGTATCAAACCCAAGTTTCACTAGTCTTCTATCATTGCCCACTAATGTCTCACTCTGCACCAAGTGATAGTTAAACCTGCATCTCCTAAAAAAATACAAGTCTTCCACTACTCTTGAGATCATTGACTTAATAATAATAATAATAATAATGTGTTTTTTTGGTAAATATTTTTGTTTCTAGCTATAAAAATATTTTAAACTATAAATGAAGAAAACGAATTCATGTGAGTTACCTTCAAGTGCACAAATCATTTTAGAGTTTGGTGGCTCTAGCTTCTTGCTAGGTCAGCTTTGGTGTTTCAATGAAATGTTTTGATGTTGTAGTTTATATAAAAAAAAAAAGGGGAAAAAACAAACTCCACTTAGATGAAATAAATGCACAAGTTTCGTATATTAAAGAAACAATCCTTCACGATAAACTGATAATTTTTTTTTAATTTTTTCTTGATTTTACGTGTAAGTACACGCAAAAAATAAACACATTTATGATTTTCTAGGCTAAAATTAATTAAAAAACAATCCTTCACTATAAATTCTTAAAACTTTTTCTCGATTTTACGTGTAAGGAGACACAATAAATAAACACATTTGTGATTTTCTAGGCTAAAATTACAAGTAATAATATAAATATTTTATTTTTCACAAGAGGTGTGGGATACCGCCTCAACTAGTTAAACCTAAAGGCGACTCCGCCAAGTCTTTAATGTGCATTAAGTCTTATTAACTATTCCATGTGTGAAGAAGACTGCTTTTAATTCATCCTTTAGTTAAACCATTCTAGATTAATTAACGAATGGGTTATTTAAACCGCACTAAGATTGATTTTGCATCTTATATTCTAATAATAAATTTTATTAAGACATAAAAAAAACCCGAAAGTTAATTAATATCAAATTACAATATTTATAACAAAGGGAAGCTAAGCTAAGCGTACCCGTATATTTATCGCTGATCCGTTTTTAGTAAAACTAGAGATAACAATAATCTAAGATGAGTAATTAAAGGTACATCCAATAGTCGACAAGGGTAAGTTTAATACAACCCGTTAGTAATGACTTCTCGAATTCGGTCCCCACCCCATTACATCACCCGAAAACGGGTAATCCGAACCGACAACACTCCCATCCGCCACATTAAACCCTGAAACCCCTCCTCCGCCACTTGTCACACCCGAACCCTGCGACGCCGTCGGCTGAACCTGCTCACCACCACCACCTTCCTCCTCCTCTTCATCATCCTCCACCGGCAACCTTTCAAACACCGCATTCGCAAACGACGCCGCCACAACCACCACCGGACTCGATGCAATCAACTGCCCCACCAAAACTCCCCCCACCACCTGCCCCTCCCCTCCACTCAAAAACACCGACAACCCACTCGCACTCTCCGGCGCCGGCGGCGGTAACACCGTGCCGGAAAGTGTTAATATCTCAAACCGCCCATGAAGCGTCACCGCTTTAGAACAATCCGCCGGCTGACGCAACGTGACGTCAGCGACGACACCTGTACCACTCAAAACCGACACCCCTCTTCCTCTCCGGCGAGCGTAAACATTCAGGCTTTCGATGACGTCAGCGCCGGAGGAGATTTCGAGGACATGGGACCGGAGAGAATTGGGGGTTTCACGGGTGATGACGACTGGTGGTTTGGGTTTGTTTTTGGCGCCTGTTGGACGGCCCCGAGAACGGCGGATAGGGCCGCCGGTACTGGCGGTTGGCGAGTCTGGTGGAGGAGGGTCTAGTAGACAGTTGAGGTAACCGGGAGGGGCGGATTGGGGTTGACGGTGGTCGTCGTAATCCGCCATTGAAGTTTGAAGATTGTGTAAAGGAAAAGAATGTGCAAATCTTCCACCCAATAAATGGAAGCTCCCCATCCTTTTATCTTATCCTACATTAAAATTTAAGAGTAAAATGTACAAATAGTCCCTATGATTTTGTAAACTGACATTTATAGTTTTTAACTTTTGAAAATTACACCGGTGTTTTATGTGGTTTACTTTTTATTACTCGGATGGTCCTTGGAATAGATGATCGTTAGTTTTCACCATTAACTCCATATTAAATTACTTATTTACACATCTTTTTTAAAAATAGAAAAAAACACAAACACTCTAACAAATATAAAGTCAAATAGATGGACTCCATCACCCATGTTCGTCTTCAACCTAACTATCGCCTGTGCTTGTCACCCCCAACCCGCCATCTTCTCCAATAACAGCTCCGGCGACTTCGACTACCCAAAAACACATCATTTCTTAAATTGAAGGCACCATCGACAATCTCTAACCCAAGCGAACTTATAACCTCTACGTTTTTCGCCGATTAGCGCATTTAAAACCTGTAATTTTGCACCAACGGCTAGAGTAAACGAAATCGGCAACCCACTACAACTCTCCAACCATCGACGCACCGAGATCTTCAAAAACCGAACCGTAGACCTACCATTCTTCTCTTTAACTAGCTAGAAAAGCCCCTGTGTTGAAACCTGCAACCCCATGGGTCGTGGGCAGCAACAAGATACAGGACCTGGGGGATGAGAATGGGATGGAGGCCGTGATGCGTGACTGGTGGTGGTGAGCTCGTGGTTTGGTGTTCCGATTTAGTTTAGTGTTCGTCGGTGTGTAAGTCCCGATATCGGATCCAACAGGTATCACAAACCTAATCAGTAGCGGAAATAATGATTAGAAAGAAAAACAATCTCTTGAATTCAAAACAACTTGCATACACTAGAAAAGTGTCTGATACAAGTTTGCAATTACAACTCTCTAACCCCTAAACCTTGACCTAAGACATACATTTATACTAGTCAATAAGCCTAACATATACAAACCTAGGCCCACAAGGCACTAGGAAACCCAAAATCCCCTTAAAGCCCAAATGTAGCTCTAATGTGTAAACCTTTAGTAATATAAGCCCAACAATCTCCCCCTATGTTTACAACATTAGGCCGTCTAGTCCTTAGGTAGCGCGCCCACTCCTAGCCTTCCAGCAATAATACCAGCCACAGCAGCTATCCAATCTTTTGCACACACTTCATATGACTCTGTTGTTCGGATCTGGTGCAAAACAAGAACCTACAGGTCTTCATCGTGAAAGCTTACCAAATCAACCATATCATTCACCCTAAACGCCTTCTCCTTCGTCACAATAGCTACGCTACCAACCTTGGGATCATACAGCCAGAAATTAAAGTTCTTCAAAATTCCTCGTGGAAAGGTTGGAGCGATCGGTATAACAAGCTCCTTATCCGTTGGAGGCCACATTACCGACTTGAACCTTCTCCTTGTTCGCGCATCACGTACTCCCTTTGCAGCTCGCAAGTATGGTTCGGCTGTCTTCATCGTCTTGAACCCATTTTTCACCTCTTGTTCCAATTTCTTGAAAAATCTCCAGCCTGGGCCACGTTCAGTTGTATCATCATCAGAATACGGAGCTCGTATTAAATCAGTCAGAGCAATCTTCGTCCATGTTTCAAACTGAGACTCCTTAGAATAATACTCCCGAGTCCCATCCTGTCGAACAATGATCCACATTTTCTTGACATGATCGTACAACTCAACACCTTCGATTTATTCTCGACCTTACTGTAGTAGCTTGAGCCAAGCTCCATGACATATCGTTCAGACTGGTTTGTCGGATCTTTCAATTGGAAGTTCTCATCAAGAGGATTGACATCAACGTTCTTCATCAATACCATCTGCTTCTTCTTTTGGGTCGCTGGACGCTTCTGACTTGCAGTATATTTCTTTCTTGGGTCACACATGTAATGCCTCGCTTTTTTAATACTTTCTTAATTTAGAAAGTTTTGTCGTATTTCTTTTGGAAGCTTGTATTCGTATTTATTTTCTTGTAATCCGAGACTTGAATCGTAATGAAACTTATACTTGATACTTACTTGTCTTATATGCATTTAAACGTTGAATACATGCAAACTTATACTCATACGCGTATTCACACACGCCACTTGTTCATTATGTGCTTAAAACATGCAAAAATTGGCTAAATAATCAAGTTAAAGGGATAAAAGTGTTCAAAACCAAAGAACCTTCTGGAATACCTTGCCTCGTGCCCCGCGACCAAAGTGGTGGAAGTCTCTCGCGGCCCGCGACCGAGAAGCCTTCACCCTCTCGCGGCCAGCAAGAGGGGCGCGATCCGGAAATGTCCGTTTAAAGCTCATGGATTGGACAAATGTGTGCTTTTTCCATTAAATACCCCAACTAACAACCTCCCCCATTTTACCTATAAATACCCCACTCCATTTCACTCTCAACTCACACCTAAATTTTCTCTTCTCTTCTCTAAAAGCTCTAAAGAGCTCTCTTCTTCTCTCAAAGATCAAAGCCCCTAAAAAGTGAGTTCTAACTCACCTTTTGTCACACCTCGACCCGCAGCGGAATAAGAGTCGGGGCATAATTGGGTTATCACCAAAGCTCATGATATTTACTAATATGTTTCATATTTATTAAAGTCAAAGTTACATTTCCAAATATCCAAACATGTCCATACAATACAAAGATAATAAACCAAACAAAACAATCCCAAACTCTAAATCATTTTATTCTTCTAGTCCATTCCTAAGTATTTCTTGCTGCAGCTGGTTCACCTGTATCATGTGTAAAAAATGGGGGTTTTTGGGTCAACATAAGTTGGCGAGTGAACCTTGTTAGATAAACATTTATTATTTATTTACTTGTTAGTTTATCAATGAAAAATTGTGCATAATCATAAATGAGCAAATGTAAATAATCAAGCAGTAGCAATAGCAATCACAACTATAACATACAATAACATATGATAGCATACATTAACATACCAACATCATACGATAAATAACATAAATGAAACTGTGCGATCAAGGCTCAATCAAACGGAGCCGATCGTATTGCATGTACTGAAAATTATAAATGTCTGTGCGATCAAGGCTCAATCAAACGGAGCCGATCGTATGTGGGCACGCCAGGTTCACGCTCATAATGTAATGGGGAACATGCTCAACGCTCATAATGTAATGGGGAGCGGCGGCCTATGAAATTGCATGTACTGAAATAATAAATTGATTCTAACAATAACCACACAAGCAGTTGTAACAAGCTGAATACACAAGTTCATGATATGATGTATGCACAATGGTTTAAATATAATATGTAGCAAGACACATGATACACCCCAAAAACGTGATTAAAACGGGGAATTGTAAAGATTCACTCACATTGGGTGCGTTTGAATGGAGATGATGAGATGCGCACGAGTCGGGAGAGTTGAACAACGAGAATTACTAACCTAAATAATGACGAAAAAATATAGTAAATGAGTAGATTTTATTAAGAATTTTAATGGAATTTTTAGATATATTCTTGTGAGTTTAAGGCTATTTTCTATCTTTAAAAATATTATTTTTAAGTATTTTTAATTGATTTTTAAATTAAATTAAATAAATAAAAATATAAAAAAATTGTTTATTTTTGCGTTGACCGTTGAATTATTGAACTGTTGACCGGTTCGGTCAGTGTGCTGTATGCGCTGGGTGAGACTCGAACCTGAGACCTCCCGTACGCGTGTACGCAGCTCTACCAACTGAGCTACGTGTCTAACCCGAAATAATCTTGTTTTTAATTATATTTATATACTAATTTGATTTATTCAAAATTCATTTGTTTTTAAAAAGATTTTAAATCAACGAACCGGTGCTGTTAACCAGACTCGAACGCGTGACGTGCGAGTTAGTGTTGCACACAGTCCACCGTTGGACTGTGTGTCTAACCTGGTTAATATTTCGGTTTTTATTATACTTAACAACTAACAAAGATTAACCCGGTTCAATTTTAATCAAAAAGGCATTTTATTACATAAAGGATGCGTGTATCAGGAATCGAACTCGTGACATGCGCGTATTATTTGCACACAGTCCACCGCTGGACTGTGTGTCTAACCCGTTTAAAATACCAATTTTAATTATACTTATAACTTAACTATCTTCGTCTTCTTCACTCAAATTACAGTCGACGGTGTTACTAATCCGTTTTCTTGTTTTTATGATTATCAATCATTCTTAAGGCTAAAATGAAATGGCAGAGACGGTGTTGGAAGTAACATACCGTAGGAATGATTTATCACAGAATTTCCGGCAATGCATCGGCTCTGTTTTTGTGCACCTCAACTGAACAAAACAATTAACCGTTTTGATTAGCCAATCGTGGAATTGAAGTGATAAACAAACGTTAAAAGTGTGTTTGAAGGTCCTTACCGTTTCACAGACGAAGATAACGATTTCCAGAAATTTTCCGGCGAACTGGAATTATCTGATAACGGTGCCTGAATTCGATCTCAAGTGGAAGGTTTGAGTTAGAAATAGCTTAACAACTGTTAGACTACGATGGTATTGAAGAACTTACCGATTTGAGGACAAATACGGTTTTCCGGCGAACTTGCAGAATTTTTCGGCGAGTTGATTTAAGCTTTCTGATGGTCCGAATGTGTGATGAAAGTGAAATGGAAAGTTGGTATGATGTTTCTGAGTCGCGAGAGGGGTCTTGATTGAAGTAATTCAGATTGTTGGATAGTTTCGGTTATAAAACCCATCATCATCCGAATTCAAGTCAATTCAAGTCTGAATTGATTAGAATTTGTCGGTGCATCGGTTATAAACCTGAATGTGCGATAAATCAAACGTTTAGACGGTTGATTTGCCGATTTCGGTTTCTCGGTTGGCGCAACCGGTTTAACTAGGTTTGTGTATAAGACTTATTTGTTTCCCTAAGTTGACAGAAAACAAACAAGTGGCGGAGTGGTGATGTGGGTGTGTGTTAAGTCTTTGGATTTAGATTCCGGCTGACCCGGGTTCGAGTCCCGGCAGCAACATTTTATTTTTATTTATTTTGTTTTCACTTTTTATCAAAAATAATTTTTATAGTTTAGTTTGTTTATTAATTATGCATCATTAAAAATCAAAATAACCATAAATACACAACGTGGCATTTATAACTTGATATTCGATTACAAAACGGAGCGGGTTTGGAAACCCGTTTTTGACAAATGTTACACCTTTCTCTTTTGATCTTTCCTTTTTCTTACTACTTGGAAATACCTTTGGAATGTTTCCATAACCCTTCCATGGAAGAATAACTTGGAACATCACCATGACCAAGGTCCCAAGAGTAAGTGTTTTCTTTTGGTTTTAATAGGGTTTTACCCACAAGTGTTGTATCCTTCCAAGCTTGTTCTCGAAACAAGACTTGAGTTGGTAGAGTGTGATCACATGGAAGCCTTGGCTATCCTAACTTCGATCCACCACCTCACTTGATGATTTCATTTACTTTTGCTTTTACTTTTATGTTCAAACTTACTCATGACCATCCTTGTCGTTCTTGTGACGACTTGTGCATTGGTAAACTATACGAGAGGTTTTAAAAGGAAGGTTATCCTCCTACCTCCATGCATGACTTCTATGAACCTACATGATATTCTTGATATACAAAGTAGCACGATCTAATTCAAAAATTTCCCCCAATTGAGCGCGTCTTATGTAATATATATATATATACTAGGTTATATCACCTATGTACTTAATCTCTCGTTACGATTCTAATGGGTATCATAACCCATGAAATCACATCAACCCAAATGGGCATAATAGTGTCAAGAACGAGTATTAAGTCTAGATGATTATTTTCTCATATACATACCTTATCCTACTTTATCGTTGTTTATATTCCAAATCCTCCGTTATCGTTCGTTTACTTACCAACCTAAGTTCTCCTCTTGTAGGATAACTCGGTGCTCATCCCACCCGTCAACCCACTTCGCGAACTCGTCAAGTTTGAAGACTACGTAAAACCGTGAGTACACTCGACCCACTTTACAACACTTTGTGGGTGTAACATGTTTACTTATACCAAAACCACAACACTTAAACTTTATGAAATGCACAAACAATCCTATACACATGAATACTTGATACGATTACGTGATGCTTATATCTTGGACATTCTTTATGTGATACTTTAGTCATTACCTTGTTTTAAGCCTTCGTTTAACATGTATAGCGCTATAGGAAGTCACGCATCCCCCTCCATCGCATAAACTTGAGGCCATGTTAAAACAGCGTGTTTGCGTTAAGGGTTTGGCTAGTAGTATTGCATGCCTTGTATATGCTCTCGTAAAATCATAGTTGCCATGAGGATTCGTTTAAACATTAATCGTTTACGTATGCTATGCTTAAACTTGTGTACTCGCCTCTGCTTTTGCATTGAATTGTATTTTAAAACATGTTACAGGTTGATGAAGAGGATGCTATGAAATCAAATAGCAAGGACTTAGATACACACAAGTAGACGTTTAGGCTAAATTTGTTGTATCAATTTTGTTGTATTGTGTTATTTGGATTTGCTTCAATGTTGTACTTGACAATTGTTGTTGAAATGAAATTTGGCTTTAATTAAATATTGTCATTACTAGCGTTGTGAGCAATGAGCAATCTATTTCGTCTCACTCCGATGTTTCCGCCATCGGTTGGGGTGTAACAGATTGGTATCAGAGCCATAACTATATGGAATTAGGTAATGTTCGACCTAGTCTATAGTTCTAAGTACCCATTTTGACCATTCTTGTTTACGCTTAAAACTTTATGCTTCCTACTTTGCTTCTCCTCTTTTCTTTTGGTCTTAATACATATACATAATGTCTTTCCTAAGACACTTTTACACAATACCCACTTTGAAGACTTGAAGACACTCGTAACACAAACGAGACGATTCACTAAAATAGGAGTGAAACCCACAATTTGGTGAACGACTCTCATCCCGCTATTCTTATTCTTTTTGCACGAAATTTCGTCATCAAGTTAGGAGTGAAATCCACATCTTGATGGAAGATTTCAAATTCAAACTCTAGTGGATCCTTACCAACGAATCAGAATTTGCTCTTCGTTTGGTAAGTACCAACCACACTTAGGGTATGATGTTGCCAAGTTAGGGGTGAAACCCGCACCTTGCCAACTAGTCCCACTCCTCGATTTTCAATCTAGCCAAAGTTTCGATTTTTCGATCGATTAGATACGTGTAGTAACTGGAAGGGTGGAATGCCGTTAATCGCTTCTCGACGAGAGCATTGCACCTATAGGCCAAAGCACGTCCCTCTAATTTGAAAGGATTCTCGATTTACTTTGGAATTGTCGATGTTTCTCTACCCGAAACATTCTCCGTTTTATGAGCCTATTCTTTTACGTGATTCAATTTCTATGTGTTTTAATACTTGTTACCTCGTTCGTTTCGAACCATTATTCGCACGTTTATCGCAATCCAAAACAATGTAATCCTCGTGAACAAACTAAATTTATACTCTTTTATACGCACTTATACGTGATTATACATGTTATATTTGTTAAACTCACGTGAACCCCTATACATTCTCAAGCATGCAAAATTGTTATTTTACATTATGATCAAGTCTCACCTCTTACTCTATTTCAAACCTCTAGATGTCTTCCTCTATCTCTTCCAAGAAGTCAAAGAGGTCTAACAGAGAATCCAGTAACAACGGAGACTCTATGACGAAAGAAGACCTCGTCGGTCTAGTGGCTGAGCAAATGGCTGACCAAATGGCCCGTGTTATCCCCGATATCGTTAGCCAACTCCAAACCATCCAACCCGAAGGCACCCTAGGTCCTTTGCCGACTCGAAAGCCGACACTTCTAAATCGCCTTACCAGATCAAGCACTTCATGGCTTGCAAACCTGTTGAGTTCAACGGCATGGACGCTGTACTGCCATGATTAACTAGTTTGACGCTATGGAGCTTACCTTTCTTCAGAGCGGGTGTCCTGATAACCTTCGAACCCTCAACGCTACCGGGGTCTTTCACAAAAGAGCCCTCGAATGGTGGACTACCGGAAGCAACAAGCGTGGCAACGAAGCGGCTCACGCATTACCTTGGGAAGAGCTTAAGGAGCTCATGAAGGATCAATTCTGTCAGCCCCACAAGACCCAAAACTCAAGAACGAATTTTGGAATCTTACTCAACAAGGGATTGACGTCGAAAGTTTGATCACGCGCTTCAAACAATTTAGTATCGTCTATCCTGGACAGGTGGATACTGTTCCCAAGGCGATTGCTAAGCTTATTCGTGATCATGAACCATGTAGCCGCCGCCAACCTCAAAACCCTCGATGAAGCTTTCAGCTTAGCCATCCAGCTTAACCACAACTGCATCCTTCAAGGAGCCTACGAAAAGGTCTCTATGAAGCATGTGCACCAAGCCATCACCGACACCACCACTACCAAAACTCCTCCCTCCCAAACCAAGAGAAACCAAAACTGGAACAAGAAGCGGAAGGCTTCTATCCAAAATCACGCGGTCGTCACTCCGCCTGCCCCGCTGAACGCCATCGCCACTACCCAAAGCACCGACCAGCCCAATCGTGGTTACACTGGATCTCACCCTCAGTGTACTACCTGCCTCTACCATCATCCCGTTGGTACTCTATGCCGAAAGTGCGCCTAATGTCAAAGATTAGGGCACTTATCCAACCGTTGTCCGAAGTTTTCCTCCACCCCAAAACCAGCAACCCTTAGCCATTGCACCTAACCCTCGCCCTCAACCCTAATCCACTCCCGCTAGGGCATGTTACCACTGTGGCGACCCTAACCATTTCGCCAACGTTTGCCCCAAGTGCACCATCAACCAGCAGCAACGCCAGCAACATCAACCTGAACCTGCTAATGGTCGATCTTTCGTGCTTACCTCCGCTCAAGCCCAAAGTTCCAGCGATGTTATTACTGGTACGTTACTGTAAACCATGTCTATGCTTCTTGCTTATTTGATACTGGCGCAGATAGGAGTTTTGTATCTGTCGAATTTGAACCTTTGCTTAAGTGTGAACGATCTAAGTTGCCCAATCCTTTCGCTGTTGAAGTCGCTAACAGTAAGACCGTTCCGGTTAACTCTGTCCTCCCTCATTGTTCTTTGGATCTTAACGGTCATACGTTCTCGATTGACCTCATACCTATGAAAATGGGTAGCTTTGACGTCATAGTAGGCATGGACTGGCTTCGGCAAGTTCGTGCTGAAGTTGTTTGCTCGGAGAAATTCCTTCGCCTTCCTCTTCCTAGCGGTGATTCCTTACACGTCTATGGGGAGAAACCTTCCAAAGGTCTCAAACTAATGTCGTGTATTCAGGCAAACAAATACGTACGCAAGGAGTACTTTGCCTTGCTGGCCCACGTTGTGGAAAAGGAAGATAAAGGTCCAAGCCTAAGTGATGTTCCCGTCATTTGTGAGTTCCCTGGTGTCTTTCCGAATGATCTTCCTGGTCTTCCTCCTCCTCGTTCTATTGATTTTCCTATTGACCTCATTCCCGGTGCAACTCCTGTTGTGAAGGCTCCGTATCGTTTAGCACCTTCGGAGATGCAAGAGCTATCAAGCCAGCTTCAAGAGCTTTTTGATAAAGGCTTTATGCGTCCTAGTACTTCTCCTTGGGGCGCTCCTGTACTCTTTGTCAAGAAGAAGTATGGATCATTCCTCATGTGTATTGACTATCGCGAGCTCAATAATCTCACAATCAAGAACCACTATCCACTTCCTCGCATTGACGATCTCTTCGATCAATTACAAGGCGCAACGTGCTTTTCAAAGATTGATCTCCGCTCTGGTTATCATCAACTTCGAGTTCTCGAAGAAGATGTACCCAAAACCGCATTCCGCACACACTATGGACAGTACGAGTTCGTGGTTATGCCTTTTGGTTTGACTAACGCGCCTGCCGTGTTCATGGCTTTAATGAACCGCCTGTGTAAGCCGTTTCTTGATCGTTTTGTTATTGTCTTCATCGACGATATTCTCGTCTACTCCAAGACGAAGGAAGAACATGGGCAACATTTGCGCCTCATTCTTACGCTTTTGCACACCGAACGTCTTTATGCCAAATTCTCCAAGTGTGAATTTTCTAAAGGAAGTTCAATTCTTGGGTCACACCGTCAATGAATTCGGTATTCATGTTGACCCCGCAAAGATTGAAGCTGTTAAGAATTGGGTTGTACCTAAATCACCTTCTGAGATTCGTTCGTTCCTTGGGTTAGCTGGTATTATCGCCGTTTCATTTCGAACTTCTCTAAGCTTGCCGTTCCTACGACCTCCTTGACACAAAAAGATAAACCTTTTGTTTGGGGGTCCCAAACAAGAGGAGTCTTTCCAAACACTCAAGGGCATGCTTTGTAATGCTCCTATTCTTACCCTTCCCGATGGAAATGACAACTTCGTCGTGTATTGTGATGCTTCAAACCAAGGTCTTGGTTGCGTTCTCATGCAACGGGACAAGGTTATCGCTTACGCGTCGAGACAACTCAAGATACATGAGAAAAACTATACCACGCACGACCTTGAACTTGGTGCGGTCATTTTTGCATTAAAGATTTGGCGACACTACCTTTATGGTACAAAGTGTACGATCTTCACCGATCATAAGAGCCTACAACACATCTTTGACCAGAAAGACCTCAACATGCGACAACATCGTTGGGTGGAACTGTTAAACGACTACGACTGCGACATTCGTTACCATCCTGGCAAGGCAAATGTTGTGGCCGATGCACTTAGTCGCAAAATTCATGTAAAGAGTATTCGTTGTCACAAAACCATGGAGAATTTCCACCATCTGATTCGAAATGCGCAATATTCGGCCATTAACGAGGGAAACCTTGAAACTAAGCTGAATACTGGTGACGAAGCACCGCTTGAGCAGAAGAACAATGGTATCCTATACTATCATGGCCGTATGTGGATTCCCAATCATGGTACTCTCCGAACCACGTTAATGGATGAAGCTCATGAATCCCGATATTCCGTGCACCCTGGCGCTGACAAGATGTACCATGATCTTCATACGTCTTATTGGTAGCCTGGAATGAAACGTGATATCGCTCTTTACGTATCGAAGTGTCTGACCTGTTCTAAGGTCAAGGCAGAGCATCAGTGTCCCTCTGGCCTACTCGAACAGCCCGAAATTCCTGTCTGGAAATGGGAGAGTATTGCCATGGATTTCATTACGAAATTGCCTCGTACTCCTTCAGGTCATGACAACATTTGGGTTATCATCGATCGTCTGACCAAATCCGCTCACTTCCTTGCCATTCGTGAAGATTACAAAGTCGACAAAATTGGCTCGTATCTACACGAGTGAGATCATCAGTCATCATGGTATGCCTATTGACATCATTTCCGATCGTGACGCTCGTTTCACTTCCCACCTTTGGCAAACTTTTCAATCCGCCCTTGGCACTCGTTCGAACCTTAGTACCGCTTTTCATCGTCAATATGACGGTCAAACCGAGCGTACCATCCAAACTCTAGAGGATATGCTTCGATCATGCATAATTGATTTTGGCGGCAACTGGGATTCACCCTTATCTTTGGTAGAATTCTCATACAACAGCTATCACGCAAGTATTCAAATGGCTCCATTTGAGGCATTGTATGGTCGTAAGTGTCGTTCGCCTATTTGTTGGCACGAGAGCGGAGATGTACAACTCACCGGTCCCGAACTAATACAAGAGACGACGGACAAGATCCTACAAATACGTGATAATCTCCTTAAAGCTCGAAGCCGACAAAAGAGTTATGCTGATAAAAGACACAAACCTTTGGAATTCAGCGTGGGTAATCTTGTGCTTCTCAAGGTATCCCCTTAGAAGGGTGTTATTCGTTTTGGTAAGAAAGGCAAACTCGCTCCTCGCTATGTAGGTCCTTTCAAGATTCTCGAAAGGATTGGCAATGTATCGTATAGACTGGATCTTCCTCAAACACTCAACAATGTTCATCCTGTTTTTCATGTTTCAAACCTAAGGAAATGTCTAGCCGAAGAATGACTTCAAGTCCCACTCGAAGATCTTTAAATCAACGAGACATTGCACTTCGTGGAAAAACCTGTCGAAATCATGGATCGAGAAATCAAGCAACTAAGGCGCAGTCGAATTCCCATAGTCAAGGTTCGATGGGAAGGTAAACGTGGCGCCGAATTTACTTGGGAACTTGAAAGTGATATGAACATTAAGTATCCGCACTTGTTCATTACACCTCCATCTGAATAAAATTCGAGACGAAAGTCCCTAAAGGAGGGGAGACTGTAACACCTCGCTTTTTCATACTTTCTTAATTTAGAAACTTTTGTCGTATTTCTTTTGGAAGCTTGTATTCGTATTTCTTTTCTTGTAATCTGAGACTTGAATCATAATTAAACTTATACTTGATACTTACTTGTCTTATATGCATTTAAACGTTGAATACATGCAAACTTATACTCATACGCGCTTTCACACACGACACTTGTTTATTATATGCTTAAAACATGCAAAAATTGGCTAAATAATCAAGTTAAAGGGCTAAAAGTGTTCAAAACCAAAGAACCTTCTGGAATACCTTGCCTCGCGCCCTGCGACCAAAGCAGTGGAAGTCTCTCACGGCCCGCCAGAGCTCTAGCGGCCCGCGACCGAGAAGCCTTCACCCTCTGCGGCCAGCGAGAGGGGCGCGATCCGGAAATGTCCGTTTAAAGCTCATGGATTGGCCAAATGTGTGCTTTTTCCATTAAATACCCCAACTAACAACCTCCCATATTTTACCTATAAGTACCCCACTCCATTTCACTCTCAACTCACACCTAAATCTTCTCTTCTCTTCTCTTCTCTAAAAGCTCTATAGAGCTCTCTTCTTCTCTCAAAGATCAAAGCCCCTAAAACTCGGTTTAACATCCCAAATAATCCTACTTATAATATTACGTCAGTAGGAAACTCATTTTCAAGTTCATTACCAATTAAAACCTTGTTTTATGTAAAAAGGGTATTTTGGTCAAAGATTGCATAATTACGGAACTTGCGCATAAACTTGGATTCTGATTATGATCATGTAATATAACCTCAGAGGGTTATGCTACATTATATTATGATCATAATGCAACTTTAGATCAGTAGGTAACTAATCTAAATCGGGTCAGAATCGAAAGTCAACGCAGAAGTCAAACTTCGCGACTTTCGGTTGCGAACCGACCCTAGAATTGAAATTGACGAGCCGAACATGTTCTTACATGTTCTAATAATTATTACCAACTTATTTAAGTGTCAAAACATGTTTCATAACATATATAAGATCAATTTATGATTTTTCCGAAAAATGGCATGTTTGACCTTTTTATTTTCATAACTTTGACCTGTCAATTGGTCTAGCAAACGTGATCTTCAGGAGGTGCCATTTATAGGGACTAACACCTACCTTATTACGATCACTTAGCCATGTTCATTTCGAGCAATGGCTGGACCATAATGGTCTTAACCGAAAGTCAAAGCGTTTTACGGAAACGCTTGACTTTTGGCTATAAAAGCCTATAAACGAAAATGAAAGAGCAAGGAACACTTACAAGAGGTTCCTACAATGCAAGAGAACTAAGTTGGATGCTCCTTTCAGCTAGGAACTTCCAGAGGAGGGAGAAGAGTTATGATTTAGAAAGGTGCAAGTTGGAATGAAGCACTTGAACACTTATTTATAGTTGGAGAGCTCAAAGGAGGTGAAGCCAGGTGTTTAGGGGTGTAAGAGGAATCTTACAAGTGTCCCAAAATGTGGCATAGCTGATTACAAGTCCATGGTTTTCGAATTAATGGTTTTGGAGCTTTGCTTGGCTGCCAAACAAAACTTTCTGCAGCAGAGCCTCTCTCGTGGCCCGTGACCGCCCCATGGCCACTTTCAAAGTTTGACACTTTTAACCCCTTAACTTATTAAAGCTTCTAAAAACCTTTTTAAACACCTTTTTGGCACTTTTAGCCATCCGTAGCCAATACTTGGCATACCCGGGATTATGCTCGGACATTGTCGAGCTCTCGGTTCATTAAAAGGTCACTCAGAGGTATAAATTAACATGTTAACACTTTTAATCCCTCCATTATCCAACTTTTACATATTTTCAAAATCGAACCCTCTTGTCCAAAAATGGCACGTATGAGAGTTAGGACTTCACAAAGGATCACTCAGAGGCTTATTATAAGCATGTTGATTCCGATGTCACTCAGAGGCTGGGCATGTTGACATATCAGTCACTCAGAGGCTGGGCATGTTGACATATCAGTCACTCAGAGGCTGGGCATGTTGACATATCAGTCACTCAGAGGCCAAATTTCAAGCATGTTGACATATCAGTCACTCAGAAGCTAATGATTTAAGCATGTTGACATATCAGTCACTCAGAGGCTGTTATTTATGCATGTTGACATCAGATCGTCACTCAGTGGCTCAGATTGAGCATGTTGACGCCTTTAGTCCTTATTGGTCTTTAACAGACTTTATTTAAAAATACAACACGTGTCACTATACTATTGGACACGATTTTACAGGGTGTTACATCCTCACCCCCTTAAAAGAAATCTCGACCTCGAGATTTTATTCAAAAAGATGGGGGTACTTTTGTCGCATAGTGGACTCAAACTCCCATGTATACTCAGGACCTCTAAAAGCGTCCCACTTAACCTTTACTATAGGTATTATCTTTCTTTGGAGCTTCTTAACCTGTCGATCATCGATCGAAATTGGTTTCTCAACGAACCTCAGGTTTTCATCTATCTGCACATCTTTGTGCGACATTGCTAGCGACTCATCGGCTAGACATTTCTTAAGATTAGATATGTGGAATACATTATGGATTCCACTAAGCTCCTCTGGCAACCTGAGCTTATAAGCTACAGTGCCGACACGTTCGATTATCTCGAAGGGTCCTATATATCTAGGGCTTAACTTGCCCTTCTTTCCAAAACGCATCACACCTTTCCATGGTGATACTTTTAGCATGACTTTGTCCCCTATTTGGAACTTAAGAGGTTTACGCCTCTTGTCAGCATAACTTTTCTGCCTGTCCCTGGCAGCTTTGAGATGATCACGGATTTGCATAATCTTTTCCATGGTCTCCAGGACAATCTCTGGTCCTGATAGTTGGGCCTCCCCAACTTCCTCCCAACATACGGGCGTTCTACATTTTCTCCCATACAAGGCCTCATAAGGAGCAGCCTTGATGCTAGTATGATAACTGTTATTGTAGGAGAATTCTATTAGGGGTAAGTGGTCATCCCAACTTCCACCTAAATCAATCACAGATGCCCTAAGCATGTCTTCCAAAGTCTGAATAGTACGCTCACTTTGACCATCAGTCTGCGGATGGTAAGCCGTACTAAAATTTAATCGTGTGCCTAAAGATTGTTGGAAACTTTTCCAAAAGTGAGATGTGTATCTAGTATCTCTGTCAGATACAATAGATACTGGCACACCGTGTAGGGACACAATCTTGTCCACATACAACTTAGCCAATTTGTCAGAACTATACGTTTCCTTAATTGGCAAGAAATGCGCTGACTTAGTCAGTCTATCCACTATGACCCAAATAGTGTCATTTCCACTTTTAGTCTTAGGTAACTTGGTAATCAAATCCATAGTTACCATTTCCCATTTCCAAGTGGGAATCTCAAGTTGTTGTAGAAGTCCTGACGGTTTCTGATGTTCGGCTTTAACTTGCGAACACGTCAGACACTTATCTACATAGGTGGCTATGGATTTCTTCAAACCCATCCACCAATAATTCTTCTTCAAATCTTGATACATCTTGTCACCACCTGGGTGAACTGAGTATCTTGAACTATGCACTTCTTGGAGGATTAGATCTCTAAGTCCTCCAAAGATCGGAACCTAAATTCTATCATTAAATCTTAGGATTCCATCCTTTCCAAGCGCTAACTGATCAACAGTTCCGCCTAATCCCTCATTAGGGATATTAGCCTCTAATAAGGCTTGCTTTTGCGCATCTAATAGCTTATCATTTAAGTTATTTCAGAGCTCAATGCTCTTAACATTAATCCTAATAGGTTTAACCTTTTCCTTGCGACTTAAGGCATCGGCAACTACATTTGCCTTGCCTGGGTGGTAGAGAATCTCGCAATCATAATCATTAAGAGTTTCCATCCAACGGCGCTGTCGCATATTCAATTCTTTCTGATTGAACAGATGCTGGAGACTTTTATGATCAGTGTATATAACACTCTTTGTGCCACACAAGTAATGTCTCCACAGTTTTAGTGCAAATACAACGGCACCCAGCTCTCAATCATGGGTGGTGTAATTTTTTTCATGCACCTTTAATTGTCGTGATGCATAGGCAATTACCTTCCCATTTTGCATTAGTACACAGCCCATACCGGTGTGTGATGCATCACAATAAACAACAAAATTCTCAATACCCTCAGGTAGAGATAACACAGGAGCGTTGCTTAATTTGTGTTTAAGAATCTCAAAATATTCTTGTTGTTTTGGACCCCAATTATACTTAATATTCTTATGGGTCAAGGAAGTCAAAGGAGTGGCTATCCTTGAAAAGTTCTCAATGAACCTTCTATAGTAACCAGCCAATCCTAAGAAACTACGAACTTCCGTTGGGGTCTTGGGCACTTCCCAATTCATTATGGCCTCAATTTTGGCGAGATCCACTTGGATACCACGCTCACTTACCATATGTCCAAGAATTTGGACTTCTCTAAGCCAAAATTCACATTTAGAGAACTTTGCATAAAGTTTCTCCTGCCTTAATAATTCTAGGATGCACCGAAGATGTTTCTCGTGATCAGCTTGATTACGAGAATAGATAAGTATGTCGTCTATGAAGACAATGACAAACTTATCTAAATACGGTTTGCAGACTCTATTCATGAGATCCATGAATGCTGCCGGTGCATTTGTGAGCCCAAAAGGCATCACTAAGAATTCAAAATGACCATAGCGGGTCCTGAAGGCTATCTTAGGAACATCTTCATTTCTAACCTTCAGTTGATGGTATCCTGATCTCAAATCTATTTTAGAAAAGTAACTAGCTCCTTGAAGTTGATCGAATAAATCATCAATCCTGGAGGAGGATATCTATTCTTAATGGTTAGCTTGTTCAGATCCCGGTAGTCGATGCACATTCGCATCGAACCGTCTTTCTTCTTTACAAACAGAATAGGAGCTCCCCAAGGTGAGGAACTAGGCTGGATAAAGCCTTTCTCCAAGAGTTCGTCTATTATTCTTTGAACTCTTAGGGCAGTTAGTTACAATGTGCCCTTTTTCGTTGCAGATATAACATACATCATCCTTAAGATCTTTACAATCTAGGGTCTTATGCCCTCTCCTTTTACAAATACCATAAGGTCTAATTTGAAAATCAAAATTATACTGTCCCCGGTGTTTGCGGTTGCAAGTCTTGCAAAATGGCATTATAGCCGACTTGCCTTGGTTCCCTTTGAACCCAAATCTCCCTTTATTTTTCTTATTAAACTTATGGGAGTTTTCATCTTCCCTTTCCTTTTTCCCTCAGTTTCAGACTTAACTGACTTTTGTTTCACCAGATCAAGGGTGAGAGAGATAGATAGGTCTACAGCAGACCTATAGGTATTAGGCTGAGTGGCCTTTTACCATGCCCTTTATCTCGGGCGCTAACCCTTTAATAAAACGCGCAATGCGTTTGGATTCAGGGGTAATTAAATAGGAAACTAACCTAGATAGGGAATTGAAATCGGAAACATACTTCCGACAGTCTAGGTTTTTCATTGATAGAGACAAGAAGTCTGTCTCTATTTTCTCCACCTCATGTGGTAGGCAGTAGGTTTCCTTAATAAGGTCCACAAACTTGGACCATCCCAGATTATACAGGTATACTTTACCTGTTGATTGAATCATAACCTTCCACCATGTTAGGGCATCGCCCTTAGAGGACTGTGATACGTACTTGACCACATCCCTTTCAGCACAGCTGCTGATGTCAACAATGGTCTCCATTTCGTCCAGCCACTTTAGGGCTTCTACGGCTCCTTTTTCCCCATTAAAGTCTCGGGGTTTACAGGAGACAAAGTACTTGTAGGTGCATCCGTCCTTAGAAGAACGGGACCTATTACCATAGTCTATCATCTTAGGCTCACTCTTCGCATTTGATGAGTGAACAGAGCTCTCCTTATGAGCTGAGGATGGTGGAATTGATAATGGCGAGCGAGTAGCACTCGACTTTCTTAACTTCTCTATGGCCTTACCCATGGCCTGTTCTACAGCCGCATCGATGCGTGCTTGGAAGTCATTATTATCTATGGCTATATTTTCGGCGTCCTTGACGTTCCGATGGCTACTTTGTGCGTCATTAGAATTAGCCATTCTTCAAAGCTTTGGTTCTATATACCAAATAAAATTTCTCTTAGCCATGGTATAATTACCACATCGGCTTTTAAACATTAGATATAAGAAAATCCACTGCCTATACTAGTGTGAATAACATCACAACTCTTAGGCTTAATATAACTATATTTGGCCTAGGTCTTAATAGGACCATCATAGGCAAATTACAATCTGGACATAGTTCATTTATTACTAGACAGGGGATCGCAATGTCACAACCGTCATTATTATATTTGACAATTATATAGCACATAGGCTTGTCACAAAGGACATCAAATATGGCACAAAGGCTGTCACTGATGGACGTAAAATATGGCACATAGGCCTGTCACTAATGGACATAAATATGGCACATAGGCCTGCCACTAATGGACATATAATAGGGCACATAGGCACTACATCACTAATGGATGTTTAGTCACCGCACTGGTGATATCTAGCTGGGATCAGAATAGATCACATAGGCCATATAAAATTAATCATAGCCATAAGGGCAATACATCACTAATGGAGGTTTAGTCACCGCACTGGTGATATCTAGCAGGGATCAAATAGATCACAAGGGCTATATAAAATAATTTATAACCCGAAAAGGGTAATACATTATTAATGGATGTTTCATTTATTATTGCACTGATGATATTAGCCGGGATCAAATAGATCACATGGGCTTTATAGAATGGATCATAACCCGAAAGGGTAATACATCACTAATAGATGTTTTATCACCGCACTGGTGATATTAGCCGGAATCAAACAGATCACAAGGGCTATTTTAGTCGGGATCAAAATAGATCACAAGGGCTTATTTAGCCGGGATCTAATAGATCACAAGGGCTATTTAGCCGGGATCAAATAGATCACAAGGGCTTATTTAGCCGGGATCAAATAGATCACAAGGGTTATTTAGCCGGGATCAAATAGATCACAAGGGCTATTTAGCCGGGATCAAATAGATCACAAGGGCTATATAAAATACATCTCTAATGGTTGTTAAATCACCGCATTGGTGATATTAGCCGGGATCAAACATATCACAAGGGCTATTTTATCCGGGATCAAATAGATCACAAGGGCTTATTTATAAGGTTAGGACATAGTCCATTACCTTGAAGGTTAATGTGATTCCTCAAGTCACACAACCATGAGTATGCACATTCCTTGAATGTTAACATAAGAGGACCTTAATGGTTGATTATTAGTCCCGGTCGCATTGACCTTAATGACTTGGAGGCTTGAACTTAGTCCACCACCTCTAAATAGAAGGATACCTTCCCTTAACTATCATGATAGAAGACCCTTCCGTTCTTAACTATCATTTATATATATTTGGCCAATTATGTGGTCTGTGCCACTTGGCAAATCAAAACCATTAAGATTTTTTGGAATTATATAGCAGAGCATAAATTTCAAGTAAAATCGAGACGCTAGTTTTCAAGAGGATGAATATATATATATATATATGTATATATATATAATTCCAAAAGTACTTCATTAAATTTTCGAATAGAAATTATAATACTAGAAAAATGAAATAAATTGTCCATGCAAGGACTTAAAGGAAATAAACATGTCCACACAGGGACTAAAAGAATTAACAGTGTCCTCGCAGGGACTACATATAATTAGAAGAGACTTCACTCGTCTTTCTTTCCCTTGACCAACTTGGAGAGTTTCTTGAAGAACATATTCGTCTTCTTCTCTGTTTTCTCCGCCTGCTGCTGCATCTCTTTCATCCTTTCTAAGCCCTCATTAATGGCCTCTAGTGGTGGCGGAGGTTGTGGCATAATCGGATACTGGTACCCATAAGTTGGATATCCAGTCGGTGGATAGGTAGGTGGGAAAGGAGACGGGTAAAGTGCGTTGTGCATAACCGCCTGCATGTAAGGGTCTTACGACCATGCTTGATAGTCTACCGGTGTAGACGGGTTAAAAGGATCATATCCAGGCTTGTCTGGATATGTGAGAATTGGGTTAGTATAACCCGATAGTGGTGGTTGAACAGCAGGTGTTGGTGTTGGTTCCACTATAGGTGGAACATTAGAGGGTCCACCCATTTGTGGGTCCTCTTGACTTGTGGGGGAGGAGTTGGGCAAAGGAGGTAGCGATCCCGACCTTTGTCCGGCACGCACCGACATACGTGCTCCACGCTTCCTTCTTGGTGGTTCAGGTGGTGGTTGAGGTTGGTCCACCGGTTCCATGTGGACATCTTCATGAACAGGAGGTGGTTGAGAGTGGTGGGAAGGAGTGTGGGCGAAAGTAAATCGGTTCCAGTATTGGCCCCACTCATTTAGGACCTTGGTAGGGCGATCCCGCATATGAGTTTGAATCGCTCAAAATTTCAATGGGATGCATATTTGATCCCGACGGTGGCATCTCCAGGTCGGAGTCCTCATCCATAGGATGTGGCTGGTCCAACTGATTTTGATCAGCTGGAGGCGTGTTTAAGTAATGGTTAGGGTTAAATTCTTCGTGGTAGGAGTGATGAGAATGGGAATGGTGAGAACGGTAAGAATGGTGTGAGTGGTAAGAATTTGGGAAGGTGAGGGCAAGTGTCTATTAGAGACAGAACGTCTCGCTGGTTGCCATGGAGACGAATCTCCTGATTCTTGGTATGCATCTGAGTTATGAGGTTGAGGGGGAATGCGTCCCGATGGTCCTCCTCTCATTGGACCTTTTCCTCGTCCACTTTGTCCTCGTACACGAGGCGGCATTTTCCTGTTAAAAATCAATTCAAGAACATACTAATAACTTAATAATGAAACGAGTAATCCTAGGTCAATGCCTAGACTCGGAAGTCTAAGGAATGTGCTCGTGTAAGTTTGAGACTAAACACAAAAGGCTAGTGTTTAATTCTCTCAAACGTTGGCTCTGATACCAACCCTGTCACACCCCGGATTTCCAACCCCGAAATCCATACACCGGTGGGCCCGGGTGGGGAGTATCGTGACGTCAGTTGATAATCATCATAGTTAATTAAACACGGCACAACGGAAGTCTTGGAGTAAAATTACTATTACAAACCAAATGTTCAAAAATACAAAATAATATACAAGCTTGTAATAGAAAATCCACAGGCGGATCATAAAATGTACATGGAAAGAATACAAAACAGACTTTAGGCAGATTTAGGATTTGCAAGAACCTCTATCACTACCGAGCAGCTTCCGGCCTATTTCATATTGTACCTGTAGTTTAGCCTTTGGACGATACGTGAGCTTACGCTACTAAATACACCCAACTGACTCATTTTGAAAACTTTAAAATGGTTTTAAGTGCAAAACGGCACAAAATCTTTTATTAACTTGGGAAAGTTGACCTTGCAACCTTGTATCAGATTCACATGTTTGTCAATACATACAGGGCCCAGTACAGAAACCGAGACATGGTTAAATACACACCACTCAGGACTCACGAAGGAGTCATCCCAACGTCTTTGGAACATTGCATATGAGCATCAAAAGGTGTATGCCTACACCTCGTGTGAAGGTCGTGGCCAATAACTAATGTATTGAGCCTAGGATATCCAGGGCACGGTAATTTAACCCCCGATGTTTAAGTTATCAAACAAAACTGATTAAAACGAAATATGCAGGTTTACTAGCCACTAGTGGGCATTCGATTGACCCCATTTTGGACCAAACGGTAATAATTTACCGTATCCCAAGCCCGTATAGGGAAAATAAGTCGAGAGTATTTACCTGAGCTAGTCTTCTTCTTTTATTGTTAAATAACTCAGCCGTATACAAAAGTACCAAGTGCAGATAGCATTTACCGGGAAGGCTCTAGTCTGGATTATGGCATAAGCTAGCCAATTAAATACTAACGGTCTTATAAACCGAATAGTGTACATGATCATTACGTATAATGCTTGATTAAACGATGATCGGATAGAATGTAGTTTAATCCCGACAAGTACTTGACTTGTATAATATGGGTAAACTATAAAAATTCTGGATTTTGAAACTTAAATGACAAGGTTAAACCCGTTTCGGTTAAATTCCATAAAATAGTTACATATACGTAACTGTGCGCATAATAGCGATATCGGGTAACCGGATAAGTCATGGACAAGTTCTATATGCCATTATATTTTAAATAAGTTAAGATATCAGTAGGATATCAACTTGTATGCCCGTTAAGGTTTTAAAACGAAATTATGCCTCACAAGGGCATTTTGGTAATTTTATCCCGTAATAAAGGAACTTGAATATAATTTAATGTTATAGTCATAAGTATTCTGGAAAAATACTTTATTTATGATATAATATCAGTAGGATGTCAATTATATGTGTAAATTATCTTTATGACCAAACTATGCACCGAAGGGGATTTTGGTCATTTTACACATAGTTTATAATTTATTTGGGATTCTGAATTTATAACATGTACCTACTGTAAATATGTTTAAAATAAGTTTTAAAATCAGTAGGTAACAAGTCTTGGTCAATAATATGGTTTAAAACCATACTATGCGTCGAAACGACGCTTATGTCGTAAAATGACGTTTTTAAGCGATGTTTACAAAAACTGACATTAAGGTCAGATTAAAATGTTTAAAACATGTTATTTAATATAACATATCAGTAGGTAAGTAATGCTTAAACTTGTGTACTCGCCTCTGCTTTTGCACTGAATTGTATTTTAAAACATGTTACAGGTTGATGAAGAGGATGTTATGAAATCAAATAGCAAGGACTTAGATACACACAAGTAGACGTTTAGGCTAAATTTGTTGTATCAATTTTGTTGTATTGTGTTATTTGGATTTTCTTCGATGTTGTACTTGACAATTGTTGTTGAAATGAAATTTGACTTTAATTAAATATTGTCATTACTAGCGTTGTGAACAATGAGCAATCTATTTCGTTTCACTCTGATGTTTCCGCCATCAGTTGGGGTGTGACAGATTGGTATCAGAGCCATAACTATAGTGAATTAGGTAGAATTGCCATGTTCGACCTATTCTATAGTTCTAAGTACCCATTTTGACCATTCTTGTTTACGCTTAAAACTTTATGTTTCCTAGTTTGCTTCTCCTCTTTTCTTTTGGTCTTAATACATATACATAATGTCTTTCCTAAGACATTTTTACACAATACACACTTTGAAGACTTGAAGACACTCGTAACACAAACGAGACGAGTTCACTAAAATAGGCGTGAAACCCACAATTTGGTGAACGACTCTCATCCCGCTATTCTTATTCTTTTTGCACGAAATTTCGTCATCAAGTTAGGAGTGAAATCCACATCTTGATGGAAGATTTCCAATTCAAACTCTAGTGGACCCTTACCAACGAATCAGAATTTGCTCTTTGTTTGGTAAGTACCAACCACACTTAGGGTATGATGTTGCCAAGTTAGGGGTGAAACCCGCACCTTGCTAACTAGTCCTACTCCTCGATTTTCAATCTCGCCAATGTCTTGATTTTTCGATCGATTAGATAGTGTAGTAACTGGAAGGGTGGAATGTCGTTATTCGCTTCTCGACGAGAGCATTGCACCTATAGGCCAAAGCACGTCCCTCTAATTTGAAAGGATTCTCGATTTACTTTGGAATTGTCGATGTTTCTCTACCCGAAACATTCTCCATTTTATGAGCCTATTCTTTTACGTGATTCAATTTCTATGTGTTTTAATACTTGTTACCTCGTTCGTTTCGAACCATTATTCGCACGTTTATCGCAATCCAAAACAATGTAATCCTCGTGAACAAACTAAAATTATACTCTTTTATACGCACTTATACGTGATTGTACATGTTATATTTGTTAAACTCATGTGAACCCCTACACATACTCAAGCATGCAAAATTGTTATTTTACATTATGATCAAGTCTCACCTCTTACTCTATTTCAAACCTCTAGATGTCTTCCCCTATCTCTTCCAAGAAGTCATAGAGGTCTAACAGAGGATCCAGCTATAACGGAGACTCTATGACGAAAGAAGACCTCGTCGGTCTAGTGGCTAAGCAAATGGCCAACCAAATGGCCCATGTTATCCCCGATATCGTTAGCTAACTCTAAACCATCTAACCGAAGGCACCCCTAGGTCCTCCACCGACTCGTAAGTCCCGATATCGGATCCAATAGGTATCACAAACCTAATCAGTAGAGGAAATAATGATTATGAAGAAGAACAATCTCTTGAATTCAAAACAACTTGCATACACTAGAAAAGTGTCTGATACAAGTTTGCAATTACAACTCTCTAACCCCTAAACCTTGACCTAAGACATACATTTATACTAGTCAATAAGCCCAACAGATACAACCCTAGGCCCACAAGGCACTAGGAAGCCCAAAATCCCCTTAAGACCCAAATGTAGCTCTAATGTGTAAACATTTAGTAATATAAGCCCAACACAGTGAAAAAGGGGTGGGGATGGGATGGATGTTTTGATGATGGACGTCAAACTCGTGATTCCGGTGTTGCAAACTGCTAATAGCATCGGTGGGGAGTGGTTGCAATGGAGGTGTGGGTTTTGTTTAAGATGAAGATGAAGAAGATGTATGGTGGTGGTGGTGTGGAACATTATTGGTTAAATAAATAATGGTGGACCATGGTAACTCATTCATCATATTTAACTTTGTTTTTATATTGTTTTTCTTTTGTTTTTATTATTAAGAGCAAAAAAATCAATTCACACGTACTTAACTAGATAAGTTAACTGCCATTCAGTATAGGGACCATCCGAGTAACAAAAGGTAAACCAAAGGAAGCACCAATATAATTTCCAAAAGTTGAGTACTATAAGTGTTACTTTACAAAAACACACAGACTATTTAAGCATTTTATTCAAATCTTAATTGACTTCTCATTTAAATAATGAATTTTTTACTTTTTTATACTCACATCCCATCTATCAACTTGTCCCATGTAAAATTTATAATTTGTACTAAGAATTAGGGCCGTCCAAACCACTCGTCGCTTGTTCGAAAATTACTCAGAAAATGCTCGTTCGATTTGACGCTTGGTTGTAAACGAGCTGCTCTGCTTAGTTCGGTTTGTAAACAAGCCAAGCATGAGCAAAGCTCTGCTCGGTTCGGCTCGAATTATTATTTTTTAATTAATATATATATATATATATATATATAAAAACATGTATATACACAAATATATATTATACATACATATACACACACCTAATATATACACACATACATAGAGAGAGGTTCATTTAAAAGAAAACTAATTTGAGAAAAAAAAGAACAAACGGCTCAATTGTTAAACATTAAATGGTTTTTCTCTCATCTCGTTTATTATTATCTTTGACTAATTAATTAGCCATAAAGATTATCATCGTCTACTCTAAAAGTTTTGCCTACACACATCAAATTTAACCTGCACGTTTTGAAATTTATTCTACACATATTCAAACATATCATACACAGCTCGTAATTCATCCTATACTTTAAATACATTTTTCTTCTTTGAAAAAGATATATTTTATGAAAATAAGTTATAAATTTAATGTAGTTAACTATTAAAAAGAAAAACTACCAATTAATGATATGTCTAAGTTTAGCAATATACTCTTACACTAATATTAAATACAAAAATTAAATAAAGTAAACTAAAGGATTCTTATGGTTGAAATTTCTTATTTTTTATTCTTACAAAAAAATTCATTTGAACCCTCCACTATATACATACATATATACTTAAATACAAATGAAATATATAGTTTTGTATATACCATTCTATTAGATTTTGGTCAACTATATACAAATTTACAACCATATCAATACGTACTAGCCCAATCACACCAATAAAAAATTAATATCAAATCTAAAAGTTAAACCCTAAACCAATAAACAACAAGCTGCTCATCGCTTCAATCTTTCACGTCTTTACCGCAAGTCGATCGTCTCATGCTCTCAACGTCATTGTTCTTGCAATATGATCGTCGCCTCGTCGGCCACAACATTGTTATTCATAAGAAAAATATTATGCCATGAAATGTGCCTGTTTTTAAAGACATAAAAACTTGAGACTCAACATTGTCATTGTCTCTCTTAGCAAATTTAAATCGGGCGACAAGGTTGTCCAAATCGCTCGAATTTCGCTCGACGCTCGCTAGGAATATTTACAACTCAGAAAATGTTCACTTGATTTGAGGCTCGGGTTTAAATGTCACAACCCAACCGATGGCGGAAACATTGGAGTGAGATGAAATAGATTGCTCATTACACATAACACTATTTGCGACAATAGTGAACTCAAAACGGATTTCATTTCATATCACAAATTGTAAATATATTACAAGGAAATTCAAATTACAACAATTAATAGTTAAGTACTACGAGCTCAGTAAATCAAAATATCCTAATCTAGTATTTCTTGTGCGTTTATATGTCGTCCCTACTAGATTCCTCATAAGCATCATCATCAACCTGTAACATGTTAAAAATATGGTTCAACGCAAAAGCATTGGCGAGTACACAAGTTTAAGTACATAGCATAAGTATAAAAAAGTTTACTCAAATCCACATGGAAATTGTATACAAGGTAAGCTAGCATGCAATACTAATTGTCAAATCCAAGTGTCCACAAGAATTAAGTGTCCCTCGTCACACAAACTAACGAGACTATTTAAGAATAAGAATAAGTATAAGAATAAACTTAAGCTTAACATTACCCCGACAGGCGGTGTGCTACTCCTATAGCGCTATATATGTTAAGTTGGGGCTAGCTAACTTAATGAAAAGAAGCATGTATAAATCTAGCATGAACCTAAGCATAAGAATAAGCATGTATAACAGATTGAGTGTATAAAGCATGTAGTGTGTGTATTCGTGTATTTTGTAAGTTAACATGTTATAACCCAAATTGTGTAAAAAGGAAAACGGGTCAAGTGTACTCACGGTTTTGCAAACTTCCACTTGGTAATTTCCGTGAAGAGTTTGGAGAGTTGGAGAAACACCGAGTTATCCTACATGAGGAAAACATAGGTTGGTAAGTATTCGGATGACAGCGGAGGATTAGGAATTTTAATACACCAAAGTAGGTATACGCGAAGATAACCACCTAGACTTAATACTCGTTTTGGCACTATGATACTCGTTCGGGTTGATGTGTTTTCATGGGTTAAGATACCCATTAGAATCGTAACAAGAAGTTAAGTACTTAGGTGATGTAACCTAGTACCATGACGGAGAATCATTCGATTATCATCAAGGGTTCGGTTAGTGTGTATATATATGTATATATAGTATACATAATAAGTAAATCATAATTATCATGGAAGCTCATAGAAGCCATGCATGGAGCTAGGAGGATAACCTTCCTTTAACCTCTTTCGTATAGCTCACCAATGCACAAGTTGTCACAAGGACAACAAGGATAGTCATGAATAAGTTAAAATGAAAATAAAAGTTATAAAATAATCAAAATCATCAAGTGAGGTGGTGGATTGAAGGTAGGATAACCAAGGCTTCCAAGTAATCACACACTACCAACTCAAGTCTTGTTTCAAGAACAAGCTTGGAAGGATACAACACTTTTGGGTTAAAACCCTATTAAAACGGGAAGTTTCTTACACTTGGGACCTCAAATATGGTAATGTTCCATGTTGGTCTTCCATGGAAAACCTTTGGAAACACTCCAAGTGTTAAGAAGGAAGAAAGAGTAAAGAAGGGAGGTAGAAGTGAGTTATACCTCACTTGAAAGTATTGAACTTTCTGGATGGAGTTGAGAGAGATTTAGAGAGAGAGAGAGATGAGTGTTTGAGGTGTGAAGTGGGTGTGGGAGGAGGTGGGTATTTATAGTTGAGGTTAGGGGGTGAGTTAGGTGAGTAATAAATGCAAGAAACACACATTTACCCAATCCATGAGCTAGATGCAACTAACTGCAGATTATGCCCTCTGACGGGCCGCGAGAGACACACGAGAAGACAGTTACGGGGCGCAAGAAGTGTTAATACAGAAACTTGTTTGATTTTTGTTACTTTTAGTCCCTGTACTTGGTTTTTCCCTCATTTCATGCTAAAACTTGATATTTTGTTATGTTTTTAAGTGTATAACATATATGTCAGTATATTTTGAGTATCAAGTATGAATGTATGAGTAGTTGCATATATAACAAGTATCGGTTTGTATGTGAACACGTATTAAATGATTGAATGTATGTAAGACAAGTATATATATCAAGTATGAATTTTATTACAATCAAAGTCTCTGATTACAAGATTGGGAAATGAAATACGAATGCGATACGAATACAAGTTTCCATAAATAGAAATAAGATTACAATTTCTAATTAAGGAAAGTACGAAAAAGCGAGGCGTTACATTAAATGAGTCGCTCCGCTCGGTTTGGTTTGTAAACGAGCCAAGCAAGAGCAAAGGTCCGATCGGTTCGGCTCGGCTCGTAACCTTGCTAAAAAACTAATGTTTTGAAGATTAGATTGGATGTTTTATTGGTTCGCTGATCAGACCGGAACGACCAAATGAATTAGTAAATATTATAAAATAAATAGGGAAAATGAGAATAATTTAATCAAAAATCCGTTTTGACACCACCAAAAACCTGGTTCAACCTCTTGGTTTTCCGTCCGACCTCTAATTTTCCGGTTCGCATCAAAACCCTAACAGGACCCCGGCTAAGATACCAGTTCTTGATTTGGTCCGGGTTTCAAAACATTGCTAAAACTCACTACAAACCATCCACCACTTTTCTGCTCCACCCTTATATTTTGAGAAAATGCTATACTAGCTTTATGTATATGAAATACTGCTATTTATCCTCCATCAAATTATAATGAGTGTATAAAAACAAGAAATATAGTAAAATAAATGTTTGTGAGTAAAGTAAAAATTAAAATGATGGATGTGATGTGGGTATTTTTTAAAATGAGGGGTAAATTTTGAGAGGCATAATTTTTAATTAAATTTCATGTGAAAATGGTGGATAGGATATGAATGCTCGTAATTGCTCTAAAACCAATTTTTATTTGTTTCGGTTCTATTATAATCAGTTACCACATAAAAGTACACAAGCCGACTTCAAACTGACGGAGCAAATCATATTGAAAGTGGTTTCTCCCAAATTGCTTTCACAATCAATTTTGAATCCCTAGCCGGTTTAAATGTGCACCTCTAGTGGAAGGGCAGGAGGAATGGATACTCTCATCTTATTTGTTATTCGAGAGAAACCCCTTTCTATAGATAATATCAGCAATCTCATCCCCTATTCTTAAATTTGAGAAAATAATGACAAAAAATATACAAAAACCTCTACATCCCATCCCCATCACCATCTCCCATATTTTTATGGAAAAAACAAACAAAGCCCCATATCTTTTTTTAATATACTAGTGGGATTCTCACGCGCTTCGCTGCGAACCTTTGGTCATTATCGGTCTGGTTAATTACAATACAAGTACGATACCGGCACTTGGCATAGTAATCGTTGTCAATCGACATCGATTGAAAACCCATAAAACGAATACCTGTAACGGTACTGGTGTTATTTGATCGGTATCGGTTTACTATACCGAGATCGTACAGACACATAATATAACTTACGATACCAAAAAAATACTTTATTGTGAATATTACTTTGTGTTCAATGAATTTTACACCGGTTGTCGAGGATTGTATAAAAACGAATATGATATCGTTACCGATGTTTGGTCGTATATGTTCGGTTTGTGATGATAAAAAAATCAACTATATATGACCCATTCGAATATCGATGTTCTTTGGTTGGTATACGTTCGATTTGTGATGATAAATAAAATCATCTATATATGACAGGGTCTAATACCGATGTTGTTTGCTCGGTATATGTTTGGTTTGTGGTGATAAAAATAACAATTATATATGACCGTTCGAGTAGAACTTAAATCGAATCGTACATGATAATAGGCACATGATGACATTAATAATAAAAATTTACATATACCGCTACCAATACTAATTTTGTTCAAACAATATCGGTAATATTAAAAACAAATTGTTAAAATGAAAGAACTATGTTTAAAGTAAATTAAAAATAAATATAATAATAATCTATTATAATATTAAAATAATAAAATATATAAATAAAACTATATATATTATTATTATAAAAATCAATTACTAATTATAAAGAAAGAAATTTATATTTATTATTATAAAAATCAAACTACGATTTGTGATTACTTTCCAAATATATATATATATATATATATATATATATTGGTTCAAGAAGAAATACTACCAGTTGTGATAACCATGAGAACTCCTCCCATCCAATAAAATTTTAACACATCACCTATAATCAATTTAATTCAAAAGGGTATTTTTAGTCTTTTTCTCTCAATATCACTCTAACGCCTCACTTTTTCATATTTTCCTTAATTAGAAAGTATAATCGTATTTCTATTTATGGAAACTTGTATTCGTATTTCTTTTCCCAATTTTGTAATCCGACACTTGAATCGTAATAAAAATCCATACTTGTTATATATACATGTCTTACATGCATTCAATCGTTTAAGCTGATACTTGTTATACATGCAAAGACTCATACATTCACACTTGATACTCAAATCATACTTGTATGCGTTATACATGCAAAAATGACAAGTTATAGCCTGAAATGAAAGATAAACTAAGTTCAAGGACTAAAAATGGCATAATCCGGAGAAAGTGGTTTCTAGCCCATGGATTGGTCCAATTTGTGTTTTCTGCATTAAATGCACTCAACCAACAGCCCCTCTAACCTCAACTATAAATACACACCTCCTCCCATTCTCATTTCACACCCCAAACACTTCTCTCTCTCTCTCTAAAGCTCTCTCTCTATCTGAAAGTTCAAGACTTTCAAAGTGAGTTCTAACTCACCCTTACCCCCCCCCCCTTTCTTTTTTTCTTCCTTTCTTAACACTTGAATCTCCTCTAGGAATGTTTCCATAGATTTTTCACGGAAAACCAACTTCGAACATCACCATATTTGAGGTCTCAAGTGTAAGAGCTTTTTGTTTTAATAGGGTTTTAATCCACAAGTGTTGTATCATTCCAAGCGTGTTCTTGAAACAATACTTGAGTTGGTAGTGTGTGATTACTTGGAAGCCTTGGCTATCCTACCTTTAATCCACCACCTCACTTGATGATTTTGATTATTTTTCGTCTTTTACTTTTATGATTAACTTCTTCATGACCATCCTTGTGACGACTTGTGCATTGGTGAACTATACGAAAGCGGTTAAAGGAAGGTTATTCTCCTACCTCCATGCATGACTTCTATGAACTTCCTTAATATTTATGATCTACTTATTATGTATACTATTTTATATATATATATATATATATATATATATCCACTAACCTAACCCTTGATGATAATCGAATGATTGTCTGTCGTGGTACTAGGTTACATCACCTAAGTAATTAATCTCTCGTTACGATTCTAATGGGTATCCTAACCCATGAAAACACATCAACCCGAATGGGTATTATAGTGTCAAAAACGAGTCTAGATGATTATTTTCCCGTATACATACTTTTGTGTATTTAAATTCCTAAACCTCTGTTATCATTCGAATACTTACCAACCTACGTTTTCCTCTTGTAGGATAACTCGGTGCTCCATCCTCCGAACTCCCCCAACACTTTAGGAAATACCAAGTGGAAGCTTGCAAAACCGTGAGTACACTTGACCCATTTCTTTTTTACACAATTTGGGTTGTAACATGTTAACTTACCAAAATACATGGATACACACACTACATGCTTTATACACTCGATCCGATCATACATGCTTATTGTTATGCTTAGGTTCATGCTAGATTCATACATGCTTCTTGTCATTAACTTGGCTAGCCCCAACTTAACATATATAGCGCTATAGGAGTAGCAAACACCCGTCGGGGTATTGTTAAGCTTTAAGCTGATCATTCTTTATTCATACTTTAGTCTCATTATTTCGTGTGACGAGGGACACATTCATTCTTGTGGACACTTGGGTTTGACAATTAGTATTGCATGCTAGCTTACCTTGTATACAATTGCCATGTGAATTTGAGTAAACTCTTTTATACTTATGCTACGTACTTAAACTTGTGTACTCGCCAATACTTTTTGTATTGAACTATACTTTTAACATGTTGCAGGTTAAGGATGTTGATCATGACGAACTTAGTAGGGACGACGTAGAAACACATCTAGAATGTTAGGAATCATGTTGTTGAACTTATTGTATTTGACTTCCTTGTTGTAATTGACAATCTTGTTATGAAATGAAATTAGTTTGATTTAAATATTGTCGCAAATAGTTTATGATGCCTTGAGCAATCTATTTCTTCTCACTCTGATGTTTCTGCCATCGGTTGGGGTGTGACAGATTGGTATCAGAGCCATAACTATAGGGAATTAGGTAGAATTGCCATGTTCGACCTAGTCTAAAATTTAAGTGACCAAACTTGACCATTCTTGTTTCTTGCTTAAAATATTAATTCTTCCTACCTTGCTTCTTCCTATTTCTTTTGGTCTTAATGTAAACAATATGTCTTTCCTAAGACATTTATACAATATACACACTTAAAGACTTGAAGACACTCATACTAACGAGACGATCTCTCCAAAATAGGGGTGAAACTCGCACTTTGGTGATCACTCTCAATCCGCGTATTCTATTTTTCACGAAATTATGCCATCAAGTTAGGAGTGATATCCATACCTTGATGGAAATTTTCCATTTCATACTCTAGTGGACCCTTATCAACAAGTCGGAATTCACTCCTCGTTTGGTAAGTACTAATCACGCTTAGGGTATGATGTTGTCAAGTTAGGAGTGAAACCCGCACCTTGTCAACTAGTCCCACTCCTCGATTTTTTGGATCTCGCCAAGGTTTCGATTTTTCGATCAATTAAAGACGTGTAGGAACTGGAAGGGTAAAGTGCCGTTAATCGCTTCTCGACGAGAGCATTTTACCTATAGGCCAAAGCACGTTCCTCTAATTTGAATGGATCTTCGATTCACTTTGGAATAGTCGACGTTTCTTAACCCAAAGCACTCCAATATTTTACTAAGCCTATCTTTTATGCTATCTCAATTTCTATGTGTTTTCATACTTACTACCTCGTTCATTTCGGACCCGATGCACAATTCGCACATCTTTCGCAATCAAAAACAATAATAATTCTCGCAAACCAACTAAATTCATACTCCTTACGCAATCATACGTGTTTATACTATTGAATACTTGTTATGCTTATGTCACCTATGTGAACTCATACATGTTATACAATACTTACATGCTCAAACGTGATTTTTATTGTCGATCACCTAGATGTCTTTTTTCGCAAAACTCGGGCTGGAGAAATGAGTCGAAGTCCAACTCCAACTCGACTATTTTCATAACAATCACTATATCAAAACTTATACCTAAACCTTTTATCATTGTTTCAATTTTTCTCATTTATGCATAAACCTCAAATCTTACTATTTTATCCAAATGATTTCTCACCCTACAACATATTTACGTAAATTACATACACGAAACCCCTAATGACACTTTAACGTTTCTTTCACAATTTTTTTAAAAACTTTATGAAATGCTACCCATCAACTTAGTCGGTCAAACGAACCTCTTGCCCTCGATTTTCACAACTCGTCCAAAACACACTCACTTTATACTACCATTTGAAGACATTTTATTTCCAATAAGGAACCAACGAAAACTTTCTCTCACATATGTATAAATACTTTGCTAAAAATTTAAGTTTTACATGAAAATTTCAAAACACGACTTTTTTTGCATCAATAAAATAAAATAAAGTAAAGCAACCTCACTATTTTACAACCTTTTCAAAATACGCAAATCTAAATCTAAAAACATGGGCAAGAAAATTTCACATGCGAAAACAAATTTTAAAACAAAAGTAGCAATTCTTTTTAAAAACCACATTTTACATCAAAAATTAATACTTTTCTCAATATTCACCCCGATATTTACAAATTTGGTCCTTCATTCCCGACAAACCCGACCTATTTCATTTCGACAAACTCAATGTTTTGCTCAAAAACCATACACATGCATATCATCATACACGATTCAATATATGCAGTCAATATTTCATAGAAACCCTACACATATCATTGTTACTTTTTCTATTTATACACTGATGTATTGAATAATACATCTATTTATCTTGTAGAGTTTGTATAATTTTAGCGTATTTTCGTTTCGGTTTGTCAAGAATTTATCTACTTTTAATCCAAACGCGTTTTGCAGGTCTTGGTTCGTGAAAACGGTTGGAAGGATGGGAAAAAACGAGCGAAAATGGTGAAAAGAACCGAGCCGGGACGTGAGTGGATCGGAAACGAGAAAATGAAACGCAAAACAGGAATTACAACCCGGTCACGAGGCGCGACTTGCAAACCTTAACTCTCTCGCGGCCCACGAGAGAGGCATAATTATCTTCCGGATCATACCTCGGTCGCGGGGCGCGACCGATATAGCCCAACTCTCTCGCGACCCACGAGAGAGCCTTTTATCCAGAAAGTTTCGAAACCAGGAGAAAATTGGGACTTGGTTGTTTTAAAAAGACTCATATTCATAGTAAAACTCATATTGGAACAACCTTGGACGAATTAGGGCATAATTGGAGCACTTTTCTGGAGATCTGGAGCTAGAAGGAGAGGATCTAAGCTGCAAGGATTGTGGTGGTGATCAAGGGAGTTCAAGGCAGGAGTTTGTCACGGTTTTATCATACCAATCTTCACCTTTGATTTCCTGGTTTTGCTTAATCATGCTTCCTTGTTATCAACTTTGTTTAACTTGCTTTTCAAACATGTTTTTGGGCTAGATCTTATTCAGTTACCTAGGTTTTGGATGATGGATTTTATGAAACTTTGATTCGACTTAATTTATGGTTTGAATGTTTAATTGGTAAAGGTCACAACTTTAATGATCTAGTTTAGAGTATTTGCATGATTTTGATGTTTTACATGAACTTAGATGGATGTCTTCCATAGAATAGGTTTATATTACTTTTCGTGTTCTTAGGAATTCGTGAAATTGTCGGTAAAATTGGCCAGTAAAACCGGGGAAACAACTGAATTAACCATAAAATCAAACTTGTCGTTATACATAACTTGTTTATTGAGAAATTACAATTAGTTGGCTGAATTAATTTGGTAAATTTTTAGGGTAGGGTTTTGAGAAATTCCCGAGTCTAATTTCCTTGTCATAATTAAATCAGTTAATCTGAACTAGAAATTGTAGTTGGTCTAGGTTAATTATTGAGAGGTAATTAATAATTAGACACTTTATTAATTTAAAAGAGATAACTGAAAAGGAATCTTTAGGGCCGGTAATCAAATAAAAAGGATAGGTTATTGTAGGTGTTTTCTTGAGAAAGGTCGGGGGTCCTGTTTGATAAACCTAAACTTTAATATGTTAAGATCCTGTTAAAATATTCAACCTGATTAATTATTATTAAATTGAAGGAGTAGTAGTCTAAAAATCCAGCCTAGGTAACTAGTTCATTATCTCTTGATTAAAATCCTAAAAATTCCCTAGAAGTTCATAGTTTGGTCATTCCAATTTAGTAGTTTTAGTTAAATTAATAATTTAAATTTATTAGCAAAAATGCCCCCTTTTAAAATATACATAGTGTGTGGTCGAGTCTAAATTAGTAGTCATAGTAATTAGAGAGTCACGTGGGTTCGATAATCCGGACTTGCTTAATACTATTCTACAATTGATCGGTCCACTTGCCGGTTAGTAGTTTAGTATAGTTTAGGAGTCTAGAGTATAATTTGAGTCTAGAATTAGGATAATTTGAGTTGTTTTTAATTAACTACTTTTAGAACATCAAGTTTTTGGCGCCGTTGTCGGGGACTCTCTCATTGGCTAATGCGTTGATTACTCGATTTAGGCTTTTCTTTTACACTTGTGTTTATTTTGTATTCGTTTGTGTCGTAGGAGTCTTAGTTGTTTAATTAGTTTAATATTTATTTTTTGTATATATTGGAATTATTTGTGCTAACTTCTCGTGTTTCTCGTGTTTTCGGTTTAGTGGATGCCCCACACGCGTTCGCAAGGACCTCCGCCTAAGCCGTCGACGGACATACCATTCTCTCCCGCACCAAAGGTAAGTGCTTCTTCCTCAACTTTTTCAAGTTCATCTCGTTCCTTTGTACCACCCGACTTTGATTTTACCCCTAAACCTTCATCACCCCATTCCCCATCACCCCGTGTACTCCATAGAAACGTAAGCCCACCACCGCCACCACCTAATTTCCACATGGGTAATAATAATAATCAGATCGTATACCAACGGGCCACCACCGGCTTCACCGGTGCAAACTCACCCATTACCTTACCTCCCATGAACAATGACCGAGCCTGGCAAATCCCTTCCTACATCATGACCCCCATCACTAACTCTTGCTAATTCCACGGTCGTGATGATGAGGATGCGCCCGCACATATCAACCGCCTTACCCGTCTATGCCATACATTCAACAAGGAGGGTGCGGGCCATGATGCCCATTTTCTCCAAGTCTTTCCGTTCTCTCTCGGGGGTCGGGCCGCCATCTGGCTTGACTCCCAACCACCCGGTACTTTTTCTACTTGGGCTTCTCTATGTGATGCTTTCCTTAAGAAATACTTTCCACCCGCTAAAGCATCCCGCCTTCGTGATCAGATCCATTCGTTCCGAATGGAGCCTAACGAGCCCTACCATCTAGCTTGGGAGCGGTTCCAAACTCTAGTATCTCGTTGCTCCCAACATGGTCTATCAGACTGGGCACTTATAGAGAAATTCTACAACGGTCTCACCCCTGAGACCCGTGCTCGATTCGACACCTCTACTGGTGGCCACCTGATAGGAAAGAAAATAGTAGCCGAGTGCACTGATCTTTTCGAGAGCTTTGCCCATTCTGATGTCGAATACAGTACTGCCAGCAGGAATTCAATTCATGTTTCTCGTACACCTCCGGTTAACCAGGGTCTACACCAAGTTAGCTTGGAAACTACGGCAGCTACTGCTCTAGATAGCTTCAAGAGGGAGGTCACGAAGGAGATACAGGAACTGAAGAAGAAGGTAGACAGGTGTGAGGTGTGTAGAGGGGGTCATGACACGTTAGAGTATCCCACGCTCACTGTCAAGCAAGTTGAGTTTATCACCGGTCAGAGCCGAGGCCTTACGAATCCCTTTAATAATAATACTTCCAATTATAACCCAAACTGGCAAAATAATAATGATAATAATAATAATAATTATCGATCTTCCGGTAACCCCCCTGGTTTCCAATCAGGTTCTTATCAGAACAGGGGGCAGGGTCACTACAATAGTGGAGGGTCAGGTCACACCAGTCAGTTTAGTGGAGGGGGTTCAAATCAGGAGGGTCAGACTAGGACTGGAGGGTCAGGATGTAGTCTAGATAGTATCGAAGAGTTGTTATCTCAATTAGTTGTCAAAGATCAGGCTACTCAGAAAACTCTCGGGTGGAACATGATCTGCTCTTGAAAAACCAACAGTCCGCGCTCCTAGATTTGCAGAGGTCGGTTGGTAGTATCGCTAAGCAGCTGCAAGAGCAGCCACACGGCCAGTTCGCGGGTAATACCCAACCCCGCGAACCAACACGCAAAAGCGATTACTACGCACAGTGGTAGGACTCTGAAGGAGGTAGGTAAAGAAGGGGTAGAGGTAGAGGTAGAGGAGCGAGATGAAGAGGTAGATGAGGAAATCGAGATGGAGGCTCCACCCAGGGTGCACACCAGGATAGACCCAGCAAGTACCGCACCAGCCAGTGGACCTTCAGTTGAGAGTAGGGGAGAGAGAAAACCAGTAGAGGTTAGGCCATCACCGATCATTGACACTTCATGCCTACCCTACCCAGCACGTTTGAAATAGCAAAAATATGCCAAGGAATACGGGAATTTCCTTGACATGTTTACTCAGTTAAAATCAATCTCCTGTTTATCGAGGCCCTCCAGCATATGCCTAAATATGCTAAGTTTTTAAAAGATCTTTTAAAACGTAAAGATAGGCTGGGGGAGCTTTCGAATGTCCCATTGACTGAAGAATGTTCCGCCGTGGTTTTAAACAAGTTGCATGACAAACTCACTGATTCGAGTATCTTTACAATTCCATGCCTATTCGGCGGCTCCATTGCTCCAGCTCATGCTTTAGCAGATCTCGGGGTAAGCATAAATCTGATGCCTTTCTCACTATACGAGCGTTTAGGTTTAGGGGAGCTCACCCCTACTCGTATGTCTCTGCCGTTAGCGATAGGTCGGTTAAGTACCCGAGGGGAATCGTAGAGAATTTGTTGGTTAAAGTTGATAGATTTGTCTTCCTGTAGACTTCGTCATCCTCGATATGGAGGCCGACGAGAAGGTTCCCATCATCCTAGGTCGCCCATTTCTGCGCACCGCGAAAGCGCTCATCGATGTTCATGATGGGAAAATCACCCTTCCAGTCGGGGACGAGAACGTCACATCCAAAATCGCAAGGTCGATGCAACACCCGAGTGGTGGCGACAGCATAGTGTCCCTTGTCACTCCGTATACTTCCTGAACTCATTCATTTCGTGCGTTGATCACTGTTTAGACTATATTAGCGGAGCCGACTTAGTGAATGAGAGTTTAGTAACCGAGGAAAGTGATAGTGAGGATATAGGGGACGATTTCTTAGAGATTCCCGAGACCCTAGATTTCTGTGAGGTGAGTGCAGCTACCGAGAGCACACCATTGTCGACACCAGCAGCCGTAGAGCTTAAGGTCCTCCCGTCTCACTTAGAATATGCGTTCCTAGGTGACAATTCGAGCTTACCCGTGATCATTTCTTCGAAATTATCAACGGAGGAGAAGGAGCGTTTAATCGAGGTCCTAAAGTCAAATAAGGAGGCCATCGCATGGAAACTGTCCGATATCAAGGTGATTAACCCTACCTTCTGTACTCATAGGATCCTCATGGAGGACGTCTTTAAGCCAGTAGTGCAGCCACAGCGCCGTCTGAACCCAAAAATGCAAGAAGTTGTAAAGAAATAGGTGCTTAAGCTGATGCAGGCTGGTCTCATCAATCCGATCTCCGATTCCGCATGGGTAAGCCCCACTCAGGTCGTTCCCAAGAAGGGGGGAATGACAGTGGTTATGAACGAGAAGAAGGATCTTATCCCATCGCGAACAGTCATGGGCTGGCGGGTGTGCATAGACTATCGTAAATTAAACGACGCCACCCACAAGCACCACTTCCCGCTCCCGTTCATCGATCTAATGTTGGAGCGACTCGTAGGATAGCAATTTTATTGCCTTCTTGATGGCTTCTCAGGTTACTTTCAGATCCCGATTGCTCCCGAGGATCAAGAAAAAACAACCTTCACATGCCCGTATGGTACTTATGCGTATCACCGCATGCCATTCGGGTTATGTAACGCTCTGGCTACTTTGCATCGATGCAAGGTAGCTATCTTTCAGGACATGATCGAGACCTCCATGAAGGTTTTCATGGATGACTTCTCTGTCTATGGGAACACCTTTGATCAATGTCTTACTCACTTAGATGCGATGATGAAATGGTGTGTCGAGACGAGACCGATGCTCAACTGGGAGAAATGTCACTTTATGGTGACAGAGGGCATAGTGCTAGGGCATAAGATCTCGCGAGAAGGTATAGAGGTCGATCGAGTAAAAATAGATACTATCACCAGACTCCCTCCACCGACTAGCGTCAAGTCCATCCGTAGCTTTCTCGGTCATGCGGTCTTCTACCGACGGTTTATTCGAGATTTTTCAAAGATTACCCGGCCCATGACTCGACTTCTCGAGAAAGATGTATCCTTCGTCTTCGATGACGACTGCTTGAAAGCTTTCACGATCCTTAAGGCGAAACTAGTGAGTGCTCCTATCCTCGTCTCACCCGACTGGAGCTTGCCCTTCGAGCTCATGTGTGATGCGAGCGATTATGCTGTAGGCGCCGTTTTGGGTCAGCGACGGGAGAAACATTTCCACCCTATTTACTACGCTAGTAAAACCCTCAATGACGCACAGGAGAACTACACCACTACAGAGAAGGAGCTTTTAGCAGTGGCATTCGCATTTGATAAATTCCGCTCCTACCATGTCCTGTCCAAGACCATCGTCTTTACGGACCATGCGTCTATGCATTTCCTTTTCCAAAAGACGGACGCAAAGCCTCGTTTCACTAGGCAGATTCTCTTACTTTCCGAGTTCGACATAGAGATTAGAGATAAGAAGGGAGCAGAGAATATGGCCACTGACCATCTATCCCGACTAGAGGATCCTAGTAGAGAAGAAATTAGGTAAGAAGAGATCGGTGATAGATTTCCCCACGAGTCAGTATAGTTTGTGACAACGGAGAAGGAGGGAGTGCCGTGGTTTTCCGACTTCGCGAACTGTCTAGCGAACGGAGTGGTGCTGAAGGGGATGACCACACATCAAAAGAAGAAATTCTTTCGCGATGTCAGGCGTTATATCTGGGATGACCCATTTCTATTTCGGGTAGGGGGAGACCGAATTTTGAGGCGATGCGTGAGTAGAGAAGAGGGGGCAGAGATTTTGAGGCACGTGCACGAAGGACTAACAGGAGGTCACCATGGTCCGCGCGTCATCGCACAGAAGGTCTTCGATTGCGGTTTTTATTGGCCACCAGTTGTGAAAGACGCTCTAGAGTTTGTGAAGACGTGAGATCGTTGCCAGTGCACCGGCAACATCTCATCCAAGGATGAGATGCCCCAACATTCGATCCAGATACTTGAAGTTTTCTATGTTTGGAGGATCGACTTCATGGGACCGTTTCCCGTCTCTAGCGGGAACCGGTACATCCTCGTGGCTATTGACGTTGTTTCTAAGTGGGTTGAAGCTCAAGCTTTACCCACAAATGATGCCCGAGTGGTGGTGACATTCTTGAAGAAGTTGTTTACCCATTTTGGTACCCCACGAGCCATTATTAGTGACCGTGGCACGCACTTCTGCAATGCCGTCATGGAAAAGGCATTGGCGCGCTATGGTGTCACTCACCGCCTCTCCACCACTTATCATCCTCAGACTAGCGTCCAAGTGGAGAACGCGAACAGCGGGTAAAATGGATCCTTGAGAAGACTGTAGGCAAAAGTCGGAAGGACTGGTGCGATAAATTGGACGATGCTTTATGGGCGTTTCGCACCGCCTATAAAACACCGCTAGGCACCACGCCCTTTATGATCGTTTACGGTAAAGCCTACCATCTCCCGGTCGAATTAGAGCATAGGGCACTGTGGGCATTGAAGACCGTGAATTTGGACATCACTGAAGCGGACAAGCAACGATTCTTTCAAATTCACGAGTTAGAGGCACTTCGGGACGCGACATACGAGCGGTCATGGAGCTTGAAGGAGAAAACCAAGGCGCTACACGATCAGAGATTGAAGAATATGAAAGAGTTTCAAATCGGCGACAAAGTGCTTCTATATAATTCGTGATTGAAACTGTTTGCGGGTAAACTGAAATCAAAATGGTCCGGGCCGTACATGGTCAATGAGTTATTCCCGTATGGAACTATCGAGCTGAAAGATGAAGCTGACGGAGGGACATGGAAGGTCAACGGGCATCGCTTGAAACACTATTTAGGAGGACCGCTAGATCCCACCGAGACGGAGGAAACTCCTCTCGAAGTTCCACCTCACACCGCGTAGGTTCCTGGGTTTCGGCTCGAGTGTAGAGTTTGTAAAGTTTGGTAGTTAGTTGCATTTTGTGTTTTATTTAATTCATGTTTCGTATTTGTGTGTGTTTGTCTGTGGGTCGGTTTAGTTGGTTTTTGCAGGTCCTATCACGCATCATTTGTGGAGTGCGAAAAATTGCAGGTACGTTTGATAAATCCGGTAAAATGAGGGTGATTCCGTAAGCTAAAAAGCCAACATTATAGTTTCAACAAAACAAAAATTTGTCTAAGGCACGAAACTGATCAAACAAAGAAACTTTCTGTGAAAACAGGTCTCTCACGGGGCGCGAGAGGCACAAGCCTCCTCGGTCGCGGCACTTCGGTTTAATTGAGGACAATTAAAGTGTCGAGAAGGGGGTAGTTGTTTGGTTTTTGATATGTTTTTCGGGGGGTTAGTAACATCTGAATGGTCATGCATATAAGATTCGGTCTCGCCCGTACTCAATCTCTATTCGGGCGAGATTCGGTTTTTATCAAATTATAATGTTACACCCTTTTCAAATGTATCTTAAATTATGAGGTAAATTGTTTATCTGTTGCAAACCATGACCGCGAATGAAATGCTATACGGTCATTTGTTTTATGTGGTTGCTTTCTTTCTAATGCCATGCTTGTCTTACTTATGCTTTATGCAGATGTCAGGAGAGGGTAGTTCGAGCAGGGCTGGAAGGAAGAGAAGGGGACCAACGCCTCGTCATAGAGGTGACCCCGTCGATACGCCACAACAACCTTCATACTTCGGCAGACGCAGAATTAGATATCAGGGAGAAGGTGTTCCCCACGGGCAAAGTACGCGGATTATGGACAGTCCTCTTTTGCAGTTTAATCTAGACTCCCACGAGTTGGAGAGGCTTTCAAATCTGATCACTTGTGAGTTGCTAACTTACAGGAGAATTGATTAGGATTTGATTGATAATTTGGGTCAGAGGGGTGGGATTGAGCAGTTATTAGGGTAGAAGTTCCGAAGGGTGCTATACTGCGGAGCGAGACAATACAAGGAGATCACATATGAGTTTCACTCCACATTCGAATACCAACAGGGGAAGTTTAATGAGAATGATGCGGTTTTGTTTTCCTTGGGGAGGCAAGTTTTTGAGATGACAATCCCACAGTTTGCGATGGCCTTGCAAATATACTCGGAAGAGGAGGTGTAGTCACCGGACTTCGCCACGAGCCTGCATGGGGTCTTCAAAAGGAGGCACCCCCATAGTGTCCAGATAGACGAGCTCGCCAGATTTTGGGGTAACATCTCTTCTGCCCCATACTCAAACAACATGGTGGCGAGTGATATTACTGATCCCATTCACCGGTTTCTCCATAAGATTCTTGCCGCTACGCTGGTTGGGATAGGGCAGGGAACAATAAGGTCAACCAGGTGAGTTTATTTTGTCTGATGTGTATGGTAGAGGGACGGCCGGCAAACCTAGCCACAATATTTGCATGGTCGATGAAGCGATTGTGGAGGGGGGGCCCCGGGGCAAGGGTTTATTGCAGGCCCTTGATTATATGTTTGGCCGAGAGCCTAGGGTGTTCGACAGATACCCCCTAGACAGAATGAGAGAAGGCCCCGCCCCCTGTGTTATGAGCATTAGAGTTCTCAAGGCTGCCGGAATTCTTACAACCCAAGAGCTTGTTAGCTGGATACCAGTCCGCCAGGGACCTCAAGTACAACCGCCTCCCGGATCCGAAGCTGCATCTTCTATGCAGGCAGGCATCCCTACTCGATATCAGCGGCCGGTTACGCGCCAGGAACTGCCAGGATGACAGTATCCTCTTCGGGAGCCTCGCCGGACCCACTGACTTTAGATTCTCTTTATGACAGGATGGAGACTGGGTTCGGGGATTTGCGCGGTTTTGTGGACCAGCAGTTTGGCGGGGTTCGCCAGACCATGTTAGAGACTAGACGCATGTACGAGGCTAGCCAAAGGAGGCTAGAAGATGGGATGTGATACATGATGCAGGATCTGAATATGGGAATCCCGTCTTACTTTCAGCAGCCAGGCGGTCAGGCAGGTTCTAGCCAGTTTGCGGGGATGGAGGACGTGCAGCCATGCCAGGTATTTGAGGCATCTGAAGAGTCTGAAAAGGATGATTGAAGCAGCCGAAGATCTTTATCTTTATTTTTCTTTTCTGCTGTTTTAATTTATTGATGGTCTGTACTTTTAAACAATTTACTTTGGGGTTGGTGTTGGTTGGTTTGGGTATGTGTTGAACAATCTTACAAAACAATTTATTTATCTTGCTTTATCATTATTATGTATTTGTAAGTGCATGATGCTAGGTCGGTATTGTATGTTGTTCCGTTCACATGAGAGCTTTGAGAGTGGTACATTAAGCGCGTTCGGTTTAGAGAGCACGAATGGTTTGACTGGCACATCGACAGTCTTGCACTACCAGCTAAGTCGCCCCCTTTTTGTATTTTATTTTTCTTTCTTTATTTAGTTTGGTCTTATTTTGAGTAGTAGTTGTCTCGTCCTTGCATTGGGGACAATGCAAAAATTTAAGTGTGGGGATGGGATAGTAGAGTAGTGTAGTAGTTTAAAAAAAATGTCTTTCGAAAAAGAAGTTGGCATGAATTTAAATGGAAAATGATAGAAAAATTGAATTCTTATTCGGTTTCCAATAATAATAATATGAGAAATAAAAGGGTGAGTTTGTGGCTAACTTGGGATATGTGAGTAGGCTCGATTCGGTTCTTATTTTCTTTGAGCTTAATACACCTTAATTGTCGGTCTATTAGTGGGTACTCATCTAGGAGAAATGAGAAACTGAAACCGCCAAAAATAGTATGAGGAATACCGTTATAAGCTAAAATATTTAGAATTTTTAATCGTGTAAAAAAAAGAAAAAAATAGAAAAATTAGCTTGATTGAAAAGTAGACGAGGCCTATGGAATCTCCCTAGGGGATGGTGACTCTGATCGAGAATCCCTCTAGGATTAGTTGAAATTTTAAGTATCGAAGCCCACGTTGTCGCTCTCGGGGATGGTGACTCTGGTTGAGACAGCCTCTAGGTTAGTATGCAAAAAGAAATCAAAATGCTCAAATGAAAAAAGAGAAAAAGAAAATTGCTTGATTTTAAATTCTTTATATTTTGGTATAAAACGGTTAGGAAAGGGTTTAAATAATTCGTTCCTTTGTTTTATAAGCTTGAGGTGGGATTAGGGATACTGTGGACTCTAGTGTGAGATCCTAGGTGGATTGACCGCACTTAAATTAAATTTACATGATAAGAGGTTTGAACCGAATTTTGAGTTTAAGCGGATCCAATACTTGTAATCGCGGTTAACATAAATCTTGTTCCCTAATGAAAATAATCGTAATTTTTGAAATCGAGTAATTGTTTGGTTATGATTCCGTTTATGCACAATTCTTTTTCGAGGGCGAAAAAGAGCAAGTGTGGGGATATTTGATGTATTGAATAATACATCTATTTATCTTGTAGAGTTTGTATAATTTTAGCGTATTTTCGTACGGTTTGTCAAGAATTTATCTACTTTTAATCCAAACGCGTTCTGCAGGTCTTGGTTCATGAAAATGATTGGAAGGATGGGAAAAACGAGCGAAAATGGTGAAAATAACAGAGTCGGGATGTGAGTGGATCGAAAACGAGAAAACGAAACGCAAAACAGGAGTTACAACCCGGTCGCGGGGCGCGACCGGCAAACCTTAACTCTCTCGCGGCCCGCGAGGAGAGCATAATTATCTTCCGGATCATACCTCGGTCGCGGGGCGCGACCGACATAGTTCAACTCTCTCGCGGCTCGCGAGAGAGCCTTTTATCCAGAAAGTTTCGAAACCAGGAGAAAATTTGGACTTGGTTGTTTTAAAAAGACTTATATTCATAGTAAAACTCATATTGGAACAACCTTGGACGAATTAGGGCATAACTGTAGCACTTTTCTGGAGATCTGGAGCTAGAAGGAGAGGATCTAAGCTGCAAGGATTGTGGTGGTGATCAAGGGAGTTCAAGGCAGGAGTTTGTCACGGTTTTATCATACTAATCTTCACCTTTGATTTCCTTGTTTTGCTTAATCATGCTTCCTTGTTATTTTTTTAATTTGCTTTTCAAACATGTTTTTGGGCTAGATCTTATTCAGTTACCTAGGTTTTGGATGATGGATTTTATGAAACTTTGATTTGATTTAACTTATGGTTTGAATGTTTAATTGGTAAAGGTCACAACTTTAATGATCTAGTTTAGAGTATTTGCATGATTTTGCTTGTTTTGTGATTGTTTGATTGTTTTGCATGAACTTAGATGGATGTCTTCCATGGAATAGGTTTATGTTACTTTTCGTGTTCTTAGGAATTCATGAAGTTGTCGGTAAAATTGGCCAATAAAACCAGGGAAACAATTGGATTAACCATAAAATCAAACTTGTCATTATACCTAACTTGTTTATTGAGAAATTACAATTAGTTGGCTGAATTAATTTGGTAAATTTTTAGGGTAGGGTTTTGAGAAATTCTCGAGTCTAATTTCCTTGTCATAATTAAATCAGTTAATCTGAACTAGAAATTGTAGTTGGTCTAGGTTAATTATTGAGAGGTAACTAATAGTTAGACACTTTATTAATTTAAAAGAGATAATTGAAAAGGAATCTTTAGGGCCGGTAATCAAATAAAAAGGATAGGTTATTGTAGGTGTCTTCCTGAGAAGGGTCGGGGGTCCTGTTTAATAAACCTAAACTTTAATATGTTAAGATCCCGGTAAAATATTCAACCTGATTAATTATTATTAAATTGAAGGAGTAGTAGTCTAAAAATCCAGCCTAGGTAACTAGTTCATTATCTCTTTATTAAAATCCTAAAAATTCCCTAGAAGTTCATAGTTTGGTCATTCCAATTTAGTAGTTTTAGTTAAATTGATAATTTAGATTTATTAGCAAAAAAACCCCCTTTTAAAATATACATAGTGTGTAATCGAGTCTATATTAGTAGTCATAGTAATTAGAGAGTCCTGTGGGTTTGATAATCCGGACTTGCTTAATACTATTCTACAATTGATCGGTCCACTTGCCGGTTAGTAGTTTAGTATAGTTTAGGAGTCTAGAGTATAATTTGAGTCTAGAATTAGGATAATTTGAGTTGTTTTTAGTTAACTACTTTTAGAACATCATACACTCAAACTATATACTAGATTTATGTGTGCTTAACGCCATGTAAATTTCAACTTATACATTCTATACTACATGCTAATTTTATGCATATTTGTCATCAATCATACACCAAAACTCATACATTCGCACTACTTGGTAGTCATAATTCTATAAATAGGCATGACCCGAGTGGTTTCGCCTGTATTCGACACACTTGTGCATACATATAATCATGCTTACATGCTTAATTTTTATACGCTATCTTACACACCTTTTTCTTGTAATACTAAATGTAACCTGACCCGTACACTACTAGTACAAACTATGCGGATCATGCACAAACCAAAATAATTGCGGGTGCACTTGGTAGGCGCATGAAAACCATAGTGAGTTCTACTGTGTATCGCGACACGGAACGTAACATGACACCGAATAACGAAACGGACGTAACATGGTGTGAACATGGTGGATACTCCGCTGGTACTTCCTATATATAAGTGTCCCTACCATGTTACCAAACTTTCGTAAAACGTGCCATGAGAAATTCAGTGATTTCCTGGACCTTGATAAATATGTTTGATTCATAACAAACTTTGGTGACCCCACTTCGAAATGATTAGTACTCGATTACTCATGACAAAGCCTCATCGTTAGCTTTAACCGCCACAACTATCACTAGCATCTCTCAACATTCCATGTCGTATTTTATCTGATATTCATACCATTTTTACCCCTCACATACACCTACCGAATCGTTCACTACCATACCACGATATTCCCAATTCTTCCCTTAACTTTTCATCCAAACTTTATTTACAGCAAATCAGCCTAAAACGTTTAATCATTTTTTTATAAGCGTCCCTACCGGCTCAATTTGGTCAAAATGTTCCTTTTCTTTTAAAACTATCTTTCACTCTTATCTACGCGCAAACTTCAACCAGTCGGTCTATTACCGCAAAACCTTTTAGAAACCATAAATATTTACCATCCTAGCTCTCTCCAATAAACATTTTTCTACAACGAATGATTTTACTAATACGCCTTAGAACTGACAAAACTTTTCTTACAGCTTTCGATGCGGACTGCTCATTTTAATCAAAATACATCCTTAGTCATACTAAAACCTTCTTCTTAAGTCGCTCTCTTTTAAAATATTCCTTCCAATGAGTTGTCCAGACCTAGTCAAACTCACTTGCTTACACACACATACACGTTTTTACTTATCCTTATACACGTTTACGATTGGCGTCTCAAAAACACCTTAGTCAAACAAATTACTTTCACGAACCTACCACTTTTATCCTTCAAGATTTCGATACATATTGACACACTTATACATGAACTCCGCAAAAACTTTAAACTTCAAAATCTTGATTTTGGCCAAACATTTTCACCAAAATGACATCTTTTCCAAAGTCTTCCTCTTGAATAAATTTCAGGATGAAATTTCCTAAAGGAGGGAGACTGTAACGCCTCGCTTTTTCGTACTTGGAGGAAGGGTTGTCGATGTTTTGATCCTCTTGATTTGGTGGGTTGACAGGATTTGCGGTGAGAGCTTGCTGGACTTGAATTACAATATCAGGAAGCACCGCGGCCATTTGTTTCACAATCTGAGTGGTCAAGCGTTCGTTTGACCTTCCTGACTTTCGTCCTCCACGTAGCTGCCTAGCCGACATCTACAGGAACATACATAGGAAGATTGTGAGTTTATGGAGTCTTCTTAGGTGTCATGTGTCTTAAAGAAAATGAAAATAACATAAATATCAATAATGCAACTACATCCATAGGATGTCTTGGGTTTGCTCATGTTAGGCCTCAAATGTCCCCCATACTATCACCGGTATAGTCATGTGGGCCCCCATGACTATTGGCTTAGTAGGATTCACATTGGTATTGGCGGTTTAACACTCGCATCACCCGAATGAAAACCACAAAATATGTTTGCGAGATGTATGGTCGGAGGGTGTCCCGGTATAGACACAATGACAACTCAAAGTGGTGTTAGCTCACACGACGTTTGGTATAGCATGCTTTGGCCTAATAGGTCCTTCGTACTCTCATCGTTAGTCCCCATGTAGGAAAACTGGTCCTTTATTTTGGATTTATACGAATGCCAAGCCTAGACAGGACGTTCCGACTACCGGTACTCGTACCCTTCCAGTTACTACATGCCCGTCATGAGAACTCACTTTGATGTGATTTGAAAACACAAAAATCGTTGTAACAATCGTATAAATTGTGAGGTGTGTGCTCCCATGGATATGATATGTTATGGGAATATGAGTTATGATAGGCATTGTATAATAATATGTACCTATAAACATGTTTGCATAACATTGAATGTAACAATAAACATAAAGCATATAAACATCATGAATTTTGCATGTAACACACAAAAATTTTAAAAAAATTCTAAGCAACTATAGTATAGGCTCTAAGGGTCTAATAACCTATCCTATATCCATATAGTCATGGCTCTGATACCAATTTGTCACACCCCGACCCGCAGCGGAATAAGAGTCGGGGCATAATTGGGTTATCACCAAAGCTCATGATGTTTACTAATATGTTTCATATTTATTAAATTCAAATTACATTTCAAAGTTCCAAGTCAAATTCATACAATACAAGGAAAGGAAAAATTTAACTAAAACAATCCATAATCTAAACTGGTTTATTCTTCTAAGCCGTCCTATATGTTTCTTGCTTCAACTTGATCACCTGTATCATGTCTAAAAATGGGAAATTTTGGGTCAACAAAAGTTGGCGAGTGAACCTTATTAAAAACATTTGTTATTGATTCATTATTGAAATTTAATTTTAAGAAAATTGTGCAATAATCATATATGAACAAATGTATGTAAACATAACGATCACAAACCACCTTGCTTAAGCATGAAATAAGAATGACAATGTATATGTTGGCAACGTCCCGTTCACGCTCATAGGTAATGGGGAACGGACAGCCTATGCTAACGTATGTGAGATCAAGGCTCAATCAAACGGAGCCGATCTTATGTTGGCAACGCCTGGTTCACGCTCATAGGTAATGGGGAACAGCTCACGCTCATAGGTAATGGGGAGCGGCGGCCTAGGAAATGTATGTACTGAAAATGATAAATTAAATCTAACTTCAATCACGCAAACAGTTGATACACATTGAATACACATTTGATCATGAACATGATGGATGCACAAGTGTTTAATTATAATAAATAAATAACGACACATGATACACCCCAAAAAGTGATTAAAACAGGGAATTGGTAGAGATTCACTCACCTTGGGTGCGTTTGTTTGAAGGTGTTGAATGCGCACGAGTTTAGAGGATTGATCGACGAGAGATAACTAACCTAATTAATAACGAAAAGGTACGGTAAGTATGTGGATTTTATTAACTATTTTAATAGGATTTTTGAATATATTTTTGTGAGTTTAAGGCTACTTTCTAACTTTAAAAACGTTATTTTTAAGTATTTTTAATTGATTTTAAATTAAATAAATAAATAAAAATAATAAAAAATGTTGACTTTTTGACTTTGACCGTTGACCATGACTGTTGACCGTTGACCGGTTCGGTCGGTTATATTGTTGCACTGAGTGAGGTTCGAACCGGTGACCTCCCGTACGCGTGCACGCAGCTCTACCAACTGAGCTACGTGTCTAACCCGAAATAATTTTGTTTTTAATTATACTTATATACTATTTAGTTTAATCCGAAAATTATTTATTTTTAAAAAGGATTTTAAATGTATCGAACCGGTGCTGACCACAGGTCTCGAACCCAGGACCTGTGGGTTAACGTGCATACAGTCCACCGCTGGACTGTGTGTCTAACCTGGTTAATAATCCGGTTTTTATTATACTTAACATGGTTTTGTGAGTTAACCCGGTTCAGTTAAAAAGGCATTTTTTTTATTTCGAGAGAGTAAGGTTGGGACAGGATTCGAACTCGCGTCGCATGTGTATTTGTTGCACACAGTCCACCGCTGGACTGTGTGTCTAACCCGTTCATAAAACTGATTTTAATTAATCTTATATTATAACCCGTCTTCGTCTTCTTCGTTAGACTTTACCCAGAAAACAAAGTTCGACCGTTTTGACTGATTCATGTCAAATTTGATTTTCAAACATTATAAGTAATTTAAAGGTAATGAATGGAGAGAGTTTGGGGGAAAGGATGTACCGATCAGTGTTTTTCACAGAATTCCGGCAGAGGTCCGTCGACTCTGATAGTGAACTCCGGCTGTTAAAATCAATTAATAGTTCTGTTCGATTATTTATGAAGTTGAGGTACTTAAACAAAGTTTAACAGAAGTTTGAAAGATCATACCAGCTCTCAGTGTGATTCCGGAAGTTTCAAAAGTTTTCCGGCGAAGGTAGGAATTTCGACAACGTTGACTGGGATTGATTCTGATGGTGGATTTGTGTTAGTGACAATCTAATCAATTGATTGAAACAGAAAGAGTCGAAGGAATTACCGTGTGGATGTGAGTCTCGGTTTTCCGGCGAAAGTCCGGTGATGGCAGGATATTTCCGGCGAGTGAATTTTCGTCGAGAAAAGGTGCGATTTTGAGCGAAAAGGCTACCAGTGGATTGTGGGTGAATTTATACGGAGAAATCGAGATGCATGGGGTCTGAATTCAGTCTCGATTCAAGGTCAGCCGTTCTCCGGCGGTTACGACTGATGTCGCGGGTTCAGACATCGGTTCTAACCGACGTTGAGGTAAATTCTTCGGTTAAAATAGAAGAAACTGTCAATTATCGGCGAAGTCGTCGGGATTTCCGACGACTGCGAATTGGGCGCGATTTTGACTGGATTTGACTTTCATGTTTTATTATTTGAATTAATTGTTTCAATATGATATCAAATAACCAAAGTGGCGGAGTGGTTGGATGAGTGAATGTTAAGACATTGTGGATTTCCGGCTGACCCGGGTTCGACTCCCGGCAGCCGGTTTTCCTTTTTAATTAATTTATTTTTATTTTTTAACAATTATAATTTATATCTTCTAATTTGTTTATTAATTATGTATCGTTTAAAATTAAAATAAGTCATAAATAAACAACAAAAGTTTAAAACTGATTGTTCGGTTATTAAACGAAGCGGGTTTTGAAAACCCGTTTTTCGACGGGTGTTACAACCCCCCCCCCTTTCTTTCTTTCTTCCTTTCTTAACACTTGAATCTCCTCTAGGAATGTTTCCATATGTTTTCCACGGAAAACCAACTTGGAACATCACCATATTTGAGGTCTCAAGTGTAAGTGCTTTTTGTTTTAATAGGGTTTTAACCCACAAGTGTTGTATCCTTCCAAGCTTGTTCTTGAAACAAGACTTGAGTTGGTAGTGTGTGATTACTTGGAAGCCTTGACTATCCTACCTTCAATCCACCGCCTCACTTGATGATTTTGATTATTTTTCGTCTTTTACTTTTATGCTTAACTTATTCATGACCATCCTTGTGACGACTTGTGCATTGGTGAACTATACGAAAGAGGTTAAAGGAAGGTTATCCTCCTACCTTCATGCATGACTTCTATGAACTTCCATGATGTTTATGATCTACTTATTATATATACTATTATATATATATATTATATATATATATCCACTAATCGAACCCTTGATGATCATCGAATGATTGTCCGTCGTGGTACTAGGTTACATCACCTAAGTACTTAATCTCTCGTTACGATTCTAATGGGTATCTTAACCCATGAAAACACATCAACCCAAATGGGTATTATAGTGTCAAGAGCGAGTATTAAGTCTAGATGATTATTTTCCTATATACATACTTTAGTGTATTTAAACTCCTAATCCTCTATTATCATTCGAATACTTACCAACCTACGTTTTCCTCTTGTAGGATAACTCGGTGCTCCATCCTCCGAACTCCCCTAACACTTTAGGAAATACCAAGTGGAAGCTTGCAAAACAGTGAGTACACTTGACCCATTTCTTTTTTACACAATTTGGGTTGTAACATGTTAACTTACCAAAATACACGAATACACGCACTACATGCTTTATACACTCGATCCAATCATACATGCTTATTGTTATGCTTAGGTTCATGCTACATTCATACATGCTTCTTGTCATTAACTTGGCTAGCCCCAACTTAACATATATAGCGCTATAGGAGTAGCACACCGCCCGTCAGGGTATTGTTAAGCTTTAAGCTTATTCATTCTTAATTCATACTTTAGTCTCGTTACTTCGTGTGACGATGGACACATTCATTCTTGTGGACACTTGGGTTTGACAATTAGTATTGCATGCTAGCTTACCTTGTATACAATTGCCATGTGGATTTGAGTAAACTCTTTTATACTTATGCTATGTACTTAAACTTGTGTACTCGCCAATACTTTTTGTATTGAACTATACTTTTAACATATTGCAGGTTAAGGATGTTGATCATGACAAACTTAGTTGGGACGACGTAGAAACACATCTAGAATGTTAGGATTCATGTTGTTGAACTTATTGTATTTGACTTCCTTGTTTTAATTGACAATCTTATTATGAAATGAAATTAGTTTGATTTAAATATTGTCGCAAATAGTGTTATGATGCCTTGAGAAATCTATTTCGTCTCACTCTGATGTTTCCGCCATCGGTTGGGGTGTGACAATCACATCCCCTCTCTCTTATCTATAAAACACATCACATCTTAATTAAATGTTTGACATAACAATATCTCTCTCGTTTCATCTTTTTTAAACTTTTTATATTTAAAATTGAGAAAAAAATATCTTAGGTTTTAAATTTAAACACCAAAATTATTACGTAATATAAAAAATATAAAAATATCAAAAATGATATCTATTTCTTTATGCTCTATTTTCCCTAACTATAACATAATCTTCTGTATAAAATGCAAGCTATATTTGTCTTATATATTTATTAGAAAATACAAAATTATCGAAAATGATATCTATTTCTTTTTGCTCTATTTTCCCTAATTCTGGCATAATGTTTTTTATAAAATACAAATTATATTTGTCTTATATGTTTATTGAGTATTTCTATTTCATTCGTTTAACGTATGATGACTTTGCACTACAACTCTAAAAAAATCATTCGACAACGAGCGTAAAAAAGTCTTGACAACGTGCGTAAAATTGTTTGACAACGTGAGTAAACATTTAAACAAACTGAGTATGAGAACACAACTATGTAAAAAAAATAAATAAAAAAACTAAAAGTATAAAAAATGTTTAAAAAAAGTTAAAAAGGCTAATTTTTTTTACAAAGGCGCTGAAAAATTAATTTAAAAAAATGGCGCTGAAAAATTAATTTAAGAAAAGGAGATGAAAAATTAATCGTAATAGTTTCTACCCATTTTTATAAGAAAAGGCGCTGAAAAATTAATTTAAAAAATGGTTTTAATATGTTGAGTTAATTTTATAAGATATTTTAATTGTTTTTAAACAATTTTTTTTATAATTTTTTTTTGATTTTTTTATAAAAAAAATGCTTCTACATGTATTTATAAGGAAGAGTGTCGAAAAATTTATAAAAAATAATAATTTTTAACATGTTAAGTTGAATTTTTAAGAGTGTTCTATGGTTCCTCACTTTTTTATTGTTTTCAAATTAACCTCACACACACACTATATATATATATATATATATATATATATATAGAGAGAGAGAGAGAGAGAGAGAGAGAGAGAGTAGGGTTCTAGAGTGAACACTAGGTTGAGAGTGAACTGTGTGAACTAATCTGAGCCATTTGATTATATCATCTAGAGATTTTTAAACAATGGCAAGATTGTAATTATAATATTGTAACTTCCCTTTAAATTAATTGACAGAAGGGTATTTGCGTCTTTTGTAAGTTGCATTTATTAAACAATATAATCAAAATTCCTAAAATCTTGCTAGTTTCCGTATATACAAGATACACAGTTGTTAGTGTATACACATGTGTACAGTCTCGATAGTATTAGTTTATACAAGATACACAGATGTTAGATTATACACATGTGTACAGTCTCACTAACTATCAACTTATACAAGATATACAACTGTTAGTTTATACACATATATGCTTGAATAATACACATGTGTATAAATCTGGTTTATATCGACATATGGGAACAATATGTAATTATACACAATTGTATAAGTCTTGTATATATTGACCTGTATACACATATGTAAAAAACATAATTTAATTGGTTTAATATTTAATTTTAAAAAGAACATAAGAGTTTATTTAAAAAGAAACATTAGCCCTTTAATCTCTTATAATTAAAATAATAAAGAACTAATTAAAAATGAGAGAGAGTGTGTGTTAAGAGATGAGAAAATTAAAGGATTTTAATTAAAAGTACTTGACTAATATCAATTTTACCCTGTTAATCTAAAAATGATCAAAGGCCAAGATTAGTTCACTTAGTTCACTCTCAAAAAGTTGTTCACAAATGATCCTATATATATACATAATTTTTATGAGTGGATGTGATTGAAAGTAAGAAAATAATAAAAAGAAAAATGAAATAGTATTATTTAATTAAATAAAGATAAATATGGGGAATAAGATGTGAGAAGTTTTTAAAAAGTAAAAAAGTATGATTTTTAGTTAAAATATATGATTGAAGATAAAAGATGGGTTATGGGTACTCTAGTTATCATTAGTAATCTTTAAAAAAACTAATATGTATTTTACTACTGATAATATCAGCGATCTCGACTACTTGTTGGAATGAAATTAATATTTAAGTCAGGGTGTATTTAACCATCGATCTTACTAATTAACTAGTATAATATACAACTAAATTATTTTATTTTCAACTTGGTTGTATAAGTTGTAATACTTTTTAAGCAGATCCAGAGAGTTTTTGGGTTTCTCGAAATTCCTTTTGTTTGGGAAAAAGGAAAAAAACTAGTGTTAATCTTGTATGATTTAAGAAAATTAGTAAGAATTAACAAAAATCTACTAAAAATCTTCTAGAAAAAAATCTTGAATCCGTCACAAACACAGTGGATGAAAATATTAATAACATTGATTTGTTTTGGATCGTATTATTTGAACGCCCAAGTTTCTTATTTTGATACCTTATATACGACTTGTATAGACCTATACGAGTGGTATAAGGTAAATACAAATCCCAACGTCAGACAAGCTCTGCCACATGGTGTCACATGGAAACCCTTAACGCATTGTATAGCTCTATACTATACTATACTACACAATATGTATATAGTATGAGGTCTACAGTTACACGAAGGTGATGGATGTTATGCGTACTCCAGCCCTATACGCATCGTATAGAGCAACATGAGTCATATAGAGGTAGGTGAATGATTGGCTTTGGTATTTATTTTGTTTTTTTTAACAACGAAGGTACAAGCTTGATCATTTCAAAAATTCAACATTTCAACGTTCAAATAATTCAAATAACATTCATCTTTTGTTATTCCAGCACGAGCACATTAGCAACGTCTTGGTGGGATAATAACTTTGTTTTTGGCAAATCATCATGCAACACAAGCACGCTTTTTTTCCAAAGAGTAGTCTGATATAAAACTTAGTTATTTTTACTCCCAATCATAAATATGCAATTTATTTTAGTTTTTATCCGTTAGACTATATCCGGACGATCAACGTCCATGAGCGCGGGGTCAGGCGCATGTCAGGATCCACAAAGGTCAGGCGTAGGTTTAGGATAGTTTGTTGGCTTTTTTTTTATATTAAATTTTAATGTATTTTGATTTTGTTATATATGTAAAGACTTATTATCTAGTTAAATTTGCAGTTTCAGTTTGTTTAATATGTGATGTTTATTTACAATGTTTTGAATAGTTGGTTACATATAATGTATAATACGATACAATATGATACAATACGATACGACACGGTACAAAATGTAATGATATAATGTGATACGACACGTAATGATACAATACAATACGTATATAAAATGTTTAAAATTAATACGACACGTAATGATATAACACAATACGATAAAATACAAAACATATAAAATTAATTAAACATCTACCTTTGCCAACTTTTAAAGAGAAAAATCATGTGGGTCGTATACGACTCGTTAGACCAGAACTAACTTGCCAGGCTGATAGTTTAAGGCTAGTCGTATACGACTAAATGTTTAAGGCTAGTCCTATACGACTCGAATAACAATATCCAAATCTAAATCTTATAAGGGGCAATTGAGTGTCAAAAATAGACATTTGTTGTGTAAATAGAACTAGCGTTAGACTCCCGCGCGTTGTGGTGCGCTAAGCCGTTAGAAAACTAATGCGTAAAACTAATGCGTGCATGCGAATTTAACGTTCCGTTCTCAAAACCCGTACGTCATTACAATACATATAATTCGTTAAATATTTAAGTTATGTATCGAATATCTAATTCAACAAACATATATGGTATAGTTTTTAAGTTGCAACATAATCTGTAGTAAAAACCATTTTACAGCGTACTTTTTGTATTGTAATTTTGTTTCTATATCTATAGCCTTATTTATTCATTCTTTTATACAAAAGATAAAAGAGATAGGCATGAGCAATTGAGTGTGTCCTAAGCATTGAGAATGGTTGGTTTCCAGTATTCACTTTTCTCTCACCTCTGTACATTCTCTTTCTTAGTTTCTTTACACCAGTCCTCAACTTTAACACAAACACCACTAGCGCTACATTACATCACTGCCACCACGCATCCACATACACATACTTCCTCTCACCGTTTTCACTGATCTCAACAGATCGTCTTCCCGGTGCCCCGGCGCGGCGGCCGTACTCGGATGTGGGTTCTGACCGACCACAAAAGACCCACTCTTAAAACCATTCATTCATGTATACATTTTCAGCTAAGATAAAGAGAGGGATGTGTGGTCTGCCGGCCACCTCACGACGACGCCGACAACACAACTCAACCAACTATAAACAACACCCCCTTTCCTCCCCCTATTATTTGTACTTTCCGATTCCGGTAACGACATAGCCAACCCTAACGTCCTCACCGCCGTGCTCTGATTGAGATTTTCGTTGTCACCGTGTGAGGAGGGTTGTGTCGAAAATCGGCATACCACTCCCTCTCTTTTTCTAGATCTATGATGAGTAATTGTGTAAATTAATATTTTGATAAGAGAATGGATATATGTTATAGGGCATTCAGAGAGTATGAGGTGTAAAGAAAAATTACAGATGTCAACAAAGCATGAACTACAAATAGCTACAGTAATTTGAAGACACTTTATATTCCAATTTAATATATATATTAATGAGCTTTGTTAAAATATATCATTATTACACTTTAAATCCTTTGGATGCTAGTGTTAGCTTTTTCTCAATGGCAGTCTCTGAAGTCATCCAGGTCAGTTGTACCTCTCCTACTCATGTCTTGTTAAAAGTGATACAGGGAAAAGTGAATGTCATCATATCTTTTGAGAAAAGTAATTTACAGAAATAAATATTAATTAACTAATTCAAAATGTGCTAGCTTATATAACTTATTATTTCTACTTTCATATTTATTCTAGTTTCTCACTTAAATATTATTTATAGAAATAAATATTATTTCTACTTTCATAGTTATACAAACCCATTTTGATTGTTGGTTTGGTTTAAAGGAGATGTGTAAACAAAGCCTCCTTGATTTGAGCTCTCTAAGCCTGAGTTTGACCACTTATTCAACCAAAGTTAGAAATATGTTTGATTTTGAAGCATAGGTTTTTGGTATAGGGACGTAACATCTCAATTTCTAAGCGCAAAATATCAATTATTTGGGAGTAAAATATATAAGATATTTGAAATTTTGTATTATAATGATAAAGATTAGTTCATGAAATGTTGATATATCATCATAATACTATAAAAAATACGTCTTTATATTTGTAAATACCAACTTTGTGGCTAAATATTTGAGTTGTCATAGATGTAATTTTGACAAATTTAAAAAGGCTTGGATTATACAAAAGAAGGATGGGTCGACAATTGTTCGTTTTAGCAAGAATCAATGTTTGTGTTCTGAGTGTGTTCTTGGTAAAAACTCAAGAACATTGTATGTTCCTAGAATGGATTATCTTCTTTGCAAGTTTTCTCAAAACCTAGTTTTAATATTTGGGGTTTTGATTGTGATTGAAATCATGCATGTGATATTATTATGAGTTATAAATGAAAATTAGACATCTCTTGGATATCCGTCCCGACAACTTTTAAAAAAATTTAAGCACCGGATAATAAAAAAAAAATTGGACTCAAAATTGTGGTTAAGGGGAAATGAATTAAAAAAATAAAACTTTGGTTGTAAAGTCAATATTTGAATTTGAGACCTCTACATTATACTGCAGGGTGTGGACTGGGGTTGGGGGCGTGGCTAGCCAAGCAACGCCGCTTTAGCCATACCGGGCCAGCGTGGGTAGCGGCGTTGCCTCGCTGGTGTGGCTAGGAATCCTGGCGTGGGGCGGGTTGGGGCAACGACGTGGCTCGCTAGGATTGGCTAGGCCATGTGACCGTTTGATTAGCCGTTACCCAACGGCTATATGTTAAAAAAAATTTCTGTTTTTTAAGAACCTATAAATACTCAACCTTTTTTTTTATTTTTACCACCTCTCTAGTTTTCACTTTCTTCTATCTCTATATTTTTTTATAAATTCAAGCTACTTTTAATCCTTCTACAATGTATCCATTTAACCGAAACCTTGACCCGAACAACCCCGTTGCTTTCCAAGAGAGCCCGAACCCTAGCCCACCACAAAACCGCCAACCACAAAACCCGACCCAAATACCCCTAATCCGCGGTCTACCACAAGGTTTTGTATACTCACCTTGTCCCGAGCTAGCCGGAATCGTGTCGTATATAGGGGGACGTGTTTACACAAATTTTCCATTCGACGACTCATCTATCCCAACTAACATTTCGCAACCCGAATTCGTACCCGAAACACAACATCAAGACGTTAGTGGTTCATCATCCAAACCTGCAGAAAAAAAAGAAGTCACAAGAAATGATGAAGAGAAAGCTATAAACGGCCGCTCAACGAGTACAAAAAAAGGAGGACGGCTCAAGAATAAGCTATTTTGACAAAATGTTATATCGACCATTCGCAAGATTCGATCAAAGGTTTTTTAAATATAACAATATTTTTCTTTTCCGTTTAATATAATTTTTTATAACGATTAAATTTAATAGTTTTGGAACAGGGAATGCACGGCACCGCATCGATTTTTAGGATTCCATAAAAAAATCATTTCATACACATGCAAAGCAATGAGTTGTACCGTGAAAATGATAGCCTCTCGTCCAAGTGGAGTGACATAAATACACTCGTCACCTTCTTCAACGGTTGTTTCAAAATGCCATGGCGACGTATAGAGATAACAAGAAGTACGAGTTCAAGTACACGCATTGTTGGAATATATGTAGGTAAACTTCCAAATGGGCGATAGTCTCTACTGCTAGCGAATCAACCTAATCCAAAAGGGCACGGACAAACTCGTCCCAAGGTCATTCTGATGATCATGATCAAGAGCTTGATTTAAATTTGGATGATTTTGAGGATTCTCTGTCCCGCCCACCAGGTAGAGACACTTCAAAAAAGCGGGCTCAAAAAGTTAGATTTGGCTCGGCATCGGGTTCGGTCCCTGGTTCGGCTTCCGGCAAAGGCTTGTATACTGACAAGTTGGAAGAAATTGAGTCGAAAATTGACACATTCAATTTCATCCAACAACAAAGGTCGAGGCTCGCGAAAAAAGGGATCTCACAAAGAAAAGCTTGTCGATATGAAGTTTATCGCCATGAACGTCGATCACCTATCCAGCGCGGAATTAGCGTACATGTTGAAGATTAAAAAAGAGCTCTTGCAAAAATATAACATGGAAGATTGATGAAGTTTTTAACTTTTTTATTTTAATGTAGTTGGTTTTTTAATTTATCTACTTTTAAAAAAAAATATTTCTACATTTTATTTTAGCTAGATTTCTTATTTTATCTATTTTTTAAATAGATGAAGTGTGTGTGTGTATATATATATATATATATATATATAATGGAGAGTTCAAATGAGAAGAAAATTTTTATAAGAATATAAAGAGTAACTTTTAAATCAACAGAAATTATCCATTTACTTCATTTAATGTGTGTATTTAATATTATGAAAAATGGCATATAGGTAAATTTATAATTGTCATTAATTAGCTAATTAATTAAACTTGTAACTCATTTTTTTCATATACTCTTTCAAGATAAAATAGTTATGGTGTAAGACAATTTTCGACATGTGTAGGATAAATTTTAGTATGTGTAGAATAAATTTTGAAATGTGTAGGGTAAATTTACATGTGTGTAGGGTAATTTCCGGTAAATATAGGACATATGTAGGATAAATTTTGAAATGTGTAGGAGAAAATGTTTTTGCTTTATTAATGAGAGATAACATAATTAATTAGAGAAGTTATAAACTATTTAATGTTTTACCATTATGCTCTTTCTTCTTTTTCTTCTCATATTAAATTTATTCTTAAATGAACATTCCCATATATATATATATATGTGTGTGTGTGTGTGTGAACAACTCTATTAGAGCAAACTATGCGAACTGATCTAGACCGTCGATTTTAATCATCTTTAATTATTAAATGGTGGCATGATGGTAAATAAGAATATATGTTTTAACTTAAAAAAATAAAGAAAAAGGGTAAATTAGTAATTAAAAAATGGCAAGTCTTTTTGAAATAGGAAACTCAACCATTTCAATATATTGTTTTCATTTGATTCCCACGACCCCCCAAAAATCGCGAAATCTGTTTGGGCAAGAAATTCGTTCCCTTAAAACTTCCTTTAATAACTAAGAATCGGCAAACAAATTCTGCAATATTTTGAAGAACGAAACAGAGCATAAAGGTTACAAGTATGTAAGCATTTGTGTGTTAAATCGAGCGCCGAATTGAGGTAATTGTAGTCGTTGAACTTGTTTATTTGATGATTTTCGTTCAGTTGGATGTAATTTAGGATGTTGCCGTCAAATAATTTAACTAGCATTCGTTGATTAGGGTTTGCAAACACTCGAAAAGTAGATAATTTTGCATAGTGATTGTTAAGGTTTTGTTGTGTCTATTCTGTGTTTTTCTTAGTAATTGTAAAAGAATGCAGAACCCCTAAAACATAATTTTGTGTATATGGAATTGTTGGTAGTTGTATCTTTACTGGAATCATTTATACATGCTGGTCTAAAGGAATATTCGTATAGTTCACATGTGTATTGCTATTAATCTCCAGTTTAGTATCTAAATTTTTGGATTAATCTCCAGTTTAGTATCTAAATTTTGTCGGGTGGAATGTTTAAAAGTATAATTCTTTTGTAAAGCGACTTCTTAGGTAATACAACGAAGGCTTGGCATTCATGAACCAATTCTGCAGTACACATGTGTATGTTGTTATTCTTTTCATTTTAGGGTCTCTTTGAATGTTTAGGATATTTAGATGATATATTCTGAGTGTTTTGAGTGTATCTTGCCGACCTTGGTGATGTATAATTCTGTTATTTGAAAAAGAGGATTAGTATGTTGTTAAACAGGGTGTTGCTGTTGGAAAAGGAATGTTTGGGTGTTATTTGACGCAGACGGTGGGGCATTCATAAACTAATTAGGAAGTACACATGTGTATGTTGTTATTCTTTTCGTTTGTAGGGTATGTTTGAAGGTTTAGGATATTTAGATGATATATTTCTAAGTGTTTTGAGTGTATCTTGCCGAACTTGGTGATGTTTAATTCTGTTATTTGAAAAGGAGGATTAGTATGTCGTTGTTAAACAGGGTGTTGGCTGTTCGAGAAGGAATGTTTGGATGTTATTTGACACAATGAAGGCTTTTCATTCATAATCTGATTAGGTAGGACACATGTGTATGTTGATATTCTTTTCGTTTGTAGGGTCTGTTTGAAGGTTTATGATATTTAGATGCTATATTTCTGAGTGTTTTGAGTGTATCTTGCCGACCCTGGTTATGTATAATTCTGTTATTTGAAAAAGATGATTAGTATGTTGTTGTTAAACAGGGTGTACGTTGTTGGTATCCAGTACATGTATAGTACACATCTGTGTTACCTATATATTAAATTTTTTTGGGTCCGTTAAATATGTATGTTAAGTTTCAATGTGTAAGATAGTTACATGATATATTTTTATTATGTATAGAGTAAACAATGGCAATATTGGTAAGATTGTTTATGATGTTTTTTGTTGGAGTACATTAATAATAAAAAATGTAGTTTCATATGTTGTTTGTTTTGTTTAGTGTATTGTTGGTTTTGCAGTGGATACAAACGTTTTGTTAGCAAATGAAGAAACGTAAGTTTTTAACCTACTTATGGGAAAGTATACATACTTATATATATTTGAGTTTGTAGAAAAATTGAAGTAATATTAACCGTTTAATCATGTAGGTAATAGAAGCGAAAGAATAGCTCGTTTGAGGGCAAGTAGGTTTAGTAACCCCATTGATGACCGTATACAACTTTCCAGATCAGGAAGCGAAGTCTGATAACGACAAGGTAAAGAAAATTTAGATATGTTGTTGGTGAATACGGTGTTTAAAAAAATAAACATACATATAATTGAAAGGAACATTTAGTTGACAACGGAGTCTAATTTAGTTATTATTGTTATTTTTTTATGTAATTCTTTAAAATAATAATTTTTTTGTTGTTTCTGTTTTTGTAGTAAGCAAAAGCCCGAAAGCGAAACGGATAAATGTGCAACCTGAGGTCGGCAAAGACGACGATATGCGTCCATGTGATGTTTATAATATTGTTGACTGAATTGTGTTAGTTTTTTTTAGGTTGTAGTTATGTGTTGTGAGTGCAGGAGACGTCGATGTAAAAAAAGCGGAAACCGACAGTGCGAAACCGGAATTAAAAGAGAGGGGGAAAAGTCCGGATAATATTGAACGTAGTGGAATGCATTTGGAAGTAAAGGGGAGGAAAAAAGGTAAAGCATTGAAAAAGAAGAAAAAGGAAAGAGTGCAAGCAGTTCAAGTCCCTTTCACGGGCGACGAAGGAGGTTTGATTGGTTTGTTTATTTTAGTTTGTGTTGGGATACATTTGAATGAGTAAAATAATAATAAAACGATAGGGGACCTGTTTATTACAACATTTAAATTGTTTGGCTGGATGTTGATGTTAAAGTTAGTCTGGTCAATGTTCAAATGCACAAAAGGGTTAAAAGAAACGATGAGGCACATGAAAAAGAAGAAACAGGTATGTTTCTACAAACAGAAATAGTAGTTGTTATGTCATATACTATGTTACAATGGCCTTGAGACATGTCTCATTTTTTAGGTGTATGTGTATTACTCAATATGCTTGCGAGGTTTTTAACATTGTAGTAATTGAAAATGGTTTATTAGGAGATGAGGTGAAAGTTTCTAAGTCATCGAAACGTGGAGCATCACGTCGTAATATAGCTAGGGACCATGAAAGCGTCGAAGATGAAGGTGAGGTTTGGTTTGTCAAGTATATGTATTGTACCATGAATTGTGTATTTTATTTTGTATGTTTTTCTTGTAAATAAGGAGTGAGACGATGGAAAGCAAGGGTTCGATGGATGATGAGCATAGTTACGATAGTGATGGTGATGAAGAAGATGGAGGTATTTTTGATACAAATTTGTAACAGTGTGTAATTTAAGATTTTCTTATGTATTTAATGGAATGTTATTTTTTTAATTTAATAGATACATTTTTGATTGATAACGTTGCAGGTGAACTGTTCAACTACCGCAAACGGCGTACGACAATAAAACCGAAAAAAGGAAGCTTACAACGGAAGAAACGGGCGAAACTTCAAAGTGGACTGGCATCCATTCGGGTGAGACTTCACCTAATAAACTATATGAAGCTATATAAGTGATGAAACCGTGGCAGAGACAGATGGTCAAGGATATAGGTTTTGGGAAAATGTTGAGGTTGCAGGTAAGTGAAGTTACGGCTCATCTCAGTCACTTTATGGTGGATATGTTAGACACGACTAACATGAGGATTAATTTGGGGGAGAGGCACATAATGGTTGACAAAGAGTCAGTTCGGAGAATATTAGGGGTACCTACCGGGGATATAAAAGTATCAAAAAAGAATATAGATGAAAATGGGCATCTGTTGAAGGGAAAATGGTTGTCAAGATTTGATAAGCTACCAGTTAGTTTTAAAAATATTCTGGATAAGATTAGGGCAGATTCATATGAAGATAAAGATATGTTCATTCTAGATTTTGTGCTACTTTTTATATCAACAATGATTGGGAGCACCAAAAATGGAAGCGGGATGTATAACATGTTAGATTTGTTCAATCACGAAAAGAGCTTCAAAGATCACGATTGGTGCCAGTTTGTGCTTGATGCAGTTAAAAAATGTAAAGATGATTGGGTCAGGTGCGATCCAAAGGTGTATTTCAGGGGCCTCTAACGTATCTTGTGGTAAGTTTAACAAAACGTTTTACATTTCAATCAGTATATACACAGGTGTACTATAGGGTCAATACATGTGTGTACTGTTTTATTATTAACAAAATGTTTACTGGTTGTTTTTTTATACATATAATTACTTAAATTTTTTATTGTATTAGTTATTGTATTTGGATGCAACGGATTGTCCCGGATTCCAACATGAACGATGTGAAACGCCATTGAAATTTTGGACGCACGATTTAATGAACCAGAGGAAGGATCAAGAGATAAGAAATGGTGGATTTGGGCTTGGAGAATTAAGGGAATTGTATGATATTGAAGATGATGACGAAGTGTCTGGAGAAAGGGTGGCTGACATGCCGAAGGAAGATTTTGGGAAAAAAAAGGTTTCGCAAGATTGGTCGTCGGTAGAGGTATCATAATGTTAACCATTGATGTTATTCTATCATTACAAATGTGTTGTGCACGTAGTCTTAAATATATAATTCATCCATCATTCTATATTTTTTAGGTTATTTTATTTATTTATTTATTTTTTTTTGTTTGAACCCGTAGGAGAGTAGTGCAATGATTTTGTCGATGTTTGATGAAATTGAGAGCTACAAGATCAAGTTGGACATTGGAATAAAAGAGCATACGTCGCGATACCCAGCGCATGCGTCTGTTATACCGATTCTAGCGAGGTATAAATTTTTTTAACAAGTCAGCTGTTGATACCTCCGAAGAAAAAGATGGTTTCGCAAGTCCAGTGATGAAAGAAACTGGTAAATAAAAACTTGTATAGTTTTTAATACATTATGTGAAGTTTATTTTAAACGTTAATAATGTCTTTAATATAATGAAGTTGCAGGTGTGGTTGACCGAAAAGGAAAAGCAAAGAGTACAAGTGGCCCAAAGATGCATAAGGATACTCCTACAGAACCACACATTGCTTCTCCCACAACTCAAATTTTTATGAAGTCAAGTGATTGAGGACATCATTTCAGGTGCGTATGACACGCAAAGGCTGGATGATATACCGTTATTCAGCCTTGGTATGACCCAGGATGAGCTGAAAATCAAGAGAATGTGCGAGACCATGTCGAAAATGAAACACGTGTTACTGAAGACGTTGAATCGGCCGGAAAAGGCAAAAGAAAGAAGGTAGGATCAATATGTGTAATCCCCCTTTTTGACCAGAGCTGTAAGTGTTAATAGCTGGTTAAGCAAGAAGGAAAATATGTTATGGAAATACTTGTCGACTTCTGCCGACGACAAGATGTACGTTATTATTACTTCTAAATTTGTTTTTGTTTTTTATTCTAATTTTTTATTATTATTATTGTTATTTTTATTATTATCATTATTATTATTTTAAGTTTGTCCTTGTTAGATTTAGAAAGTAAGCTTGTGTATTTAATGTTCGTACACAGGGTAGCGAAAGCGAAGAAAGAAAAGGTAGGCAAAGGGTCGCACAAAGCAAGGGATGCAACAGAAGCAGCAGAGGTGGAAGCGACAAATGCGTAAGGAAATCAAAATTATCACAATTCCATTATTCTTGTTTAAAAAGACACATACATTTATAATAATCAAAAATAGGTTACCCATGTAACCCATAGGTAGGAGTGTGTTGAAGATAAGTACACTAGTGAACTGTATGATGTGGTACACAGTACACATGTGTATAATGGTTTGTCCACGAATGATATGTTTGATGATACACATTTTTTTTATAATACACAAGTGTACTGTATAAAATTATACACAAATATGTCTGGATCCATATGTGTACTGAATACGGTATAATAAATGTGAAGTAATCAGATTGTGTATCGAAGATATAAAATACATGTGCCTGCACGCAGTGTGTCGTTGTAATATACGAGATATAATAAGATATGTTTTTGAACAGGCGATTTGTATTTGAAACGGAATCGGGAGTTGGGCTGTACCATTTCAAATGAAAGACCTTCAACCCAGCCAGTGGGTGAAAAGTGCAGTTATAAATTGCTTCGCATCAATGCTCAACCATGAAGAGAGTCAATGAGTGGCTGGGGAAAATGTTTTTGGTGGTGCGGATAAAGAAAAAGGATTGAAGCTGCGTTTGTGTTGCCACACAGACAGTTTTGTAAGTGAATCGAGATTGAAATAAAACTTTTATATATTTTAATTGAAATCATAAATTAAATGTTGATTGTTGTTTTTTGATTATTTAATACATGTTATAGCCAGAAGATACGTTGACTAATGAATCGTATGGAGATGTTGAGCGTGTTGAAAAGTTTAAAAGTTCGTTGTTCCTCGTTGTAGATAAGAAGACATTATTGATGAGTTTGTCCACATATTGCGTAATCAGCTTCCCCATACTTGAGCATGACCATTTTTACCTTGTTTGCTTTGATCTTGTAAGGCCAGCAATAACGGTGATCGATAATATGTCGGCAATTGAAAGCCCAGTTCAACTCATTGATGATGAAAATATTTTAAAGAAAAGCACTCCGTACAAAGTTGTAAGCCATTTCATTATGTTTTTCGTTTGTTTTTTTTTAATTTTAGTTTTCGAAAACATGATATTTAAATTTTTGTCAATTATTATGTTTTCAGAAAGACATTTTCACCAAGTATTTGAAACTGGTGAATCACACAAAAGCAAGGCAGATTGAAAATGCAGTCCCGGAAAATATAGACTTTCCTTCGAAGAGTGTAGGGAACACGGTTGATTGTGGTGTGTTTGTTATGAGGCACGTGGAAACATGGTTTGGGGTCACCGATGGTAAATGGGATTGTGGATTACCGCTAGGGCACAACCTTGACAAAGCTACGCAAGAAATACGCCGTTAAGTTGGTGACTTCGACGGTAAACATCCACCATGACCGTGTATTAGCTGAATCAGAAGATTTTGAAAAGGCCTTTTATTTCCGTTAGTATATGGAACTTGTTAGATTTATGATGGATAATGTTCGTATTAATGCCGATAAACATATAATTAGTTAGACATCATGGATGATATGAATTACGTTGCTGCATTCGGTTTGCATTTACATTGGGTAGTATGCATCGCCATGGCATGTATTAATGACGAGTTATGATGTTGCGCCTGGTATTTGTTATTTTGATACGTTTATGTATTGTCTTTGTTGATGCATCTTAATTGCATTATGCATTCCGTTGATGTTTACATTAATCAAAGCTCGTTACGCACCCTACAATTCACATGCATACATCACCGTGACTGTATAAATGATACATATGTAATCTGACACACAAAAATAAATGTTTGAACTGCCATTTAAGAGGAAGATATTAGCAATTTTACAATCCTTTTCTGTTTATACTAGTCAAAGCAGGCTACAATACGGTCAGTGTGTGTATGATTGTATTTATCTGTAGAACATACATACGTGTAATGTGTGTTATAATTCTCGAATACACTTGTGAACGGTACATATGTGTAGTTTGTATGTGATTGTATTACCAAACGGACCATGAAGAGTATATCAAAACTTCTTATTAATAGACAAAATGATGTTTTGTTTCCATAAGATGCTTAGACATGTGATTATGTAATTTGAGGTTCATGTGTATGTGGCGTGCAAGTGTACAAAAAGAAGAATTTCAAACCTAGTATCGTACATACAATAACAACGTCTATCATTTTTAAAATATGAGGTAATATAATATGTGATGTCAAAATACACAAACAAATAATGTATCGGTTGCATCTATCACTATAATTTAAATTTAAATATTAATATCATCATCATCGTTGTCTTGCAAAAACGAATCAGTTCATGTGTCGGTTCCATTATCGTACTCGTCTATGTCATCACCCTCTTCGTCGCCATCTTCTTCAGTAGACGAATCATCCCTTGTGATGTTGCCTTTTTTGAGTGGACAATTTCTTTTATTATGCAACCTCACCCTCTTGCCACAGTAGTTGCATTTTTTTATATGTTTTGCATTTTTTAAAGCTTTCTCCCGTGGGCCAATTAGACGTTTGTGCTTACCACGTCCTTTGTTGCATATTTTCCTAGGGGCCGTACATGATACCTCCACAGGTTGAGTGTGATCAAGAATTTCCTAGTAAACAAACACCTTCTTTTTAAGTTCCGAATCTGCGGGCACATCTCTGAAAACCTTATCTTTGAGCAATTGTACTTGCTCATCTAATTCTTGTAATTTGTCAAACCTACCATGAACTCTATCTCGACACATTTCCATCTTGTCAAGGATTCTACGCCATATTCTTCCACTATGACTCTGATCTCAGATAACCCGTTTTCAACGTTATGTACACTGGTAGGCAAAGCGTCTCTCCTCCATCTTGGGTTAATATGCGGAATTGGTATCTTATGTACGTTGTGGTGGCCAAATACGCAGAAAATATGACGACACAGATATCCATTTCTCGTATAACCCATGCATTCACACGAAACATCGACATCTTGTTTATTAAAAATAACCTGCAATGTAATAATGCAAAAAACGTATAAGTTGAGGGATATAGTGCGAATAAAATTTATAAAAGTTAGTAAGATAACGCATATAATTACTGTATGTAAAATAACAAACCTTAAACTCGTTTATAACTTCTTTCGTGTAACACCCTAAATATGTTTTGACCATAATAAACGCAACAGAGATACCGACTTAAAAATTCTTTCTTTACTGACTATATAACATACTTAAAGGTTTGTTTATAAATATTTGGACACTTTCTTGAAAGTGTTATTACGTTCATTTTGATTGACTTGCTAAATGTAATACATATTGCAAGTTTTGAACCGCTCTTCCCATACAATCCTTACTCTTTAACTCGATCTTCGTCCACATATCTCCATGATGATAATGATGATCTGACTAATATGCGGTCACCATATAAATATAACCAACATGTTAGTAAATGGTGACATCATATATTTTTAATTAAAAACATAAACATGAACCGTATACAGATCCATCAAACATTATCCATAACTCTAATAGGAAATTCTTCGAACTATTTCCTTATGACGAGCCTCAAACCTTCGAGACCCCAACCCTTACTTACCTGCATTCCTAAATTCATTCTAAAAAATAAACAGTTAGCCTCTTCACATAAACTCATAACATCAAACGACATTCATTGGGCTACATCACGTATAAGCATTTTCATATATACACATACTTACATATAGGATTCCATACATACATCTCACAGTAACATCGACATCTAAGTCTTTCACTCTTCAACTATATACTTTTATATGCATATTCGAATCATATTCACTTATCCGTGTTCAATCATCGAACTTTAATTATGCCTAATAATTTACTTATAACCATACTTAAAACAAGTCTCATCTCCCCATTTGTGTAATACATTGTAACGTATTCATTCCGACAAGATTCAAATCTCAACATACATATACTTATATTTATCCCTTACGAGCCCGAAAGTCATTGATTGTATTCGTGCACATAATTAAAGCTTTTACGAACTTTTCGCAGGCTATACTATCTTCCAGTAGTTTACCGAAGCCTTTACATAAGCCTTAAAAGATACGGAAGTCCAAGACGCAATAATATATGCAACAATCAAAATTTAACGTTTGGTACCCATTCCCGTCGTAAGCTACGGTTCACTCACCGTAGCTTACGATGAGGATTTTCTGCCAACCATATACTTCCTGCCGTAAGCTATGGTCGGGTACCGTAGCTTACGGTCATGACTTTCTGCCAAACAGATACACCCTACCGTAAGCTACGGCCGGGTACCATAGCTTACGGTCATCTGCTGCTGCTACTAATCTGCAGCTTGCTTTTGATTAGCTCAATTTTCTTGATCATTTAGGCCAGCCCCCATGCCTTCCGAACACACTGTTTCTAATAACTTAACTATGCTTATTTCTTTTCAAAACCTTCCGATTACTACATCAAATTTCTACTCTTTCCGTCTAATAACTTTTCTACGAAATTCATGACTCGTTTACCCCTATATTGAGGTTTTAGGGTTTAATGCCATACCACTCCCTTTCAAGAAGTCTTACTATAACATTTCTTATTTGTTTATACGCTCCACTTTAGTTTCGATTATTCGAACATATAAATATCTTCATATTCTTAAATACGAAGTGAGTTCAAGAATTCACTTACTTAGCGTCCGCATTTGCATCCGTTACCTTGCCTCTTTCCGACCCGTTAGCCTTCCATGCTTTCATCCATTATGACATGACTCCTACACTTTCATGTCATCGAAATCACATTCTTGTTAGCATACACGATTGTATATATTCACGATTATACCAAATGTATATCTTGCATTTGACTTTCATTAGTCAATTCTAACAAGCATAAGGCATATACTTAAAATTACATCTTTTCATACTTATATAATTCATCATATCGTCTATATAACACATATTGATGTAACACGTACCATATAACTTTCTATAGTCTTACCATTGTAACAAGAAGTCTAGCATGCGTTCTTATGTGCAGTTTAGAAGTCAACGTTTATCGTATGAACTTTCGACATAACCTCATATATTTGTGTCATCATATTAGGCTATATTGATGACACTATGTACATTTCATACACATCCGTTTCTAATTATCGTTAAGTCACAAATCCAACTTATGGTGTACACCATCATTCAAACATAGGGTACTAGTTCCTTAAAGCACTCTTTTACCGAATCACATCATCAATTACGTTTCACATATACTTATAAAATACACTCCTAAACTTGTTTTACTAATAAGTATATCATTATCACTTTCTATACACGTTCAATCGTTACTTGCATATAATTTCACATATTATTATCATTTAGACATTTCATCAAACACTTGGTGTACGTACTACCTTCTAAACATAATGTACAAGTATTTTAAGCATGTTCTTCCCGATTCATCTCATGAACCATCACATTAAAGCAAAATCACATAATCATCATTTCTACATCAAGTTTATTTATCACAATCTATCATATAACACTTTGTGCATCACAAAATCACAATATTACATCTACATCTTCACTCTCATGCAATGGTTTTCAATCTAAATCATCCAATAAATTAAACCATGATTCAACTTCCACATGATAGCATTAACAAGTATTCATTCTAATTTCAACCAATTTCACGGATTCATCCTAACCCACTTCATGAATAGTCATCAAATCAGAAATTTCAACTTACCATATGTTCATTAGGATGAGATGGTAAGGATTCTTCATTCATGCATTGATTTGGCTTCACATCCTTGTTCAATTTCATCAATTTGTGGGGTTGTGGGGAAGAACCCCATTTCTTCTTCATGTGTGTGTCGACACACATACTGAAGACACATACACACTTATAAAAATCTGAATTTTAATGAGTTTGCCCACTTGCTACTTCTAGTCCCTCTAGTTTGCCATTTATCACATTTACCACAAATCCTTGTATTTTACCATAAGACTTATAGTTCTAACTAAGTTAAATAACTAGTTATCATCTTTCATTCCAAATCTTATGAAACCATACTAGTGAGTCAAGCATTCGGGTTTTTGAGACGTTACATTTCGTGTGGTCTTGGTGAGCAATAACAAAGCTACTTATGTAACATCCGTCGAAAAACGGGTTTCCAAAACCCACTTCGTTTATTAATCGAATATCCAGTTATAATTTTTCGTTGCATATTTATTGCTCAAACTAATTTTAAACGATACATATTAATAACTATATTAGAATTTAAAAACCATAATTTATAAATAACCTTAAATAGTGAGAAAAAATTAAAATGGGGACGCCGGGTTTCGAACCCGGGTCGCCCACAAACCCAAACACACAACACACTGCTCCGCCACATGCCTTCTTAGAATATAATGAAACAAATAATACATAAAGTAAACCCGAATTCAAACCGGAGTTCACCGCGCACTCAGAACTCGCAATCACCGGAAAATCCGGCAATCCGCGAGTTTAGCCAGTTTCCTTTGACTAAAAACACTATAACCGACTTAGACATCGGTTATAACCGATGTCTAACAGTCAGTTGCGGTCATAACCGCTGGAGAAACTTTGACCGCGAATCAAGACCAAAATTCGGACTCAATACATCCTGTTCTTCCCTATAAATACCCACCCAAACCTCTGGTAACCTTTTCGCTCAAAATCGCATAATCTCTCGAAGCTTTAGCATGTCGCCGGAGATATTCTGCATACGCCGGACTTTCACCGGAAAACCGAGACTTACTTCAAATCGGTAAAATTCTGGACTCTTTTGTTTGCAATCCATTATTAGGCAAGTATTAACATAAATCGTTCAACCAGATCTGTCTCTGACAACGTTGCCGGGAATTCCTGCACTCACCGGAAAATCACTGGACATTCCGAGGTCTCACTGTCAATCGGTACAATCATCTAAACCCCCTGATATCCCTTGTTTAGTAACTTAATTTCACAACTCATTGATCAAAACTGTTAATTGATTCACTCAGACGGAAGTCACCAATCAGAGCCGACGACTCTTGCCGGAAATCTGAGAAAAACATTCTGTTCGGTACATTTTACTCCGTAACCCTCTTTATCCATTTCATTCCAATCAATTATATGTTCGATGACCGATTTAAACAAGAACAGTCGGACATCACTGTTCTGTGTCTTTGTAAACGAAGAAGACGAAGTTGAAAATGTGTATAAGTATAATTAAAAACAGATATTCGAACGGGTTAGACACACAGTCCAGCGGTGGACTGTGTGCACAAACAATGCACACATCCCGGGTTCGAATCGCACCCGTTACCGAATTTCAAAATTAAAACCAACATTTTTACAACTGAATCGGATCAAGTCACCGAATGTTAATAAGTATAATTTAATCTATAAGTTAAACAGATATGACACACAGCCCAACTGGTTGGGCTGTGCGCACTCGAACCGAAGGACCCGAGTTCGACTCCGGGTCCCTGCAACCGGTTCGGCCATATAAATCGTTTTTAATAAAACCCAAATAAGTTAAAAGTTAATTAGTATATAAATATAATTAAAACAGAGAATATTTCAGGTTAGACACGTAGGTTAGTTGGTAGAGCTGCGTGCACGTATACGAGAGGTCCCGAGTTCGAACCTCACCCAGCGCATAATTATCACAATCCGACCGGTCAACGGTCAACGGTCAACAGTCAAAAAGTCAAAATTTTTTTATTTATTTTTATTAATTTATTTAATCAGAAAATCATTTAAAATACTTAAAAATAAGATTTTAAAGTTAGAAAACCTCCTTAAACTCACAAAAATAAATCTAAAAATCACATTAAGAGTATAAATTAAAAGTACTAATTTACCAAGTCATTTCATTATTAGTTTAGGTTAGTTTTCCTCGTCGATCAAATCCTAAAAATCGTGCGCATCCAACGTCATCAAAGAACGCACCCAATGTGAGTGAATCTATACCAATTCCCCGTTTTAATCACATTTTGGGGTGTATCATGTGTCGTTTAATTCCTTATTATATTTAAACACTTGTGCATCCATCATATCCGTGATCAAATGTGTATCCAATATGTATCAATTGTTGTGTGAATTATGTTTAGATTGAAGTTATCATTTTCAGTGCATGCATTTCATTAGGCCCATCCGTGGGATACGGGTTGAGTATCAGGTGCCTCATTCGATCGGCTCCGTTTGATTGAGCCTTGATCTCACATACATCATCATTCATGTCATTCGATCGGTCCGTTTGATTGAGCCTTGATCTCATATACATCATCATTAATGCCATTTACTCATCCAATGTGGTTTGTGTTATTGTTATATATATATGTTTGCTCACATGTGATTATTGCACAAATTGTCAATATTAAATACAACAAGAAATCAATAACAATGTTTTCTCAAGGTTCACTCGCCAACTTTTGTTGACCTAAAATATCCCCCGTTTTACACATGATACAGGTGATCCAGTTGAGGCAAGAAACACATAGGAAGGCCTAGAAGAAATAATCAGTTTAAGCTTGGGATTGTTTTACTTAGTTTTATTTTCCTTGTAATTGTATGGATTTGATTTGAATATTTAAGTTGTAATTTGAATTTAATAAATATGAAACATTTTAGTAAACATCATGAGCTTTGGTGATAACCCAATTATGCCCCGACTCTTATTCCGCTGCGGGTCGGGGTGTGACAGATTGGTATCAGAGCCATGACTATAGGGATATAGGATAGGTTATTAGACCCTTAGAGCCTATACTATAGTTGATTAAAATTTTAAATTGTTTATGCGTTACATACACAATTCATGATGTTTATATGCTTTATGTTTATTGTTACATTCAATCTTATGCAAGCATGTTCATAAGTACATATTATTATACAATGCTCATCATGAATCATATCCTCATAACATATCATATCCATGAGAGCACACACCTCACAATTCCCATGATTTTTGCAACGATTTTTGTATTTTTCAAATCACATCAAAGTGAGTTCTCATGACGGGCATGTAGTAACTGGAAGGGTACGAGTACCGGTAGTCGGAACGTCCTGTCTAGGCTTGGCATTCGTATAAATCCAAAATAAAGGACCAGTTTGCCTACCTGGGGACTAACGATGAGAGTACGAAGGACCTATTAGGCCAAAGCATGCTATACCAAACGTCGTGTGAGCTAACCCCACTTTGAGTTGTCATTGTGTCTACACCTGGACACCCTCCTACCATACATCTCGCATTCATATTTCATTGTTTTCATTCGGGTCATGCGAGTGTTAAACCACCAACACCAATGTGAATCCTACTAAGCCAATAGTCATGGGGGCCCACATGACTATACAGGCGATGGTATGGGGGACATTGGAGGCCCAAACATGAGCAAACCCAAGACATCCTATGGATGTAGTTGCATTATTGATAGTTATGTTATTTGTATTCTTTTAATGACACATGACACCTAAAAAAACTTCTTAAACTCATAATCTTCCTATGTATGTTCCTGTAGATGTCGGCTAGGCAACTACGTGGAGGTAGAAAGTCAGGAACATCCAATGAACGCTTGGCCACTCAAATTGCTAAACAAATGGCCGCGGTACTTCCTGACATCGTGATTCAAGTTCAACAAGCTCTCACCGCAAATCTATCAACCCTCCCAATCAAGAAGACCAGAGCATCGCCAACCCTCACTCCAAAAAGTGCTCCTACAAACACTTCAAATCTTGCGATCCCCCAAAGTATGAAGGGACCGAAGGTGTTACTGCCCTCCTCCACTGGTTTGAAGAAATGGAGAACACCTTCCACAATTGCGATTGTCCCAAGGATCGCAAGGTACGTTATGCATCAGGGAGACTGTTTGGAGTAACCCTTACCTGGTGGAACACAGAAAAGGGTAAGCGAGGAGTCTAAGATGCCATGGCCTTATCATGGGAAGAGTTAAGGGAACTCATGACAAGGCGCTTCTGTCCAAGAAGCGAAATCAAAAAGTTGGAAGATGAATTCCACTCGTTGAAACAAAAGGAAGGGGATCACACTTCCTACAACAAAAGATTTCTCGAACTAAACCAAATGATCCCTAATATGTTCACCCCCATGTACCGCTTGGTTGAACACTACATTCGAGGCCTCCCCTCGAAAATTCAAGACTCGGTTCTAAGCACTTCGCCTGCAACACTTGAAGCCGCAATGGAACTAGCTACCGAACTTACCGAGAATCGCATCCGAAACGGCAAATTCAAGGATGAGAAAAAGAAAGCCCCCATTGAGGCCCAAACTCCAAACCATTCCATCTCCTCTTCAAAGTATGCTGGTAAGAGGAAACGAAACAGCAGAAATTTTGCCGTCACACAAATAAACCCTCCTATCACTGCCGCACCAATTACCCAAATTGCCCCCTCAGCTACTCCATTTAAAAAGCCATACACCGGCCCATACCCAAAATGCAACCGTTGTCAATACCATCACCTCCCCGAAACTCCTTGCCAACATTGCCCCAGCTGTGGCCGTGCGGGTCACACTATTCAAACTTGTCGCACGCTTCAACGAATGAACCGTAATCAACCCTCAACCCAAACCCACCATCAGATAGTGGGTCAAGCCCAACAACCTTTACTTCTACCACCTGCACAACATATAGCCCAATCCTACTACCAACCCAACTACCCCATGATGCAACCCATGCGAGCATGTTACAACTGTGGAGACCCAAACCACTTCAGGAACACATGTCCACGCTTGGTGAACATCATCCATGCCCAAGCTCAAGCAAATCCGGTAAACCAAGCTAACCAAGCTCCTCCACCTGCTAGAGGAAGAGCTTTCAACATCAATGCCAACCAAGCTAGGGCTGACAACAACGTGGTTAACGGTACGTTTCTCATCAATGGTAGTTATGCATCCATGTTATTCGATACTGGCGCGGATAAGAGTTTTGTGTCCTTAGAATTTGAACCTATCCTCAACCAAACTCGTGAAATCTCATGGAATCTCTAACGGTGGAAGTTGCTGACGGAAAGCCCGTTTCATTAAATTCTATTATACGAAATTGTACCCTCACGCTAAACGATCACGATTTTCCAGTTGACCTCATTCGTATGAAGTTGGGAAGTTTTGATATTATAATCGGTAGGACTAGCTCAGCCAGCATCACGCTGAAGTAGTATGCCGCGAAAAGTTCATTCGCATTCCTCTTGCAGACGGTCAGACCCTACGTATCTTTGGAGAAACCCCTTCGAAAGGACTCAAATTAATGTCCTGCCTTCAAGCCCGAAAATATCTCCGCAAGAACTATGTCGCATTCCTAACTCACGTCGTCAAAAAGGGAAACAAGGAGAAGAAACTCGAAGATATACCAGTGGTGAAGGAATTCCCACAAGTCTTTCCCGACGACATCTCAGGACTCCCTCCTGTGAGAGAAGTCGAATTCCGTATCGATCTTGTACCTGGCGCTACACCAGTCGCAAAATCTCCTTATAGGTTAGCCCCATCCGAAATGCAAGAGCTGGCCAGTCAACTGCAAGAGTTGACTGACAAAGGATTCATACGTCCTAGCTCCTCGCCTTGGGGTGCACCTGTTCTTTTTGTGAAGAAGAAAGATGGAACGTTTCGCATGTGTATCGACTACAGAGAACTCAACAAGTTAACGGTTAAGAATCGCTACCCACTACCTCGCATCGATGACCTCCTAGACCAACTTCAACCTGTTTTTCAAAAATCGACCTTCGTTCTAGTTATCATCAACTAAGAGAACATGAAGAAGACGTCCCAAAGACCGCCTTCCGGACTCATTATGGTCATTACGAATTCATGGTCATGCCATTCGGTTTAACCAACGCCCCAGCTGTCTTCATGGATCTAATGAATAGGGTATGCAAACCCTACCTCGACCTCTTTGTCATAGTCTTCATCGACGACATCCTCATCTACTCCAAGTCTAAATCCGATCATGAACGACACCTTCGACACATCCTTACACTGTTAAGGACTGAAAAGCTCTACGCTAAGTTCTCAAAATGCGAATTCTGGTTAAGAGAAGTACAATTCCTTGGACATGTCGTTAATGACAAAGGAATACATGTCGATCCTTCAAAAATCAAGGCAGTGCAAGAATGGCAAGCGCCACGTACCCCTACCGAAGTAAGATCATTTCTTGGTTTGGTTGGTTACTATCGCCGCTTCATTGCCAATTTTTCCCGTATTGTTGTACCGCTCACGGCGTTGACTCATAAAGGAAAACCCTTCATATGGGGACTTAAACAAGAAGAAGCCTTCCAAACCCTAAAGCAAAACCTTTGTGACGCACCTATCCTCACAATTCCTGAAGGTTGCGATGACTTTGTAGTATATTGCGACGCATCAGGGCAAGGGCTAGGCTGTGTATTAATGCAAAGAGGAAAAGTGATAGCCTATGCTTCTAGGCAACTCAAAGTTCATGAGAAGAATTACACCACCCACGACCTGGAACTTGGAGCCGTTGTGTTCGCTCTCAAGATATGGAGACATTACCTCTACGGTACCAAGTGTGAAATATACACTGACCACAAAAGTCTTCAACATATCTTCAACCAAAAGGAGTTGAATATGAGGCAACGAAGATGGGTCGAACTTCTTAACGACTACGACTGTGAAATTCGGTATCATCCTGGCAAGGCAAACGTAGTGGCTGATGCGCTCAGTCGAAAAGGTTATGCGAACTCCATTCGTCTTCTCTGTTCGCAAATCATAACCAACATCAAAGATTGAATCCGAGCAGCTCAACGTGTTTCTGTAACAAAAAGTGACGTACGCGATGAGCTGTCATGTGGAGCTGAACTCAAAATCGAAACCAAATCCGACGGTATTCTATACTATCTAAATCGCATATGGATTCCCGATCGCGATAACCTTCGTGATTTCCTTATGAATGAGGCGAGTAAAAACACGGTACTCTGTACACCCAGGAGCCGACAAATGTATCAAGAGCTACGATACACCTACTGGTGGCCGGGCATGAAAAAGGATATCGCTGTTTTTGTTTCCAAGTGCCTTACCTGTTCCAAAGTAAAAGCTGAACATCAAAGACCTTCAGGACTTCTAATCCAACCTGAAATACCTGTATGGAAGTGGGAAAACATAACCATGGACTTCATTACCGGGTTACCTCGCACCTCCGGTGGGTATGACACCATATGGGTAATCATTGATCGACTTACAAAATCCGCTCACTTCATTCCGATTCGCGAGGACTTCAAGAACGAGAAGTTAGCTCGTATCTACATCAGCGAGATCGTAAGCCGTCATGGTGTACCTTTAAGCATCATTTCAGACCGTGATGGTCGTTTCACTTCACGAACATGGCGAGCCGTGCAAACCGCCTTGGGTACACGATTAGATCTCAGTACCGCTTTTTATCCTCAAACTGATGGACAATCTGAACGCACCATCCAAACTCTTGGAGACATGCTTCGAGCATGTGTCATAGACTTCAAAGGGAATTGGGACGCTCATCTACCATTAGTTGAATTTTCGTACAACAATAGCTACCATTCAAGCATCGGCATGGCTCCTTTCGAAGCTTTATATGGTCGTAAGTGCCGATCTCCAGTATGTTGGCACGAAATTGGGGAATCACAAATCACCGGTCCAGAATTAATTCAAGAAACAACCGACAAGGTCATTCAAATTCGAAACAATCTCCTAGCGGCTCAAAGTCGTCAAAAGAGTTATGCAGACAAACGACGAAAGCCCTTGGAGTTTGACATTGGGGATCAGGTACTTTTAAAAGTATCACCGTGGAAGGGAGTGGTTCGTTTTGGCCAGAAGGGCAAGCTAGCACCACGCTACGTAGGACCTTTCAAGATACTTGAAAGGGTAGGTCCTGTAGCATACAAGCTTGACCTACCAGAAGAGCTCAACAGAATTCATCCCACATTCCACGTATCAAACTTGAAGAAGTGCCTCGCCGATGAAAACCTCCATATTCCGCTAGAAGACATTCAGATCGATGAATCTATGCACTTCATTGAAAGACCAGTAGAAATCATGGACTTCGGAGAGAAGCGTTTAAGACGAAGTCGTATTCCAATTGTTAGGGTACGTTGGGAGTCGAAACGAGGACCTGAGTTTACTTGGGAACGTGAAGACTCAATGCGCGAGAAATACCCGCATCTTTTTCCTGTTACCACTACTACTTAAATTTCGGGACGAAATTTCTAAAAGTAGGGGATACTGTAACATCCGTCGAAAAACGAGTTTCCAAAACCCGCTTCGTTTATTAATCGAATATCCAGTTATAATTTTTCGTTGCATATTTATTGCTCAAACTAATTTTAAACGATACATAATTAATAACTATATTAGAATTTAAAAAACCATAATTTATAAATAACCTTAAATAGTGAGAAAAAATAAAATGGGGACGCCGGGTTTCGAATCCGGGTCGCCCACAAACCCAAACACACAACACACCGCTCTGCCACATGCCTTCTTTGTGAATATAATGAAACAAATAATACATAAAGTAAACCCGAATTCAAACCGGAGTTCACCGCGCACTCAGAACTCGCAATCACCGGAAAATCCGGCATTCCGCGAGTTTAGCCAGTTTCCTTTGACTAAAAACACTATAACCGACTTAGACAGTCAATTGCGGTCATAACCGCCGGAGAAACTTTGACCGCGAATCAAGACCAAAATTCGGACTCAATACATCCTGTTCTTCCCTATAAATACCCACCCAAACCTCTGGTAACCTTTTCGCTCAAAATCGCACAATCTCTCGAAGCTTTAGCACGTCGCCGGAGATATTCTGCATACGGCGGGCTTTCACCGGAAAACCGAGACTTACTTCAAATCGGTAAAATTCTCGACTCTTTTGTTTGCAATCCATTATTATGCAAGTATTAACATAAATCGTTCAACCAGAATCTGTCTCTGACAACGTTGCCGGGAATTCCTGAACTCACCGGAAAATCACTGGACATTCCGAGGTCTCACTGTCAATCGGTACAATCATCTAAACCCCCTGATATCCCTTGTTTAGTAACTTAATTTCACAACTCATTGATCAAAACTGTTAATTGATTCACTCAGACGGAAGTCACCAATCAGAGCCGACAACTCTTGCCGGAAATCTGAGAAAAACATTCTGTTCGGTACATTTTACTCCGTAACCCTCTTTTTCCATTTCATTCCAATTAATTATATGTTCGATGACCGATTTAAACAAAAACAGTCGGACATCACTGTTCTGTGTCTTTGTAAACGAAGAAGACGAAGTTGAAAATGTGTATAAGTATAATTAAAAACGGATATTCGAACGGGTTAGACACACAGTCCAGCGGTGGACTGTGTGCACAAACAATGCACACGTCCCGGGTTCGAATCGCACACGTTACCGAATTTCAGAATTAAAACCAACATTTTTACAACTGAATCGGATCAGGTCACCGAATGTTAATAAGTATAATTTAATCCATAAGTTAAACAGATATGACACACAGCCCAACTGGTTGGGCTATGCGCACTCGAACCGAAGGACCCGAGTTCGAATCCGGGTCCCTGCAACCGGTTCGGCCATATAAATCGATTTTAATAAAAACCCAAATAAGTTAAAAGTTAATTAGTATATAAATATAATTAAAACAGAGAATATTTCAGGTTAGACACGTAGGTCAGTTGATAGAGTTGCGTGCACGTATACGAGAGGTCCCGAGTTCGAACCTCACCCAGCGCATAATTATCACAATCCGACCGGTCAACGGTCAACAGTCAAAAAGTCAATTTTTTTATTTATTTTTATTAATTTATTTAATCAGAAAATCATTTAAAATACTTAAAAATAAGATTTTAAAGTTAGAAAAACTCCTTAAACTCACAAAAATAAATCTAAAAATCACATTAAGAGTATAAATTAAAAGTACTAATTTACCGAATCATTTCGTTATTATTTTAGTTAGTTTTCCTCGTCGATCAAATCCTAAAAATCGTGCGCATCCAACGTCATCAAAGAACGCACCCAATGTGAGTGAATCTATACCAATTCCCCGTTTTAATCACATTTTGGGGTGTATCATGTGTCGTTTAATTCCTTATTATATTTAAACACTTGTGCATCCATCATATCCGTGATCAAATGTGTATCCAATATGTATCAATTGTTGTGTGAATTATGTTTAGATTGAAGTTATCATTTTCAGTGCATGCATTTCATTAGGCCCATCCGTGGGATACGGGTTGAGTATCAGGTGCCTCATTCGATCGGCTCCGTTTGATTGAGCCTTGATCTCACATACATCATCATTCATGTCATTCGATCGGTCCGTTTGATTGAGCCTTGATCTCATATACATCATCATTAATGCCATTTACTCATCCAATGTGGTTTGTGTTATTGTTATATATATATGTTTGCTCACATGTGATTATTGCACAAATTGTCAATATTAAATACAACAAGAAATCAATAACAATGTTTTCTCAAGGTTCACTCGCCAACTTTTGTTGACCCAAAATATCCCCCGTTTTACACATGATACAGGTGATCCAGTTGAGGCAAGAAACACATAGGAAGGCCTAGAAGAAATAATCAGTTTAAGCTTGGGATTGTTTTACTTAGTTTTATTTTCCTTGTAATTGTATGGATTTGATTTGAATATTTGAGTTGTAATTTGAATTTAATAAATATGAAACATTTTAGTAAACATCATTAGCTTTAGTGATAACCCAATTATGCCCCGACTCTTATTCCGTTGCGGGTCGGGGTGCACCATCGGATACGGATCGTTCTGTGATATAACAATTTTCCTTCCCGTTCAAAATTTCCTTTTGTACATCGAAAAAAATCCTCCTTGTGTAAATATCATTTGCATGACGTTCGATAGGCTAACTGATTTTAAATTCCGGATTAGTGGTGTCTGTTTTATGTGTTAGTTCCCTCTATTCATTTCGTAACCCATCAACTGATGTGTCGTAGCACAACATGAACTACACCAACGTATTATGAGAACTAGAATTAGATTTGAACATGTGGTTTGCGCTTTCACACCTGGATGTGGTCTTCATCAACGTACACATAGGTAGCTCGCGAAAGTATGCCGGAATCCAACTGTGACGAATAGAATACATCTCAGACAACCACGAATGGTCTTCCAAACCGTATTCAGCAATTAGATTGTGCCATATATTCTCAAATGTTTCTGATTTAATATAAACATTCCAAACGATTTTGTGGAACTTCTGTTTTATTTCTGCATTCCTCTTGTCGTTCCCCTTCATCTACATGTAAAATTCAAAAATTAATTAGGCGTACACATGAGTACATATCAGTAATATCCAGGTACACATGTGTAATGAATAATTAATTTTCGGACAGAATTCATACCTTCACTCGCAATTTCTGAATAATGTGCCACATACACAACCTATGAATCGACTTATCAAATACTTTTCCTACCGCTTGTTTCATGGCACAATCTTGATCGGTTAGGACTAACATGGGTTGTTTACCGTTGTGTGCGTCAAGGAATTTTTGCAGAAGCCATGTGTAAGACTCGATAGTCTCATTATGCAACAACACAGCGCCAAAAATAGTGCATTTTTGTGATGATCGACTCCGGTGAAAGGAACGAAAATCATATCGTACCTGTTTTGGCAAAAAAAGATTAGTATGTATATTAGAATGAAATAATTGATTAGAAATTTCAAATAACACATACATATTTGTGTGATACGTTGCGTCGAATGCAATAACATCACCAAATGAGTCGTAGTTTGATTTAGAAACAACGTCACAGCAAAAAATTAACTGGAGTTCGGTATCAACAATATGTGTGTTAAAGGTGTAGTTTTCTTTGTTTCTACTGCGTTCCTTGAATTTATCAAGAATCATCTGGGCGTCTCTGTCGCCTATAAAATCTTGAATATCACGCCCACAATTCTTGTAGTCGACAACCGTACCATGCACATTTTGGTGACCACCTTTTAAAATAAAATGTACTTTGTGAGACTTGGTAGGGCCAAGATTAGCGTTACGACATTTTGAGATGAACTCTTGTGTTGAGAAGTCAAGCTTCCTCCGCTTCAAAGATAGATCAAGATTTCAGGTGTTGTAAACCCATGGTTGTGTTGTTCCACAAAGTCATATATCTCGTACTCAGACGAGCTTTTTATACGGACAAACTTAACACATGCCTTGCAATCTGTAACTTTAACATTCGAACGTCTCTTTGGGGAACAAGAGTTAGATTTGATCAGCGATTTTATCTTTCCGTTTAGGTTTGTTGGCTCTAGAACATAAGACATATCTCCTATTCGTAACAATAATGTCTCCTATTTTTTCCTTCTGCGAAGTACCAAGACGGGTTCCAAAACCGGCAAGTTGTGCATACTCTTCATACATAGCAATAGCTTCTTCAATAGTACTAAATCTAGCTTTAATAAATGGTTTGAATCCGGGAGGAACGGTTGGTGTCCAATACCTAGTACCATTAGGAGTTTCATATACGTTGCTGGCAACTGATTCTGCAAATGGTTAACATCCAAAAAAGTAAAAACAGTTTATGAAAAAAATAAGATTACAACTTTGAGTAATGTTATTGTAAATTAGGAAAGGTAAAGAAAATTTAAAACAAGTTCATCACGGATTTTCCGCTTCAGTTCTGTATAAACTTTATACACATGTGTACACTGTGATATACAAATGTGTACTGTTCTGTAAAAGACTTGCAATTAGTGGCTGACATATATAAAACGCATACATAACCTAACTGTACACATGTGTATTGTTCTGTAAATACTTGACAATTAAAGAAAACAACACAATCATATATACAATACGGAAGAAACAACAGGTATGCTCATGATTATTGTCTGGCATAAACAAAATGCATAGATCACCTACATGTACACATGTGTACTGTTCTGTAAAAGACTTGACAATTAGCAGCTGGCATATACGAAACGCATACATAACCTAACTGTACACATGTGTATTGTTCTGTAAATACTTGACAATTAAAGAAAACAACACAATCATATATACAATACGGAAAAAACAGCGGGTATGCTCATAATTAGTGTCTAGCATATACAAAACACATAGATCACCTACATGTACACATGTGTACTATTCTGTAGAGACTTACCAAATACATCAAACAAGGCAATTAAAAATACTAAAACGAAAAACAGCAAATATACTCATGTGTCATGATCTGCATCGATATTACTACAACGGCTTAACTACAAACACAACGTAGATCACTCGTATAAAACCATGCACTGAATTATCGCTCTATGAACTTTCAGATCAATACATGAACGAATATAACATCAAACAAAACTGACCCAGCGAACAACTCTACAATTAAACCAGTATATAACATGTCGAACGGATCAATTTGACGAGAAATCCAAAAATAATACGCACCTGGTCGATCAATGTCGTAACGAAAACATTATTGACAGGCTGATCGTTAACTTCATCATCGTTCACCATTGTCTTGTTCGTATTTGTTGTATGTTCGTCCATAATAAGAAAACAATAAGAACGAAAAGGTGTAACAATATGCGGATTAAAAAACTGTTCGAACGAATTGGAAAAAATATGGGAATTATCAAAGTTTTCGAAAGATATGGATTGTAAGAATAAGAACGAAAGGTGTAACAATATTCGGATTAATAAACTGTTCGAACTAATTGGAAAACAAAACTGGGAATTCTCAAAGTTTTTGAAAGATTTGTTTTGTAACTGAAGAACAATATAAAAGATTATAAAAAGTTGTTTTAATTTGATTAGATCTACATTTTAGGAAACCATGTAACTACCATGTTCAAATTTTGTTTAAAAAAATTGAAAAAATAAAATAATAAGCTAAATTACCATCCTATCCTTGATAATTAATAAAGAGATCAATGGTCCAGATTAGTTCACACAGTTCACTATTAAAAAATTGTTCACAAATGATCCTAATCCTATAACACACACACACACATATACATATATATATATATATATATATCACATGGTTGGCCACGCCAGCCCAAGTCACACACCCCTACACCCAAACTTTTGATCAGTTGTGAATGGGTCCCCACCTCCGCAACGTGTCACCCAAGCCCTAAAGCCACGCCACACCACACCCCGCGATCTTATCTTGAGATGGTTTTTTCACTCTATCACCAACATTTTTTTGTATAATAAATAGATGCATATACCAAATATATATATATATATATATATATATATATATATAAACCTATAAAAACCTTTCTGACCCTTTGAAAATTTCAGCCTTGAATGACGACACAGATTGACCGGCTCAAAAGCCGGCCATGATCTCTCGGTCTTTAATCCCATATAGGATGTTCCTAACATCGCCCAAGTGTTTAAATGAGGTTTGACTTATTAAAAGGAGTTGCACATAAATGTTTAGATCGAATTAGGGAAGAACCCAAATGTTAAAATTTGCAACGTTTGCTAATATTATTATATATATAATTGAATAAGTTGTTAGCTGCAGTGAAATTATATTGATATAAAAATGATTCACCAACATAATCTTATCCAACCATGTTAAATGTGATGTCATCTCATTAGTTAATACATATTTTATATGAAAATTTTAAATTAGTATTAATATAATTTTCATGACTTCTATATATATTTAATTAATTATATTCTTTAACGTAACATCTTTATATTATAATTAAAATAAATAAAAAATATAATTAATTTGTATGAAGTCATATGAGTTTAATATTTGTGTCGTATATATGTATTTACTAGAAGTCTATAATTAACTGGAAAAATCGATTTGAAACAGTCCATGACATCCAACTACAATTAATAAATACAAAATTGCGGTAAGATGTAGGTTCAACTGTATCAATACATCAAGATCTGACTATAATTAATTTATCAAAAACTTTTAAGTATCTAAAGGGTTGGAAATGTAACGCTCTTTATTTTCTCTTCTAAGGCAGTTGCTCAAAAAATAGGTATGGTGCTAATGAAGAAGCACCGGTTGAATCTAGGGATATCCGGGGATATATAAGTTACAACCAGGGTGAATCTGCATAAAGGGTTGTCCTTTCACTTCACTCTTTGGGTGTGAGCTCGCTTAAGCTAATCTGCAAAACTAGCAGCGTCGTTAGTCTCATCACGGAGAAAAGGGTGGTTTTCTCTGTGACCACACTCCGGCGTGAGAAGAAGTATTTGTGGATTGAGAGTAAGGTAACAAGTAAGTGAGTGAGTATGAATGTTTGTAAGCTTGTTCGCATGTGGTTTACCTGGAGATCCGATACTTATTTATAGCCGAAAATGTATGTTCAGGAGATGGGCTCCGGCCCATACAACCAGAGACACCCGTTTTGTCGCTTTGTGTCAGACATTAAATGCGACCTACAGGAGAATTAATATCCTTTGTCAGGAGATGTGCTTTGTTGGATGTTGAGTGGTGCCACGTGGAAAGGCAGCCGTCTTGTAACATTTGTCATAAAATGGGTTCTAAAAATCCGCTTCGTTTTGTAATACAAGTATACATTATGATGTTCGTTATGTAATTATGTTAAATGTTTAAAAGTTTGATATATTATTTAAATTATAAACAAAATATTAAGGTTAAAATAATAATGATAATAAATATAATATAAGTAATAAAAATAAAATAACAAAAGGGTGCAGCCCGCGGGTATCGAACCCGGGTCTCCACCCAACCAACACACACAACACACCACTACACTGCACACACATATCTGAATTAACCCTAAACCAAATAAGTTATATATAAAATCAACACTCTAATTGCATTTTCAAAATAGCCGCCTATAAACGGCTTTAACCTCCAAAATCATCATCAATTCTTTCTGTTCGAATTAAACTGAAGAACCGTTCCCAATCATGAGTTAGACTCAATCATGGGATCAGTTAAAGTCAATTCGGTTACACAATAACTCGATCATCAAATTTCTTTCCGAAAATATATAAAACCGAAATTCAATTCAATTCAGTATCTTCACCTATAAATAGCGATCTTTGAACCTTGTAGAACTCGCTCACTCTCACAAACAAACTCTCTAAACGTTCAGAAGGTTCTCCGTGTTCAAAACACACTTCAACGGAAAACTTGGTTCGTCGCCGGAATTACACCGGGGAAATCAAGTCAATCCCCCTGTTTCGGCGTAAACATTTAAATCCTTTCTTTTTATTTATTCTTATAATCAGTAGAAGTAAAATCAATTTTACCGGATTATCAATTGAGTATGTTAAACTGTTTTCATGAAATGAAGAAGACGAAGTTGGGAAGTGTTTAAATGAATTCAAAATCGGTAATTATATCGGGTTAGACATACAGTCCAGTGATGGACTGTGTGCATCTTAAACAAGCAGACCCGGGTTCGAGTCTCACACGCGGTTCTGATTTCATATATTATACCAACCCTTTTTAATACTTACATATGTTAAAATTCAGTAAGTGTATAAATTTAATAAAAATCATATATCTTTCGGGTTAGACACACAGCCCAATTAGTCGGGCTGTGTGCAACACGAAGCACATGTCGCAGGTTCGAGTCCGGTTATATGCACGATTCGTATAATTTACAAACTTTTCTAATTAATTAGAAAAAGGAATTATCTCAGTTTGTGTATAAATGTAATTAAATTTCGATATATTTCGGGTTAGACACGTAGCTTAGTTGGTAGAGCTGCGTGCACGTAAACGGAAGGTCACACGTTCGAATCTCACACGCTGCCTATATATGACCGGTTTGACCCCTAAAAGGGATATATTTTTTAATTAAAATTTTTCTTTATTTTTCTCCAAAATCTATAAAAATATATAATAAAATAAGTCCTTTTTAAGTACAAAAATTAGTAATAAATACTATAAAAGTATCTAAAAAGCCTAATAGATTTCATTAAATAAATATACTAATTTTAAACAAAAGAAATATATTTACCGAATTATTACGTGAATATTTAGGTTAGTTTTCTCGTCGGTTAGAATCTTTAAATCGTGCACGCTCGTTATCAAATCAAGAACGCACCCACTGTGAGTGAATCTTACAACTCCCCCTTTCCTTTTATTTATACATTTTGGGGTATATCATGTGTCGTTTATTTATATTATTTATTCAAACATTTGTGCTACTACCTTATATGAACTAACGTGCTATGTGATATTTGGTTTATTGTTATTTGTGGTTATACTTTCTCATTTCAGTCAAGCTTTCACATTAGGCCCATAGTTCCCCATTTCATATGGGTAGAGCATCACGTTGCCTAATTAGATCGGCTCCGTTTGATTGAGCCTTGATCTCACAGCTGATCGTTTATCGTGCTCACATGTACATTGCTAGATGAATATGTGGTTTGTGGATAGTTTACATATACGTTTGCTCATATTTGGTTTATGCACATTTTTCTTAAATTAATCAACATATCATTTTTTTCCAAATGTTTAAACGAGATTTACTCGCCAACTTTTGTTGACCCAAATCTCTATTTTTACACATGATACAGGTGATCAGGTTGAAGCAAGGAACACATAGGATTGGGCCTTAGAAGAAGAATAAATTGTTACGTGAATGTCTTGTTTAGAACATTTGGTGTTTGTATGGTTTGTGTGTTGATTGGAATATTTCTTTTTAATTTGAAATAATAAATATGAAACTAAATGTCATGAGCTTTGATGGAAACCCAATCATGCCCCGACTACCATATCCGCTGAGGGTCAGGGTGTGACACGTCTATGGTGTCAGGCCTGCTGCCAGCCAAAAGTGGAGAAGGTGGAACAGTCACTGGCAGAGATGTGGTTGGTGTATGGTCTGACGTCTGCATCACTGGTCATGCGATACTGTCACACGCAAACTGCCGAGTAACCTTTGGTCACAGTTCTGCCACTTTGTACCCTTGAGTATGGTCAACACCTCTTAGTGCTTACCCCTTCTGCGAGACTATCAGGGTTTTTCCCGCCATCGCAGGGTGTCAGGGGTCTATCCTTTTGTCCCAAGACTATGAGGCGCTTTTCATTGTGTCTTGTTCTTACAAGCTTTTGGGATTCGCAGCTCAGAGGAATGTTGTTCTGCGTAGAGTCTAGTATCCTGCGCGCGTGAGTCTAACTTGTCGTTGTGCCAAGTACACAAGGCTCGTTGTGTGACTTGTGTTGTTTAGTCTAACTTGTCGTTGCGCTGAGTGCGCAAGACTCGTTGTGTGACTTAATTATATTGGTCTAATTCACCGTTGCGCTGAGTGCGCAAGGCTCATTGCATGACCTGTTGGTGTTGGTCTAAATCACCGTTGCGCTGAGTGTGCAAGGCTCATTGTACGACCTATTGGTGTTGGTCTAATTCATGGTTCCGCTGAGTGCGTAAGGCTCATTGTACGACCTATTGTTGTTGAAGAACACACACCGTTGCATGTTGCATGCAATGTTATCCTTGTAAAATGTTATCCTTTTTTTTTAATTTTGCCTTTTTGTATTCTTTTATACTAACACCTTAACTTTCCAAAGACTTTGTAATCGAGTTCTAGGTGTTTTTTATATACATGTGAGTATAAATTCAAGTTGATTTACATTTCGACATAATTTTTTCCCGAAAATGAGTCGGGTCGAATATAATATGTTATTGTGCTTATTATTATTTACGTTTTCGGTTGGTGTAGGATTTGACGTAAAAAAATAAAAAATGAGTCGGGTCAAATATAATACGTTTTCGTGCTTATTTTTATATACATCTTCAGTTGTTATACGTTTTGACGTAATTTTTTTTCAGTGCAGTAACATGCGGGGAAATTTACTAGTTATGGACCATTTTGTAACAACGTATAAAATCATCTATTAATCCGATTGATGTGGTCTTTCTATATATAAAACTTTATGAAACTGCTTTATTTTAGTTTTAAATGCTATAAATATATATGAGAAGTCATGAAATTAAGCATGCTATGCTACACATGTTGTATGAAAAGTTGAGTTCATAAGATCCTTTTAAGTTGAATACCTATACAACTGTTTCAAATGATGCTATTCGAATTAAGACTAAACCAAAATAATTACCATGGCTCACTTATTTGATAAAAAGTTAGCAAGAATTGGTCGTTTAAGCTCAAAGGACTCAACTAGTAAAAAAATGTATAATGGTTGATCAATTTGATTAATAATACAATTGTTAATAACATTTAACCAAATGTCACACATAATGTGTTTAAATGATCGTTTACGATAGGTATACGAGGCTATTAAAAACACATTACGAATGATTTGCATTTCGTTGAAAACTTTCTTTAGTGATCTGTCAAAACGATCATTTCTTATCAATCATTACAATGCTATTACTTTATTATAAAATTAAGAAGAGAAGGAACCATACAAAAAATAAAAAATAAAAAATCAGAGAACCATTTCGACCTTCATATCAATATAATAAATGGTATGTAGTGTAAATGTATTCGTTATAACATTTGCTCATATGTAAAATAGTTATACAAATATATACGTCTTAATTCATGTATGATTTTTAATAACAAACTTTATTAAAAAAGACAGTATAATAATACACACAATACCTTCAACACTAGGGATGAAAACGCGTAGTGCTCGGCTCATTTTAAATTATACGTCTAACGCTCAAGCTTTGCGCCATAGTTTGTGGCTTTGTGAGTAATATTTCAACCTTGAATTCGATTGTTTTATTATTTATGTTTATTTTTTTATTTTATGTATATGTGTTACAATATTTTTTGTATGTGTGTATAATTAAACTTTTTATATGTAACATAATATATAATAATTATTTAATTTAATCATAATTTTGTATTTAATAGTTATTAATATAAACCTAATTTATTATATAAAAGTTGTACCTATACCGGGTTTACGAGTATATTCAAACCAGATATGTGAAACTCGAGTTCAGACTTATTTATTTTATTAATTTAACCGTTTAAATTATCTTTCTGGTTTTCAAAATTTTCATAGGCTCTCAAGAATAAAATTACCAAAATTTATAAATCTCCTAAGTTATATAGAAACATTATGCACATTATGCATTTCAAGTATAAGTTTACCTATTATTCTATTATTATATTGTAAGCAATTGACCAATTGTGTTATCATTAAAGTGACATTTTTAATGGTTTCAAATATTTTTTTTTTTAAATTTAAAACAAAGTTAGTGAGTTTTGCGGTGATCCGCCGACATCACATTCCGTTGCCCCTGACCCTCCACGTCGGCAAGCTGCAACCATTTACCGACATTTCATAACCACCTAGCCGACCCGCCTCCATCAACGGTCGGGTGGACTAATTTGACAAAACAATAATTATTATTTAGGTAAGAGATAGACATGAGGGATTTTCGAAACGAATGGTAGTAGATAATTGTCTTTTTAATTTTAGGAGGAACATATAGTGACATTTTCTTGAATGGACCTGGTGGCTTCAACTTTTTCATACTGTATTGTTTTTTTCTTTTTTAAATTAATGAGCATGTAATTGATTTTAATTTGAGCATGCTATCCTTATAGTTTTCTAAATTTTATTTTACAAGTTATAATGTTATGTGATCTGTGTAACGTTATGTGTATGTTTAAGTACGTACGTATCATATGTGCAAGCAGTAACAAATGTTCAATGTGACCCTACATCCAATGGCGGATCTACAAAATATTCGTAGAGGTAACGTTTTATAAAAAAAATGGGTAACGAAATCGAAAAACATAAAAGAAAGGTCAAAATTTTCCAAAATTTACACTACCGCCGGAGCGTCAAGGGGTAGCGGAGGTTACCCCTTCCCCTAAGGTAGGTCTGTCCCTACCTACATCTATAATCACGTACTATATGTAACAAGTGTAATGCCACGTGATTATGTATCAACATATAATATGTTATTATAGTTTTTTTATTGTGTAATGTTTTTTTACTAAAGTTATGCTTATTTCGTGATTATACATTCAATATAATGAGAACTTAATCGTTTTTATGTTATTACGTGATTAGATATGTAACATAAGTTGTTACATGATTATAGATGTAGTGTTACATTGAGCTTTTGTTACTTTTTTTGCACACATGGTACGTGATGATAATTACATGGTTGGTTCACATTGACTATTTGTTACTGCTTTTACACGCATGGTATGTGATTTAAGGATTAGGTATACATTGAGTATTTGGTATGTGATTTAGGTATTCATTGATCGTTTGTACGTGATTATAGACATAGTGTTACATTAAGAATTTGCACTGCTTGCACATATGGTACGTGATTTAGGTATTAATTGATTATGTTACGTACTGGAACATAATCACATAATGTTACACAATCATGTAACTTTATAGCTTGTAAAATATCCTTTTTTGAATATTAAGAAAACTATAGTAATAGCCTACTCAAATAAAAGAGAATAAAATGTTCGTTAATACGATGTAATGCTTTTAAAAATATATTAGCGTATGACAAAGTTACAGTATTTATGAGTCACGAGTATTGAATTTTCCTATTTTGCCATATTTCCTAATTATTTCCTTTGTTTTTAGTTATGTAAATTTTAAATTTGAGGACTACTAAATCTAAACCATTGATTTTGCTAATTAAGGGTCAAAACCATTTCTCTTACCGTTCGTACATTTTCAATTTCCTGTTCAATAACCTTCCTCTACTTATTTGGCTTTCAAGAATTTTCAAGAGCCGTTTGTGAGCTAGTTAAGAGCTTATTAAAAGTTTAAAATAATTTAAACGGGTTTAAGTCAAAACCACACTAAATTCAAATCGGATTATGTTTTTATCATTTGAATTTGATTTGAACGGATAAAGAGGAAACTAAAACCCGATCCGATGAAGGTTCTTAGTTTTACTTTTATCATAAACCTACATGGAGTAAGAGATCTTTGTATTTTAAAATACGCCATGAAAACTTTAATAATTAAAAATAGAAGATACTAGTTATAAATTAGCATAATTAAAATATATATATCAAAGAACCTTATAAAAAATAATCATTCTATTCTAATTATATAATAACATATACACTTTAATAAGAGTGTAAGACTTGTATTTAGCCAAATGATTGTTCACTTTTATCTAGTTATTACCAAATTTTATTCAAAGTGTTTTCAATAATAGTTTTAATGAGAACTGATCTCGTTACGTTCGGAACTCTAGATCAAAACGGGGAAAAGACATAGAAATACATAATTTAAGTGGCTCACGTGGTGTAAAACATAAATGAATTCGAATTTATACCGACACGTATTAAAACGTCGACGAGGTTAAAGAGATAATGTATAAACTTTTTAGAAAGTGAGGAGCAAAAGTGACAACATTGAAACATGAGGGGAAGGGTACCCTTTCACTAACCCGCATCTACCACACAAAACGTTCAAAATATCAACTTCTCGTTCGATAAGGCCTCTTGTTCAAAGGAACCCATCTATTGTTTTCCGAAATGTTTTATAAACCGGTTTTTAACTCTTACTGAGTTAGGCTCAGAAATGGTTCAACCAGTTGAACCTAGTTGTACTAGACTTCTCAACCGAGTTAACCAATTAACCCTATAAATCCATAAAGTACAATTTTAACTAAGAAAATCCAAACTACATCATTCCATTGTAAAATATATTCCAAAAGTTAACCCATAATAAAAAATAATCCAAAAATTCAATATTGGTACCTTTTGGGGCGCTATATTTACTAAGAATGTAAATCATCACCTCTTTGGGCCCATAAAAGATTAAAAGTCTAAACTTTAACATTTAGCCCGGTATTGGTATAACCCAATTTACCGGCGGTACATCTTTTTTGCAGTCATTCAGTGTACCAGTTTGATTCGTACCAACCAAGCTTTCGATATCCGGTTTAATCGGCCGATACGAACCAGTTTTTAAAACCTTGGTTTTCCCCAATCTTACCCATTAACAATAACAGTGGTTAACAGATGGAGGCACAAACTCACAATCACTAGTTTTCCATACAAGGCCAGAGTATTGAGCCCAAATAGCATCCGTAGATGGGCTTCTATGCCTATCCCACATCCCATAATATCCGGCCCATCCAAATAAAAACATTGGGCTAGCCTAGCCTTTATGTTGGTTTGCTAACGAAAAAATATTTGGAAATTGGACACTAACCGGGCCTTTCCATGCAAAAAAAAGCCTTGTTTTGGGTCCAATCAGGAACCCGTTCTTACCCTACCCACAAACCGTGGGTACACACAGTTCCAAACCTAGTTTAGAAAAAGTAACCAAACCAGAATCGATTCCACCTCTACCCCGGTCAAAACCCGAACTCTTAGCCAAAAACCCCGGAAAAACCCGGTCAAAAAC